>CM042029.1:92690848-94116848 GCA_023525975.1 Smallanthus sonchifolius
TAAGGCGGCCGAACATGTAACAACGGCCGGCATTTCTGAAAAATATTTTTTAAATTTAGCTTTCATAGGTTTTACCATTTTTTCAAAAATAGTGCCGTGATATTCAAACTCTTTTAATTTATTACATATTAAGTATAATTGTTGAAGTATTAGCGAAGACGTGGGATAATAAACTCCCGATAAACATGTAGTTGCATTTTTAAAAACCTCAAGCAAATTAGTTAGTTTCTCGATCATATCCCAACTTATATTATCAAATTTTTGTAAACAACGTTTCTTTTGCACAAGTTCATCATGGAAATGTTTTAAAGTAATTCTTTGCCTTAAGGCCGATTCAAACATTTTCCAAGTCGAGTTCCATCTAGTAGGTACGTCCCAATTCGGACCTAAAAAGATGGAATCCGTTTGTTGGCACAAGTTTCTATAGTTTATATATCTTTTTTTGCTTGTGCTAAAAACTTCACGTAACATCACTTTAAAATTTTCTTTTACGTCTCTTATTTCTTGGACGTTTAGACCGTCTTGCACAACCAAGTTAATGATATGTGCAACACATCGACTATGAAAAAAAACACCGTTACAAGGCGGTTCATATTTTATTTTTAATTTTTCGACCGCGTTTGTGTTATTTGAAGCGTTATCAAAAGATATTGAAAATATTTTCGGTTGAATTTTATAAGTTTGAATTACCGAGTCTAAAATATAAAATAAGTTTTCACCGGTATGTGGATATCCAAAATAATCAAACGCAATCGTACGCTTCATCATTTGCCACGACTCCGGTTGAACCCAATGTGCGGTAACGCAAAGGTACGATTCGGGTAAACCATGTGGAGCGGACCAAACGTCCGTTGTTAAGTTAATGCCGGTATTTAATTTTTCAAAACCTAAAATTAATTCTTTTTTGGCTCTTTTCCACATTTTTAAACAATCTCTTCTCAAAGTAGAACGACTTACATTTGTGTAATTCGGTTGAAGCGTCTCTTGTATCATCCTCGTCAAGCGCGGATTATCAAAATGATCAAAAGGCAAGCCTTCTTGAATGACGAAATGTGCCATTCTCTCACGAACACTTTCGACATTGTATTGCCAAACTCCTCCATCCCTACCAATTTGAGTTTGATTTTCACCTTCTTGAGTGTGTCTTGCGTGACTAGCAATATGTTTCCTTAAACTGCTATTTCCCGCCGCAGCTAAAAGTTTACCACAACGTTTGCAACGAGCCTTTTGCGAGCCGTACGACATTTCGCATAAATCGAAATAAGCCCATATTTCTTGGTTTCGGGAGCAAGGAAGTATTGACACAACCGTAACATCGCTAGTAGAACCACCAACCGAATTTTGAGTGCTTGCGGAAGCGGAAGCCATGAGAGCGTTTTTTTTTTTGCTTAACGTGAGCGTTTTTTTTGCGTTTTGAGAGCGTTTTTGAGTTTTGAGAGCTAGAATGTTGTGGTGAACTAACACAAACACCCAATACCTATTTATACTAAATTTCAATACTTAAAAACAAAAAAAAAACAAAAAAACGGCCATAAAACGGCTATATAGCCGTTTTTTTTTAACCCCAACGGCTAGAACCGGTTCCGAACCGGTTCCAAAATGTCCGAAAAAAACCGGTTCCAAAAAATCCGAGTTTTATCCGATTTTTAACCGGTCCGTCAAAAAACCCAGAACCGGTCCCGGAACCGGCGGTTCTCATAATATCCGGACCGGTTCTAAAAAAACCGGTTCTCACCGGATCCGGTTTCGGATAATCCATCGGATCGGTTCCGGTTCCGGTTCTTTTGTGCACCTCTAGCTAGGAGGGTGTGGAGCGCGAGCGATCGTACAGGGACATGTTTTAGAGAGGGTTAAAATCTTTTTCTCGTTTAGGTACCATAGATCAATTAATAGATATAAAAAAGGTATAACTTATTAGAAATTACATGTTCTAGAGAAGCTCCAATAAGTCCACTTCTTTTTGCCGAAAGGGTATCTTATAATGACCCAATAAGTCAAGTTGTTTACCAATTAGGTTAGAATATATTTATTATTTAATCTTTATTTTAAAAGAAAACAAAAAAGAAGATAGACTACGGGATTGGCGATTGCGATTGGCATGTAGCGATAGTCGATACATAAAAAATACCATGATAGTTGACTATCTATAAATGAAAAAAACCTAGGCTGATTGCGATCGACGATTGAAGATTGTATAATACATAAAAAAAAACCCTATTAATGTTTTAATATTTGAAACTTTTCGATTGTTTTCCTAATGCATTAATTGCATACAGGGGTTTGTTGACAGTTCCAATAACGGTGGCATCCGTAAAACTTAATGGATTGACAATGATAGTTATTGAGAACGATTATTTAGAGATTATGTATTATGAAGAGTTAATTAACAACTTTGCTTTCAAAAATGGTAGGAGAGCCGCACGAATCGTTTAACTATGTAAAATACGTCATTTTGTTACAGTAATTTTGTTTTGTTTATTGTTATAACAATTATCGTCGTTTTAATAAAAAAAAATTATATATTTAAGTTTATATTTTAGGGACCCATTTTTACTAGTGTCACATGACATCCGCAATCTCAAAAACGGCCCGACGTATACGTACATAGAAATAGACCCTTAGTAATTTACAAATCATATAAAAGATGAGATTCATATATAGTAATAACAAAATCTCTATTGTCTAATCTATACTACTTAATAAAAGAGTAAAATTATGAGACACATGTCATCTTATGGTGCATTCTTAGAATAATTTTTTCGGTTATCTCTCATATTAAATACTATATTAAAAGAAATTTATTTTAAATATTTAATAGCAATCTAATTATGGACACTTTTTATTTAATTATGTATTGTTATTATATCATTAAACAAATAAATTTAATATGAATTACCATTTAACAATTACATAAAAAAAAATTAATACCAACTTAAAAAAATGTTTTAAAAATTAACTTAATATAATTTAAAACTGTCACGTTAAAGTAGACATATTTTGACGAGTGTATTTGTTAAGAGACTACATTATATTTTATTCAACTCGTGTAAGTTATATTTTATTCAAATCTTGTAATACACGAGTTTTTAAAAACGTATTTTTTTATTATTAATTATATAACATTATATTTATTTAACCCGTGTAATACACATGATTTACTAGAAACTTAAGCAGTTTCGACGACCAATCTCGACGACCCGTGTCGTCGAGATTGACGGGACCAGTTACGACGACACATCGTCGGCGATGGTGTCAGACCTCGTGATATTTTTTTGTCACATTTTCTCAACGACACGTCGTCGGGGATG
Organism: Smallanthus sonchifolius; assembly: GCA_023525975.1. NCBI lineage: Eukaryota > Viridiplantae > Streptophyta > Magnoliopsida > Asterales > Asteraceae > Smallanthus > Smallanthus sonchifolius. Next base: position 92,694,157 of record CM042029.1, read on the forward strand.
GTTAACCGGGAAAAGGTGAAAGCTTTTGGCGCTTACCGGGAAAAGTTGAAAACTAGTCTCGACGACATGTCGATATTGATATTTTTAATTTTGTTTTTCTTTTTTTTTGCCTGGTAAAATATTAAAAATTTAATTTTTAAAGAAAATACCTAATATCGACGACATGTCGTCGATATTGGTATAAAATAAAAAAATATTTTTATTTAATAATTAAAATAATTAAAATAAAAGGCCCCAATCTCGACGACATGTCGTCGAGACTGGTACTACCTGTATTAACCCACGCAGAAACTCTTCTCCTCCTCCTCATTTTTGCCCTCTTTTCTCTTTCAAGCTTCCTCTCGGCTCATACCCACAAATCTGACCATTTTTATTCAAAATCCACTGTTTTCTACCTCCTCCACCATTACTCTTCTTATTCAAGTGGTTAGACCCGATTTTGACTTTTTGTAATTTTTCTTTATAATCGTAAATTTTTAATATAAATCTTGTTTAGGTGAAGTTTTTGGCTAAGTGGACGGATTGGAAGCTAGATTGAGGGTTTTTCCGACGAAGAAAATTCTGGAGGTAATATGTATATTTTTGTATTTATAGGTGTATTTGGGTAGTTTTATATAGATTTATAAATGTTTGTTTAATATTTTGGTAATAGGTTTAGATTTGAGAGATTTAGTTTTGTATAAATGTATTAATTTTTTTTATTTGAATAATATAGATGAATATATCTATTATTTTGTGAAATTGGTAGTTAATTTATATAGATGTATAGTATGTAGGGTTTATTTTTTTTATTGATGGTTAATGTTGTGAAATTGATAGTTAATTTATATAGATGTAGAGTTTGTATGGTTTATATAGATGTATAAGTATATAAATGTATGGATTATTTATGAAATTGGTGAATTGTATGTTTGTATAGATCTATTATTGGTGGTGTTATGTATATATTATTTGTATGAATTGTATGATGTTATTTATTTTTTGTAATGCATAGTTTGTATGTATTATTTATTTGGGTATTTGTATGTATTTGTGAAATGTTTTATTGGTGGTATTATGTATGTATGGTTTGTATGAGTATAGATGAATATGTGCATGTATATATGTTAGTAATTAGAACACGAACATTTCATTTGTTTTCACTCAAATACTTGTATGCATTATTTTTTTGGGTATTTGTATAAATTAAAAGAATATATTGTTGTTTTTTAATTTTTATAAAATGTATTATTTGTATGATCAATATAGATGAATGTATGTATGTATATATTTAATCTGTTTTTATTTTTTTATATTTGTATGATTTTTTATATCTAATCATTTGTAACGAATTTATAGGATTTCTTGTTTAGCTTTCTCTTTACGCTTGACTTTGACTGCATTAAAAAGGTAACACTTTTCTACTAAACTAAAAATTGTTTAGATTATGTAACACTTTATTAGTATATCGAACTCGAACACGATCCTTTGTTAACACAAATATCTTGGAAAATTGGTTTATTATTTTAGCAAAAGATACGTAATCAGTTTAATTTATTATATAAAGTATATTTTTTGAAAAATCTGATAAAAAACAAATGGTTCGTGTTTAACTTACTAACATAGATAAATTATGGATTGTACCCTTTAGAAAATACCCGTCCGAAATTTAACTAATAGAGTTAAATTTTGGATTGTCCCCGTTTGGGATTGCCTTTTGAATATTTTATCTCATTTAGGATATGTATACGTTTTAACGGGTTGACTATTCAAGAGTAAATTGGTAGCTATTTCTCCTACTCTTCGAGTTTGCGTTTCATACACATACGTGGAGGGTTAAGGGGAAATGCTGTTGATTTATTCTTAAATAGTCAACCCGTTAAAATGTATACATATGAGATAGAATATTCAAAAGGTGGGTTAGGATCCATCACCTGTAGATATTCCATCTGATGTGCTATCAGTTAATAAAAAATAGTTATGACAATTGATATTGAGTTTTGTTGAATTATTATGTTTATTGAGTATTAATCATATTGGTTATTGTTGGTATTATTATAGGTTTTTATTGAGTTTTGTTGAATTATTATGTTTATTGAGTATTGTTAAGTAGGTTGGCTATCAATTTTGCAGTCGTTAAGCCGTCAGATTTTTTATTTTTATTTTTTATATTTGTGTATTTTTTGTTTATTACAGAATACAATTCAAGAATAATTGACCCGGATGCAACAAGACGGCGGAGATGTTGATGAGGAAGAGGTCCTAAAACGTGCCCTTGGCGAGAGACGCGGTTGGAGCCGAGGAGTTGGAAGAAAAGTTAGAAACATGCCCACTAATGTTTCGGCTCTCTCCGAGTCTCAATTCAACGAATTAAAAGAACAAATTCGTGAACTGAATGAGACCGTGAAACATATGCAATAGGACCGCAACCAATCCGGCAACCAAAATGACGACGATGAAGATGAATAAACTTGGTTGTAACTTTTATTTGAACGATTTGTAATAACTTATACAATTTGTATACTTTTGTTAGATGTTTATGTAATATATTGGTGTGAAATGTATTAATATATAACAGGTTTGACATGTTCTGAATTTTTGTGTATTAAATTACTGGAAAATTTTTAAAATTCAAAAAAATATATATTTTTTTTAAATAACCCAGTCTCGACGACATGTCGTCGAGATTGAGGTTTCCAGATTTTATAAAAAAAAGATAAAATAAAATTTAAATAGATCAATATCGACGACATGTCGTCGAGACTGATCTATTTAAATTTTATTTTATCTTTTTTTTTAAGTGAAAAGTTATTACCGACGGGGAAATATCGATGACATGGCGTCGAGAAAAGGGTAATCTATCTCGACGACTTTTCAAGCAGTCTCGACGGAATTTTGCTGACGGGGCATTCTCGACGACATGTCATCGAGAAAGGGTATCTAGACGACATGTCGTTGAATCTGCCTAAAATTCTTGTAGTATAACCTAGTTATTTTATAAAAAGGTAGTGGATTGCATACATAAAACCAATGTTTTAAAAACTAGCCTGTTTTTATAAACCGTACCGGGTTGAGCTTAGAAATGGTTCAACCGATTATACCGGGTTGTATAATATAAATTACATAAATTTGGCCTTTGAAACTCATGTGGATCAACTAATTAAATAAAAAGAGAGAAGACACGATGAGAAAAAAAAGTTTTCATTCATATAAGTTTGTAAACATCTAGCGTTTATTATTTCACAAACCAAATAAAAGATATATATCAAGGTGATGGAGGTTTGTAGGTTTGAAGAGGGTCATCCTCATTGTCTTTGAGTTCAGACCACTCGTTGATACTAACTACATTTGCAGCCGAAGCTATGGCCAAGAAATTATTGTTGGTGAGTCCACCCTCCCATGCAGTTGGTAGTTGTGGTGGTGGTGGTTGAACCAAAGGTATGCCAACACCATTCAATGTCGAAAATTGAGGCAACATCAGGGCTGATGGTTGGGGAAACTCTACATTAAATGCGGCGTTCACACCACCACCATTGAACTCGCAGTTCGGGTTAAGCATGAAAGGCGGTTGGTAACAAAAACCACCACCATTGATCAACGATTCTGGCCTAAATGTGCCATAGCTTGAGCGTGCACTCGCAATTGCATGGTTATGACCATAGCTCCAAGACGTCGTTGGTGGTGGTTTAGAGATTTGTGAAGATGAGGACGCACAATCAGCCCTAGCCCTCTTACGATTGCTAGGAATGTTCCTAATGACTCCACCATGGGTCCAGTAACGGCGGCAATCCTTGCAGATGTAGCGTGGTTGCGACACGCTATAGTTGTTATAGTAACAAAACTTGGTGTTACCAGAGTAACACCTAGGACAATTTGGAGGAGGGAATGGAGGTGGGGTGCGGGGATAATTATTCATTGCCTGTCGAGGCTGCTTTTCGGTTTCGTTATCGGTCATCTTGATTGATAGTTTGAGCATGTATCTTGACCAATTTATGCCTATTTATAAGAGGTTTCACGTTCAGGAATGTGTGTAAAAACAATCCAGGCTTCTTTTGTTTTCAAATATTCCAATTAATTCATTTGCATGCATCATCTCATATTAGATGTTTGCAAGAAGATTTTCTTTGTTGAATGTTGACTCATACAAGTACAAGTCAAAGGGACGTGGAATGAGAAATTAATGTGGCATTTAATTTAATTTTTTTTTATCTATGTTTATTTGGTATACATTCTCTCATAAACAAATATGAAACCATCAATTTATATTGTAAACCAAATAAAACTAAGAAAAATTAAGGAAAAATTACATCATTTATAAATTATTATTTAATTATCAAAAAGAGTTTTCAAGTATCTATTATATACTAGGTTAAAATCCCGTGTATTACACAGTTTGATTAAATATAATATTTTATATTAAGTAATAAAAAATGTATTTTTTAAAAACTCGTGTCTTACACGGATTGAATAAACCCGTGGAATACAATATAATCTATTAACACATATACTCGTCAAAATATGTCAGGAGATTTATTAATATAAAGATTAATATTTTCTTTAAAAATATACAAATATTAAAAGATAGAGGTGCATTTAATAAGAGAGAGAGGCGGAAAAAAAAATGATGAGAATTAATATGGAGGTGACATGTGGCATAGAAAACCTTTATTTATTATATAGTATAGATATGTTGAACATAAACACGGGAATGGGGATACGTAACACTATATGTAGTATTACATATATGTAACTCTATGTCAATGAAAATTTGTTACATATACGTAACAATATGTTATAGTTTTTATTTGATCCCTACCGCTATATATCTATAGTAGGTTAGAAACTCATGTAATATACGGGTTGAATAAATCCAACTTTCTATACAAATTTGTATGTTGGATGTCATTAGCCATTGGTTAAATAAGAAATGATGAAGATTTTAGAATTATCAAATTATATATTAAGATAAAATTTAATTGAAATCTTCTTATGATTTAGTAAGTTTTAATAAAATATTATAATAAAGTTTAGATATTTAATTATTTAAAATATCTCAACTAGGTAGTTTCATAGTTGGCACAAAATATCAATTCATATATCTTGGACTTTGAATCAGACTCAACATTACCGCAGAAGTCTTTAACATTTCAAAATCCATATAACATTAAAACATTCATTTTGTTCATTGTTCATAAATAGGGAATGTCAGTGTTCAGATTTGCCAGCCCATCGGTCCATGCATTTCTAGCCCTCGTGGCTCCTTCCATTACTTTCACTTTCTAACCTGATGTGGATACCAATTTAGAGTTCTTGAAGATATATTTTAACTTCCGGTACGCAAATCCGGCATCGGTTAGGTTTGCAATCTTCCATATAGAAACGTTATTACTCCGTTTTGTTTTGTACTTGCAACTTGCTCTCTAGTTAGAGTTTAGCTTGGGTAAACTTAGTTTTATAATAACACTCCCGAATCTCTTAATTTAATAAATACTAATAATAAGTTTTGTACCTTCTAGAATAATTACAAAAATAAATAAAAAGTTGGTTGACCATTTAAATCATAAAAAATGTTCATTTGACAATTTGTATGGTATGCTTTCTATATTTTTTGTCCAATAATATAATTTTCAAACTAAATGACATGGAAGTGTTTGTTTTGCAAATAGTAGTATTTTGTTATATCTCATAATACGTGCTAATTTATTAAAACAAACCCCCAATTTTCTGTTTTTTTCTTCAAAAAGATAGACAAAAGGTTTTAAACTTCCACTTGTTTGTATATATGTGGTCCATGCGGATGTAATCATGTAAGAATTACCTTTGACTGCAATAAATATATTACACACACCACACTCTTTTCTGAATGTATACTTTTAATTAACTATTTAAAATTTCATTAATTTCTTTACATAAAATAATTACATTTATAAGTGTGAAAAAAAATTATAAGATTTTACATGTATAATTTTTTTTTGGTACACCTAAGTTCTCACATAGAAGAAAGCGTCGAGCATAAAAAGCCAGTAAAATGTAAGTTCTTTTTAAATATAACTTTATATTTATAGGCACATATAATCACAAACTTGTTTCCTTAATTCACATATAATCACAAACTTGTTTCCTTAATTATAAGTGTGAACATTGTTATGTTTTTTTATATATATTTTTACACATAAAAATGTAACCATCCTATACACGTTTGTAAATCCAAATAAATTAATAAAATTTATTCATGCTCCAAAAACTTATAAAAAGCTTGGTTTTACATGTTACTAATCCTACAAATTTGACGGTTTATACTGTAAATATTTTCAAGAACGACTTTGTGAAACATCTTGTGCTTTTGTGTTGTTGACGATAGAACTGGCAAGTATCGATCGGGATTGATCTCGCACATGACACATAATTAGTGTAAAGGGATTTGGATTTTGGGAACTTGATTGTCTATAATTATATTTCACACTAATCCCAGCTATAAGACTCTGATTCTATAAGTCACAGTTTTACCTTGATTTTGTTTATTAATATAGTAGTGAAACTATTATTAAGATTTTAAGTTTCAAATGTCTGTATATTACAAATTAAAAACATTTCGTTTAATAAAAAGATAAAAGGTTTATTTATAACATTGTATATCATAGGGTAAAAACGTTGCGTCCAACTAAAAGATAAAACAGTGACCTGCCAAAAAATAAATCAGCAACATTATGTTAAATGTAAATGTTGAATAAGATGGGGCTTGGCGACCGAGCCAAAGAATTTTTTGTTCATTTCTTTGTTTGTCAACTTATTTAAACAAGAAGAAAATAGTTAAAAATTTAATAAGACAAAGGTTTGTTCACAAGGGTTGTTTTGTAAATATCAAAACTTAGTTGGAAAACAAATGCCTTGTATAAACATTGGGATTTTAAATACCCATTTCAAATTGATTACAAACACTGTTTGTTTGAAATCAAGTCTATAGAGAAGTTCAAAAGCCACCAGAAGATAGTACTGTCCAAGGTTGATCCGGGTATTGCTTAATGATGTAGAGGATTCACGGGTCTATATACGGATGCTAGTCACTGTCATGCGTATTCGTTAACAAAACTGTTTGATTCGGGTATTGTTACATCCGGATATTTTGGAGCTGGTTTAGGTCCGTAAGGAACAAAAGGGTTAAAATAGTCAAACCACATGGAGCAAAAACAAAGTTTACTAAAAAAAAATGAAGTTCAGTTTACTAAAAATGAAGTTTACTATGATTAGATCAAGACCGGAAACAATGAAGTTCAGTCGAACGAACAGAGCCTGAACCTTGGAATCTTTGACATAATTACCTAAAAATTAATCAGCATAAAAAGTGGTTGCCCTAAACTCATGAACCAGAAATCTTGAATTACATTCAGATGCAAGGAAAACAAGAAGTTGTGCTAATGTATGATAAAGATTATAGAAGATGAGCATTCAATTTGTTTGACATGTTGCTACAGAAATGCATGACAGAGAGGTTGATCAAACTGATGGTGTATCTTTATTTGGTCTTGTCACTTGCTTGATTGGGTACTAACCCTATCTCCTTCATTTGATGTTCAATTGAAACCAAGCCAGTGTGGGCAAGAAAGCTGCATAAACACCAACTGTTAAAACAAGTAGATCTGTATACAGAATCCTTTCAACTTCAATCACTCTTGGATTATGTATGTATAAATAAACATCACATCATTAGAACAATTTCTTTTCGAAAGAATCAAGTAAATTTGTTGACAATTTTGATATGTTGGATTTGCAAAGAAAAGAAAGTGTCATGCAATAAGAGGGTACTTAGTCCAAATTCTTGTTTTGGATGTGTGAAATTCACAATTTTGGAGATACATTGACTTGGAAGATTATGAGGTTGAATATGATGATAATGAAAAATGATAATCTCAGATGGCACAGGTATCTGTTTCCCCTGGATAACAACACCTCTAGCCAAAATCAAGTAAAAGACCTTGAGAATTTGTCCATTGACATTAATCACACATGGTTAACAGTGTCATAAGCTTTATGTAAACCTATTTTCAAAGCAGGAGGAACTGATCTGTCTTACAGAGATGCTTCATATAATTTTGTTACATAGAGCAGGCAATTTGAAAAGGATTTTGATCTAATTCTGTAACTAATAAGATGTCTTTTAGGATTTTCAATTTTAATATTTTTTTATTAGTATGATAAGCATATTCCTATTGTTTCTAATCCATATGTATTCTTGCTTATAGTGATGTACATAACTTGCAAACAGAAACCATCAAGTAGAAGTCTAAACTGGTAAGAACTACATACCATCTTAACATTTTCCTTAATCTTTTCAATGACTGGTTAAGAATATGAGTACTCTAATGTTTTCTCTCAATTTTAATGCATAAACAAGTTAATTATTTTTTTGAAAATCACTTATTCAGCAAACTATGAATAACCTTTTCTGGTAAAATAATAACTTTGTGTCTTCAGCACATTACAAAATTCAAGAAAATCGATTAAAATATGCGGTTTTGGAATTCGAAAAATCGATACTTTTTGGAAGAGAGCTGAGTTTGTGATTGGTGGTTTTATGCAATGTTAAAAAGTGGTTTTAACAGAGATAATATTTCAACTGGAGATGGTTTAGTAACAAAGATAAATAGAATAGGTGTAATTTGAAAAGGATACCTGGTGAGAAGGAACAGGGAAAGTGAGATGCCAAGTCACTGGAAGAGAAGGCTATGGCCAACATACCAACATCAAGAATGCTCCTTTTAATGCATTCCAAGTCGGACCCTAAAATTCATATCATATCAACAAGTTAGTAATCGATGATCCATAACAAAAAAAACTTACGAACATGGGCTAACGCTCCAACAACTGTTGCGGATGACACCACCTCTTCTCTCCCCTCCATCCTCCAAATTAGGGTTTCGCCAAATTCACAAATCGATTCTACTTGCACCAGATTTTGACCTCGGCTCTTTGGATTCGAGTCTTATTAAAGATCATTGGATCAAAATTGCAATCGCTTTCGTTAAGACTAGATTGCTTCTTCGATTTTATAATTCAAATAAATAACCCTAAACAAACTGTAAGAACAATAAAAGTAAAAAACAAACAAAAACAAGTCAACTACTCCCCAAATGAAAATGGATTTTCGCCGAGATACTACCTAAACTCGACGACTTTGCCGAGTTCACGTGGTTTCGTCCTTTAACTTACACGTGTCATTTTTGACAAAAAAAAATTTAAAAACTCGACAAAATCACCAAAACAAGTTTTCGCCGAGTTTTGTTTATAACTATGCGTTTCGTCGGGACTCACAACTAGGCGTTTAGCCGAGTTTTGTTCATAACTAGGCGTTTCGCCGGGACTCACAACTAGGCGTTAGCCGAGTTTTGTTCATAACCAGGCGTTTAGCCGAGTTTTGTTCATAACCAGGCGTTTCGCAGGGATTTGTCGAGTTTTGTACGTATTTCAGCAAAAAATGACACGTGTTCGTTAAAGAGCCATGACACGTGACAGCAGCGAAGTCGCCGAGTTTTGGTAGTATCTCGGTGAAAAATGATGTTTATTTTGGGGGAGTTGACTTTTCTTTATTTATTTTTGGTAAACCAATGATGAAAATGTTCATTCTAGGAATTTTTCCTAAAAAAATCTTAATACGTAACAAAATAAAAATAAATAAATAAAACCAAGAAAATAAAAATAAGCCAAAAAACCAATCATAAAATTGAAGTCTAGAAAACAAAAAAAGAAACCTAAAATAAAAATATTAAATTTAACATTTTAAGAATATTGTAATTAGTCAAAGATTCAGCATTTTAAAAACTATTTACTTAAATAATAAAGAATTTTTTTGTTAAATAATAAAAGGAAGAAAAAAAATACTCGAGGAATGGGGGGTGGAGGTGTGTGGCACAAACCATTGGGGTATGAGCCATTTGTGTAACACATTTCAAGAAACGAATATGTGAAAATTTGTTAGAGAATTTCGTATATTCTGTAATGACCAAATTCACACTTATATAACGGTAAACTAAATAGCTTGATGACACTAAAATCACAAACATAACATGCATAAAGTAGAGGTGGTGTGGGAAAAGCCAAAGAACAGGCCGTGAGGGGGTGAACATGGGATGGAAACCATGTCGCGCGGGTGAATGGGAATCACACACACCACCAGGCCATGTGGTTGTTTCAATTTGAAAGCTATACATACATACATATATAAATAAATAAGTGTTATTGTTCATACAACAAAACTCAATCTATAGTTTATATCAACTACAAATTATGCTGTACAACTCTTGGATGCAAACTAGAAACATAGAAGATAGATATGCAAAGTAATAATCTAATCTAAACTGAATTCAATTCCCCATGTATGGATGACCTCTAAATGGAGAATCAGTTTGCAACTGCCATTCCCTTTCCTTAAAATGCTGCAAAGGTTGTGAGCTAATATTAATATTTGGACTTTGGTAGCCAAACAAAAGATTTTCCCTCGGATCCAAGTACACCATCCGGTTCGTAAGCAACGGGTTTCCCCACTTATCGATAAGATCATACCTCGGACCACCATGAAAGTTTCCTGGACCCCAATTGGGCTCCAGACTCAGGTTGTTATTATACCGGTAAAGCCATTCAGAAGAAGTTAATCCAAACACAGGGGGACCTGAACTCAAGCCCAACGGAGTTGGTGGTGCACCGAGTATACCATGTTCTTCGGGTAACAATGGTGCTGAAGGAATAGGAGCAACATATGATATTGACATATCAGCTAAAGATGATGACAGGATTTCAGAAATAGGAGCCAGTTCTTGCTTATTTGTCTTCTGTTCCATTTCAAGATTTGAATTAAGAACCCAACCACTGAGTGAAGGAGGTCCAGCCCTTTTCGATGAATCGTTTTGTGCAGTAAACAGTGAAGAAGAACGGCGCAAACCGTCTTCAGATGTCTCTGATTGGTCAACCGGTATATCGTTTGAGGTCTGAATCGGTTCAGAGTTGTATCTAGTGAGTGGCTTGAAGAGAATTACCTCCTCTTCTTCTATTTCTCTGTCATTTTTCATTACAATCTTTTCAGAATCTTTACCTGCATACAACCTTCTTGCTGACTGATCGTACAAGATTGGATCTTTTAATCTTTCAGCTATTTTAACGGAAGCATGTAGAATGCGTGTAATTCGGATTGGTTTTCCATCTTCAAAATGGCTTTCGGTGGAGAAATCTAGCAAGTCGGTTGATTGGGATACGGGCTCAAATCCTCGTAGCTCATGGTCTTCCCACAAAGCAGTTTGACTTTCCTCGTGCTCTTTAAGATCAAACCCGCTCAAAAGATCACCCAAAGCAGCAAAGAAATATGACTTAGCATTAAATACCTTCTCGTCTTTACCATAAGTTTCTGCATGGTCAAGAAAACCAACATACCATTCCAAAAACACGAGTACAGCTGGCAACAACGAGCAGCTATTGCTTGTGATACACCGTTGGATGATATGGCCCATGAAAGAAAATGTGCAAGTCCATGCCCACGTCGAAATCTGTTCATCTGGGGTTTTGATTAAATTGTGAATTACAAATATGAGGATTGTGACAGCTTGAATGGCCCGATAAGGGCCTTTCCTTGACGAATCGAATGGTTTGTATGCTTCTAATGAGGAGTTTAATTCTATATCATTTAATGCCAAGAGGGATTCTAATTCTTTCATTGTTGATGCAAAAGTGTGAGGTAAGTCCTCAAAGCTGCATATCAAGTGACAGTTATTTAAATGAAAACATTTATAAACAGAATGGGATGCAAATGTGTACCTGGGTTTAACCAGAAAGAAACTTATCATCCTCACGAAAAGAGGCCATAAGTCGGTTTTTACAGGTGGAACGTGTTCACTGCCTCCTAATTTGTTGATGTTTGTTGAATCTATGCTTGACTGTGACTTAATTTGCGAGGAAAGCCTTTTTAATGGCTTTGTGAAATCAATGTGGGCGTCTGTAGAAAGTGATTGCAACTGGGATGATTTATTCTGCAAAATAATTTAGGAAATAAGTAATAGATGTAATTTACTATGTTGGGTTGGATTGACCCGAAACTCTTTTTCATGTAATTTTCGAATAAAGTGATTTAGGCATTTAGAAATAAAACATAACCCAAATGAATCCATTCATGAGTTAATTGGTCAAAATCGCCACCACTAAAACCCGTTTACCTTCTCAAAGAGTAACATAATGTTGTCTCTGGCATCTGGAAAAGGCTCTTTGACAGCCAAACTTCTTATACAATGATATAACGCAAGGAAATCATCACCAATATACGTTGCCAACAGCGCCAACTGCAAAATAGCTCAGAGAATTACAACAAATAATTTTTAAAATCTGCGCTACGTGTCACAAATATGTGAGTCAAAGATGCTCTTCCTTACTAACTATTTAATATTTTTTACTAACTATTTTAATTCCTAAATCTTCATTACTAACTACTTAATATTTTCTTTATTCAACCTACGTGTAGTAAAACACGCCTTTATATATAACAAATACCTGATTTTGGGGATTTCCACTATATGGCCAAACCATTGTTGCTTCTAAGTAGTATGTAGCTGCAACAGCCCATTTTTGAACATCGGGTTTTTTACAGAGCTCCATATATCTTGAAAGATCACCTAAACAAACTAAAAACCGATGGCATACATAATGGCATTTTTGCAACATTGCAGGTTCACTTATTCTTCTGAATTTTTCAATCAGATCCTTGTAAAACTCGGCAACTTCAGATAGAAACAACTTGAATCCTTCCACATGACTGTTAAGGTTTTCTGCACCGGTGGAAATTTTCTTGATTTTCTTTCGGTATTCGTCTATATGCTTGTAATGAAGCTTCCATAATGAATATTCAAGTTCTTGAAGATCAACTGTTGGATAATCATCAATAAGGATTTTCTCGTAACGAGAGCGAGCCTTGCGGTACAGATCTTGAACCTCTGGATTTGATATACCTTTATGTTGAATTGTTGCCCATAATAGCTTTTCAATATTAACAATCTGACAACAGAGAGGTAAAAAAAAACACTAAATATGTATGCATGGAAATTATTCTTTAAATAGATATTCACCTCAACAAATGAAGTCTCCTTAACTGTTGCAGGCTGATTTCCATTCATGATTATGTACAAAATCTTGGAAAACTGATTCTACAGTGTAACAAAAACTATAAATCAAGAAATATTCATATATCAAACATTAAAGATGAACCAAACAAGAGAATTTAAGACCTAATATTTTATATGTTAGCTTCATCTATAAGTTGAAGTGATCAATTCAGTCAGACAATATAACAAACACTTGAAGTGCATAATTCAATACAGAGTGATGATGATGATGAAATATTGAAAACCAGATGATCAATAAAACTTACCAACTCTAAATAATTCAGATGAACAACTCCTATTGATTTGCAAACACAGATACAGAATTAACAAGTGAAGTTGCTTTGTGATTTGGGAAGCTGCTGTTGATTTACCCAGAAAGAAAAAAAGGGAACCTGCTTTTACAAATGACGATCATGCCCTCGCTGTCATGGAAATGATGATATATAAAATTTTTCTATCCAAAAGAGGGACACCTCATAAAATTTATTTTGATTTTAATATGATAAGTGTGTGTTATTTATTATTTTCTTGTAAATATGATTATCAAACTCTTGTGTTATCTATTATTATAAATAAATACAATAAATCTAATGTGGTTTTTGTTATTTTAAGCCCACGTGAATCGACGGGTTTTTGAACCTCGTTACACATATTGCGGCTGTGACAATAACGTGACTAAGTATATAAAAGAAAAACGTATGAAGTTGTCACAGCTCGGTTATGGAGATCGAAAAATAGATAAATTGCGGCGCGAATAAGAGTTAGCATTGAAACTAAAAGTTCGTCAAAAAAGTTTGTAACAAGGTAAAAAACAAATAAAAATAAGAAAAAATAATTTTTATAAACGAATATAAAAAAAAGTAAAAGGAAAAAGAAACGAAATTTGAGGGGTAGAGTTAAGAATTTTGTCTAGTGGTAAACTTGAAACTTTTGAAACTGGAGAGGTATATATACATAATATATGCTATTATCTTCCCGGTAACAAAAAATGAAATATCTAACACGTTTCACATTAAAAGTTAAAAAATATATATGTTGTGTAACATGTATGTAACATGATGTAACACATGTGTAACATTTCGAACAACAATATTTTGTTACACGTATGTAACAACACGTTAGACAGTTTTGTTCTATATACAATATTTAGTGTTTTAAATTAAAACCCCACTATATATATGTATTTATTCAATAATTTCAGATGGTATTGTAAGCCCACACCATCAAATTTAGGTGTAGTTAGGTTTAATAGTCGGACCCATTCACAGCTACATTCAAAGGACCTAGCTTCCAAATTATGTTTTTGAATGATTATATTATTATGTGATATTTTTTATTTGTGTAGGTGGGATACGTTGGCATTCAAATTAAACTAGATGTTGATGTTTTGAATTATCTTGAATTTATGGTTTAAAAAATAATTCTAAAAATGATATAGTCAAGAAAATATATTTTTGTTTTATACGGATGGTTTGATTAGAGTAAATATCAATTCTTTCATCTCACAAGAAGCTGTTAAAATTTGTAACTCTTTACATGTCACAGGATGTTAATGTTAATTTAACAATCCGGATTTGTGAATACCTCAAGTCAGGACCAGTTGATTTAGTATGTAGAAGCTAGCTTGATCATGTGAGTTCTAAAAGCCCTCTTTTAAAATGTTTTATATAAGGTTTTCGGGCTGGTGCGCATACATAACAAACAAAGTTTACGAAACAATGTGTTTAAAAGTGAAGTTATATGTTTATGAATTTTTTTGCCAAAGAAGATTACGAAGTATTTGAATTGACAAGTATTTGAATAAAACGTACTACTGCTTTAAATGAAGTTTGAATTAAAAGAAGTAAAACTTTCCTGAAAGTCACGATATTAACGAATCTGTCATGGTTCCTTCGGGAATCGAAGTGAAGTTTGTTATGTACGGGCAATACCTTTATAGGGGCCTTTTGGCTGGCCAACTATTGTACCACTTGGCTGACGACGGTCATCAAGAGGATTACCTTGATCCTTGAAGTTTGGTACGTGATATTCTTTGGAGCGTCGTGCTTGAAGTTTGGTATGCATACTCCATGAAGTATTGTGCTTGAAGTTGGTACGTGTTACTTTATGGAGTACCGTGCTTGAAGTTTGGTACGTCTTGTTGGGAAATGTGCACCGGTTTTAACTTTTAAAACAATAGTTTACAAAATCAGATTAACAATGACGGAAGCGAATACAAAAGCACACGATAATAAAGTTCGGAACTTCATCCGATAGTGATCCGATTACACGACATTTAGACGATAATAAATGATATAAACGCATCCATAGGAGGTTTAAAGTTTATACCTTTGACGATCAACATAAACTCACACGATGGATGCAACGAACGTCATGCTAGTTGACAAATTCACGAAAACCCGCAACCTACAAATTCGTCTCACGGTTTGTGTGAATAACCGAATCCACACAACGGAGAGAAACCTGGTTTGTCACGGTGGAGTACCACGTAGGCGGCGGACCAAGGCGACAATGACAGAGCTTGCCGCACGACTGCTCTGCGACTATGGTGGCGGTAACAGGTGGAGGAGGCGGCTGACGGTGGTGGTTCTCGGCGGCTAACGGCGGACGCAAAAAGGGAATTCCGAGTATGTGCCTTGCGCATGTTTCTATGGTGGCTAAGAGTTGGGATTAGGGTTTAACCATAATGATATATTTATAGATACCATATTTACAGATTACACCCAATAGATTTCATAGTTAAATCCTTGTAGTCAACTGTTAATTACTTTTAATCCTCGTAGTTTACTAATCACAATTAATTAGTAAATCTTTATCCATTTAACATTTAACACGTTCACACCTCCACATTTAATTATTCTCTAAATAATTCCGGATCACCGATTAATTATTTCTCTAAATAATTATCCACCGTCTCATAATGTCGTGTTTTGTGAACTATAATATTTACATTTAAATATTATCAATTGCTCGTTTTCTAAAGTGTAACTCTTTGCATCGTACCTCAATAGCAGTGTTGATATTAATGATGATCGGACATCTAATATCCAACACGTGTTACTCTTCAGAGTACCGTGTTTGAAGAGGGAATTGAGGGTTACAAGAAGGCGCTTATACGATATATATTATGTTATTGCATGTTTATGTACGCTTTTGTTATAGAAGTTTAAACATTATGTTTTGACAAAATATTTGAAGTAAATGTTTTATGTAAACGCTAGAACTCACTCAACGAAACTGACTTTTTAGTATGCATATCCAGGTTAAGTGTAGGATGAGAATATGCATGGTTGCTTGGCTGGCAATAAGGAGTTACCCGATTCTCATTTTAGTCTGGCATCAGGTTTATGTTTTTGTGTTTGACAATGTTAAGACTATGTTTTTGTGTTTGACAATGTTAAGACAATGTTTATGTTTTGATTGTATGAACAAGTTGTAATGTGATGAATGATTTTCAGCATGAATGAAGTTTTGAGTTTAAGAACTGTTTGTGAATGAATAAATCCATGCGCGAGGTCTCCCGGGTTTGGGGCCTTACAAGTTGATATCAGAACAATAGTTTGAGAGATTTGGACACTCACAGTGTCTCAACTTAAACTGAAAATGGGACCAAGCAACAAATGCCAATACGGGTAACTTAAAGCCAAGCATCAGCAGTATGTAGTAAATAAAGTATTTTCCTTTAGATGAGTTAGATTAGGATGAAGGTTTTGTTGTTAATCATAAAGGTGATCAAATAGAATCTAAGAAGTAGCGTAATGGTTAATTTGCAGATAGCCGGTGTATATTAACAACTTACTTTAGCTAGTGTGTTCTACTTATTAACTAGCGTGATGACGTTATTCCTTTACTCCTTATCTTTTAGTTTAGAAGTAATGGCTAGGTAAGGTGTGGTAGATGAGGTGGTGGACGTATGAGATGTACCGTAGGCAAACTAAAGAGGAAAGTGTTCATGGTGGCTTGGAAGTTAGCAACATGAGATTGAAAGGACCCCTGTCAATAAACCACATAGGACGACATACCGTGTTCATTAGATCCATAAACACTAAAGCTAAAGCCTAAAGCACACATGTTTTTTGTGAATCTTGATTTATGAACTTTGTGTAAACGTTCAATGATAATTTGTGTGGTCGATCTAAACATTCAACATGATTGTTTCACCTAAGTCTACAACCATGGTATACACCAGTCGCATCGCTCAGATAGGCCCACTATGAGATTCCCCCAACTAACACACCACCTATTACTGAGACTAAACCGGTTCCATTATGGGACTTTCACTCGTAACACTTGTACCATTTGATCAAACTGTACGTATACTTATGGCTTGAACGCTTGTCCATAGAAAGTCTTTATGAATAAAGTATTTAGTACATGTTTTGTTGTTTTCGTATATAAAATCTTTTATAGATTTTGAAAGCATTAAACATATTCACCTTTTGTGAATCTTGATTTATGAAAAAGCTTTAGAGTTCCTAATGTCCGTCTCTTAGCTTGGACACCACCTTGATAATGGCTTTTAACCTTGGTTTACTTTGGCGGAGGTTCTACGTATTTCTTCCAAGCAAAAAACTCTTAATCACTAGTGCGGTACGCTAAAGTAGATGTGGGTTCGGACTTTTGAAAATAAGAATGAAAATGTTGTGTGAAGGAATAAACTTCACTAATTCGGGGGGGGGAGGTTGCAGGATTGGAACCCAGGGAGGGGAAGCGCCCCTCACACATGCTTTACCAGCTTCACTAAAGGATCCTTTGGTATTGCATGTGGACGAGATTGTATTTATCACTCTGTGCCACATGGCATGGCGATCCTTTCATATAGATATATAGTAGGGTGAAAAAAGTATTTATTAGAGTTAATTACACGGATGGTCCCTGTGGTTTGCACAAATTGTAAGTATCATCCCAAAGTTTGAAAAACTACATCGATGGGCCACATGTTTACCAAAATATAACACTGATGGTCGCTGAAGTGATGGGCATTAAGTTTTCTAGGTTAAGTTGGGATGAAATGACATATTTGCCTTGACCACGGGAATATGATGATCAAAAGAACCCACCCAAAAAGTGACAAACCCTTTACATTCGTCCGGCTCCTCTTCTTGCCAAATTGAAACCAATTCAAATTAGAAATGTATATATAAAGAAGATGTTGCAATAAGAGAAAAGTGATATACCATTTTTCCTGGTCCCAATTTCTACTCACCGGAGTTTAAGTTGTCAGCGTCGTTATCGTGCTACGACGGTTCATTTCACCAAACTTCGTCTTCATCAAATTCAAACCGTTCCTTCAAAAGCACAAAAGGATTTGGCATTTTCATTCGATCAAAAATTGATGGAGAGGGAGAATCGAGGGTCGTGGTGGGGAGGGATACCCAAAGTTGTGGTGGCGATGGTGGTTATTGGGGGAGATATGATTAGGGTTTTGGAGGAGGCGGTATAAGACCGGGTCATTGAGGATCCACGTGTTTTATTTTTAGAGTAAATTGGTGTAGGCGGGAAAAATAAGGGAGGGTTATTGTAAGAGTGACACGTGGTGACCAAGATATTGATTTATTAGGTTAGATATAATATAGATTGGTCAACCAAATCAATTTTTTTAGTAAATAAAGGCAAAAATAGTAGATAACTATCAAAATTAAAGGGTGTTAAATTACCAATATAACCTTCTAAATAAAAAAAATTAAAAGGAAATTTTTAATTGGTTGAGAGGGGTTTTCTCTTGGTTTTCGTCTAACTACTCTTCAAATGTTGTTTTATCTTAAACACCCTATGTATGTTTCTTTTAAGTTTCAAGAACTTCGAATCCTTGATAGGTTTTGTTTTCTAAATCTTTAAATCTAATATGTAAATCTAGCTTCCATTGCAAAATGTTTCAAAACAAAATACATGTTAAAAACCCAAAATAGTCAACCGTGAAATTGATTAAAAAAAAGCTTGTTGAATATCAATTCTTTATTTATTATTTATACATGACCAATGAAAAAGGATGTGATCATCGCTTCTAACAATTTCTTATCTGGATCTTTTATTTTGTAAATTCATCTCTTTTAGTTGGGAGTTGTGTAACGAGAACAAATTGATGTGATAAAACTTGGTGGGTGTTGAGCACATAACATTACACAAAGAGTGGTTTTAAATTCAATAACTTTTATCATATCTATGAAATATGAGGGTGGGGAGTTAAAAACAAAATGAGGCTAATCTTCTTTGTTGTTGTCCGACTCATCTTCCTCTTCATCACTGTATTCGCTTTCGTCATCGTCGTACTCGTCTTCTTCCACTTCTTCCTCTTCAGCGCCGTCGTCCTCATCTGCCTGAACAACCCCCCTGCTCCCGGCTCTCGTTCTTTTCAAAACCTTCAACTTCAAACTCATCTTTGTATCACAGCCGAGCCACGAGTCACTCAGACAGTACAAAGTCAAATTATAAGTACCCTCTTCAGGAGCCAAAAATCGACCTATAACCAATCTTGACCCATTTTTCACCTTTTCAACTGCTTCTTTAACAGCAGCATTAAGTTCTTTCGGGCTAGCCCCAGCCCATTCCTTTGATTCCCTGATCACTTTTGGAGCAGCGATTAATGCTGCGGATTCATCCATGAAGCTCACTTTCTGTGATATCCACACACTGTTGGAGTTGGGGTCGGCCAGTAGTAACCAAAAGTTCTCTTCTTTGTGGAAAGGGTAATGGGAGCAATGGGGAAGGGCTCGAACCATGTGGTTCTTACGGTTAAGGGTCACCCAACCACGCATCGTGACTATGTCCCCTTCTTGTATTGCTTCTTCACCTTCGGTTTCGCATTTGATGTCAAAGCTGATGGAAGGCATCATTTCTAGAACTGTTTCCACATCTTGGGACTGAACTGGAGAGAATCCCGCAACCTTTGTCAGTAAGTCGTTACGCTCTTGTTGGTTCAACTCTCGGAAATCCTCAAAAGTACGAACTTTCTGCAACCACAGAGATACTTATGTATCTGCCACAGCCAGACACATGATGCAAAAAATTAATATGAGAGGGAGAGGGAGGGTACCTTTCTCGCAAGCTTTTTAAGAACAGACTCGCTGAAATGTGGCAGTTGCAGAAAAGGGGCAATTCCTTCAATTGACCCTCCGGTAGGTTTTCGTGCACTGAGTGGAACTGCCTACATGTAACATTATTAGCAATGAAAACTGAACATTGTGTCATGCTAAAAAAAGGTCTAAATACAATAACGGGTAGCTATCACCAGCTTAGTAATCGACTTGTGACATGAGATACTAAAGCAAATGCAGTACAAAATAAAGGTTTAACAACTTTAATCACATCAACTATTGATGTAAAGTCAATAATTACAATTTCAGCAAGTTATTAGTATACAAATCTCCGAAAATTTTAAAGTTACTGACATAAATAAATAAATGCGCAACAACACTTTATTTCACCATCAGAATATGAACTTAGGATATATATGAGAAGCTAAATGCTAATAAACAAATCATGCATGTCCTTGGGAACTTATACTATACGTAAAACCAAACATACAAACAACAAAGACATGAAAGTTTACAGGAAAGTTATTGAAAAAACAAGAAATATCAAGTGTACGAAATGTGTGGCACTATACTCGATTTCACACCTTCGTAAAACATCTAGAAAGAATACATAAACCCCCCCCCACACACACACTATTTAAATTTTAAGACACGCGATGCACTTCATACATAATCTTTTGCGTTACAATCCTATTAATTTAAAAAAAATATATATATATACTATTTAGCCAATTTCTCTATAATATGCATTTGGGTTTGATTTTTAGACAAATTCTTAACAAAATTTCAAATTTTTTAGCTTATGTCAAAAGTTTTGGTTTAGCGGTTAACCGAACCGAACCGAATGACTACCAATAACCGATTAACCGAAACCGAATTAATTGAAACCGATCGGTTTTAAAAATCCATTAACCAAAAATTTCGGTTTCGCTTCGGTGGGGGCTCAAAACCTCGGGCATACGCCTCGTGAGGCGAGGGAAAACACCTCGGCGATTCCGTTCTTTTAAACTTTGAGCTAGATAAAATATGTTCTTTTTTTTTCTTATTCAATAATTAAAAGATACAGCAGAAGTAAACACCACCTGTATTATACTCTGTGAGAGCTCAACCACCCCAATTGCAGGTCTCAGCCACCCATGCCCATGCGGGGGACGCTGTAGAACTGCCATCTACAACAAGAAAGACATACCTTAAAATATGGCAAGCCAACAATTTCAAATTCTTATGTGTTGTGAAAATTACAAGTAGCACGTCAGGATTAAAGCAAGCCAAAGAAGGAAGAGAGGCAATAAAAGTAAAGTGATCAGAAGATATGAGGTTAAACAGGTGGTTAAAATCTTCATTCATCTATGTTGATTACAAAGCTACAAATGCATAGAAAAGTTCCTAAAAGATGGACATTTGTTATCACTTCACACAAGAAAAGGAACAGAAGAAAGAAAGACTTCACATAATCTTTTTCCCTGGATGAATAAAAAACAAACCTTCATTAACTCTTCAAGAAGGCGAGGAGCAACCTCAAGTATACGTCTGAAATCACACTGCAAGGATGGAGATAGACATCCTGACTCGCGGTTTAGTTGGGCTTGAACTAACAATTCAGTCTGCCGCACAAGTTTGTAAGCATTGTCAATAATTTATCAAACCAGAAAGGGCTATCCATAGACATGATAAAGTTAATATAACCTTCACAAGAGCCGGATGCTGCTTCCAAAACTTAGCCTGTTCTTGTTTAATGTTCTTAAAGTCCAAATTCAACTCGCTTCTGACCAGGACAAACAGTCTCTGAAGGGGTTCTCCATCACTCCGCCGGACTGGAATTTCCATGTATTCAGCCGCTTTTATGAAAGCATCCATCACCTTACTGTATATTAAAACAACAATTAAAATAGAGGCAAAACAAGAATAATACTATGTTATTTTGGTCGTTCTCAGATAGCATTCTAATAACATTCATGCACACAGATTCTCAATAGAAAAAGTGAAAAATGATATAAAGGTAGCTTGGTCCAAGAAATGTGAAGTCATTAGTTAGACAGGCACAAATAAACAATCCAACTAGGTCAAGAACATTTTAGTAAAAAGGTCCAAAAGTTAAAAATAAGCCATACCTTGGAGCCAAAGAAGGCTTCATAAGATAGAAATATGCTGATAATGTATGCTTCAAGACATAGTTTCCAGTATATTTGGATGATATAGATAAGTACATAACAGCCATCACCAAGGGCAAAATAATGCAGATCCCAACAATTCCAAGTAAATTAACGGCGCCTGACGTCCCATCAATGTTCAATAGAAACTGAGGGAGGGCAATGCCCATTTGAAGTCCCTGTAAGAACAATATTCTCAAATCAATTCATTATATACACGGAATTGTAAAGAGTTCCCTGAACTAAGCCCATGTCAATTACAAGATAAATCACCAAGTTATACCTGCCTGCCATCAGGATGGCCGTATTTTTCGAAGTTCTCACGTGATATAGGATCTGTTAGAGCCTGATAAGCCTTCGATATATATTCCACAAAATAATTGTGAGCCTCTGAAATCAAAAAAATAAGTTATCACCTATAGACTTCACATAGCATCAAGAACATGTTTGGGAAAGGGATAGAATTCAACAGATGGTCAAAACAATCATCAACCTGGATCTGGATTTTTATCCGGATGGTACTGGATGGAAAGTCTCCTGTACGCCTTCTTGATGTCGAAATCCGTAGCTCCATGTTCTAATCCAAGAATAGTGAATGGTTCAAAAACTTCTACCTGCTAAAAAAGAGTACACATTATGTATGGCACAAACAAAGTACAACTCTTGTTTCAAGCGGGGACCTTCCTCATTCAGCACCTAATAGTGAAATATTAGAACCTATGCTATGCATACACATGGACCAAGAAAAATACATATAAGAAACTTGTACGCATATTACCGCATGGTTGCTACTTTTTATGTGATATGCCAACATCACCATTATCACCCAGAGCATAAGAAGAGTCAAGTTATTATACGTCGAAAAGTTTGATATCTGTTAAGATGATTCCAAAAACGATATCAGAATGGATAACTAAAAATGAATGTATGTGAATAGAGTTATAGGTGGGATAAGAAACTGACACGCCTAAAGATGGACTTGTGGTACTTTCCTGACTGCAAGCAGACGGAACATTGGCACTTAGCAATCCTAGCCTTCTTAGTAGCTAAATGATATAACTGGAATATTGTGTAAGGTACTAAAGGCAGAGCCAATAAAGAAAAAATAAAGATTGGAAAAAGCGTATTATTCTCTTCTGATGCAGCCATGTTGAATTCTTCTTAGAAATAATATAGCTTTGCCAAGATGTCACCCTGCACTGAAGATTGTACATAGGATCAAGAAAAAAATAATAATGTAGCAGAAGGTATGAAAAGAGATGCTTTGTACCATATGAATGACTCCACAACAGCCATTCGTCAGTTACAAATTATGCTCAGCAGTAACTATATAAACATAATTGACATAAGGACATAACATTGCTTATAACTTAAACAACCGCATCTTAATCCAGGCAGCAACTCAATGACTCAACAAACACGGTATCCATTCAAAAGATGGTGTCATCTTATAGTGATTGATTCTTAGCGTGCGTGAGTGTAATACTTAGGATTACAAGGTCAATTGCACTTAACGTGTTAAGTTTCTAATCAATTTATCTTTTCGAGCATGTATCTAACACTTGAATCTTTCTTAATACATACAAGTAAAAGCACAATAAGTGTAAACACTAGTGGAATAGTCTTAAAAGTATGTTTGAGGATCTTTTAGTATTAGTTTCCAATGCAAATTTTCTTTCTAATCATAAAACCATTTGAAGTTCCATCTATTACCTTATATAGCTGTATTAAGATCCCCAATTTAGCAATATAACGTGATGCAGAAAAGTTTAATCTAGAAATCAACTTTTACTTTAAATAAAATATATTTATCGATTATATTAGTCAGTTTGAGATCGAATTTGTCACTTGTGTTGAACAATGTAACCAAAACTAGAAAAATTGACTCTATACTAACGCAAAGACACACATACATACATACATACACAGATAATCAAAGCTGCAAAGATGAATGAACTAGTGCAACACAAATCTGCAAAATTAAATGGCATAAATATATTTTATATATTAGGGATTGTGAAACTGTTACCTTGTGGGGGTTTGTGTTGATCAGAAGTCGACCGGAGAAGAGCCGGAGCCTGAGCTGTTGAGGACTTTGCTCTACGGTTAAGGAGCCCTAGTTGTTCAGATCTTACGTATTTATTTATGACTCCTTGGACACATCCATTCTCTATCCCGTACTAATTTAACTAAAAAAATGCCATTGGGGTTGCAAAGAAAAATCCTCTACCTTTTAAAAAAAATAGAGTTAATTACACGGATGCTTCAGGTTTATAAAAAATAACAGGTATGGGTACTAAGGTTTTTAAGTTGTAAATATGGGTATTATACTTTCAATTTTGTAACAAGTTTGGGTATGAAGACTAAATGCGTTAGTTTTTTTATTAAGTTTTACAAAAATGACTAAAATGTCCTTTAATAAAAGTAATAATTATTAAACATATATAAGAAAAATTATATATATATATATACATAACCGTCAACCATCGCCAGCCGCCACCACCTCCTCTAACCCACTATACAATTATTTATCAAAATTTACAAAGTTATTATTTAAAACTCAAATAATTATTTTATTATTAAAATAAGAAAATCCACATCAATCTCTTTGCACGTTGGAATTCTTTTATTCATTTGTATAATTTATTGATACACATATTCCATTAAACATAGGTTAATCTTGTGATTAGCTAGAATACTTGTGCAACAACAACGTATTTGTGTGACTTTCAAGCTACTCATTGCAAGGTGAGTTACATAGCCCCACATTTTACATTTTTATATTTTTTGGATGAAACATGATTATATAATTTATGTGCCTTATGCTAAAGTCCCCCTTAGCAGACAACATGTACATGTGTGTATTTTTGTGCCTTATGCTAAAGTCTCCCTTATGGTTTCTTGAGGATCATGCAGAACCAAAATCCAGGATCCGTGGCATCAGTGGAATCGTCGTTTCCACTGGTTTCTTTGACTCTTTTATCTTTTCAAGTTCTCTAACACAACATCTGATTGGTCTTTTATTGTTGTTTCATTTGTTGCTTCACTTCTGAGAATAAATTGAAGATGACGTTGTTTGAAATAAGCACAGGTTCTTTGGCAGGTATCTCAGATCCCGAAAAACCCGCATATGTTGTTTTCTTAGGCAGATTATCATTCTTTTTCAGAAATGATGGAGGAGGAGGAAGAGGTTTGTTCAACCCAAAGCTTGAAGACGGAGTTGAATAAGAAACCAATTTGGATTGGGACGACATTTTCGTAATAAGTTTGGAAAAATAGTGATTGAATGCAAACTTAAATAAAGATTTAAGATAAAAAACATCACTTACCTCATGTTGGGCGCCAAATTGTTTTGGGTAAAAATTATAATGACTATTTTTGTAACCAAACTTAGTGTGTGAGGTAGTGTACGTGATCAAAATGCAAAGTAATAACCGTAAATGTAAAGTTTGACAACGAGTAAAGACCTTAATCCCTAAGGATTGCAGGCATAAAACCTCGGGAAGTGACTGAAAGTCACTTGCCTCCTATTCTTATATAAATCAAAAAAAATGTTACCTCCTATTCTTATGTAAATCAAAAGAAATGAGTACAATAAGAGCAGTAATCGATCGAAATCGAAGTGTTACCGAGCTTGTGAATGCGTTGTGTATTGCTAAGTGAATGTTGATGTGCTTTCTATTCGATATTACTGCTGATTATATACAAAGATTAAACTAACTAACTATCCGAAAATCTTGGATCTTAGCTAGTCTTCCAATATGACCGTTAGTGGCCTCTCCACGCATGTTCTACACGTTTTCTTTGACCTCTTGACCAAGTCTTCAGGGATGAGTGAATAAAAATGTTTTACCTGCAAATATAAATCGATATAGAGAACAAATAATAGTTAGTAATGGTTAGAATACCGAAGTTACCAGGGATCTTGGATTCCGGACTATATCACACTCAGGATCCTGCATATGAAAATTAACCCCTAACATATACACAACCCAACTGAACTAGCCTAAGTGAACTTGTCAAGTTCGCCTACTACAAATCCTAGGCGAACTTGCTAAGTTCGCATATTACAAACTTAACATATAAAACAAACGATTACAGCTCAAAACGACTATTACAAAGATCTACAAGTAAAGTCTTTAAGCTCGTTGTCACAAAAGCATGTTCCAACAACTAGTTTAATTTGAACACAACTTAAAACACATCCATATTACTAAACGGGTTATACATGCCAATCAAAACACAATCTTTTTATTAAACGGGTTAGAATGGTCAAATCAAAACCACATTATTTTTACAAGGAATTGTCACCTTCCATTATCCAATTTTTTGCATCAAGGTTCAGTATTATACACCTTCATGAAAAATCATTGTACATGATCTAATATTTCACAAGTTGATACAAAAAATATGGCATCTAGTAGAGAAAAGTTGTGGTAGTCTGAAAAGCAGCACAATGGTCCTTATGTTGATGATATTCCAACTGTGTCATCCTCTTCTCTTCTCCATGTACAGCAAAAGGCAATAGAGCATATTCACCTTATCCTTCAACTATTTTGACAGGAGTGCTGCAAAATTGTTTATAAATTACTTGCAAGTATCTGAGCTTAAAACACAAGAAACTTGAGGCTTCTACTTACCCAAATGGACTTTGTTTGATGGACAGTAACTCAATATCTATCTGCATTTTCAATTCAAACAAAAAGAAAAGATTAATGAAATAAATGTTTATGGTCCAACTGACTAAGGCCCAGATGATAAATGAGGTGGCAAAATGGGTGGGGTTCATGTCAAACTGGGTAGTTAGCTAAATGCTTTTTTGGCGAAGAATTTTAGTTTTACCATCTGCGACTAGTGTGTTGGTTACAAAAACTATATCATTTTAATGATAATATAATTGATTCCTTAACAAAATGATTATAAAGGTTTATGTGGTATACACTATAGTCTATAGGCAAGTTTCAAATGAGTGTATCAATCCTCCAATTCAAAAATTAGATATCATTGAAATAATATTTGGCACTAAGGGGGAGTTTGGGATTGAGTTTGAAAATAACTTATTGACTTATTAGCTTTTTCAAAAAGCCAATAAGTCAAAAAAGTGTTTGGCATGGATAAAAGTCCTTTTTTATTTTGGGTTTTTTTATAAGCCTTAAAAAAGTTGTTTTCCAAAAGTCACAATCCTGGCTTTTTAAAACTTCTTGTGACTTTTTGAGCATAAAATTACCAATCTACCCATCCTTTACCCTACAATAAAGCCAAACACTTTTTTAAAAACTCCTTTTGGAAGAGTCACAAGTGAATAATCACTTTTGACAAAAAAAAACACTTTAGAGTTAAATAAGCAATCTCAAACACCCTCTAAGACTTTTAGACAAAAAGTGTGTTAAAAAATGACCCTCCTGCCCGCCACCGCTAAAAATAGTTGAGCCATACATGTCATTTTTTTAGAACAATAGAATCTAGACAATTATCGCTCATGTGACAGCTACTTTGATTACAAAAGGTGTATTCCAATGCAGAAATTAATTTCTCAAAAATATTGTGTTCACTGTTCAATTAATTTTAATCAACACTTTGGCTGTGAAACACACCACACCATTCAAGATGTGAAATATTTTTAATCAGGTGTATTCCTAGTGAATCTGATACTTTGGTTACAAAAGGTGTATTCAGATGCAGCAATTAATTTCTCAAAATGTTGTGTTCACTGTTCAATTATTTTTAATCAGCAGTTTGGCTGTGAAAAGAGTCTCCACACCATTCAAGATGTGAATAAAATTCCTAGTGAATCTGATATGTAAAGAAAGAAAGTGACCACAAGATAAAGAATTTGAGATTGAAATATCCACCAACTGAAAACCAAATATTATCGAATCTTGTCCAGCTACAGGGAAATAAAATGTGAAATAATCTTATAATGGGTAAAGCTGACAAAACAGATGGGTTATGCAATAAGCAAAATGGGTAATTTTTATAAGTTCGGTTGTGCTGACTACCAGTTTTTTATTATTTTGTAAATGTACTAAAATATGATTACAAAAACAACAAGAAAATTTCTTTTGAAATGATAATTTGACATTGTAAGCAGTTGAAGGTGATTATTGACTGGCTAAAACCCATTTCACAGGCTCATTCTCAACTAATTTTCTACATTTCACCTGTTATCAATTATCATAAATAAACACCGTTTCCACGTAAAAGCTTCTTGCATTATTTTATTCAAATAAAACCAGTAGATTTCATTTTTAAATAATTAATTATAAAAGTTATCTTAATCAGAATAAAATCAAAAATATGAAAAGGTACCTCAATGGTTGCATTTGGAGGAATTTCCTGCACGCCTTTGCTTCCATAAGCAAGTTCAGGAGGAACAATTAGCAGCCGCTGCAACAAGGATTAATTGAATATTACAAGCATCGTTTAACTTGAAAGTTGTAGAGAATTTTACAAGCTTAATAAGGATTAATTGAATATTACATGCTTATTGTCCGTGTTTGATGTCAATCAGTTGTAGAGAATTTTTAATAGATAAACCCAAGAGAAATTTGCCATTTTGCTCCAATAGTTTGAAAATGGCCATTTTGCTCCCTATGGTTACAGTTTTTACTCTAATATGCTCCCCGCCCCTAACTCCATTCTTAATTCCGGTTAAATGTTACCCACGTGCCCCTCACATGAGGGGCATTTCTGTCTTGTCTATGCCCTTCACATTGGTAACATTTAACCGGAATTATAGATGGAGTTAGGGACGGGGAGCATATTAGAGTAAAAACTGTAACCACATGGAGCAAAATGACCATTTTCAAACTAGTGGAGCAAAAGGGTTAAACTAGTCAAACCACAGGGAGCAAAAACGAAGTTTACTCTAAAGGAAAACAAAACAAAAAACAAACTTCCACGTGCAGCATGATCTCCGCATAATACTGCATGGTTTAACAACCCACGTTTGCTTCCAAGTTAGTTACTCAGTCAAACACATGACCAATTCAAACTTTATTGTTTACTTCAACAATAACCCGCGACCCGTATGCTGGACCCGTGACCCGTGAACTAACCCGATGAACCCAACAAACTAGAGGAAAAAATAGGTATTCAATTGAGAACACAACTTGTACCTGGCCTCCTACCCGCATGCCTTGTACCCCCACGTCTAACCCTTTAAGGACATTTCCTCTCTCTGATTCACCAACGTCAAACCCGTATGGCTGGAACAATGTAAAACCAAATTAGATGTAACCAAAACATCAGTAGAGTAGAGGTGGAAAAATGGGTTGGACGGTCAGATCGGGTATCGGGTTAAACGGGTTCAGGCTCAAACAGGTCAATTTTAATGTGCAGATCAACCAAGTTACGTTTGACCACCTCTTTTAAGTTTTGTAAATGCTATGAGTGGGATTATACGATGTACGTTTGTTTGTTTTAAATTTTGTAAATAATTAATGTATTATACATATAAAAGAAACATATTACTAAAAGAATTGGATAATTTCACCAATATGGATCTGAATATATGTTTAGGCAACTTTTGGAGTGTTTAATCCGATTGACCCATTTTAATTTTAGCAATTCCCCAATTTTTTAATTTTTTTTTGTTAATATTCTCCCCAGTGACCATTACTGATAAAGTAAAACCAGATTAGACCAATTATAAATGTGTTGAAATTGGCACAGTTAGGAACACATAATGGGTTGAATCACAACTCTAAAATCAAGAAAGTATATAAAGAGGGTCTGACTAAATCTTACATAACAAAATTAGGTGTTCAATTATCCTTACCGTTCCTCCACCGACACCAAGCCCTTGTCTGCTAGTCATAAAAGTGATATTTCTCCATTTAGCAACATAGTGTACCTACAACAACATATAATTCCACCGAGTTAAGTAGTACAAAGAAAGCAAAAGCATAAACTGATAAATATAAT
Organism: Smallanthus sonchifolius; assembly: GCA_023525975.1. Classification (NCBI taxonomy): domain Eukaryota; kingdom Viridiplantae; phylum Streptophyta; class Magnoliopsida; order Asterales; family Asteraceae; genus Smallanthus; species Smallanthus sonchifolius. The sequence continues at coordinate 92,724,379 of CM042029.1, forward strand.
GAATTACCAACTTTCTCACGGATTGACAAATTATAATACAAGTTTCTCGCGCCTATGTAACCTAAAGCCCAAGACCCTGCGCCTTATGTCACCTCGCGCCTTAGGCGCGCTTTTTTTAACCAAGAATACTACTGAGAACTTAAGGCATCTATGTTTTTGCATGTGGCTATTGAAGTGATTTATTTAATCAAATTCAGATAATCAACTGTGTGATAAAACTTGTTGTATAAGAGTGTAATCAACTGTGTGATAAAACTTCTTGTATAAGAGTGTTAAGATCACAAGATCAGATGTTTGGTAAACTACTGTTCTTTTAGAAAACTAATAAATAAAATGAAAAAAAAAGAAGATTTTTGTGAAATGATAATATATGTTCCAAAAATGAGAGTAACTGTCTCATAATTGATTAATATAAGAGCTAAATAGGTAACCCCAGATAACCAGTTCTGTTATGAGTATGAAATTGATTATTCGACCCCAACGTAATCATATAATGACAACTAGGTTCTGTTTATCCAAATAGTAAAAACTAATTATGGGTTATACAAAATGCAAATCCAAACACCCTAAGTAAAGTAATCAAATAATGACAAGCAGGATTTGTTTATGCAAATAGTGACTGATTATGGAGAGTTCAGATTGTAATATAACCTTATCCTAAATGAAAATCCAAACACCCTCTTAATCATTTAACACAACACACAAATTAGATAGTCACACATAGGCTCTAAAATCATTTAAGCATGTAATAAGAGCTAAAAGCCACAAACCGTACTGCAACACGAGATCCCTTCACCGCTTCAGCTCCATTTCCAACCTTCAAATCATAGTACCTGAAGACAATTGTCAAGAATTTCCAATAATTTAAACTGAAGGAACTAACTTAACTTGATTTTAATAATACAATGAAAATGGTAGGTGTTTGTAAGTTACTAACTTTAGGCCATTAGGAAGGGTTGTGTATTCAGTCTCAGGCACTTTTGCTCCCTTAAGCTGCAATAAAGAAAGTTAAGTAGGCAATGGCAATGCATATATTAATTAAGTATAGACAAATTGGTTTGTAATAATCTAAACTATGACTCATTGGCCGATAATAATCCAAACTAACAGTTTGCCCGGTGATAATCTCAACTTTCACTTTTGTTGTTAATAACAGTCTCAGTAGCATAATCATCATAGATTTACCCTCGATTTATACTTATTTTCGCTCAAAATGACGATTTAATATGAGGTGACGAAACATACACGTGTAATCAAGTGGGAATTGAGGGTAAATCGACTATAAATATATGATGATTATGCTACTAGGACACAACAAAAGTGAAAGTTGAGATTATCACTAGACAAACTGTTAGTTAAGATTATTATCAATCAATGAGTTATAGTTTGAATTATTAAAAACCAATCTGCCTTAATTATATAATGAGGATCTCACAGCTCTTCTACTTGTACTAGCAGCACCAGCAACATCACATACAAAAAAACCACCAGCTGCTGCTTGTTTCAAAAATTAATTAATAAACCAAAATTTACGGTTACACAATCGTAAAATCACAAAAGCCAAGCAATTTAATACCTGATGCAGCAAGCAAACAAGTCATGAATGCTCTCCTCCCCTCAATTTCAGGAGAAGAAGATGACGATGACGATGATGAGATATTACATGCGAATGCAAACCTAATTTGACGGGGCGATCCCTTCCCTGCAAATGCAAACAAACTATGAGCACAATATCCAAACATTTGAAAAACTAGTACAAAAAAGATATAATTTATTTATTACTCCAAGTAGTAACGGCAGAAGGAGGTGAAGGAAGGAAACATGATTTGTGAGGATAGAGAGAGAGTTCCATTATGAAACAAAACCTAACATCCTCGTCTTTCTCTTCTCCTCTTGTTATTTATGAAACAAATTTTGGATAGTGTTGTGAATATCATCCACATTTTTTAAATCACTTCTTCCGGAATGAATTTGTTTCATAAAAATGTTATTTGTAGAAATATTACAATACTCAAACTAAATTACAAATTATGTTCTTTTATAAAAAGTCATTTAGATCAAAGATTTTTTTTTTTTACATATTTTTCCTTATTAAACTTCTAAATTACATACATATCTTAAACCCCTAACTTTAATTACATATTTACTCAATTAACTTAAAATTACCCAATTGTCTCTCACAAATAATGAAAAGGGATATATGTAATAAATAGTACTTTAATTGGTTTATTAAGGGTAAAATGGTAATAAAATAAGTTATTTTAAATGAATTGGATAAATATGTAATGTATAGGTTTAGGAAGGGAAATATGTAATTAAATTTTATAGTTGGGTAAAATATGTAATAAAGGAACTTAGAAAGGATCCCGCTAGCCCGTTATCACCCTTCACCTCCACCGTGGTCGGGTTAATCCCGCTTGGTTCGCTCCCCCGCCGTTCTCCACCTCACGCCACCACACATGTGGTCTCCCATGCTCAGTCGCAACATCACAGTTGTCTCACTGCTGTCGTAAGGTGTCACCGAGCACCACCACCCCTCACGTCCTTTCCTGCCACGCCCGAGGCTGCCACAAGCTGACCACCAATGTTGTCGCACGTCTCCTTCCCTGAGTCTTCCTCTTCGATCACCGAAAGAAAAAGATAATGGAACCCTAACTGGGTTCATGCAAAACGTGAACGAAACAACGCTACAAGCATAAACAGAAAAGTACATTCGAAGCAATGAGGAGTTTCTTGCTTGAAATCGTCTTTTCGGACGTGGCCGCCCTCCCCAACTACGGCGTCTCCCCCTCCCTCTTGTTTGTTGTCGTTGTGCGCCACCTAGCCAAAAAAATAGCCTAGGGTTTGCGGATTAGGTGGTTTAAATACCACCTACAAGTTACGTTTCAAGTCCCTCCTAATACGTCCAACGCGTTTCTTATCCGAATCTTTAAAATAACGACTAACTCGGTCCTCTAACTTTGAGAAACCGAGCTTTACGTAAAAACTTTGCTAACCATTTTTGTTTGCCAGGGATTCGGGTTATCCGTTAACCCGAACTAATAACTCGTCGGTATCCGGATGTTACATGTTTTAATAAAACCTACAATTCTTTCACGAAAAGATTTTACGAATGGATGAATGTTATAATGTAATTCGAATCTGCCAACGGTTCCTTCAGGAACAACGGTTCCTTCAGGAACAAACGCGATGAATGAAACCGTGTCTAGGTTAGGATTCCAGAAGAGACTGGGCGTCCTAGACACGAAGATTTGCTATACCTATATAGTGCCCTTTATGGCTAGCAAACGATTGTACAAATGGACGACGACGTGATTACCTATCCTATAAATGTTGTGTGGATGCACACGAGCTATGTTACTATCACGGTGGGGAGCGATTTTGTCTAGGTTAGGATTCCGGATAAGACCGTGCATCCTTGACAAACACCGGGCCTCGTTTAATCTCGAGTAACGCCTAAAGGAATCGACGGTTACGAAAAGGCGCAGATTTGACACGAGTAGTATATGATTATTGTTATTGCATGTATGTACGATTTTATTTATGATTGACGAATGTTATGTCTTGACAAATGTTTTGGTTATGCAATGTTTACTTAAAATTAGAACTCAACGGCGTCAGCTAACTGTTTTTAGCATGCCTTTAGGTTAAGTGTAGGTGCTTTAGACGATGGATGCAGAGTGATGTGCTCTAAATTATACATATATTTCACATCATTTGCATCCCATTTATTGGCAATTTATTTGTACATTATGTTAATTTGTCGCTCATTTAGCTTATATTTAAGTTTCAAGGAAATCCAAGCTCAAAAAGAAGAAACAAGCGAAAAGACGGAAAAAATTCAAGAAATTGGCCAAGACAGTAGCTGAAGCACACCCAGCAGAAGAGACAAAATTCTCCAGCCAAGCACGGGCAGTGCCCCACCAGGCACGCCCCCGTGGTCAACTTCCTGCCGTACCAGAGTACTGTTGTCGCCCAGTCAGACGAAGCACGGGGTCGTGCCCCACTAGACACGCCCCCGTGTCCGGTACAAGCACAGTATGTACGCGACAGGGATAAAAGCGGTTCATCAGATGTCTCAGCACGGGGTCGTGCCTCATTTCCCAAACAGTATAAATAGAGGCACTTGGTTCATTAGAAAGAGTTGGCTTTTGGGGGAGAATATCACTAACACCACACACGAAAAGTCAGTTGTAGAGACCATTTGGAGGCCATAGAAGACTCATTCAACACCATAATCTCACTTGGAAGATATCACCTTCATACATTAGAAGCTTTGGTTACATCTTGAACTCACTATGTCTTGCATGTATTTCATTTGTGTTATGTTTGTGTTTAAGCTCATCATGAGCTAAACATCTTTTCAACCATCTTAGTTTGATGAAACTCAATTAATTATGTTGAATTCATGAGTATGGCTAAAATATTATGTTAATGTAATGGTGATTTTGTGTTAAGTTCTTGGTGGTCTTGCATGTCTAAATGTTTGTGGAACAATTTAAGATTTATAAATGGGAAATCATATCATGTTGGAAAACTTATGAGACTAACATTTATTTATAACCTTAACATCTTTTGTTAAAATGGTATAGCTAAGAATTAGGAATAATCTTTGAAACTTTAATTGTGAAGGAAACATGAAGACATGCAACCCTTTGGTCAAGATTTGGAAAAACGAAGAACAATGTTGTGTCATTTCTATAACAAAAGTTATACTAATCGAAAGTGATGATGACTCGCGCTTAAAATTTATTTAGCTTTGTTTTAGAATTTCATAAGTCAAAAAGTTACACTCTTTTATCTAACTAAACTAATCTTAAGTGGATGACATGTAATTTACTCTTTGAATTCTTTCTTAATGGTTAGGGAATTATAATCTTTAATTGGATTTTGGTTCAACTACTTCAAAGAACATTAACATAATAGTAAACTTTAGCCATATAAAAAGAGGTCGACATACATTAACTAGTGGATTCCAAACTAAGATGGTTGTCCTTTAAAAATCGTTACTTTCTCTCAATTAAATCTTTTTCAGAAAATACAAAAGATAATCTTCATTCCAGCAAGAAAACAACTTAATTACAATCATCTTTTCACTAGTCACTTGATCTAATTAAAAATTTGGGTTGAGACGTTAACTGTGTCCATGGATTAACATCCGGTTCTTATCAAAACTGTATTACCACTCGATAAGTGCACTTGCCTTTGTGTGTGTATTGTAGTCTAGGTGAAACCCATCTTTTAAAACCGACATTTGTGTGAAAAATCTTTATCAAAAATATATATATATTTCACGCACATCAAGTTTTTGGATCCGTTGCCGGGGACACGGTTTCAACAATTAACCCAAATTTTTAATCCGTAAATACTAGTAAATATTTTTCAATTCATAGTTAGTCTGTTATTTTTCTACAACAATTTCACAATTAATTGTTAGGTAATGAATGTCCACTACACCTGATCCCAATATCGTCACACCCTTTTCAGAACCCGAACGACATTTCCTTCATCGATTACGAGAACGAATGATAGCAGGAGAAACTTGGGAGGACGCTCAATCAGAAGAAAACATGGCAGACGCAGAAGGGAGGAATATGACGTATTACGCCAAGCCGTCCCTTGACAGCTACGAGTCTAACGTTACCCAACCAGCAGTTTCAGCCAACAACTTTGAAATAAAATCTAGTATCATTCATTTGGTAGAAAACTTTGCTCCATTTAACGGTCTATCTGATGAAGATCTCAATGCTCACATCGCTCGTTTCTTACGAATCTGCGCTACTTTCAAAATTCATAATTGTCCCGATGATGTCGTTAGACTTAGGCTCTTTCCGTTTTCGCTCCGTGGCCGCGCCATGGAATGGTTAGATGCATTTCCCCCTGACACCATTACAACCTGGGTCGAAATGGCCGAACAATTCTTGTTAAAATACTTTCCACCCGACAAAACTGCCAAGTTAAGATCAAGTATCACAGGTTTCCGTCAAGACGGCGATGAATCACTGCATGCAGCATGGGAAAGATATAAGACCCTTCTAAGAAGATGCCTACATCACGGTCTAGACTTGTGGTTGCAATGTCAAACATTCTATGATGCAATCAGTGGAGCGCACAAGAAAGCTGTCGATCAATGCGATGCAGGAGACTTTGGAGGAGCAACCCTAACAGAGGCATTCCAAGCATTGGAAAAGACCGCCACAAAAAGTTTTGCTTATAATCCTCTAAGAGCCAGATCCACCCAAAAGGGTATGCATCACGTTGATACTGACACCATGGTCGCAGCACAATTAGAAGCACTTACCAAAAAATTCGAACAAATGCAAACCGAGTTCAAAAAAGTACAAGTTCGATGCGATACATGTGGAAAGCATAATAAAACCAGCGAATGTCAACAAGAAACGGTGGTAGAAGAAGTTGATTATGTTGGAGGACAAAACAATTCCTATGGAAATAATTATAACTCTAACTGGAGAAACAACTCCAACTTCAGAGAAGGAGGAAACAATCAACAACCTCCAGGGTTCAACCGAAGACCACCCTTCCGGCAACAAAATGCACCCTTTCCACCCAAACAACCATACCGAGGGCAGAACAACAGCAATCAAAGCAATGGGGAAACTAACGTCGAAAATCTTTTACAACAACTTCTAGCTAACACTCAAAATTCTAACAAATTGATCGAAGATCGTTTCCAAAAGCATGAAGTTGATATGAGAAGTCAAAAGGCATCCATGCATGCTATTGAGAAGCAAGTAGGACAAATGGCACAACTTCTCTCAAAGCATCAACAAGGAAGTCTTCCTAGCAACACAATGCCCAATCCTAATGCACAAGTAAACGTTGTCACACTAAGGAGTGGCAAAACCACCAAGGAAGGAGTCATCTCCACCTCTCAGCAAACTACAACGGAGGAATGCCCAAATGATACACAAGAGGTCACCCCTCCTCCTGCTGAGAAGCCACCCAAGGAGCCTGTTCGAACATATGTCCCGCCCCTTCCGTATCCGGGACGCATGAGAAATGAGTACGGGAAATTTTTAGGACTGTTCAAGCAACTTCACATCAATATGCCCTTCATTGAAGCTCTTGCTCAAATGCCAAATTATGCAAAATTCCTTAAAGGCGTATTGACAAACAAAAAGAATCTTGAGGAGCTATCCCATGTAATATTAAATGAGGAATGCTCAGCTGTCATGCAAAACAAGCTTCCCACAAAGATGACTGATCCAGGTAGTTTACCATTCCGTGTCTAATAGGAGATCTCTCAGTCAACAACGCCAAACCAACTCGTATGAGCATCTAGTTGGCTGATCGTTCAGTAAAATACCCTCGAGGCATAGTCGAAAACATGTTGGTGAAAACCGATAAGTTCGTCTTTCCTGTCGATTTCATTATCTTAGACATGGATGAGGATAAGAACGTCCCCCTCATTTTGGGACGACCCTTTCTGGCTACCGCCAAAGCCCTCATTGACGTCTGCACAGGAAAACTCACTTTAAGGGTAGACAGAGATGAAATCACTTTTGATATCGGACAATCCATGAAGCACCCAAAGCATCATGATGATTCTCTGTACTTCATTGACGTATGTGACTCTATCGTTAGCTGTCATATTCGAGAAACACGAGAAGAGGAAACATGTGACACTCAGATAATTGAAGAGAGTGTGTCTGAAGACTACACACAAGAAGAGGTCCTGCAAGTGGAAGGATCAGAGGAGAATGACACCCACTTGAACCAACCATGCAAGGACATTGACTAAGATTCAGAACCAAGGGCAAAATCATCCTTGGAAGAACCACTAGTTCTAGAGTTAAAAGAACTGCCATCGCATCTGGAGTATGCGTTCTTGGAAGAATAATCCCAATTACCCGTGATCATCTCTTCTGGGTTAACAATTGTGGAGAAGTCTAAACTCCTTAAGGTCCTTAAAGAACATAAAAAAGCTATAGCCTGGAAGATCATGGATATAAAAGGAATCAACCCATCATTCTGCACTCATAAGATTTTGATGGAAAGCGAATACAAGCCAGTTGTTCAACATCAAAGGAGACTGAACCCAAGCATGCAAGAAGTGGTAAAGAAGGAAGTTATAAAATTATTGGATGCAAGGCTCATTTATCCTATTTCTGATTCACCTTGGGTCAGCCCTATACAAGTTGTACCCAAGAAGGGAGGAATGACAGTAGTAACAAATGAAAAGAACGAGCTCATTCCCACTCGAAATGTAACCGGATGGAGGGTCTGTATTGACTACCAAAAGTTAAACGACGCCTCTAGAAAAGATCACTTTCCACTTCCATTCATCGATCAAATGTTAGAAAGACTTTCTGTTAAAATGTATTACTGTTTCTTAGACGGTTTTTCCAATTACTTCCAAATTCCTATAGCCCCGAAAGATCAAGAAAAGACAACATTCACTTGTCCATACGGAACATTTGCTTACCGACGCATGCCTTTCGGTTTATGCAATGCACCAGCAACATTTCAGGGATGTATGGTAGCCATCTTTCACGACATGATTGAAGATTCAATGGAAGTGTTTATGGACGATTTCTCAATTTTCGGCGACTCTTTTGAGCACTGTCTCAGTAATTTGGAGAAAATGTTAACAAGATGCGAAAACGCCAACCTTGTCCTTAATTGAGAGAAATGCCATTTCATGGTGACAGAAGGAATAGTATTGGGACATAAAATCTCGAACCATTTCAAAATTTCCACCGCCCACTTCCGTAAAATCCGTTAGAAGTTTCCTAGGGGATGCCGGTTTTTACTGTCGATTCATCAAAGACTTTTCAAAAATTGCACGTCGTATGACCCAACTCTTAGAAAAATATGTCACCTTCGTATTCTCTGACGCATGTCTAAAGGCTTTCGAACTTCTCAAAGAAAAACTCATCAATGCTCCAATCATGGCTGCTCCTGATTGGACCTTACCATTTGAGTTAATGTGCGATGTAAGCAATTTTACCATAGGAGTCGTCCTAGGACAGCGAAAAGAAAAGCATTTCCATCTAATCTACTACGCAAGCAAGACATTGAACGATGCTTAAGAAAACTACACCACCACTGAAAAAGAATTCTTGGCGGTAGTTTTTGCATTCGATAAATTTTGTTCATACCTTGTTCTCTCAAAAACAACCGTCTACAAGGATCATGCAGCTATGCGTTATTTGTTCAGCAAACAAGATGCTAAGCCAAGGCTAATCCGGTGGATACTCTTGCTACAAGAATTTGACATTGAAATTTGCGACAAAAGAGGAGCTGAGAACGTCACGGCTGATCATCTCTCACGTCTTGAATGCCCAACCTCAGCCGAAAACATGGAATTAGATATCAATGACAACTTCCCGCATGAATTTCTGATGAGTATAGACACAATTTGTGAAGAACATCCGTGGTTCGCGGATTTCGCAAACTATCTCGCATGTGGAGTCATTGTGAAAGTATTAACGTACCAACTAAAGAGAAAATTCCTCGCTGACGTCAAACACTACTTTGGGAAGATCCATACTTATTCAGGGTCGGAGCCGACCAACTCGTCCGAAGATGCGTGTTCGGAGAAGAAACGCAACAGATCCTCAAACACTGTTATGAAAGACCTACTGAAGGACATCATGGGGTCACTCTAACTGCTAAGAAGGTGTATGATTCAGGTTATTTCTTGCCCACAATATTTAAGGATGCTTACGTCATGGTACGATCATGCGACGCCTGTCAGAGAGCCAGCAAATCTCGTCAAGGAACGAGATGCCTCAAAGACCTATTCAGGTCTGTGAAATATTTGACGTATGGGGAATCGATTTTATGGGACCATTTCTTGTTTCCTTTGGAAACCGCTACATACTAGTAGCAGTTGATTACGTCTCAAATTGGGTTGAAGCTCAAGCACTCCCCACCAATGATGCTAGGTCAGTAGTCAAATTCCTAAAAAGACTATTCGCGCGGTTCGGCGCACCAATGGCACTCATCAGTGATAGAGGAACGCATTTCTGTAATGCTCAATTGGAAAAAGCCTTGTCTCGCTACGGTGTGCATCATCGGTTTGCCACACCTTATCACCCACCTACCCGATGGCCAACCACGGTTTCAAGATTCAAAAGGGCAAGTTTGGGATCCCAAAGACCCGGAGCATGTCATCATGGAGTTAGACATTCAAAATTCACCACAAAGGCAACACAATTCCCGTTTCAAAGCAGGAACCTCATCATCTCAGCAGACTGGATTCCCATCTATGATGGATCTCTATGAATCCATCCAGACCGTCAGCACATATGCCCGCCGCTCTTTTGAGATATGCGAGTCAAATTTCGGACGCATCACTAATCTGTCTGATAGGGTTGATTTAATTGGGGAGGATGTTGCCTACATGAGGCAGCGAATGAACGGGAATTAGGGAGAAGAGAACCTCGATTAGGTCGAGGTGATGGGTGGAAGTCCCATCAGAGCACCATTTTTAACACAAAGTAGCTGTGTTATTCGGATTTATATCTTTTAATTATTTTGTTTGTATTAAAGATTATCGAGAAACTGGCTGACCCGTGTCCCTTTTTAGACTATTTATGTTTGCAGTTTTTAAGTAATTTTTATACAAATAAATTGGTTTAAAGACATTTGATTCATGTTTTTCAGGACACTATGAGTACCAATTGCAAGCTTCAGAGGCAATATATTTCAGGGGAGTTCTTTTAACCCTTAACTCTCGTATCTCTTTTTACACTTTGTTTAAATCACATACATTGAGGACAATGTTAGCTTCAAGTGTGTGTGTGGGGGGGGGGAGGGGGTTTACACCATTTTTAGCACTTGAACTTTGGCTATAAAAATCTTAAAACGAACTCCAACATTTTTCATGGCACAAAAATTACTTCAACAATTTTGAAAAACTAAAAGAAGGGAGTTATAATTTTTTTTAACACAAGTTAAGCAAACCAACTAGTAAAGTGACATAAACAATTCCCTAGCATGGCAAGTTACATATAAATAATAGACATGCATGAGCTTTACACTTTTTACCCATTCCATCCGTTTCCGTGAGCATAACTTGAGCCTTTATAAATTTCGTATCATTCTTGTTTATGTGTTCACTGAATCATTGAGGGTATCACGTGTTTTGTGCAGAGTTAGAATTTGTTTTGGGTATACAAGACGAAACCACCATTGGAAATTTTTGCATGAAAATGATTTAGGAACTAGGATACCCGCCTTACCAACCATCCAACCAAACACACCTAGCTAGCCTTACCATCTTTACCCAAACACATCAACTTTCACCAAGGACTTTGTTTTGAAAAAAAAAATGCATCCGTTTGATCTCAACCTTGTTTCATGTCTTCATTTCGCAAAACCGGAATTACCCCCGGAAATTAGAGAACACCTTTTTGTTCTAATGTTTGAAGCAAGGAAAAGTTGGAGAAAAATGGAACAAAATCCACCATTTTGTGGAACATCGAAAAGCGCCATGAAAAGAATGGCGAAAAGATATGAAAGATGTTACAAGTGTGGAAATTGGTCTCATGAGGGAAAATGTAGTAAAAACCAAACAACCTCTCAATTTGAATATACGGAGTTGATCAAGTTGGGTGCTATTAGGCTCAAAGCCGAGGGAGCCCTTAGGAAGGATAGCTATGTATATCTCAAGGTCAAAGAGGAAGTTAGGTTTCTAAAGATGAGATTTGGTCTTGACAATCTGACCATAAACGAGTCCTCGAGTTAGTATTACCCCTATTAACCCGAGTATTGTAGAGGGATTTCTTTTAGTTTCTACCTTAGTTTCCTTTGTAACCAAATAAACCAAATAAAGTACCAAATTCCCTAGCCAACCCACAACCCATAAGTCCTTTTGATTCATGCAAGGTTTCTAATTAAATTGGTGAAGTTTTGATCCTATAACAAGCATATGACCTAGCACATCTCATGTTGATGATTGAGTGTTCTAAATACATACACCATTACACGTATGACCACAAATATTAACCGAGTATGTGAGAACATTGTGAGCAAGTGTTAAAGTTGTGATTGTCTATAACTTCGTAAAATGAACCATTGTCTCATGGGAATAACTTCATAAGATCACTTTTTCTTGTTTGGCACTTGTTTTCTTGTGTTCCTTCTTCAAAGAAGGAAAAATCACTTCTTCACTTAAGGTTTGTTCAAAGTTGAATGTTTTTATTTTGCCAATGGAGTGATTTATTTCAAGAATTGCTTGAGGACAAGCAAAGTTCAAGTGTGGGGAGGTTTGATGTGCTCTAAATTATACATATATTTCACATCATTTACATCCCATTTATTGGCAATTTCTTTGTACATTGTGTTAATTTGTCTCTCATTTAGCTTATATTTAAGTTTCATGGAAATCCAAGCTAAAAAGAAGAAACAAGCGAAAAGACGGCAAAAATTCAAGAAATTGGCCAAGACAGTAGCTGAACCCAACAGAAGAGACAAAATTCTCCATCCAAGCACGGGTCGTGCCCCACCAGGCACGCCCCCGTGGTCAACTTCCTGCCGTACCAGAGTACTGTTATCACCCAGTCAGACGAAGCACAGGGCCGTGCCCCACTAGACACGCCCCCGTGTCGAGTACATGCACAGTACGTACGCGACAGGGACAAAAGCGGTTCATCAGATGTCTCAGCACGGGACCGTGCCTCCCTAGGCACGGGCCGTGCCTCACTTCCCAGATAGTATAAATAGAGGCACTTGGTTCATTAGAAAGAGTTGGCCTTTGGGGGAGAAAATCACTAACACCACACACGAAAAGTCAGCTGTAGAGACCATTTGGAGGCCATAGAAGACTAATTCCAACACCATAATCTCACTTGGAAGATATCACCTTCATACATTAGAAGCTTTGGTTACATCTTGAACTCACTATGTCTTGCATGTATTTCATTTGTGTGTAAGCTCATCATGAGCTAAACATCTTTTTAACCATCTTAGTTTAATGAAACTCAATTAATTATGTTGAACTCATGAGCATGGGTAAAATATTATGTTAATGTAATGGTGATTTTGTGTTAAGTTCTTGGTGGTCTTGCATGTCTAAATGTCTGTGGAATAATTTAAGATTTATAAATGTGAAATCATATTATGTTGAAAAACTTATAAGACTAACATTTATTTATAACCTTAACATCTTTTGTTAAAATGTTATAGCTAAGAATTAGAAATAATCTTTGAAACCTTAATTGTGAAGGAAACATGAAGACATGCAACCCTTTGGTCAAGATTTGGAAAAACGAAAAACAATGTTGTGTCATTTTTATAACAAAAGTTATACTAATCGAAAGTGATGATGACCCGCGCTTAAAATTTATATAGCTTTGTTTTAGAATTTCATAAGTCAAGAAGTTACACTATTTTATCTAACTAAACTAATCTTAAGTGGATGACATGTAATTTACTCATTGAATTCCTTCTTAATGGTTAGGGAATTATAATCTTTAATTGGATTTTGGTTCAACTACTTCAAAGAACATTAACATAATAGTAAACTTTAGCCATATGAAAAGTGGTCGACATACATTAATGAGTGGATTCCAAACTAAGATGGTTGTCCTTTAAAAATTGTTACTTTCTCTCAATTAAATCTTTTTCAGAAAATACAAAAAATAATCTTCATTCCAGCAAGAAAACAACTTAATTACAATCTTCTTTTCACTAGTCACTTGATCTAATTAAAAATCTGGGTTGAGACGTTAACTGTGTCCATGGATTGACATCTGGTTCTTATCAAAACTGTATTACCACTCGATAGGTGCACTTGCCTTTTTGTGTGTATTGTAGTCTAGGTGAAAACCATCTTTTAAAACCGACATTTGTGTGAAAAATCTTTATAAAATATATATATACACTTCACGCACATCACGGAGCTTGCGCCGAGAGATTACCCAAGCATGACACTGGCATCTCGTTTATTTATGTTATGGAACAATAAAATAAATGTTTCCTGGGTAGCGTGGATTCAAAATCCATTGCTTGTCCTCTGTAATACCCTCAAAAACTGAAGGTGGATCCGGAAGAGGTACCTCACCAAGGAATGTCTCAATTTCATTGAAAACATACATGTGCATGAGTTGTGTAAGTTGTACATCAATCCTTTGTTCTTTTATGTTGTAGGGTTTTGAGGGCGAATTATTCCCTCTTCGAGTCATACCATAAAAATAATAACATTTTTCAATAGGCTCATGAAAAATGTAATATTTTTATTTCTGGAAGAAACAATGCATCTAAGCAGTAATTAACACGGTTTATGATAACCCAAATTCTCATAATTATTTGCATAACAGCTTCAATACTTTTGAACACCAAACACAGTTTGAAGACGTATGTGATACTATTTGTGAACCTGAAATTTAATTAAGTTTGAAGCCTTATGCACTTAATGAATTATTAGGTTGAGCAAAATAAATGATAACAATTCTCTTTTTTATTTTGTAATAATAATAATAATAATATAATATTACTCGGTTTTTAATGTGCATGTATTATTTGTTTGTATATGAGCCGCACACTTGTAGTAGTTGCAACAGTTTTTGTGTTCTTTGGTTTTTCAAAGACATGCCCTTCAAAGCAACAAATGCAGACAGAGGAGTGAGGACACTCATGATGACAGATAAATATAACATGATATAAAATATAAATAAATATATAATTTTTTTAACAACAAACTCACATATATTTCATAAAATACTAGCTTAGAACCAGTGTATTTAATAAGAAAGAGTGATTAGAAAAAAAAATGATGAGAATGAATATGAAGACAGCACGTGGCATGAAAAAACATTTATTTGTTATATCGTATAGATACGATTGACACTCGTTTTTTTAAAGGGCAGTGAAGTTTTTTACGGTCATGTATGTCTTTTTTTCCTTTTTCTTTTTTGGGTTTGGAAGACTTGAATATATACTGTTTTACTTTTAACTAATTTTTTAACTTAACGTTTAATCGGTTTAATATAAAAAAATATACAGACTTAGAAAAAAATATATGGTTAATATCATAAAAAATCAATATACTTTATTATTTTTCATGAAAAGTCTTTTAACGTAATTTTAACATACAAATTTCATTGGACATGTTAAAAAAACATGAAAAGGTCTTTCAACTTATTTTGCTATATTTAAGTTTCTATACTTGTTTACAATGAATGTACTTGTGAATAATAATCCACTAGCCCTTAAATTTGGTCAATATAAGATTATATAAAAAAATTCAGAAAATGTTGATTATTATGTTATAAGATTAAATTTAAGAGATAACGGTTTACTATTCTAAATAGTTTTTAACAACTACATACATTCTATATAAATAATTATAATAGGGACTTTAATACACTACAATTAAGTTGCTTGGGACTTTTTTAAGGTTTTTTTTATTTGTACACAAACTTTTTTATATGTCAAAAAGTTTAGTTATAAAAAATATAAAAAGCATACGTTGGTTTGTTATGGTATTAACTCAAAAAAGTAATAATACATAAAATTGAAGCTTTATAAACACATCCCCTCTTCTCCTTCTGCTCACCCCTTCACCTCACTCACATTTTCTGTTCTGTAAACAAGAATAATGGAGCGGCTTTCGAACATCGGAATGCTTCCAGAAACGTTTTCGGGTGGCCATGACGACATTGCAGGGCGAATTGAGGTGATTTGGGGCCAAATCAAGGCGCCACTGGTGGTGCCACTTCTGATAACTTTGATGTATATATGCCTAGGGATGTCCATCATGTTGTTCATAGAGAGGGTTTACATGGCCCTGGTCATCGTGTTCATCAAACTATTTGGAAGAAAACCCGAAAAGCGTTACAAATGGGGATCATTCAAAGATGATATTGAATTGGGAAACTCTATTTATCCACTAGTTCTTGTTCAAATTCCAATGTTCAATGAAAAAGAGGTTTGTTTCCGCCATAGCTTTCCTTCTGCTCCATTTTTTAACGGCAATTTGGATCACTAACGGGCTACTGGCTCACCCGATCATCTCCATCTCTTTCTGCTCGTGGTTTCGGTTTTTGTGTTTTGTTTTGGTTTTTATTGTTTTTTTTTTAAATCTTTGGACAGGTTTATCAGGTTTCCATTGGAGCAGCATGTGGTCTTTCATGGCCTTCTGATCGTATTGTTATTCAAGTTCTTGATGATTCAACAGATCCATTGATCAAGGTTCACTAACTTTTAATTAAACCAAAACGCTGTTTCCAAAACTTTTGGTGCTTTTAGACACGATTTTTTTTGAAAGGCGAACATTGAATGTTGTGACGTCGCACCTCCTGTCACATGAGAGAGTTTCGTCCAACTCTGGCTAATATGCTGTCTAAACCCCACCCAATACGGCCCCTTCCGGGCTTAAGGAAGAGTCAAGGCTCGAACCCGGGTCCCTTGGGACTTCGGGCCTTACTAAAAAAGAAAGTACTATCAATGAAATGAGAAGAAGAAATAAATTATCACGAAAGATTGAAATAAAGTTAAATTTTACAATAAAATATTGTGATAAAAGTAGTTTAATATGTAAATAGGTTATTTTAAGTTTAAAATAAAATTATTAATTAACAATGTAGTGTGTCAAAGGTGTGATGTGACACCGGTCGTTAATACTGACTGTCTAATTTTAATCTGTATTTAAGTTGCTGAAAAATACAAGGCAATTATTATGGTTTTTTATATAAGATTATTAAGTTTATATTATATAGACCCGTTTTTTTTTTACACATACCAGGCTCAAAAGATTTCAAAGATTCTCGGGACGTGTCCTAGAAAAATATGGCTGACTTAACCATGATATTATTAATAAAAGTTAAATAGATTTAACTACTCTGAATCAAAGTTATGAAACTAAACCATTAAAATTGTGAACATCAGTTGGTCTATTTATTAATATTTATTTTAATAATATTCAATATGTTTTTCAAGTCAAAATGGTAACTTTAACCAGTTAAATTAAACGTTAAAGTACATAACCGTGTATAAAAGTTAAAAGACTAAATCAATATAATACTAGAAAATCTGTGATTATGTCCTAAGATTAACGTCTTTCTGTTCTGATTTTATACAACATTAATCAACTATTTTAGTTTATAATTTTGTCCTCATTTTTTTAAAAAGAGCATGCTACTTATTATAATTTCAACTTGGGAAACAGGAGATGGTGGAAATGGAGTGTCAAAAGTGGGCAAGTAAAGGAATAAACATACACTACCAAGTTAGGGATAATCGAAAGGGATACAAGGCTGGGGCACTTAAAGAAGGGCTAAAGCATTCTTATGCCAGCGAGTGCGAGTATGTGGCCATTTTTGATGCAGATTTCCAACCTGAATCTGATTTTCTCTGGCAAACAATACCGTTTCTTCATCATAACTCTGAACTTGGCCTTGTTCAAGCTCGTTGGAAGTTCGGTAAATATTCCTCTAAAACTTTTATAGATACACATATATATAGTTTTTTGAACAATGATTTTTTTTGCCCTGTATAATTATAACTCACAACCTCTTGGTTGTGTGACACTACTTTTACGACTAGGCCCCAAGACCTCACCCATCCTCTCAAACTTATATTAATTTTGTTTTATGTTTTTCTTCAAATTAGTTTCGTACATTTATTGATAGTTTGATCAAACACATTAAATAATTCACATGGTTTCAACTATTTAATGAGTTTTATTTTAGTACCCTTACAATTAGTTTCGTCATTTAGTGATAATTTGATCAACCACATTAAATAATTCATATTGTTTCAATAATTTAATGGTTTTATTTTAATACCCTTACAATTATATATATATATATATAGGGAGGGTTCCAGAGAAAACCACAAGTTAGGCGAAAACCGAGAAAACCACTAAAAAAACCAATTTTACCCAATCATATAATAATATTTATTTTTAGTTTAATTTTATTTTTATTTATTTATAAGAGTATCAATGTAATGTTAAACATTTTTACCAAAAAACATTTTTACACATAGTGTTACGTATACGTAAACATAAAACAAAAAAATTGTGGTTACGTATACGTAAATCAAAAAAATTGTTTTTGGATACGTATACGTAAATAAAAAAAATTGCCTGAAATGATGTGGTTTTCTCGGTTTTCGCCTAACTTTGTGGTTTTCTCTTGATCCCTCTCCTATATATATATGGGAAGGATCAAGAGAAAACCACAAAGTTAGGCGAAAATTAAGAAAACCACTAAATCAATGTGTAATACTATGGGTTACGTATACATAACCATATTTTTTTTGTTTTCTGTTTACGTATACGTAACACTCTGGGTTACGTATACGTAAGCCAATATTTAAATGATGTTTTGGTAAAAATGTGTAATATTACATTGATACTCTTATAAAAAAATTAAAATAAAATAAAAAATAAATGTTATTATATTATTGGTTAAAATTGGGTTTTTAGTGGTTTTCTCGGTTTTCGTCTAACTATGTGGTTTTCTCTGGAACCCTCTCATATATATATATATATATATATATATGTATATATATAGGGAAGGGTTCAAATATTAACCAACTTTTTATGTGATAACCGTGCTAACCACTATGAAACAATCACATAATTTATAAATTATTTTTTCTTTTAATTGTTAAAATACTATTTAAGTATCTTGAATAAATATTTTGAACATAAATACGGAAATGATGAGTCTTACATATACGTTCAAATAATGTTATATATGCGAAACACATAGTGTTTACATATATGTAACATTAGCATAATGATAATTGTTACATATACGTAACACTATATTTGAGAGTATATATATATATATATATATATTTCAATACATAATAAAATTTTACTAGAGAACCGA
This sequence comes from Smallanthus sonchifolius, assembly GCA_023525975.1. NCBI lineage: Eukaryota > Viridiplantae > Streptophyta > Magnoliopsida > Asterales > Asteraceae > Smallanthus > Smallanthus sonchifolius. The sequence continues at coordinate 92,743,191 of CM042029.1, forward strand.
TAAACACTTGTATTTGTATATAGTGTCACCCAGATATAATGAAAGAGAGAAGCTTGGATTATGTGGTTAGCCGGTTATACAATCACTTTAAGTATCAGAGTTCTAACAATAGTTCTCTACTTAAAATATATAGTTTATGTGTTAACCGGTCCGAATATGATTAGTTAATCAATTTTAAACAAAACTAGGTAATTGAACGGATGAGGCACGATCGTGTCTCATGAGTTGGCACGGTTGTGCCTCAAGTCAAGGCATGGTCATGCATCATACTCAGGCAACAGTTGTGCCTCACGTCTAGGCACGGTCGTGCCTGGCCGTGTGTTACTGTTCAATTTATAAGGTTTTTCAATAATGAGAAAAATAAGGTGAAGACAAAGACAGTATAAACGTCTATTACTTGGTGGATCGAGATTACCTATGAATGACGAAGAAAAAGACTATAAACTGATGATGTTAATTAATAACTTAAATAATTACATACTAAATTATTATTCCAACAATTAAAATATTCAATAGAATATTCTATATTGTTATGATTTATTTAGGACAATACATATGACTTACTTTGACCTTCTTGCAAATTTAAAATAGTTTTTGACTTTTCCGTTTTCTCTCTAAAATATAGTTCTAACTAAACAGCATGATTTCCCTGTTGTTTATAAAAAGTTTTCCTTTCGGAAAGTCCGCTTAATATGTTCAATTATAAAATGCTTAAACTTACCAACTTATTCATTAGCATTATTATTGAATATTTGTGATATTCATCTTAGTCAATATATGGTGTAATCTTATTTTATTAAATAAAATAATACATCAGTAATCTACTTCTACACACACAATATATATATTATATTATATTATATATATAATATATTATATATCAAAACTTTCATTAGGTGATGTCACAAATAGTTTACATTGATTAAAAAGTTTTGTTACATATATAGTTCAATAAGATCAAATTTGTAAGAAAAAATATAGAATTAATTTGAACCAATTATAATAATGCATGAGTAGAATTTGAATAAACATATCTACATTCGAATTCAATTTTTTTGTTATTACATTTAATTAATTGTGTGATCTAGTTTAATTACTTAAAATTCTGTCGGTGATAATGAATATGGTCTATGGAAAACGTTAGGTTGTAGCCTTTTGGGGCACGTGTAATAAGGTCAAATATTACAAAAGAGTTCCCACATTCGGTAAGTGTTGTCAATTCCTCCTCCACATTTGCCACAAGAGGGTAGGGCTATTCAAACTAAGCTTGACTTTTACTTATCAACTTCATGAGTCGTTATCATTAGGTCGGTGATCTAATGATAGAGAAAAATTCACTAAAAAACATCAAAATTTAAGGAGGCCATGTGTTCAAGTATCACTCGTAACAGGAATTAAAAATTTTACCTTTAAAAAAAATCCATGAGTTGTTATTATATGACTTGAAATTAACTTCGATTGAAAATTTTGGATATTTGCATAAAATTACTTTTAGAAAGCAAACTTATTAGAAGTATAAGTAAATTTATTTACATTTGATAATCAAACTAATTTCAACTAATAATAAAATATGATATAGTTTACTTGTTTATTAGGTAGTATAGATATAAATATAGATTACTTAAGACTTGAAAAAATCTTAGAGCTCGAGCCACGCCTATATAAACTCAAATCGGATTCGTTACCCTTGATTTAAAAGCTATTGAGCTTTTAACTTGAAATTTTGCCTCAACAACCTTGAAAGAATAGTTTGATAAAAGAGCAAACTTGTTTATGACTTCATTATGATGAAAAAAGAACCTTTTAATTATATGTTATGCTACTCTTTTGGTATTTTTCATGTGTGGGATCTATTACTATTTTGTAACTAAAAATTGAAGACATAATAAAAAAAAGTTCGGACAAATATATTTTCCTTAACAAAAGGTTTTCTTCACGTAAACTTATCTATACTATATAATAAATAAAGGTTTTTGTATGTCACGTGTCGTCACCATATTCAATCTCATTATTATTTTTCCGTCTCTCTCTTTTATTAAATGCACCCATATATTTTATTAAATTATTAATTATACTAATAAAACACATTTATTTTAAATTATCCTTTATTATAAAAAAAATTGAAATCTAATTATGTAATTTTTATTTTTCAATTAAATAGTAATGAAAGTCAATATACATTAAATAGTAATTGACGTATTTTCGAAACTCAATTATGTATTATTTTTATATATTTTGAATTTTGTTTTATATCCTTAGTATATGTATAATAATACATTTTTACACATGTAAAATACATAAATAAAATTTAAAAAAATTATGTATTGATATTTTTCACTCGTGTGTATTACACGGGGTCTAAGCTAGTTATATGTAATATATTTTTACAACTATAAAATATATACATGAAGATTTAAAATTTTATTGATTGATATTTTTCACGTGTGTAGTACACGGGTTCTAAACTAGTATAATAATATAAAGATGATCCGTTGTAAATCAAACAAATAAATAAAATTATTTATTATCTAAACATTAAATCATTTACAATATCTTTTTTTTAAAGTTAAAATTTTTTATTCCTATGAGAGTGGTACAAAATATTGTAATTGAAGGTCATGAGTTCGAGTCTCGCTTCGGACAAATGTTCTAGGCTGAGTCGGGGGATTTTCCCAGTTATGAGTTCCTTCTTCATGTTATGTGGTTGGGTCACTACGCTTCTGGTTTTCGGGCGAAAGAGTGATCCGTTTACCTCTGGGCATCTGCTATAAAAAAACTATTATTTAATTCTAAGTTATAAATAATTTTAAAAGGTAACTTTACCATGTGAGGGCAAAGTTATCGGAGAAAGTTTTCAATTTTCTTTGCATATTGTACAAATCCTTTTTGTATTTTTTTTAAACTTTAAATAATGAATGCATGAAATAGAAACTAAATTATGGCTTTGGTATACATTTCTAAACTTTAACTAGGGAACATGGGTTCGAATCCATCGGATGCCAATTTTTTATTTTTTGCTTTTTTCATGTTTTATTGCGCGTGTTGATTTATAACCATAAAACTTATACGTTTATTCTCGCACATGGTAAGTTTACTTAAAGCTTTTGTTCTTATTTTATAAGCTTTCGAGAACGTTAATTTTTTCTGCGGTTTTAACACGCCGTAACTCGTGAATAAAAGCTAGTGTTATCGCCCCGATGCCGTCACAACGTCCGGGTCCTCCTTTTTTTTTGAACGGCGAACATTGAATGTTGTGACGTCGCACCCCCTCCCCAGGTCACATGGGAGAGCCTCGTCCAACTCCGGCCAATATGTTGTCTTAACCGGGCCCACTTGGCGTCAGAGTTGGATAGCATCCAAGGAAAAATCTCACCCAATATGGCCCCTTCCGGGCTTGAGGGAGAGCCGAGGCTCGAACCCTGGATCGGCGTGGGTAAAACCCTGGTACATCAACCTGAGAACTAGACCTTATTTGCATGCCTAAGAAATTAATGGTGGTGGCAGGGATTGAACCCGGGTCCCTTGGGACTTCAGGTCTCACCTCAACCACTACACCACAACCTCTTTGATTCCGGGGCCTCCTACTAGTGCATTATAAAATATAAATTTTAATTAAATTCGATATTAGAATTAAAATGAAAGAAATGTGGTTGTGAATGAAAGCTTTTTTTTGGTGTTGGTGCAATTCAAAGACGAAATTGCCCACACGAATGAGATGTTCTCGATTGTAAACTCTAGTAAGGTGTGGTGTGATTGTAATTTACTTCTAGTGGTAGGGTATAGTTGTCTTTTCATCCGAGCATTGATTATAATCATGTGCCGGTTGGTGCAATATGATTTTTTTGGACCACTTACACCAACACTTCCACTCCCACTGTACACCGACACAAAGTTTAGTAACTACTCATTTAATCTATTAATATGTATTCGGAAAAAATAAATAAATAATTGAGTATTATTTTTTTTTAATTACAAAATCTGGAAATTATATATATTTTCTAATTAACAATAGCCCATGATTATTAACCAGTAAATTAAAAACCTAAAAAATAAAAAGATAAGATCATTGACGGAACCAGAGGAGGGTCCAGGGATCCCTTGACTCTCCCGCCAACCAGATGTGCTGTTTATCAGGGTACTGAATGGAGAACACTATTTTTATTTTGACCCTCAAACTTTTCTCCTATAAAGAGGAGATAGAAGACTTATCATGAAGATATCTCGGCATTTGTGTAGTTTAAGATTATTGGTGTAGAAGTAGAATAGAAGTAACGTTTGTGTTAATAAAAAAACTTAACATGTTTCCGGCCGACGAGGATCTCTGAGCTCCTGTCCATAGGAATCGAAGAAGAAGAAGGAGGAAGACGATGAAAGTAAAAAAAAATATATAACTAAGTTCTGAGATACATAGCCCAAATGGGCTTTTATTAAAAAGAAATAAGAAAAATTAAACACTTAGAGTGAATGTGACATGACAAAAAACTCCAAATGGAGAGTTTAGAGCTGGCCTGCTGTAGTTTTAAGGGTTAAAATACTTTAATGGTTAATTCTTTAATTTTTTTTCCTTATTATCAATTAGTTTTTTGTATTTTCAAGTGAATTTTAAATTTTTTATTAGTTTATTTAGTTATATACGAAAAACAATTTAGTTTACAGATTTTATTAGCACATATTACTTTATTTAATTATTATTTTATTTAATTTAATATTTGTTGAACTCTCTACCCACTTTGTCAACCTCATTCTGGGACAAAACTTCTTGATCACCAGTTTCTTCGTATGATCGTATCTTCTCATTTCATTAGTCTTATCTCCTAGTTTCTCTTAGCTTGCTTTATTGACACACTAGTGTAGAGCCTCGTCCCAGAACGAAAGAATGGAAAACTTGACACCTCAATCCCCACAACATTCACTCATGATGATAGCGGCTTCCATCCCTGTTATCAAAGTAAAACTGGCGATAGCATCCTTTTTGCCATTTAGAACCGGAGGGGTACAGTCTCGGAATGATTCGTATGAGCAACCAAAAGTGGGTCCTCCTTCATCTCCCTTACTATCACTAACATTCGATAGCCTAGGACCGGAGTTCCTAACGTTTTCCCAGTTTGTTGCCCTCGTGGCTCCAGTAAAGAGAGCATGCATAGAGGTTTGCAGCAACTGATTAACCTCACGCCGCCTTGACTTCTGGTTTGAAGCTAAACTTCTCCCCATGGTCCCCAACCGACGAAGTCTTTGTTGTTTCATTATGAGGGTCAACTAGAACTGTATGCACACTTTCCTCACCATTCTGCCTTTGGTTGCCAGGTGGTCTACCACGACATCCGGTACGTCCACTACCTCTTCTACCAGTCATTGGCGCCTGCCTGCATGATGAGAGGAAAGAAAATCCATATCATCATACTAGCCAACATTTAGAACGCATTTAAGTATGTAAGTTGTTAATTACACTGCTATCTGCAATGAACCATTACGTTACTTGTTGAGTTCTAAGGATTCCCTTTTATTAGTAGCATTGAAGTCTTAACACTTACCCTTTATTCCTAGGTTAAAGGGAAATCTACGTTCTACGTGACACTGATGCTATTGGCATCGAGTTACCCGTACTGGCATCCATTAATTGGTCACATTTTCAGTATAAGTTCAGACTTTGGAATGACCGAATCTCTCAAACTATGACTCTGATACCAACTTGTAAGACCCTGTTTTTAAGAGAACTCACACGTTGGATTTACTCATCAACACATAATTTCTTAAACATAAGAGATCATTCAGGCAGCGAAAAAATCATACCAAATTACATAACTTGTTCATAACAATAACATAAGACATTTTCTTAACATAGTACTTTAAAACATAAATATAACGGGATGCCAAATTTCTTTGCCCCGGTAGCACCTCAGCCAAGCCCCACATCCATCAACAAGTATCCAACCTACACTTAACCTGATGTGCATACTAAAAGTCAACTTCGCTGAGTGAGTTCTAGCTTTATATAGACTTTCAACTTTCATAACAAAATGTACGTAAACATGCTGAAATATAACATACCATGAGTCAAACATATATATATGTGTGTGTGTGTGTGTGGGCGCGCACGTGCATGTATATATATGTAGTTATAGATCAAAATCCGCACAATCTCGTAACCGTCAATTCCTGAGTTTAGGTACTGCCCCTCCATATAGTGACACGAACCGGCATTGCCCCTCCGTATAGTGACACATGCATAGAATACACATACTTAGTGACACATACTCATACTTCCACGGTCATTTTAACCCTAAGATGACCGTCATTATCATACCATTTGTGCAACCATTAGCTAGGTACAAATGCCCCTATAAAAGTATTTCCAAACATAATGTAACATATCGTTTGTACCCGAAGGAACCACAACAAATTTGATCATATTATGACTTTAAAAAACGTTCACATCTTTCTTTAGACAACAAATTCTAAACTTCATAGTAAAAGCATTTGTATGTTTGTTTAAAATATCATTTCATTCATTAAACATTTCATTACTTGATTGGCAAAACATTTCATAAACATTCTTCATAATTTCACATCATTACGTATGCACACCAACCCCAAAACATTATAAAACTTCATAAAAATGGGGCATCTAGAACTCACATGATTCGTTGTAACTTCCTCAAACAGTCAACTAAGGTTCTATACTTTCTACACAAAAATCAACATGCGAAAATGTATAAAAATTGCTACTGTCTTTTATAGTTGAATAGTCTAAGTATTCACAATGTGAGTACTCTAAGTATTATCACCAGAGTCTTCACTCGAATACTCTAAGTATTCTCACTAGAGTATCCATACGAGTACTCTAAGTATTCTCATTATAGTATCCATGCCAATACTCTAAGTATCTCACCAGAGTATCCATGCCAATACTCTAAGTATTCTCACCAGAGTATCCATGTGAATACTCTAAGTATTCTCATCAGAGTATCCGTGCGAATACTCAAAGTATTCTCATCAGAGCATTCGTGCAAATATATACTTATTAGTGAAACATTCTTATATATATACTATGTATAGGTATATATATATATATTTTGTTAAAAATGTCGCAAGATTTTTAGCTTTTTAGTGACAGAGAACCTTAATCAAATTACACCAATCTCTAGAGAGAGCATAGTCAACATGTTAATAATAATAAAAAATACACAAGCACTTTAGCAAGCGAGAGAAAGAGACCTTAGCAAGAGAGAGACAGCATAGTCATATTTTTAACCCAAACAAACGAACTTGTCTTTATTTCTTCCTTTATTTGTTCCGGTCTTCTTTGGATGTTGTTAAAAAAAATTTCGTTCCTCGCTTTCCAAATACGCAGAGTTTCCAAAATGATACTTTGCCCCAAATTTTTAAAAGCTTTACTTTCTTGAGTTTCCTCCTTAGAACTTCTAACCTTTCTTGTAATTAGATCCTTCTCAATTAGTTATCATCAAAATTAATGTAATAAATCTTTTAATGATAGAAAACTTCTAAATGACCCTCTTTTTTTTAATAGATATTATTTTTAAAATAGATTTTGTAGTTTCGTTTCCCATTTATGTGTTATAAGAAATATTTTTACACTCTTGAAGTTTAAAAATAATATATAATCAACAGAAAGATATTAAGATACATGTTACAAAATATTGGTATTAAGAATTTTATAGGATAGATCTAATAGTTTAAGAGCCGTTGTTTCTATCAATTGATATGGCTCCCGTATTTACGTAGTGTTCGAGAAGGGGCAGGATCGCTTCGCGATCAGAATAAAATTAGTATGTAAATACATTTATTCGATGGAATAACACAAAATAAAACAAAATAATAGAAGTTGATACATTTTACGTGGCATCCAGTGAACTCAGATGAATGCTTGATGACAAGAATGCAAGAGATGTCACTTGACTACCATTTTAAAGTGGAACAAGAAGTTGGTTCTTCTACTTACGCATTCTTTGGATTCAACGGTATGTTTGCATTAAACTATTATTGTTCAAATAGAAATTAACGAGCAGTCTTCTACGCTTTTGTAGGGACCGCTGGAGTTTGGCGGATGGCTGCAATAAACGAGGCAGGAGGGTGGAAGGATCGCACCACAGTCGAAGATATGGATTTGGCAGTCCGAGCTAGTCTTAAAGGATGGAAGTTCTTGTACCTTGGTTCAGTAAAGGTAAAATGCATGCCTTCACTTTCTAGAGTAGGGGTGTTCATCGGGTCGGGTTGCTGGTTTTTCGGGTTATTTGGTTCCGGTTAGAATTTTTTCGGTTGAAACCACAATCCGAACCGAACCGAACCATATTCGAGGAAACCTAATCCGAACCTTTCGGTTTGAACATAACAAACCGAATTAGCCAAAAATAAAAAAATTCTTTTGGGTAGCCATAACTTATTGGGTTTAAACAACACAACATTTTAGGAAAATCTAAACAAAAACATACATTCATCAAATAATGATTTATAATTCATATATGGGCATTGATTATTGGTTATTGATATAAATGATTGAGTTAACTATAAAATATGAATTAAAATAGTGGTATAACCCAATTCAGGGTTTTCGGTTCAAACAGAATTCAAAATCTTGAAACCTAAACCAAACCAAAAGAAAATTACATATTCATATGTAATTCGGTTTGGTTTTAAACGGTTTCGGTTTTGATTCGGTTATCGGTTTAATCGGGTTGAAAACAAATATTAAACGCCCCTATTCTATAGTGACAAATGGAATGTTTGTAGTAGTTGCGAAACCAAAACATTTAAGCGGGCGATCATAATAAAATTTGATGGGTCAAACTATAAGATTCATCCTTTGTTGAATACTTTTAATATCTAATTCTGTATATGAATATTTGAATGTCTGGTCTCAAATCCTTTTCCATTATAAAAATTATTTTTATGTTGATGTATATATAGGTAAAAAACGAACTGCCAAGCACATTGAAAGCCTACCGTTACCAACAACACCGTTGGTCCTGTGGCCCGGCTAACCTTTTTAGAAAAATGGTTTTCGAGATCATAAGAAATAAGGTATGTTTTAAAGTAGCAGTTTTTGTGACTTTATTCCATCAATGGATGGTGTTATATTTTTTTAATTGTTATCCAGAGAGTGACATTGTGGAAGAAGCTATATGTGATGTACAACTTCTTCTTTGTACGAAAGATTGTAGCTCATATTGTTACATTCGTGTTCTATTGTATCGTACTTCCTGCAACTGTGATGGTACCTGAGGTAACGATTCCAAGATGGGGTGCAGTTTACATCCCAACAATCATCACTATTCTGAATGCAGTTGGAACTCCGAGGTCTTTCCATTTGTTGGTGTTTTGGATTCTATTTGAAAATGTCATGTCCCTTCATCGAACTAAGGCGACATTCATTGGGCTATTTGAGGCTCAAAGAGTGAACGAATGGGTTGTCACCGAAAAGCATGGGGATTCTTCCAAGGTTAAAGGCGTAACAAAACAACTTAAAAAACCTCACTTCAAAATAGGTGAAAGGTATGTTTCCTTATTTATTTTACTAATATTAAGAGGCTACATCTGAATCGTTCAGAGGTAAGGGGTGTTTGTTTCCCTTACTGTCCACCTCTTAATGGTTCAGCTGAAAAACCATGCTGAATCATTCAGACCTTTTAATGATTTAGCACTTAATTGTTCAATACTTGTTAAACAACCCCTTAGTTATGTATCATGTTTTAAGAAATAAAAAGATGAAGTACTAGCTCTCTTTTTTATGGTGTGATTTTAATTTCACAGGGTCCATATGCTAGAGCTTGGTGTTGGTTTTTTCCTCTTCACATGTGGTTGCTACGATTTTGCATTTGGAAAATACCGCTACTTCATTTACCTATATCTACAAGCTATTGCATTCTTCATAATGGGGCTTGGTTTTGTTGGCACTCATGTTTCCAACACGTAAACGATGTTATTCGTTTATCAATTATCATTTTCACATTTTGATCGACACTCATTTTACACTTGTGCCCTTTTCGTCATTAGTTGCATCATACAAGTGTATTTGAGAATATGCATTTTTTATTTATTTGGTTTGCTTTTTTACATTTTTATTCGTATATAAAAAAATTACAACATGACTTTCCTACGCTATCTTAAAGGTTCCCTGGTTAGTAGGTTTCTTTTGTATATTTCAATTCAAACACAAGATGAAAAAGAAAGTAGAAAATGTTGTGTGTGGGTTTATCAAATGTAATAAAGTACAAGGACCTATTTGTAATATAAATTATGTAGTTTCAGTTTTGTAATTCTGATTTATATATTGTAAGTTTTATAGTCTAAACTGTTTGGTTTCATGCATTATGCATGCCTTTTTTTTAATCTTTAGTCAACAGAAGTATGAACATGCATATATTTAATATCTTTTAAGACAACTCACCAAGGGTCCACATATAACTTAAAGTAACAAGAAACATAACCATGCATAGGATATTTGATACTATAACCTTTGAAGGGAAGTGATTGCTCTTTTATGAAGTAGATGAAAGTAATCAAATACCTAATCTCGATAACTATCCAAAGTAAACAACATGTAAGCCCAAGTTGATGCTAGTTAATCTACCCGCTTATACAAGCCAAGATGATGATAGTAGAAGCCAAGAGACATTTTTCAACTCCTTATACTAGACAAAGTTAGCGAAAACACACGAGGAATGATCATAAGAACTCGAGTTATTCTTAGTCCTAAAGGGAAGTTGTTTAAAGTTACCAAACATTATAGGGTAAAGTGTATAACCTCATATGATCACACACAAAATCTTAAGCTTTAGAGTTATCAGGATAGACAAGTTGTAGTGTTGATAGTAGTTTCTTGACATATTCGTAATCCTTGGCAATCAATTCCTTGTGGTCATTTAACTCTTTCCAAATAACATGGTATATTTCTCTTGTGATTGACTCATTTTCTCCACCATTGTTGACAACATGTTTGGTTTCTTTATTAGCTTGTTGAAGAAGATCTTGCATATGACGTTTGATGTCTGATGGAGACAAAAGAGTATTAAAGGGAAATGGAAGTTGGAGTTCTTGAATGATAGTTGGTATGTTTAAAGGTTTTTCAATGGATATAGCCGAAGGACCTAGACTTATGTCAAGTCTATCAAAGAGATTGGTAAGAAGTGTTCCGAAAGGAAAGGGCCTATTGAATTATTGTGTGACATTCATCATCATTCTTGACACAATGTATCTAAGATTGCATGGTAGAGTTTCATGCAGTAGAGTAAATAGGAAATGACATACTAGATTTCTTCTTGTGTAACATCCAGAAAACTCGACACTTGTAAAATGGAACGGGGGAAAGAAATAAAAGGCTCATGAGGGTGGGCTTGGGCCTAATAGGTAAAATGGAAGGGGGTCTTTAACCCTAATGGCCTCATGAACCAGCCTCTATTTGCATACGACACCCGATATTCGTGTAGAGAGAGGGGTTTCTAGAGAGAGAAAGTTCCAAGATCAAGGTTTTGAGCTTCAAGAATCATTCCAATCTGTTACTCCAACAATGTAGAAGAAGAATCGAGAAGAACCAACGTCTTTGAGGTAAGAATCCTACCTAAAACCTCTATTTTCAGTTTAAATGGGTTTTGGGGTAAAACTAAGGTTTTAATATTAAAAGACAAGGTTTTTACTTATGAAATGGGGCATAAAGCCCAGATCTGAGCGTATGAGAGTTAAACAAACGTATTGGACGTAAAAAAAGACGAACATGGGTTGAAAACGGGTATGGAATGAAGATCTTTAGGTGGCGACACTAATAGGTGACACTATTTCATGTGGCGAAACTAAACGCGACCACTTGAAGAAGATGAAATCCGATGAGCGACACTGACGTGTGGCGCCACTAAATGTGCAGCGACACTATAATGTGGACTCGGACCCAAGGTTCCCAATGATTGGGACACGTGTCATCCCTAACGACACAAGTAGTGTCGCCAAAACTAAGTGGCGACACTAAAAGGATGACAGTAAGCCCTTAACAAAAGTTAAGGCGCCACTATGGTGTGGCGACACTAAGATGTGATGACACTATAGAGGACGGCACTGGGTTACATGACACTAAGTCCAACGTGAAAGTTCTTGCGACATTAATGTAATTTCTTAACTTATGAAATTCTAAGTCAAAATCATGTAATTATTAAGCTTGAGTCATCAGTACTTTAATTAATATAACCTTTGTCAAAGAAGGTTCACAACATTTTTTCTTAGTTTTTCCAAACACGATTAACAGGATTGCATGCCTTAGTGTTTATTTCACAACTGAAGTTTCAAAGATTTATTCCCAATTCTTAGTCATAACATTATACCAAAAGATATTAAAGTTATAAATAAATGTTAGTCTCATAGGTTTTTCAACACGATATGATTTCTCATTTATAAACCTCGAATTGTTCCATAAACACTTAGACATGCATATCCATCAAGAAATTAACACAAGATTATCATAACATTAACATAATATCTTTAGCCATAGTTATAAGTTCAACGTAATTAATTAAGTTTTATCAAACTAAGATAATTGAAAAGATGTTTACCTCATAATGAGCTTGCAAACTACAACAACACAAATGGAATACATGCAAATCATGACAAGTTTAAGGATATAACCAAAGTTCTCAAGTGGATTAGTGTGGTGATCTCCCAAATGGAATTTGATGATGAAATGGACCTTCCTTAGCCTTCAAATTGTCTGCCAAGCCTAGTTCCCGAGTGTTTGAGTGAGTGATTTTTCTCCCAAAAAGCCAGCCCCTCCAAATGAGCCAAAGGCTTCAATTTATATTGTCTGGGCAAGGAGGTGCCTCGTGCCTAATGAGGCACGACCCCGTGCTGGGACCACGACATAGAACATTGAAAAATCATGTTTTCCCACTGCTAATTAAAAACAAGAATTGAACCTTCAAAACTTTCAAAATCGTCAATGGCAAAAGTTCATATCTCATGAATGGAAGAACCGAACCTGCAAAACCTGGAGAACAAGAATGGAAGCCCGCAAAACCGTCGATAGCAGCTTGCAAGATCGTCGCCCGGAAGATCATTGCTTGCAAAATATTTTTTTTTAAGAAATCATCCCTTACAATAGCTCTGGAGCGTGAAGAACGGGCGGGCGTCGTTTAGGATACTAAGGGTTTTTTTTAATTATTACTTAACCACTTCCAAAGTGGCCTAGTGGTAAGGAGGCATGGGCTCTCCAAAGGAGACCCAGGTTCAATCCTCACAGGCTTTACTTTGGGGGTGGTCAGCCCACGTCGATGATCGGGGAATGCAAGGTCAATGGTTTGAGAAAAAAGCAATCGTGGGGAAGAGATAGCAGTTCGAACCCTACACCTTGACCTTGGTAGAGAACCATGAGCCGATTGCCCTCTGCGATATTCTTGGGCGTGGGTGTCGCAGGCCGGTTTGCGAGTCCGAAAAAACTCGTTTTTAATTATTACTTAATAAATAAAAAAGACAAATTAGATTCAAACCCATTTTAATAAATATTTTTTTTAACTACACCTAATTTACGCCCTTTTAGAAAAAATAAAAATAATATAAGGATGCATTTAGTAATTTATTAAAGTTTAGTCAAACTTGACCCCCTAATGTTTTGTCTAACTACATATAAGACCCCACCTACTCACTTAAACTTTGATCCGTTAACCGTCTCTCTCATCATCGTTTCCTCCGTCCAAATCAACAACCTCTGAAACCCCTCCGCCTCCGTCTGGAAATGGCAGCCGCAACCGCATCGTTCACCTTCTCGAGACTTGTTTCTTCCGCCACCAAAACCTCCGTCTCCGTTCTCCCGACCAACCACCGCTCTCTCACCTTCTCGTCCTCCTTCTCTCCCATCAACATCAAAAACCTCCGCTCCCGCCGTCCCCACCACCACCCGCTCAAATATTCCACCGCTCCCTTAATCACCGCCACCGTCTCCGTCGGAGACAAACTCCCCGACGCTACCTTATCCTACTTCGATTCCGACGGCGAACTCCAGACCACCACAATTTCCGATCTCACCAAATCGAAGAAAACAATCCTGTTCGCCGTCCCTGGCGCTTTCACCCCCACTTGCTCCCAGAAACACCTCCCCGGATTCGTGGAGAAATCTGGCGAATTGAAGGCGAAGGGTGTGGACACAATCGCGTGCATTTCAGTGAACGACGCGTTTGTGATGAAGGCGTGGAAATCTGATTTGAAAATCGGGGACGAAGTGGTGTTATTGAGCGATGGAAATGGGGATTTCACCAAGGCAATTGGGTGTGAGCTGGATTTGAGCGATAAACCGGTTGGATTGGGGGTTAGGTCAAGGAGGTATGCGATGCTCGTGGAAGATGGAGTTGTGAAGGTATTGAATCTTGAAGAAGGGGGGGCTTTCACTTCTAGTGGTGCTGAGGACATGCTCAAAGCTCTTTGAAAAACTCGTAAGTTTGTTTGTTTGAGTCATGGGGTTTTCATCAATAATGTGAGATCTGAACTTTGAAATTGAGATCATTTTGCATAATTGGTTATGGAAGTTTGCATTTTTCTTCACTGGTTTTGCATTTCTTGAAAACCTAATCCGACTAGTTGATCGGGTTTTGGGTTAATCGGGTCGGGTTGTTCGGGTTTTTAATGTTTAAAAGTCTAACCGAAACATGTGTTGTGTCACCCCCAAGTTATTACTTATTACATTACTAAATAAGTTAAGGTTGTGACAATTGTTAACACTACACAACGGAAGTTAAATGAAGACTTCTACAGTGTCAAACACTATTACAGGAACAAAATGAATACATTGATCTAAAGACATACAAGTCTGAATGGACTTGACGTTAAACGACCATGCGTCTTCGTCTTCTAAGGTCTTAACTTATTCCAAATGTGTCGTAGCTATGTATAACCTAAGATACATGCTTAAAAATGTCAACACAATGTTGGTGAGTTCACAGGTTTTAAATGAATACAATTGGCAAACCATTTGTACGAAATCGTTTGGCAAAAACCATTTGTGGCTAATGGTTATAGTTTGAAATACTGAGGACCTTTACGTGTTAACTCATGCTCACAAAGGAATTAGATGCTTGTTTCTTGTTTTCTAGTTATCATACTATTTGAATTTAACGATAACGTCCTCTATGTAACCACGAAATCCAGTGTCCCCGTAATACGATTGCAGCGGGTCTATGTCCTATTTGTGTCCTACAGTACCTGTAGGTACTAAATGAGAAATATGGACTAACCCTAATATTATGAAGCAAGTCTAAACTCATGTCGAGTTGTCACGTGTGTGGTTGAGCTCTGTTGATTTTTAAAGGTATTACTGGTTTAATATACGATGTCTGTTTAACAGTCGGTATATCAGTTACTTAGATCGAATCATTATTCTCAACTCGGTTATGTTCCCATAGTCATGTACGAAAGTATTAGTTCACCACGCACCCAAATATGTTTAACTGTATGTGTGTATGGTAAGAATTAATAATTTGTGTTCATGTGACCCTTAACAGAATGTGTGCAACTCTATGTTTTAATAAAACCACTTCAACACTTAATAATATATTCGTATGAGTCTTTATAAATATATACATATTCATATATTTATATAGTTTGGAAGTCCCAAAATATGTTTGTACCGTATTGTATTTCTCGAATAAACGTTACTTATTAGAATTTGTTCGACTTTACGTAAACATATACGCGTAAATATACTTAATTTAGTATATTCAATTGGCATATTTTGTTTATCCGAGTCCTAAGTGAAAACGTATGTATATATAACATCACTCATTGAATATAATCGTCTCGAGTAACGTATACCCGTTTGTTTTCCTACAAAACATACATTTATATTCTATGTATATATATGTATATGTATTTATATTCTATGTATATATATGTATATGTGTGTGTGTGTGAAATATCGTTTAAGACAAGTTATGAAGGTATATAATTACATATACGTTTGTACTACTTGTTCATTATATTATAACGTGTTATGTTTCGAAACCATTCATATTAATATATATTCAAAACTTTGAAGTAATATATTTACTTATACTAGTATTCGATGGGAACATATGTATATCTTGAATATATGTATATATAAATGTGTTCGGGTTCAAATATCGTATTATAAAATAATTGTTTGGTTTTGTATAAAATGTAAAAGCACATAATTGCATATTTTCATACGAACACATTTTCATAACACACACACAAATATATTTTAAGGATCGTTGTCACTTTTCAAACTCTCGCTTAGTCGATAACTTTATAACTGATTCGTATAAATTCAAAATGTCAAATGTAATACCCCGGATATGAGTTTATACTTAATATAATCGTTACACCAAAATATCCCAAATAGTAAGAATCAATTGTTTATATATTAGGAATACTTTGTAACTATGTATATGACGAAAGTGATAATTACTATTCGTATATATAAGGATTGTTAGTTGTATTGATATCCATTTTACCGATTCTCACGTTCACGCTCTTATTAATCGTTTAATGAATATGTATAATTTGAAGGAAATCCTCTCACTAACAATTCGTTAACTCGAATCGTTAATATTATTTGTTAGGTTAATAATTATTTTTATTGTTAATGAATCGTTTAGGGCTAAACGCGTTTTAACCGTATACACACGTTTTAATTTTGTAATATTAAACCTAATATGTTCAGTGTGCGTTTTTACATTTCCATAAACTCGGCTGGTAAACTCCGTTGACTCGTGTTGACCTTCTTTGACCGATCAACCTTTGTTGACCAAGTTTGACCGACACTCGGGATGCCATAATCTATCCAAGAACATCCTATTAATATCCGGGAATGAAACCCTGCCACCAATTTGACAAATCTAGATGGAAATATAACCCACGGTAGTGAAACTAACTTAGATTAACAAAACAAAGCTCAAACCTTATAGATCGGGTCGGTAGAACAGCTTGTATACCTAGATCGGTTCATTTGGAGTTCACCGGAAAGACGGGTCTCACTGGAAAATAATTCTGACCGAGCGGAACCCTACTTTTTTGTCGGAAAAAGAGTAATGCACCTAAACTCGTCGTCCTTTTTCTCGCCGGAACCTAAGACCGACTTTATCGGAAACCGGTTCTCGCGTGAACCCTAGTTCCGTCGCCCAGAGCCTGATGCACGATCGTGCATCCCCCGAGTTTGACCAAATTTAGATCTTCTTTTTTAATAGGCTAAAATTAATACTTTAAAATATATTTTTAATTAATAGATAACTAGAAATAGTTTAAATTTTTTAAAGTATTATTTTATTAAAAAATAAATAAATAAATTGGGTCAAAGGGGAATGTACCGTTAAAATTCCGATTTCACATTAGAAAACTTACCTCGTTCAAAGAATTCCAATTTCAGAGTATCGAGTTTGTCATCATCAAAAATAAAGAAGAAAATAAAAACTAAACACTTAAAACCGCTTGAAAGCGTTACGCCTACAGAATGTTTTTGCTTTCGAATGGCGGTGCTTATATTTATTCATTTTTTTTGACAAAAATTTCGCGGTCGCAATCTTTGAAAATTCCTGCAAAGATAGATTAACTAACAAAATCACCAAAACAATCATGAAGAAAACAAAGAGAAAATAAAAATCGTCAGTCCAACGACAATGACTTAGGCCTTTCGAAAAATTACAGTGTCCCCGACAACGTCGCTAAAAAGTTGATAGCGTGTTTTAGTATGGATAAAATAAAAGTATATATAAATACATACATCCTTGGTAATGGCTCCAAAATTTTGATGCTAAATACAAAAGATATAGTGTATATATATATATATATATATTTTTTTTTTTTTTCATTTTTCTTAATTGTTTGGTTTTAGAGTTACACAAAATCAGGTTTTAAATTTATAAATTAAAATGATAAACACTTCAACTAAACACACACACAATAGACACGTGTACATATCGCCGCGTAGTATAGTCGGTTAAGAACCAAGTATTGAATCATGGACACGGATTCCTTACTCAACCCTCGCCATTGTGTGACTAGGACAAAAGTTGGAAAAGTGGTTTTGTTTAAAATAAAGTTAAAAGGATAAGAAATGTAATTAGAAATGTTATCTTGTTAAGGTGTTACTCCGGTTGTTATCACTTGTTACTTAATGCTGTATTTTAGTAAGGTTGGTTATAGTTACTAGTACTAACCCTTTTCGATAGGAGAGTTAGTAGTTCATAACGTAACAGTGTATACAGTCGGCCAACTGTTCCTAATAAATCTCGGGATCCTAACGGGGTCTCAAGTCCGTCGGCTGTCCCGTGATTTATTATTCGGACTAAGATTATCCTTTCGACTGACGTACGTCATGTCGTGTAACTACTTATGGAAAATCGGAATGCGCAACTTCCTCTAAATGTACTTTATGAACGCTTGGACCTAACATTTTATATTCTTAAAATAGTTGTCTTTACTTATAAATTCATTGTATATATATAAAACTTTCATTCTCAAAATCAAGTCCCATGACTCCCGCTAGAAGTCTTCTGCAAGCTAACACAAGAGAAGTAAAGAAATACCGACATGTTTCATATGGCCCATCTAGGACACGAACGACCTGTTGAATACCCAAACCTCCGATCAACCCATAATAATAAATCAATACTAACTCGATCGTTGCTAGCACCAAGATTTGTATATAGACCGTACAAACTCGAATAAGCTTCCTAAACAAGAAGTCTTGCCTAAGAAACTTACAAAATTTAAGATTATTAAGTTGGCTTAAAGATAACTTATTCTTGTCTTTTTAAGATAAATTAAAAGAAAGTCTTTAAAAACATAACATACTAAAAGTACTTCATTAAAAGTGCTAACTATTTACCGTAACATACTGTTACAAAATTTACGATCCGATGTGGCCGGGTTAAACAAAGATAATGGCCAAAGTGTTAAGTTGACGAAAAACCAAACGAAACGAACTGAATGTGTTAATATAAACGTTTTTAAGTATAAGCATTTATAAACATCCTGGAAGAAAGTGGAAATGAATAAATGACATATCGTGTCAAGGCCCGCACGAGTTTGGTCACAAAATAAAATAAGGAACATAATCATGTTTGCATAATTTTGCATAATATGATCCAAGTAAAGTGGAGCCACCGTTTGTAGAAATTGATGAATATTTGGCGAGCAAACCGTCAGGAGATACGAAACCGAGAAATCCATAATCATTTAAAGGTGGACTTGATTGAGCAAAGTTTAAGTTGTTATATGTGCTATATATATAATAGGAAATCTTAAATGAAGTGGTTACGTCCTTCCTATATGTTGATTTCTGTTTGGAGTTTGTTTTTCACTAAACAAAAGACAAGAATGTACTAAACCAAACCATGGTTCTTTGAGATTAAAAAACTAGAATAAAATGTATTACACGTATGCAACAAAAACAAAAGAAATATACTCTAATCAACACCAAGATGCATAACTATATCTAACAGATAGATTATGTTGAAGCAACTGTAGCATTGTTAGGCAGTGAGTAAGCACTTCTACCATGAACACCCAATCGCCCACATCCGATTCCATTCCTCGGGTAGTCTACCACTTGACCTTGTACCTCCGTATCCCCACCATTCGACCTTGAATTAGAAGTCCATCAGTTTGTTGAATCGCCTGAATTTGGCTCCCAAGAAGATAACATCCAACTCAACTGTTGACTCCCAGCAAAGCTATTGCTCCTCGATGATTCTCGCTCTTCAGCATCCGCACCACCACCCCTTTTAACAATCACATACTTGTGAAAACTCGTCTACATCAGATCATCATTAACCACCTTCTCACACTCTACAAGATTCTCTTTTTGAACTGGCGATCGTTGGAGCTCGTGGCGGAACTCAGGTCCGCCACATCTTCAAGAATCGAGCACGCCTTGCTGACACAAGCTGGCGGGGGCAGTGTTGCCACCGTAGTCACAGGGTTCTTTTGGTGGAAGTTTTGGATGTCTTCAAGTAATAAACTGGCATAGGATGACGGGTTGAGGTAGGTTTCGGGTTGAGTAAAGCTTCTGGGTTAATGTCTAACTCTCGAGATAACCGCGAAGACCGGGTTCTCGATACAATTTGACTATGTTTTTTATTTAATTTATATATTTTGTCTTTCTCACTTCTACATGAAAAAACCACCCATCAACATGATTAATCTTATTTTTACATTATATGTTTTCACACGGTTTATAGAGAGTTGTACAGAGTAACTAAGGACATGTTTGAGATTACTTTTGAAAAATGACTTTTAACTTTTTAAAAAAGTAAGTCCTCATTTACTTTTGAAAAACAACTTTTTCATCCTTTAAAAATAAACTTTTACACCATTTTTCAAACAAACTTTTAATTTATTGATTTTTTGAGAAGTTAACAAGTTAATAATTAGGTTACAAAATAATCCCTAAAAAAAAAAAAAAAAAAAAAAAAAAAAAAACTGAATTGGTCTACTCTCTTTCCCTTTTGCGTCTAATCTTCTCCTTCTCTCTCTTCTATGGACACAAACCCCTACACCCTATTTCCAATTTCATCACCGATCACCGACTGAACTGCCTCATCTCCTACTTCACCGACAACTTCGACCAACAAGGTTTGCAGATTTTTCACTGTATTTCATTTTCCGCCATTCGCTCAGTTTTTCACGCAAACTGTGTGTTGATTATCTGTTTTTTTTCAATTGCTGCCATCGCAGGGTTTTTGAAACCTTCAATTTGTAATGTAAGTGCTTTTTTTGCAACTGTTTTCATCGTAGGGTTTAACGAACAGAACAGATCTGTTATCTGTTCGTTAAAGGAGATTTTTGGTTATGAATTTGACTAACACTCCCCTCGATTTTGTAAATTTGTTCAACTAGTTTTACAATTTTTCACAGAATATTTTGTTCAACTACGAAGTTAAATCTGGAAGAAAAAATAGGGCAAATTTACAAAATATGATTGCAAGTTTAGAGAGAGGACATGTCTCCCTATAAAATAATATATCTATCACTTTTTTTGTTAAAAAAAGCTTATATTTTAACAGTGAATTAGTTTTTATAAATTTTTTATCCTGTTCGTTTAAAAAGAATAATTTCTGTATCTGCAGAATAATGCCTGAAAAGGGGGTTGCTTGACACTGTAAAAGAGCTGAGGTTTGCTGCCCAGAAATGAAGTGTGAAAATGGATCCGAAAATCAGTTTAACAAAGCTGCAATTGGAACATATGGTAGCTTGTTGATGGATAGTATGTGGAATAGCATTCCTTGTATTGATCTGCTTGCACTTGCAGACGCCGCCATCACCACAAAAGCTTCTGGTGGCGGCATTGGTTGCCACAGTGGCGGTGGCGTTGATGGTGAGCAGGATGTAAATATTCAGTTTCTGAATCAAGATTCCGGAGGCAGCTTCCCGCCTAATTCCCAGGCTGGTGGAGTGCGGTACTTATTTGATCTTAATTCACCACCAACATTAACCGAACCACAGATCTCGTCTACATTAAATCCTGTAACACCAAAGAAAACCAGAAGGGCAGCGCGTAAACGAGTGGTGTCTGATATACTAAATTCAAATTTAGATGAAAGAACGGATCACATTGCAGTAAATCTTGAAAAGTCAAAGCCGATTATTGAACAATCACAAGAAGAAATTTGGGAATTGGAGGTAAATGAAGATTCTGGAGAGGAATCTAGTCTCGATTTGGCTCTACAGAAAACACCAAAACCAAAAAGAAGAAAACACAGACCAAAAGTGGTAATAGAAGGTCAATCCAAAAAGTCAACGACCCCGAAACCTAATGGTTCCTCAACAGGAAAGAGGAAAAACATCAGTAGTGTTACACCCACAGTTCGACCAACTAGGAATTCGTGTAGGAGAAAGATAAACTTTGAAGAAGAGACGATGTATGACAAAGCATTCTCAATAAACCCTGTAACACCAGACAAGTCTCAGATAGAAATGGATGCCAAGAACACGTGCTTGAGAGCAAAACGTAATCTAAATTTTTCAAAAAAAGCTCATAACAAAGATGCCAGTAATGTACTCAGTCGAAATGATTGTACCTGCAGTAGCAGTGAAGATGCATCTTTGGAGGCATATATTACAAACTTTCCTGCAATTTTTAAGAAAAAAAGAACCGAAAAGTGTTACACGTCCAAGGCAGTTTCATCCAAATGGTCTCATGAAATATCAACATTGTATGGTGTGAATAATCAGCAATATTACAAGAATATTTTGGGATTTGGTGATGTGGAGATATTTAGAAAGAAGAGAAGCACCGGTCGAAAACGGGTTCGTGACATGGGTTGGTTTGCTGGAATGATAGAGGGTAAAATGCCCTGGATGTGCATGGAGGCTCTTGCTGCTGCTGATTTTAGTTTGAATATATCAACAAAGAAACGAACCAAAAGAAATTACTCGATTGTGCCATCTTCATATCATAACCATTGGTTCCTCACCAACTATTTAGGTAGCTTCTTCATGTTGACTAGTCAAATTGTTCTTTATCAGAAAACAAAAACGAAAAAGGGATGAAATGAGTGGGTTGGGCAAGGGCCTGGATCAGCCCACAAGTGCTTGCTCGATCCGATTGTTACCTTAACTCATTTTTTATATAAATTTGTCAAAGTGTAGTAACGTTTTTTTTACCTCTGTGCCCCTAATGCAGGTTTTCATTCAAGTTTAAGATGTAAACGCAGATATGATATTAATGCACTCATAAACCAGTTTGAGATTTTGTGCATCAACAATCAAAAGGTGGAACAAGACCAACATGCACTTGTACCATACTTAACAAGATACCAAGAGAAGCATGGTCTCGTCTTATATCAACAAAACAGAAGTCTTATTCCTTTTGAAGGTTCTTATAATGGAGTGAAAATAAGGAAGCCACGTCCTAAAGTTGATCTTGATGATGAGACAAGTAGAGTTTGGAGGCTTTTGTTGGAAGATATAAACAGTGAAGGCGTTGATGGGACAGATGAAGATAAAACAAAATGGTGGGAAGAAGAACGAAATGTATTTAGTGGAAGAGCAGCTTCGTTTATTGCCAGGATGCACCTAGTTCAAGGTGAGGTATTTTTACATAAAATTCAAACTGAGGGTATTCAATTTTTTATTTAGGGGAACGTACATTCAAAATTAATGCTTAAGGGCATCCGGTGGAAGGGTAACCAGTAATTTTGAAAGTATGATCCCTAAATTAGAAATTGACTAAAAATATGTTCCTTCTATGTGAATTTTTCCCTTAGATAAACAAGAGGTCTATATTAACACTAAAATGCAATTTTACAGGAGACAGACGTTTCTCTCGGTGGAAGGGGTCTGTTGTAGACTCTGTTATCGGGGTTTTTCTTACCCAAAATGTATCAGATCATCTGTCGAGGTAGGGTAGATTCAGTAGTAATTATATAGGAAGTTAGATGTGACAAAACAGGCAGGTCGGACAAGGTGATTTTTAGTAGGGTTCGGGTCAGGTTGAGCTTGCTTGAAAACACTTCTTTGTCCATTTTTTTCTTAAATTTTAATAAATAATTGATGCATTACATACTTATAAAAACAATACTATTTCAAGAATAACCTAAATCTTTGAATAGAATGATGTAGGTCGCGCTATGCATTAAACTACACTTCGGACAACTCCCAACCTATTTGACATGTTCCCTTTTTCACTAATCTTTTTCATTTGACCAGTTTAAGATTAAAATAAACCAAATTAACCCATTTATGACAAAGTATATATTTGTTCACCTTTGCAGTTCTGCATTCATGAATCTAGCTGCAAGATATCCTCTAACACCGAAAAGCAACAATGAAGCATTTGAAGAAGAATCAAGCATATCTGCCAAAGAACCATACCAATTGGATGTAGAAAAAACCATTACATTCCCTGAAGACAATTTAAATCAGCAGCTTTTTGATTTATATGAAGAAAAAGAAGTCGGGGATTTAGTTTCTTCTCATAACTCAGTTGATACATGTCCAAACACTGTACAATCTTCAACTTCTGATACTGCTGAAAAATTAGGATCTTGGTTGGTAAGCAATTCTCTAGCAGATGGTAATGAATATATTGACCTGACAGAAGAAAGAACAAATATGCAAACCAAACTTGAAGATACAAGTGAACAAAGTGAAATATCAGCAAAATTAAATATTGTTACCAATCAAGAGACAACAATTTTTGAATGTCAAACAGTACCAGAGAATTCAATGAATCAACAGACGGAGATTTTGGAAGTCACGGAGCCAAATTCAAATGCAAATGGCAATCTTAAAATATCAGCAAGTGGCAGTACTAAAGTGAAGAAGGGTAAAACTGGGAGAGCAAAAAAGATTAAAGTTGATTGGGATAGTATGAGAAAAAATGCACAATTCAAAAATAAAGGAGAAAGGTTACCTGGCACTATGGATTCATTGGACTATGAAGCGGTAAGGCGTGCTGATGTTAATGAGATTTCTGATATCATCAAGGATAGGGGTATGAACAATATGCTTGCAGAGAGAATCAAGGTACCCATATGTCTGTTATTCATAAAAAAACTAGAGGGGGATATTCGAACAGTTTACTTA
This sequence comes from Smallanthus sonchifolius, assembly GCA_023525975.1. Classification (NCBI taxonomy): domain Eukaryota; kingdom Viridiplantae; phylum Streptophyta; class Magnoliopsida; order Asterales; family Asteraceae; genus Smallanthus; species Smallanthus sonchifolius. Next base: position 92,767,725 of record CM042029.1, read on the forward strand.
TGGATGGGTTGATATAGGCTATGTTTTATCTTTAATGGGTCAAAATGTCAAATGGGTTTACCAAGGTTGTATTTTAATGCCTAAAACCTCATAATTTTGTTCGTGATATTATATTGTTATTGCATAATATACCTTTGTGTAATCATTTATGAAACACTAGTTACATGTAAAATGTCAAAACATAAAGTGTTTCTGGGTCAGACCTGACCTGTTTTGATCCGTACAACAAATTAAATGTTTGAACATATTGCCACCTCTATTAGCATGTAATTTGATAGTGAAAAAGTGGCAAACCATGACATATGCTGGGTATGGTTTAATGTTCTTTCTAAAAAAAACTATACAGGAGTTTCTGAATCGACTTGTAAGAGACCATGGAAGCGTTGATCTTGAATGGTTACGGGACGTCCCACCTGACAAAGCCAAGTAACACAAACATCATATCTATAGTTTTTGTTTCAGTGTTACTAAGTCAAACAAGAAAATTCATATTCTAGCACTAACACTGTTTTTTTATCTTTAGGGAGTATCTGCTAAGCTTTAGAGGTTTGGGCTTAAAAAGTGTGGAGTGTGTGCGGCTACTCACACTTCACCATCTTGCTTTTCCAGTAAGAAATATGATTACAAAAAACAAAAATCTAATGATTTTAATAGGCAATTGTAAATTTCAGGTTTTAAATATATGGTATGTGTTCAACTAGGTTGACACAAACGTGGGACGTATAGCTGTAAGACTAGGATGGGTACCCCTGCAACCACTTCCCGAGTCTCTTCAGTTGCATCTACTAGAATTGTGAGCATCAAATCTCCGAGTGGGTGTATGTGTTTACAACCTCCCCACCACCCCCAAACTCACACACATAGCTTATGCAAACCTCTGGATATATGACTGAATGCTAACATTTCTGTTTCTATCCAGGTATCCAGTTTTGGAGTCAATCCAAAAATATCTGTGGCCACGACTTTGCAAGCTCGACCAGAGAACTTTGTAAGACAACAAATTTCAAGCTTTATCCACACCAAACATAAAATTGTTTTGAGGTGACACAATGAGTAGGTCAGGCAGGGTAGATGATCCGAAATACTTTTTGTCAAAAATTTGAACTCTTTTATACATAACTAGGCTAGAAATCAGTGTATTGCACAAGCTGAATCATTAAAAGAATACAACTGACAATACACTTATATACTTCTTATTACCGGTACATTAAGGTTTCACGTTTCAAGACTGGTTCAAGAAATGTCACATTTTGTAGCCAAAATTAATTATTCACAAAGTGTTTGGATTTGTGTTTTCGAAGTGATTATTGTGAGTTTAAAAACATAATTTAGAATCAAACAAAGTTGTTAATTAATGGATATGGACAATAATCAATTTTCTTACAAAACTATAATGTTCCTACATTCTTTTAAAATTCATTTGGGTGCATACAAAAAGAAGGAAAACGAAGATTGAATGGAAATTAATTGATTAAATTAGGGGAGTAATTTTAGGAATCAAAGGGATTGATTGCAAGGAGGAGAGAGAGGCGGGAAAACCCAAAATTGGTTGCACAGAAAAATGACACGTGGCATAATAGTTAGTGATTTATTAGAATAAGGATTAGTGTGTCAAATATGATTACAAAAACTATTTAGTGATAATCTAATTTTTTTCATCATTTGATTTAGAAGGTTTTATGCATTAACAAATACACTTTCGGTGACATGTAATGACCGATTTTACCTTTTTCCTTCTAAGCTATTTTTTGGCTTCACCTGTTTGATCCGTGGTAGATAAAACAAAGTCCGAACCGACCATTTATAAGTAGGTGAAAATTGACCCCTCTCGTTCATGCACATGCTGTTTGATATTTAAACAGGTGAACATATTACACTTGATCATTTTTTCTATGTTATTATTGTATGACTGACAGGTATGAGCTACATTACCAGATGATTACTTTTGGAAAGGTAAAATAATATACACAAGGAGCGTAAACTGCCTCCCTAAATGATGCCAACATAAGTTCATAATTTCTGCAGGTTTTCTGTACGAAGAACAAACCAAACTGCAATTCATGTCCAATGAGAGGAGAGTGCAGGCATTTTGCAAGTGCATTTACCAGGTCTAAGCAACATTTCTTTTAATCCTTCAGCATATCCATCTTTTCTCTTTTAAGTCCCCTACTAGATGCATTCCTTTTCACAATTTGTATAAACATCAACCCCATCCCCACGACTTATAGAATGAATATAATGTAGCATAGTATATTTTGACTTGAGGTAGCACCACTATGACCTAATCGCATTGCTAGTAAAACCTCACAACCTGATATATTATTAACCAAAAATCCTAAATTTGAATTTGGAATGTATGTTTTGGTGCCTTTATAACAATGTCGAGAAATCTTATTGCAAAGATGGGCATTGTCGGTCAGGTAGGGCAATGGGTCAGTTCAGTTTGAATCGTGATCGATTTTTGTCCCTTTCTTATAAATAGCTAATGCCCTTTGGGCGACTTTTAACCAGTTTAACCCTTTCAGTCTATTTAAATTTTAGCTAACTTTTCAAATTTGATCCCTTTTGGCGCGTTTAAGTTTTAGCTAAATCTTTTGATTTTATCCCAAACGACATAATCATAAGCATACGGGTCGAAATTTCCACCCCAAACAAGAAAGCATAACAATAAAAAATGGATCACTCTGTCACTAATAAAGATTCCCATTGCAGTGCTAGGCTCGCGCTGCCAGCACCAGAGGAGAAAAGAATTGTGACTGCATTCACAGAGCATGGTCAAAGTCAAAGCTCTACTGGGATCACTAATCAGCACCACCTACTTCTATCTCAAGCTAAACACTATTTGTGCCAACAATCTGAAGTTCCAAATCATGAACCTGTTATTGAAGAACCAACAACACCAGAGCCCATAATTGAGGTATTGATAAGACCTGAATGATACACATACACACAAATTGAGGTATTGATAAGACCTGAATGATACACATACACACAAAATCAACTTACTTTTGAGAGGCAACTATCTCCTGAAATTAAGTAACTTTGGAGAGACAGACTCCTCTCGTAAGCCGGTGGATTTTGTGTTCTGTAAAGTGAAATAAAATATACTTTGATTCGAATCAGGTACCCACAACACCAGAGCCAGAAAAGCTACAACGAGAATTTGATATAGAGGACTTTTGTGAAGATGCTGAAGAAATTCCAATGATCAGACTTAATATGGAAGCGTTTTCTCAAAACTTGCAGAACTACATGCAAAATAATATGGAACTTGCAGAGGATGACATGTCAAGGGCCTTGGTTGCGTTAACATCAGAAACTGCCTCAATCCCCACACCTAAACTTAAAAACGTGAGCCAGCTAAGAACTGAACACTATGTGTAAGTGCTTCCTTATTCTAATTTTATTTTATTTTATTTTTTTCATAACGTCCTTAGAAATTGATGTTGGGTGTGAAGACTTTGATTGGGCCACCGGTTTGGCTCGGGTTTGAGCCTGGAAATGGGCTGACATACCATTAATAATGCAGTAACTAATTACAACAGTGGAATAATTCTTTAATAGACATGAAACATGATGGTGCCTTTAGTGATGTCATGACATCTAATGATTTCTTGCGTATGATGTTACAGCTATGAGCTTCCAGATTCACATCCTCTCTTGGAAGGGGTAAGCATATGTTTTGGAGAACACGACTATCATTTTCAGTACTTTCTTAACTCAAAATGTTCTCTGATTTTCAGCTCGAAAAACGAGAGACTGATGATCCTTGTTCGTACCTCCTTGCAATTTGGACACCTGGTGAGTATGAAATATGAGTGGGATTTTGCTGTGTATGTTTGTAAGTATGAAATATAGAAGAATATTAGCAACCAACTAACACTTCATAGATGCTTCGAAGTCATGAAATATCATTTCTAGTTGCTAATTTAGTTCTATGTGTTGGTTGTTTTTCCATTAAGGCGAAACTGCAGAATCAATTCAGCCACCAAAAGGACAGTGTAGCTCCCAAGATTCTAGTACGCTATGTCACAAAGAAACATGTTTTTGGTGCAGCAGCATACGAGAAGCAAATTCTCAAACCGTTAGAGGGACACTTTTGGTGAGTAAAAAGTAACAAATGACTAAATAGTACAACCGGCAACATGGATTGATCGGGTATGGCCGTATGGGTTGAATTAAATTTGGTTAACCCAAACATTTATCGTCCAAAATGTTAAAAGTTTTTATAAACATTCGTTGTATAAGATGTGATTACAAAATTATTTTATTTCATTAATAGTGGGCCTTTGGGTGGTGGGTTTCCCTTGGAATGGTGGGCGGGCCGGGTCACCAGTGCTGCCTGCGTTTGCGGGCGTGGGTGGCCTTTCGCCAATGGGTTTACCCTGGTGGCCAGACTTATAGTATTCGTTGGCCGTTCAAAAAAAAATAATCTATTTTTCTAATGACATGGTTCAACATTAAAACTACACTTTGGGTGATATATAAGATGTGTATATATTTTCTGATTCTGATCTTAAATGCACATATGATGAATAGATACCATGTCGAACCGCTATGAGAGGAAGCTTTCCACTCAACGGCACATACTTCCAAGTTAATGAGGTAATTTACAATGCTGGCTCTCAACTATACGATAATCATAACGAGGTGTTTTCTTTTCTTCATCTCTTCCTTTGAATTTTGGATGTAAATGTGATTGAGATGCAGGTGTTTGCGGACCATGATTCTAGCCTTTATCCAATTGATGTACCCAGATCTTGGTTGTGGAATTTAACTAGAAGAACAGTGTACTTTGGAACTTCCATACCAACAATATTCAGAGGTTAGTTTGACATACATCAGAGGTGGCAAAAGTTTGGTATGATCAACGACCCGAAACAAATTTATGAACATTTCAAGTGTCAAGTATGATAACATAATTCATGTTATTTCAGTGAGAAGCTGGTGTTTTGAATAAAATGATTTACACATAAGAAACATACTTTTGACCTGTTTTACACTTTTTTAGGCAACTTTCTGTTGGTAGACAAAACCTAACATGAATTGGCCCATTTATTAAAAAATTATACCAATATGACACTAAGGACTCTTATCTGGCAGGCCTTACAACAGAAGGGATTCAACACTGCTTCTGGAGAGGTATGAATTAGATATACTTTGCTAGCTACACTGACTGTCCTAAACATAGTTGTCAATAGCAACCATAACGGTCGCAATAGCGAATAGCGACGCGAAGCGGTTAAGTGTCGCTACAAAGGGTGTAGCGATAAATAGTGGCATTTTTGTTTTTTTCTTAATTTATCTTGATAAATATAATAGGGAGAGCCCTATTAGGGTTTTTTTATATCCCGATTGAAAAAAGAACACGATGATGATGATAGCCGCAATATGAAGATTTAGATGGTTTGTGCCAAGTATTTTAGCTATGTTGAATGTAAAACAATTCTCAGCTTTTCTACTGTCGCTACAAAATGAAATATCGGTCGCTATTTATCGCTATTCGCTACATAGCATATAATTCACTTGTCGCTATTTATCGCTATTTGCTATTAACAACTATGGTCCTAAAATACAAGTGTTGTTTGCAGGTTTTGTTTGTGTGAGGGGATTTGACCAGAAGACGCGCTCACCACGTCCTCTTATGGCCAGACTACACTTCCCTGCTAGCAAGTTAAAACGATCAAAGGGGAAACCTGATGATGACGATGATGAAATTTAGACAATGCTGATGGTTTAGAATAACCAAAGACGAACGAACATACATTTCGTGCTTCTCATTTTTACAATTTCTTAACTTTAGAGATTATTTTCATCACAAGCTATCAGCATCAAAGTTCACATTAGTCAAGTACAAGATTAGCAATTATACATTGAAATAAAAAGAAATATATATATATATATTTCATGTGCGTGCATTAAACTTGCTCACTTATTTAATCAACCCAACAATTCTAACAAAAACTAAACAATCATCGCATCACTTCCATCCCGGCCGATACAGCCTAAACGCAAACAATTTGCTTCTCTCTCACCCCTGATCAAACATGATCAGGGATGTTCTGAGATTTCGGGTGCCCTAGGCGAGTGCTAAAAACTTGGTCCTTAAATATATATTTTTTTCAAAGATCGATGATAATTGTAATAACAATAAACAAATAAAAATGTTATTGTTGACAATTTTTTTTTTATATATATACACATTTTTTTTAAATTAGGCCCCCCGTGAAAATGGGCCTTAAACGACCGTAGATGCCGGTTTGAGCTTTGAAACACCCATGTGCATGATAATTCAGTGTTAGAAATGGTTGATGACCATGTTTAAGTAATCTGTGTGACGTGAGGCATTTGAGATGGGCTCATGAAATTTTTTATTATAGTGGAACTTAAAGAAACTAAATCCCAAACTTGACCTGAACTGGAAGTAATTGTAAAAAGAATTCATTTTAGGAAATGTTGGAAAAAAATCTAGCCATTTATTTAATTAAATGAATGGTGGTAAATTTTGGTGTCATGATTGTAACTGATAGTAAAACAGAATTGTATGCATGAAGTACTTGTTTAGTGGTATGGTTAGGGATGGTAATGGGTTCGGGCCAGGTATCTGTAATCCTAAACCCGTACCGGTTATAAAATCGTGTCCCATACCGACTCATTATTCGTAGGGTTTGTGTCGGATATCGGGCATACATATGAAACCGCTACTTGTTTTAGTTAACGTTTCCTATCTTCATGAATTTCATGAAAAAGGGCTTGACATGGACATAAATTCATTAACATGTTTTCATTGGGAAAACTACTCGTTTTATGACTACGAAGTCATCATATATGTTTTCATTGGGACAACCACTCATTTTATGACTATGAAGTCATCACATGTTTTCGTTGGGAAACTACTCTTTTTACGACCATGAAGGCATCACATGTTTTCAAAGAAAATGTTTTTATATTATGCCCATGTACACGATATAATTGTTTCAACGAAACGGCTTTACATTGCAACAATTAAACATGTGAACTCACCAACCTTTGTGTTGATATTTTTAAATGTGTTTTTCAGGTAACACATAGCTATGGCACAGTTGGAATATGTTAGCCATTTGGACTAAACCCTAGAAGCCGAATAAGTGTGATTGTCAAAACTCAAGACGGTTTGGACCTATATGGTTCTAGGACAATGTACTAGCTTATTTTAGCATTTGTAATGGTGTTCAATGTATAGAAGTTTTTACTTTAGCTTCCGCTGTTGTGTAATATTACCAATCGTTGCAACCTTAATTTATTTATTTATTTATTCATTAAGTAAATGAATTTGGGGGTATGACATTTTGCTATCTGAAGTGCATACTAAAAGTTAGCTAACGCTGGTAAATTCTAGTTTAAAGCAAGTAGGTAAAATCATTATTTCTTATCATATTTTCATGAGTATAAATATATTTATATGTATATAGTTACCATTAAAATTCCTTCATTCATATATCATTCATATGTGGTACGAATATAGATACATACATTCTTGCATTTATTTGGACATTCATTGGTCTTGCACATAAGGGTGATCAACATGTCATTGATTACGTAAGTCACAATAACAAATGTTTTGGTCTACCGTCGTAGTCTGACATACTTACAACAGTCCGTCAAGCTTGTTTGTCCGTCATGAACTTACAACCACCTGGCACACATTCGGTCGCCCGTCAATATCTTACAACCGTCCGGCAAGCTTGTTCGTCCATCATTATTTTCTTACAACCGTCCGGCAACATCTGTCTGTCCGTGATGACTTACAACCGTCCTACCGTCGTAGTCCGTCCTATTCGCCCGTCTGCCCTAAGGCATCCGTTTCCACCCAAACTAGTTAAATCGTCGTGTATCGATTGACGAACTGACTCTACCGTAGTGGTCTTAGTTTAGTCTACCTTTCTAGACTTTTAATTCTGGTTGCATATTAATCGAGTGGTAGTCCGTCTACCGAAGTGGTCGTTATCATCGTTTCCATCCATAACGTTTATTCATATATAACAAGCAATATATATATATATATATATGTGTATATAAAACAGGATTTCATTCTTATACGCTATGCCATTCTTTCATTTCTTTAATCATAAACATACTTGTCATATTTCTTTGTTCATAAACATACTTATCATACTTATAATCATCATGTATTGCCATATAACACATATCATAACATTCATTCGTATCATGAATACCCTTCAGCCCCAAAACATTTAAAATCATTTGCACGTAACATATAGAGGGGCACATAGAACTCACCCGGTGAGCAATTCCTGAAGTATACTTAGCTGGTTACTAAGAGTCACTAAGGTTACACACAATCTGTATAATCAAGTCATATAAGATAAGAGAATGAACCTAGACGACATTAAATATTTCTAGTCTTAGGGTTAGGCGAACTTAGGAAAGTTCGCCATTTAGGACATAGACGAACATAGCAAGTTCGCTATGTCATGTTTTAAGCGGACTTAGTAAGTTCGCTATCCTTGAGAGGTGATATGTTCTCTGCCTTAGGCGAACTTAAGCAAGTTCGCTCCTTTGGAATTTAGGCGAACTTATGTAAGTTCGCTAGCTTTGCACATTGGGCGAACATGGACCGGCGAACATATCAAGTTCGCCACTAACTAGGTCCAGACAAACTTGTTAAGTTCGCCTGCGCGGCTTTCTTCCCCAATCAGAACCCTAGATCTGGTCGCCTGCGCGGTTTCCGTTGCTACACGTTGCTGAGATGAAGACTAATGATCCCCGAGCTTTTGAGCCTTTTCCTTCGCTTTCTCTCTCTAGACCCGGTTTTCTTTCTCTCTCTAAAAGTTTGCGCAGGAGTGGAAATGAGGAGGGGCAGTGGTGAGGTTGCTGATTTGAGGTGTCTCCCCCCGGTTCTCGGCCCATGGGCCGTCCCAAGGCCAGGCCCGCATGCTTCTTTTTTCACCTCGAATTATTAGTCCGATCTTTATTTCGTTTATTCTTGAAGTTGGTTTATAATAAGACTTGAATGTTGTCAAGACTTGTGCTTACAACGACCAAATGAGGTTGATATATATACATAGATAGAATATAAAAATTATAAATAAAACTATTACAATATAAAAAAATTTAAAATTACATTATTATAGAATCAATCAAAAGTTTATAAAAGTAATCAAATTATTATAGAATTAATATAATTAAAAAATTTTAAATGTAAACAAAATTAATAAAATTAATTAAACTAATCAAACATTTAAATTAATTATATAAAATTAATTAAAGGACAGGCCCGCAAAATTATTTAAATGTTAACAAAATTAATAAATTTTGAATGTTATTAAAATTAATTATATTAATTAAATTATATAATTAATACACAGAATTAAAAAAGTTTATAAATAAATTTATTATATAAATAATTTTAAAATTAATTAGTAAACAAGATTAATGAAATAGGGTTTGTGTAGTTGAGCGGACTCCAACTACCACCATCAATCTCCTCTTCACTCGTATCAAGATTCCTGAACACCTATATTCACGGACTTGCATGCATGTGAATACTATTGAGTTAATATTGATTAGAATTATTTTATTAATTTTGGTTTATTATTTGGGGTTTTAGGTAGAATATTGAGTTAGATTTATTCTGATTTTGTTTGATTTACTTTTCTAAGTTGAGTCTAATTAGGTTGCTTGGTCCCTAAGTTTGTTTAATTATAAATTGAGGTCTTTGGTTTATTGTAATTGAGAACATTATTCTTAATAAAAGAGTCGATCAGTTGTGTTGGTATCAGAGCTCTGCTCGATTAGAGGTCTTAAAAAGAAAAAAAGGGTCGATAGTTTTTTTTCTTTTGAGGCAGTAGGCGGCAGCAGTAGGAGGTCTCGACTGAGACTTGGGTTACAAGGATTTCTTAGCCGGAAATCAACTGCGGGGGCGGTTTTTTTGGCAGGTAACAAGCCAACAGAATTGGTGCAAAAGAAACGATATCAGCAGGGGCTGAAGAAGATCGTTTAGCATCCAAGGAAGACAATATAGCAGGGGCTTGTCGTGTTGGTGGTCGATAGCAGCAGGTGCAGATCGATCAAGGAGGTTCTTGGTATAATCCAGTCAAAGTTAGACGTTTCTACTGTTTACAAAAGAAAATATGGGTGACAAACAAGTGGCGGCCGTACCAGTCCGGGAGGTGGGTTCCATGAATTATTTGTGTCCTGTTTTAACTACTACAAACTACACGATTTGGGTGATGCGCATCCAGGCAATTTTCAACGTTCATGGTGTATGGGATGCCATTGAACCGGGAACAGGGGTGGATGCTAAGAAAAACAATGTGGCAATCGCTCTCTTGTTTCAATCAATACCCGAAGAATTAATTTTGCAAATTGGCAATCTAAAAAATGCAAAGGAGATGTGGGATGCAATCAAGACCCGACATCTAGGTGCAGATCGGGTGAAGGAGGCTAGACTTCAAACTCTAATGACTGAGTTTGACGGATTGAAGATGAATGACACAGGCACCATCGATGACTTTGCAGGCAAGTTATCGGGTATAGCGTCAAAATCAGCCTCCCTTGGTGAGATAATCGAGGAATCTAAGCTCGTCAAGAAGTTCCTCACTAGCCTCCCTAGACGTTTTATTCATATTGTGGCTTCGATCGAACAAGTGCTAGATCTGAAGACTATCGGTTTCGAAGATGTCGTGGGTCGGCTTAAAGCCTACGAAGAACGCGTCAAAGAACTGGATCAAGGAGGAGATCCATCTGGACAGTTGTTGCTTACAAAGGATGTTGGGAAGGAAAAAGGGAATGACTTGTTTTGTGAGCACTGTGGTCGAGGTGGTCAAGGAGGTTCGAGCCGTGAAGATCATGGACGTGGTCGGGGTGAAGGTCGCGGGGCTGATCAAGGAAAAAACGGTAAACTCCAACAAAACAGAGGTCAAAGGGAGCGAGACAAAAGCCGGGTGCGGTGTTTCAAGTGTAACGAGCTTGGGCATTTTGTGGGGGAGTGTCCAAAGTGGAAGGAGAAGGAAGACATGGCAAATTTGGTTCAAGATGATGGTCTACCGTTGCTGTGAAGATTAGAAGTGGTTAAATCAATATTAAAGGGGTGATTATTGGGTTAATATTGATTAAAATTATTTTATTAATTTTGGTTTATTATTTGGGGTTTTAGGTAGAATATTGAGTTAGATTTATTCTGATTTTGTTTGATTTACTTTCCTAAGTTGAGTCTAATTAGGTTGCTTGGTCCCTAAGTTTGCTTAATTATAAATGGAGGTCTTTGGTTTATTGTAATTGAGAACATTATTCTTAATAAAAGAGTCGATCAGTTGTGTTGGTCAAAAACAACCGAGTATTCCTTTTCATCTATTTTTCTGTTAGTATTGGTGATTAAGGGTCTGTGCCAACAAATACGTTAAAGAAAAAGAAGTTGATGCATGGGATAACACATGCCACAACAACTCCAGGAATGCATCCATGATGATGATTCTGTCTTTGCATCAAAATGGAAAGATAGAGACTAAGAAAACCCTAAATTTGTTTTCTTTAATTTGATTGATATATATATATATATAGTACACCAAACTTATTGGAGCATTTAAGATTATAAACAACACCCAAAAGATATAATTTACATCGATATGCTATTATTCTTATGATTACAGGTTTTTTACCTTTTCACAGGTGATCAGGGGCGGACTTAAGTGAAGTAGGGGGGCACAGGAATCCCCGAGTTTCAAAATTTTAGTGTAACGGTAGGTAAAAAAACTGGGGTGAACCCCCTAAATATTATAGGGTGAACCCCTTGGAAATATTTCCTGGATCCGCCACTGCAGGCGATATATACAATAATAAAAGTCAAATTATATTAAATAAAAATTAATGTATTCAAACCGTGTATTACACTTGTTTTTAAAGATATAAACTTTTTATTACTGAGTATATAACATTACATTTTATCAACCCATGTAACACACAAGTTTCTTAAAATGCAATTATTTATTACTAAGTATATAATATTATATTTTAACACGTTTAATACATGAGATTTTAACCTAGTTTGTTTGTACAATAGTAATTAATCATATATTCTTGAATTTAAAGTTATTAATAATGTGAATTAAATTGGATCTTATGTCATTTGTTGAAATATTAATTATTGTAATAGTTATAAGTTGTCCATAGTCATAAATGTCAACTTCTTCTTCCTATATAATCCGGCCTCCCCTTTCACACATATCACATGAACAAATTAGCTTACAAGACTATGGAGATTCAATTTCTCTCTACCCTTTTTCTCGCCACTACTATCATGCACGGTAAATTTCTAATTTATTCACTAAAAAAAATAAGCATAATACAACTTTTTTTTTTTCAGAAAAACGTTGCATTAGGTGAATATACATTAGATCTAATGCAACTTTTTGTTACATAATGCAACTTTTTGTTACATAATGCAACTTTTTTTTTTCAAAGAGTTACATCCTAAAAAGGTTGTATTTGAAAAAAAAAATTGCATCTATAACAAAAAAGATTGCATTAGGTCTAATGCAAACATTTTTCTGATAAAAGAAGTTGCATTAGGCTCAGAGAGTAACTTTGTTATTCAAGAGATTTAAGCCTAGTTAATTTTAATAATAATTTTTATGTATTTCGGATGTTACACACATAATGCTTAACAAATCAATATTTTTTAGGTGTTCATTCAACGGTGTTCACGATAAAAAACAATTGCCCTTACAACATCGCACCAGCAACTTTGACCGGCTCAGGGGCATCAGTAACAACAGGATTTGAACTTGCACCCCATGCCTCAAAAACCATTAACATGCCAGCACCATGGTCTGGACGAGTCTGGGCTCGGTTTCAATGTTCAAATGATGGTGGAAAGTTCAGTTGTAACAGCGGAGATTGTGGTTCTGGTCATGTAGAATGCAACGGTGCTGGTGCAATCCCACCAGCAACCCTCGCGGAGTTTACATTATCCGATGCAAGTGGAAAAGACTTTTATGATGTTAGCCTTGTTGATGGGTTTAATTTACCAATTTCCGTGGTTCCAGAAGGCGGTTGTCCTACCACCAACTGTCCGACTGATATTAATGCTAAATGTCCGCCTGAGATAGCTGTGAAAGATCGGTCTGGTGGAACAATCGGATGTAAAAGTGCATGTTTGGCATTTCAAAAGCCAGAATATTGTTGCACCGGAGATCATAATAGACCCGAAACATGTCCACCAACAAATTATTCAAAGTTTTTCAAGAATCTTTGCCCCAAGGCGTATTCTTATGCTTATGATGACAGATCAAGCACCTTCACTTGTAATACCGGGCGTAATTATGTTATAACATTCTGCCCATGATATTTTCTTCATCAAGTGGTTGTAAAATGATAAGAGTAATAAATGTTACAATATAATTCTTTTTTGCTTAACTCAATCTGCAACAGTTATAGTAATAGAAAAATTGTTCAACCGAAGGCTTAACGGGACACTAGAGAGAGGTCCATATATTTCCGTTCATGATCTTTAGGAAAATACATGCTAGGTTCATATGAGAATTATTCGAAGAATGTTATGATGGTGTAATTAATCCACAACATGTTTAATACATAGTTCATGATCATCATATAAGTTAATTTCTACTTTGTGATGGGTTAGATCAAACACTGTATGTATATATAGATTTGAAAATTATAAAGGTAAATAAATACTTATAATTTGTTTTATACACCAAGTATATATTGTTTATGTTGTAAGTCTCAAACCAGACACCTTACAGTTGGGTCACATCACATTGTATCCTTTTAAAAACACTTATTTCTTATGAAAACATACAACGAAAATCTTAACTCAAAATAGTATTTATCACTTAAAGAGGGCCACGTTCACCCATGTTCACATATAGATCTGAGGTCTTGTTTTTCAATTATCGTCTCAAAAGAAAAGTCCGGGCATATTAAATAAATAAGTTTCATGTAAGTTTTCAAATAAGTTGAAGTATGTTTCGTGTTTTCAAACGTGTTATGCAAGTATGCTTCTCCCCCGATGTATTGTAACACCTCGAAATATTCCTAGAAAAATAAAGGACTAAACTTGCCAAAATTCAAAGTTGAGGGGTGGATATGTGAATAAATAAAGTTCAAGGACTAAAATGGAAAATTCTGAAAATCAAAGAGGTAGCGGACCGCTACCCAGAACCTTAGCGGTCCGCTACGTGTTGAGGACGGAGAGACTGAGGAGCTGACACGTGTCCTGTGACTCACCAATAAGGGAATAAGACGAGTATTCGTCTTTGGAAGTGGAGATGAACAAAAGGGTAAAACTAAGGATGTGGCAGGTACTTTCTTAATTAATAATATTTACGCTAAGATTTTATTTGATACGGGGGCGAATAAAAAGTTTTGTTTCATAAGCATTCACCCCATATTTAGGCGTAATACCAATTTTGCTTATTCATGCCTATGTCGTTCAAACGTCTAGTGTCGAACAGATTAGGATAACCGAATCATACCTTGATTGTGTCATCAACTTTGGTGACAAATAAGGTATTAGTTACACTAATACCAATGATTTTATATGAATATGAGGTTATCTTAGGGATGGACTGGTTAAACCAATACTTAGCCCAGATTGATTGTGACCAGAGAACGGTCAAGATTAAAAAACCAGATGAAACTAGTTTAATGATTCAGGGTGATCATTGAAATAAATTCAATAGCGAAAGCTAAGAGAGAACTAATTAAGGTAGACGGTATATTCTTAATCCATGCTTTAAATATTAAACCTGAAGGTCAGATTGTGGATATTCCCGTAGTCTGTGATCACCCGGATTTCTTTCCGAAAGAATTACCCGGTCTTCCACTCGATCGTTAGATCGAATCCTGAATCGAACTTATTCCCGGAGCTAAGTCTGTTGCAAAATCCCCTTATCGTTTAGCTCTTTCCAAATTAAAAAGAATTGATGAAACAAATCCAATAACTCTTAGACAAAGGGTTCATTCGTCCGAGTACTTCACCTTAGGGAGCACCAATACTATTCGTAAAGAAGAAATATGGAAGTATGAGAATGTGCATTGACTATCGGGACTTAAACAAGCTGACTATAAAGAATAGATATCCATTGCCTAGAATAGATGATCTATTCGATCAGCTACAATGTGAGGCCCCAAACCCGGGAGGCCCCACGCGTTGGATTTACTCATTCACAAACAGTTCTCAAACTAGAATATCAAATAACGCAGCGGAAAATTTCATTTCAAACATAACATTACATCGTTTAACATGCGGAAGCGTAACATTTTCAAATACATGTACATAACAAAAACAACTCGTAACGGGATGCCAGTCTTCATATCATCCGGGTAACTCCTCAAGCCGCCCAGCATCACCGTCCATCATCATAACTTCCTTAACCTGAATGTGCATACTAAAAAGGTCAGCTACGCTGGTGAGTTCTAGTTTTAACATAAATCATTAACATCAAATATTTGCCAAAAACATAACATCATACTTTATTTAATAAAAGCGTACGTAAAATATGCAATAACTTAACATCATCAAAACATCGTAACATAGCATCATAACACTAGTCAATATGAACCGAATCTGCGCCTTCTCGTAACCGTCAAACCCATACATCGCATACCAGCGGATGAACTTAAGGCTCGCTACCTCTAAGTCATCCGTCATCCAGGTCTCCTAAGGCTCGTTACCTCTAGGTGGACCAAACATACGTCTCCTAAGGCTCGTTACCTCTAGGTAGACTAAACATACGTCTCCTAAGGCTCGTTACCTCTAGGAAGACTAAACATACGTCTCCTAAGGCTCGTTACCTCTAGGAAGACTAAACATACCATAGGCAATATTTCCCCGCAAGGAATAGTACCTTCCATCGGGATCCCGGTAATCCCATGGGTGACCGTCGTCACCCCATCCTCAACCAGTTGTACAACCGTTAGCCAGCCACATAGGCCCCCGTAAGGTGAGGCCAATACATACATACATACCTTAGCTCCCGTAGGAACTCGTGGCAGATTCGTTCATTCGTGACTTTCATAAAAACTTTACCTCGTTTTAGTTAAAGCATTCGTACGTTTTATTAAATAACACTTCATTCGTAAACCTTTCATAAACTTCGTTTGGCAAAACATTTCATAACATCGTCCTTCGTAAACATCGTTTTATATACCTCATTTCGTAAACATCATTTCGTAAACATCGTTTCGTATGTATGCACACCAGCCCAAAAATATTAATTAAAACATTTAAAGAAGGGCTTCTAGAACTCACCTTATAAGCTAGTCTCGGTTGTCCTAAACAAAGGTCCAACAACGTCACTTCCGATCTGAATTGATTAATTAAATACACATCAGACCTAAATCCCGACTCTAACGGTTTACTCGTTCTGTTACAGGTGAATACACTGACTTCACTTACTGATGCAGACCTATCGAAACTACTTAGTTTCGACAGGTGCAGGCCCATCGAAACTTCTAGTTTTGATACCTGCAGGCCCCTCGAAACTTCTAGTTTCGACACCTGCAGGCCGCTCGAAACTCTAGTTTCGACACCTGCAGGCCGCTCGAAACTTCTAGTTTCGACACCTGCAGGCCGCTCGAAACTCTAGTTTCGATACCTGCAGAACTCAGCTATCTTCCCCGTGAAAAACCCTAACTTTCGCAATGCAGGTCCGACCTGGTCAAGATCCGGACTTTTTACATTCAAAACGTGTATTTTCCCTTCGTGATTCCAGATTTATAACCCTTTCCTCATTTGGTTTATAAAAACCCGTCATTTTCCCGAAAATACCCGAAAACCCAAAAACGAACAAAAACTCAGATTTGGTTCGGGTGTTACCTGATTTCGAGATTCTGATCCGGAGGTTTTGCTCACGAGCTCAGTAGCAACAAGCTCCTTCAATCTCGGGTCGATCCGCCAACTTTCTCTCTCTACGGTTTCTCTCTCAAGATTCTTGCAAATGAGAGAAATAGTGTGTGTGTTGGCTATTTAAAGGGAGGAAACCCCCCCCCTTCCTTCAAGTTTGCCGGCCCAACCGGCCCGGCCCGTTACGCCTCGTTCTTTTATCCCGTTCGTCCCGGTTCAACCCGTTATTTAAAATCCTCATTTATTTTGGGATGTTACATACAAGGAACCAAGTACTTTTCAAAGATTGATCTTAGATCAGGATATCATCAGTTAAAGGTACAGGAAGAAGACGTACCCAAGACTGCTTTCAGAACCCGATATGGTCACTATGAACTTCTGGTCATGTCATTTGGTCTAACAAATGCCCCTACAACATTATGGATCTAATGAACAGAGTTTGTAAACCCTTCCTTGATAAATTTGTCATCATCTTCATCGATGATATTGTTATCTGTTCCCGAAGCCACGAAGAGCATGTTGTGCATCTTAGAATCATTCTGAAACCCTGAGAAAAAAAAGATTGTATGCTAAGTTTTCAAAATGTGAATTTTGGAAACGAGAAGTACAATTTCTTAGGCATGTTGTGAATGAGCATGGAATACAAGTAGACCCAAGTAAGATTGAAGCTGTCATGAAATGGGAAACCCCAAAGACTCCAACGGAAATTAGAAGTTTTCTTGGATTAGCTGGATACTACAAAAGATTTTTTAAAGACTTCTCCAAGATTGCTACACCTGTGACTACTTGACCAAGAAAGCAACAAAGTTTGAATGGGGTACAAAACAAGAAGAAGCATTCAATATTCTCAAAGATAAGCTTAGTCATGCACCGATTTTAGCACTACCCGGAGGAAATGATGATTTTGTTGTCTACTGTAACGCTTCCTGAACTGGTCTGGGTTATGTGTTGATGCAACGAGACAAGGTTATTGCCTACGCATCACGCCAACTTAAAGTTCATGACAAGAACCTACGACACATTCTCCGATATATTCAGGGTACCTTCAATTATGGGCTGACTATTCATCGATCAGACACTCGTAATCTTATCTCATACACTGATGCTGATTGGGTCGGATGCCCGGACACCCGAAGGTCACCTTGGGTACTGTGTTTACTTGGGAGACAATCTTCTTTCGTGGTCATCAAAACGACAGCCAACACTCTCACGCTCTAGTGCCAAAGCAGAATACAGGGCAGTTGCCAATGTTGTCTCTGAAACGTGTTGGGAACGTAATTTACTTGGTGAGCTTCATCATCCTCCTACAAAAGCAACTCTCGTTTACTGCGACAACGTAAGTGCAGTCTACTTATCCACCAATCCCGTGCACTACCAACGCACGAAGCACATTGAGATAGTGAGTCACTTCGTCCGAGAAAAAGTAGCTCGAGGCCAAGTTCGAGTACTCCACATTCCGTCTCGATTTCAAATTGCTGACATCTTCACAAAGGGTCTTCCACGAGTTCTGCTTGAAAACTTCTGATCTAGTCTCAACATTCAGTCCCCTCCTGTTTCGACTGCGGGGGTGTATTAAAGATATATTTTGTGATTTGTATTATTTGATAAATATTCAGTAATCAATGTTCAGTATTAACCAAATATATATTAGGTCAATATTGTACTATTTATAGAGTATTATACTATGAATGAAGGATGGATCATTACCATAATACTTTCACTTTTAACTGATTGTATATATGATTACAAAATAAACATATATTACTCACTAGGTTATATACCCTTGTATCATGGGGTTGTTTAATAAAAAATTAAAGTACACTAATTTGTAAAAAAAATTAAAATAATGTATAAAAGAAGAAATAAAATTCTTTGTTTCCCGAATTAAGTAATAATTAGAATTCAAATTTTATATAATTTTTTTTGAAAAATAAAAATATTAACATAATTAAATTTCAAAATTCAAACTTACTTAAAATAGGAAAAATTAGAAGATTTTGATGAGAAAAAATATGGTGATGACATGTGACATTCTTTGGAATCGTTAATTAGAATAAGGATTTTGACAAATGAACGTTAAACGATCCACCTAAAACACTACATGAACATGAAAAGGTTTTATATTTGTTTGGATTAGAGCAATGAGCTAGTGATGGAGTGGTAAGGGAGAGACCTAGTGTTCCTAGTGACACAGGTTCAATCCCTGCCCTCCACATTAGTTTCTGCGGCATACAAATGAGGCCTAGGTTAGGCTGATGCACCTGGATTTTACCCACGTTGATCCAGGGTTCTGATAAGTGGCCAAAGTTTCATGTATTAAAAGGTGTAATATGTTATATTTATGCAATTTGATATGTGGAATACAAAGGTTTTGTGTAGTCATGCATGTGCAGGTGTTGGAAGCTTAAAATGTGATCTTTGAAGATATTACGAGAGAGTCGGAAGAGACACGGAGAAAACGGGGCAAAACTGCAGGCACAGCGTAAGCCTACGCCATCTGGCGTAGGCCTACGCCACCAGCGTAAGGCTACGCCATATCAGCATAGGCCTACGCCTAAGTAATTTCTTCACAGCAGCTTCCAGTGGACCGGCGTAGGCCTACGCCCTCCCAGCGTAAGCCTACGCTGGGTGCGTTTCAGACGCGGGTTTTGGGCGAAACAGCCGATTTTCAATGGTTAATTAGGTTTTTCTTCCCCAAATTCGAATCCATCTTTTACACCATAGTTCTTGGGCGATTTTGGAGTTCTTGGAGGCTAAAGAACACGATTCTAACATCCGATTGAAAGATTGAAGATGATTTCCACCACCATGAGCGGCTAATCCACCGGTAATCATTCCCGGGTGGATTGTTTGTAAGTTTTAGGGTTTTATCATGTGCTAGCTTTGAGAAACAATTCTTGTAATCGTTTGGTTTGAAACACTTGAATCTTTGTGTTTAGTATGGTTATGAACTCACGGGAGTCGATAAATTCTTGCACCATTGATCCCGTTAGATGATAATTGCTATGAACTTTGATTTATGTTGAATCTATTGATTAATCTAATTCTATATTGCATACATTTGTCTCGATTTCATTCGTGAATATTGTTTTACACTATTTGCCGATGATGTATGAATGTTGATGTTCTTGGTTAGATTTGGTTAGTTAGATTTGGATAACCATTCGATTGTTTGAACTCAAATGTTGGTGTGATAATCCCTAATTACTTGTGAACTTGAAACCCGGGTGTGATACCCTTTTTAATTATTGTTTACAACTTAAACCGTTTTGTTTGGTATTTGATTTGTTTGTTGAGTTTATAAAGTTTTCACTTAAATCATTGATTGTGTTTGGTCAGAAAGACCCGTTGTAACTTCATAATTTGTATTGTTAATTGCAGTTGAGCACCGACCACAAACTCTTCGTGGTTCAACACCCTTCTTACCCTAACTAGTTTAAGGTGATTAGGACACTCTATTTCTTTATCTTTGACCGGTCCCTTCGACACCGATCAGGTTCCAGTCTCGGCTCTCCCTCAAGCCCGGAAGGGGTCGTATTAGGTGGGATTTTTCCTTGAATGCTCTCCAACTCTGACGCCAAGTGGACCCGGTTAAGACAACATATTAGCCGGAGTTGGACGAGACTCTCCCATATGACGGAAAGGTGCGATGTCACAGTTCGCCGTTAAAAAAAATTGTTTGGATTAGAGTTGGATCTTTTTAAACAGAATAAATAATACACAGAGTCCTTATAATATCAATACAAATTTTAATGCACAAAGCTACAAGTACTTTAACATATGTCTCTTCTATTTGTATATATATTTTGTGCTCCAACAAGACGATTATTTCGTAAATTCATTTACAAACATAAAATGAAACATTAAATTATATTTGGCAACAAGGGATCAGATGGCTTTGGAGAATCCACCTGTTTCGTTGCTTTCAACATTGAAAAAATCCAGTACATAATTCCCGATGTAAAAAACCCAAAGAACCACGCATTGTTATAGATCGTCACTAACATCTCCGGAACCGGATTCACGATTCCAATCTTCTGCAAGAACCCCGGAATCACCGGCAGAATTCCAATTACCAGAGCTGCAATCGCTTCCAAATTGTACCCCTTAAAGTAAAAGTAACTCCCAACCGGATTCAAACTGTACAAATCGTTAATTCGAAGATTTCGACCCTTAAGAAGATAGTAATCGGCCAAGATAATCCCCGTGATCGGGCCCATCAATGCGGAATACCCGACCAACCAAGTGTATACAAAGCTTTCACTTGATTGAAGAAGTCTCCAAGGCTGGAATGCAATTCCAAGCAATGCAGTTAACAACGCTCCTCGTCGGAAATTGAATACCGACGGGTTTACGTTCACCAACGCGTTCGCGGGAGCAACAATGTTGGCCGCAATGTTAGTAGTGATGGTGGCAAGTGTGATTCCAAAGATGGAAAGAATCATGGTTCCCAACCCGCCAATTTCTCCCAACAATTGAATCGGGTTGGAGATCGTCCGCCCGAATATTACTTGAGTCGATGCGGTCACGGCTAAACCCACAAACGTAAACCCACCCATGAGAATCGGTAGCCCGGCTTGTCCCATGATTTGGTCTTTTTGGCTCTTGGCATATCGTGTGAAATCTGGGATGTTAAGTGCTAACGTGGCCCAAAAGCTCACATTAGCGGTCAACGAGGGGAAAAAAAGGGCCCAGAATTCCGTCGATGAGAGACTGGATCTCATCGACAGAATTTGCCCAAACCCACCCGCGTTAACATAAGCCCATATCATTAAACATGATGTTAAAATGATCAAAATTGGGGCAGAGTATTTTTCAAGCTCCCTAATCCCATCCATTCCTTTGATCACAGCAACCAATTGTGCAAACCAAAACACCAAAAAACAAGCAAACTCAATTGGAGAGGTTCCAAGCCATGGAATGGAATTAGAAAATGATGTGGTCTTGATGGAATTAGGTAACAAAAGAAAAATTGCTTCACCACCAATCCAAGTTTCAATTCCATACCAACCACAAGCTACTAATCCTCTAAGAAGAGTGGGAATATGCGCACCTCGGATTCCGAAAGCCGATCTAGCCAACACCGGAAACGGAATACCATAACGGGTACCGGGATGACCAGTTAACCCTAACGCTATAAACGTGATTATATTCGCGGTAACCACGGTTAATATTCCTTGCCACCAAGCCATTCCAAGATCCACAAGACTTCCAGCTAGGTAATAAGTTGGCACACCCACAACTAAACCAACCCACAAACTGCCCATTTCCCACCCGGAATAGGTCCGTTGACTTTGTTTTGTCGGGGCAAGATCATCGTTGGTGAGAGTCGGGTCAGGTTGGAAGTCAACGGACTCTGGAATGGAATTGGGTAGTGTGGATGCCATAGATGTGAAAAAGAGGGGCTTTTTGTTGGTCGGAATTGTATTGAATGCAACGGTTGGGCAAAAAGAAAGGGGAGTGGATTTGGGTTTAAGGGTTGAGAGGACATGACGGTGACGGTGACGGTGATGGTGGGGATGGAAGCTCATAGAGATGGAAAACATGATTCCGGAGTTAAGATTCAGAATGGGATGGAACGGATGGACGGAATCTTTTTTGGAGTTTGGAGATATGTTATGAGTGGACAATGTCAGTTTTTATAAATATTTTTATATTGTAAGATGTGATTCCTTTAACTATACAATGGTAAAAGCAAAAGCCTTTTATCAAAGGTTTTAGGTTTAACTCCCGTAAAACTCAAGAAATTTAACTTTAAAAAAAAATATATAGAAAGGGATGTGAGTTTAATACACCACTTAACATTCATACATCATATTAATTTCACCTTTTATCTAAACATTAAATCATCATCATTACATTTAAATGTATTTGTCATCTCATTGTCTTCATTCTATTTTAATTTTAATAAATAAAGTGATAAATAACAAATCTTGTTATTTTATATTTATCATTTGTTTTATAAAAAATGTAAAATTTGAATAGGAGTTTTTTTCTTTATTTTACGTTATTCAATTAATTATAATTTTATTTTGATTTAGGATTTATCACTATATACTATTTATCGTCGTATAATTTTTCATTTAATAATTATAAATTTTTATTTAATAAAAATGTATAGGTAATCTTTTTTTTTAATTTACGAACATATATAACTAAAAGAACTTTTTTAGTCTTTACAAAAATACCTCACTAGTGAAGTTTTTTTTATGTAAACGACAACCTTTTTTATGTTCACTGTATATTTTTTTTATTATGACCTCATAGTAAAAAAATTATAGTTCCGCCACTGGATAAACGGATACATATTGAGAAAAAAACCCGGTTTACGTACCATAACTGGTTTGGAAATTGACACGAACTAAAAACAAAACCGGTTTGTAACTCTATAACAAATTTAATTTTTTTTGAGATTTACATACAAATTAAAAAAAAAATAGTTAACTTAAATTAAAAAAAATAGTTAACTTAAATTTAAAAAAAATTATATTAAGTTTATATACAAAATTTAGAGTAAAATAAAAAAAAACAAAGAAACCAAATAATAATGGACAAAATTTAGGAGTTTTTTTTCTTTCCAAAAGAGTGTTATATAAAAACTTATTTACCAAAACGGTGTTATATATGATTATTTAGAACTAAGTTTTAATTTAATTTACAGTAGAATCTTGTATCAAGTTGTAAACAAAACATTTTTTTCGTAGTCGTCATTATTCTTTTTGGCATCATACCATACGTATAAACTAAGGATCTAATTCTCATATATAAATTTAGGTTTGTTTATTATTTAAATTAAAATATTGTAAACAAATACGTATAAAAGTTTTAATATGAAAATTATATTAAGAAGTTCAAAGATAATGTAAACCGTATATTTGTTATATAATCAGTTGATTATTAATAGATGTAATATAAAAATAAGATTATACCGTAATTTTATGTCAAATGTATATTTTTAGTGATATACTTGTTTGAATAAACACATTAGATTTTATTATTTACTTAGCAAATTTAGATATAGGGATGAGCTGTAACATCCCAAAAATAAAACGACAGTTAAAATGATGAAATAAACGAACGAGGCATGTCGGGTCGGGTCGGATGGGCCGGCGGGCTGGAAGGGGAGCCTCCCCTATAAATAGCCAAGGCCTCCATCATTTCTCTCATTTGCAAGTTCTAGAGAGAAAAACCGTAGAGAGAGAAAGTTGGCGAATCGACCCGAGATTTGAGAAGTGTGTTGCTCCAAAGCTCGTGAGAAGAACCTCCGGATCAGAAACTCGATTCAGGTAACGATCGGGCCTAAATCTGAGTTTTTGTTCGTTTTTAGATTTTTCAGTTTTGGGTGAAAAGGTAACGTTTTCACGGATAAAACTGAAAGATAAACATAGATTTGAGTTCCTTAATGGAAAGCAAACGTTTTGAAGTAAACAAGTTTGGGATCTTGACATGATTAGACCCGAAGGCGAAAGTTAGGGTTTTTGCGAAGAAGCAGTTCGTGCATACTTATCAAGTACGCATGAAGATGATCCTGCGTATTTACCAAGTACGCAAGAAGAGGATCCTGCGTACTTATCAAGTACGCATGAAGAGGGTCATGCGTACTTATCAAGTACGCATGAAGCAGGTATTGCGTATTTATCAAGTACGCATGAAGCAAAGTCTGCGCACTTATTAAGTACGCAAGAACAAGTCCCTGCGCACTTGCTAAGTGCGCAGGCATCAGGCTGGTTAAGTAAATATAGTATGTTTAGAAGGGTTAAACCGTTAGAGTCGGTATTGGTCTGATGTGTATTTAACTAATCAATTCAGATCGGAAGTGACGTTGTGGGACCTTGTTTAGGACAACCCAAATTAGCTTATCAGGTGAGTTCTAGAAGCCCTCTTTTAAATGTTTTAATAATTTTTTTGGGCTGGGGTGCATACGTAAGGATGTGACTATTTTATAAAACGATGTTTATGAATGTTGTATGTGACGTTTTATAAAATGATGTTTATGAACGATGTTTTGGAAGGAAGGGTTATGAAAGAAGTGTTTATGAAATATTTTGCCAAAAGAAGTTTATGAATGAATGAATGTTTTTAATAAAACGTACGAATGCTTTAACTGAAGTTTTGAAGTAAAAGAAGCGAAGGTTTACGGAAGTCACAAACGAACGAATCTGCCAATATTCCTTAAGGAACGAAGGTTAAGGGTATGGGAAGTATGTTTTGGGCCTTTACCTTTTAGGGGCCTATGTGGCTGGCCAACTGTTGTACAACTGCGGCGATGACGGTCGCCAAGGGGATTATCGTGATCCTTGAAGTTTGGTACGATTTACCTTACGGGGTAGTCGTGCTTGAAGTTTGGTACTTGTGCAGTGCTTGAAGTTTGGTACGTGTCATCCTTGTGATGCCGTGCTTGAAGTAGTGTTGAATAACCTAAGTATCGGGCCCTAGGAGTTCTTCACCCGAAGGACAGTACGATGATTGATGGGCCTAGTGATGGTGATCTTTAGGTTATTCAGCCAGTATGTGACGTTTGGATTTGACGGTTACGAGAAGGCGCAGATTCGATATGTTCGTTGACTTATGTTTATGAAGTGTTGTGTTTTGTTATTGCATTATTTTACGTACGCTTTTTATTAAATGAAGTATAAAGTTATGTTTTTGGTAAATTATTTGAAGTTAAAGTTTTATGTTAAAACTAGAACTCACCAGCGTAGCTGACTTTTTAGTATGCACATTCAGGTTAAGGCAGGTTACGATGATGGAAGGTGATGCTGGGCGGCTTGATGAGTTACCTGGATGATAAGAAGACTGGCATCCCCTTATGATTAGATTATGATATGTTTATGTAATAGACTATGTTACGCTTCCGTTGTTAAACAATGTAATGGTTATGTTTTATTGAAGTATTTTCCGCTGTGTTATTTGATAATCAAGTTTAAGAACTGTTTGTGAATGAGTAAATCCAACGAGTGAGGCCTCCCGGGTTTGGGGCCTTACATGAGCATTTGGTACGGATCGAGTACTTGTATCGTACTGATATATTCGGTACCGGTAACTACTTTTTCATATATTAGGTACCGGTATCTTCTAGAGATAAACATTTTGTAACGAGTACCAGTACCGATACCCGCTTTTTCATAAATTCGGTACGTGTATGGATTTTAATTCAGTTAAATTTAATATTATTTACACTATTTAAAATGTAAATGTGAATAAAATTTTAAATCATACATCAAAATTGACCCACTAAAATAAAATATTATTGTTATGATAACTTTGGTTTATTATTTGTAAAGAAAATAAATATTTTCTATTTTTCCACATAGATGCAAAACAGTATGGTGATAGATGATATAGGTTTATTAAAATTAAATACTCTCTTAAATTTCTATTAATTTATAATTTATATAAGTCTAATAATAACTAGTAAAATAAAAAAATAAATTTTATTTTATCTAATCATTAATTAATTAAATGTTATCTAATAAGAATATGAGTGAGAAACAAACAATTTTTCAATAAGACCATTTCGGTTATATTTTTTTAAAAAAATAGTTAACTTAAATTAAAAAAAATATAGTTAACTTAAATTTAAAAAAAAATATATTAAGTTTATTAGAGTAAAATTAAAAACAAAGAAACCAAATAATTATGGGTAAATTTAGAGTAAAAAAAAAAAATTAGTTAACTTAAATTAAAATAAAAAATAAAAAAAGATTGATTTGACTTCTTTATTTATTATGATTATTATGGAAAAATAAAAAATCACATCAAATGATGTAAAATGCCTAATTAATTGGTATATGATTAAAAAAAAAGATCAACATTAACACTGAATATTTTTATCTGTATCATTTATAAAAAAGACCAAGACTGCTCGTTGATGCTCACAATAGAAAATAGACATTATCAAAGACGTATAACGGTCTCTTTTTTCTGAATGAATATGAAACGTCTTCATCACAAAACTGACTCTCGAGATCTTCTCGTCCGTTTAAATTCTTCTATATGTTCTTGTTATTGTTGTTTAAACACTCGTTTCTGGCTGCGGATTAGGGTTCGATATAGTTAGGGTTTTACTCTGTTTCGTCTGTTCTATATGTGTTTGGTATCGCTGTCGTCTCTCGTTTCTGATCGCGGATTAGGGTTTTATTCTGATTCGATTGTTCCTAAGTTCGTCTGTTCTATATGTTTTTGGTATCACTGCTTAAACCATCGATTCTCTGGTTTCTGATCGCGGATTAGGGTTTGATCGAGTTAGGGTTTTACTCTGATTCGATTGTTCCTAAGTTCGTCTGTTCTATATGTTTTTAGTATCACTGCTTAAACTATCGATTCACTCGTTTCTGTTAGCGGATTAGTGTTTGATCGAGTTAGGGTTTTACTCTGATTCGATTTTGTGTCGCTGTTTGGGATACGGTGCTGGTGATGAAATTGAGGTTTTCGTTTGTTCACTGGAGTTGCTGTTAAAACCTGTCAGTTAATTCTTCATGTAGATTGAGGTATACTTAATTCTTACTAAATATTAAGATTTGTCCATTTGTTATATGATCATTGGAGATGATAATATAGGTCACTTTTTTTCCGCTGCTTATATTGGCGTCAATGAGACGCCGTCTGGATAACTCACTGTAAGGGTTTTTCTCTACACGTTCTTTTAATTTTTTTTATTATTTTGAATTTGTATTGAACTGTAATGTGCACTTCTGATCTTAATGCTTTTTTAAATCAACATAAAGAGTGTCTTGCACATGTAGTAATTCCTAAACTTTAATTTTGTTAATTATACCTTTGATTAATTTAAAACTTGTCTTTGATTAAATTATGCCTTTAAGGCTTGGACAGTAAGGCTGATATGTATATTGATATGTATTTTTTTTTACTCAGTTTATGCTTAATTTGACTTTCTTTTTGTTTCTGATATACATTTTTTTGTAATGTGTTTTTTTACAAGAATAATAAAATCACATATTGGGAACTTAAATCTCCTTACACTCATATTAATTTTTTTTATCTACTCTGAGGCTTGTACATTGAGGTTGATCCGGTTTACCTAGGTTGTTGATGTGATGACATTGAAAGTCTTAATATGTATTATTTCTTTTTTATTTGTTTTTATTTTGTTTTGACTTTTTTTGTATGTGATATACATTTCTTTTTGGTAATGTGTTTTTACCTAAAATTCTCAACTCACATATGGAAACTTTAATCTCATTACTAAAGCAACTAAACACCCATTTCAACTTTTTATGTACTTTGAGGCTTGTACATAGAGGTTGATCCGGATTACCTAGCTTGTTGATGTAGCGAGATTGGAAGTCTTGATATGTATATTTCATTTTTATTCAGTTTTCTTTTTTTTTAATTTCTTTATTTTTTGGTATTGTGTTTTTTCCGAAAATTCTTAAATCATACATGGGACACATAAATCTCATTACTAAATCACCTAAACACCCTTTTCAATTTTTAATGTACTTTGAGGCTTGTACATTGAGGTTGATTGGGTTTATGTAGGTTGTTGATGTGGCGGGATTGAAAGTCTTTATACGATATGTATATTTCATTCTTTGGTCACTTTGCTTTTATTTTGAATTTTATGGTTTTTTGGTTGTGTTTTTCCCAAAAATTCTCAATTCATATATGGGAAACTTAAATCTCAATACTAAAGCACCTAAACACCCATTTCAATTTTAATGTACTTTGAGGCTTGTACATTGAGGCTGATTGGGTTTATGTAGGTTGTTCATGTGGCGGGATTGAAGGACTTGATGTGATATTTTCTTTTTAACTTGATTTGAGATTATATGTACTTTTTTGTTTTTGATATACATTTTTTTTCATGGTAATGTGTTATTCACTAGAATTCTCAAATTACATATTGGAAACTTAAATCTCATTCCTAAAACACCAATTTCAACTTTTTATGTACTTTGAGGCTTGTACATCGAGTGTTTTTATGTTTTCAGAAAAGAACATGTATCTTGATTTTTGCTATATTTTGGGGGATCAATATGTATAATTTACTTATAACAAACTAGTTGTATCATCACAAAGATCTTGTTGCCTAGCCTCATATCTTCTCTGTTTTTAAAAGTTAGAAAATCTATAACATGGTTGCTCTTTTGATTTTGATATGTTTTCCCACCACTGCTAGGACATTTATGTTTGTGTGTTTTGTTTTGGTAAAGAATTTTATATTTTAACAACTAGGGATGGGAACAGTTCTTCTTGGCAGTTTAGGCCACAAAATGTCAGCCAAACCCTGGTTTGACAGTTTTGCAAACCCAATTGCATAGCGATTTTTTTTGGTCGGTTTGGGCTGGATTACTATCACTATTACAATAATAAATGTTTATTTATTTTCAGTTTGACATCTACTCATGTTTCGCACATATACATACATACATACATTTGTGTGTGTATATATATATATATAAATTTTTAGGTGTGTGTGTTTATGCCATGTCTTTTTCATTTCCAAGCTTTGTTGCTAAGGTTTGTCTATTTTTTGTACGATAAAAATATATATTATATTTGTATGTTGGATGATATGACTGTCATGCTGAATTTTCTGTTACGATGTCATAGGCTCATTGCTGAAGAGAAGAGGTCACTGGGCAAGCTTCCTCTTGTTGGCCTTATGAGGTTGGTTTAAGCTAGAGAATACTCTTATCTTGTAAATATAACTTTAGACCGTCTTGTATGAGGAAATGTTATTTCTGTATGAAAGTAGACGTTTTTCTAGTTGAAGGGTTCTTGTACAAATCGTTTTCAAAGTCATTTTTTTACCTTTTTATTTTTCAGTTATATCTTTGGTTATTGCACTGCATTTACATTTTGTGTTTGGCAGGAGTCAAAATCATTGGATTTCAAGGGTGTTTCTGGTATTGTGTGTGCACTGGTATCTTTGGTTATTGGCTGATGTATTCATATCTAAGTGCAATTTTGAACCTTCATATTGTTTTATTTTTTTGATTCATTCTTATATTATTAGCAGTAGCAATCGATTCTGAGTCTATTTACATTTTAAGTTCAACGGGAGTCAAAGATCATTGGATTTCAAGGGTTTTTCAGGCGTTTATATTTGCATTGGTATGGTAGGCTGATGGTATTCATTTATAAGTGCATTTTTGAACCATATATACTCATCTTTAACAAAATGCATATTTCTTTAGTATTCTTGCAACATTTTGAATTTGGTTCTTGCAGGTGTCCCGGATGATAGAATTAATGAATATCGCAGGATATAAGTGAGCACACATGATGATGCTTTTTCCAGGTTATTGTCTTGCTTTGGCCATTGTAACTCTTTTTGTAGTCTATTTTCAGCTGTTAAATTTGCTTTTTAACATCTTTATACAGAAGAAAAACTGCAAATGAGGATTATATGCTTCCATTTAAAATTGGTGCATTTTTGTCAAAAGCCTCTGTTCTTCTTGTTATATTGAGATATCCATATCAGAGATTTAACGCGTCATGGAAACATATCTAGGGTGCGTGTCATTAAAAAAATGATAAATAATATTCTTCTTGTTTTGTGTGTTTAATATGTACCTTGATTTAATTTATATTCCACTTGTAGAGACGTCATGTGATTTTGTTGGTGCGTCACTTTGTAAGTAATATACTAGTAATGAAGTTACTGTTCTTTTTCCTTTCACGAGAAGAAAATGAAAATCCCAAACTTCATGCAGAATATGTTTTTAGAGATTGATGGCTTGTGAGGTATGCTTTATATATTTGTCCGTTAATTCTTACTAATCATTGTAATTTGTCCATTTGTATTTATTTACACTGAGTTTCTGTGTCTGAAACTCAAATTTATAATGTGTATCTAATTAAAAGATTTTCAATATTTGCAACACTTGGTAGTGCATCTTAATTTGTTTAAACTTTAGTTGTCCTTAATTCTTTTAATATTATCTGATGTTTTTTTTGGTGCATAGGTCTAAGATCTCAGTGTAGCTGTTTCTATTACAACTAGGTAAAGGTATTAGTTACTGTATTAGTTGCTTTCTGTTGCTTATTTTGGCCTCAATAGGAGGCTGTCTGGATCACTGGAAGGGTTTATTTTCTCCTAGTTTCTCTAGCAAGGACGTTTGTGACCGGTGTCTGCCTGCTGAAACAAACTCCTTGACCTATTATTATTATTATTATTAATATTCTATTTCCTCGTTTAAGTTGTAATGTGTTTTTTTTTCATTGTGTAGTTAAGTTGTTATATATTGTTTTTCAATAAGACTGTATTGAGTTAGGTTTTTAAAATATTTAACTCGTAAAAGTTTTAATCTGTTTCCTAAAGATCCAATCTTGTTATTTGTTATTTAGCTTCATGTTTTCTTGTCTTCAGTTCTAAGCTACACCAAATAGAATTTTGGTTAATCCTCTTCTTTTATAGCTTCATGGTCTTCAACTGTTAGAATATTTTAATTGTTCTTGTGTTTTTAAAAAGTGCATATATCATCATAGAGATCTTGTTACCTGACCTCAACTACTTATTAGTTCAGGGTTTTTAAAAAAATGGATGTATCATCATGGAGATCTTGTTGCCTGACCTCAACTACTTATTAGTTTAGGATTTTACAAAAGTACATATATCAAGATCTTGTTGCCTGACTTCAAGAAACAAAAGAGGGAAAATGCATTTGAAATTCATCCAAAAATTCACACAAGGCCTCTGACAATGGTAAATTCTTTCAGTGAACTAAAATTTGTGAGACTTGTTGAGCTCCTTTCTTGATCAATCTTCTATCAGTAATAGCACGGGGTTGCAAAAATAAGTGAGGAGCAGCTGGTACAGGGATGACTGGAGTATGCTGGCCATAAGCAGGTTTCAGCAAGGAAACATGAAACACCGGATGCAATGGAGCATCATCCGAAAGGTCTATAACTTATGCCATCTTCCCTAATTTGTCATTTAATAGAAAAGGCCCAAAATACTTAGGACCCAATTGGTTGTACTTCTGTTTACGTAGGGAGGATTGAACATAGGGTTGAAGTTTCTAAAAGACCCAATCTTCGTTAGAAAATACTTAGGACCCAATTTGTCATTTATCAGCTTTCTGCTTGATTCAATTTCGAACTTGCAAAAGATTAGTTTTGAGTTGTTGAATCATGGCTTCTCTATCCCTGTGAAGGTTTCTACTGCCTCAACCGAGTGGAAGAGGGAGGCCATACAGGGCTTCAAAAGGAGAAAGCTCCCGTAGGGAGGATTGAACATAGGGTTGAAGTTTCTAAAAGACCCAATCTTCGTTAGAAAATACTTAGGACCCAATTTGTCATTTATCAGCTTTCTGCTTGATTCAACTTCGAACTTGCAAAAGATTAGTTTTGAGTTGTTGAATCATGGCTTCTCTATCCCTGTGAAGGTTTCTACTGCCTCAACCGAGTGGAAGAGGGAGGCCATACAGGGCTTCAAAAGGAGAAAGCTTGAGTGAAGAATGATAGGTAGTGTTATATCACCATTCTGCCAATGATAACCAATTTAACCATTGCTTAGGGGCATCCGTAATCATACACCTCAAGTATGTCTCTAAGCATCGATTAACAAACTCAGTCTGTCCATCACTTTGAGGGTGATAAGCAGTAGACATAGCTAGTTGGACCCGTTGTAGTCTCATAAACTCTTGCCAGAACTTACTCAGAAAAATATGACCTTGGTCTGAAACTATAGTCACAGAGCTACCATGAAGCTTAAACACCTGACCCAAAATAGTTTAGCCACCTGTTCAACAAACTCTTTGACCTATTATTATTATTATTACCATTATTCTATTTCTTCGTTCAAGTTGTAATCTATTTTTTTTCATTATGTAGTTAAGCTGTTACAAATGACACTATCTTGAGTTAGGTTTTTAAAAAAATTTAAACTCGTAAAAGTATTAATCTGTTTCGTAAAGATCCAATCTTGTGGTTTGTTATTTAGCTTCATGTTTTCTTGTATTCAGATGTAAACTACACCAAATAGAATTTTGGTTAATCATCTTTATTTATAGCTTCATGGTCTTCAACTGTTGATCACATTTTTTTTTGTTTCAATCGGAGCTTCGTATTTGTTTTTTGGGTTTTTTATGAATTTGCAAACTAAAAACAGAAGTGCCATGTTTTCCCAATTTCTTCTGTTGCACTTTCATGCCGTTGTTTGCTTGCAGGTGTAAGAGACGTTCTCTTGTGAGAATCATCATTGGGACACCATATCTTGATGCTCTGTTTAGGAAGATGTATGTTTAACTTTCTCTCTGTTTCTTCATTTTCATGTGATGTGCTGCATCTATTGAACTGTATTAAACAAAATAAAAAATTAAAATGAAATCTTTATTAGAATATTTTAATTGTTGTGTTTTCAAAAAGTGCATATATCATCATAGAGATCTTGTTGCCTGACCTCAACTACTTATTAGTTCAGGATTTTTTTAAAAAGTGCATATATCATCATAGAGATCTTGTTGCCTGACCTCAACTACTTATTAGTTCAGGATTTTAGGGGTTTGTTTGTTTATAGGAGATTCTGTTTCTGTTATAACAAGCAAAGATGATCTTATTGGTTACTATGTTTGTTGTACTTCTTTTTTTCTGCTGTTTATTTTGGGGTCAATGATAAGCTGTGTGGAGAACTCACTGATTTTTGGTTACCAATTGTTCTTTTAATGAAGTTTGTTTTCGTTCTGAATTAGTTTTGAACTATGATGTGCACCTATTCTTTTTTTGTTTTTAAATCAGCATAAAGAGTGTTTTTGAAATTGAACATTAAAAAGCACGCTGATCAAAATAGGATGGTTTTACAACTACACGAGTTTTAGTGTTTTTAGGTTTTCAAAAAGCACATGTATCTTGATCTTAGGTATATGTTATTGTGTGATGTGCACCTATTCTTTTTTTGTTTTTAAATCAGCATAAAGAGTGTTTTTGAAATTGAACATTAAAAAGCACGCTGATCAAAATAGGATGGTTTTACAACTACACGAGTTTTAGTGTTTTTAGGTTTTCAAAAAGCACATGTATCTTGATCTTAGGTATATGTTATTGTGTGATTAGCATATATTATCTAGTTATAAAAAACTAGTTATGTCATCTTGGTTACTATTTGTTCTTTTAATGAAGTTTGTTTTTGTTCTGAGTTAGTTTTGAACCGTGATGTGCACCTATGATCTTAGTGTCTTTTTTGTTCTGAATTACCCGACTCAACCTGAGCCTCCACCATGAGTCAAAAATCAAAATAGGATGTTTTTACAACTACACGATTTTTTAGTTATGTCATCTTGGTTACCTATTGTTCTTTACTTTTAATGAAGTTTGTTTTAAAACATAGTTATGTCATCATTGAGTTCATGTTGCCTCACATCCTGTTTGTTTTCAATTATCAGAAAATTACAACATGGTTGTGCTTTTGTTTGTGATATTTTTTTTTGCACAACTACATGGACATTTATAATGCAGGCAAACCATACCTCTATCCCTGAGGATAGAGAAGCTGTTTCCAGGTAGAAAATAATCACAAGCCATAATCTATTATCCAAACCATAAAAATCTCAAACTGGCTGAACCAGCCAATTTGCTTCGGTTTGAGAGAGGTGAAATAAAAAATTTACACTGAACTTATTACCCGAACAAATCATTTTTCCCAGAAGGCAAATCTTTGTTTCGCACAACCAAAAGATTATTCTGAGAGTCTGCTATAATACCTAGACAATACTGATTTCAAAATATAAATTAACACCCTAAACTAAACATCCGATCCATATATATAAACTGAGAAAGCAGTTGCTAAAAAAACAAGGGAACTTCCCCACTAAGCAGTCCTGCGCAGCTCGGTTGACTGGGCCCTAAACTGCTGCTTTTATCCGGTCACTATCAGTCTGCTACTTTTTACTTCCTCATAAACTGATAGTTTTTAAACACCTCTATACAATCTAATCAATGAGAAGTATTTGTGTGTTTAATGTTGTTCATAGAGGTGATCAATTTTATATACTTTGTGCTCATAGGTAAAGCCACACGCTGACGGGTGTTAATTCGTTTGGAGGAGCTACTTAAGGTAAGATATCTTGCATTTGTGTGTCTAAATTCATTGTCTTGTTATTTTTGTTTTATTTGTCCCATGGACCATATATTTAGAAAACATGTTACATTTGCAACATCATATTTGTAAACATTTCTGTGTTTTCTTCATCATTTTGGCTGTTTTCATAAGCTTCAATTTTGCACACAACCCTCCAATGGCCACCAGATTCTTATCAGAATATGGTTTAAGACCACTCCCTAAATTCTATCATACTCCAAGAACAAAAATCCCAACCGTCATCATCAAAGGTTTACCAGCCAAAATTTCCAGCACTCAAAGTGTCCACACGGTTGATGAAGATGAAAAACGAGTCAACGGGTTAAAACTTGGAGACAATGGGTTCAACCCGGGTGCACCACCACCCTTCACATTGGCTGATATTCGAGCTGCCATCCCAAAACATTGTTGGGTTAAGGACTCGTGGTGGTCCATGAGTTATGTGTTGATAGATGTTGTGGTGGTTTTTGGGTTGGCCGCGGTGACGGCTTATTTTAACAGTATGGTGGTTTGGCCTCTTTATTGGTTTGCTCAAGGAACAATGTTTTGGGCTTTGTTTGTTCTTGGCCATGATTGGTACTAACTAAACCTTAAAAAAACAGTTTGATTCTGCTTATAAAGATTTCATGTTTTTGTGTAAATTAATGTTGTAATGATTTTTTTGTACAGTGGCCATGGAAGCTTTTCTAATGATGCAAAACTCAATAGTGTAGTTGGTCATCTTCTTCATTCTTCCATACTTGTACCTTACCATGGATGGTATTTTTTTTTTCATTTTTCTGAAAATAACTTGATAATAAATAAACAGATTCATAACCATGGTTGTGATTACAGGAGAATTAGCCATAGAACTCATCATCAGAACCACGGGCATGTTGAGAACGATGAATCTTGGCATCCAGTGAGTCTATACGCAGCAGTTTTTGGCGCGTTTAGTTTGATCATATTATGATCCATTATGATCAAATTTTTCTTTAACAAAATTTTAATTTATTTATTTTGATTTTTCTAGTTATCTGAGAAGATTTATAGAAGTTTAGACGCGGCTACTCGGATGTTGAGGTAAGTCGGGCCGGGCACCTTTCTAGTTATCTGAGAAGATTTATCTGTTTTGGCTTTTCTAACTATTAAAAAAAGGCTCTCATTTTTACCCGGACAACGATTTGTTTCGGGCTAATGAAAAAAGTGATGTGATCATCTCAACAGTTTGCTGGTCAGCCATGGCTGCTTTGCTTGTGGGTTTGACCTTTGTGATGGGTCCTCTTCGTGTACTTAAATTCTATGGCATCCCCTATTGGGTTAGTTACCTTCTTGATGGAACTTTTGATTATGACATCCATTTAATTCAACATATATACATCTAGGGGAAGGTTTCGCTAAAAATTGAAATTTCGCTAATAAATTCGGTCAAACGAACTCCAAGTGAACTAATTCCAACGGCGTCGAAACTGGCTCGTCGAAATAAAGTCTAGAGCTAAACTCTAAACCTTTAAAGCTAAACGCTAAAGCTAAACCCTAAAAGCTAAACCCAAAAACCTAAGGGGTTGTTTGGCAGCCTCTTAATGATTCCATTAAGAGGCTACCTCTGAATCATTCAGAGGTAAGGGGTGTTTGTTTCGCTGAAAGCCCACCTCTTAATGGTTCATTTTATCTCTTAATGGTTCAGCTGAAAAACCATGTTGAACCATTCAGACAATGATTCAGCACTTAATAGTTCATCTCTTACCAAAAGCCCCTAAGTTTATATACAAAATTTAGAGTAAAATTATATTAAGTTTATATTCAAAAGAAACCAAATAACAATGGACAAAATTTAGGATTTTTTTTTCCTTTCCAAAAGAGTGTTATGATAAAACTTATTTACCAAAACGGTGTTATATATGATTATTTAGAACTAAGTGTTAATTTAATTTTCAGTAGAATCTTATATCATGTTGTAAACAAAACATTTTTTTCGTAGTCTACATTATTCTTTTTGGTATCATCCCATACATATAAACTAAGGATCTAATGTTTTATTATTTAAATTAAAATATTGTAAACAAATACGTATAAAAGTTCTAATATGAAAATTATATTAAGAAGTTCAAAGATAATGTAAACCGTTTATTTGTTATATAATCAGTTGATTGTTAATAGATGTAATATAAAAATAAGATTATACCGTAATTTTATGTCAAATGTATATTTTTAATGATATACTTGTTTGAATAAAAACATTAGTTTTATTATTTACTTAGCAAATTTAGATATAGGGATGAGCATTTTGTAATGAGTACCAGTATCGATACCCGTTTTTCCATAAATTCAGTACGTGTATGGATTTTAATTCAGTTAAATTTAATATATTATTTTCACTATTTAAAATGTAAATGTGAATAAAATTTTAATTAACCCTCAAAATTGACTCACTAAAATAAAATATTATTCTTATGATAACTTTGGTTTATTATTTGTAAGGAAAATAAATATTTTCTATTTTTTCACATAGATGCAAAACAGTATGAATTAGGTTTATTAAAATTAAATACTATTGTTATGATGTATACTCTTAAATTTCTATTAATTTATTAATTTATAATTTATATAAGTCTAATAATAACTAGTAAAATAAAAAAATAAATTTTCTTTTATCTAGTCATTAATTAATTAAATGTTATCTAATAAGAATAAGAGTGAGAAACAAACAATTTTTCAAAAACACCATTTGTGTTAAATTTTTTTAAAAAAATAGTCAACTTAAATTATTTTAGGTTCCAACAATTTTTCAAGTTTCAATAATTTTCCCCGAAACCGATGCACTCATGATTCTTTATTCTTCCATGGGCCTCTCCTTTTCAGAATTCCTCGGACTCAGTTTCATCGTCATCTTCAGATCCATTCTCTTCTTCAAAAAATGAAAAGACACTCAATGAAAACGCAATGTTAATGTCGTGTTATAGGAATACATCAAAAGATATGTCTAAAGACGTACATAAATGTATATATTTATTTTCTTCTTTTGGGCCATGGTGACTGATATAAAAGGTGTTTGACGAATTCAGGATACATAAGTCTGTCGTGTTGTATTCCTGGGCAAATTTTTGTTATTCCTAAAGACAACTCACAAATCCATGCTATTTATGCTCAATTAGTTATTGTTTAGGTGCTCAAAAGATTATGAGGAAGGAAATGTTTACCTGATAAGATGTGAGGTCCATTAAAGTTCATCAATATATCACAGACAAATAATTATAGGTTTTTAAGATATGAGTGTGGGACCCATGGAGTCCTAAATAATTTTACCAAAACATAGATAATTTAAATCACAGTGAAAGACTTTGGTCTAGCACTAAAAGAAGAGTTTAGAAAGATTTAAATATCGCCAATTTACGTGACATGAGTAAATACATGCTGAAAAATGTTCTTTGGTATGCCTATAAAACGATATGATCCCATTGCAAACTTTTTAAATGCTCTTAATTACAAGTGTGTGTTAATAACTGTTAGTTTTAAATTTGAAGTTGTAATTTATTAAGAAAATTCGAAAAAGAAAAATAATTTCAAATTTTATCTTTAATTTTACTTTAGTTATAGTTTTGTTTTTCTATTTTACTTTATTTCTTTTATTTTAAATTTACAAAAATTAACCATTCTTGGATTTAAAGACTTATCATCAAAAAAATTAAAATTTTAAAAGTTTGATAGTATGTGGATAAACTAGGTATTTGTGTGAATACTGGATCCACTGTTGCATATAAATATGTGCTTACAAAATTTCTGAGAATTTACAGGATTTGTTTCAAATCAAGAATCATGTGTTGAAGAAGAATGAAGTATTGTCAATTGTAGACAAGCTTGAAGTACCACCACAACATAATGTACTCGAGTCAGAAGAAGCTTATCTGATTTCATATTCTGACAATGAAAGTACACATGAACCCGCTTGAAAGAGAATAATTGAAAAAGGAAAGAAAATGCCAAGAATCCTCCTCTCACATCCTCTTTTAGTAATATGGTCAAGCAAATGCTGATTCTGATCCAAATACGGATCTAACTTCAAGAGAAGAAAGAGAGACCTAAGTTTGAGAGTTCAGAAATGTTGAACTCTATCAAGACCAACATCGACACCACAGTAACAACCACATATTTTGATGAAAATGTTCTATGCTAGAAGCGGTGACCAGAGTGCTACGTTCGAATATGAAGTTCATTTGATAGCATCAGCCTATAAGGAGATTGTTGGGTCTATATATGTGAACCTGGCGTATCAAATAAATGTAAGTGTTGGTGTTACCGAATAGTAATATATTCGAGTTTTGTAACCGTGAACTATAGGTTCACGTGTTAGGTCTTGGGCCTGCTTTGGGCCAAGAACATGTGTGGGCCTAGTTTATTTAGACTTAGTATATAAACATGTATTCGTGACCTAAGTTAGCTTAGACGATTTGAGAGGGTTAGCGGTCATAATTAGTTTTCTCTGTAATTTCCGAGTTGCAATACAATCATGTTTTAGTTTGAATTCTTGTTTTTGAATCACCAAACTAAGTAGATTCCGCCTACTTTGTGTGAGAGTTTGATATTTTGTTCGTGTGTTTGAAAATCGATAGAGAGATTTGGGACTAACAAGGTTCCAACACAAGGTCAAAAGCCTACGGGATTGATCTAAGAAATGAATGAGCCTTCGTGGAAATAAGTATTCGTGACAAATGCAAAGGGTCTATACTAACGAGTACAAGGACCTTGCCAATACTAAGATCGGAGGTACGTCCTAAGATGGTCACGAGGGGTTAGCACACCTATGAAATAAATACTGTGGTCGGAGGTACTTCCTAAGATTGTCATGTGGGGATTAGCACAATCATAAAATATACGAATGACGTGATTAGATGTACGTCCAAAGATGGCCACGGGGGCAAGAGTGCCTGGAAAACTTGAACAATAAGAACCTAAAAGGTTCCTGATAAAATAAAAGATGTAGTGTACTTATTTAGTGTAAGCTAATTCAAAAATATATTCCAAACATTGCTGGGAAGAAGCACGTGGAATAAGCTTACTAAGGACAAGGCTAATCGTATTAGAAGAATCCCTAGAATATGTGTAATATTATATTGTATGTACTAACAATATTACAATAAAAATATGTATGTGTCACTTTAATGGCAAGGTTTTGATAAACCGAGATCGTTTTTTGCAATCTAACTCTGATAAAATAATAAAGTAAAAGTAGGATGTTTTAGAGGAAGGACATTTGATTGAAAATGGTAGTGGATGAAGATTGAAGAAGATAGTGGTGGGTGGGGCCCACATTAAATTATTATTTTTTGATTTTTTTAATATGGTGGGACCCACATATTATATTATTTAACTGATTTAATAATTATATTTTTTATCCATTTAAGCTAAAGGGTACTTTGGTCTTTTCATATTCACTTAACATAAAAATTTAACCTCCATCCACTCCAGTGACCGCCAATGAAACAAAATGAAAGTTTCTTGGTATCAAACCCGTAGTTTCTTAAATTTAGGGACTATATCTGTAACTTCACCAAACCACAAGGACAATCCAAGTAATTAACTCATAAATTTATTAGTTAATAAATATTTTTTTTTTCATATAATATTTTCTTGTCTATTAAAGAGTATAAAATAATGATTCATTTTATTCTCATAAGTTAATCGAACATGACAATAAAATTATAGTGATCTATTTATTTGTTTTATCCATTCTATTCAATCGTTTATTCTATTACCTAACTAAGTTAAAACTCATGTATTGGGTTGAATAAAGACAACTTGTTATAAAATAATAGTTTTTTATGAAAATTTGTATGTTGGATTTTATCAGTGAAATAATTAATTTTTAAAAATATTTTATAAAAAGAATGAAAAAATGTTCAATTTATAAAAATAATTTATGAACATGCATATTTTTTAAAATAAAAAAAACGTTTTATAAAAATTATTATTGTTTAATCGGAGAGAGAGACGGAAAACTAAAAAGTTTAAAGAAACAAGTGTAATTAATAGGAGAGAGAGGCAGGAAAATAATGTTGAGGGTGAATATGAGAGTAACAAGTGTCACTCCAAAACCTTTATTTATTATATAGTATAGATATAGATTCCAAATAAAGATTTTAGAGTAAACTCTCGTTTTAGTCCCTGTGGTTTTCACCAATTCTCTATTTTAGTCCGATAGTTCAAAAATCCCCATTTACATCCAATAGTTTCACCATTTGTCTCCCTTTTAGCTAATCCACTAACCTCCATCCAATTTTCTGTTAAATTTTAACTGAAATGACTAAAATACCACTATTAATAAAATACGAATATACCCCTAATAAATAAATGTGTATACATATATTAAATAAATATACTCTTTCTCTACCCTCACCCCTTTTTCCACCACCACCAGCAGCACCCCTGTTCCACCACCACCAGCAGCATTGAAACCGACGGTGACGACGGCGGTAGTGGAGGTGGAAGTGGAGCAGGGAGTCGAAGGCGACGGCGGTAGTGAAGGTGGTGCTGAACAGCCGCCGATGCAGGGATCCCGTTTTTCCGATGAACTCACAGGCGGAGTGTGGCGACGGACCTGTCCTTCTAGCGATTGTTCAGACGAGTAGTGGTGGCGGCTACGGTGGTTCTTAAGCAGGCCTGTTTTCGTTTACGATGAACAGATCCCTTTTTCCGCCAGAAATCAATAATCCAGCAACACCCAGCGGCGGCGCTAGGGTTCCAGCGAAACTCAAGAGCCCCTTGGTGAGTTTTCTTCTCGATATCTTGTCTTTTCAGGTTTGATCTATCCACGAAAACGAGTGGTGGCTGCTGGTGGTGTTAGATCTACCCACGAAATTGGTTAAATGCAGGTAGATCTTGCAGGTTGATCTTGTGGAGATTAAAATTGGCGAGGCTATGGTGAGGATAGAAGAACGAGGCTGATGGTGGCGGAGGGGGGGGTGGTGGTGGTGGTGGAGGCAATGGCGGAGCTGTGGGGTGGTGGTGGTGGCAATGGTAGAGTTGTGGGGTTGGTGGTGGTGACCTTGTGGTATTTTTTCAAATAAGTTACACAAAAGATCCTTAAACAATTAAACATGTTAATATATTACCTAATTAGTTTAAGGGTATTTTCAACTTTTCACCTTAATTTAATAAAATAAATTGATGGACGCTAGTGGATTGGCTAAAAAGGAGACAAATGGTGAAACTATTGGATGTAAATGAGGATTTTTAAACTATTTGACTAAAATGTGGAATTGGTACAAACCACAAGGACTAAAACGGGAGTTTACTCAAGAATTTATGTAGTTCTAGAGCAAAAGGTTCAAAATGATAATACAAGGACCGAAACTGTCATTTTAAGTATAATAAAAATAGGACTAGAATGTTATGTATTCCTTTTCAACAATGCTTTCTTTTGTCCCTTAGCTTAGGCGTTATTATGTTGATGGATTCCAAGCTCAAAATTGTTTTCACCTCTTCCTTTCTCTCTCTCAAGAATTCTCTCTGCAAATTCTTCTTTTCGAGATATACAGAACATCGAGTTCAATTTCTAACATCCGTAATGGTAAATTAAAGACTTCATACTATTCTTCTTTTTGTATACATGTATGTGTTCCTGGGTTCAATGATTTGATTCTAAAGCATCGATCGCCAATGCAGCAGCAGTTGGTGCCGCCA
Organism: Smallanthus sonchifolius; assembly: GCA_023525975.1. Lineage (NCBI taxonomy): Eukaryota > Viridiplantae > Streptophyta > Magnoliopsida > Asterales > Asteraceae > Smallanthus > Smallanthus sonchifolius. Next base: position 92,810,297 of record CM042029.1, read on the forward strand.
TGGCTAGAAAAGCTTCTCGGCACCGCATTCTTCTCGGTGTGCCGGACGCACGGAGCCGCAGCCAGAAGTGAATGTAACATGTTTTGTTTGGATTGCAACTGCGATGCATTCTGCTTCTATTGCCGATCTTCCCGCCATAAGGATCATCAAGTTATTCAGGTTAAATAATGGTTGGTTTAAGGGGCGGATCTAGAGGAAGTTCAAGAGGTTTTGTTGACCCTCCGGTTATTAAAACTCGTCATTTTTTATAGAGTTAATTACCTTTTGAGTCCATGTGTTTTACACGATTTAACACAATGTATCTATAACACGAATTTTTAACGGTTTGAGTACTTGTGGTATACAATCTGTACATTTTGATTACCTGGACCTAACTTCGTTAAAAAATTTCGTTTAAATTTAGGTGAAATGTCCGGTGTACTTTTTTTACTATATAACAGTTTGCGTCCCATGAAACATGTAATTAGGGACTCAGACAGGAACGCAAACATATATTACATGTTTCTAAGGACGCAGATTGTTATACAGTAAAAGGGTACACCAGACATTTCACCTAAACTTAAACGGAATTTTTTAACGAAATTAGGTCCAGGGACTCAAAGTGTTACAGATTGTATACCACAGGTACTCAAACCGTTAAAAATTCGTGTTAGGGACGCATTATATTAAAACGTGTAAACCACTAGGACTCAAACGGTACTTAACTCTTTTTTATATATAAAAGTTAATTTTCTTTTGAAGAAAAGCATAGGAAAAAAAAATCTTATGATCATCATCCTACAATTAAAAAGTTATAGTTACATGTATGACCATTTACATTGTTCCATCAAATTGAATTCTTCATTTGAAATCATTTTGATGAGAATCGTAAAATGCAGATCAGAAGATCATCTTATCATGATGTGGTTCGAGTTTCGGATATCGAAAGAGTGTTGGACATCGGTGAAGTTCAAACGTACATCATAAACAGCGCAAGAGTGTTGTTTCTAAACGAAAGGCCTCAACCCAAATCAGGAAAAGTAGTTTCTCACATTTGTGAAATTTGTGGAAGGGGCCTTTTGGATGCACTTCGATTTTGTTCACTTGGTTGTAAGGTTAGCATAATCTCCTTCAATAATTAATGTTTTACTTTAATTATCGCCTTTGCTTCACAATGTTGACAATACAACTCACCCATATGAATTGGCATGTACCATATGATCATGACCTCATCATGCATGTCATTTACATGCCCATCATCCACCAAAATTAATTATATTTCATCAAAAACAAAATAATGATATAAATACATCAAATTCTCAACATAAATATTGACTAAATGTATAACCTTTGGGGCATCTTTCTAAAAAGTAATTGAATTTTTTTAAATTGATAAATTATTTTATAATATCATCATTTTTCCAACACCACATAGTCACAACCAATTAATGATAACATAATGGCAATCACCATCATGAATTCATGATAGATGGAAATCGACCTTTCTAAAATTTATAAAATGTGATAGATTTTATAATAAAAATAAATTATTCCGATATTAGTTTATGATAGTTATCGTAATAGCTCTTATAGTTTTGGATTTCTTAGATTTTTGCTTTTATTTATTATGTATTGGATCATATTGTATGAAACAGAGTTATATAAAGTTTTACAGTAAACTGTTATTTTCGTTCTTGTGATTTGGTTAAAATTGTCACTATTGGATGAAAGTAGCAATTTTGACCAAACCACATGGACGAAATGACATTTTACTCAAAGTTTTATTTGGGTCGATTTGTTTTTATGTTTTAAATAAAAAGGTTGTAGGAATAAAAAGAAATGGAAACTCAAGCTTTATGTTGGAGGAGATATCATCATCATGTTCAACAAGAAGAGGAGAAAAAGAATTATGTGATGGCTCACAACAAGACATTTATCCGCCCACACCTCCTTCAACTTCCTCCACTAGGAGAAGAAAGGGGATTCCTCATAGGGCTCCTTTCGGATCTTAATATTTATATATATAAAACTAGCTTACAACCTGTGTTTACACAAATGTGAAAAAATATCAATACACAAAATTCTTAAATCTTTATGTATATATATTCATAAAAATACGTTAATTCCTATTTAATGTAATTTGACTTTTATTTACTATTTAATTGAAAATAAAAGATAATTAGATTTCAAAGTTTCTTATAATAAAGAATAATTTAAAATAAATGTGTTTTATTAGTATAATTAGTATTCTCTACAAAAATATATATTATTATTACAAAATAGAAATGTATTTAGTAAGAGAGAGAGGCGAGAAAAAAATAATAAGAATAAATATGGAGACGACACGTGTCATTAAAAAACCTTTATTTATTATATACTATAGATTACTAAACCACCCTTCAATTCCTCTTACTTTATACACACATCTTGGGCAACACTTGCCCAATCCTTTCTAGGCTATCATTTATCTATTTTTATTTATGATAAAGATGCTTAAAACCATATAATATTGTACATGGTGAAAAGTAAACTCTCTTGGACATTGTAAATCAATATAAATAATTCAAATATGATGTTTTTTTATAAACATTTGTTGATTCTTAAAAATAAGGTTTAGTAAAAGGAAATAAATGAAGTTGTCTTAATTTTGTTTTAACATGGAAGATTATTTAAGAGGGTGTTTGGGAGTGTGGTGGGAAAGTGTTTATTGACTTATTAGCTTTTCAAAAAGCCAATAAGTTAATAAGTCATTATCAAAAGCCTTTTGAGAATGGCTTATTGACTTTTTAAAAAGCTAATAAGTCAATAAACATTTTCCCACCACACTCTCAAACACCCTCTAAGCCAAGATAGATCTACAAGTACCATCAAAAGTGGTAGTACAGAAATTAGATACGGGACAAGTAAAATTTTGGATAATAACATACATTTGTTTTTTAGATTTACTTCAAATATTGTTCTTGCGATGATTATGGATAAACTAGAAGAAACGATGACGTTTAATACCTTATTAATAGAAAATTTAATAGGTTACACTTTAAATCCCTCTACTTTTATAAAAAAACACAAACTCTTATTTGGTGAAGCATAAATCAATGATGCACAATTGTTGAAAGAGGTGTATACAATACAAGCAATTAAGAAAGTAAAGCAAATTTTTTGTGGAGTCCATTTTATAAATTTCGTTGGACCCCCCAACCCACATGGAACGTTTGCCGTTTGCAAAAAAAAAGACCTTTTTGGTTGGGTAAAAGTCATGTTTCTTTGATGGAACGTAGTTTGGTTGGCTCAATGAGTTGGAATCTGTTTCTAAAATTTATTCTTTTCTTTCTTTATATTGTTTAAAGCAAGTCTCATTTTTCCAAATGAGTTGTATTTTACTTCTTTTATAAAATTTCTATTACCATTCAATAAAATATACAAAAAATATGTATTTACTTTAACATTAAGATTTAGGGACGTATACCAAACTAAACTCGTTTATAATTTATTTATTTTTTGTTTTAGTTAAAGGGGTTTTGTCCTGGCGGTACCCTGGTGACACACAAATGGAAGGTCACCTGTATCCGGGACACAACAAAAATAGGTTTGTGACAAGTCAGGGGGTTTACCTAGTTTGGTGGTTTCTCCTGAAGTGTGCTACCCTATATATTCTAGGTGTTACCCTTAAAAAATCAAATTATTCTAAAATATTTATGTGTTGCCCGTTCAAAAAATAAAAATAAAAGGTCATGCCTCTTTTTCTACGATTGGTCACCCAAATATCAAATTATTCTAAACTATTTAAGTGTAGATTGGGGACCAAGTTATTGACAACATTTAAATGTTTATTATTCATTAATTATATGCTGTGATAAACAGGGCCGTTAAGAAAAGTTAGGTATTTGTTTATAGTACTCACATCTATGAAAAACCAAAAAACTCCCAAAATTGAAGATCAAGCACTCTTATTAACCAGCCACGAGACAAGACAAGCAGCCTCGTATAGACGTATACAAATAGACATATACAAGATGTATATTTGACAGCAACAAGACAAGCAGCCTCGTATAGACCTATGCAAGACGTATATTTGACAGCAACGCGTTGACTTAAAATGGGTGAGTCTCATTAACCGATCCGTTTCTTAACTGATGTTTGAAGATGAATACTACAATGAGAACTCACGGAGTAAACAAGTCTACCAAATATTCTAGTTATTTCAAAATAATGTCTACCAGTTTTAACATTACTGGACTGCAATTAAACCATGCCTGCTGAGGTCAATCATTCATAACACTTGAAAAACTAAACAGTCAAAAAAGAACAAAACAAACATGAAAACCACAACTAAACATGTCTCCAAAACTGAAAGTAGAACCCTAAATAATCTTATAAACGGTACCATACCATATTGTCTCTCTTTCTTAAACACGCAATTAATTAACTTGGATTCTAGTAGCGCCCGATGCCCCAAACTCTTACCACTCCATCAGTATATCCACTGAATAGCGTGCTTCCATCTGCACTCCAGCTTAAGCTTGTGCAGTAGATTACCTGATACACCAAAACCGCATATAAGAGCTATACAAAACTAATATCAACAATCTATTTACGTGTTTTTATATTACATCCAAGAAATTAAAAAATAAACACCGATTACTTAAAAAAACATACTTAACAATTGTATTTAATTATGTCTATATACACATAATTATTCATATATACATAGTATAATCTTTTGCATGTAGAATAATTACTCTGTTACAGAGTATAAAGCTAAGCAACTATTTTTTTGTTGGGAACAAGAAACATTACAAGAGCAACCTGTCAATAAAAAAAGTTACTAAAACCAAGAAGTCACATTTGATACGATCGTTATAAGAAACAATATACGGATGATAAAAATAGTTGGTATTTTATCCAGAGAGAATTGATAGTATAGTTAAGAAGTAAATGTACATGGGTTTTCAAAATGATTATTACTACTTCAAAGATGCAACTCAAATAATCCATTAAAAGTAAAAATAATTATTCTTGATCTCTTAGACTTGTCTCAAACATAAAAACACATTTGATTTGACCCTAGATAAAAAGCAAATAAAAAATATGAAGTTTACTCGAGGCACTTCAAATTCAAACCATGTGTTGCAATCATTAGTTTAAACACAGATTCAAAAACTAAACATTCTTTATCATTGCAATTACATGAAATTGTCATTTGAATCAGAAAATTGCTACCATACACCCTCTAAAAGTAAAAATGTCTTTGACTGGGGGTGTAAATGAGCCAATCTGGCCCGTGAGCACCTTTTAAAAGTAAAAGTATCTTTGACTAGGGGTGTAAATGAGCCAATCGAGCCAAGCATCAACAAGCTCGAGCCTAAAAAAACTTGTTTAATATACAAGCCTGAGCCAAAGCTTCACTTGTCAAGCTTGAGCAAATTTTTTATATAATTTTTATTTAAATATATATTTGTATAGTTATTATTATTATACAAAAAATAATGATAAAAATAACTAAATATCATAAATTATGTTAGCAATAAAAAATATAATTAAAATATAAATAAAAAAAATTATTAATAAACAATAAAAGAGCTTTAGCTCAAGCTTGAAAAACCCGCGCTCAAGCTTTACAACCCGAGATTGAATTGAGCCAAGCTCAGGTTCGGCTACACCCTAACTTTGACCCTAAAAATCAATAAATGAAAAACTTTATCCAATTCCTTAAACCAGACTAGTGTAAATTCAAATCACATAAGTTACTTTAACTGCATATCAGTTAAATTATTTAAAGTTAATGTGTGTAAAACTAAAGTTTCTAATCTAAAATCTAGCTAAATGAGTTTAAATTCATAATTTGAATTCAGAATCTTTCGAATTATATATGTACATAAATGAAAAAACTAAACAGTAACAGCAAAGAATAACAATACCTTAGTTTTTCCAGCATTGGTTTGAGTAGCTTCAACAGCCATTTCAGACTCCTGCTTCAAATCAACCTTCAAATCGACAACAATAGTCTTGCTCTCAAGATCCCAAATCTTGATGCTGGACTCAGTAGCAGCACAGAGCCAATACCTGTTAGGACTAAAACACAAAGCATGAATAATTGAACTAGCTTCTAGAGAATACAGCCTCTTCCCCTCAGACAAATCCCACAGCAATATATTTCCATCTTTACCACCACTAGCACATAACGAACCATCCGGTGACACAGCAACGGTGTTCACATATCCACCGTGTCCGGCCAACGTTGACCTAAGCTTACAATTAGTCAAATTCCAGATCTTAACAGTTTTATCCCAAGAGGCGGAGACAATTGTCGGCTGCTGCGTGTTAGGGCTAAATCGGACACAACTAACCCAATCGCTGTGCGCATCGCCGTCTTGAATCGTGTACTTGCATTCTCCGAGTGTGTTCCATAGTTTAATCGACTTGTCACGTGACGCCGACACGATCTGGCGGTTGTCGATGGAGAAGGCGACGGAGAGGACGTCTTTGGTGTGGCCGACGAACCGGCGAGCGGTGGTTCCGGCGTTAAGGTCCCAGAGACGGAGTTCTCCGTCCCAAGAGCCGGAGAGAGCGAACTGGCCGTCGGAAGAGAGGACGACGTCTTGGACGAAGTGAGAGTGGCCGGTGAGGCGGCGTTGGGCGACGCCGTAGGTCTTGTCTTCCTTGGTGAGGCGCCAGACGATGATTGATTTGTCACGGGAGGATGTGACGATCATGTCGGAGTTGTCGATTGGGGTGGCGATTGCGGTAACCCAGTCGGTGTGAGCGCGCATGGTGCCGCGGAGAACCAGTGAATCGGCCATTGTTTTTTCTGTGGAAAGATAGGAGAGGCTGAACAGAGAAGGAGGCTGGGAGAAACCCTAGAAGAACAAGTTGGGACTTTATAGTGGGCTTTTTAGGGTTTTTGGTGTTTAGGCCTTTTGGGTGTTTGTTTTCATATTTAAGCATATGGGTTTCACGTTTGTTTTTCTTAACGGCGTATGGATTTAATCATAACATGGAAAAAGTATCACAATTTTAGAAAAAGTATCAAAGGAAAATCCGATTTGTAATAAATTAAAACTAAAAAAACGATTCACCGTCTTTATTAAAGGAACTAGAGATGACGAAACACGACCCAAAACAAAGACATAACCCATTACAAGAGACTCATAAAAAAGGAGATCCAAAAAGAACGATGTCACACCCCAATGTTCTGAGGGAGTCGGGGCGGGACGACAGGATCAAAACACATCGATTATGCAGCGGAAGATAACGTGGAATAAGGTGGGCTTAAGAAGTACCCCAGAGTTATCCTCTCTTTTAAAATGAGAGAATTATATGTTTTAAAGTTACATCACAAAAAGTTTAAAAGACGTCCTATAAGTCTTTAGCTATTACATATTTCAATATATCATAATAGCAATGTGAACACCATCATGCTTAAATTGTAGACAAATATGAACTTCACGTAAGGCGAATCCATCGAATAGATAGCATGGAAGTGCAATTATGTCAGTCTTTCTTAACCTAAAACAAAAGCATACACGAGAAACGGGTCAACAATAATGTAATGTTGGTGAGTTCATAAGTTTGAGTTTGAGAAAACTGTAAAAATGTTTGTCTTTGAAGTTTATAGATATAAACCAAATATGCTCATAATGATTGATCTACATGTAATGATAAAGAAAGATGTCCAACTACGACATAATGTATCAAATGTATCATGCCATTGTATACTAAGTAAGTCCATAACCAACCATGTACTCAGTACCCAATATGTTCGTCGAATCCCTGAATATAAATCCTTAAACCCTAAAACTAAACCATAAAGCTAAATCTTAAAGCTAAAAGCTAAAAGCTAAACTCTAAAAGCTAAGATAGCAAAGCTCGACGAGCAGGTTCCAATGCCGGTAAAATGAGTTCAATCGGAGTTCGTATGAGCCGGATATCGAGTTTTTAAAAATCCTTTTTATGCTACTTAGGCAAAACCCACTTTTTATTTGATCATCTCTCCATGTATATTTGTCTGATGAATATTATAAGTATAGCTATACTTATTTAATATAAACACTAGCGTTTTCATGTACTAAATTGTGGCATAACTAAAGTTCAAACACTCTAGTATACGTGTATGATTCTAATCATGCCAGATAATGCACTTTTACATAGTTGATGACAATATATTGTTTAATATTGACCTTGATTTTTCATGGATTTGTATGGTTTTTGTATGCGTCACATTTTAGATTTAGGGATTGTTATGTATGTTACTCTTTCTGTCTAATAATGGTACAAACTTCTATGTCTTATTTTTATATATGATTATGATACTAGATATTTGATATTTGTTGTTTACTGTATGTTTTATATGTTTCCCGAGCCAGGGTCTCTCTGTGTGCAACTTCTACTCTTAGAGGTAAGACTTACCCTTATCCCATCCTCCCCAGACCTTACTCTTTGAGGATTTCGTTAGGTATGTTTGTTTGTTTTGTAATTGATAGTTATTTGAGCAATTAAAATAGCCAGTATGATGATCAAAGTGGACAGAAGATGAGATTATAACCTATTATAGTACCAAAAAAGACAGTTGATATTGGCTCAGTGAAGGCACCACCAAGAGCCGAATATGGCATGAACCGGGAAAGATAAACATGCAGATGGGTCGGGTTTTCTTACCAGACATCAATGCTTGTAAAGAAGAAATGTCTTCACAAAATCTTTGTTCCCATTGCACTCTAGGTTCCAACTTCCAACACACGTTGGGTGTTTATAAACAATTATGAGCATGATACAACATGAATTTACAAAGACAAACCGAAAGCTGAGGTTACAAAAAAGAAACAGAAAATTGGCATGATCAAGCCAAAAAAATACATGAAAATGACCATATAGTGAGTGATACAGAAGAATCGAATCATTTGAAACGTGTGTATTCATTTCCATATCCAAACAACTACTTCCCCGTGTTATAGTGATCAAATAACTTGCACTGCTTTCGGTATTCCCAGATTGTGAGCGTAAATCCTTTGCCCCTACATTATGGAATCCAGTTGGTCTACTCTCTTGACTGTTTTAGAACTTGTATTCGACTTCTGGAATGGCTTCAAGGCGGCCATGATGTCAGAAAACGTAGGCCGTAGTTTTGGATCACTATAACATAAATAAAATATGATGTTAGCAAACGTAGGCCTAAACATCATACATTGTTCGTTTGTATGTGCATCTCATGTATGCATGTATATGTGTAAATGGTCAAAACTAAAATCTTAGATACTAGAGGGGGGGATTTTGACCCATTCATTCGTAACTGGGTCGGTTCGGGTCATACTATATCTTTGAACGGTCAAAGGAAGTAAAATTAAAGGATATAGCTATGTTGGAAACGGGTTGAAAGTCACTCAAAAGTGCATTTAATATGCATAAAACCTTCTAAAAGGTTTTATTTAAAAGCATTAGATTATTATTTTAAGGAAAAAATTCACCCAATAGTAACCAAGTTTCCTAAGTGTTCCGCTAAAGCCATTCAAAGTTTTTTTGTCTCTGTAAAGTCACACAACTTTCATAAGGTGTTCCAATCTTGTGAAAAAAATTTATAAATATAAAACTTTTTAAAAACTAAATGACCTAAATGGAAGATATATTAAACTTTGTTACTATTTAGTGATTACTTGACTTAAATTGAACAATTCTGAAACTTGGTTATTATTTAGTGATTTATTTTCTTAACTACTCCAAGTTTTATTTGAAAAGAATAATGACTATATAGTAACAAAGATTCATATATGTTCCATTTAAGTCATTTAGTTTTTTAAAACTTTAATATTTATAAAAAAAATTCACAAGATCGGAACACCTAATGAAAGTTGAGTGACTTTAGGGAGATGAAAAAACTTTGAGTAACTTTATTGAAACACTTAGGGAACTTGGTTACACAATAATGAGAAAAAGATTCACAAGATTTGGTGGATTTTTTTTTGTTATTTTAATAACTAGTTTTTTAGCCATTTAACACAATAATGAGAAAAAATTGCTTGTGGGGAACCCCTTTTGACATGTTACCCAAACCACCCTTCCTGCATTGGAAGCAAAAGAATATAAAAAGAAAAAAGGCAATATTTGTTAAGGATGTTGAAAAAGAAGCAGAATATTTGTCTAAAAGATCGATGACTAACGTTTGCCAACATTTTGCAATGATATCAGCAATGGCAGGGTCCATGTCATCTGGAATTTCAAGACGACGATGTTGAAACCCGACTGCACCAACAACTTGCATTGGGTTCATTCCACCCCATGGTTGTTGCAATGTGCAAAGCTCCCATAAAACCACACCAAAGCTATAAACATCGCTCCTACAAATCACAATATAACATTAATTTTATGGCATCAAGAAACGTGTATTGTATTTCTTCTCATTCTATGTAAGAAAGAAAAATACTAACTTTTCATCCGATGGTTCGTTTCTCAGGACTTCTGGAGCCATCCACTCTGCCTGAAAAGTATAACAGAATTATCAACAATAGTAGATATATTTAGAAGTCACAGTCTCAACCCATTGACTTATGCATGAGTCAATATGGGTTATATTTAATCTCTAAAAGGTAATCAAAATAACTAGCCTAAAGGATACACGTCAAATGGGTCGAATACTCGAGCGATTAAGTGGTCTCAAGACGTCCAAAGTGTATTTCTAATGCATAAAACATACTAAATTATTATTTCAAGAAGCTATTAAAATAACTTAGTTTTGGTAATCATATTTGACACTAATTATTTATAAAGCTAATTTTATTTTTGGAAAAAAGGTGTTTTGAGCCAACCAATCCGACTTGCTTTGATCCTCACCAAAGTTTACCCATCTTGACATCATACCCAACCCGTCCAATTTACCACATTAGATTCTCTTGATGACATATACTTGACAACACATACTGTTCCTGCAGTAGATCTTGAAGAAAGAAATGTGCTGTTCTTCATTCTTGACAACCCAAAATCACAAACCTGAACATCAAAATATTAGCCACAATAAATGGTTTTCAGATGCATTGCCATAAATGATCTAAAAATTTTAAGGTTAAAAGGTTGGTATGCCACCTTCACAACCCAATTCTTATCAACAAGGAGATTTGGAGACTTCAAATCACGGTGAACTATAACAGGTGTGCAATTGTGCAAATAGTTCATACCACGAGCCTGAAATTTCAATTACAAAACAACAATAAGGTACGATAAACGGAACCTTTAAAAATAGGAATCAAAATAGTAATGAGATTTGGTAACAAGGGGGTGTTGGGATGTGCATATTCACAGTGCTTACTGCAATTTCAAAAATCAAAAAAAGATAACATGTTGCCTAAAGCTAGGGATAGTTAGAGAAATTTACATTTATCTCAATAATCAGTTTTCTTACAACACCTTACCTGATTATCCAAATCTGATAATCAGAAAAGCCGAATCATAATCAGTTTAGCTAAACACTCTAAACTGATTATGGCGGCTTCAAATCACAATAATTAGTATAAATGTATATCCAAACACCCCAAAAAGAGAGCATACAGTATCCAGAGCCATCCTCAAGCGCCTTCGAATATCTAGCTGGTTGTTGGCACGGTGGAGTAATTTATATAAACTACCTCTGCACAAGATAAAATATGCTTCATCATTCCATATAAAAGAAACGATAATATATAAAGGCTTTCAACTATAGTAATAAAAATCTCAGAAAAACGAATATTTCAACCATAGTTATAAAAATCTCACAATAATATATAAAAGCTCTCCAAATCATTATTTTATTTTTTTCTTGAATAACATTATTACACAAATACAACGTGACTTTCTTTTTTGCATTTTTGCAAATTCGTAACGGAAATGAAGATTGCACTGGTGTAAAGGTTTACAATTTTACACCGGTGTAATTTTCATTTCCATTACGAATTTACAAAAATGTAAAAAAGAAAGTCACGTTGTATTTGTGTAATAATGTTATTCCAAAAATAAAAATACTGATTTGAAGAGTTTTTGCCAAAGTTAATGGGTTATTACAATAACAGTGGGTTATGTAAGGTTCCATCCCCTATATATATATAGGGGCCGGTTATTGTACAAAAGGTTTTAGCGTACGAAGGCACCAGCATGCGACACGTGTTCAGTGGGCGAGGGGTAAATGCGTCCGCATTATAATAACAACACATGGTTAATAATAACGCATGACCATAATCACGTAATCACACATGTTATACACATGACCATAATCACGCATGTTATACACATGATCATAATCACGCATGATATACGCACAACAAATCGACCTTTTAAAAAAAAGTCGTTTTTTTAATAAAAGTATAGCAAGATTATACTCAAATTAAAGAGAACAAAATGCTCGATTTTATGGTGTAATTTAAAAAAAATAATGTTGTATAATAAAGTTATGCTTGTTTTAAAAACAATGGGGGAACTTGTAAAAAGTCAACAAAAGTAGGCTATTCTAGTTTTACCCTTTTCAGAATCTTTTCACACTTAAAACAATCACATTTGATCTTAACCATTGATTTCCTAGATCAACGCTTCAAAATCCTTCCTACAAATCCTTTGTATTTAAAACTTCCCCTCTCTCTCTCTCTCTCTATATATATATATATATGTAAAATCAATTTGTAAATTCTCCCAGTGTGCATGATATTATGATTAATTGGTTGAGCAGCTTCAAGTTAGGAAAGATAAATACAAACATGCTGCGTGCACATACATACCTCGGAAGAAATTCGGTAACAATTGAAAGATGTGGTGCGCGTGTTACAGCCCCCATGAAGAGTACAACATTCGGATGCCTAACTCTTTTCATGATCCTGACCTTGTAACCCAAATTTTTTTAAAAATTGGTTAGAACAGATTTTTTTTATTGATCATCAAGTTAGAGGGTATTTTTATGTGCTCTTAAATTGATCATCAAGATTCAAGTCATAATAATCAGTTTAGAATGTTCGACTAAAACTAATTATGATACAAATATTTATTAGTTAGGGTCAAAATAATCAGATTTAAAGAGCAAACTGATTTGAGGAAAAACCTTAAGTTACCTAATAACACTATACCGAATGACAATTCTATATTTGTAAAATGCCTTTAGATTAGGTGTGTCGGGAGGAAAAAAAACATACCTCACTTCTAAACTCCTCAAGGGATTCTGTAGTTATTTCTTGGTCTAGGAACTTTTTAACAGCAACATCCTGAAAAATTAAAACGGGAACAAAATAATGTTACATATAGAACATGTTAGATCCAAAATATTCCAACATAGGTACTATTAAGATCACCAGTCACTAAAAAATGGCTCACAATGAACAAAAGTATCTTTCACATACATGTACACAAGTATGTCCTACTAAATTAAACCAAGTACGAAAATGAACTCACGGTTCCATGCCAGTCACCACGGTATACCTCTCCATATGATCCTGCAACAGAGAGAACATATAAGTTAAATAAATTGATTATTATATATGATAAATTAAATTATAAGAAAGTAGAAAATGGATCATACAAATTGAATGGTTTGAAAGTCATCCAAAGTGTATTGTTAATGCATACAAACTCCTAAACCACTTTATTCAAACATTTAGATTATTTTGAAATATTTTTGTAAACATATGTAATGCATATTATTATTTATTTAAAATGTCTTAGAATGTTTGTGGATACCCAACGTGACCCATTTCAATCTGCACCAAAAAGTGCCTGTTTCAGCCCAACCCGTTTTAGTCTGTTACCCAACCCGCCCATTTTGCCAACTCTATAAAACACCAATAACATTAAGCATGAATAATATTGAAAAATAATGAGTTAACTCAGTACCCAATCCGATACGTTCACCCAAAGTGATATCTTCCCATGCTATTTCACAATCTGCTACATCTTCAAGGGATACTTCAGATATTGTGCTTTCATTACCTGTTGACCTATTTGATATTCTCTCCCCTTCTTGACCTATCTCATGTTGTTCTGTATCTCCATCCTTTCTTGGAGAAGAATCCAAAACATTTAAATTTTCATTTTGTGAATTTGCAGATATTGCGCTTGTTGCCACCATAACTGCCGCTGTCACAGTGGCTGCAGCTGCTACAGGTAGTTGTATATTTTCGTCTGCTGATGTTTTGGTGGCAGCCACCACCATGGAGGAAGCAACCGCGGCGGCGGCTGCAGCGGCTGCCGCCGCCACCGGAACATTTCTCATGTATTGCACTGGATTTGCTTCGGGTTGTGAAGAAGCTTTTGTTGGGTGTGGCAATGGAGGTAAGAAACGAGGTTGACTTGAATGATTTTGACCTTGACTTTGACTTTCGGTAGTACTTGTTGGTAATTCCTCTTCATAAACTTGGGTAAAGAGATCTGGAGGAGCAACAACGCCACTTTCTAGTAACACATCGTGTAATTTTTTGGCTAAATGAGGGTTTTCTTTTGCAGCTTCCATCATGTATTGTGAAACATCTTTTACCTTCATTTTACGTACTGCAGGGGAACTTATGCCTTCTGTCCATGAAGGGGATCTTGCATGAACGTATTGTGAACTTCCTATTTTGTCCTTCTGTACTTTTGGTGGTAAAGATTTCTTGGGTTCTAACACAGCTTTGATTGGTTGTTGTGATAAACCAGATGAATGTGTGTTGTCTTTTTCTTCCATGTAATCTATAGATGAAGTGGTGAAGTTACTTGTGGAGGAAGCTAAATAACAAGAAGAATCATCATCTCGGGACCATGGACTTGATGAAAAAGATTCATCATAATCCAGATTCAATCCTCCTGCTGTATCGGACGGAATCAGAGTTCCGGGATCCGCCATTAAGTCAACAATATATTCCCTGGCATTTGCATAAACCATTTTGTTACTTAATAGAAGAGAAAGCAATTTAAAAAAATTTGCTAAACGTGGAAGGGTGACAGCCTCCTACATTGTTCAATTCAATGATTTAGATTATTTTTACAATAATATTGGTTTTGTAATCACAAATAACATATTAATTAGCCACAACAAAATGGGGCATAGCTTTCATTATATCTAATATATAAAAAGAGAGGAACTTTCAAATACATATAAAGTCTTAATAGGGCATAGCTTTGCAGATAATATGATCTACAAGTAACTGAACTGTAAAATTTAGGGAGACATGTAGATACCATTTTATCAATTTTTTTCCCTTCATTAAAATTGTAGTTTTTCTTAATCAAAAAGACCAATGGACCAAAAAAACGAGAGAGCTATAGAAATCAGTCTATGGGTCTATGTTACATGACACCCTATTTTCCAAACACCGCTCCAGATTTAGAATATATGTCAAACATGATAAACATGCTTAAGGTGGGAACAATTTATGGCCATTTAAGGGGTTTTCACCAACATATTCAGGAGTAAAATATGTGATCCACAGTGTGTTTGACAAATTATAAATACTTTCTCCCGACATCAAATTTGTCAATATAATTTTGGCAAAAGTGTTCACAATTTGTCTAGAGGTTCACCATTTTTCATGTACCATTTGCACAGAATATAAAATCGACATCAGTGATCATAATACGAGTTGTGAAAGTACATATCAGGGCAAAACTGTTGACAATTTGCTAAAAGTTTTCAAACTTTGTCAAATAAGACTTTCCAAACAGCATTTGGTTGAATAATGATCAACCAAATAATGATCAATATTTTCCATGTACAATATATTTTTTGAATTTTGGCTAGCACAGGGGTTGTTCAGAGTTCAAACAATACAACTAAACATTATAAAGGTATGTATGTTATATAAATGAAGTTGGATATGTTGGTGTATACACTCATAGTTGAAGCGTCGCCCCCCCCCCCCCCTCCTTTTCTAATAATCAGGAAAAGAACCATGAAATTGGCATTATGCATAATTAAAGCAAAGAGCACAACCTTCCATCACCAAGTTTTATAAAGCTCATTGCAACATTGTTGGAACCGGTGTATTGCTTCCCTTTCACTAACCGGCAAGGGATGCCCACACTATCAGCCAAAACCTATAAAGAGAAGGTTTGTTATAAATCATGCTTCCAAAAAGGACAATCATATATAATCAATTGGATATAAAAGATCCTAAAAGGGAATGCATCACTCACGAATTATAGATTATGTTACAAAAAGTACAACACTTATCATGTGGCATACATATATTCACCACATTTTACAATAGACGCCGAATAGCCCAACAAGAAACTGGAAATCTAGTGTAAAGTTGTGATGACATGCTTGTATGTATTTGTTTATCTAAGTGTCTACTGTCTAGTCCAAGATTTTCAACCTTTATACACTAACATAATTTCACAGGAAACACTACTATGACTATTTTTTGGTATTCTTTTAGTCTTTTACACTACAATTTGCCTTTCAAAGGTATGCATTCATGTATATGCCTGGGCCTCCATGTAGGTTTGGCCAAGGTAGCTAATAAGGTTAGACTTGTAACAACGAAATATAATTAACTTAGAATTGATGTACAATGAACAATAACAATACATAACCAACACACTTTTCATTTCTTCATGATCCATTCTTTAAATGGTACAATCCTAACAACCATAGAACAACCACTAAACCCCGTAGCCAGAACCATTTGTATTCGTCACATAAAGAGATACTGTACCCCTTTCCTGCTTGAATTTTAGAAGTATATGTATCCCCTCTACATGCCCTATGTTAAACATAATATCGGTTTCCCTCCACAACCGGCCAAGACATAATTTCGAATTGTTTTTAATATTTCAGTTCTATTTCTATTGTATTTTAGGATAATATTTACTAGCATTCATTTTGTCAATATTCTGTCTCTGTAATTATGCTAACATCCTTGTATTTATTCACAGCTTATGCAATTAAAAATTACTTTTCCAATTCTGAAAACCGCTTTATGGTATCGAGAGCCACAAGACCCCTCTAAACTTTTTTTCCGGCCCATTGTTTTTTTCTTTTTCCGGCAGTTATTCCCTTCACCCGGCAGTTACCAATGGCCGACAAGTGACAACAACACTGATATCATTGTTAGAAACTCTCTTCCCCTCACATCAAACAATCTCACCATCGTGAACCTTCCATCCTCTGTCAAACTCACTGCCACAAATTTTCTGAGATGGAAAACCCAAATAGAAGCCCTCCTTCAAGGCTTAGATCTTTACAAATATATTGATGGTTCCCACCCACCACCATCTCCTACTATTTCTGCCATAGGAGCCTCTACACCCCACGCTGACTACCCTTCCTGGTACCGCCAGAACAGACTTCTGTCTGGCTCCATTGTTGGCAGCCTTTCACCCCTCTTAGTCCCTCTCATCACCAATGCTACCTCCTCCCTTAAAGCATGGAAATCCTTTCCAACATCTATGCTTCCCCCTTCCGTGGACACATCAAGCAGATTCAACGTCGTCTGAAACTGTTGTCCAAAACCCAAAACCAATCCATCACTGACTTCATGCAATCCATAAAAACACTAGTCGATGAGTTCTCCATTCTTGGAAAGAAATGGACCCGGAGGACGTCACTGAGTAAACCAAAATTCCTACAAGCCGGTCATAGATGTCGTCCATGCCCGTGATAATCCAATCTCTTTTCATGAACTTCATGGAAAACTAATCAACCATCAACTCCTTAGTTCAAACTCAAACAGCCCCTACCACTATCATGTTACTTGTAGATTTTCTTGTTTTCCTTTGGGTGTGAGTCTTCTTTGGGTTTATGTCCGGGGTGACTCTAGCCTTTGTTTGTAACTTGTTGGTTTTGAATAAAAGTTTACCGGGCACTACCCCTTCCCAAAAAAAAACCTAAACCGCCCCTACCACTATCAACCTACACCAACCTGCTACAGCCTTTGTAGCCTATACAAGAACCACAAACAAACCTTGGGCTACCCGTAACACCTCTCACAGTCGAGGTCTACTACCCACCCCCCAAACCCAAGCTTCCACCAATTCAAGGCCTTTCCTATGCAAATGCCAATGGTGTTTCACCAAAGGCCACTCCCTAACTTCATGCCACGCCTTTAAAAGAGCCCATCCACAAATCAACTTACCTTCTCTTCTTGGATAGGTTTTCAACAATCCGTCTTTTCATTTGCAGATAAATAAGCCGTCTTTTTGGCATCACAGGCTTGGACATCCGCACTCCAAAGTCTTGCAACATTTATCAACTTTTGTTCCTTCTATTTTACCTAAACACAACTCTTGTAATTCATGTTGCATTAATAAAAGTCATAAACTCCCCTTTCACGTTTCCACAATCACTTCTAATGCACATTTATAGCTTTTATTTTCCGATGTATGGTCATCTCCCGTCTCTTCCTTTGATGATCTCAAATATTACATTATATTTGCGAATCATTTTAAAAATACATTTGGATTTATCCAATTAAAAAGAAATCCGACTCTCTCACCACTTTCATTCGCTTCCAACGACTCGTTGAAAACTATTTTCAAACAAAAATAAAACAAATATTTTCCGACAACGGCGGAGAATACATCAAACTATCCTCTCATCTTGCTTCATGTGGCGTTTCTCACCTCACTTCTCCTCCTCATACACTCAAACATAATGGCTATGCGGAACGCGTCATCGTCTCATAATTGAAACGGGCCTAACTCTTCTTACACACGCCAAATTACCTCTCAAGTTTTGGCCTTTTGCCTTCACCACCGCCACATATCTCATAAACCGTTTACCCACCGCTACTCTCAATAGTGACTCACCCTATTCTTGCTTATTTCACACACTTTCGAATTACGAGAAACTAAGAAGTTTTGGTTGTCTTTCCTACCTATGGCTACGTCCCTACTCTAACCACCTTTACTAATCCAAACTCAATCCACTATCCCATCCCCCCAAAAAAACCCGACAAAACGGAACGCTGAACCCGAGATACCACAAATCAGATTATCATATCTATCATGCCAGAACTCACCCTTCTCCTGACCCATCCAACATCACTCAAGCCCTCAAAAACCCCCTTTGGCGCCAAGCCATGCAAGATGAATATAATGCCTTACAACACAACTACACATGGACTCTTGTCCCATCTGAATCAGCCCCTAACCTTGCAGGATGCAAATGGGTCTTCCGTACCAAATTCAAACCCGATGGATCCGTCGATTGGCTAAAAGCACGCCTTTTGGCAAAAGGTTTCCATCAAAGACGGCCTAGACTACATTGAAACTTTTAGTCCCGTTGTAAAACCGGCAACTTTAGACTTATTCTAACTCTTGTCACCACTCAAAATTGGTTTCTTCGTCGAATCGACATCAATACCGGTTTCACTCCACAACCGGCCAAGACATAATTTTGAATTGTTTTGAATATTTCAGATTCTATTGTATTTTAGGAGAGTATTTACTAGCATTCATTTTGTCAATATTCTGTCCCATTAATTATGCTAACATTCTTGTATATATTCACAGCTTATGCAATGTTAAATTTCTTTTCCAATTTTATAAACCTATTTACCCTATGGCTAAAAAAGGTCAATTCCTCAATCATTATGATATCCTGTTGAAAGCATTGGATCTGCAAAAAGTTAACTCTATCTTGAATATCTCTAACTTTAGGAATTATGCCACTTTAATTCTAGAGGATTTATATATTTTGATACTTTAGTGGCAGATGTTCTAGAGTTAAACGCCTGTTTGCTAATATATCATGTTCTAATCTAGTTTTTGCTAATTTTTGTGCTTACATTGAAACTGATTTGCTACCTCTATGAAAGCCCTTCATATTGTTAATAAGACATACTTTTCTTATGATTTTACTATATCTTCAATATGACCAGAATATTAAATTAACTATCAGAGTCCACCCTTTAACTAAATGTTACTACACTAACAATTTTTGTAAGCAAGCATACACCTTTTATGGTCTATCATATTGTTGCTGATATTTTAGGAAGTAATACTAATTGCAAATAGTCTTGTTCTATTCAGAATAAAAAAATATATATACATCATCATGTCTTATATCCAATCTCTTTGTCATGTTAGATAGTATATTGGTTTTTTATACTTCTTATCCAATAATTATTTATTAGTGTCACTTTGGCTCATGTACACACTAGTAGAAAGTGCAAGAAACTCTATTCACTTCTTTTCCAAATTTAAACACCCTATGAAAAAGTTGTTTTATGTCAACAAGTAAACAACACATCCTACATGGTAGAACAATCAACATTGGTTTTAAGTTGAGATTCAGAAGTTGTTGGGTCAGTCTACTACTTTAAACTTGGGAATTTTTTTTTAATTTGTGTTTCATTTACTTCTAGAAGTGTTAAATCACTCAAACATGAGGATAAACAACACATAAATATAAGGTAGATGGAAATTGAGAAATAGAAGAATACCTTGAAGAGCAATGCCCGATGACGGGCCATCCCAATATTTAATGAGCCAAGAGGCAAAACCATGCTTCCAATACTTTCCTTTAATCTTGAGCTAAAATCTCTCCAGGCTATCAACATCTTTTCTGGATCTCCAACCGGGCCCCCCATGTGATCAGAAACTAAAACCGCAAGTCTCTGAACCGAAGTTTGACCAGCACAACTAATAGATTCAGATATCGACTTCACAGTCATTTCCAGAGCCCTCTGTTCGAGTCCTAAAAGTTTAGAATCTGAAGCCTTATTAACAAGAACCACTTCCCATGTAACATTATCTAACACGGGTGTTGCTTGTAAATCAACAAGGGTAGGCATCTTTGAAGATGTGGGTCCCGTCAAAACCCCGTACAGATCATAGAATCCGTCAAGAATCTTGTCATCATAGCTAAGAGCACTGTAATTCTGTGAAGTATGAATGAGTCTAGGACATGAGAAAGGTTAGAAGCCAATAAGCAAAAACAAAAAATTCAAACATGTGTTCGGTAACACTTGTAATTCTGCTAGACTCATATTATTTAATATTAAGTTGTTAACTACAAAAATTAAAACGATGGTATTTCCATAATCAAGGTAAGCAATCATGGTATTTCCATGATTAAAGTAAGTAACAAAACTATATCCATAATTAGGTAACTTTATAAATATGGATTATGTGATACCGTTTAGTATAGGGTCAAATTAAGTATCCAGTTTGTAGTTCTTAGTATATCCTAGACTTTTAATATAAATATTATTCTGGTCCTATCAAGTCCATATATTAAAACATATACAAGTACAATAAATAGTTGGTTGACTGGTAAGAAGTATGAATTAAATGGGGATGACAAGTTTTGTTTCTTCAAGGTGGGTTCCAAATATGTTAATCTTTAAGGGAAAAAAACACTAGCCAAAGCACATATAGTGTACAATTGTACCACATATGGGAAGGCAGGTTATCAAAATGAAGGATTTGGTGCAAGGGTACAAAGGAAGTTACAATTAAACTCAACATGCCTTTTTTTTAAATGACAAAAATTTATCTTTGATATTAAAATAGATAAGGACGATTACAATAAAGTGGCAAGTAAACGAGCAACAAGTTGCGCCGCAACCCCCTTTTGGATAGCAAAACCGATCCTACTAAAAACATGCCTTACTAAATGCAACTAAAATAAGGGTACCTCCCTTGTCACATTAGTCATTCCATCTTGAATAAAGTATAATTAAATATGTGTTAAACATAGAAACAATAGGATTAGTTTCCTTCCATAAGTAGCTTGGTTTAAAAAAAAGCGCCTAGGCGCGAGGCGACATAACGCAGGTTCTTGGGCTTTAGGTTACATAAGGCGTGCTTGCGTACAAGAAGCGCGCGCTTTTGCGCTCTGAGTCGCTTTTCTGCGCTTAAGAGCTTTTTTTTGTATGTTTTGTTTCTGTTTTGGACTTTTGCAGGTGGTAGTAACTAGTAATTTTAGGCTTGTGGCCAAGACTAATCTTGTTTTAGGTTTGTTTGGTGGACTAATGGTTGGGTTATACCCTCTTTTGGATGTTTTAGATGTTTAATATCAAGTAATGTGTTTAACATTATTGGGAATTTAGATGTTTAATATCAGTTAATGTGTATATACATAATTTACATCTTTTTAATAGCATGTGCGCCTCGCTTACGAAAAGCCCTGCGCTTTTGCGCTTTGCGCCTCGGATTTAGACCTCGTCGCCTCGGTGCGCTTCTCACTTTTTAAAACCAAGATAAGTAGAAACACTTCATTTTTGGCATAAAAAGCAATGAAACAGGCAACAATGCAGATAGGTGAACATGTTCATCATAAACAGCAATACCATATCATATTAGAAGCATGTAAAATACATACTCAACTTACCCAATATCTATATGCTACAATTTCAGCAGGAGTATTATTCTGTGGAGGACAAGAAACCAAACTGATCTGCTTAACAGCTTCAATCTGAACAGCTTCTGGATCTTCTCTAGCACTCAACTCCAAAGCCAACTGAATCTGATACTCCTCTTCTACTTCCGGATCCCTGCCTGAATTCAATTCATCCATAGCATTATCCAGTTGACTACTGCTGACCGAGTCACTTGTCTTATTGGTTATTGAATTGAGCCATCCTGTAATCGAAGAAGACAAGGGTTTGTTGAGTTCAGGATGAGATTCTGATGATACCGATCGTTGTGAGTTTGCATCTGACGATTGACTTGACCTTATGTGTAGCTTCTTCAAAAGGCTTTTCATACTCTGTTCGTCAAGTCAATGCAAACTGATTCATCAATCTAATCACCGACGATGAGATCCATCAGAAACAGAGAAAGTTTTCCTTGTTTATTGGATGTCGATTGCGGGAGAAAGAGACGATGAATAAAGAAGCAAAATGATAGGGGATTCGTAGTGGAACGGAGTAGGACACCCACTTAGCATAAATAATTTATTTATTTAGAAATGATTATATTATATATAGTGTCACTATGGACGTGGTTTCACGTCTTCACACTGTTTTTACTGACGTATCATGTTTAATTTTTAATAATATATAAAATTAAATACATTAATAATTCAAAATAAAATAATAGCTAAAAAACAAGACTTATCGTTGGGGTAAAGTGTGGTGATATGTTCCACCAAATCATGTCTAAGATTGTTGTTGGTGTTGCAATTGCGTATTTATCCTTCGTCAATTCTTAATAGGCATCACTAACTTCTTCTAATCCGATTGTCGCTTCAAATTTATCTTCACTGAACTCACAAATCGCACGGTCTTAATCCTTTTTGATCATGTTATGTAGGTGTTGGACTTATATGCCCCCATAACGACATATGACAACACGGCTGCCGAGATAAGATAAAAAAAAGTTACACCGCAAACAACAATATGTTATATCATAAAAGGTTGTTTAAGTAGTTAAACGAACCTTACACGGACAATTGTATACGATAGAATGATTATTTGTGAAATGATCATCGTGATTATCTACGAACTTCTCTACTCGAACTGGGGCTCGGGAACACTTCTCAGATCTTAAGTGTGTGTCGGGGATTGTGTATTAGTGTGTGGAGATGTGCCTACACTCAAAATCTTGACCTTTGTATTTATAGGCAAATCCCAGCCTCGTAACGAACCATTACCAAAGGTATGTCACCCAATCCTAGACGGTCTCCGTAACAGACCATTATCTCCCGTGACGGTCCGTCACGGGTAAGAGTCATCTGCTACGCATCCTCACCCGGTTGAGCGGCTTAAGTTTGCGGCGTGACAAACCGTTACCCCTCGTGATGGTCCGTCACGGGTAAGAGTCATCTGCCACGCATCCTCACCCGGTTGAGTGGCTTAAGTTTGCAGCATGACGGACCGTTACCCCTCGTGACGGTCCGTCATAGGGTTCTACGAGTCATTAGTCATCAGACATGTGTCATTCCCTCAATGACTGTCGTGGTCAAGCCGTAACAGACCATTATACCGTGTGACGGTCCTTCACGTCTGTAACGGATCATTACCCATCTATGACGGTGCGTCACAGGTCTAAAACTTCAAATTTCCATTTTTGATCCTTGAACTTTTTTCTATTTGCACTTTACCCCCTTTGGGGTGTCATTCAATGACTATTTTAGTCCTTCTACTTATACATCTTTAAATTTGGGAATGTTACATATGATCATGCGTTATTATAAACACATGGGTTATTATAATGCAGACGAATTTACCCCTCACCCACTGAACACGTGTCGCATGTTGGTGCCTTCGTACGCTAAAACCCCTTTGTACAATAATCGGACACTATATATATATATATATATGGAGAGTTTCAAATAAGAAGTGCAATTTGGTTAGCTAAGAAAAGCAAGTTACACAATTAACCGTGTTGTTTTATAGCAAAACAGCACAATTAATTGTTACGTTTGATGTTGTTTTATGATAAAGCAGCATAGTTAATTGTGCTCATTTACAATGCAGCACAATTAATTGTGATGTTTTATCATAAACCAGCACATTTACGTAAACTTAGCACAATTTCATTAAGTGTCGATTTTGTTTTTAAAAAAAATATAGCAATATTATACTTAAATTAAAGGTAAAAAACGCTCGATTTTATGATGTAATTTTTTTTAAAAAGGTCGTTTGAAAAAGTTATGTACGTTTAAAAAAAGTGAGAGAATTTGAAAAAAATCAATAATTGTGGGTTTCCAAGAATGCCCCTCCACCCTTATTTTTCCTATACTTAAATCTCTATCATTGATCATCCAATTGAATGGATGAGATTGTTTCTTAGGCTTCTTAGCCAAATTGCACTTCTTAGGGGAACCATCCCCTATATAGGGGAGGGATCAAGAGAAAACAAAACAAGTTAGGCGAAAACCACTAAAACATATATGTAACACTAATTTTTTTGGTTTCTGTTTACGTAACACTATGGGTTATGTATACGTAAGCCAATATTTAAAAAAAATTCATAAAAATGTGTAATATTACATTGATACTTTTATAAAAAAAATATATATTATTATATTGTTGGTCAACATTGGGTTTTTTAGTGGTTTTCGCCTAACTTTATGGTTTTCTCTGAAACCCTCCCATATATATATATATATATATATATATATATATATATATATATATATAGGGGAGGGTTCCAGAGAAAACCACAAGTTAGGCGAAAACCGAGAAAACCATTAAAAAAACCAATTTTACCCAATCATATAATAATATTTTTTTTGTTTTTATTTTATTTTTATTTATTTATAAGAGTATCAATGTAATATTAAACATTTTTACCAAAAAACATTTTTACACATAGTGTTACGTATACGTAAACATAAAACAAAAAAATTGTGTTTATGTATACGTAAATCAAAAAAATTATTTTTGAATACGTATACGTAAATAAAAAAATTGCCTAAAATGATGTGGTTTTCTCAGTTTTCGCCTAACTTTGTGGTTTTCTCTTGATCCCTCCCCTATATATATATATATATATATATATATATATGTTCTCCCAAAAAGTTTACATCTTATATATTAAAGTAAAGTTATACCCCAAATTGTAGCTTGTGGTACGTTATGACAATAAATTATTAGAAATTTTGGACATAAGAAATCTAGTAGAGACAAATCATGTGCGTAAGAGTACACCACCCCTAAAAGTTTAATCCATGTTATAGTTTAAATATTATGTTTGACGAAAATAAACACAATGAATCGCAGCTGCAATTCATGGTGTACTTATCAAATAAATATATTGGTTTTTATTTACTTTCGAATCCTTAAGAAATTAGAGTTATTTTAAAATTTACAAAGTTGGATTATTGAAGCCAAACCAGTTGAATGGTCTGGTTTCACAAAACCTCACCCGGTCCCCGTGTACTCCTTAGAACCTTGAGCCTCAAGGCTTTTGAAGAAAACTCGAAGCTAAGACATTTCAATCCTTGAATCATTTCATAAATGCATTATGAAAACCGGACAAAATTTCACAGATATTACACCATCGTATTACTTGCAAAAAAAAAACATGTTGAATCGGGCTGAGTTACACATTAAATTTAATTTCTTCTGCACTATAATGCGCAACACTTTTTTGCCTTTGCGCCATTGGAGCAAAAGAGCTCTTTCTCTTACTTCTCATCTTCTTGATCTGCATCAGATTCTTGCTACAAAAGTCAACAGGAATAGTCAAACGTACTATCATGAATGGTCAACGGTCAATCCAACTCACAAATAACATAAGATGTTACCTCTGTAGATCGTGTTCCTTTCCCTCCTATACACTTGGAAGCACTGATACTCGCACTCTTTAACAAACTACGAGCACTGTAATTTCCTTTATCGTCTGAAATTTGTTTCTCCATGTCGTTTTCTTGAGAATTACCTTCCTCTTTCGGTGCAGGAACTCGCTCCCTGGGCGGCCCGCATAACATAAGACATCAGCATTCGTATTCTTTTCTTTTTAGTTTTATAAACAACTAATCTATACTATAGAATAAATAAATGTTTTAGTGGGACACTTGTCACTCTCCTATGCATCCTCATCATTTTTTTCCTGCCTCTCTCTCCTATTAATTATACAATTTTATTTTATTTTTTATTTTTAATTTTTTTGTTTCCGTCTCTCTCTCTCCTATTAAATAACAATGATTTCTATAATTATTTTTATAAAATGTTTTTTATTTTAAAAAATATGTTTGTTCATAAAGTATTTTTATAAATTGAACATTTATTTCATTCTTTTTATAAAATATTTTTAAAAAATAATCATTTCACCAATAACATCAAACATACAAATCTTCATGAAAACTACTAGTTTATAACAAGTTGTCTTTATTCAACCCATGTAATACATGAGTTTTAACCTAGTGTCAAATAAATAAAAATGGTAAGAAAGTATGTAATTCCTAAAACAGTAACTTGCCTTGGAAGTGAAACATTCTGCCTTAGTAGTGGACCGGTATTACTACTTCCACCTTTACCACCCTCCTCAAGACGTGCAAATTGCCTTTTAAACCGATCAACCCCGCTGAAATAAATAACAATAAAATGAATTTGTAGTAATAATTTTAGTTAATTTCATAAAAAATGATGTAATATTTGTTTACCTAGGGTACAATAATTTTAATTAATTTCATAAAAAAATGATGTAATATTTGTTTACCTGGGGTACAAGAAGCTAGTTTGTTCACCACCGCGCAAATATTCCTCAAGCATCTGAGGATGATACTCCAAGATCTGGTAATTAATAATGGATAAAACAAACTGTTAAAAAAAGAAATAATAACATAAACATAATAATAATAGCTATTAATTAATAACGAAACCTCTCGATAAATTAACTCTCTGACATCATCTTTTCCCAATTTCCTCCTCTCAAACTCGAATTCAAGCTTTGATATGGGCTGAGTGGATGGTTCTAGGTCCCCATTTGACAGCCCGTTAAAGTAAGGATCGGCTAGTGACTACAAAAGAAAGCACGGATATCAACAGTAAATATTTGTTTTTGTAAAAACAAATAATATGGACAAAAATGTTTGCAGGTCAACCCAACCCAACCTGATCCAGTTTGGAAGCATACCTCTTCAGCTGACGGGCGGTCTTTGGGATCAAATGCAATTAGGCGTTCCAGTAGTTTAAGAGCCAAAGGATCTACATTAGGAAATTTGTGTGTGAAAGGAACAGGCTGTTTTTTTCGCATACTATTAAGATATCTTCTTGCCTTTTCATTGCGAATCTGCATATTTTTATACGAACTTTTATTATTATGTATCGTATATCGACCCATTTACCTATGAATGGGTCAACCTGGGGTATAATTTGATTTCTAACGAGTCAAACAGCAAGTGAAAAAAAACTACTACTACAAAGGAAATGGGTCAGTTAATTGAATAGAGTATACTTTGCTTACTGTATTAGTTTATGTCCCATGGGCCCGATATAGGCTTCTGTAGGGTTTGCATCCTGTACAACGGAGGGTTTCCGCTCCAATATAATTCAATAAGATATTTCTCCATTACTTTAACAGGGTCCAACGGGTCAATCCTAAACCTCCTAAATCGATTTAGAATCATATTTGACACACTAATTATTTATTTAGAAAATATTATACAAAAGTGTTTCGGGTCAACCCAACCCGACCGATACCTAAAATTACCTGATTTTAACCCGTTTTGCCACCTCTAAATTAATTGTACACAACATTTTCTAGAATTTTCTATAGTTGACATGGATGAATTAGAAAATGAAAGAGCTAACCCGAGCAATAGTTTCAGGAGGAGGAGTGCCAAGCAAATCAGTCATGAGATCCAACTGATGTACCACATTCTTTCCAGGAAACAACGGTCTGCCCGTAAGCATTTCTGCAAATATGCATCCAATGCTCCAAATATCAATGGCGGGGGTATACTGCAAAACAAAGCATTTTAGCAACCGCCATTTCCAATTCTTTTAAATAAATATTCCACAAATACACGTTAAACAGAAACTCGGTTAAATTAAGTATTACGATAACTAAGAACCCCCAAAGTAAAATTCCTTGGTTCCATCATACAGCGGATGAAAAACTGGACGGTTGATTATACTGGTTAATAATGGCAAAATGAGCTGGTCGGGTGGGTTGGGTACCGGGTCGAAACAGTTTAACCTGGTTACTTTTCAGTACGGGACGGCTTAGGTTGACCCACAACAAATAGTTGTCCATTTTTTTGTAAATTAATAAATACTTAATGTGTTAATTACGATTACAAAAAAAGGCAAAATCGTGCAATAGAATTTAAATACTTGAATAAAACGGTTAGATGGTTGTATACAGTAAAAAAAGACTACGGGCGACTTTCAATTAGTATGAACCCTCTGACCCATTTAACAAGTTCCTGTTTGAGCTTGACTTTTTAATTTGACCATTTGAGATAAAACATAACCCTGATTGACCCACACATCAGTAAACGGGCTAAAACTGCCACATCAAATACCAATGCAACATACTAGAGTAGAAATATGCCAAGGTGAGAGCATCATGCCTTAGAGAAAAAGGAGCCACACAGTTCAGGAGCGCGATACCATCGGGTTGCAACATAATCCTGCATAAACAAAAAAATAAATAATGCAACCAAAAACATTGTTTCTCAAAAGAATATAAGCATGATGAAAGTACACAAAAGAACACGTACGGTCCAGAATATGGCAGATGGTGCATCGTTAAACGATACCCGAGCAAGCCCAAAGTCACAAATCTTCAATTTACAGTCGGCATTAGCAAGAATGTTTTTGGGCTTTAAATCTCTATGAAATACATTAGACGAGTGAATATACTTTAGTCCGCGAAGAAGTTGATACAAGAAAAACTGATAATGTTCGGGTGTCAAATCATCATTAGCTCTAATAACTTGGTGAAGATCAGACTCCATTAATTCAAAAACTACATAAATGTCCCTAAACTCTCTTCTAGAAGGAGGAAGCATAATATGCCTAATTTCTACAATATCCGGATGCCTCAGCAACCGAAGGAGTTTGATTTCTCTAAGGATTCGTGTGGCGTCAGAAACGTGGTCAAAAACATCATTAATCTTCTTGATTGCAACTTTTTCTCCCGTGTGTGTATCGGTAGCAGCACCTACAACACCATAACTTCCTTTACCAACAACTTCTTGAACTTGGTATCTACTCGCCTCACCATACTCTGTGAAGAATTCTCTTTCCAGCTGAGCAAACAACATCAAAAAATGTATGAATCATTAAATTACTTTCACCTAGGATTAACACCAAGTGGAATTATTAAAAAAAAATAAAATAAAATGAGTTATTTTCAAAATCTTCTTTGTTTTTAATTCTCGGTTAGTCATATTTAAGATATCCTCGTCTGATATCTTCAGTTTTGTGAACTAAAGGACACAGAAGTCCTTATCTAAGTTAACAACTAACCCGGAATGGAAAACGAATTACCCATTTTTTAAAGGAAAAAAAACTCCTAATTATACACTATAATGCAGTTTAGCAGGATACACATATTGCAAACGCAAATCAAAGCGAATAATCATATATTTTTGTAAAAGACAGACAAGAAAACATGCTTCAAATTCATATATAGGTGGGATTAGTCATAACAAATGAATTACATTATCAGAGACATTGATCAGACAGAAAAAAAACAGTAAATGGAAATTTATCTAAATTTCATAAACTGACAAAAATTTATTTAAAGATATCCTCGTCTGATATCTTCAGTTTTGTGAACTAAAGGACACAGAAGTCGCTATGCACGCGAATAATCATATATTTTTGAAAGAAAAAAAAAACTCCTAAATATACACTATAATGCAGTTTAGCAGGATACACATATTGCAAACGCAAATCAAAGCGAATAATCATATATTTTTGTAAAAAACAGACAAGAAAACATGCTTCAAATTCATATATAGGTGGGATTAGTCATAACAAATGAATTACATTATCAGAGACATTGATCAGACAGAAAAAAAACAGTAAATGGAAATTTATCTAAATTTCATAAACTGACAAAAATTTATTTAAAGATATCCTCGTCTGATATCTTCAGTTTTGTGAACTAAAGGACACAGAAGTCGCTATGCACGCGAATAATCATATATTTTTGAAAGAAAAAAAAACTCCTAATTATACACTCTATTGCAGTTTAGCAGGATACACATATTGCAAACGCAAATCAAAGTGAATAATCATATATTTTTGCAAAAGATAGACAAGAAAACATGCTCCAAATTCATATATTGGTGGGATTAGTCATAACAAATGAATTACATTATCAGAGACATTGATCAGACAGAAAAAAAAACAGTAAATGGAAATTTATTTAAATTTCATAAACTGACAAAATAAATATGATTTTAAAAAGTAAAATTTTGTCTCAAGATTCAAAGAAAATGACAGCATCAAATAGAAATCAGAAACATGGTATATATTTCAGATAGACAATGACAGAAAGAAACCCTTTTGAGAGGATCCATAGGGGCGGAATCGGAATCGGAATCTATGCGTTTTGGAACTCTGATCTTCTTAAATGCAGAACGATCGAAATCTTCAACGATTGTGATTTGGGTAATCGATGATGAAGGTTTGGGTTCATAATCGGGATACAGAACAGCCGCATTGGGGTTGGAGGGATGATTGTGCCGTTGAAACCATCGACGAATCTCGTCCACGAATGATGAAATCCCCATAAAACACGCTCAAATTACTGTTCCACAAGTTTTTTCCTTAATTCTCGATTGTCTTATTGCGTCATTGCGGGTATACCTCAGCATTCTACGGTAGAATATGCACCTGTTAATTGTACGATTTTTCGTGAGGGGTAGGAACACAAAATGTGTACTCAGTGTTTCTTTTCCTTCTTTTTTTTTTTGCTAGGGTTTGTTTCAAATAAAAGTTTATATGTTAAGGGTGGAAGGGGTGGTCTCGGGTTCACTAGAACACCGTCGCACGATATGCGGTTTCACAGGTTCAAGGCGAACATGTACTTTTCACAGCTTCTTGAACCCGGCTGATTTTGGTGTTCTAGTCGTTGGCTTGTGACAGTTAACCCTCGAAAAATAACCAACCTCTTTCTTAACGTACCCCAAACCGTTCCACAAACATAATGTAAGGAGGAATAAGATGAGGGTAATGAAGATGAGGAAGAACAAACCTAATTTGTTGAAGAAGAAGAGGTTCATGATGACACCGTTCGAGGTAAAGGTAAATTTAAAAATTAAGAAACTATAAAAGTTTGGGAGGATCATGAGGAAGTTGCCTTAGCTAAGGTTTGGATTCGAATCTCCGAGGATCCTAAAACTGGAGATCAATAAGAAAGCTCATTGTTTTGGGGACGAGTGTTTAATCATTTTAAAAAGAATGTTGGTTGAGCTGAACGAACATTCCACCAACTCGATTCAAAATGGGGCGCCATGAATACGAAGATGTCCCATTTCAAGCAAGAGCAAGAAAAGTTTGGTTGAAGCACTACACGACTATAGGTCGATGAAAGAGAAGAAAAAAAAACAATTTCCAAAGAAAATGGATGAAACAAAATTGGCAATGATGGAAGAACAACAAGAAGCTATCTAACAAGATCAATATGACCGGGACATTAAGACGTTTCTCGAATCACATGATGATATCGCCAAACCGTTCTTTCAAATCGTCCTACAATGTAAATGAGACATAACCGCATATTACGGATGGCCTTGCAGCTTTTAGATTTTAGTTCTTTTATTTTCACTTTTAGCGTTTTTTAGTTAGTTTTATTTTTATTGTTATGTTTTATTATTTTAAATTAGTTTACTTTAATCTTTAAACTAGATTTTTTTCACCCGCGCTTCGCAGCGGGAGTCGGGTCGATATCGGGGTCGGCTTATTTTGGTGGACAAAACTTATGTTGAAATGCAGACTCGTTATAGCTTACGAAAAAAAACTCGAATTTTAACATAACTCCGTTTAAAAAAAAACTTATACTTGAACGTTGGCAAAAAAAAAACGTGCATTCCGTTTAAAAAAACAAACGAACGCAATTTAGCACAGGAAAACGAAATTAATAGAAAACTAAACGGGTTAAAAGCGTATATTGTACATACTATGAGGGGCTAAAACGATTCCCCTCGCAACACGGTGGGGACATTTTTTTAATTTGGTTTGGCTCGTTTGCTGGGCTAAAAGTTGCGTACAGTCGCTATAGAATAAAACCCCATTTTTAATTAAATTTATATCGAAACGTTGATAAAATAAAAATATAGAAAGTTGTGCTTTCTGTTTTTAATGAAAAAGTAAAAAAACGAAAGTTATAACAGAGAAACGAAATTATTAGAAAAGTTGACCGATTAAAAGTGTATATTATACTTAGTATGAGGGTTGAAAATAAAAAAAATAATAAGTTACTATTCAGTGTCGTTTCATTTTAAACTTAGTTTAGTAATGTATTTTATTATTTATTTTATTTTTAAATGCTAGGGTACTTAGGGGTTCCCCATCCCTGATGTTTATGGTAGTTTAGAATTCAAATGACATGACATTACATTACATGGCATTACATGGGGCTTTTTAGTTAGGTAATTCTTAGGATAGTTAGGGGTTGAAGGGGTTCCACCCCTTCCACCCTAACACATGTGTTTTCAATTTTTATTTTCACTGTAAAATATGTATAAAAAATGTGTTCTATTTTTTGAAGATCATAAACAAAACATGATACTTTTTCATCTCTACTTATTATTGCTACAACAAGAATGAGGTTAGAAGAGAGGTTCAACGTTCTGGGGTGCTAGCCTCGTCACCTTCCTAGCTTGTTCCTGTAAAGATGAAAAACTCGTTAAAATATGTATAAAAAATGTGTTCTATCTTTTGAAGATCATAAACAAAACATGATACTTTTTCATCTCTACTTATTATTGCTACAACAAGAATGAGGTTAGAAGAGAGGTTCAACGTTATGGGGTGCCAGCCTCATACCTTCCTAGCTTGTTCCTGTAAAGATGAAAAACTCGTTAGAAGGGGTTCGGGACCGTGGTCTCGGAACCACCTTCCGATGCTCAACATTAGTGACTTATCCAACACAAGTGTTTATGTAGGTAAATGGAGAATATATGTATATATACGAGATGTAGAGAGTGTGGATGTAGATGGTGGTTGAGACCTGATGGCTTGGCTACAAGCAGCCGATATGGTGTCTAATCAACATGTAGTTGCTTTCCTCAGTGAGTGGGAGTTGGTTGTGAGAACCCGTGTGGCTGCAAGTAGAGTGACGGGTGCAGGAGGGATTTTTACACCACTATTTCATTAGACAGAACATTTCATTTGTCAGATAACTACATACCAGTTGGATGTTACCCTTTGGTGATGTTGATATCAAAACACATAACGGAATGCTAAATCATAACTTCTATTAACATTAAAACATTGTTTACATTACGTTTAACAAAAGTTACATAATTTGTTCCTAATAAGGAACGTATCATTCAGGACTTATAGTTCCAGGCATGCCATTATCTAGATCGTTTATCGGTTCGTTCTAGTCCTGGAATGCCCCTCTATTGACTACCTGTGATACGTTAAAAAATATTTGATAAAATGATGTGCTTGGAATGTCTATCAAAACTATAATAAAAACCTAATCTAGGCACCTAAGTAATACTCTTGAAAACCTATGAACTAGACCGCACTGACAGGCAAGTGTACCTATCGAATGTAGCTAAGCTTAACGGTAAACCGGATATCTAACCCTAGAGACATTATTATACTGGGTACGTTTGGTTTGGTTTGGTTAGACTCTAACTAGAGCTGAATAATTGGTTTGGGGGTTTTCTATAAACTAATGATTAACTAAGTAAATGAGAACCATATGGAGGACATTAACAATCAGGGAAAAGACTCGGAAGATATCAAGAATGAGAAAAGCACTACCTAGGTCGGAATCCTACTTGCAAGCCTCAGACTTTTACCGATTATGGAAACAATGATGGCACTGGGCTTCTAATGATAACAATTCTAGACAACCTAGTGGATCCCTAATCACTCTTAAGGTGTCACAAGTCAGGAAACTCTAAGGATGTAATACGCTCACCAGGTGTTGGATTACCTTTCAGTCTCTCCAACGACAATAAAGTACCCTACAGACAGATCACCTCTCGGTCTCATTGTCACAGTACATTCAAGGAATGCACAGGGTAATCTTAGAATAAAACGCTATGACATGGACTAGCAACAAATACTAAGAACCTAAGACAACTTCCTCTCAAACAGTTTACACTCAGAATCCTAATACAGAAGACTAACCGACTACCTCTTACATTTCGGGTATCGAGATAGGAAGAACACTCAGATCTAATGAAGCACCAACTACTACTTCTATGGATCACTACGTCTAGCAATACCACCACAGTCACAAACAATTAAGCAAGTAACCTAAACATGCATCTATAACTGAAAGACATTCAACAAGAACACATGCGGGACAATAATCAACACTAAATCAGATCTAAACATGCATAACATTATATCAATTGAACTAAGATCGTTACAATATTATCAAACCATCATAATAATCATAAACCGAATAAAAATCCAAAGTTTGTATTCATCAATAACCTATGTAGTATTCGTCAATAACTTTGTAATAAGCTAGTGAATAATGAAAAAAAAATCCAAACTTTATCAATAACTTTGTAATATAAAATAATGAAAAGTTGATGTGAGATGCTATGTAACAAGACAATACATACATAAATGCATACCAATGCCGGTCAACTTTAAAGTTCAACAAGATTTGTCGTCAAGCAAGTCAACTTTAAAGTTAAACAAGATTTTTTCTACAAAACAAATAGTGCAATAAATAGATGTGATATAATGTAGTACCATTTATCATTCGCCTACACTTCTCAAAACCCACATATTTCTTATCCAAAAAAAAAAAACCAAAATACTAAACCCATGGTAGCTAGTGCCGCCGGTGGTAGTTGTGGTGGACGGATGAAAGAAACCGTTAGCTTCAGCTTACATGTGATAACAGGCAGGTGGTTCATGGTGTTTGCCTGCCTTCTCATCATGTCAGTCGCCGGAGCAACTTACATATTTGCTTTATACTCCGGCGACATTAAATCCTCTCTTGGATATGACCAAAGCACCCTTAATCTCCTTAGCACCTTCAAAGATTTGGGTGGCAATGTTGGAATCATTTCCGGTTTAATAAACGAAATCTCACCACCGTGGGTGGTGCTCCTCCTCGGCGCCGTCATGAATTTCTCCGGCTATTTCATGATCTGGATGGCGGTCACCGGAAAAATCGCGAAACCACCCGTTTGGCAAATGTGTTTGTTCATTTGTATAGGTGCAAATTCACAAACGTTTGCTAACACTGGAGCTTTGGTTACTTGTGTTAAAAACTTCCCAGAAAGCCGAGGGGTAGTTTTGGGAATTTTGAAGGGTTTTGTAGGGCTTAGTGGTGCAATTATCACGCAGTTGAGTCATGGTATTTATGGGCATGATTCAAAATCACTCATCTTGTTCATTGGCTGGCTTCCGGCTGCGGTATCGATCGTGTTTCTACGAACCGTTCGGGTTTTAAAGGTGGTTCGACAAGCGAATGAGCTCAATACTTTCTATAACTTTTTGTATATTTCATTAGGGTTAGCAGGGTTTCTTATGGTTATGATCATAGCACAAAACAAGTTTCCGTTTTCGCCCTCCGAGTTTGCTGGAACTTCCACTGTTGTTGTGATCTTACTCTTTGTTCCTGTTGCCATTGTTTTTAAAGAAGAGATGAAGCTTTGGAAAAGAAAGCGAGAGACGGTTAACGATATCCCAGCGGTTAATATAACCACCGAGAACCCGGCTATCGTACCATCACCGGAGAAGGAAGTTTCTTGTTGGAAAACTGTTTTTGCTCCACCGGAAAGAGGGGAAGACTTCACCATATTACAAGCAATTTTTAGTATAGACATGTTGATATTATTCACAACTACAACTTTCGGTGTCGGTGGGACGCTAACCGCCATCGATAACCTAGGCCAGATCGGAAGGTCGCTCGGGTACCCGGTTAAAAGCATCACAACTTTTGTGTCTCTAGTCAGTATCTGGAATTACATGGGTCGGGTCGCGTCGGGTTTTGTTTCGGAACATTTACTAGCCAAGTATAAGTTTCCACGTCCATTGATGCTCACAATTGTCCTCTCTATTTCATGTGTAGGACATCTATTTATTGCATTTGGGGTACCCAATGGGCTTTACGTGTCATCGGTCATAATCGGGTTTTGTTTCGGGGCTCAATGGCCGTTGATTTTTGCTATCATATCTGAAATATTCGGGTTGAAATACTACTCCACCCTGTATAATTTGGGTGGCGGGGCGAGCCCCGTAGGGGCTTACATTCTCAATGTGCTCGTAGCAGGTCGACTTTATGATAAAGAGGCGGAAAAACAACTGAGATTAGCGGGAAAGACACGACAAAAGGGTGACGATCTAACTTGTACCGGAGTAGACTGTTATAAGATGTCTTTCCTTATTATAACCGGTGCAACAGTATTTGCATGTTTTATCTCATTCATCTTAGTGCTTCGTACAAGAAAGTTTTACCGCACTGACATCTATAAGAAGTTTCGAGAGGCAGGAGATGTGACAAACACCTCTACTGAGATGGTGGTTCCGCCCGTGACCAGCATCGAACCACCCCTCCAAAGAAAAATAGTGGAGGAAGAATAGTTGATATAGATTTTGTCGGTTTGTATCCAATATGTCATAATATGAAATTAAAAAGAAAGAAAGCCATTTAGTTCTTGTGGTATATATATTAAGCACGTTGATTTCCAACAAAACGGGAGATCCTTTTTATTAAATGTTATATTTTCTTATAAAGTCTTTTATGGGTTCATAAAAGATATTTGGCAATTATCAGTGTCATGTACCATTTTTTTTCTTATCTAATGTGGGGTCATGTCAATATGTATATTTGTATTTTTTTTATTGGATGTTATGTGACTTTTCTTTTCGAAATAGTTAGGCTTTTAAAAGGCTTAATACAAATGGTGGGTTTTTTTTAAACATTTGATTTTATAGTAGGCTTTATTACAAATGGCGAATTCTAAGTTTAAGAAATTTTGTTTGAATTGAATTCGCTAAAGATATGATAATGAGTACTTTTTAAAGAGAGAAATGAAAAAATTGGAAGGAATGTATAAAAAATTTATGTTTTAGAGTTTTTCTAATTAAATAAAATAGAAAAAAAAGATTTGAAGACTTCCTAACTTTTCTCCAAATAGACAAATTTGTAGAGAAAAGAATTCCTTCCTAAAATCTTTAATTTATTTTTTCGTTTATTTGAATTCTTAAACACGAAATTAAACTATATATTTCCCTTCCACTTCCTTCATTCTCCCCTTAATTCTCTTTTCCTTCTTTTTATTCGTTTATTAAATTCGTGAACACAATGTAAGTAAATTTAGTTTTTCAAACATTAAATTTCTTTAGTTCTTTTACATCTTTTATTTTATATATAACTTAGTTCTTCCTTATAATATTATATAATATTTATAAAAAATCAAAATACACAACTTGATTTAGTTTTTTTATTTGGATATAAAATTTATTTTGAAACGTACACAAAAACAAAAGGAACTATGTATAATGAGAGAACAAAGACCGAAAATGTTCTCCCTCCCTCCCTCTCCAAGAATCACCACATTCACTTCTTCTCCCACCTACCACCATCGCCACCAACCTCGGCGACTGAATCTTCATAGCCACCATCTCCGGCGCTTGAAGCATCACCAGCTTTACCACCCACCAAACTCCATCGTTGCCTAAAACCCTCAAAAACCATCGTCATCACCTAAGTTAATTATGAACGAAAATAAAACTAATTGACTATAAAAAATAAATTAAAACTAATTGGCTAAAACCGTTATTTAGATCAAACAACAAGAACTAAAACCTAAGTTAATTATGACTCTATTAAAAAGTTTATCTGTGAAACCCAGAGAATAAAATAAAATAGACCTAATTTTTATTAATTATATTCCATATATTATCAATTACCTTAAACTGAAGTGTCGGTGTAAAAGCCATCGACAAGTTCAGCCCCTCAAGTTTAGTAAATGTAATTTTTAGCCCACAACTTTATTAAATGTAAAAAATAACCCTTTAACTTTATAAGATGTCACTTTGACTCTCCTCAAGTAGTTAAAGTTTCAAGTTTAGCAATGTAGTATATATTTTCTTTAATAATTTTAGTTTGTTTGGTTAATTTTTTTTCTTGGTATCGCGGTATAAATTTTGTTTAAAACGAAGTCGTATTCAAAATCAAGTATTTTTTATGTATCGTGGGTTATTTTCGACTGACGGTAACGTGCTGGTACCGTAAAGAATGCGATCGACACCGGCTAAAAATCATCGGTACCGTTATATAATGAATTTTATCTATGTTTCGAGTCATCGTAACTCCATACGTTTATGTTATGTATTTAACCACGTTTCTTTTTATGCTTACCCACGTTAATGTCACCGTCTCAACCGTTTAATGTACGCCTCCCGCCGCGGAGCGAAGGCAAACTTTATTTAACCACATTTCTTTTTATGTTTAGCCACGTTAATGTCACAGTCTCAACCGTTTAAGGTCCCGTCTCCTCCCGCGGAGCTCGGGGAAACATTTCTAGTTATATATTATTATAGAGTTAATTATATAAATGGCCTTTGTGGTTTGATAAAACTGCATATTTGGCTCCCAAGTTTTAAAATTGCATGTTTAGTCTAAACTTTTGGGATTGGTTGCGCATTTAGCTTCTTGTGTTAACACAAGTTAGTTTTTAACGTAAAGTTAGCCCATTTATCATCCACGTGACTTACGATTACAAACTTAACCCTAAAAATGAGTTAAATAAATAAAATTCATTAAAAAAATCAATATAAAATATGTAAAAATCAATAAAAGTTCATAAAATATAGTAAAAATCATTAATTTTTTTACTGATTTTAATGTTTTTATTGCCTTTTTACTTATTTTAACTTATTTTTGGGGTTAAGTTTGTAATCGTAAGTCACGTGGATGACACAAGGGCTAAGTTTCCGTTAAAAACTAACTGGTGTTAACACCAGGGGCTAAAGGCGCAACCAGTCCCAAAAGTTTGGACTAAACTTGCAATTTCTTAAACCTAGAATCTAACATGCAATTTAATCAAACCACATGGTTCATTTATGCAATTAACTTATTATTATATATACTGATATAATAAAATAAGAGATAAATTTTGATTTGACGTGGTAATGAATATATAATAATAATTTAATTGATGTCACAAAGATTGAAAATAACAACACATTATTTCTACAAGTTGCGTATCATGTGGTAGATTTGGGTAGATCGTATGTCATGTCACCATATTAACTAGTTTGAATAAGACTACAAGGTATATAAGAATTTTTCGATCGTGGGGCCTATCCATTTGCCCACTAAGTGCATAAAATCAACAATCAAACACCACTAATTGTATAAAATCAACGATCAAATAAGCATAAAACGTACAAGCTTTACCTTGCATCGTGAGGTCTATTAGTTTATGATATGGGAGAAAAAGAAAACGAAGCTAAGGGTGGAGGGGGCGCCCACTACGTCGTAGTGGGACTTCAAGGGGCTCCCATGGAAACACCGCCGCCACCCCCTTTAAGCCGTAGTGGGGCTTTAAGGGGCTTCGTTTCATGGCTTTGGAGTGTAGTTTCATGGCGTTAATGGTGAGCGTTAAAATATGGACGTTGGAGCATGGCTTAATGGCTTGGGTGTCGTCACCTTCATGGCTTCGTGGGGTTTCAAATGACGTGTCATATTGTCAATGATGGGTGTCTGGCTTGGGTGACCCCCACCCTAATCAAGAGATATATACCAATCGTGTGGAAGAGGAAATCATCCATTAAGTGCTTTGCTTTAATGAATATGACAAAATTATTGTCACGATTATTAATAAAAACAATAAAATGTATCTGAAAGGTTGACTTATTGTACCCTCATAATATCAAATGAAGATTATTTTTAAAGATATAATCTTCAAAATTAATACAATTGTCACGGATGTTGAAGAGAGATAGACCGAAAAAACATGACAAAGAAAGAGACGACAAGAAATCTGTCTTTACTCATATATGGATTTTAGACCGATATGGGCGTCCTTGGGAGTGCAAATTGGTGATGGTTTTAAAATCATCGGATTTCTCTTGTGGGTAAACTCAAATCGTTTTGTTTATATTCTCTCTTCTTTTTAAAAATAAAACTACTAATTTTTTTTATGTTCTCTCTTATTTTTTAAATTATATATTTATTTTAAAACTTTAGTAAATGATAAATATAATAAATAGTAATACTCAATTACTCGTGGCGGATGGCCTGTTATTAGGCTGTCTCCAACACTGAATCCTTCACTCATCTGTGGCCTAGGTGGCACCTACATGTGGGGCAACGCAACGTTGAGGGTGGTTTGCCCGTGGGGGGTTCCGCACGCCACCAGGGGTAGTTTCTTGATAATATTGGGCCCATTAGATAAATTATTTTTTTTTGTTTTTCTTAAACAATAAATCTAATTTAACATAAATTAAACAAATAAACCCTACTTTAAACATAATTTAAATTATAATTAAAACCTAATTTAATAAACATTAAACATAATTTAAAACTAAAAATCACACAACCCTAAAAATAAAAATATAAAAATCAAACAACCTAAAACTAAAACACATAATATTAAACACAACTAAAGATGCATGATAGAATCAAACGAGCAATCCGAATCCATTGAACACTCGTCTATACGTTTGAAAAAAAGTAGTCGTTGGTAACTAGCAGTTAGAAATTCAAAAAAATATATGTCTTAATTTTACACATATTTTGTTTAAGTTAAATTAATTACTTATTTCGTAACTAAAAATAATATAAATAATTAGTTTAAAAATATATATTTTCTAACGGTAATATTAATTAAAAAACAATATTAATTTTTTTCTAACGGCTAGTTTTGTGATTTGTCCATACTCTAACGGCTAGTTTTATGTTTTGTCCTTATCTTAACGACTAGTTTTTCATATCTAACTATAAATACCACTATAAACCTCAACAAAATTTACACCCAACTTTCTCATCATACATTTCATCCATTCGATCCAAATAATTCAAAATAACTTCCCATGATGAACAAATGCCGGTAAATATTCCGCAAATGCTCACACTAGTAAATAGTTTCACGTATCCACCGGAAAATAATTTTAAAATGAAGTTGTTCAAAAAAGTCAAGAGTCTGCAAGAAAAGATGTGGAGAGGGCCTTCGGCGTCCTTCGAGCAAAGGTGGGGAATTATACAAGGTTTAGCAAGATCTTCTACCTTACCGTGTTGGGTGATATAATGCGTACATGTATTATATACTACATAATTTGCTTGTAGAGGACTAAGGTGCGGCCATAACTATTTGGTCACATGAAAAGCATGAACATGCTTTACCAAGCTATAATAATGGAGCACTGTAACAATTTCAAACACGTTTAGGTTTAGAGACTTACGTAGCCAAGAAGCTCCTTAAGCACTACAAAACGATCTAGTAGAACATATTTGGGCGAACAGTGAGTAGCTTATTTATGTTTTCTATTTATTAACTTTGTATTGTCGTTCGATTTTATTGTTTTAGGTTGTTGCTGCTTTTATTTAATTTAATATAATTTTATTTTTTGTTTAAGTATTTAGTTATTTAATTATTTGTTAATTTAAGTTATTTCATTACTAATAATAATTTAAATAAATAAACGAAAAAAAAAGATGATGTGGAAATAATGAGGTTGTTTGTGTGAAGGATGAGTATGGTGGTGTTGGGAGTAAAATGAGTTTGTGGGAAGAATGGGTGAAAAGCTGACGTGACATGCTGACTAGGACTGTTTGTGAGAAGGATGACCGTCAGTGTTGCGGGCAGTCTTATGGTCTAGTTGCGTACTTATTAATGACAAACGATCGACTAGGATTTGAGTAAATATCTATATCTATATCTATACTATATAATAAATGAAAATAATTGATATCATGTATCGCGTCCACATCTCTTCTCACCATTTTTTTTCCGCCTCTCTCTCTT
Source organism: Smallanthus sonchifolius (assembly GCA_023525975.1). Lineage (NCBI taxonomy): Eukaryota > Viridiplantae > Streptophyta > Magnoliopsida > Asterales > Asteraceae > Smallanthus > Smallanthus sonchifolius. Next base: position 92,852,730 of record CM042029.1, read on the forward strand.
ATTAAATGCACTTCTTTTTTTTTAAATAATGATTTATATTTAAAAAAAATATTAATTATACTAATAAAACATATTTATTTTAAATTATCTCTTATTTTAAGAAACTTTGAAATTTAATTATGTAACTTTTGTTTTTAACTAAATAGTGATGCAAGTCAAATTATATTAAATAACAATTAATGTATTCAAACCGTGTAATATACATGTTTTTAAAGATATAATTTTTTATTACTGAGTATATAACATTACATTTTATTAACCCGTGTAACATACGAGTTTTCTGAATACAAATTTTTATTACTAAGTATATAATATTATATTTTATCAACTCGTGTAATACACGAGATTTTAACCTAGTATTCAAATAAACAAAAAGATAGGGGAGCAAATTTACTTACCTATATATTAAATACTAGCTTTAAACCCGTGTGTCACACGGTGTGAAACATTAAAATTATACTGATGAATATCTTAACATATCTTTTTATATAACATTTGATGTGTCGGTAATTTTTTTTCATATTTTTAAACCTTAGGATTATATTAATGAGTATAAAAAACATCAAAACATACATTTGATAAGTGGTAAATCTTTAACATCAAAATACATTTTATATGTCCGGTATATACCTCAAATCAAATTTCACTTCATGTCTTTCTTTCTAATTTAAATATTATTAATCTGTTTAAGGTTATTTTTAAAAATATTTCCATCCTTTATAACCACCCATAGAAATAAACCTTGTGCCTCTGCTTCCGTAAGTGTCTTGAAATCCATCATCACAAGAACTATTTAACATATCGAGTTGAAGTTGTAAATCTTTAACATCATGTTCATCAATGTTTAGTTCTTCTTTCAAATTAGTGTTGTCAATTTGTGGGAAGATTAATGAATGATTAAGGCTAACTCTTAATTGATTTTAGTTTTGACGTGCACTTCCATTTTTGCTATAATTAGCTCTTCCTAGAATAAAATAAATTTGACCCATATTTAATCATTAACTAATGAATAAAAAGTAATCATCTTTTTAAGTAGAAAGGAATAATTAAATACCTTTAGTTGACGAATTTGATCACTGAGATCATTAACATTATCTTTTGTTATTTCATTTACTACCGGATTATTGTGTATAAGTTTTGCCCTACATTTCAAGAAAAGAGATTTAAGTTTCATATCATTTGTCAACGATAGGGACACTTTTAAGATCAATAGATACATATTTAAAGTACATTTTGGACAAGATCAAGCCATTTGATATAAAACATGCGTCAATATCCCACACAGATAAAATGTCATTTTATTTTTAATAAAGTGATTTAGGAGGTTTTATGTATTAAAATGCACTTTGGGTCGCTTTCGACCCATTTGAGATATATTATTAGTGTTTGGGGATCTATAGATTTGAACTATTTAGTTACTATTGGAGCGAATCTTGTCAATGAACTTAAATTCAATCCTTTTAAGTGTGTATCAAATACTAGCTTTAATCTCGTGTGTTACATGTTTCTTATATAACATTTGATGATGTATTGGTAATGTTTTCATGTCAAATGTTAAGACTATATTGATAAGAGTAATGAAAACATAAATGCATCATAAAACTGTAAATACTTTTTATAAGAATGAAAGTACGTTTTACAATTATAATTTACAAATCGACAAATACTTCTTTGTCTAAGGTTAAAAGTTACAATGAAAAATTATAATTTACGAATCGGCAAAATGAAAAGTTACAATTATAATTTATATATGATAATCAGTTTTGATTTTAAAGTCCACATGCATATATAACTAAAATTACGTATTAAATATAATAATAAAAAATTAAAAGTTACAGTTAAAATTTATAAATCTCCAAATACTTATTTTTATACATTTAATGTTCTATTGGTAAGTTTATTATTTTTATATAAGATTAAAAATATGAACTAATTTTTATTATGGAAATAGTTTTTGATCGAAAATCTCTTACATTCTCTTTTCTTTTCTTTTCTTGTAGAATGCATTTGTTATAGTTTGTTATATAAAAAAATGACGGAATTTGTTTTTTTTTATAAGTTTTCGTATAAGAAAATACTACAATAATCACTTGGTATGTAAATTCATTAGTATAAATATTTAATTACAAGTTAAATATATTTTTATTGAGAGTAATAAAATCTTAGATAAACCATAGAGTTAGTAACTTTAAACAATAAATAAGATAAAATAATGCATACAAAAGTAACAAATCATCAACAAAAAAAAAAAGAACCACCTCAAATTTGAGAAGCCTTTACTCAGTAAAACAATGTGTATTACTTTGCATAGCATAACTATATTTCAAAACTAACATATTTGAGTCTTAAACTTGTGTGTTTATCAACTATTTTTAGTTGACATTTTAAGCACATTTTCAGGTAATTAAGCAATCTAGTAAGCAACATGACTAGGTGCATGTCGGAGATTTTCTAGATATAGCCTTTTGTCATTTCTTAGTCCATATTTTGTGAATCTTATGGCATCTACTTAAAACTTATGGCATTGTACTTTTGTTATTTGAATGACATGCATGCTTTAGTATTCTCTTTAAACAATATTGTTCTTGAGAACCGGTTATCATGTCGCTTTCCCGTGCTTTCGCCTTGGCGAGGTGTGACAAAAGTTGGTATTAGAACCATTGGTGATAGAAAATTAAGTTTTACTAAGTAAAACCTAGGCTATAGCCTTAAGCTCACACACTAGAACATTAGGGTATTGTGTGTTGCACATATCATACACATGTTATACATATATTACACTCACCTTTGCTTTTCATAGTATCATAGCCATGTCATCATACTTTATTGATGTCTCGAGGCACGTCACAGAATACCCATTACCTCCACGAGCAGTGTCAGAGAGCGAGGAGGAGCCTTCTAGGGTACCTAACTCAGAGGACTTGCTAGACGTCGACGAGCACGAATTTCTTAGACGCGCCTCATGGCTCAGATTTTGAGCTGAGTTCAGTGGGCACTGAGCACTGATGGTGCTACACGTCCTTCCACCCCTAAATCAATCCTGTATGCACTTAAGGTCTCAAGCCCGGAGGACCACGTGGCCACCACATGAGCCCTCAACCGTGAACGTCCTTTAACAGTGAAGCGGTGAGTATACCGCATAGCCTTAATATTAGAGCATGAACATGTCTTAGGGTGGTTTTAGAAGAGAGAGAAAGCATGTGAAATGGAGAAGAGAGGGTATAATAGTGATTTTAAAAACTCTAAACATCTTACTACTCTAATAAATAAAAAATTTTTCAGGACACGTGTCACTCTCTGGTTAATCCTCATCTTTATTTTCTCGCCTCTCTCTCCTACTAAATATTAGATTTTCTATTTCTCCCTCTTATTAAATAATAATCTTTATATTAATAAATCTAATTACGAATACTTATTATTTAATTATAAATAGTTATTATATCATCAATCAAATGAACTTAATATTAACTAACTTTTATCAATTAAATTAAAAAAATTAATACACAGTTGAAAAAAAAAATATTTTTAAAACTAACTTAACAAACCTTATAAATGTCACGACAAATTACATTTTTTTAAAACATATTTTGACAAATGTGTTTGTTAACAAATTACATTATATTTTATTCAACCGATGTAATATACTGGTTTATTCAACCCGTGTATTACACGGGTTTTTAAAAATATAAAATTTTTATTACTAAATATATAACATTTTATTTATTTAACCCGTGTAATACACCGGATTTTAACCTAGTAAAATATAAACAACTTTCACAAAAAGAAATTTCAAAATATTTTTATGGTATAACGGTGATATAAAAAACGCCAAATATAATCATAAAATGAAATTTTAAGAAAACTTGATATAAAATTAAAAAAAATGTATATAATTAAAATGAATCAATTCTATTGGTTTTTAACCATCAGAGATGATAATTTTAAGTTATTATTCACCATAACACAAATTTCGGGAATTTCAACTTATAGTCACAAAATGACTAATGTTCATCGTCTTAGAATAGAATTTGCTTACCAAAGAAGGATTTGATATTTAAAGCACCAAGAATGATTTGCCAACACCTAATCTTCAAGAATTTAACTTCAATTTGGTGGCTTTTTATTATTCCTCACACCGGTCGCCACACACTCGCACACTAATTCTTGGCTTTCCAGTTTGAAGTTTTGAGATTTGGCAATAATAACCCATTCAAGATTTAGTTATTTAGTTTTATTCACTAAGTTTCACCTTATTACACCCTTATGCCATAAATTTGACGAACACACGTAATCAAGAGGTAGAAAAGGCCCTAAAAGATCATGATAAGGCAATATCAGAGTTACAGACAACCTTGCAACAATGATGAGCCGATAGGAAAAAAATCTTGAAGGCGGTGAACGGAAACAACTCCGGCTTTTTAGGAAGTTCATCATGAAGATACATCGAAGGGGATCAATGTTTTGGCGGCCGGCAGATGAGGGTTGGAAGGGTAGAATTTCCGAAATTCGACGGTGATGACGTGGAGGGATGGATTTACCGTTGTGAACACTTTTTCAATATAGACGAAACTCCGGAGAATATGAAATTGAGATACGCAGTCATCCATATGGAAGGCGATGCTCTTCAATGGCATCAGTCGTTCATGAAGTCAAGTGGTGCAACGATTGTTGAACTCCCTTGGACAGATTATGTGCGAGCCATCTATGATCAGTTCTCCAACGCAATGTTTGAGGACACTATGGAGGAAATTGCATCGCTCACCTAAACGAACTCATTGAAAGATTATTGCCACTCATTTGATGGGTTACTAAACAAGGTGATTATTAGCGAGGAATATGCGGTAAGTCTGTTCGTAAAAGGTTTGAAGCCGGAGATTAAGGGACTGGTGAAGATGTTCAAGCTAAGAACATTGCATGAAGCATATGGGTTAGCACGAATTCAAGACATCAATGACAAGAATTTGATGGGGGCGATAGTCACCAAGGGCAAATCTCAGGAAGGGGAACGGAACAACAAGAATTACCCTCCAGTTAACGCTTCAAAACTTCCCTTGCTGCCAAGTCCAACAACCGGAGCCATCGAGCCATCGGCTTTTAAACCAGGAATTCTTAGCTCGAGGAGTTTGACGAGTGAGGAACTTGAGTCGAAAGGGTCAAAAGGGGAATGTTTTTGGTGTACCGAAAAGTTTGTTCCGGGACATGAATGTATGAAAAAAACACATTTACATACTCCAAATGGTAGATGATGAAAAACAAGCAAGAGAGGGGGGGGTTGTTGCAGATGACGAAGACAAGGTTCCTTGAGTCACTTTTTGAGGGCAAAAAGTGGGTTAAAGGAGGAGTATTGTTACGTAATATTTCAATAATAATAATAATACAAGGACCATTTTGTTTGTCTAGTGGAGGGGGCTTACTATATCTTGCATGATATTTATTTAAAGCATGTTGACGAATGATGAGATTATTGATTTGAATGATAAGTCTTTCTCTATTCAGTATCCCAATTCTTCTATTTTAACGTATCAAACCTGACAATATATTTCAACATTCCACCACAATCCCATTCCAAAAGTATCAATATTCGCAAAATACAAATCTGCACCTAGGGCTACAAAAAACAAAAAACAAAAAAAAATTAATCATTCATTCCAAGGTTTTAAGAAGCCTAAACAAACCGGCAGCTTATCGGATTCTCGAAAACTCGATACAAAACGCCTGAACTTCAATGAAAAGATCTTGAACATTGATTATCTTGTTTCTGATCAAACTCTGTAAGAAAACACACACCAACCGCACCAATCGATTCTGCATGTACTTATCCTTGATATTCTCACAAGACGATATACAGTTGGTTATGTACATATGCACAAACTCTGTTGGTAACTCAACCGCTGTAGTTAACTGATTCACAACTTCCATTGAATGTAGACTCATATCCATGTTCACAAGAACCATGAAGTACTCTGATATATCCGATGAATTCATTAATTTGATCAAAACTTCAACTGCGATTAACGGGTTATTCTCCACCAGTTCGGGTAGTTTCCTTGGAGTTAACCCACAGTGATAAACAAGTTTCAGGTCAGATGTCAACTCAAGTAAAACCTGTTCCTGTTGAGATGGAGCAAGGGGGCCTTTCAATGCTTTCACAATTAGGTCACGAACAGCTGCACCACGGCTCGTGTCAGCACACATCCTGAGATCCCAAAGTGGTTCGTGAGTGTTGTCGGGGTTGACCCATACCAGTTCTCCTTCTAGAACCGGGAGTCTAGGTGGGCAGGGTCTAGTCCAATGAGGATATAATCCTTCCAATGATGAAAACTGTAGCAGGCCCATTATTGTTTCATCTCTGTCACCGGATCCAATCTTAGATTTGACTAAGTCAAACTCAGGAGAATTAGCATCACATCCACGGGGAAAATCCGGGTCGGGTATCACGTTTCTTATCACGGCGTTTTTTAAGAAGCAGTTAAACGGGTCAGGATTGGTTTTGTCACGATACTGTTTCTGTAACTGGTCGAGTGGTAGGAAATTATGAGATGAAGGATCAAATTTGTTGATGTAATCTGCAGTCGAAGATTTCAAAACCTCTTTGTTACCACTTAGCAGATGAAGAACAAACGCTTTCTCAGAATTTTCGGTTTTTTCATCAGTTGCAACGTTTGTAAGCAAAGAAAGGTATGGATTGGTGGATGATTGTAGGGAGGAATATGAGTGATGAAGTAAAGCAAATGCAACCAAACGCTCAGCGGGTTTCAGAAACTTTGGTGTGTCTTTAAGCAGAATAACAACCGCGGAACAGATTTCAAGACGCAGAGACTGATGGATTTTCGTGAAGAAATCAGTTAAGATTTCTTCGACAGGTCTTTTTTCACCATCTTTAAGTAGGGAGTACAGAACAGCTGCTGTCGGTTTCCCAATCATCTTATACTACCAAAATAAATATTAATTAGTTGAGTTCTTAAATCATATTAAGCAAAATAAGAGAGAATATTTCTAATATAGGTAACCTTGATTTAAATTAGAAAAGTAAGGCAACATATGCTGTTCGAGTATTTTAAAGCATACTTAAAATCAGTACTCGAGTCGACTACATTACAAGAAGCAAAAATGTCATTTTCCTACCTGTTTACGTTGGTTTAAAAATGAGGGCATCATGAACGATGGGCATGATGCAATGATAAAACCGCAGTGTTATCGTTGATGGCATCAATAAGATTGATGTGGTCTGATGCAACACACCACACAGTTGACTAGTTTTTGAACAAGTTAGACCAGTACTCTTCTATTTATATGTCCACTCATTGCTGATTTGTTTTAAAACTTTGTATTATAAGCTTGTACTCTATGCATAGACTACTTGTACCTAGTTAGTACTTAGTGTTAGGCTTCTTTTAGCTGTACCTAGAGCTTTCTTGTATTAATATCTTATAACTTAGTGCTTAAAAGTTAACAAGTTAAAACACTAGCTATAAATAATCTTTAGTATTTTTTTAATAACAGACGCCTCACATATGGGTCAAAACGCCTCAGAGTGCATTACGCCTTTTAAAACCAAGCTGTTTACATATCTTGCTATAAAGTTAATAAAGAAAAAAACTAAAAGCCTACATTTGAGTGGTACGCAACATACTCCTTCAACAGGTACAATGAAATAAAAGCTTAAAGCAGCATAGAAATCAATAATTCACCACTTAGAAAAATAAAATATACGTCGATTTATCCACCCTTTCATATACTGACACATAACAAACAAAGGAACCATCCTATATTTCTAAGCAACATATGCATTCAATAGTGAAAACAAAGTAAAGTCTTAAAGTAGTCGAAAGCATCACAAATCAACAATTCAAGTAACTCACCTTACATCCATAAGAACTGTTATAACACGAACAAAAGAAGCATCAAACAGTCCTAACCAATATCCCCATTTGAAGTAAAAACCTATGTTGTCAAAAGCCCTTCGGGCGTGCGCCTAGGCCCTCAGGCGAGGCGAGGCGCAGGAAAAGCGCCTTGCTGCAACCCAGGCCCTCTGACGACCTTCGAGCGAGATTTCGGCTAGATTCCGGTCGGATTCCAGTGAGATTCCAGCCAAATCCTGAAAATTCTACAAATTTCGGGCAAACGGTCTTAACAATCCAAAAATGGCCTGCAACTAGCCTAAACTAGCCCTAAACAAGCCTAAAACATGTCTAAAACCCCCAAAATGGTATATTTGTTTTGTGCGCCTTTCTTATCTCGGGCCCTCGCCTTTTAAGCGCCTTGCGCCTAGGCCCAAAGCTCACCTTTTGCGCCATGAGTGAGCCTTGCGCCTTTGACAACTATGGTAAAAACAATCCAAAATCTTTAAGTTGCTTAAAGCATCATACAGTTTCACAATTCAAACCATATTTAGTAAACCTTTTGGGACTTGTGCATAATTTAACAAATCAACCTTCTATTCAGAGAGCCAGGGTTCCATAACTGTTCATTTGGACTATCATTACAACCGACTGAATGTCATTTGACTGCTTAATTGAAGATGATCAGAATTTCATATTAACAGCATACGTTCGACCTACAAACTCTGTTTCCGAATTGAACCTGTTAATAAACTAGATTTGGAAAGGTTCAATAACAAACTACGGTTCTGCTTTCACTCGTTATGGATTGTGAAACCCTTAGAAAGAAACAAAACGAAACCCTAACATATCAGATCCGCATATAAGAAGAGTGATCGAGTTTACCTGTGATTGTTGTCACCGATTTGGAAGAGAGAGATGGATGTTGAATTCCACACGAGATTTTGATTACTCAAGAATTCGTAATATCTATGGTTTCTATAAACTTTACTTTTTTATCATTGGACCACATAATTAAAAGAGTTAATCGTATAAATGGTCATTGTGTTGTATCTAAGATTTTAAAAATTGCAAAATTAGCCTAAATTTTTATGGTCTGATTTCGTGTTTATCTCTTGACGTTAACATCAATTAATTTTTAACAAAAAATAAGCTCACGTGTCATCCACGTGACTTACGATTGTCAGCTTAACCCTAAAAACGAGTAAAAAACTGTAAAAACAAGTAGAAAAAAATCAATAAAAATTCATAAAAATCAGTAAAAATAACTAATTTTGTACATATTTTTACTGATTTTAATTCATTTTTAGTGTTAACCTTGATTTTTTTTTATCCAAAATCGTAACTTTTTACGTCTAAATCGTTTATCTAGCTTCCATTAAGCCAGATTTAAGCATCGTTCATATTTTAACGTGTAAAATTCTAACCTTTAAGGTGAAAATTCTAGTTTTACTCCAAAAAACCATTTTAAGCAAATACAGAGATTTCAGATTAGATCCCTACCTTAAAGACGTTTTTTAGTGTTTTCTTGCTCTATTTCAATGGGGGAATGAGATTGTAGAGCTTTCTCTTTCTAGAAACCTCCTCTCTCTCGCTAGTCGTTTTTGTTGAAGATGATAGAATGAGGGTGGGGTAGAGGCTGATTAGGGTTATGGAACCCTCGTGGATCAAACCACTCCCCCCAAACTCATTCCCTTTATTTTCTTTCTTTCGGCCCAAATAGTAAACATGTCGTTTTTAGGTGTTGAAAGCCTAATGATTGGAAACCGATTTCCACACGAGAATCATTTTCTTTTTACAATTTAGCCTCTGATTAAATCATAAGCTCTATTTTTGTTGTCAAACAGAAAATTTACTATGTACAAATAAATAAAAGGGTTGATGACTGACATCAAATCTCTAGATTTTGATGTGGTTTTTCTAATCATTTTATGACATATTTCCACCCACACTTGACAGTTAACATGTTACTTTTTTTTTTAATAACAAATTTCTTTTTGAGGGACTTGAACCCATAACGTTAGGTGAATTTAAGAGGCTTTACCTCCGCCACTGGGCCACCAACCCCAATGGTTAGTTAGCATGGTACCTCTTATCTTGCGTGTGCATCTTTATCTCTAATCATTGGTATTAGTTGCGGTCACAATAAGATAAATAAAAAACCGAAATTGCTCTCATGATCGTATCTATAATTTAACTTTTTAACTTATAACCGAGATGCATACTAGTGTCACCGGTACAATTTGTTCTATAAAACTAAAATAGATCTACCATTCAAATCAAATCTTTGAAAAGCATAGTAAAGGAAGGGTAAAGTTGTTGTATATAGAACCCACAAGTATTCTTGGTTTTTAGGCATCAGGTGCTACTTCATTGAGGCGATCAACTTCTTTTTCCCATTTTAAACCGAACATCTGCCGTCCAAATGGTACAATTAGATTATACCTGAAAACCTGCCAGATTTTGATGATCATTTGAGTTGGCATTAGGTTAGAAAGTGACATTTTCGGATTGAATATTTATACTCATAGAAGTGGCAATTTCAACCCATTCCATACATGAAGCATCAATTCAGGTAATGTTTTATTTCTTCTTTTTTTAGCGTGAATCATATATTACCATTAATAAAAAAATGATTACAATAAAGTGGCAGGTAAACGATCAACAAGCTTCGCCGGTGCCCCTTTTGGATAGCAAAACTAATCCTACTAAAAACAAATCTTTGAGTTTTAGGGGCCGAAAAATTACTAAGCATGACCCGCTAAACCCTGTTTAGTAGTTCCACAGCCTCCGGAGCTAGGAAACCAAATGTATCAAAGGCAAAAGGGATAAACACGTGTTGATTCTACTGGTTCAAAAGTAAAAAATTAAAATAAAAAATAAATACGAAGACAGTTTTAAAGGAAATGAGTCAAATCGATTGAATGCGTTGAAAGTAGGCAAGGGCGTATATTATTGAATAAAACCACATAAATTGTTCTTATCCGAAAATTTGGACTCACGTTAGAAGGTTTTGCAAATCATATCCCTTAAGGATATGATTAGCAACCAAAAAAAAATTATTTAAGCATAACTAAAACCATATAACAACAGTTATCATCACTAACCATCAAAGTTAGTGTCTTAACCTTAAAATTTGGTTTTTTTAACCATTAACTGCCAAGTTACTAAACGGTAGTTATGGGAAATGAGTTGTAAATGATAGCTAACCCCTAGGGCTATTGTTAACATTTTCTATTAATGAGATGACTTCTATAATCATATGTGAAGAACAACATATTTATTAAACAACTAAAATTTGGGAGCAAAAAGTGTTTTTTGTTCAACCCGACCCGTTTTCTGGTTCAAAGGTCACCCATTTCCCATCGCTGTGTATGGGCATGGAAGATTGGTATGTTTTAAAAGTATACAGTTTTTGTAATCATGTTTGACACACTAATTGATAAATAGTTATTAAGGTCAACCGTTTCGACCCGTTACTCAACCCATCGGACCCATCCATTTTGCCATTTCATGCCGACATAGAAAACATGGAATCAAACAAATACGGATCATCACGCACCTTATTGTTGATGGTACGCAGCTGAAGTTTCAAAGAATCTGAATATTCATCCCATTTAGTCATATCTCCACTCTCCTTGTGAGCACATGCTTTCTTTAACATTAACCGCCATTCAGCAACATCACTCCTGATTCCTTTGTTAAGTTCAACCCATTCAGGTGCGCATTTGTTCCTTGAAAGTATCCGATACAATGTGTCCTCAGCTGGATCCGCATGAGGATTTGTGTTTAAATTTAGGGGTTTTCCCTTCCCGGGTAGGTTTTCAAAATAACCCTCTTCCATAGAATGCCAAATCCTTTGCTCAACAACATTGATAATATCGGTTTCTGACCTGCACACATGTTTTGATGATACTTTGGGCATGAGTATGCTTGTTGATACCTTATGTTAGTTTCAGAACTAAAATCGATCTTTTTGTATTTAAAGAATTATATGCAAAGTGAATAAAAACTTTAAAGGAAGTTCATAGCAAAACTTTGTAGAAACAAGATTTACTCTGATTTCTTGCTTTCTCATTTCAAACACTGATTTATATTTTTATGTTAGACACTGATTTCAAATTTCTTGATTATATGTTACCGAATATCTGATTTGTTAAGAGACCAACTTCAACAAAAGAAAAAGGAAACGCGTGCCAACTTTACCATCTTAGAAGATGCTGCATTATTACCTTGTGTACCACAATGAAAAGGAAAAGGTTCTTGTTATTTTTTTCAAAATTTGTAGCTGTACTAGTCACAAATACAACCATTTTTGCTGGAGATACTTATTGGAATTAATCAGGTTTGTTCACGGGTCAAATAGGGGTTGGCGGTCAAAAATATGTGGGGCAGTCAAAGTAAAAGGTGAAGCCAATTGATCAAAAAATCAAGAAATATTAAAGAGACAGAATGAAAAACCAACCAGGAGATGAAGACCTGGAAACTGAATATTATTGAAAATGTGGAAGAAATTGAAAAACTGGAATACATGAAAGGATCATTACCTAGCCTATTTATAATTGATAAAAATCATTCTAGGCTAAAAATCATCTCTAGAAAATAGCATTCACAGTCAATCCCATGAAATTAAAAATTGCAGATTGACTGTATCTTTATTAGGAAAACAATATAAAAAACTTTTTGACTAATTATCATAATAGTTTCCAAGATCAGACCTTCAATCACCCCCTTGTTAGTTGCATATTTAGCCATGTTTTATCATAATTTTAGCATTCGTTTTTACTACATATCATGCATTTATCACTTGTATATTCTTTTATTTTGTGTTAAAACTTGAATTGGTGGAATGGAGTCTACATTGGATTGTTTTTTATGTTTTTGTAGGTATGGATTTATCCCTAAGGATCACAAAGAAGATTGGAGAGGGTTGGAAAGATTAAAGCTTGCATTTTGAGGTTGAACAGAATTTTGGACAGAATATTATGCAGAAAATTTACACGGCCGTGTGGAGCTGTTGAAAATAAAAAGAAATTAAAATATTGAAATATTATATTTTATGGATTTAATCTATTACTATAATATATCAAATATATATTAAAAAAAAAGAAAAGATATATGCATACCTACGTGGGAAGGTTAAAAGGAAGGGATCATCACAAAATCATCTCAATTTGCTTCCTGGAGATTGACGGCGACGGAAATCGGATGAAAAGCTAAAGTAAGTTTTTATTGGGTTTCTTGCAATTAGAAGACAATTACTTCTTTTATTATCGTAAGTTTTTGTTTTTATTTTTTTTTCGTTTATTGATTTAGCCGTCATGTCCGGCTAAATCAATTTTGATTCCGACACTAGGGTTTATTTTTTTTGGTTTGATTCAAAACTTATGTGAAATGATTATGAGATCTAATTTTTGATTGGTTTGTTTATGTGATTTCTTGGTCTCAAATTCGGAATCTTTTCCGGAAACATATTAGATTGTTAATAAAACTGGCCACTTTGTTAATTTCTCTAATAAAGTTCTTCAAGTTTAAAACCCTAATACGATTTTAATCTTGAAAGAAAGGAACAAATAACTGTTCGCGTTTGTCTATAAATTCGATCTCGTTATGGAAATCATATAATCTAGTTAACATTCCAAACGGCGTGTGTGTTTAATTCTAATCGATACTTCTATCACCGCAACCCGCACATTAAGGTCCGAACGGCGTGAACTTAGAGTAGCGGGTTGGCTCTAACCGACGAACTGCGCTTGGTTAGACATTAGATGGAGTGGATGTCCGAACGGCGCGACGTTTAGTATTGATACAAATCATTTAAATAAATGATCGTTGCACCATAATTGTTAATGATCGTAAGTCGAGTCAAGCTAAGAAAATACCTTTTGTGTTGGAGTTATCTTTTAATATTTGAATTCGCTCAACGGTTTAATTAATGTTTTTACTATTATTTTTTCATAATCAAAACCCCCTCGTAATATTTTAGTAACAATCGTATCTACATTTAAAATATTTTGGTATAATCCTGTTAATCTGTATCCCTGAGGACACGAACCTTACTCCATTCATACTATTTAAATAAATGATCGTTGCATCATAATTGTTAATGATCGTAAGTCGAGTCAAGCTAAGAAAATACCTTTTGTGTTGGAGTTATCTTTTAGTATTTGAATTCGCTCAACAGTTCAATTAATGTTTTTACTATTATTTTTTCATAATCAAAACCCCCTCGTAATATTTTAGTAACAATCGTATCTACACTTAAAATATTTTGGTATAATCCTGTTAATCTGTATCCCTGAGGACACGAACCTTACTCCATTCATACTATTTAAATAAATGATCGTTGCACCATAATTGTTAATGATCGTAAGTCGAGTCAAGCTAAGAAAATACCTTTTGTGTTGGAGTTATCTTTTAGTATTTGAATTCGCTCAACAGTTTAATTAATGTTTTTACTATTATTTATTCATAATCAAAACCCCCTCGTAATATTTTAGTAACAATTGTATCTACACTTAAAATATTTTGGTATAATCCTGTTAATCTGTATCCCTGAGGACACGAACCTTACTCCATTCATACTAGTAGGTTCACATTTTATTACTTTATTTGGTGGATTCGACACACATCACCCCTAATCTTGTGATGGTACACTGATAGCCTTTATGGAAGAAGCTCTTGCGATTGGTACAACTTCCTTGAATTCCAAAAGTAAAACCGAGTGAACGGTAGGCTTTGGTATCCGGTTGAGTTTGATGACACTCCTGTAACAAGGGCAGAAACAGCTGAGTGAAGTGTACAGTGTTGAATATGGAAGTTAATCTTCTTGTTTACGGGGTCAAGCAAACGGTAGGCTTTGGTCAAGCAAACGGTAGGCTTTAGATTTAAGCTTTGCCTCCATTAAATTCTTGAATCTCTTGAAGCAGTCAAAAGCCTCATATTTGGTCTTGATCCCATAGACCCATATAAACCTGCTATGGTTGTCTACGATCAGAAACATGTATTTGTTTCCACCTTGGGTCATGGGTGTGATCGGACCACACAAGGCCGGTCCGTCATCTTAAACTAGGACATTCAGAAGAAAATAAGTTTATACATCGGAAACATTTCAATTTTGATTGATCCTTTCCCTTCTTTTGCTGCTGTGACGAACCTTGTTCATCGCCTCTTCCACGACCCCGACCTCTCCCTCGACCCCTATTGTTACGGTACCCTGAAAACAGCCTTGATTCTAACTGACCAAGTCGGATAGTTTGTAGCTATTAACATTGGACATTGGAGTGACATGGAGTGGTGTTTCCTTGCAACAACTATGGCTTTATTTTGATTCTGGTCACCCATCTTCTGTCTTTGATTCTTGATTGTACAGTCCTTTGAATCAAGATTTTCCAAGCAGTGGTCGTTCCTTTGAACCTTGCTCAGACCTGACTTTCTTGATTAGCCTCAGCTCTGATACCAGTTGAAGCCAATTGGCTCAAATAATCAAGAAATATAACGGAGTGAAAAACCAACCAGGTAATGAAGACCTGGAAATTGAATAATATTGAAAATGTAGAAGAAACTGAAAACTGGAATACATAATCGGATGAATACCTAGCCTATTTATAATTGATGCAAATCATTCTACGCTAAAAATCATCACTAGAAAATAGCATTCACAGTCAATCCCATGAAAGTAGCTGATGACATAGGAGGATTCATCCTCATTCACCCCTCCCCCTAATCAAATAGAGAATACGATACCTCAAGCATTTCAACAACGAAACAGGAGGAAACCTCTCCTAGGAAAAGATCTTCAGCGCTCCGGATGAGCACAGTAGGAGAAGACTCTCCCTCCTGTCTAACGAACAAGACATGGACACAATAATCGAAGAATGTCATACTCTCGTCTAGAAAAACCTCGAGGAACGAGATAAAGAAGGCGCTGACCTAGCAAAGGGGCAAAGCAATGGTTGTTGCTTTCAACAGAAAAGAAAGTCAAAACATTACCCAACCCAGGCCACTAGGATGACCGAGAGAGAGCTACGAAGAAGAAAGTTGCTTGTCAAGTTTCCTCTTCTGGAGAAGTCACGAGATTAGCTTGAAGAACGAGGAACCACTTGAAGACCACTATAGATACGAAGCCGTTTGAAGATCACTCGGGGTCAAAGACTCATACTTACAACTTTAGCATGATCCTCTCCTCTTTACTTTCGTTGCTTCCCCTTGTATTATATACTATGTTTCCCTGTATTCACGTTACTTCCCTTGGTTGTACCCAGTGACCCCCTTTGTAATAACACCGCTTAGCCTTGGAACCCCCAAGGATAAGCACCTCATTACATCAATAAAACATACTTTGTCCCAACCGCGTTATCGTTGTATCAACAGTAGCAATCGCAGATTAGCCGTGTCTTTATTAGGAAAACAATAAAAAAGGCTTTTGACTAATTATCATAACTATGGCTAGTTTCCAAGATTAGACCTTCAAAAGGGTTGGTTTATTTTGTTTAGGGTTATTTTAGTTTATGGATGTGTTTTATTTGGTACTGGTTTTATTATTTGGAAAGGGTTTATTCAGATTCCACTAGGGTTATTTTAGTTTATCTTAGTGTGTTTTATTTGGTATTAGTTTTAGTATCTGGAAAGGGTTTATTTAGTTTCCAAAGATAGGATTAGATATCTGGGTGATTAAGTTTTGGGTTTATTACAAACTAGGTTAAAATCACATGTATTACACGGGTTGATAAAATATAATATTATATACTTAATAATAAAAAAAATGTATTTTAAAAACCTGTGTGTTACACGGGTTGATAAAATGTAATGTTATATACTCAATAATAAAAAAATTTATCTTTAAAAACATGTATATTACACGGTTTAAATACATTAATTTCTATTTAATATAATTTGACTTGCATCATTATTTAGTTAAAAACATAAGTTACATAATTAAATTACAAAATTTCTTAAAATAATAGATAATTTAAAATAAATGTGTTTTATTAGTATAATTAATATTTTTCTTTAAGTATAAATCATTATTAAAAAAGAGCAGCGCATTTAATAAGAGAGAGGTGCGGGAAAAAAATGGTGAGAATAGATGTGGACACGACACGTGGCATAAATGATTTTCATTTATTATATATTTTAGGGCATTGTAATTTGTGTGCTGAATTCCAATTCATTAATAAAATTCGTGAGTTTTTTGTGTGATTTCAGGCATGTGCCATCAATACTGAGCTTCAACTTATGTACCAAATCAGGATCAAGATGGCCTCAATCTCCTTAGGGTAAATAATAAATTCAATTTATTTTTTAAATTCATATAAATCAATTTAACTTGCTTATATATTATTATATATTTGTGTAGAAAATGTTTCTGTATGAACTATCAAAATGATTTCAACTAAGAAAGCAACTAAATGTTGCATTGAAGTTCACAAAGCAGCAACCAAGTCATGAAACAACTTTTGTGTTTAAACGGATGGTTAGTCTTTATCTTGTATCTTTACATTTCATTATGTTTTCTTTTACTCCAAATAGAGTATGTGATTTGATACATTGTTTTAGGTCAAATATAAAATTCATATAATAAAAACCCTTTAAAACACATGTATGTTGTGGTTAGTAGTGTTGTAAATATAGCTAGGCGTTAGTCGGGTGGTGGGATACCGACTAGCGACTAATCGGGATTCATAGGGATTAATCGGATTGGTATTTTTATATGTAATTTTTAAAATTATATACAATTTTTCAAAAAGCGTCGGAATTTACAAAAACTTGTCTGAATCTCGCTGGAACAACGTTTTTTGGCCGGATTTTGGTCGACTACTCCCAACTTGGGCCGACTAGGAACGATTAGCGATTAAATGTCCGACTAGCCCAAATTCAGAAGGTTTTTCACCGATTTCCGATTAATCCCGATTTTTACGACATGGGTGGTTAGTTCATTTGAGACTTACATACAAAAAATATATGCAAATTGAATTTTAATAATCCATCTATTGGCCGATAATAATCCATACCGACAATTTGACCGATGACGGTCCTAACTTTTACTTTTGTTGTCATGGGCAATCCCAATAGCATAATCATTCGTAGATTTACACTCGATTTACATTACTTTTGCTCAAAATGATGATTTTGAACGAAATAAAGAAACGTACAAGCAAAATTGAATGGAATCAAGTTTAAATCGAGTATAAATCTATGATGATTATGCTACTGGGATCGCCCTTGTCAACGAAAGTAAAAGTTAGGACTATCATCGATTAAATTACCGGTATGGATTTTTCTAGTAAGTCATGGTTTGGATCAGGAGTAACTTTAATTGTAACCGAGTTTCAAAAGTATTTCATTTAGGTCAATCAATACGCATTTACATCCTCGGGTCGCCAAAAATATATAATACAAACATTTTTTAACTCTAATTATAAATTTATTAGGTTATTATTGTCAGCAGGGAATAAAAGAGGATGTAATAATAAAATACCTAATGTTGTTACGCTGGCCACGGAGTTCATGGGGGAGCTTGCGGTCGTTGACGGCGTCTATAACACCGGAGAGACGATCGGATGTCTTCTTATTAGGCTTCTGACCGGCCGCCTCTGACGAAGACGAAGCCCATCTAACCCTCGACAAGAGGATAGTGATTTCGTTATGCCCCTGTTTAGAAACAAACATCGGTGATGTGATCTTCATCCCCTTACGAAGTGGAGTCGCCATGGGCTACTGCATCCGTCGTCTTGGTCAGTTGAGTTGATGATGGATAATCAATCTGTGGAAAGAGATGAGTTGGACTCTGTTTTCTACGTGTCGAGATAAGCATCGCGAGTTAACTCAGATATCAGTCGCTGACTCGGCACCGCCTGCTAAAAAAAATTCTTACTATCAATATTCTTTTCTTTTTTCTTTAATTACTTTTTAGAATTAATTACACAGATGGCCCCTGTGGTTTGGTCAAATTATGGTTTTGGCCCCTAGGATTCAGAAACTACAACTTTGACCCAATAGTTTGCACGATTGTAACACATTTGGCCCCTCAGTTGGATGGCCGTTAACTTTGGCCGTTAAATGGATGTAAAATGTCTAAAATGCCCTTTTAATATCCAAATAATAATAAAAACAAATTTAAATTAAATACCAAAAAGTAGGACCCACCTAACCTTAAAATTAAACCATCCACCCCCTCTTCCCCTTGCTCCGATCGTTTAGATCACCAGATCTTGACCACCGGCATCTACCGCCGGACTACCCATCTCCGACAAACTCTTCCCCACCAGCATCTCCCCCGTCTCCGTCAAACTTATGTAACCATGAGCCAATGAATTTTGTTTCCACTGTTCTTTAGCAATCCTTTTTTTCATGGACTAGATTGTTTGACCTTCAATTGAATTACAACACAAAGAAACCTAAAGATTTAATCTTTACTAGAACACATAACATTCAAGAACACTGAAACCCAAAACCAAAATAGAATGTTCATCAACAAAATCAATTTAAAAGCATACCAAAACTGCCTACCTGGATATGAATGAGGGAGTCTCTGCAAAAAAAAGCATACCAAAACTGCCTACCCAAACCCAAATCTGTGAAGCCGCCAGAAAACCCGCATCTCTTAGGAAGAAGAAGAACCTGAGAGGCTCCATCTCTCCGGCGATCGGAAAGCCCTCGGAGCTCAAAGAGCTCTCGCTACCTAGCAACCACCTTACGAACCAAATCCCGGCGATTGGGGTCCGATCGTGTGCGAAGGAGATGGAGCAGACGCCGTGAGCGTCCCAGTAGCAGTCGCGGCAGAGGACGAGGTTGTCGGTGAAGCAGCCGACGGATAAGGGGGCGGATCGGCAGCCGTCGCAGATCTGGGAGCGGAGGTGTTTGCCGGAGAGGGCATTGGCGGTGTGGACGTGTTTGCCGGAGAGGGCATTGGGAGCGGAGGTGTTTGCCGGAGCGGTGGTGGTAATGACGGTGAAGATGACAGACAGGGGCCATCCTTGTATTTTGGTTTTAATTTTTGTGGTTATTAATTTTTGTTATTAAAAGAAAGGGCAGTTTAGTCATTTTATAAAAACTTAACTGAGTTTTTGACGTCTGTTAGTGTCTGGGGCCATGGGTGTTACAATCGTGCAAACTATTGGGTCAAAGTTGTAGTTTCTGAATCCTAGGAGGCAAAACCATAATTTGACCAAACCACAGGGGCCATCCGTGTAATTAATTCTACTTTTTATATTCAATTTTAAAAATTACTTTTTTCTGTTTCTGTATTTACTTTATTAGTAACTTATTTTACGAATTAGTCGTTTCAAGGCATGTTTGAGGTTACTTTTTGAGTTACTTATTAACTTATTAACCTTTTTAAAAAGTTAATAAGTGAAAATTTTGTTTAGGTAAATCAAAAAAAGATGAAAAAATAGAAGAAAATAAGGAGTTTTCAAGAAGTAACTCCACTTACTTTTCAAAACTACTTATTAACTTTTTAAAAAAGTTAATAAGAAGTTTTCAAAAGCAATCCCAAACACACCTTCAATATTAACTCATATTCGCGTCATAATTTATCTATTTTTCGATATTCATGACTGAGTCGTGTCAACTTAATACATTTTTTTATATGCTTAGTCACGCCATAGTTGTCGTCGCAAAAGTACACAAATGGTTATGTGGTATGTTCAAATTTTGGATTTGCTCTCTAAGTTTAAGAAATTACTCTAGGAGACTAAAACTATATAAATGGGTAACATACTTAGTCCTCAACTTGGATGACCTTTAAAATTTGTTAAGTGGGTGAAAAATTACTATTATCGATATTTTTACTATATTATAATGCACCATTAAATGACATTTCAAATTTTAAGTAACACAAGTATGATTGTTTAAGATACAACACTTAATGCATGTGTTAAAAACTTTTTGTGAGTAAATATGTCTTTTAAGCAATACTTACGTCTTTCCTCCCTTAATTTTACTCAACTTTGGTTATTTAAACAATAATTACACCTTTTAAACATCACCAGAACCAATTTCAAAAGACATCACGAGACCACTGCTAGCTTGGCTTGACTTTCTAGCGGTTTGTAGATGTCCACGTCATATAAAATCTAACGGCATTAAGTTTCTTTAAGGGGGGTCCAATGTAAGAAAATAATGTGAAAGTAAGGACCGGTGGTAAGAATATTCTCAGTTGAGATTATTATTGGGCAATTGTTAAAAGGTGAAGAAAAATTATATTAAGGAAAAAAAACAAACCAACGCAAAATTTATTAAGAAAAAAAATCATATTATATATACTACAGGGGTTAAATTTGAAAATTTAGAAGCTTTAGGGGATTAAAATGGTATTTTACAAAGTTGGAGGTGACTTTTGCCATTTCGATAAAATTGAAGGGGGAAGATTGCTCGGTTGCATTTAAGGTTATTTCAATGTAATTTTTTTAAGAAAAAATTAACGAACGAAAGTTATTGTAAAAAAATCAAATAAGTAAAAAAAGTAACGAACTAAAAGCATATATTAAAAATATATTACATGAGTAAAATTGAAAGTTTAGAAATTTGAGATGTAGAGTTGAAAACTTTGTCCAGGGTAAACCTGAAACTTTAAAAAATTGAAAGGTTAGGTTGTAAATTTTGTTAAACTGAGAGGTTGAGTTGTAAATTTTTGTTAAGCTGAGAGGTTGAGTTGAAGTTTGTGTCGGTGGTTTTTGAGTGCCCCAAACATTAGAAATTAAGATAGTAGTAATTTATATTATATTACAGCGATGAGTTATATATATCAAGTTTAAAATAATATGTTGGTCAAATATATTTTATAAACTAAAGCGAAATCAAAATTTGAGGTCTTTCTATTTAGAAATATAATAATTTCTGGTATTTAAACTCATAATCACATTCTGATTAAAAGAAAAATAAACAAGTATAATTCTATAGGGTTTAATAAAAATGAAATGAATCTTTTGATAAAATTGCTATGCTTAGTGTGTGACTCGTTGGTTGTTCGCTAAATCATTTGTTGTCAATTGGAACATGTGGATCTACCTTCTTTTCTTTAGCCTTTACGTTTCACAAATTACCAGTTGAAGATGTAAAGTTTTTACACTCATTGCATACCAAAACTCTAAAAACTTGGAGGCCCAAAAATAATGGAGCCTAAAACGTTCGCTTTTTTCTTTATATATTAGGATGCCCATGAATACATATAGGAAGGTTATAGAGAAAACCACATAATTAAAACATAATTTATAAATGCTTTATTTTAGGTGTCAAAAGGATAGCTAAATTTACCATAACTTTAACTTGTAATAAAGTTATTAGAAAGATTTATGTTTTATTCTCCTTTTAGTTTTGCTCACACAATTAACTAACCGTAATATAAATAAAAATGTAAAAATATATATCACAACCATTTAACATTTTAATTTATTGTAACGATGTTTGAGAACCATAATTAGAGGAATACATCAAAAGACCCAAATCTTATTGGTCGTAGATGATCAATGCTTATTTGGCGAATTGACAATGCTTCCCACCATTTCTAGAGACACACAAGGTTGTTCCACCGGGACCTAAAACAATCCAAACCAACTTAGTCGTGAAAAACATGTCTATTTTAGTGGCTTAAAAAGGGACATTAACGACTATTTGTATATTTACCGAGGTTTTTTATTATATATGGACGTAAGGAATTGTTCAAATACTAACCAACTTTTTATGTGATAACCTTGCTAACCACTATAAAACAATCACATAATTTATAAATTATTATTTTTAGTTGTTAAAATGGTATTTAAGTATCTTGAATAAATATTTTGAACGTAAATACGAAAATGATGAGTTTTACGTATACGTACCAAATAATGTTACATATACATGACACATAGTGGTTACATATATGTAACATTAACATAATGATAACTGTTACATATATGTAACACTATGTTTGAGAGTGGTTATCATGGTTATCACATAAATACTGGTTAGCATTTGAACCTCACCCTACGAACGTATAGGGAAATTTGAAAAGGAAAAAAATACTTACAAAGTGACCTGCTCCAAGAATCCAGTAGAATGCAAAGTTCTTATATGACCTAAAGAATCCTTTTGTAGTGCTCTCATCTTTTCCACAATATAGTGGAGTGCGACCTAAGTTCAAGTATGTTGATAAACCATCCCACCTAAATATAAAACAACCCCACATTGTAACTTTACATTCACTAATCTGTAGCGTGAGAAACAAACAATTAAATATATGATTACTTGAGTTTAGTAATCCATGCTTCGGTTCCCTTAGTTGCACATATTAGATCCACCTGTTATAAGGTTACAAAATGTGTAATTTGTCGGATAAATTAAGGTAATTCTGGTTACTTGGAAAGATTTTCGCACCTGGCCGTTGTATATTGTCACATTTACTCCCTTTAACAAGAGCTCGTCAACCTATACGAACAACACAAGTGAGAAGTTCATGCATGTGCAAAGTCGGTTATGGGTCGGTTTTTGGCCTCTTCCATAACCATAACCGCTTAGTCGGTTATTCACTATTCCATAACCATAACCATAACCTTAACCGCTTGGTCGGTTAACCGTCAGTTATGGCCGGTTTTGGTTAATTTCGGTTTATTTACCACTTTCGTTCCGTAAACATGAATCACATTGTTATAGTAAAAAACCTCGTATTGTGTTAGTTTATTATTTATTTTTCTAGTCATAAGTTCATGGTTAATGTATTAGTTATCTACAAAATTATTTGAAAATGGATAGAAAACATTTGTACATATATTTGTGAATATATATATATATATATATATATATATATATATATATAGGGTTGAATTCATGAGAAAACTCATTTTAATAAGAAAAAAACCTAAAAACTCCTCATTAAAAGTGCTCCACAAGTATAATACACCCCAAAAACCTAACCCACCCTCAAAAACTATCTTTTTATCTAATTAATTATTTAAATAATCTTTTCCAAAAAACAAAATATTGATCAACCAAATATTGATAGAAGGTCTACTATTATGAGTTATTACACATGTTCGTGGGTTGATACTTGTTTTTTATCATGACTATATTACAAATACGATATGTGCACTTGCCTAACGTGTGTGTAATAGTTATAATTAAAACCATTTTTATGAATTTTAAAACTTGTAAGACACTATAGTCTTAAGATATCTAAACACATACACACACAACAAAATGGAACAATTGAAAGTTGTTACATATTCTTACGTATACGTAACCCATAGTATTACATATACGTAACATCTTCTCATTCAACATAATGTTTATGATAACTTACACCTCTATATTTATACCTTCTGTTTAAATAACTATTTCTATATTTAACTTTTAGATATTATAGTATTTATTTATATATTAAATTTCTCTTTTTTCATTGCATTAGAAAAAAGTCAAACTACACATTGATAGGAGAAAATCCTTTAGAAACATCAATGTTTAAGTAGGTCATGAGTTCAAGTCCTACTTCTAACATGAATTAAGAAATTTACCTTTAAAAAAAATATATATACCTCTGCGATTCTCGGTTTCATGAAGTCGCCTACCATAGCCGAAAAGACATAATCACTTTGCCCTCCCCATCTATAGCACATTGATATAAATTAGTTTTACACCCGCGCACGTTGCGGCGCACTAAATCGTTAAAATTAACGTTCTAAGAATTTTATACAATCAAATAAATAAAATTAACATCGAAGTTCTCAATTCCAGGGTTTACACATGCTACTGTATGTTCAATGTTGGCGAACTGCAAAAGATCTTGTGAGTGTTATCTTTATAAACCATATTTATATACAAATTGTTTAGGAAAAAAAGAAGTAAAATTTTTCTTTTTTAAAAACATTATTATGTGAAATTATATTTCTGTGTGCTAGAAAATACACAATCAGGTTAGTGAATTGTTCAAGTTAATATATTTACTTATATTATAATATAAACTCATTTTCTGTTAATTTATCAAACATCTCGTGATATATTGTATAGTTAGGGATGACAATGAAACCCGGGCCCGATGGGAAAACCCGAAACACTTTTGAAATTTTTCGCGGGTTTTGGACGGGTATGGGATATGGTGATATACCCGTTTACCCCCTCCCCTTACCCAATAACGTATACCCGATTATATACCCGACATAGTTTTCATTCTTTTTTATTTATTCTAAGTATATATACAGTATTTATTTTAAGTATATGTATACCATATTTATTTTAAATGTATATACCCAACATTATTTTATTTATTTCTTTTTTTATTTCAGTTACAACTTTTATGTATACTTGATAGATACCTGACAGATTTAGGTCAAGTAGACCCAATGGGTATTTTTTAGAAACTCACGGTTATACCCGATACCCGACAGGTAATTATCCGATAGAAACCCGACGGGTTTTAGGCCGGGTATGAGACAAGATTTTATAACCGGGTATAGGGTTGGGATTACCTAAACCCGTCCCATTGCCATCTCAACCCCAAAAACGGAGGTGTTGATATGTAATCACGTAAAATGTAATTTATTTTATTGAAAAAAACTATAGCAATATCATACTCAAATTAAAGAGAATAAAATGCTCATTTTATGGTTTAACTTTTTATAAAAAGTATTAAGGTATGAAAAAGTTGTGGTCGTTTAAAAATCGTGGAAGGTAGTTGGTTTAAAAGTGTAATTATTGCTTAAATAAAAAAAGTTAAGTAAAGTTGAGGGGGCAAATATGTAAGTATTGTTTAAAAGACATATTTATCCCTAAAAAATAGTTAGCACATGCATATATTGTTGTATCTTAAACAATAATACTTGTACTACTTACATTTTAAGATGTTCTTATATTGTGTATTATAATATAGTATAGATATAGATAGATATGTTATACTTATATAAAGACAAAAATCATGCAAAAACTTTTCGCTAAGGCTTTTTTTGAAGTATTGTAACTTAAATTAAACTATAAAGTACAGAGGTCTAAGTGTCATTAATGTAAACTATGTTTTAGGGTTAAAGTTGTGATATACGTATCGTTTGAGACATACGTTCATATGTTATATATAGGTATATGTATTAACATATTGGCGATAATAAAAGATTCTATGTTCAAGTGTTAATCTGTTGATTTTCCAACACTAAGAGCTTACGTTACATTGGCCGGAATAATCTTGAGCTTCTCTCTGATCGGACCATTCATGAGGGAGCCAAGATCCGGACCGTTGGTTTCTAAGATCTTGGCATAAGACTTTCTCAAGTGTCTCGATGCCTTTGTTTTTGCTATAACGGGACTATTCCCCTCATCCAACATGAAGTTGTAGAAATCCTAAATAAATCCAGAATACTAATTGTCACTAATTAACCTTTATGTTTCAAAATTAAAAGAAACATTAAACCTTTTCATACCACATTGTTACTGTAAAGGAGAATAACTCCCTCAAGGTCGGACCATGAATTTGTCGCGGCTTCGTACTCACCGTCTGCTAGTTGCTGCTCTATCTTTAGAGCTAAACTGCATATATTAAAACCACAAAGATCAGACACTTCCCACAATGTTCATAGATTTCAACATCATTGGATTATGGTTGAACCTATTTGATTTGTTCAAACCAACTTCATCGATTCTCGACACATCTTTAAGTAACGGACCCCATGAAAGCTACAAACATTAAACGATCGATCAGGGAAATCAAGCTATAAACACTAAACGCTTACTGTTCGACCAAAACAAATGCAACTTACCACAAAATCTTCAGGAGAAATCCAACTATCACCCAAAGCAACACCTATATTGCCAAATGTTAATATAAGCTTTACTTATGATTTGAACGTTACAAATAATTTTATGGTTAAATGTTGGCTCCCTCATGAATAACTTATGATTTGAACGTTAGAAATAATTAATTATAATGATTTATTTTGATAATTATCTGTTTTGTGGACGACTATTTATATAATAAAAAAATTTATGCGGGTGAACCGTGTTTCCCCCAAATATACAGAAAATTTATATATTTTCTCTTTATTCACAACCACTTTAAATCACCTCTAAAATATAAGAAACTCACTCACATAAATATACAGGACCGGCTGTGAATGTTCTTATAATCACAAAAGTTAAGATATCGTCTCAAATATATCGTTATTTTATGATATTTGTTCATAATCAATATGATTAAAAACAAAAAATGGTACAATAATAATTTAATTTGTTGATAAAATTATTTTTACATTCAAATCTATACATAATCAATAAGTAACCACATATCACAATTCTGGAAGCTCAATATTCTTTTTCCTACTTATTTTTTATATCAAGACCTTTTTCCACATATGATAATTTAAACTTCTTGCGTTGTACATGTTTAATGTTAGAGCATTCACAGTGACATCCTTATCCACATCCCTATAATTACATTAAAATCACACTATTTGATCTCCTTTTCAATTAAATAATAATTTTTTATTCCTTTATCATTACCTTTTGTCTCTCCTCCACTTACAACCACTTTAAAAAAATATTAAAAAATTTATGCAAGTGAACAGTGTTTCCCCCAAATATACAGAAAATTTATACATTTTTTCTCTTCTCCGCTCACAACCACTTTGAAGCAGCACCTAAAATATAGGAAACTCACTCAAATAAATATAACGAACCTGCTGTCTTACTTTAAATGGAAAGATTTAGTACCTCCAAGTTGAAGCTTGAGTTGGCCTTCTTTGATAGCTTGTAGAACAGAAAGTCCAAGAGTAACTGCAAACTTCCCTCCATAAGATTCTGCAAAAATGTAAAGTGGACTTTTTTGAAGGGTCACATTTACGTTATATATTGCCTTCAACAATGTAGTTAAATCTGTTGCTGCATCCACATCGGTTTTGACAAACAACTTGTCATCCTCAACATAACTAAATCCGGTCCCAACTGGACTATCCTGAAATCACAAAACGAGTTTTTAGCTATGAAATGAAAAAAATAGTATCCTTCAATTCATATGAAGCTCAAAGCATACCACAAACATGATATCCGCCATCTCGAGCCATGTTGAGTTTCGTGGCTTTAAGTTGACGTCTAATGGCCCGATTTCTCCAAAATTCCCAAAGCCCACCCCAGACCCGCCCTGATACGAAAGGGGATTATAATCAGCAACTTGAATTATAGCAATGGAACAATTTTGTCACTAGCGGTGCGATTTCAATAAACTGAATGTATAACTGCCATTCGTTTTGTTTAGAGTAAATTTCGGTTTTCGTCCCAAAGGTTTGCACAAAACTTAAGGTTTTGTTCTTAACACATTTCATCTCTAACGTTTTATGTTTTAACAGTTTCAATCCCTTGTTCTTAACTCCGTTAAGTTTTCTGATAGTTTTTGTGCAAATTTACTAATATATCTATCACTCCTTCATCAGACTCAATAAAATGTATATGAGACTCAATAAAATCTTTGTGTATTTACGTTCTTGCAATACTTGTTGAAAAATGATTATCACTAACTTTTAATATGTATATATAATTAACTAGTTTAGATCCCGTGTATACACACAGGTGAAAAATATCAATAAATAAAATTTTTAAATCTTTATGTGTATATTTTACACGTGTAAAAATGTATCATATACAGGATAGAAAACAAAACTCGAAATATGCAAAAACTAATATATAATTGAGTTTCGGAAATAAATTAAATAATATTTAATGTAATTTATTTTTCATTTATTATTTGATTGAAAATAAAAGTTAAATAATTAGATTTTAAAAGTTTCGTAAGGGATAATTTAAAATAAATGTGTTTTATTAGTATATTTAATATTTTCTTTAAATATATATTGTTATTAAAAATAGAAGGTGCATTTAATAAGAGAGAAAGACGGGAAAAAAATGACGGCAATGAATGTGGAGACGACATGTGGCATGGAAAAACCTTTATTTATTATATAGTATATATTATTTTTTCATATGAAGTAGATAATTAATAATTTATGTGTTTGCGTTCTTCACATGAAAGTTTCACAACAAGCCAAGATATGTCCGGAATTATGATAACGTGAATGCGACATTGATGTCCAAATAGTTTATTTGAGATGAGACTTGAAATGAGTAAACAGATCAAACTTGTCACATATATGTGAAGTGGATGAACATACATCGAAGAGATCATCAGTAACGAGATGACATGATTGGTAAGCTCGGGGAAGGGGAATTCGATTCAAATCCACTGTAAAACTCTTAGGCTCACCAAATCAAGTTTTGCTCCGAGCGATAATTATAGTTGAACTCACGATAGTTGTTGGTCCGAACTAAGAGAGGTCGCGCTTACCACTTAAGTTTTTGTGCTAAATGTTGAATTTTGTGCTAGCCTACTCTAAAGAAAATGTTGGTCTTTACTGTTATTGTTATACCATTTATATGCATCTTAAAAACTTGTCACATATATGTGAATGTACTTGTTGGTTAAGTTTTAGGAACAAGACATAAAACGTATGAGACAAGAAAATTATATTATATTAACTTTTATAAAATAAAAAAAAGTGTTTGCATTTATATTTAGTTAATAAGAGAAAAATAGATGATTAATCATATAATATAGAAGTGATAGGTTTTAAGTTTACATTGTCCATGTACTCCTTTGTAGACATGTCTATTCTGTTGAGTCATCAAAGAGACAGTTCGAAAATAACACTAATAAACATTGGTTGTTGGTGAATCCATCTACTATGTATGTTTTTAACGCATTTTTTGGTCATTGTTAACTCGTGTGACATAATATTATCATTACAAAGATGATTTAATACGGTATTCTTTCTAGTTGGGAACTTACAGGGCCTCCTTGTAGCCATAGAATCGTAGGCCAAGGTTTGGACGCATCTTCGACTCGATTAGGGCTCTTGTATAACCACCAAAACATGTGTGCCCCTAAAACGCAAACAAGAACAAGTAAAATGACAGATCGACGTTATATACTCCCCAGTAATGAAGCTAATTATGGAAACATGAAAACGTACGAGAACGAACTTCAATGTAGCCCCATGCTTCTGATCCATTGGGAGTTCCGTTCGAACGGTTCTCTATCGAACTAACTAAAGAAACAAAACCTAAAACACTAAGAAAAATAAGGCATTTTGTGGTACCCATCTTCATGTTCAAATGAAGTAAAATTCAAGAGACACTTGATATAAATAAAAGAATCACATCCTCTTTGTTTGTAGCTAAGAATACAAGAAAAACTAAACAAAGTTGGATGAGGAATACAAGAAATGAAGTGTTACAATGGACATAAACAATTAAGGGGATGCTTTTGTTGTTTTACTTGTTAATTCTAGGTATTTTTGTTGTTTTTGAATTTCCAACAATGTATAGTCGGACGGGTCTTTTTGTCTTTCATTAGTATAATTTTATAAATGATTACTGATATTATAAGAATAAAATCTTATTTTCTTAAATAAACAGTACTAGTTTTAAATATACTTGAGGCAAGTGATTAATATTTTGTGAAGTGTTCAAGCATTTTTATTCAAACCTTATTCTTTTGATCACTGAAAATAAATACAACTAGAAAATTAGCCCCGCGCTTCACGACGGTGAGAGGCGGACCTTAAACAGTTGAGGCGGTGACATTAACATGGCTAAACACAAAAAGAAACGTGGTTAAGTCCAGAGAAGAAACGTATGAAGTTACGGCGACTTGGTTGTGGAGATTGAAACATAGATAAAAGATAGTTATATAATGGAACCGATGTTTTTCAGTCGGTGTCGGTCTCATTCTTAACGGTACCATCACCTTAGTCGATATAACCCTTGACACCTAAAAAATACCTTACATTCAATACGACTCGTTTTTTAACGAAATTTATACTGGGACGTCAAGAAAAAAAAATTAACAAACGAAAGTTATTAGGAAAAATAATATTATATATACTACAGGGTAAACGTGAACCTTTAGAAACTTGAGAGGGTTAAAGTTGCAGCTTACAAAGTTAAGAGTGAATACTGTCATTTCTTAAAGTGAGAGGTGCACGTGGTCGGTGGCAAAAAAGCCACCAACACTTGTGATTAAGAATTAGTGTAACTAGTTGATTACAGGCGCTCGCGTTGCGGCAGATCATATTGTCTTAGTCTCGGCGTGCTTGCGGCGTGAATCTCGCCACGATCCTAAATATTAAAGCGGGTATACGAATAATCTAAGTGTCTCATGAAAAAAGATAGTTCAAAACTGTTAAAAAACATGTCTCGGCGCGCGTTGTGACGTGAATTTCGCTACGATCCCAAATATCAAAACGCATATACGAAGAACCTAAATCTCCCATGCAAAAAAATATGGTTCAAAACAATTAAAAAAACACGAAAAATGAAGGAAAAAAAAGGCTAAAATCAACACGGGGGTGTGGAGGGGTTCGAACTCGGGTCACTAACGGGAGGGCATTGCCGCTACCATCTTAACCAAAGACTGTTTTGGTTTCAATCTTGCAGAATTTTGCATATATGATGGAAAAATATTGGAAGTTCAAAAAACAAATTGAGGCGTGAATTTCGCAACGATTCTAAATATAAAAACGCGTATACGAAGAACCAAGGTTTCGCATTAAAAAAATTACCTTAATTCTTGATTAAATGCAAAACAGTAAAAAAAAAGTAAAATGGAAAAGAAAAAAAAGAGGACCGGGAGAGATTTGAACCCTGGTCACCAAGGGGATGGGCAAGCGAATCATCTCAACCAAAAGTCATCTTGGTTTCAATATGTCGAAAATTGTATATATAAAGAAAGAAAAATCAAAAGTTAAAACAAAAAAGACCAAACCAGGATTCAAACCAAGATTACCAAGAAGAGGATCAAGCACGCCTAATATCTCAACAAAAGGACATCTTGGTTTCTATTTGTAGAAAATTGTATATATAAAAAAAAAGCAGAAATTTAAAAAGAAAACCTAACCAATGTAGCTTGACACATGTCCTAGCAGTCCAATCACAAAGAATCACTTTTCCTAAGACTTTGTCATTTAAACTTGCTATTTTTAGTAGATAAGCCATTTGACCCGAACCTATTTAAACCTACGATACGATACGTTTTATCATTTATAAAAAGTAAGAAAACTAAGCCTTCGGGTTATTCGGGTAAATCGGGTCGGATTACTCAAGTTTTTTATTCGGGTTTCGAGTTACTCGGGATCGATTGAGGTTAATCGTGTCGGGTTACTCGGGGTCGGTTGAGGTTACTCGTGTAGGTTTATGAGGCTTCGGGAAAATGTGACACCATTTTTCTATTACACTATCTCATCTTTTCAATTTATATTATGTTTGGATTTGAAACAACAATGCTTATATTAAAATCGACGCTGAAATTTGTCATGCCAAGATTTTTTTAGTAAGGTATTTGGTAATATATAGATTTTTATATAGTAGTTTAATAGAATTCAGAAAAGTATATTGTGAATGTTATTTTAGTGTCTTTAGATGGATTTGAAAGAAAAATTTGCTGGATTTTTATAAAAAATTTTTTGCTGGATTTGTATGAAAAAATGTTTGGATTTGTGTGAAAAGTTGGCTGCCGAAAATATGTGAAAAAACGGCTGCAATTGCAAATATATATGTCCACTAGATTAAAATCTCGTGTATTACACGAGTTGAATAAATATAATATTATATATTAAGTAATAAAAATTTTATTTTTTAAAAAGTCGTGTTTTATACGGGTTGAACAAACCCGTGTAATATAGTATAATCTGTTAACACATACACTCGTCAAAATATGTAGGAGATTTATTTCTTAATATAATATATAGATTAATATTTTTTTTAAAATATATTATTATTAAAATATGGAATTGTATTTATTAGGAGAGAGAAGCGGGAAAAAAAATGATGAGAATAAATGTAATGGTGACATGTGACATGAAAAACCTTTATTTATTATATAGTATAGATTTTTAGGGGCAGTTAAGGAAAAATGGCTGTCGGAAATTGCAAATCTAGAAATCCATTTTTAGAGCTGGAAATTGTAAATCTGAAAATTCATTTTTTAGAGCGGTTTTGTTATTATTTTTTTTTTGGAAAGACTGAAATATATAGCCAAAGCTCATCCATAAAGCATAGACATGACAAATAAACAAAACAAAATTAATTACATGATTAGAAAAAGGTTTTTAAGCCACTCAACCTAATCAATTTTAACCTTACGATTCCTATTACTAAACCACAAATACGAAAAATGAACAATGGAATAAAAAATAAGGTATTTCTTTCCATCATATGCACCAAAAGTGTAATCATTCCTTAAATGCCATATCATTCACAAAGTCGTCATAATGATAGCTTCAATGGTATCTTTCTTCACCCTGGTAGTAAGAAACGAATTTAACCAAATACACACCTTTCGGCTTCAATGAAGCAGGAGTCACTGGCAGTGGCGGACCCAAGAATTTTTTTCATCGGGGTCCGAGAATTTTTGGGGTCGATTGTCAATAACTAAATATTAGTTTTTTTCGGCTCGAGTTTAATCGGGGTAAGTCCTAATTTCGTCTCGTTGATTAGGTGATAAGATTAAATTGGTGGACGTTCGGCTGGATCCAATGGAATATTATCCAAATATATGAAAGTGGGAGTCTTAGAAGATGAAGACCCAACTTTTCTTTTAAAAAACCTTTTAATATTCATAATCTTAAAATTAAAAAATTAAAGCCAAATAAACAAACAAGTTTCATATTTTGACTAATCACTAATCAAATACACACATAACATATAAATTCAATTAACCTATAAATTAAAGTAAAACACATAAATTAAACTAAAACACAAATAGAGAGTGGAAAGAGGGTAGGGACTAAATCACTAACCTGCTTGAGTGCTTCCAACTTAAATTTCTTTCAATAATTTTCAGTTGTTAACTTCAATCGTCAACATGTTACCTCTTGTTTCCAATTTCCAATTTTAATATATTATATTAGACTAAAACACAATTTCAACTTTCATCTTTCAATATATTAAAGTATTAAACTAAAACACAAATAGATAGAATTAAAGTATTAAACTAAAACATAAAGTATTAAACCTACTTCAATTTTCACTTTGAAATTCTTTCAAACTTCAAATCTTCGATCGTCGGCATTCCTGTCGCTTGGTTGCCTTGAGATAAATATGTAATGCCGCTATTTTTTTTCCAACACTTAATTAGGTTTAAAAAGTTTAAATGAGTATTGAGTTTATTTATGGGTCTATGTGTAATGTGTTATTTGGGCCTATTTTGTTTAAAAATTATTGGGTTAAAGTTAAACTATTAAATGTTTGGTTTAAAAGGTTAATAATTAATGGGTTAATTGTTATAAGATTAAAGGTTTGGTTTAATTGTTTTTTTTAAATCTATTTTCCGAAAAATATTTCTTTCGGTCGATTTCAAAATTTTATGAGGGTCGGCGTCAAAATTTTATGGGGGTCGGTCAAAAATATACCATCAAAAAAAAAAATTAACGGCGTCGGCCGACCCGCCCGAACCTTAATAAGTCCGCCAATGGTCATCGGATCCAACCATCTCTAAATCGCTTAACATTTCCTAACCGCAATATTGCACTCACTGAAAAGATGATCAATCGTCTCCGTAGTATTAGCACAAATAGGACAATGACAAATTAAAACGTCAAATTTTAACATGGTGTTTTTGGTCATGACGTTTTAGTTTGCTATTGTGTTTTACAATGTAAAACATCAAATTTTAAATTGTGACGTATAATTTATGTTGAACTGAACGTTTTAAAAAAATGTAAAACATCATAAAAACAAATACGACAAAATACCATGTATATGTAAGTTAAAGTATAAAACACAATAAAAAATTAATCGTCGATTGAAATTTTACGACAAAAGTATAAAACTCCATGACAAAACAAAACGCTATAAACATCATCATAAAGTACATGTACATGGATGTTAAAATGTAAAACACCATGTGTAAACTACCCAATTCCAAAAACCATGTGTAAAACTCCATAAAACGTAATAAAAACTCACAATTTCAAATAACACTCAGTTGGTGATTTTTTTAACATAACAATATCATACTCGTTGGAAAGATAAAAAAAACACTCGGTTTTATGATATATTTTTTTTAAATAATGACGTATAAAAAGTTATGGACGTTTAAAAAATGGGGTGAAATGGGGTTTTTGGAGGGGTGGGATGGGGTGGGGTGAGGGGTTTAGGTTTTAGGGGGGGTGAGGGGTGGTGGGGTGGGTTTAGGTTTTTGGGGAGTGGGTGAGGGCGTAGGTGGGGTGGGGTTAGGTTTTTAGGTGGGGGATTAGGTTTTGGGGGGGGGGGGGTATTCGGCTTTTTGGTTTAGTTTTTGGGTTTAGTTTAGGTTTTTGGAGGGTTGGGATGAGGTGGGATGGGGTGGGGTGAGGGGTGAGGTGAGGGGTTTAGGTTTTAGGGGGGGGGGGGGAGGGGTGAGGGGTGGTGGGGTGGGTTTAGGTTTTTAGTTGGGGGTGGGGGTTATGTTTTTGAGGGTGAGTTGAGGTTTTGGGTGTACTACACATATGCAGTAGGAGTTTTTTGGTTTTCTCATGAAAATGAGTTTTCTAATGAACTCACCCCTATATATATATATATATATATATATATATATATATATATATATATATATATATATATATATATGTAAGAAGGATCATGAGAAACCACATAGTTAAACGAAAACCAACAAAACAGCCAAGAGCGAATAAAATAATTTGTAGATTTTTTTAAGTTTTTTTAATTTATTTTAAAGCTAGCGGGGTTACTTGACATGTCGTTTTCATAAAATTTGTTCCCCATCTCATTCATACCCTCTTATTAAGGGCGGCTCAATCATATTGGTAGACTAAAGCACAAAAAAATTGAGGCCCCTTTCAACAAAAGGTCTTGTTATAAACCCTCCTACTTTAACTGGGCTTACAACCGGTAATAATAAACCAAAAAGTTTATATTTGACGGAGTTAAAAAAATTCATATTTTTAATAATTTTGTACTTGTATAAAATGTTTAGATTAAGTTTATTTTTCTAGCTTTTTTAAAAACAAACTCTTTAATAAAATATTCCAAATCAATTTCTTCTAACAATTCATTTTCAATTGACAAAATAGCTAACCCATTTAATCGTTCTTGTGACATAGTAGACCTTAAATAATTTTTTTAACAATTTTAACTTTGAAAAGCTTCTTTCTGCTGAAGCAACCGTTACAGGAATAGTTAACATAACTCTATAAGTAATATAAGCATTTGGAAAAGAATTAAACTTTTTAATATAATTAAGTATATTCGCATTCTAAATATATAACATGTCTTAAAATTTTTAGTTCTTGAAATGAATCTTGACCATCGATATCTAAACTAGCATAATGTTTTAAAGAGTTTTCAAGATTAATACAATGTTGTTTTACGGTTATCATTTAATGATTTTAATTTCTTTATACTAAATAGAAAAACAAAAATACTTTTAAACTTTTTAAATTGATCAAATCTACTTTTAATTGAAGAAATAGCTTGATCTACTATATATAAAAACTAATCAGTTTTAAATAAATTAATAAAAGTTTTTCTATAAAAATAAAAATTAAGGCCTTTAGAATTTGATGGCCCAAAGATAAGGCTTTACTTGCTTTACTCAAAGGCCGTCATCACCTCTTATTAGAAATAATGTGTATAAAGTAATATATTATTAGCAACATTAGTAAATGTTATGTACCATATATTAGTAAAAGTAACTCAATTAAATACACAAACACCAGAACGTCCTTCTAGCAAGATAAGTAGTTTGATGGAGTTAATCTCAACAGGTACTTGCAGATATGGAAATAATCTTGTTCTACAAAACTATTATATATACTAGAAATAATTCAACTTATTTAACCCGCCAGTGATCCAAATTGCCGTTCAAAAGAAAAACCTAAATCCAGTTGCAAATTGCCACACCATATAGGCCATGAAAACTAGTTACCTGTATTTGGAACGAAAAGTACCATGTGATGCGTCTGCACGCTTCATCCTGTACCGCCAAGCCACCTGAATGGTGGTTGCCGCCAAGCCCCGCCAGTACGGAGATTCATTCCTAAACATAGTAAACACACAATTATAGAAAGTGGCCAGATTTCAATGAACAAAAACTGTTTAAAAGATGAATTACTTTATGGCCATTTGAACGCGATGATTCCTCAAGAATCCAGCAAAAAGGGTGGTGACTTCTTCAAGATCTGCAGCCCGAAGGACGAATGCCTCCACATTTGACAAGCATTTCACTGTCCTCTTGCTCACCAATTTGTATCCTGCTTTTCTCTGATTTTTTGCATCTGCAAGTTTCAAAATCCAATTCCATTCAGGGGTGTTTTTGTACAAGTTGGTGTTTGGATGTGTGTCTACTATTACAAGTAACAGTTTTTACTCAACAAATAAATTATTCGGGGCATTTACATATATCCCATTCCTAAGCTCTTTTATTCCATATTTACTCAACCCTAAAATTTAATTACATATTTCTCCTTCCTAAAACCTACATATTACATATTTATCCAATTCATTTAAAATAATTTATTTTATTACCATTTTACCCTTAATGAACCAACTAAAGTACTATTTACGTATATCCCCTCCATAGTTATTTGTGAGGGGCAATTGAGTAATTTTAAGTTAATTGAGTAAATATGTAATTAAAGTTAGGGGTTGGGGATATATGTAATTCAGAAATTTAACAGGGGGAATATTATATTGTACCTCCATTGAAAGAGGAAGGTTCAAGGCACCAAGTGAGAAGTTCTTCACCACATACATCACCCTCGGATAATTTAGCTATGTTCCCGTCTTCTCCTACGCTCTCCATTTTCCCTCGTACGATAAAAACCATTTTTGTCACAAACCCTCCTTGATATAAGGTTGTTCCATCTTTTATATATGTCTTTTGCCTTAATCTTTCACATATTGCATCTAAAATTGGTTCATCCATCAGAGCAAAAATCCGGACCTACAAACTCAAGTATTTTAATGATATGTAATCGTCACCAAACATTGATAAAAACATCAATATTAATTGTTTTTGAATCTCACTTTCTTGACAAATTTAAAGAGGTGGCGGCGTATATCTCTTTGCAGGTCTTCAGGCAAATTCTCCATTAGCACTTCTTCATTAACCCCTTGTGTAGCAGCCCAATTATAACGCTCTGACTCTCTAACATTTCTGCACATCATAATCGTTAAATGGTCAAGTTTCAAGCCAATAAACATCAAAACTATACTAATGGAAAATAAGAGTTTTACCATTACTTATTGCAAACGGGTCAAATAATTTTTCTTTTAACTAAAAAGGAACGGATCAAATGGGTCAAAAGTCTACCAAATTGTAGTTATAATATTAACATAATTACACATTTAACTCTTTATTAAAAAATAAAAAAGAAGGGCAATAAAGCATAGGTGGGTCAACCTAACCCAACCAGACCCGTACTAAATATGCTCCCCAAACCATCATTTTTCTACCATTAGATGAAATGAAAAAAAATAATAATAACGTTGTAGGGTTATTTATACTTTCGTAGGTGTTCTGGCAAGCGTCGGTGGCTCATCCACTGCTCAACATCACGTCGTCTAAGTGACATTTCCAGCCGCCTAATAAAATATATTAAATGTCAAACATGTGAATTCTATGAATCATAATATTTAGAATTCATCAATGGCGTAATAGATACAATAACTCATATTATAAATGTGTACCTGCGTCCTAGACCTTGAAGAAAGTTTTGCATGCTTCCAATTAGAAGGGCAAAAAGTAGGAGTCCAAGCCCAATAATACCCATGGTAAAAAGAACTTCCCAAACAAAATAACTTGGAGATTGATTGCCAGCCAGTGTGCTGATTTGCTTCACATTCATAACCAAATGAAAAACATTAGGAAGGAATCCCAAAATTTTATAGTTACAACTTTAGCTTTTTAACTCACCACATTAAACTAAACAAACAAACAAACATATCTAGCAAAAATCCCACTCAAAGAGTAGGGTCTGGGGAGGGTGGTATGTGGACAAACCTT
The DNA here is from genome assembly GCA_023525975.1 of Smallanthus sonchifolius. Lineage (NCBI taxonomy): Eukaryota > Viridiplantae > Streptophyta > Magnoliopsida > Asterales > Asteraceae > Smallanthus > Smallanthus sonchifolius. The sequence goes on from CM042029.1 coordinate 92,891,583, forward strand.
ACCTCTATCCCATAGGGTAGAGAGGCTGCACCCAGAGAGACCCCGGCTCGGAAAACATACAAAACATGCATACGATAAATAGCATGTAACAAATATCCAGTATCAAAAGCATATACAGGGATAAGATATACAAGGGCAAACCCACCACATTCAACTAAATTACCAAAATGGGTCGTTCTGAAACTTTTAAATACCAAAACGTGTTGAAGAAAGTACAGTTGCCTAATGGCTAATGGGTTTTCTTAAAAATAGAGGAGATTGTTTGAGAATTAATATGGTAGTAAAATTAGTTAAAGATCTTGTTCTTAGCAACTACAAAAAGATTATAACCAAGTTAAAAGTGTTGGTGGTATATAAGCATCCATAACTACTGATTTTATTGCTAGTAGGTACTATGTTCAACAACAAAATTTGGGAGCACCTAGTACAAGAAAAATCAGTTTCCGGTCAACATAGTATTAGTATAGCATTTTTAATGAAAAATATCAGTTCCGGTCAACATAGTGAAGTCGTTAGACATCCACTATCATGTTGTTGTCTTGCTGACATGGGTCATTTATGCAATTAACTCATATAAATAGATATGTTATGGTATTATACTTTGGTGTGTCGAGCTTTTATAAACCGGGAGGATTTAGGCAGATTTGATAGATTTTCAGCCCTAGTCAAACTGGGTCGGGCCAGGTTAGGCCGACTCGCTACCACTAGTTTATACTTTTTTTTTATAAATAACTAATGTGTTAGATATGACAACAAAAAATGTATTATTATTGTAATAATGTAACTTTATCAATAAAGCGATTTGGAATTTAAACATTTGATTGAATACAGTCGTGATTACTTTTGACCCTTTCTTGTTCAACCCATGTTGCTCTCATCCTTTTTTAGTTATATCTTTTTAAGTGAACCAGTTGAAGATTAAACATAATCCAATAAACCCATTGTTGGTAAATATAAAAATAACAATGGCAGAGGATATTGACTGATAAATATTTAGAACCTGGAATCCCCAAAAGAAGGAGTAGGTGTATCTTGTGATTATACTATTCTCGGCAGTTAGGTTGACAGCTTTCACGTAAATTCCATAGGCGAAACCGTCTTCATCAAAACAAGCACTGGCATTTACATTTTCTTTCCAGGCATTCCATGTGGGATACCCTACAAGGTCCCTAATATGACCTCCATGACCACAATCTATTAAGTCCGTGCAATCCTGAAATCCAGACTTATGACAAGCATCGCGAAGGCATTGATTCACCCTCTTAAAAGAAATAAAGAGCAAACAGTTAGAAATGCCCTAAGAACATTATAAATCACCAACAGTCAAATCTTGATTCCACTATCAGAATTCTGTAGAGGTGGCCAGTTTCATCCATTCACTTATGAATGGCCAATCTGGAGCCAAAAATAAACTATGAAAGTCGCCCAAAGTGTATTTTTACTACATACAACTTCCAAACTCTTTTTATTGAAAAAAATAATTTGTTACAGAAATAATCTATCTTTTGTTTATTCATAAGTAATTTGGACAGAAAGCATGTTGGGTCAACCCTTTTGACACGATACTCATCCTGCTTTGCCACCTCTAGAACTCTGCAAATTAGTATCTAACATTTTATTACATGAAAGGTGAAGAATTCATAATTCTCACACACCTGTAATCCGAAGAGATACCAGCATGACCCCACAACATGACCAGCCAAGACAAAGGTCAAAAGATTGATGACAAAGTTTGCCCATGCGGACTCAAATATGAAATTAGTTGTAGACTGGCCCGCAAGAAGAGGCAGAAATCGGCATAATCTGGGAATGTATTGCACAAGAATAGCTGATCGCAAAAGATTCTTTGCATAATTAGCTCCGGATATTGCAACGGAAGTTGGAAGGATTAATAATACAATGATCTGGATGGATAAGTAACAACTTATGAGGGATGCACAAATGATGATGACATATAGAGGTGGCATTATTGAAAAAAATACCAACTAAAATAGAAACATGTCGTTCAAAGTCACTCAAGGTGTATTTTAAATGTACAGACTTCCTAAATTATAGTAGTTAATGAAAATTGCATTATTATTGTACTAATAAAGTTTTTGTAATCATGCATAACACAATAACAATATAAAAAAAATTAAAAAAAGGCAAAAGAACGTTTGTATCCCAATCCAACCTTACTAAAAATAGAGCTTTTTGACCACACCCAACTCACCCTCACCAGCCCAAGTTTTTTTTTTTTTTTTTGGTGACCATGATAACCTGTTACCGGTAAACTCACAGGACCCCACCAATTCCCTGCCAACCACGAGCCCATTTTGCCATCTTTAAGACTAAAAAATGATGTAGTGATTGAAAGAGTGTCTTAATCTTACCTGAGGAAGTGGTAATACAATAAATAAGTCGAGGAAAAAAAATCCAGAAATATAATTCCAAGCGATTTCCCTAGGATCGTCAACAAAGTCTCCAGCACCTACGACTCTTGATTCAGGAGAAATGAATGCTAACCTGAACTGCAAAACATATATACATGCAATAATTAATCTCAACAACATGATATTAAATAAACATTATTATATTGTAAAAAGCAGGGATTAAGTTGTTTGCCTGGACTATCATGTGCATGAGGTATATAAAGTCTGTGATGCTTCTGAAGATTACAAGATTTTTTGTCATTCGCCAATTAAAAACAATGCACTTATGATCCTGCTTCCAAAAAGGATGATAATCAAAAGATTAGACCCAGATTAACAAGAAAGAGGTGGCTTATTATGATGCCATTTCACAACAAATTCATAGCCAGATATATTCATACACATACTGTGGAGTAAAATAATATGAAAAAACTACCAAATTTTATTATAAATATAATTCATAATATGACCATAGTTACTCATAACCTTAATCCTTACATAAGAAAAAGGAATTTATGTCAAAAATGTGAATACGGGCATATTTGATATCATGATCTTTTGTTAGGTAAATCTGATATTTTTCAAGTTTTGAGGGGCATATATGAAGTTATCCGTAATAAACTTTTACTATAGTATTGCACATAATTTTATTTCTTGTCTGTCAAATATGTCATATGTCCACCTAAAGATAAAAGCATTTACTATTTTCAAAAAACTAATCGTTGGATATTGGAATGCAGTTTTACCTTGTCCACTGACAGCACGTAAAAGAATATGGGGTCTAAGAAAATGGCGAATAAACAAGAAATGACAACGAATTGATTCCACTGCTGAACACCTTTGGCATGTGGATTCTTGACCCCAAATGTAAAATTTTTTATGAAGGATAACTTTTCTCGTATCCACCCGCTTGAACCTCCATATGCATGAAGCTGCAAAAATAACAGAAAAAACAAGACAACTTCATGAACATTTTACCCTTTTCCTAGTTAACATTTCCCAAGATAAACAATTTTAAAAACTCTAATGACCCATCACTTATGAATTGGTAGATTTGGGTTATGTTTTTATCTCTAACAAGTCATGCATATAACATTAAACAAAAATGGCTTAAAATGAAACAAGTCAAATGGGTCAAACAGATTGACTATTTATAAGAAACTTAAAAATTGTAGACAAATAACTAGTACCCTGTTCTTCGCAATCCAACCGACCCGTTTTGGGTCTTATAATAATTGCCCTTTATGACTCATTACCTAACCCACTCGACCCACCCCTTACAACCATGATTCAAGTTTCTAGAAGAGTTAAAATCTCCCAAACAGAAGAGTAATAATACATGACGATCAAACCCGTGGGGAATTCTTGAAATGGTGTGTCCTTTGTTATAGTAAGAAGTTGGGCATGTGGTACAGTAAGGATCATTGCACATTCCCAATTGTCCGGACCGCAATAAGTGTTCGTTTGTTGCTCCATTATGATAATCAACCCCTTGTCTTTTATAATTTCTGATGTTTTCTTGTTCCACAGGCTCTTCTAGAGTTGTTTTCTTAGTCCGCAAGGGACCTGTAAGGCAACCAAGATTTGTTGAACCGGAATTCAATTCAATGGAGGACACTGGAATGGTTACTGAAACACTTCTGTTCCTATTTGAAAATTTTCTATTTGGATTAAACTCGGGTCTATCGGATGGCCAATTAGCAGCTGATAACATTGGCACATCATCTTTAACAACATCCTCCATCATTCTAGCCAGCTGCATGAGAGATATGAAACAAGTCAAAACTAGTAAAATCATCATATGACTAATTTGGAATTAAATGTGGCAAAAAAGAGGCATCGTCAAGAATGTTGGGTAACGGGTCAAAACGGGTGAGCTTATTGCTGCAAAACGCACATCCTACTAAAAAATTATCACAGGCTTATATTAATCATAGAAATATGAACCTTCACAATTTTTTAGTCTGTTCCTTTTTTTTTTGGAAGAGCAATTTGTAGAGTTTCTAGGATAAATACACCACAACCTGCACCATGCAGGATTTAAACCCTCAACCTTTTTATTGTGTGGTACACCACTTAACCATCAGGATATTCCCTTGGGAACTTTTAGTCTATTCCTATACTCCAGTCAAGGTGACACGCGAATAGGCAACCTATGTCTTACATAATTTTCAAAATTATAAATCTATACCTAAAAAATAAGTAACTGGTTGTGTGACATATCACAATTTTGTAAGGCCGAGATTATTTTTCTCGTTTATTTTTTCTTTATCACTGACTATTTAATGTTTTCTTTATTAATTCCTAAGTTTTCATTACTATTTAATATTTCCTTTATTAATTCTTAAATCTCTGTTTCTAACTATTTAATATTCAACTTCTAACCTAGTAGAATAATACATAAAAAAAACTTCAATTGAACTTACAGAGTTAAACTTTTAGTCATGTCTATAACTACTCCAATTCAACTTCAATAGTTAAACTATTTCAAAATTGTGGGTTATTAGGCAGGGCCGGCTCAGATAGGGGTGCAGGTTGGGCTGCTACGTCGGGGCATGTTTACGAGTGGGGCATAAATTTTTTTTTAAATATTTATATATATTATAAAAAAAATTAAATAACTTATAAAATCTGAAAAATTTTATAAAATTTAAGGACAAATTTTTTTTTTTAAATAACTTACAAAATCTTAAAAAATTATAAAAAATAGAGGCATTATTATGTCGAGCTGGATACTTAAATTCTCGGGGACGACCCTGTTTGCGGGAAACCCATTTTGACAAGCAAAATTAAAGTGGGTTCATGATCACTAATTTCAGTACAAAAATCATAAGGTCCCAACAGGCAGCAGCGAGTTCATGATCAAATGAAGCAGAATCAGCAGCACGAAAAACATTAAAATAAAAATAAAAGAGCAGGACGTACCGTTTGAAGGATGGTGATGAAAGGAAGAATGGGGAAGATAAGATATAAGATTGTAATACTGATTGATTGAAGAAGTGAAAATAACAAGAAAAAATGGAAAGTATGCAATGCATAATAATTAATTAATTGAGGGTAGACTTGGACCGCTGACTAAAAGTGCCATTGAAGTTTCAATCGAGGGAGATATAGGGAAGGCGACAAATTACGAATCTCCAACAACTCCTTTTCTAGGTCTAATCTATGTCTTCCACGTTAGTTTCTGCGTCATGCAAATGACACATAGCTTAGGTTGATGCACCTGTGTTTTACTCACACCGATCTAGGGTTCGAGCCTCGGCTCTCCCTCAGCCCGGAAGAGGCTGTATTAGGTGAGATTTTCCTTGGATGTTCTCCGACTCGGACGCCAAGTGGGCCCAGTTAAGACAACATATTGTCAGAGTTGAACGAGTCTCTCCCATGTAACGAGGGAGGGGGTGCGACGTCACAACATTCAATGTTTATCGTTAAAAAAAAGTATATTTATTTTATAGAAAACTTCGTAGTAATGTAAACTGTTTTAATTTTAATTATGTCATTTTTTTTAATTAGTCACTCAACTTATAAAGAATTTGCTACTACTAATCTTATATAAGTGACTTGTTTAATAGGTTAAAGTACTCTGATATAAAAAAAATATTTTTTATTTTTTTAAATCCTATATATTAGTTACACACCTAATTACAATAATTTTAATTGACAATAAAACTTTGAAACCTACTAAATACTTCAAAAATCTAGGGTTCGAGCCTCGGCTCTCCCTCAGCCCGGAAGAGGCTGTATTAGGTGAGATTTTCCTTGGATGTTCTCCGACTCGGACGCCAAGTGGGCCCAGTTAAGACAACATATTGTCAGAGTTGAACGAGTCTCTCCCATGTAACGAGGGAGGGGGTGCGACGTCACAACATTCAATGTTTATCGTTAAAAAAAAGTATATTTATTTTATAGAAAACTTCGTAGTAATGTAAACTGTTTTAATTTTAATTGTGTCATTTTTTTTAATTAGTCACTCAACTTATAAAGAATTTGCTACTACTAATCTTATATAAGTGACTTGTTTAATAGGTTAAAGTACTCTGATATAAAAAAATATTTTTTATTTTTTTAAATCCTATATATTAGTTACACACCTAATTACAATAATTTTAATTGACAATAAAACTTTGAAACCTACTAAATACTTCAAAAATTAACAATAGGTTCGATAGGTAAAATTTTGGAATAGTAAATTATGAATTAGATTTTTATTTTTGGATTATGAGTATTAATTGGATTTTGGAAAAGTAAACTTTGATAACATATTGCCAGAGTTGAACGAGTATATTTATTTTATAGAAAACTTCACAGTAATGTAAACTGTTTTAATTTTAATTATGTCATTAAAATTTTTTTTGTCCAATTCATAATTTACTATTCCAAAATTTTACCTTTCGAACCTATTGTTAATTTTTGAAATATTTAGTAGGTTTCAAAGTTTTATTGTCAATTAAAATTTTTGTAATAAGGTGTGTAACTAATATATAGGATTTAAAAAAATGAAAAATATATTTTTTTTTATATCACAGTACTTTAACCTATTAAACAAGTCAGTTATATAAGATTAGTAGTAGCAAATTCTTTATAAGTTGAGTGACTAATTCAAAATAAAAAAATAAAATAAATGACATAATTAAAATTAAAACAGTTTACATTACTATGAAGTTTTCTATAAAATAAATATACTTTTTTTTAACGACAAACATAACTGACTTGTTTAATAGGTTAAAGTACTGTGATATAAAAAAAATATTTTTCATTTTTTTAAATCCTATATATTAGTTACACACCTAATTACAAAAATTTTAATTGACAATAAAACTTTGAAACCTACTAAATATTTCAAAAATTAACAATAGGTTCGAAAGGTAAAATTTTGGAATAGTAAATTATGAATTGGATTTTTATTTTTGGATTATGAGTATTAATTGGATTTTGGAAAAGCAAACTTTGCTACTAGTAATCTTATATAACTGACTTGTTTAATAGGTTAAAGTACTGTGATATAAGAAGAATATTTTTCATTTTTTTAAATCCTATATATTAGTTTCACACCTGATTACAAAAATTTTAATTGACAATAAAACTTTGAAACCTACTAAATATTTCAAAAATTAACAATAGGTTTGAAAGGTAAAATTTTGGAATAGTAAATTATGAATTGGATTTTTATTTTTGGATACTTTTCCAAAATCCAATTAATACTCATAATCCAAAAATAAAAATCCAATTCATAATTTACTATTTCAAAATTTTACCTTTCGAACCTATTGTTAATTTTTGAAATATTTAGTAGGTTTCAAAGTTTTATTGTCAATTAAAATTTTTGTAATCAGGTTTGTAACTAATATATAGGTACTTTTCCAAAATCCAATTAATACTCATAATCCAAAAATAAAAATCCAATTCATAATTTACTATTCCAAAATTTTACCTTTCGAACCTATTGTTAATTTTTGAAATATTTAGTAGGTTTCAAAGTTTTACTGTCAATTAAAATTTTTATAATCAGGTGTGTAACTAATATATAGGATTTAAAAGAATGAAAAATATTTTTTTTATATCATAGTACTTTAACCTATTAAACAAGTCAGTTATATAAGATTAGTAGTAGCAAATTCTTTATAAGTTGAGTGACTAATTCAAAAAAAAATGTTTGTCGTTAAAAAAAAGTATATTTATTTTATAGAAAACTTCATAGTAATGTAAAACTGTTTTAATTTTAATTATGTCATTTAATTTTTTTTTTTTGAATTAGTCACTCAACTTATAAAGAATTTGCTACTACTAATCTTATATAACTGACTTGTTTAATAGGTAAAAGTACTGTGATATAAAAAAAATATTTTTCATTTTTTTAAATCCTATATATTAGTTACACACCTGATTACAAAAATTTTAATTGACAATAAAACTTTGAAACCTACTAAATATTTCAAAAATTAACAATAAGTTCCAAAGGTAAAATTTTGGAATAGTAAATTATGAATTGGATTTTTATTTTTGGATTATGAGTATTAATTGGATTTTGGAAAAGTAAACTTTGATAATCTATCAGTAAGTTTATGATTTTTCTTTTTTGTTTCTTTTTGAAAAGTATGTTTGGAAAAGTAATCTGGATTTTGGAAAAGTAAACTTTAGTAATTTATACTATATAACAAATAAAAGTTTTTTAGTGACACGTGTCGCCTCCATATTCACTCTCATCATTTTTTTCCCGCCCGTCTCTCTTATTTAATACACTTCTTTCTTTAATATAATATATATTTAAAGAAAATACTAATTTTACTAATAAAACATATTTATTTTAAATTATCCTTTATTATAAGAAAACTTTAAAATTTAATTATATAACTTTTATTTCAATCAAATAGTAAATGAAAGTCAAATTAAATTAAATAATAATTAACGTATTTTCAAAATTAAATTATATATTAACTTTTACATATTTTGAATTTATTTTCTATCCTTAGTATATGTAATATATTTTACACCTGTAAAATATATACATAAAGATTTAAAAAATTTATGTATTGATATTTTTCATCGCGTGTGTAACATGATCTAAACTAGATAAACAATAAGTTTATGATTTTTTTTTGTTTCTTTTTGAAAATTATGTTTCAGAACATGAATTCTCGAACATACTATTAATTTTCAAAATTTTAGTAGGTTTCAAAATTTTAGTATTAATTAAAACTAGATTATAAATTGATGTGACTTAAAGTGTATATAAAATGATGATTTTTAAGTACAAAAACTTTAAATTTATTAAAAAAACAAAACTACTACAAAACATTTAGGGCAAGTGCATCCATCGTGGACGTAATATAATGTTGGTAAGACCGTATATTGATTCAAGGATACAGAGTGTAAGACCCCAAAATTGGGCATCCTACAGTTGGTTCTCATCACTATGTATTTCGTGGTGTCAAGGCTAATAAAAAACTATGTTAAAAACTATTCCTTAGCTACTTAGACTACAGACAGGGAAGTAGGGTTGTCTAATCCACAGGGAATTGGTGGAAAGAAAACTTGATTTAGTTTAGCAATTTCTTTTAATTAAAATTCATATTAATAAACATGCAACCTCCTCCAAACTTCAGGTTCTATATTTATGCAAAACTCAGTTGTTCAATTGGACACCACATAGACATAGCGTTGAAAAATCAGTTAAAACAGTAATTGAAGACATGTTGTCAGCAAACCTATACAACTAGTTTCGTCACAAACTATTATAATCCAATCACCCAATTTATAAATGTCAAGTTCACCCCATTTAGTCACCCAACCCTGCTACTAGGTTTTATTATCAACCGAACAAGATTATAAACGAGAAACCTCAAAGCACCATAATAAATGGTTTAAATTAACCAATACATCAATCTATCAAGTTATTGTCAGTAACTAAATAGATCCAAAACATAAACAAACAGAATCAAACACGAAAACCTATACGAACCATTCGCCTAGAGGAAGTCACATGCGATTTAGCTGCGCATGCTTGTCAAACACGCGACCATAGCTTCAATTGATGATCTGGACTGATCTCTACCTTTGAAATCTCCATAAGCTTCCCCAAATTTGTTTGATTGAAAGTTATTATCGAATTAGGGTTGGATTTGACTTATAATTGGAATTAGGGCTTTTTCCTGTTTTGTCGGCCCGTCGTGTACCGCGAACATCTCAGGCCCGTCCTCCGCGTGGTGCGAAGAACAAATTAGTGGGGCAAGTTTCTTCCTTTCTCGCGTACCGCGAGAGTTCTCTCCCAGGTCTTCGCGTACCGCGAAAGACCAAAATCCCAATAATATATTTATACACTAAAAACATGCTATCAAACACTAAATACATAAGTTTACTCACAATTGCACACATCAAACTACACAATTGTTACATCTCATATTACAAATTCACAATTCATGAAAACATTACTTATATTTGGAGAAAATAATAGTACCACTACTAGTGTGTGAGGTGTGTGCACAATTTTGGCGCTTCTTTCGGTATATCCTTGCCACTTGAATGGTGGTTGCCGCCAAGCCCCGCCAGTATGCAGATTCGTTCCTAAACATATCAAACACGTAGCGACTTAATTTGAAGTTACATCATGAACAAAAACTGGGGAAAACACCACAGAATAGTAACCAAGTTTCAAAAATGTTCCAATCAGGTCACTCACCATAATATATCCAAGAGTTTATACCGTGTAAAATCCGTATTGAGTGACCATATTGGAACACTTTTGAAACTTAGTTACTATTCTACAAAGTTACACCAAAAAACTGTGTAAAACATGTATAATTACTTTATGGCCATTTGAACACGATGATCACTCAAGAATATAGCAAAAAGGGTGGTGACTTCTCCAAGATCTGCATCCTGAAGAACAAATGCCTCCACATTTGTTAAGCATTTCACTGTCCTCTCACTGGCCAATTTTTGTCCTGGTTTTCTTGTATCTCCATTAAGAGAGGAATGTTCAAGGCACCATGTGAGTAGTTCTTCACCACATACATCTCCCTCATATAATGGAACTTTACAACCATCTTCTCCTATGCTCTCCATTTTCCCTCTCACAATAAAAACCATTTTTGTAACATACCCTCCTTTATATAAAGGTGTTCCTCCTTTTATATATGTCTTTGGCCTTATTCTTTCACATATTGCATCTAAAATTGGTTCATCCATCAGCGCAAAAATCCGGACCTACAGGAAAACGTTTTAGTTAGGGAAAACACCACAGAATAGTAACCAAGTTTCAAAAGTGTTCTAATTGGGTCACTCACCATAGTATACCTGAGGGTGTATACCGTGTAACATATGTATACCGTTCTAATTGGAACACTTTTAAAACTTGGTTACTATTCTACAAAGTTACCGCTTTTAATTAATCATAAGTAATCACCATACAGGAACCTAGAGGTAGATATTTTCCAAACAACCATTATAAAATGTTGCTAATTATATGCCTTCAAAATCTAAACTGATTCATTGCCAATAATATTTGAATCTCACTTTTTTGACGAATTTAAATAGGTGGCGGCGTATATCTCTTTGCAGGTCTTCAGGCAAGTTCTCCATTAGCTTTTCTTCATCAACCCCTTGTGTAGCAGCCCAATTATAACGCTCTGACTCTCGAACTTTTCTGCACATCAAATGCTCAAAACTAAACTAATAGGAAATAAGAGTTCTACCAACTTATTGTACGTCATTTAGCGGTTAAGGATTATAATTACCATTTATGTTCAATTGGATCAAGAAGATGATTGTTTATTGATTGTGTACACTGTAATATTACACATAGATATAATATGCTAAATCACAAACACTACATATGGGCTAAATGATTTTTGTTTGCTAAAGGGAAATGGCTCAAACGGGTCATAACGGTTATATGACATGCTGTGTAGCCCGCCTATTTTGCCACCGTTCAATATCACATAGGGTTATATATACCTTTTTAGTTCTTCTGGCAACAGTCGGTGGTACATCCAGTGCTCAACATCACGTCGTCTAAGTGACATTTCCAGCCTCCTAACAAATAATATTAATCGTGAACCACGTATAATGACGATAATAAATACAGTAATGATCATATTAAAAAGCGTACCTGCGTCCTAGACCTTGAAGAAAATTCTGCATGTTTCCAATTAAAAGGGCAAAAAGTAGGAGTCCAAGCCCTATAATACTCATGGTAAAAAGAATTTCCCAAACAAAATAACTTGGACTTTGATTGCCAGCCAATGTGCTGATTTGCTTCACAATCATAACAAAATGAAAAACATTAGGAATGAACTCTATTCAACACGTGTTCAAATTTTAGTATAAAAAAGCTAAGTTATCATGAGCCGAAAATTAATTTTATGGTGAACTACTTTATCTTAAAAACTATGAAACTGACCATCCAACTTAACAAAGCAGGCAGGGACAAAATGACTATCATGGCCTACTTCATCTTTTTGTGTTTAAAAATTTATAAGTTGTTAATGTGTTAAATATGATTAAAAAACATTATTATTACAATAATAACATAACTCAATACAAAAAAAAGCCTAATGCAACTTTTTTTTGTTAGAAAAAAGTTGCATTAGGTGAAGTTGCATTAGACCTAATGCAACCTTTTTGTTACATATGTAACTGTTTTTTTTCAAATACAACCATGTCAAGATGCAACTCTTTGGAAAAAAAAAGTTGCATTAGATCTAATGCAACTTCACATAATGCAACGATTTATAGACAAAAAAAAGTTGCATTACAGTTATGATACTTCTAACCTATTTGACTTGTTCGACCACCGTCCTTTTCTGGTTTTATCGTTTACGTTAACCTGGTAAATGGGTTGAAATTGTCACGTCACTAAAAAGAACAAGATAAAAACATTAGAACCTGAAATCCCCAAAAGAAGGAGTAGGTGTATCTTGTGATTATACTATTCTCGGCAGTGAGGTTGACAGCTTTCATGTAAATTCCATAGGGGAAATCATCTTCATAAAAACAAGCTTTAGAATTTGAATTTTGTGTCCAGTTGTTCCATGTGGGATACTTCTTAAAGCTCTCAATATCATCTCCATTCCCACAATCTATAAACTTCTTGCAATCCAAAATTTCAGAATCTTCACACGCATTCCGAAGGCATTTATTCACCCTCTTAAAAGATTTAAATGGAAAACAGTTAGAAATATGCTACAAGCTAGCGTTATAAATCACAAGACTAGATATCGTCAATCGTCGTTAAATCTTAATCCCCCGCCAGAGTCAATTTTGATCGGTTTACTTATGAATGGACAATTTGTTGTGAAACTTAGCTAAGGAGATATCATGAATGTTGATCAAAGTGAATTGTTTCTACATAAAACTTCCTAAATCATTTCAATTATTTAAAAAAAAACTAATATAATGTTGAAATAATTTAATTTTTGTTATCATGCACAAATTCTTCATAACTAATTTGGACAAAGTATTATGGGTCCGCGGTGGACCTTGGAACAATGGGTCAACAGCCTCCTGTATAAAGTGTAGGGTAAGGTTGCATTTACATTAGATCGTGAACCGATCTAACCCCTCCTCGGACCTTACACAAATGCGGGAGCTAACACTACTAGAAAACATGCATATTTCCTACAAAAGCTTCCGACAAGTTAACAAAATAAATTTCCCACAAGTTAGCGACAAATTTCCGACAAAAGAAAAACAAAAAAGTAACTATATGATTTCCTACAATTTTTCGACAAATTTATTAAATAAGTTAACTTATTTATTTACTACAATCGTCGGAAATTACCGACGAAAGGCTTTAGTCGCTAATTCGTCGGAAAATTAGTCGGGACTTTGTCGGAAAAAACATTTCCTACAGGGTTTTTTCCAACAAACACTTTTTTGTCGGAAACTTGTCGCTAACGACCAATTCCGACAAATTTCCCACCGTACACCGTTTTTTTTTTTTTTTGAGTCAACCCAACCTATTTTACCTTAACCCGTTTAGACCCAATACCCAACCCAGCATCTCGTATAATGCAATCAATATCTAACATCGTTTTTAACTGCATAAAAGGTAAACAATTGATAATTCTCACACACCTGTAACCCGAAGAGATACCAGCATGATCCAACAACATGACCAGCCAAGACAAAAGTCAAAAGATTGATGACAAAGTTTGCCCATGCTGACTCAAAGATGAAATTAGTTGGAGACTGGCCCGCAAGAAGTGGTAGAAATCGGTATAGTCTCGGAATATACTGAATAAGAACAGCCGATTGCAAAAGATTTTGTGCGCGAGTAGCTCCATATGATGCAACGGGATTTGGTAGGATTAACAATACAATGATCTGGATTGATAAGTAACTTGGTTTACGTTTTATCTCAAAATGGTCTAACAAAAATATCAGCTAAAAAAGAAACAGGCCAAACATGTCGAAATTTGCCCAAATGTGTATTTTAAATGCATAAAGCTTCTAGTTAAAAAGTTGCATTATTACTGTAATAATATAGTTTCTGTAATCATATATAAAACATTAGAACACACATCTAAGGGTAAGACATGAGATAATGAGTGAAGGATTGTCGTAATCTTACCTGAGGAAGTGGTAATACGATGAATAAGTCGAGGAGAAAAAATCCAGAAATATAATTCCATGCGATTTTTCTAGGATCGTCAACCAAGTCTCCCGCACCCACGACTCTTGATTCAGGAGAAATGAATGCTAACCTGAACTGCAAAACACATATACATTCAACATCATATTGTAAAGGTGGCAGATTTACAAGAACATATATGGGATAACTTTGTAGAATAGTAACCAAGTTTTAAAAGTGTTACAATTAGGTCACTCAATACGCATTTTACACGGTATACCCCTTGGGTATACTTATAGTGAGTGACCTAATTGAAACACTTTTAAAACATATATACACACACTGCAAAAGCTACTCTAAAAAATAGGATTAAAATGTTTACCTGAACAAGCATGTGCATGAGGTAAATAAAGTCTGTCATGCTTCTGAATATCACAATGGTTTGTGTCATTGGCCAATCAATAAAGATGCACTTATATTCCTGCTTCCAAAAAAGTTAAATATAATCAAAAGATTAACAGAAAATGCTAGAGTTTTTTTGGTGAAATGGTATTTTTTGGATTTGTAAAGTGTTTGTGGGTTTTGCATGAGATTGTTTTGGAAATAGGGGAGTCCGCTATCCGAGATAGCGGTTTCTAAGAAAATGACATTTGAGTCCGCTCATGGAGATAGCGGATTCGAGTCCGCTCGTGGAGATAGCGAAGTCAAGGGACTTTTTGATGAGGTGGCAGCTGAAGAGAGTATTCAAGTGAAAAAAAATTAAATAGAACTTAAAAAAATGCTTGACTCTGCTATCTTCACGAGTGGACTCTGAATCAGCTATCTCCACGAACGGACTCAAATGTCCTTTTCTTAGAATCCGCTATCTCAGATAGCAGACTCCCTTATTTCCAAATACATCTCATGCAAAACCCAGAAACACTTTACAAATCCAAAAAAAACACCATTTCACCAAAAAATTCAAAATGCTCCATTTCACAACAGCATTCTACTTGTGAAGGTAAAAGAGATAATTGATGTAATACAATGTTACGCGTATATATAGATAGAGATCCAAGAAGCCTAACACTACTCATCGCGCAGCCTGATATAAGGTAACTTCCAATATTAACATAAGCTTAAATGGAAGAAATAGTTACATATTGGAATGCAGTAAGTTTACCTTGTTCACAGAGAGCAATAAAAAGAAGACGGGGTCCATGAAAATGGCGAATAAACAAGAAATCACAATGAATTGGTTCCACCTCTGAACAACTTTAGTATGCGGATTCATGACTCCAAATGTAAAATGTTTTATTAAGGATAACTTTTCTCGTACCCACCGATTTGCACCTCCATATGCATGATGCTGGAAAAACAAAACATCAATCAAAAATAGCGTAAAAGAAGGAAGTCGCCCAAAGGGCATTTTTATTGCATAAAACCTCCAAATTCGATTTGTTCAAAAATTACATTGTTATTGAGAATAAATATTTGTTTTAATCATACAACACACTGATTATTTATAAAATATTTTATTCCAGATCAACCCAAACCAAATATACATCTCTAACATGCCATACATATATACATCAATCAAAAATAGCGTAAAAGAATGTGTCAAGGAAGTCGCCCAGAGTGCATTTTTAGTGCATAAAACTCCAAATTCGATTTGTTCAAAAATTACATTGTTGTCGAGATTAAATATTTGTTTTAATCATACAACACATTGATTATTTATAAAATATTTTATTCCAGATCAACCCAAACCAAATATACTTCTCTAACATGCCATACATATATACATCAATCAAAATTAGTGTAAAAGAATGTGTCAAGGAAGTCGCCCAGAGTGCATTTTTAGTGCATAAAACCTCCAAAATCGATTTGTTCAAAAATTACATTGTTTTTTTAGATTAAGTATTTGTTTTAATCATATACAACACACTGATTATTTATAAAATGTTTTATTCCAGTTCAACCCAAACCGACCCATTATGACTCATTACCTAGCCCACTCAATGGAGCATAATTCAAGTTTTGAGAAACAGAAGAGTAATGTTACATGATGATCAACCGCGTTGGGAACTCTTGAGACGAGGCGTCCTTTGTAATAGTAAGAAGATGGGCATGTGGTACAATAAGGATCATGACACATTCCCAATGGTCCTGACCTCAATAAGCGTTCATTTTTTGTTTCATCATCTCCCCATGGACGACGTTTATCATCTTTAATGTTGTCTCGTTCCACATGCTCTTCGAAAGTTTGTTTCTCAGTACGCAAAGGACCTGTAAATCCAACAAGATCTTTTGGAGTGGAGGTCGTCGCTGGAATGGATATTGAAACACTTCTGTTCCTGAATGAAAGTTGTCGATTTGGATTATACGCATTTTTATCGGATGGCCAATGTGTAGCCGGTAACATTGGCACATCATCTTTTACAATATCATCCATTATTCAAGCCTCAAGCGTGACAGCTGCGTGTGTGAGAGATACGAAAAAGATCAACAGTTGTACCATTATATCACTAGTTTGGTTAGAGGTGCCAAAAGGGGGAAGTTAAGAGAGTGTTGGGTAGAAGGTCAAAATGGGTAACTTTTGTACATTTAGAACATGTGAGGTCGGGTCGGGTTGACCTGCAGCAACTTATGTCCAAAATTTGGAACTTGTAAGTTGTTCACAAATAATTAGTGTGTCAAATAGGATACGAAATTATTTTGTTCAATAAAATCAAGATTTGCACGGTATTCTTTTAGAATACTCATTCAAAAGCATATTTAAGTGGTGTTTAGACGTGTGTTTTGAAAGTGATTATGTGATATTGAATAACAAAACAAGATAATCAACTGTAATATAAATGTGATCCGTTAGATAGTGTTTGGACATGCATCTATCGCTTCAAGTTATAATAAGACTTAATTACACCGACGGCCCCTGTGGTACGCTCAGTTTTCACTTTTTTTTAGTATGTATCACCATTGACCCCTAAAATGGATGGACGCTAAGGAAGTAATTAGACATGGCAATTTTGACCGATTAACATAATACTCGGTCGATTTGGGTTGTAATTATCTAAAGCGAGCCAAATGGGTTGAAGTCGCCCCAAGTCTAGTTTTAACGTTGACACGCTCTTAAATTGTTTTTATTCAAAGATTTAGACTATTACTGATTGTAATCTTGATTAGCGCATTAATTACTCATAAATATGGACTAAAAAGTGTTTGCATTCAACCCAGAATAATCCGGCCCATTACCCATGTGACCCGTTACCCAACCAGCCTATCCCGACACCTATAGAAGTAATACTTATATTAATAAGGATTATTGGATTTTAATCATCTCACATTTTACCAATTGGCCAATAATAATCCCAACTGAGAATATTTTTACCACCGGTCCTTACTTTCAAACTATTTTTTTACATTGGACCCCCCGTTAAAAAAACTTAACGCCGTTAGAGTTTATATGACGTGGACATCTGCAAACCGTCGGAAAGTCGAGCCAAGTAGCAGTGGTCTCATGGTGGCTTCTGAAATTTGCTCTGGTGGTGTTTAACTGGTCTCATTAAACATCACGTTGTCTCTGTTTGGACTTTCCGGACCCACGAGAACAGTTATTAAAAGGTGGGATTATTAAAATCCAATAATTTTATTAATAAATAGAAAACATGAAGTTTACGAGTTAACGAAAACATAACTGAATCACACACTCAAACAGCAAAAGTAGTTGATAATATCATATGATGTGAATCACCATTTGTTTACATGCTTCATTTGAAATTGAAGTGAGTTGATGATCAAATGAAAAGAAGTTTATAAAACAAAAACAAATGAGAGTAAGACATACCGTTTATAGAAGAAATTGCAGCAAAATGAAAGGGAACACAAAGGCAATGATTTACTTGAGCATAGACTTAGACTGCTGACCCCATGAAATATAGATTTCCAATAAAAACTTTTAGTTCCATAATCATAAAGGAAAAAAGCAAAAAAGAAAAGAAAGAATTGTAACTTTAAAAGGTTGGTTGGTGTAAACGTTAACTTTTTAAGACTTTAGTTCGGTTCGTTTCAAATTTTGTGTCTAAAACTCGATGTAACTCGTAAGTAATTTTTTAAAATCATTATCAATATACTATTATTTTGAAGTGTCGGCAATTTTTTCTTGATGAACTTAAGCCCCTCAAATTTTATTAAATGTCAAAATTAATCCCTTAATTTTATAAGATATCACCTTTATCCCCTTAAGTTTTTAAAGTCTCAAATTCATCCCTATATAATATATAATTTGATTTTTTTAAAAACATTTTAGTTTGTTTGTTTAATTATTTTCTTGACGTCATAGTAAAAATTCTATTAAAAACGAAGTTGTATTCGGAATATATTATTTTTTATGTAGTGTCGGTTATATCGACTGCCAGTAACATGCTGGTATCGGGAAGAATGAGACAGACACCGACTGAAAAACATCGGTACCGTTGTATAACTGTTTTTTGTTTATGTTTCGGTTTTCACAACCGAGTCTCCGTAACTTCATACGTTTCTTTCATATATTTAACCACGTTTTTTTTTTATATTGTTTAACCACGTTAATGTCACCGCCTCAACCGTTTAAGGTCCGTCTCCCGCCGCGGAGCAAAGGGAAAAATTTGTTTAAACACGATTCTTTTTGTGCATAGTCACGTTAATGTCACCGTCTTAACCGTTCAAGATTCGTTTCCCGTCGCGAAACGGGAGACAACATTTCTAGTTATTTATTATTTATCAACTAGTGAATTTGTCTGCATGTTGAAAATCTCAATATTACAAGAGGGATTAAACTAGTTAGCTATTTTATTTGATGAAAAGATTTAATCTTAACAAATAATTAAAAAAATTTATCAAATAACTTGTATAAAAATAGAAAAACAAATACATGAACGTATATGTAAATTTATATATAAACTAGAATTTTTGCCCCGAGCTCCGTACCGGGAGGCAGATCTTAAACGGTTGATACGGTGATATTAATGTGTCTAAGCACAAAAAGAAATGTGGTTAAACACATAAAAACGTATGAAGTTACGAAACATAGATAAAAGACAGTTACATAACGGTATCGATGTTTTTCAGTCGTTGTCGATCTCATTCTTCACCATACCAGCACGTTACCGTCAACCGACATAACCCACGATATCTAAAAAATACTTTATCTTGTATACGACACCGTTTTTATACCGAGACGTCAAAAAAAAAATAAACAAACGAATGAAAATTATTAAAGAAAAACATATTATATATATTACAGTGGTAAACTTGAAACTTTAAAAAACTGAATACGTCAAAGTAATATATTACAAAGTTAAAGGCTATTTTTGTAATTACACAAAGTTTAAGGGTGAAACTATTAATTACATAAAACCGACACTTGTAATTAAGTTAGATTATTATAATATAATTATAATTTTAAGTAATCCAAATTGTTATTTTCTTATAATTATGGATACTTTCAAGAACGTGTATTTCGTTGTCTTTATCACTATGCCTTTATCTTTTGCCTCTGATATATAGTTATTAATTGGGCTAATGGACAACTTTTTTTTAAAGGTGATGACAAATACTACTATATGGATATCCGAAAAACTTCTTTATGGATTTAAGTTTGCATTAAAAAGGTTAATAAAAATAGAAAGTTTCTATAATTGATAATTTTGTATTTATGTTAATGGATTTGAATCTATTAAAGAATAAAAAGAATTTAAGAAAAAGGTGATAATTGTAAAAGATAAACGTAATGATTATCTTAAACTTTTAATAGTAGATTACGTTTTTCATCCTTTAACTATATACCAAATTTTAAATATTGTCCTTAAACTAATGAAATAACAGAAATCATTTTTTATGTTCATAGTTTGTAACAATTTACATCTTTTTCACTAACGGACATTAACTTTTTCCGTTAAGTCTGTTCATGTGCCTTACACATGACGGTATTTTGATTTTTTTTTTATAATTATAAGGACTCTTCTTGTAATTAATTGAAACCTTAATAAATTATAAAAACAAATAGAATATATATATAGAGAGAGAGAGAGGACGGTTATCGTACAAAGGGCTAAAATCGTATGAAGAGTCTCCAACCGTCCGATTAATATGATCTAGCGTTGGGGATAACGCGGTGACATAAATGTAATTACTTTAAAAAAAAATATGTCGTCCAAGTAAAAAAAGGACATAAATGTCAAAAAAATAATAATAATCACACAAAAAACGTGATTATTTATAATACTCACTCTTCAAACGTGATTTTTTAATAATCACACTTCAAGAGTGTTTTTTTTATTAATCACGCAAAACGTGATTTTAGTAATAACACTGCTGCATTTTGGTCATTGAACGGCCGGTGAATTTTTTGGATTTTCCAATTATTGTTTTCAATTACTTTTAGAATTTTTAAATTATTTGCGTGATCTTTTTGGAACATGACAAAGTGAATTATTTTTTGGATTTTTCAATTCTTTTTTAATTTATCAATTATTAGCGTGAATTTTTCAATCGTGAAAACGTGAATTATTATTTGAAAGTTTCAATTATTTTTTTCAAGCGTGAATTTTTTTATTTTTTTATTTCAAACATGAAACGTAAATTTTAGAGTGAATTTTTTTATTATATTTATGTTGAGTCTTCGTAATCACTTAGGATCTGTTTGGTATAAGATAATGAAATGAACTAAGAAATAGAATGGACAAGTGAATGGAATGGACCATTCCATTCCCTTGTCATGTTTGGTTACCATGTAGAAATAAAATAAATCATTAATTCAAGTTGTTTGCTAATAGTAAAATATATTATGAAAAATAAAATATTTGTATTTAATAAATTTATACTATGAGTCGGGTCATGGGACGTTTCATGGTTTGGATCATAGGTCAGGGCATAGGTTGGGTCATGGGTCGGGTCACGGCACGAGTGATGGTTCGAGACATGGTTCGGGCCTTAGGACGTGTCATGAGTCAGGGCATAGGTTGGGTCATGGCACGGGTGATGGTTCGAGACATGGTCCGGACCTTGGGACGGGTCATGGGTACGGGCATAGGTCGGTTCATGGGTCAAGTCACAGGTCGAGTCATGGGTCGGGTCACGGGACGGGTCACAGGTCGGGTCATGGTTCGGGCCTTGGGACGGGTCATGGTTCATGTCATGGGTACGGGCATGGGTCGGGTCGGGTCATGGGTCAGGTCACGGGTCGAGTCATGGGTCGGGTCATGGTTGGTCCATGGGTCGGGTCATGGTTCGAGTCATGGGTCGTCCCTGGTTAGGGTCATGGGTCGGGTCACGGGACTGGTCAAGGTTCGAGTCATGGGTCGTGTCACACCCCAATTGTTCCAAGGGAGTCGGGGCGAGATGTCAGGATCGAGGCACATTGGTTATGCAGCGGAATTTGAAGCGTAGGGTTTTAAACAAAAACTTTTCCCCAAATAGCACATAAACATTTACTTCATGCAAGTAGTAATCATCGAGCAAGTAAAACTGATGTGCACGTTAATTTCTTTATCCTGAAACAAAAGCATACACGAAAACGAGTCAACAATAATGTTGGTGAGTTCATAGATTTAAATTTAGAAAAATGTTGTTTCAACATGTTTATTGCTGAGGTTTATAAATATACACCAAATATAATGATTGATCAAAATATAATGTATGGACTACATTGTACCATGTATTCGTATCATAAGCAAGTCTATAACCAAATCTTGTGTCAAAACCCAATCCTGCGTTTTAGATTGAATTCTAGGCAATGATGAAATAAGTCACCCTTGTCAAATGTTCACAGGTTTAAATGAATGCGATTTGCAAAACCACTTACATGAAAACAATTTTTATGTATATGATAAACAAAACAAGTAATGTTGACCCATCCGTAAACTAGCTAGGAATACGAATAATATGTACATACATGAGGCATAACCAAACCAAGACCAGGTGTTTTGCCCCTCACGAGCAATTGTTTGAACACTACGCAGTCATTTGGCTAGAGGGACCCATGGTTAGCGCGACTAACCATGACCGGGGGTGTCAATCCCAATAGTACTATCCATAGAATCTCACGCTAATCTATAGCTAATGGTTATAAATATGATGATCAGGGGACTTTACGAGCTCCAAATGTGTTCACTCATGCAAACATAAAGGTCGGGTCTTGTTTTCTTGTTACCATATGAAAATGTTTGTATGTATGTTTCATGTTCTCAAATGTAATAAAGCAAGTATGTTTCAAGAATATTTGTATGTATGCTTTTCCCCAAAAAGATTGAAAATGGGTAAAAAGTAGGGGCTATGAACTCACCACGATGTCCAGCTAAATGTATAATGCCATCACACTGTATGCAAGTAATCACCATCAAAGTCCCTAAATGCAATTATAGTAACTCTTGTTGTTAGGATTAATCTAATTCATATGCGCTTGAGCTCTATTGATTCATTAAGCTGTTACACTAATTTGATGTTCGTTAATGGATTACCATTTGTTTATTAGGTAAAGATTACCTATCTCGAGCAGAGATTTTCAACGAGTACATATATTTATTTGTATAAATGTTATGTTTTCCAATAAACCGTCTATCTTCATATGATGAACATATATATATATATATATATATATATATATATATATATATATATATATATATATATTCAAATTTGAATATAATATGAAAGTCTTTTGATTTAATTCAAAATATGAATTTTTATATTCATAGCTTTATTCGAACACGTTTGTATAAAATTCGCATACCGATATTATTTATTAAACTTTATTTGATTCGGTATTATTTTATAAAGATCCAAATGTGTTTATGTCCATGATATATTCATACCAACTATGTTCGTTATCCAAAATGTCCTAAATATATATACATATACATGTTCGTACATGACGGCTTTTATCTCATAATATAATACAAATACGTACATATCAAATATTAGTCATGTTAGGTCTCGTTTAACCAATTACGCGCCTATATTAATAATTATTTTTATGTACACGCATCGCCTAGAGCTCAAGTCTTATAACCGAACGAGCATAATTTAAATGATTAAATACAAAGTATTCAACACGTATGTACCTTTTCGTACGCTCTTCTTATGAACCGATGCGTCCTAAACCTCACCATTTTACACAATAGCCAAATTTTTGTTTCGGTTCGTATCTAGACCAAACGGACATCCAAAGCTACTCAAACGAAATAATATTTTTGTTTCGGTTCGTATCTAGACCAAACGGACTCCGAATCGGGTGATTCAAAAGCCTATGGTCTCGTATCATCTCACTGGTTGCTAGAACATTGTCATCACTTCTGTCCGATGCCGCCGCCGCCGTCTGCCGCCACGGCAGTGGCCGGAATCCGACATGTATCCGAAAAATATCTCCGTTTCACGACCAAACCTTTTTGCATAGATTATATTAGTCGCTAGAAGCCCGAAAATATAACTTTCGTGGAAAAGCCCCAAAACGGAATGTCGCCGGAATCACGTAACTAGCCGGAAAACTTTTTAATACCTATTTTTCTGTTTCAAATCAACCAATTAATACACGGGAATGAAACCCGGCCAACAATTTCATCTAATTTATAATTACAAGAACCTAATTTGTCGGATTACAACTCAAATCGGGTTTTTACCTCAAAGCTAAAGAATTGATCGGAGAAATCGGGTTCTTGGCCGGAAAACGTTTTTGTGTCACCTGAGTCTTCCGAATCTACCACCAGATCTGTCTCCCCTCGCCGCAGTCTTCTCCGATTACCCAATCACCAAGAGCCGACGCCTTCATCTGTGGCGGTTCTTGCCGACACCACCATCCAGTACCACCATCGTCGCCGAGGAAGGAGAAGGGAAAAGGAGGAAGGTTGGGTGGTTGTAGCATCGTCGGAGTGGGAGCTCGTCGGAGAAGGCAGACCCTCCTTTCTTCTTCCATGGATCTCTCTCTCTCTATACCGTATACGTATATGTGTGTGTTATGTATGTGTCAAAAATCAGAAAGAAGATATTAGATATTAGATAGATTTTTATGATATTTATTATTTTCTTTTTTTTTTTTTACCTTTTTATTTGTTTATTTGCTTACCAAGTAAGCGATCAGATCATTGTAGATTTTTATTTTTATTTATTAATTTTTTTTTATTATTATTATAATATAATTAATTTAGCTCATATTTTGTTTTTCTCTTATAACGTTCTATGTATAACGTTTTATAAAATTCTAAACATGTCGTCGGAACGTGCTCATTTTTCTCTACGTTTCGACCTAAGTTTCATCAGAAACGGAGCATGTTTAAAATAATATATTTTATTATTGTTATTAAATATTAATCGTTCGTCTAGGATTTCTTGATCGAACGACTTAATTTATAGACTCCAATTTGAGACTATCCGAGCCACCAAACTTTTATTATTATTGTAGATTCTCTACTAGTATTGCGTGTCAACTCGAATCTATGTCGCGCCTAAAATTCCTTAAATTTCTACTTTTTTATAAGATAAGTCAACTAAATAAGTATTAATAATTATAAAAAATATATATTAATTGTTAAAATTGTTGTCGAAACAGGTATGAGTTAATAATTGTATGTGCATTTCTAAAATTACTCCGTAAGAGTATATATACATTTTTATGTACTTAATATATGTTATCTCGAATCTTTAAATGATCCGTCAAAAATGTCACGTATAAAGTTCACCTATGGGCCGTTAATGGACCGAGCCCGTCTATGATGAATTATTCGTCAAAAGTAACTGACTCTAATTTCGGGGTTGTCACATTCTCTCCGTGTTAAAGAAGTTTCGTCCTCGAAACTTAGTTTGAGTTATGTTCAGTGAGTTTGTAAGCTAGGCTACAATAACTTACACAGATCCTAACGAATCAATGTAATAGTAGACACGGAGTTATTGTTGAAGGCATGATTCAAGCAATTTATTCAAAACATCATAAATGAAGTACATTCGTATTGTTTTACCCTAATATTCCTCCGTTAGGGTACGGGGGCAATTTATGTTGGAATATTAATTAGAGTTGAATTTGTACTCGTGCTAGAGTTTAATTGTGATATGAACACTCTAAACCTTGATAGCTAAGATGTATTAGATAGAAATGTTGTTGTAGCTATCCATTATTCATAGTAGTGGCTGTTCACAAGGCTAGAACATCATTATGTGTAAATCATATGAGATCTACATGTTCAGGGTTGATAAGGTTACCTCTTTGGATTTTAAATGAAGAATAATATGGTAATTAAATTATCAAAGGGAATGACTGATTGATGGAAGATTCCATCGATGAATTTCCCAAGGTATTTTGTTTTTTTTCAAGTTGACATTAATTACAACATCATCATATGGTAAATCATCAATTAAAGAGGAATGAATGGATGTGATTCCTTATAAGATCTATTCTCATTGCTTATGACCAATATTCATTATGACAATAATTAGATTATGGCTAGATCTTAATGATGAAAATAAGTATGTGTCTGTGAGGTATAATGTCTTATTGTGAAGAGTTCATTGTTCTTTATTCACCTGAATGGAATAAAAAGGCTTCTCATGGTTGTGACTCGAATCGTCTAGACATGTTTACCTTTCAAGGATTAGGATTATTACCGTCATTGAACAAGAAGTTTTCACCGAAATTGTATTAACTAGGAATGGTTATAAATTCAGCCGGTCGACTTAGACCATCGGTAGGTCATTGGTCTACGGAACTTCCTTTATTTGGATCGGAATGGTTCTAAGGAAGCTGATAGCGGTTGTCTATGTGGTGAAATAGACAGCTATGATATGGGAGGAAATTTCATGGAAGTAGGGTTTCCTGAGATTAATTTTAGGCATGTGGAGTTTGATGTTTGTCTTTATTATTGAACTTTGGTTTGTATTTCTCATAAAATGGGCGTTGAACAATTATTTCGAGACAAGGGATTCTGAAACAATGTACGTCTTCTTAGTTCTAGTCTTAATTAAGAAAGGTAGTTATGAGTCTAGATAAGGAAGGAAAGAAAAGTGAAAATGAAACTGAATTGGCTCCGCTGTATTAATTTCAACATAATATGGAAAGAAGATGAACCAGCATGGGGTTCAAAGAGAAGTGAAGTTGATCTTCAAGTTAAGTATTGCATATTTATTATTTTGCTATAGTCGAATAGCAATGATAGGTTATAGGAACAATTTTATGGATTGTTCCTTAGTGCTTTAGTATTTCTAGAGTATGTGATGCGAATGTATCACCATATGATTGACTTCGGGGAGTCTACCAGTAGATTGATTAGTGCAAACATATGTTTACTTCAAAGGAAATCAATCAATAACTATAAAGATAGTTTACCATTTGTTAATGAGCTATTTATGGATATAGCAACATTCACTAATGAATTTTTGTGAACAGTGAGTTGTTGGAGCAACTCATTCTTTGTTTGCTATAACAGCATAATAGGTACGAAGATTGACAAGAATGTATGTATGTGAAGTAGGCTTCACAATTTTGTGTGTTAGTCTCTCACATGTCTGAAGATAACAGATGTTTCCCACTTACATGTTTGAAATTCGTTTGTACATAAGCATAGCTTATTGATCGTTGAAGATGTATGTATGCAAACATTTTTATGTACTTAATATATGTTATCTCGAATCTTTAAATGATCCGTCAAAAAATGTCACGTATAAAGTTCACCTATTAGGCCGTTAATGGACCGAGCCCGTCTATGATGAATTATTCGTCAAAAGTAACTGACTCTAATTTCGGGGTTGTCACAAGTCGGTTTTTGGTTTGGGTCATGGATCGGTTATTAATTAAACAAAATAATTTCATTCCTTGAAGGAATGAAAAAAAACACTCATCCCCCAAGGAATGAAAATCATTAAAAATGGAAGAATCACATTCCTTACGTAATGGTCCATTCCATTCCTATGTGACACCAAACATGTTTTATTTCATTCCAACGTAATGGCCCATTCCATTCCACCTTTCATTCATGCATACCAAACACTACCTTAATGACGTAAAACGTGAATTTAGAGTGAAATTTTTTATTATAATAACAACGCTACAGTGCTGCAAAATATAATCACGTAAATCTAAAATTATGTCGCACGATCATGAATTGTAAAATGACGAAAATAACCTTCCCACCAAAATTAAAAAAGGGACACGCGGCGTATCCATATTCCTTCGTACCATTCGTACGATTTATGCCCTTTGTATTTAATGGGACTTTATATGGACAAATAACTATCCTGGTAAACATTTGGTGAACTTTTGACAAGTTTGACTATTTTTTTGAATTTATTGAATTTCAAGCATGCTATATTCATAATAAATAATCTGGATGTTTAAAATTTTTGAAACCTGGTCATTAATTATTTTATACATATATGATTGTTTTGTAAAAGTTTCAAACATTACTTTTGTCTCTAAGTACGGTTCTGAAAAGAGATTGAGGAAGAAAGTGGTTCCTATCGTGAACGTGCAATGGAAGCACTGCAAAGAATCCAAGTATACTAGGGAGCCAGAGGTAGAAATGCGTGAGCATTATCAGCACTTGTTTCCAACTGACGCAGGTTTTGAGAACTAAACCCCTTTCAGGAGAGAAGACTTGTAACCTCCCGATTTATTTATAAAATAATGGGGTTAGTTTAATTGTACATTTTTTGTAAATAGTTAACGGAGATTTTATGAGAACTTAACGGGGGTTATCCTAAACCGCGAAAGGGGCGAAACGCGAGGGACCAAATGCGCGAAAGACGAAACGCGACCCATAGGGGGAAACCCAATAGGTTGCTTGCAAATGGGGGAGTCCCCATTTGCATCTTTCGGCCGCCAAGAGCAATATAGGCTTGATGCAAGCTTTTAAAGGCCGATCTTGAGTAGCTCACGAGCAACTTAACTCATTTTATAACAGGTTACAAAGAGGTTGAATACAGATTCAAGTAAATGGCATGGATGGAACTGGAGATCAGAAGGAGATTTACTTCTTAATGGGGTCCGGTACTTTCGTAATCCTTGATCTCTCGTTACAAGTATTCGGTTATAGATTTGTTATAACCATGCGCTTATGACTCTAGGGTTTGCTAAAGCTCGATTTTTCGCTAAAGACAGCATTAACTGGTGATTTGATTCGCATGAGTCATCCGATATCAAAGGTATAATCAAAAAACTCATTATGTTTACATGTTTGGCCATTTTTTTGGAACACCCATGCATGTGCATGGGGTTTGGCCGAAACCCTAGGGGTGGCCGACGGGAGAAAGAGGAGGTCCCGGAGCTGCGCAAGACGGCTCGGCCAGCGACGGATGGCTACGGCAGTAGCAAGGGGTCGGGTGACACCTGTTCGGGTGGAGTGAGGGAGGCGAAGACGTGACAGAATGGCCGGAGGCTGTAGGTGGCGTGACAGGGTGGTTAGCGGCTGTCGATGGTAAGCAGTGGTCGGCGGGAGCCGAGACGGAACCGTAGGTAACTGGTATACGTTTGACGTGGATTTTAAGTCAACGCGGAGTTGGTAATCATGCATGGCGACAAGCATGAGGGCAGGTTTGGTCATGCATGGTGACGAGCAAACCAAGTGAGTCGGTTTTGAGTCTCAGGTCGTGTATTGACTCGTAAATGTCGTATTGTTGGTGTGAAGTCGAAAGACAAGAGTGGAGTGCTACCGAGTTCTAAGAAGCATGCCATTTCGCACAAATGTGAGTGTCTATCGCCCAACCCTTTTAAATGTTTTACTATTTTGGGCATGAAATGCATGAGATGTGATGCTTTAAATAAACGCAAGCATACGTGTTTTGATATACTAGATTGACTACTTCGAATAAACTACATGCTTACTTGCGTGTTAATGTTTTGTGTTATGTGTATGTGCTAGCGTAACACTTATATTGTTGTGATACATGTTGTAACGTAAGTCACGAGTGGATATGGTTTGACGGGGTCAAACGGGTCTATTGTGTTTGACGACGGTCAAACGGGAACTTGGGTTTGTCGTATGCTAAGGATACAACAAATGAGAAAGAATATCGATTAATTTTTATTTAATGATTTATTTTCAGAAGAATTTCTAAAGGGAAACGAGGTGAACCTTTTTGAAATGTGAAACATGTTGATAACGGTTTATGAAACAGTAACGGTTTTTAGGATGAATTATCCTTAATAACTCACTATATAACTCACTCAACATAGCTGACTTTTTAGCATGTACTTCAGGTAAGGATAAGGAGTAGGCTTGCGGCTCTTGGAGTGGCAAATGGTTTCCCGGGTCGTGATGGATTATTGGCATTCCCGAACTATTACTGTTTTGTTTGGATTTTAGTATTTGACTATCTGTTGGTTTAAGGCGATGGGACGTCGTATATGTGTGTGACTTTCATTTCCACTGCATTTGTGAGACTATTTGATGTCTAAAACTATTATGTTTATCTAATATGCCAATAAGTAGGGTTCCCGGGTTTGTGGCCTTACAATATGACTACGGAAAAACAACATTTTTTTAAGTTTCTTATACACTCTTGATTACAACTTTGTTACAACCGCTGCGTCTAAAAATGTTGCAATAGTGTATCTATCTCGTTAAAATGATGTGCATATCTCCATCCAATGTTGCGTCCAATTTTTCACTTTTGATTCGTTTTTTTTATAATGAGTTTTGATGTCACTATTGCTTACAAGTTACAACGATACATCCAACTTTCTTGCTCAGTGTTGTAATAAGTTTTGATTACATAATACCTTTCCTCCATTACAACGATAGATCTAACTCATTCCAAAATCCAAATACATGTATTGCCGCAAATCAATATATCTTGCATGTCGCGTAAAATAGCATATAACATGTCACGTACATAATTATTCCATTACTTTTTTTGAAATTTTGGCGTTTTACGTTAAGGGGCAAAAATATAATCACTATATCAAAGAATTTATCAGCATAATTGTTCTAGCATTTATTCAACCCAAAGATTGATAATCAATTACATCAAGAATCTCTATAATTGGACTTGTTTATTATAAACCCACATGAACAACTGTCGTTTGGGAATAGAGTTGTACAAGTCGGGTTTTTTTTCCAAACTAAACCGGTTTGGGTCAACAAAAGTCAAAACCGGTTGGGTTCAGGTTGGAACAGGTTTCTAGAGAGGGAAGTGATCGATTTGATTTGGTTTGGTTCAGGTTATACCGGTTTCAAACCGTCTTGAGCATGGCAGTTCTCAAACCTATTACAAACCCGCGATAACGGTTCAACCCTAAACCAGTTCTTGCCAAACCGGTTTCAATACCGCATAAGTTCCGTTGGGTTGTAGTTCGGTTCGGTTTATCCGTCTCTAGCATGGCGGTTCTCAAACCTTTTACAAACCGGCGGTTCTCAAACCTTTTACAAACCGGCGGTTCTCAAACCTTTTACAAACCGGCGGTTCTGGTTCAACCCTAAACCAGTTTTTGCCAAACCGGTTTCCCGGTTTCGTGTAGAAACAGGTTTTTTTTTGTACACCTCTATTTGGGATCGGATCTTCAAAACAACTGAAATTTAAGTACTCAGCCCATCAACTCACAATACTAATCCAAAAAAATTGGGCCACCTTAAGCTTGACATAGCTCTAACCAGCACATTTTTGGATTCGTATATGGACATTCAAATGAAAATCCCAAAACATCCAGCTTTAAAAGATAAATAGGTTGTATTAGGGCTTAGTCTACTGGTACCACAAAGATTTCCTTCTTTTTTGTTGTGAAATACAAAGATGTAGTTCTGTTGCCATTTTGAAGACTCCTTGTCAACTTCGGTTTACAGTTAAATTCAACTTCCAAATGTTATAATAGTAAGCATAAGAACACATAATTATAGCATGATCAACAGACGGTTACATTGTAATAAATAAATAAATAATAATACTTCATCATCATCATGCCATAACTAAAGCAACTGATTGTGTAATTTATACTCTCACTCCTCGAGTCTGTATAATGCAGCATGAAATCACTAGAAATTCAAAACGTATCGGTGCCCGTTGCCCATTTCACATCTAGACCCCGTTCCCAATTAGCTTCTCATCACCGGCCTTTCCTGCATCATAATCATTCATAAAACAACATCAAATTACAATTTTCGTTTTGATTTAGCATTGTGAAATTAGGGGTGTTCAAGTCCGTTTCAGCCACTTCAGCCAAATTTTGGGGCGAACCGCTAACTACAGTTTCGGGGAAATACAAACCAAACCGGAGAAGTTGGTTGGGTCGGCCGAACTGGCCAGTTTTTGCGGCGTGACAGTTTGACAGCTCACTTTTGACAAAATAAAACTATTTTTTTTCTCAAAAGCATAATTTTGTATTATCTTTCCTAAAATTGATAGGGATGATTCATGAATATAATAAATATACATAACCTCGTATTCCTAAATTGAAAAAATAACTAAATAAATAAATGTAAAATGTTACGACTGGTTCCAAGTTTCAAACCATGAAACCGTGAACCGAACTGTGTATATTTCAAACCGGACTTGTTTCGATTTCAGCAGTTCGGTTGGTTTCAGCGGTTCGGTTGGTTTCAGCCGTTTATGAACACCGAACCATGCTAAAATAATATCAATCTTAACATTTACCATTGTTCCCAAAATTGTTTATGCACGAAGATCTGTAACTTTTCCAATTGCAACTGTTTTTCCTGTAGAAGAGAGAGGTTTCAGTTTTTCTATTAAAGTTCTAGTTGCTAAAAGGGGATAGTTTTGCTGTTACCTTCTGTACGAAGTGTAAACCGCCCAAGCTGTTGAAAATCTGAGAATTTCTCGATGCATATCATATTAGACACCTGAGGAAGATATTCGAATACCAACCATAAGAATTTCATGTTTTTTAAATAATCTGGATTCTGTTCCTTTTTTTATATCTTCAAAATGTTTTACAACTAATAACATAAAGTGGCTATACTGAAATAGAGGTGCCAATTGCGACCCATTTGATTATGAACCCGAAAAACGAAAAACTTCTAGCAAAAAAGGAAACAGGCAACCTAAAGTGTAATAATAATGCATAAGCACCTCCTAAATCATATTAAAAAATGTAGATTATTATTGACATACAATAATAGTTGTAATGATATTTGACACAATAACTATAACTATTTATTAATACCTAAAAATCTGAACAAAATGTTTCGGGTCAACCCAACCATATCAGAATTTACCCCTTTTGACCAGAACCTGTACGGCCATGTAACAATAAATGAAGTGAAACTAAATTGTAAGAACACTGACCTGAATACGGCATATAACAACAGCACCATTTTTCACAAAGAGCACCTTCTTTTTCATAGGTTTCCTAGTTTTAGGATCAATTTGCTGCATCAGCTCAATGATCTCGCATTCCTCAACAACAGAATGAATGTGCAATACAGCCTTGTAACCAGCAGTGAAAATAGCCTAAAATAAAAAAAAACAAATAATTCAGAAAGATAACTAAAGAAGCATTATAACAAAACGAAGGGGAAAGATATTTTAGTTTCATACGTTATCCAGCAATTCAAGAATATGCAACTGAGCAACAAACTCATTAACTGCTGGTATTGGTTTTTCTGCATAAAAACAGATGACATAAAACCCTTTAAATAAAGACATACAAGAGTAAACAACAAAG
Organism: Smallanthus sonchifolius; assembly: GCA_023525975.1. NCBI lineage: Eukaryota > Viridiplantae > Streptophyta > Magnoliopsida > Asterales > Asteraceae > Smallanthus > Smallanthus sonchifolius. The sequence goes on from CM042029.1 coordinate 92,924,680, forward strand.
AAAATAGGTTGCTCATATACAGACATGCAAAAAGTGCGGGTCATGCGGGTTGGATAACGGGTCTTAAATGTGATCAGGTCGAAACGATTAATTATTTAGTGTGGGTCAAGAGGCTCGAAATGAGACAGGTGATATGACCCCACAAACACTTTTTATCCATCTGTTAATTTCAAAAGTAATTGATGTGCTAAAATAATTACAAAAAACTACATTATTACTTGAATAAACTAATATTTTTAATGAAGTGATTTAGGATGTCTTTATAGGTTATACATTTGAATACATTTCAGATGACTTTCACTCGACTCATTTGGCATGTTTCCTTATTAGTCGAATCATTTAGCTTTAACCCACTTGACCCGTTAGAGATAGACATAAACATAAACCCGGTTGACCCATGTATAGGTTAATGAGTTGAATTTGCCACATCCATTTGACAGGGACTATATTGTTTACAACAGTCTCAACCTACTGGAACTTTTATATCACTTACACACAAAAATAAATATTTTATTAAAAGCACGAGCACCTGAACACAAAAAGAAAGAACACCCATGCTAGAGAGCCTACTAGTGTGGGTATTTGTGTTAATATTGATCTTAGCAAAAAAAAACATACCGATGCTGGAAAGAACAAAACCCGAAAGTATGTCTTCTTCTTCAATCCCAGATAATCGAACTCTTAGATTCTCACCAGGCCCTGCAGTCCTAACTTTGTCCTCATCACAATATATGGCAAGAACTTTCACCTGAACCTGCATATACAATTTACAAACCTGGCCTCTTAGAGATTGGTGTTCGGAAATAATTTCGTTTGATGTCCTTAGAAAAAAGCACCTTGTTTGGCATGATGACCAGGTTATTGCCCTCACGTACACTACCAGATTCTACTTTTCCCATAACAACGGTCCCCATGTCTTTGAACTTGTCAATAATAGGCATCCTGTTAATTAAATATTAAGTTAGATCATAAATTCAATTCATTTCAGTGAAATAAGTAGTTGAGATGAGAGAAACAAGAACTGGAAGTGATACCTAAATGGACCATTTGGATCTCGTGGAGGAACTTCCAGAGCATCAAGGGCTTCAAAGAGACATTGACCATTCCACCATGGGCATACCTTTTTGTCCATTCTTGTTTGCATGTTGGTACCATGAAGGCCAGATATTGGAAGAAACTGAATATCTACAACCATTAAAAGATTATAAAAAAATATCAGCAAAATTATTTAAGGACCTCATAACCACAAACACTATCCAAAAATCTGCAAAACTCAAGGTGGCAAAATTGAAAATATATTTCTAATTTTTGTATGTTGTCTCTGGGTTAGAATGCTTTAATTGAGCCTAATCATAAAACAAAATCCCTCTTCCTAAAGGACTTAATTTGGATTTTTACAACCAGGTGATGATTGATTATACTAAGAAGGCCCTTTCTCTCATGTTCAGAAAACTTTTTATCTTGAGATTTATGCCCCATAGCAGTAATATACTATAAGAAGTAACATAAAATTGTAAAAACAATTTGACAAAACCTTCAAGGGGTAGACTTAACCCCTTGAATGGCCCGACGTAAGCTGTGCTTTACCTTGTTCCACTGGTTAGTAGGGTATTGGTGGGGCTCTGTGAGTTTTCCTTTACGGGTTCTCATGGTTACCAAGAAAAAAAAACACTTATGACACATTATAGCATACAATCATAGAAAGTAATTGTAACTGGAGTACCATTCTGAGATGGGAGTAACAAATTCAATCAACAAACTAAGGGAAGGTGGACAAGCGTTAAAGACCTTGAGACTCGAAACATGTTCATCCCTAGTTCTTGAAAATACAATGTGTGGGAGACTGGGAGTAAAGGTTACTCAACACTTACGTTTACTTATGTTTTCTGGTAATCTTGGCTAACTAATATTGGAGTGTCTGGAAAGGATGGACCATGGAGAACAGATGAATTGTTAAGGTTTGGGAGATTATTATTATTCCCTATACCTACAATTGCACATGAAGATCCATTAACAAGCTTAGCAGGATTATGGGGTATATTGGTATTAAGATTAGACAAAGTTTTTCACCTAAATCAATGATAAAAAAGGATGAGCATGCAGTAAACAAGTAGAGCGTGATGACAATGTAGTAGCACTAAAGACGGATGAAGCTTGCTAGGAAGTTCATGTTGGGGGAAGTTCATGTTGGGATCTAGGTCATATCTACAGCGGCATGTGGTAATAAGAAAATCTTGAATCTTGAACCCAAGCTTCGTTTTCATGATGATTAAAGATGAACAGAAAACAGGAAAGTGGGAAACGGGAATCGATAATCAAGGATCTTGTCACACTCGAGGAGGTTAAATTGTACTTAAATGAACCTGTTGTGTTTTGTTAGTAAAACAGTTGGGGATAGATATTGTGACAAGAGGCTAATCTGTAAGTTAACTGTTGCAGTAGATGTAGGGTTGATGGGAACTTCTGGCAGCGGACTAGGGTTCCGGTGTAATCAGTGGTACATAATATGGACAAGAACAAGGGCACATATTATGTTGGCACTACTGGCAGAATCAAATTGGGTTTTCAGAGAGAAGCAGAAGGGTCTGCACAAAAAAAAAGCAAGAGCAGGATTGTACTGGATCTGGACTGGCAGAGGGTAGCTTTTCGGCAAGGTTCAGACCACAAGGGCTCTGAGACCATGATATCATGAAGTCAGAGAGAGAGATGGAATATTTCTGACTTTTCTATTGAATAACTAACTTGCTATTCAATATCATACAAGAGCGAAGTAGCTATATTAGGAAAGTAAATAAAGACGACACCTAGAAACAGGGGTGGCCCAATAAGACAAATGTACCAAGCTAGGGCTTGGGGCCACCCAAAAAATAGGGCCCCATTTACAAAAAATTATATATAATTTTGTCTTTTATTTGATGTGTTTGGTCTTAGGGTCTGGAATCTGAATAGCATACCCGTGCAAATGTGAAATCATCAATATAGTGGATCACGATTAAGGGGATATAGGGCAACAATTGAGCAGACAGAGCGACGACATAATAGAGGTTGTGGAAGATGAATCGACAAGCAGGTCGGAATCGTTTTTTGAAATAGATGGGGAAGATCAATTGCGGGAGAGATCCGATGAAGCCGAAAGGACAGTGTGTTCATGTATTTTGAAGGTAAGATTTATGATTTCCATCTATATTTTCTCTTTGTTCTAATTATTTTGTAGTTTTTAATTTATAACTGTTGGATTACATTTCTGAATTATTTTAATAGATTGATTTTATAACTGTTGTATTACTTGTTTATATAATTCATTTGTTCACCGGTCGTTTAATTGAATGGAATTGCTGAAAATGAAAGTTGAAGGACATGTGACTGTCATTGAAATGTGTTGCTTCTTTGAATGTTTAAGCAATTTTGACAACTTAATAGGGTGGTTTTACCCTTCTGATGGTTAATACTATCCTTTTCATTTAGTAAGTAAAGTCTAATTTTGACTTTAAGAGTCTTAAAGTACTAGTTTATAACTACAAAATAAAGATTAAACAGAAGAGGTAATTTTGTGTGAATCTAAAATGCCAATGGTAATGTTTTTGGAATGCGGAGTTTGAAATTATGAGGTAGACTAATTTAGTGGTTTACCAACAAAGTGATCTTATGTTGACTAAATGCAGACCTCTCATATAAATTCTTCATTGATACATTCTGGGCATTTGTGTCTAAAGAATCTTGTTTCTTTTTTAAAACTTCTAACACTAACATTTGCTATATTATCTGTCATGTAGATTAGAAAATAGAAGCTTTATCTTTTCTATGATTTGATTTGCTAATTTAGATTTAACTCTGTTTGTATTGCTCATTTAGTTTTAATTGTTATTGTGTTAAACAATCTTCGAACGTCAAACTGAAAGCGTAAGCACGAATCGGTGCATCAAAAAGGGCAAAAAAAGCTAAACGAGATGCTTTAGACATGACTTTTGGAAAAGGGTTTATAAGTTGATTTTTGGAAAAGGACCCCAAATGTTTAGTTCGCTTGGGGCCACTAAATACGTTGAGTTGCCCATGCCTACAAATTTGGTATGATTGCTAAATCGCAACAATATAATAACTATGCAAATCTCTAACGTTGTGCAACTTAATGAGAGCATAATGTGTATTTATTGTTTTGGCATGCAAGCTTGGTTTTAAATTGTGAAATGCGCTCCGATGCGTTTTGTCCAAAAATCTGATGCGCGATGCGTGTTGCGCGACGCGAGCGCATCATGTATGTGATGCGTTCTTTATTAGAAAAATACTAAAAAATTAATTATACCTATTATTTTAACATGTTAACTATAAAACATTAAAAAAATAAAAAAAAATTAGATAAATAAATACCAAAATAAGTCTAACTCTAAATGTACAACTAGTCTATGCATAAGGTATTATAATAAATAAGTAGTAAAAAAGCTTTAGTTATGACTTACAACTAAAGAAGCCTGATGTACAAGTAGAATATGCATAGATTCATTAATGAGCATTTTAAATGTGAATAAATATAGACTATAAATAAATAGAAGTTTTAGGGTTTTTAAAACATTTCCAGCCGTCACAGCCATCTTCTCCTTCTCCATCGACTCTCCAAGCTTCTCACCCCTCTCCAAGAGTTCTCTTTCATCTCCAGGTAAGTAGCACCTTCTAAACTAAAAGATCCGACCCAGTTTGTAGTTGTAATAGTCCGACCCAGGTCCTAAATCCATGTTGCACGCAACATAGCGCATTTTGCAATGAGCGCTTATTGCGCAAAACGGCGCAATATCCACGCATCATGTAAACGCTACGCATCAAGTGCAGTGATGCGCTAAACCAAACGCATCAACGCAAAACGCATAATGCGCTCAATTTAAAACCAAGCATGCAAGCATAGGGGCTCTCAAAATCATATCTCAAAATTGTTGGGTTATGAAGGCTTTGGACCGAATTGGGCCTAGTGGGCCTGGGCCGCATGCTGCCAATCACAGGGCTGGGCCATTAGGCCACTTGCGACCGGCCCCTGCTGGATCAGAAGTCTGGCGGCAGCCTTTAGGGCTGTTTAGCCCAATGTCTTGCTGATTAAGTTATTTCCTAATTTATGTAACCCTAATCTAGTCTTATAAATATATCCCTGATGTAATTGTATTTCCTGAGCACCTAATAATAAAGAACCCTAGTTGAAAAGTGGGCGTAGGCCAATCGGGGCTGAACCACTATAAATCTCTCGTGTCTTTTGCTTTATGTCTTTGATTGATATTGTGTGTGTGTGTTTCCGCTGCGATAACGACTCTCGATACCTAACAAGTGTTATCAGAGCTTTGGTTCGTTGTTTACACACGGTCTGCACGGTTTTCGATCAAGAAAAAGGTTAGAGGCTGATCGAGGGTTGATTTCAGATCTGCTGCTACAGTACCGCCGCCGCCCCTACGGTGTTTTCCGGCCGTGAACAGTGTTATTCCGGTCGTGAACAGTGTTTTCATAAGAAAAAAAGATCCGTTTTTCTGCTGCTGTTTTTTTAGGGCTGATTGGTTACTGATACTGTCGTTTTTTTCCTGCTGCGTTTAGGGTTATAAGAAACCTAGGTGGTGTCGCAAGAGAAGAGGAAGAGCAGTGCTGTTCGGAGGCGGATTTTTGGGTATTCTGTGATTAGGGTTTCCTGTTTTGGACCCCTTGGGACTCTTGGTTACACTCGGTTTTGCAGGTGAAGCGCCGATTCGGGTATCTTCGGGTTTTAGGGTTTGTTATTGGAGGTTGCTTGGCTTCGGTTGGTGGACCCTTAATTTTTTGGTTTCTTTTGATTCTCGTTTGCAATGGCTGAAGACGGGAAAGTTCGAATCGAGAAGTTTAACGGGACTGATTTTGCATGGTGGAAGATGCAAATAGAGGCGTTATTCGGTGAAAATGATTTGGAGATGGCATTAGAAGAAAAACCAAGTGATTTGAGTCAAGCCGACGAAGTGATATGGAAATCTAAGGACAAAAAGGCGAGAGGTAAGATTATACTGGCATTGACGAGGAGTGTAGCGTTTAATATCATGAAGGAAACCACGGCTCATGGTATGATGACGGCTCTGTCAAATATGTATGAAAAGTCGTCTGCCGGTAACAGGGTGTTCCTGTTGAGGGAGTTGTTCACGATGAGGATGAACGAGGGAAGCTCAGTACCCGATCACATTAATAACATAAATTCAATTTTGTCCAGGTTATCGACCGTTGGGACAAAGCTTGATGATGATACTCAGGCGGCGATCCTGTTATCCTCTTTGCCTGACAGTTGGTCAGGTTATGTGACAGCGATCACTAATTCTGGTGGAGCTGGGAATTTGAAGTTTAACGAGATCCGGGATAGTATTTTGGGTGAAGACATTCGCCAAAGGAACACTAGTGGAGGATCTTCTTCTGATATATTCAATGTGGGCAGAGGAAGGGAAAATAACAGGAGCAGTGGGAGTAGGGGAAGGAGTTCGTCTAGAGCTCGAAAGAATGTGAAGTGTTGGAGCTGCAATGAAGTTGGACATGTGAAAAGTCAATGTCCGAGAAAGAAAAAGGAAGTGAATAGTGTTCAGGAAGAAGAAGAATCTGAGGATGAAACACTGGTTTGTTGTGTAGAGTCTACCACAGACTCTTGGGTTATGGATTCTGGATCTTCGTTTCACGCCATACACAGCGGGGAAACTATGGTGAATCTGAAGGTAGGCGACTTTGGGAAGGTATGTTTAGGAAACGGTGAGGTTCTTAAAGTAACGGGCATGGGAGATATTGGTCTGAAAACTCAATTGGGAACTACATGGAACTTGAAGAATGTCAAGGTGATTCCAGGTCTGAAGACGAAGCTTATTTCTGTCGATCAGTTGGATGAACAAGGAATGGAAGTAAAGTTTGGTGGTGGCAAATGGAAAGTGACAAATAGAAATCTGGTTATTGCTCTCGGGGAAACAAGGGGTCACTTTATATGGTTGAAGTATTTGCTGAGGGAGTAACAGTCCCGGTTAAGCATAACAAAGTCGGGTTCGCTGAGTCAAAGGAGCAAAAGAGGGTTCATTTTGCAAGGGTGAAGCCTGGTGTTAAGGTGACTCAAGCTGAGCGGGATCGGAGGTCTAAACTAGTTCAGGGGTTTGGTGACAATGGGAGCACGGGGCGTGTTCCGGGCACAGTTACAAAACAACATTGGGTTTTGAAGACCGTAGTCTGATTGATAAATTCTCTCCATGGAAACACTTGCTGAATGTGGAGAGTGGTGATGATTCTCGGTGCATCTCTGGAACTGGTGGAATGTGTAAACCAGTTGAGACAGAGGATGGGTCAGAAATGACTGCTGGGTTGGAGCTCGGGGGAGCTTCAACTGCCCCTTCATGTACATGATGAAGAGGGGGATTGCAACTAGGGGGATTCTGATGAAGTCTGAGCTTGTTTATGGGAACTAAAGGCTCGGTAGACTTTGGCTATGGAGGATACTGGAATTACTGGATCGGGATTACTTGGATGGTGTTTGTGGATTGTGCAAAGCCTTCAAGTGGGAGATTGTTGGGTTATGAAGGCTTTGGGCCGAATTGGGCCTAGTGGGCCTGGCCCGCATGCTGCCAATCACAGGGCTGGGCCATTAGGCCACTTGCGACTGGCCCTGCTGGATCAGAAGTCTGGTGGCAGCCTTTTGTTTAGCCCATTGTCTTGCTGATTAAGTTATTTCCTAATTTATGTAACCCTAATCTAGTCTTATAAATATATCCCTGATGTAATTGTATTTCCTAAGCACCTAATAATAAAGAACCCTAGTTGCAAAGTGGACGTAGGCCAATCGGGGCTGAACCACTATAAATCTCTCGTGTCTTTTACTTTCTGTCATTGATTGATATTGTGTGTGTGTGTTTCCGCTGCGATAACGACTCTCGATACCTAACAAAAACCTTTTCAAAAATATTGAAATTGTACGGCAAAAGCAAAACTAGATAACCATACGCTTAGGTTACCAAATTATTAACATTGCCAATCAATGTAATGCAATCAGATTTCAAGTTTCTTAACAAAATCAACTAAATCATCCATGTCCTCCCAAGATCAGAAAGAAAATATGCTGATTTATAAAAGCCAAAAAATCTAAATATGAAACAGATGCAAAGACAAGATTGTTAACACAATGAGCTTTTCAGAAAATATACATTTTTACCTTTCTTCACATTGTAGCCTGAAGACTTCAGAAAGGGAACCATTTTTGACTCAATTTCATCATACCTACAAAAGTAAACCGTGTCACAGTAAAGATAATAATCAGATATGCAATAAGAAAATGTAAAAATTGGCTAAAGCACCTCTCCTTTGACCAGTTAACAGTCGGCTCATCCATTTTATTGACGACAACCAGCAGCTTAGAAACACCCAAAGTCTTTGCAAGTTGAACATGTTCACGAGTTTGCCCACCTCTTTCATATCCAGTTTCAAATTCCCCTTTACGAGCAGATATAACCTGAATGTGCATGAGAGCATGTGTGAAAGATATATATATATATATATATATATATATATATATATATATATATATAAATATATATATATAGAGAGAGAGAGAGAAACACGTAATTAAGCTATCACAATACAGGATAACAAGACTACATTGAAGCAAACGCTTACCAGTACACCAATATCAGCCTGGGAAGCACCACTGATCATATTAGGTACATAACTTTTATGTCCCTGAAAGATATACAAAACCATTAAAATGAGCATTAGAAAAATCAACGCAAACAAGATCTGAAACATGATGGTATACGTCAATTTTGTGACACTGCATAAGTTTAGTGGTTCTCTTTAAAGATGATCTAGCAACCATGTTACTTCATCAGTAGCTTCAAAGGGGAAAAACATAACATTGTGACTCAGCACAATTAGATAATATCATATGCCACATCCCCACAAAAGGAAAATATCACTAGTGATCTTACTCCTGAGAGTATGATTCACTCTATAATAATTTTTTTTTCATAAAGACATCCAAAATTAACATGTTATATTTTAACTATGACTCTTTGTTATAACCAAGTAGTAAAACAGAGCTATTTGACTGTTCAAATTTTATGACTACTCAAGTGGCACCTGTGTTGAAAGCTACTTTTATGAACTACAGACAACAAAGCCATTAATTGCATTTTTTTCTCATGACCAGTGTTGTAAAAATGGTGGCCACTTTAACTTGTAATTTTGAGCTAGGCGGACCATTAATCGGAACCGTGCCTAGGCGGCCAGATTTCGGCGAAAATTCCAGCAAAAACCTAAAATTTTCGGCCAAATTCTGGCGAAAACCTTGGATTTTCCAGCCAAACCCTTCAAATTTCAGCCAAATATGTGTATAAATTTTTAAAACTGAACATTTTTATAAAAATTACATATAAAAATGTGTGTATATATATAAAAAACTGAAAATTACATATAAAAATTCCAATCCGATTAATCCCGCCTAGGCCCCGATTAATACCGCCTAGACCTAGGCCCCACCCCACCGCCCGCCTAGCGCCTAGCGATTTTTCCAACCATGCTCATGACTATAATCAACGATAGTATTGTAGTCTTTGTTGGACTTAATCGTATTGTTCACATAATCAAGGGTGTTTTTTGAAGTATTTGAATTAGAATTTGAGTGGGCTAAAACTTCATGGAGATGGGTTCAATGGTTTCTAGTAGATAAGTTTTGAGTCTTCTTATTATTATTTAATTAGTATGTTTATCTTAGTTTGAATTAAGTTTGATTTTTTTATTAGGTTTAAGAGTCCTAGTAGGTTTAGAATGTTTGGTTTTGGTTTCCTATTTAAATGAGTCATGTAATCGCAGCTTTTAATTAGTTTTAATGGAGTTGACGTGGGTTTCTGTTCCATCTTTTCCTTTTTTCCCTGGATCACAGCTTCTATTTCTTCCTGTTCATGCGATTTAGGGTGTTGGAGTGTGATCTTGGCCATCAGTCTTTCTATTTCACTAAAAGTGTTGCAAAAATCGGCGATTCGCTAATCGGAGAATCATCTTGGAATTTTCATGTAATCGGTCCACTAATTGCTAGTCGGTTCCCAAAGTTTTTTTTTTCATTTATCACTTATTCTTTAATAAAATTACAGGTTTCATCCTCAAAATTATAGATTTAACAAAATTGACCAAGACTTTTACATTTCTTTTTAATTTATCACTTATTCTTTAATAAAACTACAAGTTTCATCCTCAAAATTATAGTTTTAATAAAATTGACCAAGACTTTTACATGCGTGTGCATCAAGATGTTGTACATAAAGGTTTTTAGGCTGTACATATATATTTTTTTGTATATTAAAACATATATAAAGCTTACTTATAGCTAAATTTTTGGTAAATAATTCTAAAAACATATAAAAATTCCAATCCGATTAATCGTTAGTCGGTACCCCCACCGCCCAACTAGCACCTAGCGATTTTTACAACATTGTTCACTAAAATTATCATGGTAAAGACATTTACCGGTGCATCCAATATAGTAAATCGTGTAGTTTCTGTCTCAAAATGTGCTCTCCCAACTTCAACCGTTATACCCTACATAAGCAATTTGGCATTTAAGTAATAAATGGGTCAAGCATGAACCAAAACAAGGATGAAACTTTGAAATCAATCAGCAATAAAGTGACAGATAGCAATTTTTAATAAGCCTTTTGCCTCAAATGAAAGAGGTAGATTAATAGTACCTTCACCCTCTCCTCTGCATTGGTATCCATAATGTATGCCATATACCTAGTACGAAGTGAAGGCGAAGTAAACATAACAAGGAATATAAAAGCAAAGTACCTCATTCAAAACCGTAGAAGTCCCAGAAAAAATAATAACCACTATTGATAAGTGAAATAGAAATACAGCCCTATCATTTTAAGGTAATAAGAAAGAAGTCCATCTGTGATTCTAAAATGCATTCACTTGTCTAATCATTTACTACGCTAAAGCATGTGTATTTTGATCACAAACATGAAAGACCTAGTGGGTATCATCACCAGAGTTCTTACCTCTCAAAAGTAGACCAATATTTAGAACAGATAATCTATATTTCAAATATGGATCGTTATCTAGTTTGTTAACATTATTTATTTTCTAGTTTGTTCAAATTTCCGTTCAATGCCCACATATTTACTTGAGCACAGCGTATTATACGCTTATCAGACCCCATTTGAAACCAGAGCAGCAAATAAGGTGGAAGAGTTAGATGAAAATTCAGAAAGGGAAATTGCAATGGTTTTGTCAAAATGTCTATGGTTTGTAATCTTTCATATAAATTGTTCAAGAACATTCTAGATGTAGGTCTTCTATGAAACAGACAATAAACTCCTAATAAATCTCTTGAAACCTTTACTTCTTGCTTGAGCAATGCAATAACGTTCGTTATATGTGGCAGTAAACAGAGGTGAATAGATACCATCAACTTCCACCAAGACAATTATACGGCCCAACCATTTTGGCTATGGCTTTAGGCATTCATTATAGATGGACCCGAATCCCGCCCATGGCCCAAAAAAAAACCAACACTGTATACAGTTAACTATAGCTAAAAATATAATGTACTTGACATAGAGGAAAAGAAGGAGAAATACAGCATACAACGATACACAAGAAAAAAGATATACTGTAAAAACATAGTCCAGAATCTGCAGTAAATTTAAAGACCATAAACTTGCTTACCAGCTCTCTCTACTCTTATCCTTGGCTTCTTTCTCATATTTTTGAATTGTTCGCTCATCAACTTGGCCACTAAGGTATAGTATCTGGCCTCCAATGGTTGACTTTCCAGCGTCTTTAACCCATATGACAAAACAAAAAAGTATCAGATGATGATTTGTAAGGGTTTTTATGTCCAAATAGCTATACTGTAATATTCATCATCCTATAAAACAGTAGAAATGCAAATGAACTTAAGATATATATACCAATATATATATATATATAGTCCTAAATGGTTAAGATGGTGGATCATATACTTAAATAAATATTACAAAGTTAATAGAGGGGAAAAAAATAATTACATTAACTAATGCAAGTGAATTGTTAATTAAAAACAATAGAGAGGGATCACATCATCAAAGAGGATTTAAGAAAATGGATGGTAAGAAAGCATGTACCACAATTTTAGAAGACAACCATGAAGAAAATGCCTGCCCAACCCTCCCACCTCTCCAACGGACCAACACACGCACAAACAAATAAATAAAAGATGAGGTTGAGAAGGAAAGACTTAACTTTGTGTCAGATACATAGTAAATGAACAATGCTACAATCAATTATCAAGATGAAAATGAAACACATGTTAAATATGCCTTCCATGAGAAGTTAAAAAAAAATCAATCACTTCCATGAGAAGCAAATTTTACAAAGAACAAGTTGAAAACGTGAATCAAAATTTGGAATCATAGGCCAACTTGAGGCAGAATTAGCACACAAAAAATCATATCAAAATCTAGTAGTTCAAATTCAGTTCATACATCCTGCAAAAACGAACTACTTAGAGAAGATCAACCCACCAACATGACCGATGAATACCGCATTCAAATGTCGTTTCTTATTCTTTTCCACCTCATCCTCGATAGGTTCTGCAGCAGAAGCTTGCTCTTTCACTGCAACCCGAGAAAAACGTTTTTGAGAAATCATAAAATATTTTTAGAGCAGTTTAAGAAGTATAGACATAGTTTCAGTTAATAAACCTTCAACTACAGCTTTTGGCTCAGAATGCTCTGTTTGAAGGTCAGCATCCTCCTCCGTGTGGGAAGCAGTATGCGACTCATCCCTCAAATCTGCACAAACAGAAAGTAATAGCTCTTCACAATGCATTCATGGCAGAAAGACTAAACCGAACATTATAGTTCTATATACATACAATAACTATGCATGAGAGAATGATAGTTAGTAGAAAATATTGTCAAAAAACACTTTCTAAAGCAAGAAAAGAGAAACTTCAAAAACAGGAAAAAAGAGGGGGAGAGAAGTAGGGTAAAAACATACGGGGATCTTGATTCTTGAATGCTAAAACTGTTAAATATTTGATAGTTCATACTTCATACTGACTATAAAAGAGTTTTAAGTCAATAACTGGTCTTGTGGTGATCCCACTACCTACAGGCGTTCACAGTCCGGTTCGGCCGATTTTGACAAACCAAATAGACCGGGTTGGGTGAGTCGGCCAAAACGGCCAGTGTAACGGTTCGGTTTTGGCGGTTTGAACAAAAAAAATCCAAAATCATTAGTTAGTATTAGATTTTTAAAATGACAAAGATGTTTCATGATTATAATACATATACAAAACTACATATCATAAAAATGAAAAATATATAAATAATAAAGATTACACCCCGGTTCCAGGTTCCAAATAGGACTGAACCGTTAAACCGCCAAAACCAGACCATGAACCATACCCTTTGGATCTCAAACCGACCCAGCCAGCCGACTTGTTTCATTTTGGGAGTTCAGTCTGTTTCAACGGTTTATGAACACCCCTACCAAGTATATAAGAAAAACTAAGGATGCTAAACATTGTTGGTCAATTCCAGTGACTTAAATATTGCATTTTAGATCTACAGTCGACTGAAACAGTTGTCTCCCCATGACATGTATGCATTAACACTTGAAATAATAATATGAAGATTGCGATGAGTTCCTTATTTTCTATTTCCTCGCATTGATGAAATGACCTCAAGAAACAACAGGAATGAATAACACTACAGGTGGCATCAGATTCATCATTTCTAGGTCTTTAAATTTGTTCAACATTATACCCTATAAACCACCATATGACAACGCAAAAATGCACATCAACTCAACTTCATAATAAAACGTGGCAAGTATACCGAAACATTGAATTTTTCTTACCTTCTTCCACATTATCAGGAACTACCAACTCTTCAGGCTCCACACCATTCTCATTAGACACCACCATCTTACCATCTTCAGCTAGCATTTAGCGAAAGAATTTAATAACATCACAGAATATGCACTATGAAACTAATTCTTTAATTAAATTTGTTCAACATTATGACCAAAAACCACCATAGTACCAATTTCTATTAATAAACATGTCACACATGAACACATAATTTTCCCAAATCAACCGTTAATACAGAAAATAAACAAAATCACTGATGCCGGTTAAATTAAATCAAAGAAACCTACCAGATGAATCAAGCTGCAACGCACGAATATCCTCCTCGATATTATCTATATGATTGGGGAAAAACTTCAGTTATCCGGTTAAATTTAGAAATGAATTGAGTTCGAGTTAATTGAACTCAGATCATATTCATGAAGTAATAAAAGGAGCTAAGATCTAAGGATGATGCAGAAAACAAAAGGAGATTCAGATAGAAGTAGTGTTACCCATTTCAGTGAACTGGAGAATGTGATTTAGTGCAGAATAATGAAATTTGATTAAACCTGAAGTGAAAGAATATATATTGTTAACAATTTTATGAGCAGAAACGATGAATGATGGTGGAAGATTGAGAGAGAACGTACTAGCTGATGATATTATGCGTCGCTGCTGAAAGAGAGAAAAAAAAAAGATGAATTTAGGGTTTTATATTGATTTAATGTTTAACTAGTTTTTCTCCCGCTCTACGCGACGGGAGTTTGGTAGTTATCGGTTCAGCTCGTCCACGATAATAAAACTTACGTCGAGACATAGACTTGCTATGCCGTACGATACAAAAAAAAATCGGATCGCTCACAAAAAAACTACACAAGCCGTGCATACTGTTTAAAAAAAAAGTTAACGTAAGTTTACCTAAAAAATAAACCATAGATCTTTTGTTACAATTTTATAAAAAGTCAAACTTGAGGGAAAAAAAATAAAGTTTACTCTATTGAAGTTTTGTGATAAATATAAAAAAAAAAACTTTTTTGTCAAAAAAAAAATTAAAAGGTTACAACTTTTGTGCCATTTTTATAAAAAAAAACTTTTGGGGTAAAAAAAATAGTTAAAAGGGAACTATTCCATCACACGGCAAATTATAGTTAAAAATCAAACTTAAGGAAAAAAAATAGTTAAAAATTAAACTTAAGGAAAAAAAACTAAAGTTTACTCTATTGAAGTTTTGTGACAAATATAAAAAAAATTGTTAAAAAAAATTAAAAAGTTACAACTTTTGTGCCATTTCTAAAAAAAAATAAAAAACTTTTAAGGTAAAAAAATAGTTAAAAGGGAACTATTCCGTCGCACGGCAAATTATAGTTATATAATTGTTAAAAAGTAACAATCTAAATATCAAATTTGTTTACATACACAATTGTAAATTGTTCATTCAATATTTAACCGGTAGATGAAATCTTTACGTAGTTTTTGGTATGTATAAATGTATAGTAGAATTAAAATGAGTTATTAGGTAAGGATGAAACAAAAATGTTTGGTAATCACATATAAATGGAATTAACCATTACATAAGAAATGTGATTATTTTTCTTCTAAATGATTTTCATTCCTTGTGATATGAGTGTTTTTTTCAAAGAATGAAATGATTTTGTTTAATTAATTACCCGAACCATGCCCATACCCACGGCCGACTCATGATCGGAGCCATAACCCTACCCGAGACCAGTGGCGGACCTAGAAATTTTTTTCGTGGGGGTCGGACATTTTTGCGGTCGATTGTCAATAGTTAGATATCAATTTCTTTCGGTCCGGGTAAGATCACATAATAAAACGATAAAAACAAACAAAATGCTCAATCAGCTTTAATATTATACTCAAATCAATTTGAATAAGTTTTAAACCAATCATTATTAAAGCGTCTTGCCCCGTTACCAACCATTTTTTAATTTTTTTTGAAAAATCATGACCTTTTGGTTAACATGACCCTTTAATTAGGTAAACCCTCCTAATTTCGTCTCGTTGATTAGGGTGATAAGGTGAAATTGAAGGTCATTTGGCGGGATCCCGTGGGAGATTATCCAAATCTATGAAAGCAGGAATCATTAAAGATGAAGATCCAACTTTTCTTTTAAGAAACCTTTCAATATCCATTTTCCTAAATTTGAAAAACTAAACCCAAATATGTATTTTGATCCATTTAATAAGAGAGATGATTACAATAAAGTGGTCGGTAAACGGGCAACAAACTGCGCTGCAACTCCTTTTGGATAGCAAAACCGATCCTACTAAACACAAACTTTTGAGTCTTAGGGGCCGAAATATTACTGTGCACGACCCGCTGAACCTTATTAAGAAATTCCACTTCCTCCGGGGCTAGAAACCAAATCAACAAGCAAGTTTCACATTTTCAAGGGGATCTAGTACATGCCAGTGAGGGGGAAGGCACCCCCTCAACATAAGCCCAATAGTGTAAAACTCTTTCAAAATTAAACTAAAATAATTTGCCCAATTGTTTACTGAAATCAAAATCAAGTAAGGAGATTGCTTGAAATCCCTAATCCCCAGACCCTAACCACTTAATTACTTGAAATTCATATCGCCTCTGGTCTGACTTTTCAAATGCTCTTCGTTGGATGCTAGTTCTTGCTGACAGAAGCGGACAAGCCATTTGAATCAGACTCGGTTCACAGAAGCAGACATGGTACACAAAAAACGGACTTACAACTCGGTGTTCATAGTTCTTGAGATCACAGAGAAGACTTAGGCTCTAAGTTAAGTGAATCCCTTTTTTGCACTTCGTTTCCTAATGAAATGAGCATAAATATAAGTAATTATGTGACCCAGATTATTTTATTTTTATCTGACCATTGTAGATAGTCAAAAAGACTACTTTGTTTCAATTCTCATACCACTTTATATGAATTTGTACATTTTACTATTGATACCATTATTATAGGCTTGGGACCACATCTTTTATTTGCCTAATTATATTAGTGTTTTTATGTATGTAACTATGTATACACATATAGGGCTTTGATCCAGTGGTAAGGCAATAAAGGATTGAACGAAGCCACGCAAGTTCAAACCCGAGCCAACCCGGGTTTTAGTCCGGAGTGCGTTACATTAGCGGGTATTAGCCCGTGTAGCGGCGCAACTGCTGTCAAGTGATAGCAGGATCCATGGTTTACCGGGGAACGCCTAACCCCTCGCTCTGAACTCGCGGGCCCGTTTCAGACATATTGAGGGGTGATGGGTCTCCGACTTGTCGGAGATGCGACTGCCACTCAAAAATGAAAGTCGTCGTTCAAAAAAAAGATGCTAATATGTGTTTTATTGTTTAGGTCAAGTGGGGAAAGAAAAAGAAATATGGATTTAACAAAACAATTAATCAAGTCTTGTAAATGTAGCTATGATGTATGTAAGTTTTTTTTTTTTAATTTGTGATTTGTCTATCTAAATCTTAATATAATATCTTAGTAGTTAGGACTAAGATTGTACTTTAACCGACATATATTGGCCCGTTATAACCGACTCAGTTTGTAAAACACATTTTGTGCATCCCCAGAAGAAAAATCATGGATATGTCATTACATTTTGACTTGTAACATCCCAAATTTTAAGGAAATAAAAGTCCAGGGCCAGTATGTAAATAACCCGAAGTTAAAGGACTAAAAATAAAGAAAATAGGACAAACTAGCCGTAGCGGACCGCTACCGGGTTACATAACGGTCTACTACGAGTGGATTAAGGAAATTATGGGAGAATGACACGTGGCGGTGACACATCTGGAGACTCGGCCCTATGGCGGACCGCCACCCGGTGGGTACCGGTCCGCCAGCCGCAATTTGGTCCGGACAGTGAGAACATGACACGTGTATGGTGACTCGCGAAGAAGGATTGGGTAGCGGACCGCTACCCAAAGCATAATTGTCCGCTACGTGCGCTACATGCGGAACAGCTAGGGGTGTTCAGAAAAATCCGAAACCGAACCCGAATTATCCGAAATTCCGAATCCGAAATATCCGAAAATTCGGATTCGGATATTAAATTTGAAAATTTTCGGATATTTCGGATATCCGATGTCCGAAATATCAAATTTATTTATTTTTTAATTCCTTATTATATTTAAATATATATACCATAGAACAGAGAAAGCAAAAACCCTAATTGAATTTTATCCCCATCGCTATTCTACTCAACGTCTCCCTCGACGCCAATCTTCAAATCCGCCTCCCTGTCAACCGCTGTTTGCCGCCTACCTGCCGCCCGCCATCTCCCTGCCGCTTGCTGACCATCGCTTTCCATTCTCAGTGTCTCACTCGTCGCCTCTGTTTTCCGTTCTTCCACGAGATCGCAAGATTGAAAGGTATTTTGGTGTTAAAATCAAATGCCAGAAGCTTTCCCTATAATAGGGTTTTGATTCATACAAAAAAAGGAGGAAAAATAAACAGTTGTGGGTAATTTTGAAAAAAATGGGCGTTGTTGGTGTTGGTGGATTTGTTTGAGTTTGATTCAAATGAGTTCTTGTTCAGATTTGTTTTTGTGTTGAGCCCTGAAGAGAGATATTTACAAATTATCTTCAAATTGTTATAAAGTTTCAAATTTGTTTCATTTTCTTATAATTCGAATACAGTTATAAATTTATTTTAAAATTCGAATATCTGGTTTATTATCCGAATCCGTATCCGAAATTTCGGATACGGATTCGGATAGTAAAATCAACTATCCGAAATTCGGATATCCGATTTTGAACACCCCTAGGAACTGCTGGCAAGGGGCGGTAGCGGACCGCTACCCCCTTGCTTAGCGGTCTGCTACGGGTGGCAATCTCACCCTATAAATAGTTTCATTTGCCGTTCAAAATGGAAACAACAACACCAAACACCACCACTACACACACGACTCCCGA
This sequence comes from Smallanthus sonchifolius, assembly GCA_023525975.1. Classification (NCBI taxonomy): domain Eukaryota; kingdom Viridiplantae; phylum Streptophyta; class Magnoliopsida; order Asterales; family Asteraceae; genus Smallanthus; species Smallanthus sonchifolius. The sequence continues at coordinate 92,943,435 of CM042029.1, forward strand.
GGAGCCCCGAACGACAGTTACGAGCACGGTGGTTACAAGTGCGGTATGCAACGAGTGCGGTTCGATTCGGAGAAACGTTTAAATCGAGGAACGAACTTAGGAACTATCAAGGATAATATAAGTACACTGGACCCGTACCCTAGACACAAATACATAAATTGTGTGTTTAAAATGATGTGTGTGTAACATCCCGAGTTTTAGAGCACGAGAGAATTCGCGAGGAATTAAAACTTAAATAAAAAGAAAGGAAGCGGGCTTGGGCCGGGGTGAATGGCCCGAAAGGGGAAGGGTTTGGGCCCTTATAGGCCACAAGAACAACCCAAAAGCCCCATTTCCATCCTCATTTCCGGATTTTAGATAGAGAGGAGAGAGAGAGTCTAGAGAGAGAAAGTCTCGGTTTTCGGATTAAAGCTTCAAGGATCATTAGCAAGAGCCCCTTGAGTGTTTAGCAACGAAAAGGAAGTGATTACAGGTAACCGATTCTCCTAGATCTGAGTTTTAGTTCGTTTTTGGGTTTTCGGGTTTTGGGTGAAAAGGTTATGTTTAATCGGATGAAACTGATAGATAAGCATAGATTAGAGTTCCTTAATGGAAAACGAACGTTTTGAATGCAAACAGGTTCGGGATCTTGAAGTGATCAGACCCGAATGTGAAAGTTAGGGTTTTTCGCCAAGAACAGGTCGTGCTCACTTGCTAAGTGCGCACAGAGCAGGTCCTGCGCACTTGCTAAGTGCGCAGGAAGAGGGACCTGCGCACTTGCTAAGTGCGCAGGAAGAGGGACCTGCGCACTTGCTAAGTGTGCAGGAAGCAGTGTCTGCGCACTTGCTAAGTGCGCAGGCATCAGGACTGATTAAGTAAAGTCAGCATGTTAGAGTGGTTAAACCGTTTAGCGTCGAGTTAAGTCTGATAAGTGTCAAATTGTTATGATTATTCAGATTGTGTGAGATCCAGTAGACCGTTGCAGCTTAGATACCATGTGAGTTCTAATCCCCTTTTTGCCTTCTTTAGGGGTGGTATGCATACTTAGTGTAAAATGTTTATTATATTTTATATATTATAAACTGAAGAGAAAAGCTATGTTTTAGTGAAAGGTTTAAAAGAGGCAAAAGTATGTTTTCAGCAAAGTAAGATATATCATTTGGCAAGCGTTTACTATATTTTCATATACATAAACAAAGGCATGATATATGTGCTAGTATGTTTTCAGTAAAGTAAAATATATCATTTGGCAAGCGTTTACTAAATTTTCATATACATAAACAAAGGCATGATATATATGATAAGTTATGTTTCAGAAAGCAAGACGTATTTTATGATAAGCTATGTTTTAGAAAGAAAGATATATCATTTGGCAAGCGTTTACTATATTTTCATATACATAAACAAAGGCATGATATATGTGCTAGTATGTTTTCAGTAAAGTAAGATATATCATTTGGCAAGCGTTTACTATATTTTTATATACATAAACAAAGGCATGATATATATATGATAAGCTATGTACAAGATTTACAGAAAGTTTTATGAACAGTAAAATGAACAGCTTTCCTTCGGGAATGAGTACCAGTTTGTAAAGGTCCTTGGGACAGATGTTACTTGTACAAGATGTCAGATATGGGTTCTACCCATTAGTAAGAACCTTAGGGTTCGTTAACAGTTGTACAACTGGGATGAGTGACGGCGGTTGCTCGGGAGGTCCACGCAACCTCCCCTTAGCGGTATTGTCGGTTCATGAATGTTAGCCATGGGGGCATTGACCAGGGTATTGTCGGTTCATGGATGTAAGCCATGGGGGCATTGACCAGGTACTCGTCGGTTCATGGTCGTTGACCATGGGGGCGGTACAGTAGTGACAAAGGAATTGACGGTTAAGCGGTAGTGTCGGTTCATGGACGTTAGCCATGGGGGCATTGACCAGGTACTTGTCGGTTCATGGATGTAAGCCATGAGGGCAGTACAGTAAAGAGGAATTGACGGTTTATGATACGTTTTAAACTGTTTGAAAAGTAAAGTATGTAAAGTTTAGCCATATGGGCAGTATATATATGTTTTAGTAAATCTTTTGTATAATTGATTTAAAGTAAACGTTAGAACTCACTCAGCGTTGCTGATTTTTAGTATGCATATCAGTTAAGTGCAGGTTTAGATGATGGATGTGGATGCTTGGGCTTAGAGAGAAGAGTTACCCGAAGATCAGTGTCTGGCATCCCGATTATGTTTATGTTATATTTTAGCTTGACGTTGTTAAAGACAATTTGTATTAGACATGTTTATGTTTCCGCTGCGTATGTTGAGATTTTAAAACGTTTCCGCTGTGTTAATGAATGTCTTATGTTTAAAAGTGCTATGTGTTGATGAGTAAATCCAATGAGTGAGGTCTCCCGGGATTGGGGCCTTACAAGTTGGTATCAGAGCCATAGTTTGAGAGATTTGGACATCCCCGATGTCCAGACTTAAACTGAGAATGGGACAAGTAGCGGATGCCAGTACGGGTAACTCAAGCCAAAGCATCAGAAGCGTATAGTAAGTAAAGTTTACCTTTTAGAGTGTCAAGATAAGAATAGAGGCTTTAGTGGAATCATGAAAGCGAATAAATGGAAAACGAGAAGTGATGTAATGGTTAATTGCAGATGGCCAGTGTATATTAACATCTTACCTTGTGTTCTACATATTCTTTAGCATGATGAAATTAAATCCTTTTGTTCTTTATCTTCCAGTTAGGAATGGCTAGACGTGGAGGAACTAGAGGGGGTGGAGGAGGAAGACGTGGTGGGCGTACAGGCCGCCACGGTGGAGCTAGCACAAACCAAGTGATTGAGGGGAGTGTTCACACTACCCATACTGATACAGTAGTCAGCCAACACAATGTTGAACATGTGGAAGGAGATGATCAGACGTTTGAGTTTGAACCAGTAGTACAAGCAGCTCTCGGTCGCGAGTTTACCCGATTGCTGAAAGAAACCTTACCGGCTATACTAGACGAAGCGTTGAGGAAGGCTAAGGAGAACTCCAATGTAATCCCAGCCCCTGAAGGGCCAGTGGTGCTTCCAGCTGCGGGAGGACCAATCCTGGTGGAGAATGTTGCACCGCCTACTCGCGGATGCGATTACAAGGCATTTCGTGGTTGTGATCCCCCTGAGCTAACTGGGGAGAAAGAAGCAGCATATACTTTAGATTGGATCAATGGCATGGAATCCACCATCAGCCTCAGTGACTGTCGACCGGATCAAGCGGTCAGGTTCGCGGCTAAGTCACTAAAGGGAGAGGCAGCACACTGGTGGGAGACTGTGAAACAAGCGAAGGGTGACCAAGCGGTCGAGCTAATGAGGTGGAATGATCTGAAGGCGTTAGTAATTTCGAAGTTCTGCCCTAAGAATGAAGTCCACAAGGTGGAGAGAGAGTTCCTGACTTTGCAAGCCGGACTCATGACTCACAGACAATATACTTCCAAGTACAACGAACTGGCACGCCTGGTGCCTCATCTTGTAACCACAGAAGAGAGGAGGATTCATTATTATATTCAAGGGTTGCCTCCAAAGATACGTACATTTGTAAATGCCAACACACCGAGTACCTTTGAGTCAGTGGTCGTTCTGAGCGGAGTTGTCTACGATGACATTGCCTCTGAAGTCATTTCTGAAGCGCCTATGAAACAAGCGGCTAAGCGGACCGGGGAGGACCTTCAGGGTCCTAATGATAAGAGGTCAAGGTTAGAAGCGGAGGGTTTGTGTGGAAAATGTGGAAAAAGGCACGGAGGAGAGTGCAGAGCTGGGCAGGTAGGATGTTTCAAGTGTGGCAGGTTTGGACACCAATCGCGGGACTGCCCGGAAAGGCCAAGATGCCACAATTGTGGGGAACAGGGACACAGGAGCCGAGATTGCAGGAAACCCAAGAAAGCGGAAGCGGGAGGATCCGGAAAGGGTAAGGCTGCAGAGAAGGAACCTTACATCAACAAGGCCACAGCAAGGGCCTACCAGATGACTCAGTAAGGTACGTTGCAAACTCTTATTCGTGATATGCCAAGTTTATGTTATTATTTCCTTAAGTGATTAGTTAAGCCCCATCAGCTTAGAAGCCTTAGAACTAGATATTATCCGGATTAGATCCTCAGTGGTAGTTAATCACAATGGCCTTCATGACCGAGCTGCCTTGCATAGCTATGGTTTATGCCACCCATTCTGTGATTAGCTATCAGTATAGCTTATGGCAGGTTTCGAGGACGAAACCTATTGTAAGGAGGGTAGACTTGTAACATCCTGAGTTTTAGAGCACGAGAGAATTCGCGAGGAATTAAAACTTAAATAAAAAGAAAGGAAGCGGGCTTGGGCCGGGGTGAATGGCCCAAAAGGGGAAGGGTTTGGGCCCTTATAGGCCTCAAGAACAACCCAAAAGCCCCATTTCCATCCTCATTTCCGGATTTTAGAGAGAGAGGAGAGAGAGAGAGTCTAGAGAGAGAAAGTCCCGGTTTTCGGATTAAAGCTTCAAGGATCATTAGCAAGAGCCTCTTGAGTGTTTAGCAACGAAAAGGAAGTGATTACAGGTAACCGATTCTCCTAGATCTGAGTTTTAGTTCGTTTTTTAGTTTTCGGGTTTTGGGTGAAAAGGTTATGTTTAATCGGATGAAACTGATAGATAAGCATAGATTAGAGTTCCTTAATGGAAAACGAATGTTTTGAATGCAAACAGGTTCGGGATCTTGAAGTGATCAGACCCGAATGTGAAAGTTAGGGTTTTTCGCCAAGAACAGGTCGTGCGCACTTGCTAAGTGCGCACAGAGCAGGTCCTGCGCACTTGCTAAGTGCGCAGGAAGAGGGACCTGCGCACTTGCTAAGTGCGCAGGAAGAGGGACCTGCGCACTTGCTAAGTGCGCAGGAAGGGAAGTCTGCGCACTTGCTAAGTGCGCAGGAAGCAGTGTCTGCGCACTTGCTAAGTGCGCAGGCATCAGGACTGATTAAGTAAAGTCAGCATATTAGAGTGGTTAAACCGTTTAGCGTCGAGTTAAGTCTGATAAGTGTCAAATTGTTATGATTATTCAGATTGTGTGAGATCCAGTAGACCGTTGCAGCTTAGATACCATGTGAGTTCTAATCCCCTTTTTGCCTTCTTTAGGGGTGGTATGCATACTTAGTGTAAAATGTTTATTATATTTTATATATTATAAACTGAAGAGAAAAGCTATGTTTTAGTGAAAGGTTTAAAAGAGGCAAAAGTATGTTTTCAGCAAAGTAAGATATATCATTTGGCAAGCGTTTACTATATTTTCATATACATAAACAAAGGCATGATATATGTGCTAGTATGTTTTCAGTAAAGTAAAATATATCATTTGGCAAGCGTTTACTAAATTTTCATATACATAAACAAAGGCATGATATATATGATAAGTTATGTTTCAGAAAGCAAGACGTATTTTATGATAAGCTATGTTTTAGAAAGAAAGATATATCATTTGGCAAGCGTTTACTATATTTTCATATACATAAACAAAGGCATGATATATGTGCTAGTATGTTTTCAGTAAAGTAAGATATATCATTTGGCAAGCGTTTACTATATTTTTATATACATAAACAAAGGCATGATATATATATGATAAGCTATGTACAAGATTTACAGAAAGTTTTATGAACAGTAAAATGAACAGCTTTCCTTCGGGAATGAGTACCAGTTTGTAAAGGTCCTTGGGACAGATGTTACTTGTACAAGATGTCAGATATGGGTTCTACCCATTAGTAAGAACCTTAGGGTTCGTTAACAGTTGTACAACTGGGATGAGTGACGGCGGTTGCTCGGGAGGTCCACGCAACCTCCCCTTAGCGGTATTGTCGGTTCATGAATGTTAGCCATGGGGGCATTGACCAGGGTATTGTCGGTTCATGGATGTAAGCCATAGGGGCATTGACCAGGTACTCGTCGGTTCATGGTCGTTGACCATGGGGGCGGTACAGTAGTGACAAAGGAATTGACGGTTAAGCGGTAGTGTCGGTTCATGGACGTTAGCCATGGGGGCATTGACCAGGTACTTGTCGGTTCATGGATGTAAGCCATGAGGGCAGTACAGTAAAGAGGAATTGACGGTTTATGATACGTTTTAAACTGTTTGAAAAGTAAAGTATGTAAAGTTTAGCCATATGGGCAGTATATATATGTTTTAGTAAATCTTTTGTATAATTGATTTAAAGTAAACGTTAGAACTCACTCAGCGTTGCTGATTTTTAGTATGCATATCAGTTAAGTGCAGGTTTAGATGATGGATGTGGATGCTTGGGCTTAGAGAGAAGAGTTACCCGAAGATCAGTGTCTGGCATCCCGATTATGTTTATGTTATATTTTAGCTTGACGTTGTTAAAGACAATTTGTATTAGACATGTTTATGTTTCCGCTGCGTATGTTGAGATTTTAAAACGTTTCCGCTGTGTTAATGAATGTCTTATGTTTAAAAGTACTATGTGTTGATGAGTAAATCCAATGAGTGAGGTCTCCCGGGATTGGGGCCTTACAGTGTGATATGTGCTATGTGATATGACGAGGGTACGGGGTAATGATGAATTAGTGTAAACACTAAACGGGAATAATTGAGTAGTCACGACGTATCCAAGGGGTGGTGGATACGTTGATGGTACTTCCTATATATAAACTTCTTGGTACTTCGTGGTGAAACCATTATGAATGTTTAGGGGTCTAGACTAATAAAGAATAAAGAAATATAGTACAGGTACGGGAGAACATCCAACCGGTATGTAGTTATCTGACAAACGGAATGTCATGTCTAAGAAAAGAGTGGTGTATAAATCTCTCATAGACCCGTCACTCTTTCCTGGGGACATCTCTGTTGGAGGTACTACTCTGGAAGGAAAATCATCTCAGATTACAATATATGACGAATATGAATACGAGATGAAAGTATACCGTGCATAATGAATATGAATATGTGATGAATATGAATATGTGAAATGCATGGTGAATATGTGAATGCATGATGATACGTGCCAACATGAATGAGTATGATGGAATGAGTCTAAACCCTAAAATGAAATAACGGAGTACTCACGAAACGTTAGAAGGGTGGTGGATACGTGATGTGTTAGTATTTACACATCTTTTTGGCACAAAACTTCATTCATTTAATGATCAATTCTTGGTTATTGTCAACGTTTAGACACTTATTTGCTTCATTTCCTGTTTTGTAGGTTTTTGTGAAGCTTGGTGAATAAACAAGAAGATTCCAGGATAAACAAGTGAAGTTTTAGGGTTTCTGTGATGGAGGCACGGTCGTGCCCCTATTTGGCACGGTCGTGCCAAGCTCCAAAACCCTAGGCGCCCACATCTGGCACGACCGCGCCAAGCCAAATTCCAAGGCACAACCGTGCCTTGGCCGCCCACGGTCGCGTGTGATCTCGTGAGTCTGAACAGCCGTACGTCCTCGATCAGTGGTACCCAATGGAAGCTACGGATCGGTCAAACCTCTGTCACACGGTCGCGCCAAGGCCTAGACACGACCGCGCCCATGTCTTAGGCACGGTCGTGCCTTCTCTCCTGGCACGGTCGTGCCTCCCCTTTTCTACTTAAACAGAACTTAATTCTCATTCAGACATTCAGCAACCCAGGGGAGAAACCTACTGTTCCAGCTCGAGTTTTCTTTGTTCCAGCCATATTTCAAGATTCTTGGAGAGGATACAACATCAAAAGGATCACCATACATCAACAACATCTAGGCTTGGAGGAGTGGTTTGATTCTTGTTTTCATATCATGTTTCTCACTATTTTTCCCTGCTTATTTGTAATTTTGATGCTCATGATGAGCTAAAACTCCTGTTCACCTTGGTTTAGATGAATTTTAGATACATTTGACAACATTCATGGATTATTGGCAATTATCGTGTTAATGTTATGACAACCGTATGATTATTCTTTGATGAAATTATGTATTCAAGTATTTTGAGTTGTTTACAAGACTTGTATTTGTGTATGTCATATTATGTTGGAAAACTTATGATTTATGCTCATATTCATGGATTGGTGTATGTAATTATACTAGTTTATGGCATTTGACTAGGAATGGTGAATGAAGTCTTGTTTATGAATCATTATATTTGTATGTGTAACCTTATGCTTATGTTTGGAACGACAAAGTATTTGTTATGATGTGTCATATTTAGTATTGTGTTTATCTAGGAATTGTTGACACATCCTCCTAATTGATATAATCTTTATATGAACATTGTATGTTAAAGAAATGCATATTGTTGTCTAAATTAATCAACTTGAGGTGGATAGTGTGTTGTTCATATTATCTTTCCAACTAGTTGTTGGATTAGTATACCTTAATCGTAAGCTAGTTCAATCTTTATAAACATTGACATGATATTAAACACGTGAGCCTCATTGTATGACTTTAGGTGGTTGGTTTGTGTAATTCATGCTAGCTTTCCGAATAGTCATTTGATTAGATATCTTTGACGAGAATTTAGTCAATTTATGTATCGTGTATTTGCCATATTTCTATGAATGTATTGAATGTATTCTAAATGGATTCGACACCGAAGTGATATTTTCTCCTTGATTGTTTGATTTGTGACTTTAGTCTAGTTTTATATTCTCACATATTAGTTTAGTTAAAAATCAACTTAAACATCTTTCACCCATACTTGATTGAATCTTAGTCCCGGTTTATTATCGCATCCCACCGTGTCCACGGATTGATATCCGGTTCTTACCTTTACTATATTGCTATCCGACGGGTACACTGTCCGGTGTGTGTGATTAGTATTTGGTGAAAACCCTTTTTAAAACTAATTGTGTAAAATACTTATAAATATATATATATATATATAGTTTACACGCATCAATACGCCGCTGGTACTTCCATATCTAAACTCTTCTAATGCATCGTGAAGAAACCGTTACGAAGTTTTAAGGCAAGGACTGGTTAGGGAAATAAATCAAGCATATACATGAAATGAAAGCAAATGCTTAATACATTTTGGAGGCTCTGAGTCAAAGATACTCAAGGTTCCAAATGAAATGAGATACCCGGCCTCTAAAGTGGTTCTCAATAAAGAAAAGAAAAGAAAAAGGAAACTCTAGGCCTACGGGGCTGAAAGAGTTAAAGGTTCCAAGCCTACGGGGCTGAGGAATAAATGAGTCTTCGTGACAAGTGCAAGGGGTCTATACTGACGAGTATAAGGACCTTGTCAATACTCGGACCGGAGGTACGGCCTGTGATGGTTGCGAGGGGGTTAGCACACCCATAAAATATACGAAAAGCGTGACCGGAGGTACGTCCGGAGATGGTCACGTGGGCGCCGAGAGCCCGAGAAAACTTGAACAATAAGAAGCTAAAGGGTTCATGATAAAATGAACGATGCAGTGTACTTACTTAGCGTAAGCTAATTCAAAAATATTTTTCAAACACTGCAGGAAAGAAGCACGTGGAATGAAGCTTCCAGTGGACAGAGCTATCGGAGTTGAAAAATCCCTATATAAGATAATGTAATTATATCATCCTTGTAAAACAATATATTATTATAAATGAAAAAGTTACCTTAGCCGATGGCAAGATTTTTACTGATCTGTGACATGTTTTCGGCATCAAACTCTGATAAAATAATAGTAAAATAAGTAGGGCGTTTCATTACTAATAACTAATAAAATACAAACATAAGATTAATTAACCTATTAAAAAAAACTGTGTTACAAAAAAAAATAAATCAGGAATTTAGGATCAACATAAATAAACTAGAGATAGATAGTGTGTTTAGAGAGAGAGAGTTGGAAAGAGTGAGACCCATGACCCGTCTAATGACCCGAACCATGGCCCCAAACCATGACTCGGGCCATGACCCTTCTCATGACCCGTCCCATGACCCGATGCCATGACCCAAAACCAGAACCATGATCCGTCCATGACCGGAACCATAGCTTGAACCATGGTCCGACCCATTAGATAAATTTAGTAGTTAAAAATATATTTATTTTTTATATAATATTTTTCTGTCTAACAAACAACACGAAGTAATGATTTATTTCATTCTCATAGGGTAACCAAACAGGACAATGAAATGGTAATGATCAATTTATTTCATTTATCCAATCTATTAATTCATCCAATTCATTCCCTACTTCATTCCATTACATTATACCAAACGGACCCTTAAGTTGCAGTGAGGTGGGGTGTTAAAATTTGATGACCTATACGTTGGCATTCACACCGTGGAAAAAATTCATGTTCAAACATTGATAAAAACAAGCACGTCGAAACGGTAAATCCAGAATTTTATAAAATATCATATTTTTTGGATGAAACTGGCTAAAATGGCTAGATGAAACTGGAAAAAATTCATGTAGACGGAGTTAGTCAGTTGGATGAAAATTGTTATATTTTGAAAAGCAGAGATGAAAAAGCTAAAAATAAGTTTTTTGTATGAAACTGGGTAAAATGACCAAACCACATAGACAAAAATGAGAACTTACTCAAACAATAATTTGGATTAACTGTTGAATCTTCTTTTAAAAGAAGGTGTATACAAATGAAAGCGCATGTTGAAAATAGAACAATGTTTCATGTTACTTTGACCTTTGAGCGGTCAAAAGGACATTTTAATAAATGGATCGGCTAAAGTAGTTCTAATAGGATAAACGTATCCGAGATAAAATGTTGTTTTTTGGAACTAAGGAAAAGTAATAGATCTTATGGATCGGCCAATACCCTAGATCGTCCACCAGGAGTCCAGTTACAAACCAATAAAAAATAAACAACCATATAGGGTTTAGTAATTATACCTTTCAAGAAAGTAATAACCGGAGACGTCTCTTTATAATATTTATAAATTTTGATTTCATTGGTGTTACCATTTTCGTATAGAGTTCGTTTGCACCATCATAATCGACTAATTTCTTACACATTAAAAGAGTTGTTTAAGCACTAAAGATGTGGGATGATGAATTCCTGATAAAATAGTAGTTGCGGACTTGCGGTTTTGAAAACTTCGAGTAACCTAGTTATATATTCATTAGTTTTGCAACCCCCCCCCCCCCGGTGATACAAGTTTTTCCATGAAACATTTCACAAACATTTTACAAGTCGAATTTCATCCAGTATGTACATCCAAACATGCACAAAAAAACCGGTTCCGGTTCCTACCCGGCCCAAACAAGAACCGTTACAGATCGGTTGATATTTTAATTTTAGTTTTGAAACTTCATTTGTATTATTTGAGGCATTATCAAAATGAAAGTGAAAATTTTTTGTTTTATATTTTAAAAGTTGTTATTACTTTAACTAAAATGTAAAGTAAAGCTTCTCTGATATGCGGATATCCAAACAATTCAAACTCAAACGTACGCTTCATCATCTCCTCATAACAGTTGCTTCACTTGAGGAAGCACAACGCCAACGAATGATTGCTGACATATGAAGGGTAAAATGGCCACAAAATAGTAAAACAAAAATATTCTTTGGTGTTACCATTTTCGTAATTTTTTGCATATAATATTCTTTTTTTCTTACAAAAGTCGCTTAACAAAATTTTGCAATAAAAAACCAACAAACTTTATTGTTTTTCTCACAAAGGTCACTCAACAACTATTTATTCTAACAAATGAATCGGCAAAAACAAGGCAAAAGATTCATTTGCTCTTGCTTTTATCGGTCGATTTCCTTTGCCAAAATAAATAGTTGTCGATGATTTTTTGTGAGAAAAACAATAAAGTATGTTGGTTTTTTATATGTAAAAATTTGTTAAGAGACTTCTATAAGAAAAAAGATAGAGTATGTAAGTTTCTTATGTAAACAATTATTAAGAAACTTTTATAAAAAAAACTATAAAGTATTTTAGCTTTTTATAGCATTTGCCCTTAATTAAAATGGATTCATTGGATCAAGCAAAAACCTAATCCTTAATTTATAACACCTTTAGAAATGAAAATAGTAAACCGGCTCCGACACAATCAAGAGTTGAAAACAGATGACATCAACATTTTCTTTTCATCATTATAAAACACATCACCAGTCAATTTACGAAACATCATTGATTTGAAAGAAACCCTGGAGCCAGTTTAAAATCCATAATAGACAGAGAGACAAACAAACAAACAAACAAGCCGAAGAAAATCCCACTCAATCCGAGGGAAAGAGAAAGCTGCTCCAAAAGATACCCCCGGCTCAGATAATAATCAAGAGATACATGTCATAATAATCAAATATCCAAGCAATAACGTCAAGCAGATTTTAAGTTATGTTTGGCGTAACCAAATCCGACACAAGAAGTAGCAAACATAACAGGCATCATCCAAATAAATATCATAGCAAGCAATTTCAGCAATAGAACATAACGCGTTTGACATTCTCCTTGAGAGCAGGGAGAGGTCTAACGGCTGCATTCGCACCTGGCGCGCGTGTACTTCTCCCACCCATGCCACGACCAGCAGCACCACTAATCATTGATCCACTGTCAGATGTATCCGGCTCCATGTAAAACCGTGCTCGGAAAGCAGCCAGATGAGCATAGTATGCCGGTGGTACTGCAAGTCAAACAAATAGACAGATATGACGAAATGAACATAGAAGTAATTATACATGTATATACATAGAAGTAATTATACATGTACATAAATAAAGTAATTAATACACTAAAAACAAGCTAGAACTTTAGAATCATAGAGCTCAAAAACGAGCTGAGCTAAAGCTCTCTAACAAGCCAAGCTCGAGCTCGGCTAATTTACACCCCTATCTGAAAGAAAAAACGAAATACTCACCAATGGACACCGAGCGTGTGCACCTTGCATATCTGTCAAAACAAACATAAACCAAAATAAGCAAAGGAAGAATAATAACAAATTAGTGAAGAAAAAGATGAATGAACATACGTGTAGCACAGATTATTGGTCAGTGATTGCAGGTCATCAGCTGAAAACCTGTTCTCATCCCACAACACATGGTAATGAGCAGGACGACTTGTACCCTGTTTCATCAGTTCAAATTATATAATACTGAATCTAAAAATTAAAAAAACATTTAAATAACATACGCAAACGCACCTGAATCCCAGCATGGCTGCACAGATAAAAATCAAACTCCGTGGGATGACAAATCTTTGAATCAACCACAGTGCCTGTGGATTACGTTAGGAAATAAATAAATGTGTAATTATACAAGAGAATAAAAAGGGAGATATGAAAATATAGTGGAAACAAATAGCATACCAGGTAGTATATTTCCACTTCTGTCAACAGATTTACGATCATTGTGATTGTTTGCAAACAGTCTAGTGTGATGACGTTTTTGAACCACAACAAATGTCACCGGGGGCTGATAATTTGGCTCCAATGAAGCACAAGCCTGGCAACAACAAAGTTTAAATGGTTCCCAAAAGGATAAAATTATATTAAAAAGTATGATTTAATATAAAACAAATAAAAATACAAATATGGACGGAAACAAAGTTTCAGGTTAACCAAACCCGTTTTGAGCTGTAAAAAAAGTACTCATTTTGGAACCGTCACCAACCCACCAATGATGGAAAGCAGGGCTGTATTTACCTTTCGGATTGCATCGAGCTCATAAAGTAGAACTTGGTAGAACTGTCCTTCACTCACACCATCCCTTTATAATCAATCAAATGTACATCAATAGATGAGTAAGGGTATATCTGTGTTATGTAAGAATGAAGAAACAATTAAAGAAAAGGCTTGAATACCTGTAAAAGATGATGCGCTGTGGTTTTTGCCCAGTTGCTCTACGAAACGATATCAAAAGCTCCCTATTTTTTCATGTATAAGCAAATTAAATTAAAAAAAAATATTCAACTATGATCGAGGAAGAAAAACAACATACGAGCATATGCCATAAACAGAACATACTTGATCATGCCACCAGACACTTTGCCTCTATTGGGATCCTGCCATTCCTTGAATAGATCTTGAATGAGTTCTTGTCGGTGGGCTTGCGCACAAACCAATCCAGCATACTTAGTGATCTCAGGCCAGTCTTGTGAAGCCACAACCTACAAGGAGAAAAGGGGGCTATAATTTGGAGTAAAATATAAAATAAATAAAACTGATAAAAACTTACAGCTGCAATTGAAGGGCTAGAATCTTCTCCAGGATGAGGATGTGTGACATCAGCACCAAATATGATTGTTGGAACATCACTAACATTAGGGATTCTCCTTGATAATGCATCAGCAAGAACAGTGTTTCGTCCACCAACCTTGACATTTATTTTTAATGCAACATTGGCTAGGTATTGCTTACTCATTCTAAACACGTGTTTAGTTAAACAACACTGAGAAACAATTCCGAGATCGGTCTCACAGATCCTTTTCAAGTCACCTGCACAAAAACAAACAGTCAACTATTTTTTTTAAAGAAACATGTTCGTTTAGAGAAATTAGAAGAAAGTATAGGTTCAACCAGATTACTTTGAACAGGTCATTTCCGGTTGTGTTATCACGCTAGGGTCAAATAAAAAAATAGCTTACAAGAAAAAAGGTCAAAGCAAAAGTCAATGGAACTAGATTTTTATCATAAAAATTAAATTATTATAAAATCATGTAGTGTGTCACTTAATTGACATAAATTTAAATAAAAAAATTACAGATTTTGGACAAAAGGTTTTTGACTCAGCCCAACTCATAACAAGAGTTATCCATTTGACCCATTACCAAACCTACAAATTTACACTTCGAATTCCAGGTGTGTCAAAGTTCATTACCATAAAGTGAGCCATTGTTGTCTGGTAGAATGACTATGAGCAAATCAAGTTCTTTTCTGTTGGACTGAAGTTTAGTCATGGCATCATGGAAACGAGCTTTCAATACTCTTTCAACCTGATCAGGACGACCGGTAAGTGCAGGAAGCACAGGATCAGGATTGAAGGCCTGCAAAAGCAAACATAATTAAAAAAATTAAATACATAAGTAACAGTCGACTATTTGACAAAAAATAAAAATAAAAAAGATGAAAATCTGGTTGGCAATACCATGCCAGAAGTATTGCACATTTGGGCAAGCTCAGAACAAAAGGCACGGGCAATATTATCCTGAACATTACGTGCAAAATTTATGCAGATCCAGTTGGCGACTGTTCCACCATTGACCATTTTCTGTCACATATATCAAAATTTAACAGCATCATGCATCTTTCACAATAGATGGTAATTGTAAATGCTTGAATGTACATACGATAAAGAAAAAAAGTGCACATTTAAAAACATGCTACAGGAGGAGCTACCTTGTTCATCATGTTCCATTGGCCAACTTGAGGCAGACAGTCCCTTTCACGGCCAGTATCATGATATTTAAGCTTAATACACACAGATAAAATACTTAGCAAATGGTGATTGGCAATGAAAAAACAAAAAAGGTTCACTCATTTACCCTGGGAGGAGGCAAAATTCGGGCTTCGACAGACGCTAGTTGTGTGCTGATTTTTATCCCGAACTCCTTGGCATAAGGATCCTGTCCATAAGCATTGTGTCTGACAGTCTGCAGAAGTTAGGCACACCGCACATGAAGTGAGCTAAAGACAGTGTAAAAATGAAAAAGGCTACATGTTTAAATAACAAAGATAACTATTGTCTATTGGTGGCAAGATAGACAAGGCAGGTTGGGCAATGGGTCAAAACAAGTTTGAGTTAAAATGGATAACTTTTAACAAATATTTTTTGTGTTAATAAGGATTACAAAAATAATTTTATTACAATAATAATCTAAAAGTTATAAAACGATTTAGTTTGTTGTATGCTTAGCCCAATTATTTGGTTCCGGCTTCTTTTAGCTGAACTATTTTTAATTCGACACATCTGAGAAAACGAAAATCAGCGAATACGTTAGTAAATGGATTGAAATTACCACAACTAAATAAAAACCTTGAAACAAAAATCAAACCTTGAGAATATCTCCCTCTCTTTCCTGAGGGCGCTGACAAGTGACCTTGAGAAGGGCAGTAATTTGTCGCTCATTTAGCCTCTTTGAGTACCTCTGACCCTCTACAATCTTGCAGACCTATAAATTACCAAAACGTTAAAATGTCTTTCATGTCGATATATCACGCAAGATAAACTTAAGTAATGTAAACCTCCATAGGCAAGTAATTTGGCCTCTGGGTATTGCCAACTTGCAGGCATGGCCATTGTACATGTTG
This sequence comes from Smallanthus sonchifolius, assembly GCA_023525975.1. NCBI lineage: Eukaryota > Viridiplantae > Streptophyta > Magnoliopsida > Asterales > Asteraceae > Smallanthus > Smallanthus sonchifolius. Next base: position 92,959,578 of record CM042029.1, read on the forward strand.
AATGGAAAACCCATAAGTCTCCCGGAAGTATTCGACCACAGACTTCAATGTACCTCTGTCATCAACTGGGAAACTGATTCATAACAAAAAAAAATGAAGCATATCATGATTTAGTCAACACAAAAAAAAATCTCAAATCAGGGTATGGTTCTCACTTCAGTTCCCGTGTTGCTTGAGATGTTAAACCAGATATCCGATACTTCCTGCGCATGTTTCCACGGTGCGTAACTTCAACTTTGACTCCACGCAATGCCTTTTTAATCTAGTGAACGTCAAAAATGAGAAAGCACGTCAATAATAATGTTTAAAATATATCTTTAAACAAAAACATTTATAGCAATATTTAATAATGTGTATTCATTTACTCGATAAATTATTGCAAGAATTACCATACAAAGACCATGTTCTCACGGTTTACGGTTACCTTTACACGGTCAGAATCGGATAAAGGTCTTGCAGAAACATCCCTGTTCAGAAGTTGTGTGACAAAGTCAATCACAGGCAGCGGCTCAATGAATGCAGTTGAAGACATATCTGCAAATCAACATGTCATACAATTACATCAGTTGAACAAATTTCAAGAAAAACAAGTTACAAATTCTAGTAACAACTTTAAGCTACATGATGAACTGTAAATATAAATCAAACGTAATTCAACAGACTAACCAATATTCAGGGACAACCCCATCTGTGTAGGCCTAATACTCTGATAGAACCCACGCCAACTTTCCAGCCCCTCACCAAGGGGTTGTCTACGGCCCAAATCAGGCGAATAGAATGACCTTGCCACAGGAGAGTACCTACAAAATATTACAGCAAATAATTAATCAGTACGTCATTACATATGCATGAAGATGTCAACCAAAGCAAGAGTAAACGGTAAAGACATACCGATTAGTAGGCAGCTCCCGTAAAACAATATCCAGAACCTGAAGCGCTTCCTGTGGTGCATCTGCTTGCCTCCCCGCTAAAAACAATCCAAGATGATGCAGATCCGCACGTGAAGCCAGTTTGATCACGACCTTAAAGTCTCTTTCTCTCCTGCATTGAGAATGAATTGCAAGATGTTCAAATACATGTTCAAGCTCATACATTGTTCAAGTGATTAAAAATGAAAAAATGTAACCAAAATGCAAGAGACCTGGTGCTGCCAGAACCATCATCCTCATCTAGAAGAGTGATTTTAAACTCTTTTGAAACAAAAGGAAGAGGTCCTGCAGTATAAAGACTCTTTCTTCCATCATATGCTGGAAGCCTCTTCCCAAGATGAGAGTCCCTGTACAGAGTCACCAGTTGCGCCATTACAGCACGATTCACACCACGTGATGGCATCTCAGGATTGATTGTCACCTATGCATTTCAAAATAATGTATACAATTTAAACAACAATATTGCAACTTGTAACAATAAACAACCGAAAACAAAAACTCACATCATATTGGTGTAAATCCTTATCAGGCAGTTCAGCAAAGAAGTGGTTAGCCTTGACAATGCACCTTTCTCCTGTGCTACCTTTTCCTGGACGCAAAGGAAACCTCATTGACTTGGTGGAAGCAGGTGCAGCAGCAGGCTGGCTGGGCTCTTCTTGCTGGACAGATAGCTGCTGAAACTGATCAGCCGACTCGTCCACCATCTGCTTAGTAGAAGATGACTCAGCGTGAGGCACTTCAGCTGGTGTTCCAGGTGTCATTGGCTGCAATGCCACCACAGGCTGTTGAGGAGCTTGTGTTGCTTGGTACAGCTCGGGAACGGGTGGTCTAGAAGGTCCACTAGCATACTGAGGTCCAGACCCACCGCGTCTCTGAGGTGGAGCAGTTCCTCTAGGAGGCCTCTGCTGGGGCTGATCAGGAGGTCCACCATAGTACTGTTGGGGTTCACCACCTCGTTGTTGCCCTCCACCACCGTGTCCACCCCTACTAACCCAGCCTCTTCCTCCTTGAGGCTGGCCACCTTGTCCGCCTTGGTAGCCACCCTGTCCACCTTGGTAGCCACCCTGTCCACCTTGGTAACCACCCTGTCCACCTTGGTAACCACCCTGTCCACCTTGGTAACCACCCTGCTGCCCTCTTCCTTGATAACCACCTTGCTGCCCTCTTCCCTGATAGCCACCTTGTTGCGGCTGCTGTTGTGCTTGTGGTCTTTGGGTGCCACTGCCTTGCCCAAAACCAGCATCCTGAGGCTCAGAGCTTTCTCCACCACTAGGACCGTCAGTTCTCCTCTTCCTTACCATTATGACAGCTAAAACAAACAAAAACCATCGCCAGCTTAGTCACCATAAAACAAGATACATTTATCATTTATTACAAATCAACCAGCATATTACATCAAACTCTATATGTAGAAATTATATAATAACAAATCAATCTTAACATTAATGAACGATGCACACAAATTATACAAACACCTGTCAACACTACTATCAAAAACTCCGGTGAAAAAAAAATTGCAAAATACACATCACAAATATTCTCCTGCATGTTTTATTCTATATTCAAAAACAAATTTAGATTACGCCATGCTTTACCTTGTCATACTCGTGAGCAAAAATTAAAAAAAATATCTAAAAAAGTCGCAAATATCGTACGATAGATTTAACAACGGCAGCTAAAAAATAAAAACTTTTAAGTACATACAAAGGCGTAGCAAATAAAGTGACAGTTCTACAACACATAAATATCAAACAAAACCTGCAAATAATTTTGTTTAGATAAGCAATGAGGATGAAAAGAACACAAACCCTAGGAAATCGGCACAGATCAGCCGGAGCGAGAGGCGCAACAGTGCAGATCTAAGTAAACGATCAGCAGAAAAAAGGAGGGCTGAAAACCCTAAAAATATGAGAGAGAATGATTGAAAGAGAGAGGAGACCCAAACCCTTGTTTTTATCTTTTCTCTTTCTTAGTAAATTCCCCAAAAATCTCTTTCCTACTTAAAGCTGCGGTAGGTCGGAAGAAAATGACAATTAAGTCCCTTGTGCTTACCATCCGAGTCGAGTGAGTCAACTCAATATGACTCACTTGTTAATGGGTCAAGTGAGTCAACTCAACGGCTGATCTCTTCTATCCATGTCCTCATATATTTTTTTTATTAAAACGGAGTTCTATTTAAAACGTATTATTTTTTGGTATCGTAGCCCCTACCAAGTTTCGTTACCGTTATGATAACGTGACGACACGAACTTGTTATGAGCGAACATCATTGCCGGTATCGGTATTCGCTTTTATTGTTTTTAACGGCCCGAACTGATAACGACCAAACTCATGTCGCGGGGCATTAGAGAAAACAAACACACTCCTGCAACAAGGCGCGTGTGTCGTTTATACAAGTTTATTCAACTCTGTTTTTTTCGTTATACGTAGATACATCATGCCTCGAAGCGTGGGACGGGAACCAACTAGTTATAATAAATTTTAAATCGAGTTCAACATAAATAAACTAGTAACTATTATCAATACTCTTAAAAACTAGTGTCGGTGCAATTCTGCCCTCCCCCTCCAACTTTCATTAAATGTCAAAACTCACCCCCCCAAACTTTGTAAGATGTCAGTTTGACCCTTCAAGTTTTTAAAGTTTTGAGTTTACCCCCTTATAGTATATATATAATCTGGTTTTTCCTTAATAATTTTTGTGTTTGTTTGTTTTTTCTTGACGCCCCGATGTAATTTCTTTTAAACGAAGTCGTATTCAAGATGGCATATTTTTAGGTATTGTGGGTTATATCAACTGACGGTGACGTGCTAGTAACATGACGAATGAGACCGCCAAGGACTGAAAAAATATCGGTAACATTATCTATTTGTCTTTTATCTATATTTCAAACTCCACATCCGACTTGTCGTAACTTTATACGTTTCTTTTATGTATTTACTACGATTCTTTTGTTCTTAGCCACGTTAATGTCACCGTCTCAACCGTTTAAGGTGGGGCAAAATTTATTTAACCATGTTTCTTTTTGTGCTTAGCCATGTTAATGGCATTGCCTCAACCGTTTAAGGTCCGCTAAAGCTTTACGTATCGAACACGTAAAAGAGAATGTTGGTTTCTATAAATATAATAGTTTTTTTAAATATTCTTATTATAATAAAAAAAATAAGTAAATATTATATATGTTAATAAGAATGATTAAATTAATTATTAATAATAAACCATTCAATACGCCCTCAAATAAAGATTGAGAGGTTTAAAAATAAATTCAATAATATTAGATAAATGGAAGGAAACAAAACAACTAATTCATGTCATAAGCTTTAATTGGATTCTATTTGTTATTAGTTATGTTGATCATTATTTGTGTCATATATTCTAGTTTTTAAGTATATATCAATAATTATTTATCAAAAAATCTATACTACTTAATAAACAAGTAAACTAGGAGTACACTTGTAACATTTCTAAAGCTCCCCATTCTCATTTTCCCGCCTCTTTTTTATATAAATAATCAACTCTACTATTTTAGGCAACTAAATTATACCTTTGTTTCATTTTTTATTTATAGAATTTTAATTTAAAACTGTGTTTACCATCAATTAAATTATTCAGTCATATTTATATGAATTTACAAACTAAAAACAACTTTATAGCCAGTAAGGATCAGAATAAACATTTAATCATATATTTACATATTAACATTGTTCCATTTTGACGAGTGTATGTATTAACATATTAGATCATATTTGATTCAAAGCATCTAATACACGGGTTTTTAAGACGTAAAATTTTTATTCGTAAGTATATTAAATGTATTCAACCCGTGTAATACACGTGATTATAAGCTAGTATAACTATAAATTAATAAGTTATCGAATTTAATGAATTAGAATTCTATACAACTCTAATACCACATCATTTGATAATACCCGTAACTAATTATTAGTGAAGGACTAAAAAGTAAATAAATTTAATTAAAAAAACCCCATTCCCTCAAAACAAAAACAAGGATAGTGGTTACATTAAGAAGAGCATCGGCTCCACTTACAACAAAAGTTCTATGGACCTACTTTTTTAACATTATCTAATGAGGTATATCATAATGTTACAAACATATTAAAACATGATTGATTATTTTGTGTCATTCATTGTTTTTGTTTTATTGAATATAAAACTAGGTTAGAAACCCCGTGTATTACACGGGTTGACAAAATGGAATTTTATATAATTAGTAATAAATATTTACGAAATATAACATCGTTTTTTAAAACAAATTGTAGAAAACATTATACAATTATTTTTTGAAAGTTTTATATAAAGAATGAAAAAATGTTCAATTTATAAAAATGTTTTATGAACAAACTAATTTTTTTTAAATAAAAAAGCTTTTATAAAAAAGAATTATAGAAATAATTTTCATTTAAATAGGAGAGAGAAAGCGAGAAACAAAAAATTATAAAAACAATTTAAGAAACTTGTGTAATTAATAGGAGAGAGAGAGAGACGGGAAAAAGAAGGTTGAGAATGAATAAAAGAGTGACAAGTGTCTCCTAAAATCTTTATTTATTATATAGTATAGATAAAATGAAACTAACTAACCATTATATTGTTGTTCACGAAAGGAATACCTCTGCTTTATCCTCAGAGTTCTTTTAGGGTAAAATCAACTGTAATAGTCAAGTAAGCAAATCATACACATAATGACAATAATCAAATCATATTTTCATATCAAAACTCAAGCATACATATGAAAAATCTAGTTTTATTTACTCCTTCAACTTCTTGGGTTTTGACTCGGTCTACAAACTCCTTTTGTTCTGCAATGTCAGTTGTTTCGTCGAGTGTGACATCATGGAGACACATAAGCACGCCATCTTTACTAACTAATATATCGGCTTCGATGAAGTCTGTGCCCTCTTCATTTGCTCTCTGCAACAATCAAAATTACCGAACTTTTAAAAACATATTAGAGATTTCAAGAAAATGAGACATTTAGCCAATATTAAAACCAATATACTTTCTTGTATTTCATAAAAAAGGGTAGTCGGTGAGTAAAAAAAAGGTCAAAAAGGTGGTATAACTTTTTCTTTTCCGAAAATGTTGAATGTCACTTTATAAAACTTTTACCAATTTAAGAGTAAACAAGTTATTATTTTAAAACGAAATCATAACTACATGCATTTTAGACAAGTTTAAGGACTTTGATATATAAAAATTAGTTTATTGACATTTTCTAGTATTTTTTAGAAGTTGAGTGAATTCGATATGAAAAATAAGAAAGTATATTGATCTTTTACGAAATTAACTCTTAATATTTCTAGTATTGATAGAAAATTGGGTAGTCGAGTGAGTTAAAAAAAAGGGTCAAAGAGCTAATTTTAGCACGATCAAACGGACGGTCAGGTTGACTTGAAAAACAAGTTTGATTCATTTCATTTTAAGGTTTATAAATAATAATGTAGGAGCTAAATACGATTATGAAAACTATATTATTACAATAATAATGTAGTCTTTTTTCAATAAAGTGATTTAAGAGGTTTTATGCATTTTAATTCAGCATTCACATCAACTTTAACTTTCAACAAGTCAATATTATTTTTCAGATATAAAGGAAGAAGTAGTTTAACAAATTTACCAAGTAAGCAAAAACAGTTTCTTCTCGGAGTACTCCACTTGAACACCGATGTGCAACGTTAATTGGATGAAAGGTCTGTAGGGTCATTTTCGTATTTTTGCTATCACTTGGAAGTCGATACTTTACTTGCAGAACACTCGAAGAATAGCAGCATAAAAGCAACAATGGTGCAACCTGAATAGTTTTATATCAATCAAAAACATTACACAACTTTAAACATACATAAATAACCATCGATGCTATGAGGGGTAGGAACTTCTTTGGAACCAAGTTGAGTAACTTCCTCACGAGCACCTTGTCTTTCATAACAGATTCAAGAGATCTGAACTTGGATCTCATCCCACTCAGCTTTCCTACAAACGCATCCACCGTTTCACTCCACAGTGTTTGCAACCGTGCTTTATGAACCATTTATGCTCCTATATGTAGGATCTTGATTGAATCCCACACCTCTTTCGCGCTTTGGTACTGAGCCACCTTCATCAAAATGTCTTCAAGCACTGTCTGAAAGATCATTGCCTTTATAGTGTTCACTTTCTCCCCTTTCACTCATGTACCTACTACTACATTCACCACCTCCCAAAGGCCATAAGCCCTCAAGATCTACTCCACGAGAATCGACCACGTGGTGTCGTTCGATTCAGCCAACTTCAGGCATTGAAGTTACACATTCCCTTGCTCACGTACTAGACCCACTACTTGGTATGAATATGTCATTCTTTCTTTCTCTTTTTTTTCTTCTTTCTTTCTTTCTTTCTTCTTTTTTCTTTCTTTCTTTCTTAACACTCAATATACTTTTTAAATCAAGAAAAACTTGTTCTTGATCTCTTACTCAACCCGAAAACATTCTTCTCGGACAAGTGTCATCAATAAAACTGGATAAAAACCTTCTTCTTGCTGCTACCTTTTGGCCAAGAACTAATCCACCAAAAAAATCGATCGCTACCCTTCCTTTTGCTGCTTGCTACTCTTTTCGGCTAGATCGCAGACCCAACAAAAAACGTTACCTGATGCTGTGGTTTCCTTCTTGCTGCGCACCAATCTTCACGAGCCTAATGTCACGGGGTCATCTCTCTAGGCCACGTGTGGCGCCATGGGTTGCCCGAGGGCTAGCCAATCCGTCTGCTTATGATCATGATCTACTGGTTTCGTTCGACCTTGGACTCATCAGGCAAGTGACAACAGCTCGCGACCAGTGATACGTTCGGTGTGCAAGACACCTAGTCATGTTCATGTCGTCTATCGCACTGAGGCGGTCCACGATGAAGTCCGGACTAGCCAGCAAACCCAAGCGTTCAAGTACAAACATAGCAAAACGGTCTTCGAATATTTGGTCCGTGACACTCTCCCACCACCATTTCATGCACGTCTTCATGTATACCCCCAATCCCATACTTCCTTGAAGCCGAAATACAATGCATCTTCATCCCCGAAAGATTGAGCATGATTCACTTTGGTAAGAAGGACACTCGGTAGTTCAGAACACAAAGATCTTCATCCAGATCGTTCAGATAATTGCATCGGATTAATTTAAGTGGCGCCGATGTTCGCCTATTTTCAGTATGGGGACTTGAAGGTTGTAGCAGTTTTCATCTTCATTTTACGGCACGGCTAGACCGTAGTTGCTGAACTAGATCACGACGGGCTTCAATGTTAACTGGATTAGGACGAAGCTCACGATCCCATACTCATGGCTTACAAAGGCCATCACCGAAGCGCTCCCCATTTGGCCTTCTCCCATCACCATTGCATAATCATTCTCGTCAGGTAAACGCACATATGAAATAAGTCACGTTCCAAAGTATCCGAGGTCGACCTGATACCACTTTGTCACTGGGTCATATCTCGAGGCCTAGTGTGGCGCCCTAGGTTGCCACAAGGCCAACCAATCCATCCCACTTATGATAAAGGTCTACTGGTTTCGTCCTTCCTTTGACTTATCAGGCGAGCAAAAACAACTCGTGACCAGTGATGTGTTCGGTGTGCAAGACACCTCACGTCATCTATCCTACTGAGGTCGTCCCCCATGAGGTCGTCCCCCATGAAGTCCGGACTAGCCAGCAAACCCAAACGTTCAAGTACAAACATAGCAAAACGATCTTCGAATATTTGGTTCATGACACTAAGCTCTGATACCAATAAATGGCCTAAGGAATCTCATATCAATTAGAAAATTGCGAACCAACAGAGAAGAAGAGACGAAACAAAATATTACGTGAACTCCATCACTTTTCTAATTAATCATGCGTACACCTAACCTGTTAAATAGGAATAAATAAACCAAACATTCTAATATTACTAAAACTCTTAGACCTAATAAACAAATTCAAGTAATTATTTCTAACCAGTTATATCCAGACAAGGACTGAAACACATTCAAAATAATAACAAACAAAAGACTTCCTAATTTTATCTCTAACTTGCATGACCCAAAAGAAAACTTGCGGCTTCCATACTTCTATTCCAACTAATACCTTTGTCAACCAAATGTTAATTTTCAACATAGAGTAGTTGTACTCTATGTATAATTGCTTCTCACTATGTCTTTTGTATAATTATAAACTAGCTTAGTACCCTGTGTCTACACACGATATTTTAAATATCAATACATAAAATTTTTAATTTTATATATATTTTACATGCATAAAAATGATAGAAAAAAAATTCAAAATATGTAAAAATAAATATAATTGGGTTACGAAAATACGTTAATTACTATTTAATGCACATTGACTTTCATTACTATTTGATTCAAAATAAACATAATTATATTTCAAAGTTTCTTATAATAAAGGATAATTTAAAATAAATGTGTTTTATTAGTATAATTAATATTTTCTTTAAAAAAATAAATTATTAAAATATAGAAATGTATTTAATAAGAGAGAGACGGAAAAAAAATGATGAGAATGAATATGGTGGCGACACGTGACATGTGAAACCTTTATTTATTATATAGTATAGATTTGAACCCAATTGTAAAGCTAGGTATGGTTCAATTTACCATTTAAAGCTCGTGATAAAGTTTAACTATATTTTTTAACAACTTAACATTGCACTTGAACGTACTCCCTCCACATATCGCATCAATCATTTTATCTTTTTAAATCACTCACTAGTGTATATGTGCTATATGCCTATATACATATGTTATAGGCTTGTATACATCAAATCAGATAATACAGGGGTGCCTATGGAATATTCCCAACTGTTTTTGGTGCTAATATCCTTGAGAAAAAAAATACTTGACATTTATTCAGCACTCAAACTTTGAATTCATCCCACAAGTGATTCAATAACACCAAAATACAATATATGATTTATAAATATCATTTTGGCACATCTAAAAACCATGGTTGTAAAAATCGTTAGGCGCTAGTCGGGCGGTGGGGTGGGGCCTAGGCCTAGGCGGGATTAATCGGGGCCTAGACGGGATTAATCGGATTGGAATTTTTATATGTAATTTTCAGTTTTTTATATATATACACACATTTTTATATGTAATTTTCAAAATTAGATATATACACACACACATTTTTTAAAGAAGCTGGAAATTACAAGAACTAAACTGAAAATCGCCGGAAATTTGCCTGAAAGTCGCCGGAATCTCGCCGGAATATCACCGGAAAAACAGGAAGTGACCGATTTTTGTCCGACTAGGTCCGATTAGGCCCGCCTAGGGCCGCCTAGGACCGCCTAGCGATTAATGAAGCGATTTGGCCAAAATTAGTCCCCGACCGGGCGCCTAGCGACTAATCGGCGCCTAGGCGCGATTTTTACAACCATGCTAAAAACAGAAGGCCTTGGCCTTCACAAACATCTAAACATTGTACAAGTTAAATATTTCACATTAATCACTTGGTGTATTTGCGGTATACATACATTGCTATTATGAACGATTTGATACGATTTTGAACAAACTCACGAACAAAATGATTCATAAAGTATGTTCAAGCGACAATTGAACGTTTTTCAAGCGACAATTGAACGTTATGATCCATGTTTTAGCTGTCAAGTTCCACAGCAGTATGACCACATGATGTTGTATTTGTTCTTAATCTTTGTTGTTTCCACTTTGCTCTTTGTTGACATTTTCATGGTTCCATGAGGAATCGACATCAGGGAGTTGATACTCATCTGGCTTCAGGGCCAAAGCAAAATCGGGCAAAGTTGGCGCTGTTTCCATGATTCTGCACTCGATTTTCAATTAGATTAGTAAAAAGATACAAAAGAAAAATAACTAGTTAGAAAAATAACAATTATATGTTCTAATCGTACGATTAGTAGATGTGGCATGATGGGCAACGGTCTAAACAGGTTTTGGATAAAACAAGTTGTTTTTGTATGGGTCTAACACTGGGTCGGTCGACCCACAAACCCTTTTGCCAAAATTTTAAACTTTTTACATATAATTTAAATATGATTAAGAAAATGAGCTATGCCAACCAACCCTGTTTGACTATAGGCATGGATAATATACTTTGGGCGACTTTCAACCTCTTAGCTAATTATTATGTTTAGCTCATGCGACCCATTTGAAATAAAACATACCCTAACGAACCCATTCACTAAATTGGTCCAAAATTTATTTTCAAAATGTTATAAAATGGAAGAATTGATTATTCTTTAAATACAGACTCCATTTTTATTTTCAAAATGTATATAATATTTCATCTTATGATACAACTACCAACACACATAAATATATGTGTATATGTAGATTAAGCAGGCAATAGTGGGAACTTGTCATTCAAATTCTATTTTGCATCAAATAGTTGTACCACAGGGTAAAATGTGTTTTACACCATATCACCCTGTATGTGTATGCATACATAAAGAGATGCATTCGCACATATGTATGCATGTATTTATATATGTATATGTGTGTGTGTGCGCGCATAATTAAGTACGCATGAGAAAGACAGAGAAAACATGAAAGGGAACTCAGCGCAAGACTTACTTTTCATAAGTGTATAAATCCCGGTTGATGCGCACCTTCATAGAAGTGTCTTTTGGAATTTTTTCGGAGAGATACTTCATAGTTCCCCAAAGAGGTGGAGTTCTGCATGAAAATGTAAAATACAGTTGGAAATAATGCTAAATTATTTACTTCTGTAGTATCCGTAGACTTCATAAATTATGAACAATAAAAAACCGAAGAAAAATCACAACATTATGTAATTCTACTTTTCCAAAAGGACATACATAATTGACCCTGACAAATGTTATGAATGTTAATTCAACAAAAAAAAATACAACAAGCACATGTCACTACGGTACAAATGACCAAATTTGGCAATTGTGATAAAAGTAAAATTTGTAGTACAATCTTTTTTTGAATTAGATTTATAAAACGGGATTTGAGCAATTTCAAACCATTCACTCATGAATGGATAAATCCAGGTTAGGTATGGGTTGTAAACGAGCCGAGCTACTTGTGAGCTACTTGAGATCGGCTTGCTAATAACTTTCAAGCCGAGCTTAAACGAGCTCGAGCCCGAGCTTCACATGTCGAGCTTGACTAGGCTCGCGAGCCTAAACGAGCCTATTATTTATTTAATTTACATAATAATAATTATTATATATAAAATTATGAAAAAATAATTAAATAATATATATCATGTTATATATAGAAATTATAATTATAAATAAAATAATTTTATAAAAAATAAATAACAAACAAGTCGAGCCCGAGCCAAGCTCAAGCTCTCTTATGTTAAACGAGCCGAGCTCGTTTACACCCCTTCTATCATCTCTAATAGGTCAAACGGATAAGTTTTAGAAAATACGTAAAGTATATTTTTAATGCATATAGCCTCCAAATCATTTTGTTCATAAAACTAGGTTACTATTGAAATTTATTTATAAAAAAATAAAGTTGTGTACAAAAATTGTTTTAGGTCAACCCAACTCGACCCCACACTTACCAAAAAGAGAATAATAATGATAAATCCTGTCAAAACAGGTCACCTAACCCGCCTTTTTGCCACATTCCTTAGTGCTGTTTGCCAAGATTCCTATAGTTGAAGAATAAAACAACCATTTTCCACTTTTTACAATTATATCTTCTACTGTCTACATGCATATTTTCTATCCAAGTCTGAACACAATTAATGTTGTTAAACTTCAGAGATTAAGAATAACTTAAACCTTGAGATAGGAACTGCTGTATTGAAAGCTTCACATGCTCTTTTGCTTTCTTTCAAGTACTCATCTGCTGCTTGTAAAGCAGATACAGCCATTCCATGTGATTTTTCTGTGTTACCTTCATCAAGAATCAATCCATGATAATAATATGCTGCTGCCTACAAATCGTATGAACAAAATTCTCATTAACTGAATTACCTACGATTCATAACAACAAATTATTGATGTTTAATGAAGCCAATGCCAAAATTAATTGTATTTGCAGCAAGTTGGGGATGACACACATCTATGCTCCAACACAAGAAGTATTTAGGCCTGCTAAGCGGGTTGGCGTGCCGAAACCGACACAAACCTGAAAATTTTACATGAGCCTGAACACGACATGAACCCGAAAGTCGTTTTAGACACATGAACCCGAACACGACACGTGTATTCGCGGGTTGACACAAACACGACCCGTTTAACCCGAAAAATAATTTTATTTAATTTTTATTTTTGCATATTAATACTTTAAAGTTACAAATTTACATCTTTTTTTTTATTTTTCTAAACAATTAGGTTTAAAGTTTAGGTAACTATGGTTTAAACTATGCCAATTTGTGTTTGACCTTTAAATTTTAGCATAAAAAGTACCTAAATAGTTTAATTTATTTCATAAAACACATTTAAAAAAGTATGTATAAAAATAAAGAGGTTAAACGGGTCAACCCTGGAACATGTCGGGTTGACATGAACACGACTTGTTTAGCTTAGTGTGTCAACCTGAAACTAACCCAAACCCGTGAATTTCGTGTTAGATTCGTGTCGTGTCAGAAATTCACTCTCCTAAAAGTATTGTTAGTGTATTACAGTTTCTTTTTATGCTTATCACTTAGAGGTGGCGAAAATGGTTGGGCCACTCGGCTTGGGTAATGGGTCAAGATGGGTTCTGGTCGAGATGAGTAGTGTTTAAGTACATCAGGCTGGGTTGTCCTGCAAACACTTTTTGTCCACTTTTAGAAATTATCAACGTGCTAAGTATGATTATTAATCATTATAATAATAATCTCAAAGTTTGAATGAAGCAATTTACGAGGTTGTATGCATTGAATATACAGATTAGATGACTTTTTTCCAATTACATTTTCTTTTTTGCAATTTTCTTTTTTTATTTTGCCCGTTTGACGACATAAACTAAATTGACCCTTTTATAAGTAAATGGGTCAAAATTGCCTACCTTGGCTTCAATATATTTCCACTTGATATAAAACCGGTGCTTCTCACCCCAACCATTTGCTAGTGGAAGGTTTGTAATATTATCTTGGGCCTGCATGAAGTTAAAAATAATTAATACGTTCTACATAAACTACAGACTGAAATATCAGGAATAGTTAATTACTTGCTGCCAATATTTGACCATCTCACAAGCAAGCCTTCGTTTCACTGCAAGTGTGGCTTTGGTACTATCAATTGCAAGCCCAAGTTGTATGTCGACACTCTGCTTACAACTCAACATATAAAAAATCAACTCTTAAGGTTGTTGTTATGTCTACTACATAAGTGGCAATTTTTACCCATTTATATGTATAAATGGGTCGGTTTGGGTTAGGTTTTATTTCTAATGGGTCAAATGGGTTAAGCTAAAGGACTTAACTAAAAAGGGAGGCCAAATCAATAGAATGTTCAAATGGGTCAAAATTAATCCAAAGGGTATCCAAATGTATAATCTCCTTAAACATTAATTAGAAAAGGCAGACTACTTCTATAAGAAAATAGTTTATTAATCATATTTAGAACATTAATTATTTATAAAGATAAAAAAAGTGACTAAAAAGTGTTTGTGGGACAGAAAAATGAGCATTTCAAGAAACGAGTTTTCCCTGTAAAAAACAAGACTTGAAATTATCGAAACAATTGTATGCATTTTTATGAATTAAATATGTTGTTGATAACTTGATATCGTCCACTCCCATAAGAGGAGAGAATACACAGTTGGGAGAGTAATAAAAAATGACCTTACATCAATATGAGATGAGATATCAATAGAGATAGTTTAATGAATGACATCTTGTTTGCATTATTCTTTTTATAAACAGCAAACAAGTTCTATACCCTCAAGATACCTCAAAAACCGAACAAAGGCATTCACATAACTATAATCCTTGTATAAACAAATTAAAACTTTTATAAACCCAACTGGTCATGAAAACAAGACTGCTATAGTTGTTACATGAGGGCGTATGTCTTATAGCTATAGAAACTATTTTTGACACATGATAAATAATATGTATCTAGGATTAGAGGTGGCAGTTTTGACCCGCTAATAAGTAAATGAGTTGAATTGGGTTTTACACTTTCTCTAATGGATCAATGGGTATATTTTTAAAATACAAAAATAGCTAAAATGAAAATGGGTCAAACCGATTGAACAGGTCCAAGGTCGCCGGAGGTGCATTCAAAATGCATGAAACCTTATAAATGATTTTATAAAAAGGAAATAGATTATAGTGTAATAATACAGTGTTTGTAATCACATCTAACACATTAATTATTACAGAACAAAAAGACAAAAGTTTTTGCGGGTTGACTTCACCCGACCTGTTTTGACTCGCACTAATAGTTACCTGTTTGACCCATGACCCGACCCATCTATTTTATCACTTACATATATAGAATATTCAGAACACCACAGATTCAAGACCTTGAGCATGTCTGCCTATGTTTAAAAAATACTTCGAGCATGTTCAAAGGTAAATTTACACAAATCTTTTGACCCATTTGAAATAAAACACAATCCAAATCGACCAATGTCTATTTTAAGGATGCCAAAAGCTCTATTAGTAGAAAAGCTAGGTGAGACAATACCTGTCCTAGTGCTTGAAGGCAAAGTGCTCTCAAAACCCCTTCAGCAAGGTCCACTGGCAGGTCTCGTCTAAAGAAAACCAAATATTTTATAAAATCTGAAATCCTATAAAACATATGCATTACACTAAATAAGAGACTAAAATTACAAATGTGTGAACCTGTGTTCAGGGGGCAACTGAGGAAGTACATGCCTTACTGCACAATCAAGGTATCCGGCTCCCTTTAACAAAATATCAATTGCAGATCTCCTGCTTTCTGTGATATTAAACAACATTTTTTTATATTTCATGTAACACAAGCATCAAGATTGAACACCTAATACAAGAAAACATATAATGTAATAATAATCTTAAGAACCCATAAATAAAAGTGAAGAATCTCAAGAACCTATATACAGATTATTGGGATGTGAAGTCAGCATAATTAGTTTCTAATGTTTGGATAAAAAAGATTTGTTTATGACAATCTGATTATTTACGTTCAATTAACTAGTTTTGGATAATTAGTTTCATACTAGCTAAAACAAAACTGATTATCTAAGGATAGAAAACATCACCTATGAACCAACCAAAATTTATAGACTTCTTACTCCAATTTCACAAGGCAACACTCGTTTTCTCCCCACATGAATTGACCTTTCGCCATTTTAACTATTAATTCCTTAAAACAATTAGAATTTGCTAATTATCAGATTATTTCAACTTCAAACAGCAGAAACACATCACATAATCACTTTCAAAACACACAATCTAACACCCTCTTAATACCCATCCCATACATGCTTGTAATGCTTCTTAGATGGAAAAAGTAACCTACCAATGTATACATTAGATGTAACCCCTAACAGTAAGGATCTAGTTACAAATAAGCATCTATGCATCTATCCAATATTTAGTTAAATCAAGTAGAACCAAGTTCTTAGATGGTCATTGTTGTAACATATATAAGAAATATAAAGTATTAAATAATCTATACAGTAATCATGAGAAACGTAAATATAGAAATATAAAACAAAGACATTCTACAAATAATACTTTTTTAGAAAGAAAAAAAGGACTCGTTTTAGCCCCCCAAAATTTAGGGACCCAAAAACATTTTAGGGATTAGGGTTTGGCCTGAGATTTGGCTTTACTTTTTTTAATCTGTGTATTCCTAGTTTTATAAGCCCCTGGAATTTATAACCACCATTCATTTATTTGCAAATTTACGGTGTTATACCCTGAAATGAATTGGATTCAAATACGACGAGCTTGTTTGCGGTTTATGCTCATGTTAGATCTAGTAATAATGTTAAGTCTTATTATGATTGTAAGCAAAATAAGTACTTTTATTACAAAAAAAGCCCCAACTTTAAGATTCGCTTTAGGCTCCGGAAAAGGTTGAGCCAACCCTGTTGATAATTAGTGCACACGGTATTGTCTACAAGAGTAAATCCATCTTGCCAATTCAAAATATAATATGAAACATGTAATATGAATACATGATCCTCACGATTAATATTAGAATAAGTGAAATAGTATAGGGACTAGACTTGTAATATGGTGTTCTATATAAACACCTCTTTATGTAAACCCTAAACACACAATTACATTTTAATACAATCATATTACAAGGTTTAACTTGGTATCAGAGCTAGGTTACAACCACCTGAAAACATCACCGGCGGGGCGGCCGCCGCCGCTCCGCCACACCTCTCTTTTCTTTACAAGTTTTTTTTTCGTTCAATAACCAGATCCCCCACCACCAAACAACCGCGCTTAGTCTTCTCTATCCACTCCTACTGCCGCCGTCAACCACCACTGCCGCCTCCACCTATGGCGGAACCCTAGCCGCCACCGCGGCGGAACCCTAGCCGCCACAGCGGCGGTACCCTAGCCGCCACAGCGGCGGAACCCTAGCCGCCACCACAAACACCACCGTCGCCGCCCTAAACCCTAACTCCTCCCCGTCGCCGCCACTATACAACAGTGGTCGTTTTTCCGGCGACGTGCGCCTCGCGAAAGCCACAATGCTTTCAGTTCCGTTTATTCGAGGGTTGCATAAAAAAAAAATAGAGATCTACAATAAGGGAGTAAAAAAAAGGGGGGGGAACAAACCCATAGTTGTTGAAGAACTCCGGCGAACGACGAAGTGGTGATGGCTGGAAGAAGATTAGGGTTTTCCTAATGTAGTTTCGATTGGGCCTTTGAGAAAAAAAAATGTGTGTGACGGGCGAAAGCATGGTGGAGAAGGAGAAGACCAACTATCTTTTTAGTTTTATGTTTTTATATTTTCAATCTAAATCTCTCCCGAGCTTAGTTTGCGGGGGAATATTAGAATAAGTGAAATAGTATAGGGACTAGACTTGTAATATGGTGTTCTATATAAACACCTCTTTATGTAAACCCTAAACACACAATTACATTCTAATACAATCATATTACAAGGTTTAACTATTAATAACCATTAAATGGCCTATAAATTAAAACATGCCATTTTGCCCTGCTCCGTTGAATTTGGGTATGACACACAAACAAACCATTCTGGCTAATTAATTTAGAAGCCTAAAATATATTATTGAATATATAGTGCTCATTCTAGATATTATGTTCTGCATAGTATTAAAGTACTAGCAATAATAAGTATTGTAAACAATTTGATACTGGCTGATATTGCCAAAAATATAACAAGCAGACATTAGCATCATGTTTGACATTACATGACTCAGATTATATAGCACATTGCTTCGAAAAACAACTAATTATCATACTGTTCTTTTTTAACAGGTAGCTTGTAGATAATATAAGAAGACACTCATCTGGTCTGTACACAAGTACAACCTGAACTCTTGCTTGTGATTCCTGCCATTCTATAATGGCCCAGTTCATTTATATAAGTACTCAATTTTGTTTTATCCCACCCTAAACAAACAAACATATTCCAGATGATATTTTTCAGGCATCACAAATCAAACAAGTTATTTTCAGAATCTCTCTCTCTATTACTTTTCCATCTACACAAGTTTACAAAAGATTAGAGACTAAAGAGTAATCTACAAATCTACAAATGACTAATATAGACAAATCAGAATTACGATAATGTAACTTCACGGGTTTTAGGAATACTAATATTAGTAGAATTAGATTGCATAATCTTTGAGCATTTCCCTTTTTGATATCTCCTAAATTGTTTTAGTAGTATCTTGACTCCTAACTCAATGTGTTTTAAGTAGTGGATGTAAAAACATTAGCTATAATGAGAACCATGCACATAAAATAAGCATTCTTTTGATCTCATCACCCACCTTCTGATACTTTAGGCAAATAACCGTCTGTAGACGTTCTTGGGAGAAGCAACAAGTTTGCTTGTGATAGTGATAAAGTTGCCATCAAGTGCAAAACAGATAATACTTCATACCAAGCACTATACATCCCCACTTCCTGAAATATTATGATAATAAGTACTAAGACATTGCTCCACTTTCTTCATAGACTCATAGTTATATGCCAAAAGGAAATATATAAAAATATTCTGGTATAGCACCTAACAAACAAACAAACGTACCAAGTATAATCTCACACATAGCAGAGCTATTGGTAGGGTTTGGAGAGGGTGTGTTGGGGGCAAACCTTACCCTCTATCCCAGGGGATAGAGAGGCTACTCCCGCTCTGGTTATTGTGAGTTGTTAATGTTTGAATAAGCATATTTTATTTCTGATTATTTAGGGGTCAGATAATGATACCAAAAAAAAAACTCATTATCCCTGAGGGTTTACCCCTTCTTTTAACCTAATTTGGTAGACTTTTCACTCCTATTTCACAAAATATTTACTTATTTCACAAAAAAGTTCTTTTCGTCATTTTACCTATTAACTTCTTAAATAATTAGAACTAATCATATGCTACAATATCTAATTAATTTGACTATTACAATGTAAAACCATGCAAGCACATCTAAACAATACCTCCTACAACCCATTATATTACAACGATTATCTGATTCCGATTAAATTATAACACATTATCACTTTCAGAATGCACATTCAAACACTAATATGGATATCTTACCTCTGACTCATCCTCCTGGTTTATCCATGTAAACTGTACTTTATGTTGTAATGGGCTTCCTGCATAGAGGTCAAGTAAAATTCTTGTACGATATGAATAAATCACATAAACTTAAAAAAAAACCCAAGATCATGATTTACCATCTTTAACCAGTCCTAGAAGGACTGGTAAGTAATCTTCAAGGGCTTGCAGAAGATCGCCTAAAGTTGAGCCTCCTGCAAATGAAAAGTAAAAAAAAAAACACTGTAATCATACTATTATTACACTAACTACTAACAATATAATTTGTATTTAATAGTAACCATGTTGAGTAGCACTTCTTCTTCGGGTTCTTGTGATAGTTGGTGCTTCTTGTCCTGCCATAACCACAATACGCGTCCTAAGAGCAGAAAGTCGTTCCACTAAACTTTTGCACAAATGGTCATCAAGCGACTCAGAAAAATCCACAGGTTTCGGAATCCTTAAACCAGGAACAAAAACCGCCACCTCACCAATGTTTCCTGGTCGCCTTCTTTTCCCACCCGAGTCCTTCGGGGTTGACACAAAGCATCCCATATTATACTTAATCTTTTATATATCCGCCAGCCCGATATCAATATAGATGATGATGCTCTTCACCAAAGATATCGATTCTATACACACCAAAAATAGAAAAATAGACGATGAAAGAGCAATTTCGACATGGGTATGCATGCAAATTCTTTTCACAAGAAATAGATGAAATTTGGTGTGAAAAAAAAATTGAAATTTATCACCGAACAGAGTAGCAAACCTCATTAATGTTCAGCTAAAAAGCAGTTAGTCAATCACGAGCACAACGTACAAAACTACATTTCATTACTAAATGTTTATAGCATACAAGCAAAAATGAGAAATGAGAATTAACAGCATGAACAAGAAGAAGTTGCATAAAGTATGAGTAATATCACAAGAAAGGCATGGTAAGTGACAGGTGTGTTGCATTAACACATCTCAACCTCTGCTTTCTGGTTCAACAAACATAAAGACAACACCAATTGGGAATTTCAAATAAATCATACAAACTTTCAAATATTATTTCTTTTCTTGATAAAACACCAACCTCACAAAAGATGCCTGGTTCATAAGGGCTCCTTTTTATTCTTAGCCACACAATTCTTTAAGCATACATATTTTAATCCCAAATGAGTAATTAACAAGCAACAACAACATCTTGACAAAAAGGGAGCACAAATTGCAATTTAAAACTCTAACCGAAGACAGTTAAGCCAATTTCCACCAACCTCGACACAGAAAACGATAACAATTACTTGTTTCCAGACACAATTCAGCTTCAATTGAACCATAATTTTAAAAAAAATGCAACAATACCTTGCAAAACGTAAGAAGGAGTCGGATTCAAATTAGGTCAATCCAAATTCAGAATTGGAAAAAATGCAGCCGATTGGTGTTCTTGAGAAACAGTTGGATGATCTGGTGAAGGTACGGATGGAAAGAGTGAATTTTGGTTGATATAATTATTGGAACAAGGGGGAGGATGATTAGTGAGCACGAAGACTTGTGTTCTACTTGCTTTTGGCAATAATGTAATTTTAGACAAGATAAGGGGTGATCTGAAACAATAATTTATTTTAAACAAAATAAAAGGGCATTAAAGTAATTTTATCCAAAAGGAGGGGGTAGTTTATTAATTTGAAAACCGCTATTAATTTTAAGAGTTAATTACACATATGGTCCCTGTGCTTTGGTCAAATTACGGATTTAATCGCTAACTTTGGAAAATTACGGATTTGGTCCCAACTGTTTGCCAATTTGTTTCACTGGCCGTCCCTAATATTGATGAAGGTTAGCTTTCTCTGTTAAACTGGTGTGAAAAAACCAAAATACCATTATAAATAAATAAACAAAAACACAAATAATAAAGAAAACAATTAAGTATTAAATTAAATGTGGGTCCCACAATTCATCCCCTCGTTCCCTCATAACCCAAGAACGTATCTTTCTGTCATCACCCTCTGCCACCAACAACAACCGTTGCACCCATGGCCACCGATAAAACCGTTGCATACCACTACCACTACCACCACCAACTGAAACATCGCCACCCATTGGGATTTTCTATTTACACATATGTTCATTATAATCAAATGAGAAACAGTGACTGGAATTGATTGGAATCATCGCTCCAAATAGTTTGCCACCGTTTATTTCTTGTATTACTTGGAGTTAATCAAACAAAAATGTTTTCAGAAAATTCATGAAGACAAACCACAATGGTGGTTTTTTGAGAAACAAGCCGCAATGGATGATTTTGGGAGAGTGGTAATAGTGTAATCAACTATGAAGTTCGAGTTTAAGTGTGTGAAAGTGTCTAAACACGAGCTTGCTATTTATACTTGATTTTGGCGGCTGTGACGGACCGTTATGGCTGGTGACGGTCCGTCACCGCTTGGATCGTGACGGACCGTTACCGATGATGATGGTCCGTCGCCGCTTTAAGGTTGCGGAGTCAAAGGGCGCGTGTCAACCTCCGGTTGAATTGCGGCGTGACGGTCCGTCATAGGGTTTACACTCGTCAGATTCAACCCATTAGTCACCAGACACGTGGCGTGCCATCATTGCATGTGTGGCCAACTCGTAAAGGACCGTTACCTCCTATGGCGATCTATTACCGCCCGATTCTGAAGTTTTTGACTTTTTGGTCCTTGATCTTTTATGTAATTACACTTCTAGTCCTTTAACTTATATTTTTATTATGTTTGGCACGAATATTTTACGAATGTTACATTCTCCCCACCTTTTGAATAATCTCGTCCTCGAGATTCACTGGAACAGGTTTGGATACTTCTTCATTTCTAATTCTAATTTCCAAGTGTATTTAGGACCACATCTTGAATTCCATTTGACCTTGACAAGCTTTAAACTTTTCCTTTTCAATTTCTTAGTTTGACGATTCTCTATTTATAGAGGTTGTTCAACAAATCTAATTTTTTCGTTTAGCTCTATATCTTATAGAAGCATTATCAAATATTCACCAGCTAGACATTTGCGAAGATTCGATACATGAAACACATAGTGTATTCTATTCATTTCTTCCGGTAATATTAATTGATAAGCCACTGGTCAAATTCGTTTTATTATTTCGAGGACTTAGTTTACCCTTCTTTCTGAACCAGACAACACCTTTCCAAGGTGATACTTTTAATAACACCTTATCTCCGATTTCAAATTCTAGTGGTTTTCTTCTTTTATCGGCATAATTCTTTTGTATATCTGTTGCAGCTTTTGAGCCACTTTGTCAGTAGTCTCATGAACAAGTTCAGGACCTGACAATTGGTTCTCTCCAATTTCAGCACAACAGTACCTTGCAAAACAAAAGGAGTCGAATTCAAATTACGTCAATCAAAATTTATAGTTGGAAAAAATGCAACCGATTGGTGTTCTTGAGAAACAGTTGGATGATCTTGTGAAGGTACGGATGGAAAAAGTGAATTTTGGTTGATATAATTATTGGAACAAGGGGGAGGATGATTAGTGAGCACGAATACTTGTGTTCTACTTGCTTCATCCAATAATGAAATTTTAGACAACATAAGGGGTGATCTGAAACAATAACTTATAACAAACAATTTGAAATGGCGTCTACAATATTCTCATTTAATTGGATACGGTGGGTGGGTGGGTGCGTGCGTGGGTGGGTCTGGGTGCATATGCCAAGTTTTGATTGGGTAATTATTATTACCTTACTTAAAAACTTCCAACACTTTGATGCATGTTACATAAATAATTTACTTATTAGTGTGGGCCCCATGAAACCTAAACATGCCCTGCCATTAAACATTATTTTTAACCCGTTAACTATTGTCAACTCTACACTTTATACCCTATGTTTATAAATTTGTTTTTTTGTCCACTCATAATTTGTTTTTTTTTCTCTCTTTTTAACTTTTAAAATTAATGTTTTATAAAATTTCGAATATACCGTTACAACATGCTTATTTTTATCTATGTTTCAGTATAAATTTCACTCAAAACGGAGTTGTGCGTCATGATGTACAAGTCATCGAAGCAAAAACAAAAAAGCCTTCAAAATTGTTTCAATTTTTTTACAGTTTCTTTTTCTTTCTTTCTACAACTTTTAAAATATGATATGTTAATATTTTTTACTATTTGATTTTTTCCCTTGCGACGTGCTTATTTTTGTCAACGTTCTGACGTTACTTTTTTGTCGGTTTGTTTCTTAATATAAAGTTTTGAATATTATCAATGGTCTCGTCATAACCCACGGGTTTGTTATGGTTTGGACGTCCAGGTTTCTTTTTCTTATATAAAGTTACGTATGTTATCGACGCACGGATTCATGGCGACATTTCGACGATAATTGTTTTCACGGTTTAACACCCACCTCAACACGGGGTCATAAAGAGGGGTAATTTACTAATTTGAAAACCACTATTAATTTTAAACAAGTTAGGAAATCCCTTCGGTAAAGCCTAATCTCACTTTAGGTCCTTAATCATGGGAAACTTCAATAAAGGTTCACAAACTTCAATAATGTAGTAAAATGACTAAAACACCCGTAACTATAAAAAAATATAAGAATTTTAATCTCTCGAAAACACAGCTCTGCATCATCTATCCAAAGTCCAAACCCTAATCTCTTCTTCACCTCACCCTCCCCTCACTATCCCAACACCACCTCCACCGGAGACATCACAACCCCCACATCACCCAAATGAGTTCTACACCTTCGGAAATCGACGCCACCAGTCCACCTCGTTATTCACCTCACACCGGATTGAAAATGACCATATCTGTACCTCCAACCGACCAGTTGTTTCGCTAGAAAAACATCTGAAACCACCTTCGACAACACCTCACACCCCAAAAACGACACCACCATCGAAATTCTCCTGTTCTACACCCCTACTCATCTCTGTCTGTGAATAGGTCCGTTGCCACGATACCAACTGGAAAAGCGTAGTGGCATAGGGAGAGATGGAGAGAGATAGAGCGAATGCCGGGGTAGGGGGAGGGAGGGAGACGCCATATCTAACTCTCTGGCAACCTACAACTCGTTTTTTCCGACTAGTAGATATGAAAATGATAGTGATGGACGCTGGTGGTGTTGCACGATGGTGACGGTAGAAGCGGTGTTGAGGTCTTTGCCAACGAGTGTGGCCGACGACCTGGTTTTTAATGGTTGTCGAGATTTTAACAGTGGGGAAATCCAAGAATGATGAGCCCACGAGGATATAAAGAGGTGGGGCCCAATCCTCGTTTTTTTAATGTGTAGGAGTAATCTAGTCATTTCACGCGTACTTAATTGAAAATGTTAACCCCATCCAATCTAAGGATCGTTTTTGTTACTTTTAGACCTTCCTATTAATTTCTCATAGTTGGGTCTAAAGTGAAATAAAGCTTTACACAAGGACTTTCCTCGTAATTAACTCTAAAATAAAAGTACAATATATTAGTTTCATATGTAGTTGAATGAAACAACAAATAGTTTTAAGCAAAACAAAAGAATCTATCAAACCCGTGTTACGAATGTATGTGTATACTATTTTTTCTTCTTTTTTAATGAAGAGAAATTCATATGTCCGTACTCTAGCGGTTTGGTGATTGTCTTTCATAAAAGTGATGTGGGTTCAAATCTTACAAGTATAGGTTTGGTGATTGTCTCTCATAAAAGTGACGTGGTTAGATGGTATTTAGGAGTAAAAAAGTTGTTAAAAGAAAAATTCACATAATCCTTTAAGTTGTTTTTATAAAGTTTTATTCTTGATAAAAATACATGTTTAAAAACTTTATGAAAATTATGTTATTTACGTGATTTTAAAAGAGGACGGATCCAGAATTTTTTACCAGCGGGTGCTAAAAAATAGTCAGCAAAACAGGTCAAAGGGGATAGTGTTGACCATGGGTGTTTATAATAATTTAATTATAAGCCTTGCTAAATAAGGATAGGTCCATTATAAAATAACAAAAAATCAAACTTTATTTTAAAATAAACAAAATCAACTGATAAAAAATTTAGAAAAAAATAGTTAATTGTGAGATTGGGTTACTAAGGTGTGGTAAAACTAGGGTATAGGATTAAAGTAAGTTAGTAAGACTATTTGTAGTTGGGTACCATGCCTCGACCTTCTTCTTATTGGGCCACCTCATCACCTTCACCCTCTCCCGCCCGTGATTACACTCCCATAAACCCCCCACGCCCCCTCTCACTCCCGGGTGGCACGGTGTTTCACGCCCCTCACCTCCTCCGGTTGGCTCAAACCCCCACCCACCCTTCCATTACGTTCAGCCTAAGCTTTGGCATATGTTGTCATTGTCAATATCTTCCAAGTGGGAAAAAAGTTAATAATAATAAAATATTAAGTCATAATATGAAATTAGTTTTTGACAGAAGTCATTTATTCTTCCCAACGCATGAGAAAGAAAACCAGGTCAGGTGAGAGGTAGCCGGAAAAACTATCTAGCTGACCGGATCTGGACTTCTTCAGGGGGCCTAATCAAGATTTGTTTGGGGGCCTGCACAGATCAACCTCTCTTTTTACCCTTACCCCCCTAAACAATACATAGATCCGCCCCTGTTTTAAACTGAATTTTAAATGTACATGACTCGTTTTTAAATTAATGTATCTTATTCTCTTGAATATCTGTTAAAATATCAAACTTCAACTTGTTTGAGTTCTAACTAATTGATTAAACTTTAAACTGTTTTTAAGGTTTTGTATTGGCCTTTCAAAAAACCAAAAAGGAAGATTAGAAATATAAAGTAAGAAATAGTGCTACAAATATTTATGGTAAACTTATCTATCATTAACTTAAGAGTAAACTGCCATTTTCGTCCCTGTGGTTTGGTCAAAATTGCCACTTTCATCCAATAGTTTGTTTTTTTGTATCTGGGTCCTCGTGGTTTTAAAATATTGCCATTTTCATCCTCGTGGTTTTAAAATATTGCCACTTTCATCCAGTCAGCTAACACTGTCCGTTTTTCTCAATTAAATGAGGGGTATTTCAGTCCTTTTACATATTTGTTTTATTTCTTCATCTTTTTTACTCTCACTTTTTAATCATAGAAACAAGCGACGGAGGTGTTCCAGTGGTGCTCGTCGGAAACTGGTCAGGAAAAGAGGAAGAAGGCCAGCAGGTGGATGATTAAATTAGAGGTTAAATTGGGGATGATTAAAAAGTGAGAGTAAAAAAGATGAAAAAATAAAACAAATATGTAAAATGACTGAAATACCCCTCATTTAACTGAGAAAAACGGACGGTGTTAGCTGACTGGATGAAAGTGGCAATATTTTAAAACCACGAGGATGAAAATGACAATATTTTAAAACAATGAGGACCCAGATACAAAAAAACAAACTATTGGATGAAAGTGGCAATTTTGACCAAACCACAGGGACGAAAATGACAGTTTACTCTTAACTTAATTTAATACTTATTTGAATATGATTCTTATTCTTCAATTGGTGGTAATAATTGCGAAAGCACTATGTGAACACTTTAAAATACAAAGTTGATTATTGTGATTTCCAGTTGTAATAATTATTTTAATAGTATTTAAAAGAAGTTAATTATAAAATAATTATTTATATTTTCATAAAAAATTGACGATGAGTAGTTTGTTCTCTCAACACGATTGAATTTTTTTAGGTAAATATAAAATTACAAAATTGACACCAAGTTTAAACACTTTAGTATAACTAATTACAATTATACGCCATCATGTCTTTGGTCTAATGGTCAGGAGGTTTTGCCATAAGGCTTGCCTCCTGTGGAGGTCTCAGGTTCAATCATCACAATGTGCACTTCATAATTTCAAGAACACCCTCTGTGACAGGACTTGAACTCTGGGCTAGGAGCGGTTAATGACATCCTAACCGACATGCCGTTCTAAAAAAAAATTAGTCTCGTCATATGTAGAAAAGAGTTCTCTTTTACAAAGAAGTTTGTATATTTCAGTGTTTTTTCATCAACCAATGTACATGAGTATATATAGAAAGACAATGGCTGACCGTAATGGGCTAGACCGTAAAATATATACACTACTTATTAGTGACCAACATCCAACGTGAGAATAAATATAGGTAGGTTTGAGAGTAAAAAGTATTGAGAGTGAGAGAGATGGATTGTAATGAATGCTACCTAAATTATCAAGTTGTATTTATACTACCTTACACGTGTGTGAGTCACGATTCATTAGGCATCCGATTTGTCTTTTGTATGCTATTTGTGACAACTTGTAATCAACCATCTAGATCTTAACCCTCTCGGGTAGGAGAAACTACCATTTGTTATGTAAAGGTTTTTCAGTTGTTATAATGCAAAGTGTTGTTTATTCCGAATAGTTTGACAGTTGACTACTTGTCGTTTTCATGTCTTAGGGGTTGACCTTTACAACTTCTCATGTAGCGATCCATGATTATCAGGCTGCGACTCATAGTTTGAGCGATGATATGGGGTCCATGTCCTAGTATTTACTCTTACATATACGGTTAACCATTATATGTCCCAAGACTTGTAGCCCGAGATCTTCTAACTGAGAGGTGTAACTGGAACTTGTGTTTTAGGTTGTAGATCTGTGCTGGTGCCTGAATTTACATCAAACAAATGATATTTTAGAATATTTCGAATCATTTGACTTTATGTTCTATTTGCATTTGATGTCACACATTTTAGGACTCACAGATATGTTATCAAGAACACTTCAAAAGAAAGATCAAGATATAGTTGAGAGGTGCGATTGGAACTTGTGTTTGATCATTTGTGATTAACCTTCTTCACATCTTGAGAGTTAACTTATTGTGTTGGTTATTTTGTCTCGGACTAGCTTAGCCATATGCTTTGCTAGCAGTGTTGGGATGCTTATTGTATAATGGGTTTAAAGTGACCAAATGGTTAATTAATTATAATTTATTTTAAAAGGAGTTTAAAGTGTAGAAAACTTGCCATTCACAACATAACTAGTTGTCCTTTTTTTTCCTTTTAAACTTCACAAGTTGTGTTTTAAAAGGAATATAGTCACACCATTTAGGATTACAAGTTTTAATAATTGTTACTGTTTTTATAAACAGTTTAATATATTTAATTGTCCTGTTTAAAATGCAACAAGTTGTTTATTAGAAAGTAAAAGGCTCTAATGTGACAACTATAAATATAACTTTCATATAAATGTAACTTTTTTTTTTCTTTTTAAAAGGAAAAAAAAGTCACGCTATTTAGGATTACAAGTTTTAAAACATGTTACTGTTTATTTTAAACTATTAAAACTAGTAAGTAGTTTAATATATTTAATTGTCCCATTTAAAAGGTAACAAGTTATTTATTAGAAAGTAAAAAAGCTCTAATGTGACAACAAATATAAATATAACTTTCTTATTTGGTCTCTCTATGGGAGTTGGTATATAAAAGGAGACTGTGATTTGTAAATGATATTTGAGTAAAAACTATTGCAAGGAATTTAAAATGCATATAACTTTCTGTATACAAACATTTTATAATAAGGAACTTGATTACTATTGTGTAAATGTTATAAATGAGATTAAAGATCCTAGTTAAGAAACTTGATTACTATTGTGTAAAGTTATCCCTTTACACTCATAAAGTTTTAAGTAGCGATGAATAGGTTTGTTATAGCCTTTCATATTAAATTATCTTGCAATAAGGAACCACTTACAATAGAATAAGAGTAATGTGTTTGCCATATTAAAACAATAATTAAAACATAAAGGCAATATATACTCTATTGGAGATGTTTGTGTGTTCATCATGTGTATGAAAAATGAAAGCAAAATGATCCTCTCCTTGGTGCAGATGAAAGAAAAAAAAAGGCAATATATACTCTATTGGAGATGTTAGTGTACCCCACCAAAGTGTTTTCAAATGCATATCACCCACCACCTACAAAGGTTATTCATTCTTTCCTTTTCTATTTTTCTCTCACCCTTAAATCACTCAATTACTATTAGATAATTACATAATCATAAGATATCTTGTATTGTTTGTTGGATAGCCTTTTATTTTAAATAAAGACTATAGATGGTACGGATATTGGTAATTTCAGTCTCTTAGTTCGTTAAAAAAATGCATGTTGCGATTTTTAAAAACATTTCTTACTATTTTAAATTTTATATAATACCAATTAAACTAAAAAGAAAATGTATACGGGTATGGTTTGGGTAAACAAGTATGTGTGTTTTGTGTAATCATGTCAGGCATCACCTAATACCATACATGCAAAAAAACTAACTAGTCCAATACCCGAATACCGATCCAATTACTTGTCGGGTTCGGGTTCGGGTTCGGGTTCGTTTGCCATTCTTAATAAACACGAGGAAGGGTGTTTATGAATGAATAAGATTTTGGGAAACAAGTTACATGTCCTGAAGCACTGGGGAATCAAACAGCCTTTTCTTGATTCGTTCAACATGCCGCTGACCATGGTTAATCTTATCGTATCCTAGCCTTGGTTTTCAAAGGCGTGAGGCACTCACGGAAACACGTAAGGATAAAAAAAAGGCGCGCCTGGGTCAAAATTAGGGTCTCTAGAAGGTTTATATGTGTAAAAACCAAAGGCATGAAGAAATTATGAAAGGTTTACTATATAAATAGGTTGATATGCAAAAATGATGAGAGCGACATAGCTTTTGGTTGTAAGTAAAGTTTATTTCATGGTACATGGACATGCGCATGATGTGCGCACACGTTGCGCCTCGGCTTTTGGGAAACTCTTTTTTGAACCAAGATCCTAGCATTTCATCCTTCATTCTTTCCAATTATAGAAATGATAATTTGGCACCCTTTTAAGGATACAATATGTCATTATACCAAACCAGCCTTGTAACTTACCTACCTGCTAACAGACTACATCAGTAATATCTTGAACCATTCTTATATCCCTAATAATCATTAAATTACATAATATTTTTATAGAATATTTACAGTATCCATACGCCGAAAATTGGGTACATGACTTGATGTAAAATTAACAAAAATGCAGACGTACCTCATTTCTTGAAGAACGGCGATTTTTCTACCATATAAACCTCTGAATACCAGGCTCGTGGTTCCAATGAAAGGGCCGAAATAAGAACATTATCATTGTGAAGATATTAATGGATGTATATAGAAATCCCATAAGGAACCACACACGATCATTAGTGATGCGACAATGAAAAATTAGGAAAAAGAACGGGATCGTGTAGTATCTGAATTCTATCAGCGGTGCAGGAACAAGAACAGCAGCTGAAGCTACAAAATAAGCTAAAACCCGGACTTTCTTCTGAACTTTAGCTGCCAGTAAAGTTGTCGGTTGTTCAGTAAAATGAACAAATGGGAAAATAGACTACTGGGTCAAGAAAAACGGTTCCGGGTCAAAATGGGTCAACATGTGTCATAGCACACATTTTAGTGCATTTTTATGTATTTTCTAAATAACTATTATAATTAATATGGATGCAAAAAACTGTACAAGAAAATAATAATATAACTTTTTCTAGAACAAGTAAATGATATACAAGATTGTAAGCATCTGTGAACACTTTGGTGGGGTGATTTCGGACCCATTTGGCCCATTTCATTTTCAGCTAAGTTTAAAACTTTTACCCATTTGACCCGTTAAAGATAAAAGATAATCCAAATTGACCCATTATTAAATAAATAGGAAAAATTGTGTTTGAGGGGAAGTAAACAACTACTTAAAGTGGGATACTGACCTAATATACTAAGGATGGAAGCCCAACAGTAAACATATAATGGAACCAGCAGGTATCTTGTTGACCAATGAGCATTTATAATCTTTCGCCACAGATAAAATGGATAATGACGATTATCAGCAAGTAGATACGGGTGAGCAATGCTGAAATGATAGAAAAATCACATCATGATTAAAAAGATTGAGATTACTTGCATCTAGAATTGCATGTTATTGAACAATACAAACTAGATAATCAACTATTATAAGAAGTGGCGTAGAAGATGATGTTTGGATGTGATTAATAATCACTTAAATGGTATTGTGCGTTTGGAAAATTCTATATATATAAGAAAGTAATAGATTAGATAACGGTATAAAAAACTGATAAATGTGACTTGACTTGAAGTTGCAATAATTTGATAATCGCTTCCGAAACGCACATCCAAACACCCAATAAAAGTTTTTTGTTTTTTTTCTTTTTGCATAAAAAGTTAACTATTGGATAAAACTAATGTAATGCAATAATGTGGGAATTCAAAAATATAATCAAGACCAAACCTGAAATAGTGCACCAAAAGAAAGCTAATTATGGTAACCAAAAGCCACAGTAAAAGATTAAGGGGTCTATTCTTCAAGAACGATTGAGTCAAAACTGCGGCTTGACTTTTACTAAAGTGCACGGGAGCCATAAAACAACACGAGACTAAACTGTAGTACAATAACTGCGCAAAATGTGGAGAGACCGTGTGGGCTTCTTTAGCCCCTGCAAAACAAATACAATTGGTTAACTGAACAAATTAATTAAAGATGTAAATAGAACAAAAGTAATGAACTGAGAGTTACCAAGAACTACACTGCCATTCCAGACAACGAATGCAGCAAAAGCCAACAATAATGCAAGGAACGGGCTAAAAGAGACAAGAAGCTTCCACTTTATACGCCATGACACTAATAAGATGCTCTGAATCTCACTAAACAAACCTGCATTAATAATATATGACAAAATAATTTCATATATAAAATGAACTTAGTTTTTATGGATGGAAGGTCAATCTGACATGCTAAACGAGATGAGTATTGTAAAAAATTATCATACATACAACCTTATAATTCTAGCTTGGATGCATTGTCGTAAATTTTAATTTTCCAAAATTTCAATGTTTTAGGTTTTTTGTTTGATGAAAGTAGAACATGTTGGGCCCACATCATGCTTGCTTGAAACTATTTTCATTACAATTTACTGTAGACTTGCATATTTTTATGGGGAAGTAAAAAATATAACTAATTTGATTACTAAACTCCAGAAGTTGCAAACGGGGAAATTCAGTTATTTATGACATGCTTTCATGTTCATATACAATTTCATATCGTGCATACCACAATAGATATCTGTGAAGTTAAATTGCAAATAAGATGAGGCAAACCTGATGAACGGTCAGGAAGAGAGGGAAGACTCGTTTCATGACTGGCAGTATGAATAGTATTATCCGATCTTCGTCTTTTTAGGCTTGAACTGATATTAACACCTTTACTTGAAACAAAGTGGTCATTTTTAGCCTCTGGGAACAAATCATCTTCATGTTTCTGTTTAGCTTGAACAAGATCTACAACTCCAGTAAATGCAGCATATAGCACCCAAATAATATTTGTTTGACGTACAAGTACCGCAACAGCTCCAAGCTGCATTAAACTAGGTTAAAATCAGTTGCTGCAACGAGAAACATTCATCATGATATCACTAAAAGTGCCAAAAATGTAAACCTGTTTGTATACAAGTAAAAACAATCCACACAAGGTAGTCCAAATGTCTACATGTAAAGCATGTTATGCTGTTTTAGTCTAGCACCTATGATCAATAGTGTTGGTGGCAAAATGGGCTGGTTGGATAACAGATTGAGTTGACCAGCCAATACTTGCTTTGATCATAACTTTTGAGACTAGATGAAAGATGGGTACAAATGCTAGGATCAACAAAACATGAAAATGACTTTTGATGGTGTTGAGTGTTTGGAATATAATAATTGTTTAAGAAAGTAGCTGATAAAATACTATTAGAATAAGGGTATATAAGTAATTTTACTCTTATCATTTGATAATTAGTTTTGTTCCAACTAGTAATAAACCGGTTATCACAACTATTAATTTGACCCCTAAGGCCCTGAGTAATTAAATAATCATAAACAAAAGTAGATTTCCCAAACACTAAACTGATCAGTAAATAGTAACATAATCATCTTCAAAAAGCTCACCTAATTACCCCCTTATATCTTAAGTCTGTAGATAGAGTAACGAGTTATGCAAACAATCCAGAAAAACCTCAACATGTTATGATGTTCATTAGATTTTTTTTTAAGAACAACTAACTCACACACCCACTAATCCTACTCCTATAATCTACATGGGACTAGAACCCTCAACCACTTGGGGCAGGACACCACTCCTTACACACCTTGGTACCACTAGGCCACAAGCACTTTGGTATATGTTGTTCATTAAATGTGGCAATTTCGATCCATTAACTTTTGAATGGGTCGATTTGGAGCCATGTTTTATCTCTAACGAGTCAAACATGTAAAAAAAAAATAACCTAAAAAGGAAATAGGCAAAGCAAGTCGAAAGTCACCCAAAGTGTATTTTCAATGTATAAAACCTCGTAAATCATTTCAATGAAAAAACACATTATTACTGGAATAATAGAACTTCATAATCATATTTGACACATTAACTATTTATAAAAAAATCAAACTTTTGTGGACTTAAAGTTGTTCAGGTCAACCAACCCAACCCAACCCAACCCAACCCAACTTAGTTAATCTTGGTAATTGTATTGTATTATTGTATGTAATAAGAATGATTACAAGGAGTATAAATAGAGAACATGATTACACTCTAATCCCTCCAATATAATAATATGTATTTATCTATCTAATATTCCCCCTCAAGCTAAGGCCGGGAAACGAGCTGTAGCTTGTCTCGTAAAGTTGCAAATCTCTCTGAAGGTAGTGGCTTTGTAAAAACATCAGCAATCTGGTCATTTGTAGATATGAATTGAACCGAAAGTTTCCCTTGTGCAACCTTTTCTCTGACAAAGTGAAAATCGATCTCCACATGCTTTGTGCGAGCATGGAAAATAGGATTTGCTGATAAGTATGTGGCTCCTAAGTTGTCACACCATAAGATAGGAGCAGACTGCACTGGGACGTGAAGTTCACGTAGAAGGGCTTCAAGCCAAGTAAGTTCGGCAACAGTATCGGCTAGTGCTTTGTATTCAGATTCAGTTGATGACCGAGAGACAGTGCGTTGTTTCCTAGCTGACCAGGAGACAAGATTTGACCCGAGATAGATGGCATAGCCCCCGGTGGATCGACGGTCATCAGGACAACCTGCCCAATCCGCATCAGAGAACGCAGTGAGAGACCGAAAATGAGCATCTGTATAGGCATGTAGTGTGGAGCCAGAAGCCCGTTGAAATAGAAGACCATGATGCGAGGTACCTTGCAGATATCTGAGTATTCTTTTAACAGCAGACCAGTGATTCTCTGTAGGTGAGTGCATAAATTGACAAACTTTGTTGACTGCAAAGGTTATGTCAGGTCTAGTCAAGGTGAGATACTGAAGAGCCCCTACAACCTGTCGATATCGCACCGGATTTTCAAAAAGTGGACTGTCACCAAGGGCAAGAGTAGCCGAGGTGGAGCAAGGCGATGGAACCGGTTTTGATTGCGAAAGGCCAGCCTTGGTTAAAAGCTCCATAATGTACTTCTTCTGAGAGAGAATCAAATCAGACCCTTTGGAAGTAACCTCAATACCTAGAAAATAAGATAGAGTGCCTATGTCTTGCACTGCAAAGGTGTTACTCAGATTTTTTACTATGCCGTCAATAGCTGTCTGACTGTTGCCTGTCAAAATAATGTCGTCAACATATACAAGCATGTATAAAAGAGTTCCAGCAGACGAGTAGATAAAGAGTGACAGGTCAGTTTTGGATCCTTTGAAGCCCAATCTGTGAAGAACTCCAGATAAGCGTTGAAACCACGCTCTGGGGGCCTGTTTTAAACCATACGGTGATTTGTGCAATAGACATAAATGGTTTGGTTTGGCGGGATCAACAAATCCCGGTGGTTGGCGCAAATAAACCGTTTCCTGTAGGTCACCATGCAGGAAAGCATTCTGAACATCCAGTTGTCGTAAGGACCAACCTCGTGCAACTGCCAAGGAAAGAACCACACGGATTGTTGTGGCCTTCACAACGGGACTGAAGGTTTCATGATAATCAACACCAGCTTGTTGCTTGAAACCTTTGGCAACTAACCGTGCCTTGTAACGTTTGATTGTACCGTGTTGATCCCTTTTAAGCCTGTATACCCATTTGCAATCAACTACATTAGCGTTAGAGACAGGAGGAACTAATGTCCATGTACCGTTTCTCAATAAAGCCTTGTATTCCTCAGCCATGGCATCTCGCCACTGAGGACTTTTGTTGGCAACAGTAAAGGTGGAGGGTTCGGTCTGGGTGGTGTCGGTAGTGGCGGTGAAGGCAGATGGGTTGTAGGGGTTTGTTGGTTTGGGATGTGGATGGAGGTTTGCTGGGCGGGTGCGTGTTTGAGGCTGGGTGGTCTGGGATGTGGAGGGAGGTTGGTTGGGCTGAGGTGGGGTAGGTTGTTTGGAGCGTCGACTGTATGTTCTAAGAGGTGATGGGGGCTGATTAGGGGGTAAAGGCTGGGCGATAGGACTATTTGGTGTGGGTGCGGGTTGTTGAGGATGGGCCGGTGTGGTGGTGTGGTGTGGGCCGAGACCTGGAGAGTGAGATGGGGTAGTAGCAGGTTGTGAGTTTGGCTCGGTATTGGAAGGAACAGAGGTAGGGAAGGATGAGACATATGGAGAAGGTTGGGAAGGTGTAGGTGTTGTGGGAGGAGGTGTGGTGAACGGGAAGCATTGTTCATTAAAACGAACATGACGAGCTATGTAGATAGGATCGGTTGTGGGATCAAGACAACGATAACCATGGTGTGAGGGACTGTACCCAAGGAAAACACATGGTAAGGAGCGAAAAGCCATTTTGTGATTTTTGTAAGGACGTAGGTGTGGATAGCATTGGCACCCAAAAACACGCAAAAAGGAAAGGTCTGGTTTGAGTTTAAGTAGGTGTTCAAATGGGGAGGTTTTAGATGCAGTGCGAGAAGGCATTCGATTTATGAGATAAACTGCTGTGTCAAACGCATAGTGCCAGAATTTCATGGGGACTCCTGATTGAGCGAGAAGAGTAAGACCTGTTTCCACAACATGACGGTGGCGGCTCTCAACAAATCCATTCTGCTCACTGGTGTGAGGGCATGAGAGACGATGAATGATGCCAAGAGAAGAAAAGAAAGGGGAGAGGGGTCGAAATTCGCCACCCCAATCTGTTTGGACAGATTTTAGCTTTGTTTGAAACTGGCGTTCTACCATGACATGAAAATTTTTAAATGTGGCAGAAACATCAGATTTATGTTTTAACGGGAAAAACCACATATATCTAGTAAAATGATCAACACAAAGTAAAAAATAGTTGTGACCATTAAAAGACTGGACAGGTGCTGGACCCCAAACATCACAGAAAATTAAATCCAAAACATTATTGCTCTTAAAATTCGAAGATAACAAATGAAGTTTTGAGGATTTCCCCATGTGACAAGAATTACAAGAGGTACTCAAACTTTTATTTTGAACAGGAAGTGAATAAATAGATAACATGGACTTCAAAAGTTCTGGATGGGGATGCCCTAGTCTTTGATGCCATGTGTCGGAAGATGCACGAACAGCGGAGAAAGCAACTTTGTGAAGAGGACGAAGAGACGGAAGACGGATGGAGTAGAGCCCGTTTTCACTTGGACCCGTGAGGAGGGTAGTGCGCGTACACGTATCCTTCACAGCAAAAAAAGATGAATGAAATTCAAAAAACACGTTATTGTCATTACAAAATTTCTGAACTGAAAGAAGTTTTTTTTTAATTTCTGGAACA
The DNA here is from genome assembly GCA_023525975.1 of Smallanthus sonchifolius. NCBI lineage: Eukaryota > Viridiplantae > Streptophyta > Magnoliopsida > Asterales > Asteraceae > Smallanthus > Smallanthus sonchifolius. Next base: position 92,996,871 of record CM042029.1, read on the forward strand.
ATTAATATGTCAGAAAGGGAAAAGGTTTTGTTCGGGGAGTGAAACTTTGTGGAACCAATATGTAAAATAGGTAAACCCATACTATTGCCAACATGAAGTGTATCCTCACCATTGTAGGGTTCTGAGTTATCAAAGCTGTTGAGATCCGGTGCAACATGACTGTTAGAACCAGCGTCCGGAAGCCAAGCAGTTGAAGCTTGTGAGCGGTAATCAGCATAGTTCGCTGATGGTTGTCTTGAGCGGAGGGTGTTCGGGTCTCGGTTTGGACACTGAGATGGTATATGGCCAATCCCACACCTGTTACAAGTGCCAAAAACTGTATTTTGATTAGAAGCCCAATTAAACTGACCTCGATTACCGCCCATGGTGTGACCAACATTGTTGTTGTATCCAGAATTACGGTTGTTGTTATGATTGTTACCGTAATCGCGTCCACCACCATTATTGTATCCTCGGCCACGAGAGTAGGATCCACGACCACGAGAACTATAGAAGGCCTGTGATTGCTGTGTTTGTAGCTGAATTTGAACACCAAGCTGAGACATAAGCTGTTGAAGGGCATGAAGTGTCTTAGTGGGTGGTTGATTAACAGCAGCAGGAGCGGACGGCTGGCCAGTGGTGGCGGTGAACGCTTGTGCTGATACGGAGTCGGGTTTCTTCACCATATAGTCATGGTCAGAGAGAAGACCATGAAGTTCTGCAAAAGCGGTGGGGAATTGGCGAGCAATCAGATTGGATTTCAAGCTGTTGTATTCATCAGGAAGACCAGACATCACGAGCATAACCATATCTTTTTCTTTAACAGGTTCACCAATATTTGCCAAAGCATTAGCATAGCCCTGTGCCCTTGCAAGATAGGCAGAGGGTGTTTCATCATCTTTTATCTGTAGCTTTAGTAATTTTGTCTTGAGGGTGTATTCCCGGGAAGACGTTTGAGGTGCAAAGGCACGCTCTAAAGACAACCATAACTCACGAGAAGTGGTACCTTGGACATGTTGGAAGGCGCTTTCTGAGATGGTGGACATAATCAACATGCGTATATGAGCATCATTAGATACCCATATAGAGTAATTAGGGTTTGGTTGTGTAACTGGCTCAGCATCTTTGGCAGAAGATGTCGCTGATTGTATAGTGGTTGGTGGACAAGGAATAGTTCCATCGATATAACCAAAGAGATTATTGGTTATAAAAAAAGGTTGAAGCATGGTTTTCCAATAACCATAGTTGGTTTGAGAGAGGGTAAAACCGAACTTGTGAGAGTTGTGATTTGTTTTCTCAGTTGTGGAGAAGGATGCAAGCAAAGCCATGAGAGGAGAAAAAAAAAAAGAACTGTAGCGGCGGCACTGTAGCACGGTACTGTAGCGGCGGCGGCAGTAAATTTTTAGGGTTGGATCAACGCTCTGATACCAAGTTAATCTTGGTAATTGTATTGTATTATTGTATGTAATAAGAATGATTACAAGGAGTATAAATAGAGAACATAATTACACTCTAATCCCTCTAATATAATAATATGTATTTATCTATCTAATAAACTTGTACTAAAGAGTTGCCTATTTTAACCCGTTATCCAACCCACATGACACACCCATTTTGCCACCTCTACATCAAGTAAACAAGAAAAGATTATAAATACTCTTCCATGACCCTCTAAGTACAACTATAGACACAACTTAAAAAAAAACTGCACTGTGAATGTAACTTAACCAAACACTGCTAGTAAAATGAATGAAAATAAAGAACTCAAAATTCAAATAAGATATTACCAAAGCACTGCACATGTAGTTCTTCTTGAGACACATAAGATACATAGCAAGAACTACTGTAAGTGATGCAACATCTGTATAGTAAAGAAAAGTGAAGAACCAGTGAAGGGGGTATAAGGTTAAAACAACTGTGTAGAAAGTTGTTTTCCTGTCATCAAGTGATGGCTTCAAATACTTAATTATATCATGAACCAAAATGCTGCAAAGTACAGCCAGAAAACCATTGGTAGAACGAAGAACTGCTACTGAGCAGGCCTTAATAAAATATGAGGCGGGCTGTATAAATAGCAAGGCAGGAAATAAAGAACCAACATAGGCAAGTGAAAGGAAGTACCTGCAAAAGTTGTGCAAGTAAACTTCTGTCAGCAACAATCTTTTTACTTTGAAACAAATAAACACCTCTAAGTAGCATTTAAATAAACTTGATGTCATTTAGAAACCCCATTTGATACATTCATCTCTAAGTATACTTTTTGGATTTGACCCTTTGGCCAGTTAGATTAAATCCATTTTCTTTTGATGTTGAAAATATGCAACTTTTCCCGCCAAATACTTTGTCATCTATCAAGAAGGATTCATTGTCATAACGCATTGTATGGTGATTGCTTTACAAGAGACAAAAGAACGACGTTTTTTAGAAAACAGGATTTACGAAGTTGTAACTTGTAAGCATTTAAATAAACTTCATGTCACGTCAAAACCGTTCAACCCATTTCATCTCTAAATATATTTTTTGGATTTGACCCTTTGACCTGTTAGATTAAAATATAAGCTAGAAACGGGTCAAAATTGCCACCTCTACGAGTAGTTAGTTTTAATTCACTTCAACTGGCTTAGAAGATACTGACTTTGAACTCGTTTTCTATCGTGACCAACTTCAAGATTAATAAATATACATCTAAACAGGTTTCTATGAGTTCAAAAAAAGAAAATAGCAGATACAAAAGGGGCAAGGGCAAGATTCACATGCAATGTTGCATTCAAGAGGAGACAAGGAATCATGTAAAGTTCGTCATGATTAGGGTTTTAAGTTTTTCTTAGTTATTTTCAAGAAGTATTCGTTTCATGATTGCTTTAGAAGAGACAAAAGAACCATGTTTTAATATCAACTCCACAGACAAGAATGAGCAATGGTTGTTAAGAAACCTTACCAATAAACTTTCAATAAAAGTTGTGAAACAAACTAACAAATGGAAAATGGACACAAAACGGATTCTCATCAAAACACTTAACTTTTAAAAAGAATCGGATTATGACACTTTCCGTCTATATATTTCTTGTGTAGCAGTTTTTGAACAAATAAATAATTATTTAGGAGGTTGTAAACATCTGAATACACCTTGGAAATATTTTGACATTCTTGACCAACTCACTTAAACTGCTTCATTTTCAGCTAGCTTTCTAAATTTGATCCATTAGAGATCTTGGTTTTAGTAAGAGCGCGCCTAGGCGCAAGGCCCGCCGCTTTTGTGTAGGCAAGGCGAGCTCTGTACAAAAGGCACAGTTGAGGCGCACCAAAACTCGCTTAAGGCGCAGGTGAGGCACGTGCCTCATGTACATGGCGGATTTTTTTGCATCAGGATGTTGTACAACAGGCTTTTTAGATCGTACATGTAGGTAATTTATATATTAAATCATATATAAAGATCATTTATAGCTAAATTTTGGGTAGAAACCTAAGAGAAATACAAAGATAAATATATATATATAAGAACCTTGCGGCTGGCGTACGAAAAGCGGTGCGCTTTAGCGCCGATATTAGACCATGTCGCCTCGATGTGCTTCTCGCTTTTTAAAACCACGTTAGAGACAAAAACAAAAAAAAAATCGAAAATTAACCCATATACACGGGTCAAAATTGCCACATCTACAAGACACAATAACAGCCGGTACACGATTAACCCCTTTTACAAACACATAACATACAAGAAAAATAATGCATAAGTGAAACTTACAGTCCAGGAGGAGTGGTTATCATAGGATCCCAGCTTTTAAAATTCCCTACACAATACTGCTGAGCCTGAGGCACATGAAAGATCTCATCCTACAAACCAACATTTCAATTTTAGTAAATTAACATTAAAAAAAAAGATTCTGACTTGTTTTATGAAATTATTTTTGTACCATGTAGGGTTCAGGAACAATGAGATTGACAAGGAAGGAGATAGGTATGACCCATGAACTAACAATCAATGCAACTGCAAGTCTACCCATTTTCTCACTTCTACTGAAAAGGGGAAACCATATAACAACATTTAATTTCTAAAGCATGATCAGAGAAACATACAAATCAAATCAATTTCAGTACGGAAACAAGTTGTAATTAACTTGATATTGTCCAGAATTTGGGATCGTGTATGTATATAAGTTCAATTATTCGAAGAAAGAAGTCAAAAATTGAGGTAAGAAACCCTAGAAATGGAAGAAGTTGAGGAACAGATTAAACTTACTTGTTTTGCAGAATTATGATGAATGATTCAACCAGATGTGTGTGGGATCCCGCCGAAACAAACTACAACACCATCATTCCCTTGTTTGTATATATACACGCATCTCTAAAAAAAAAAAGTCTTTAATGTTTTAATTGTTAGTTTAATGATGATAGATCAAATTCTTTTATCAATAAAAAATAAATTTATGAGTAAATTACTTTTTGAGTGGACGTTTGATCATTTTAACTAATTAAGTCTATTATGTTTATATCCTTCTTTTTTAACCCTGACGTTTCATTTTCGATTCTGTTTCAGTCCAAATGATTAACGTCGTTAGATTGAATAGTTAATTTTCTTCTAAAATAACCAAAATACCCTAAAGGACTCAAATTGTTAAAATACATTATATACACCACCACCACCACCCTCCTCCTCTTCATCTTTCTCGTTTATCTCCTTCATTTTTATCATATGTGATGATATCTATCCACAAGAACCGCCGTCGTCACCATCGATCCTTCATGGAGTCATCGCTACAAACCACCACCATTACAGAAGAAATCGCCGAAGAGGGAGGGAGGAGAAGGAAGAAGAGGGGTTTTGGTTGCTGGGTCGCCGGAGTTGGCGTGACCACCTCCTCTAATTCCTAATTTTCTCTCTCTTATACGCACACACATGGTTTGTGGGTGTTTCCAAGACCAGGGATGAGATATTAGTTGTTTTTTAACCATTTGAGTCATTGAGGTATTTTGGTTATTTTAGAGAAAAAAAAGTTAACTGTTAAATCTAATGATGTTAGTCATTTGGAATCAAACAGAAGCGAAAATAAAACGTTAGGGTTAAAAGAGATGGATTTAAATATAAGGGACTCAAAAAGTTAAAATGGTCAAATGTCAAAAACTCAAACAGTAATTTACTCTTAATTATATAACTTTTTTTGATAAAGGTGAAGGAGTGGATGTATGATGAAGTAGTTAACCTTGATCAAAGACACTATACATCATAGTATTTGTGTAGTTGACCCTCCTCCATGTTTCCACACGACCCGTTTTACCCGAATCCAATTTCATCTATGTTTTACCGGCCCGACCCGTCCCGACCCGTTTTAATGTTTTTTTTTCCTAGAAATGTTGTTGATCAAATTGGACAATTTTACCCTTTACCTTTTTTCACTGTGGCAGGTTGTGCGGAGAACCTTGGTTGACAAGTAAGGTACTAAGCAAAACCTAATCGATCGATCTCATTTCAGTCGATAGCATAGCTATGGCGTTGCAATGGATGATTTTGACGTACGTTGTTGCGGCCGAGGCAGTGATAGCCTTCTTGCTAACTCTGCCTGCTCCCAAGGCCTTGAAGTCTACTATCGTCTCTCTAATTTCACTCATTTTACAGCCATCCATGTTCATCGTCCCCTTTTCTGCCTTTCAACTTCTAGGTTTTCTTACTTCCCTTCACTGTTTGCCGTTATGATTAGGTTTTAGTCCTGATTTACTTCTGTTGATGTTTCAGATATCTACTGGAAGAATGAGCACAGATTGATGTGCTCTGGTGACACCTGTACTGCTGCTGAGAGAGATCGATACGAGAAGTCGGTAAATGTTTTAATTAACCTAACATCTGTTAGTTGATTTTGGGTTTGCAACTTCTATATAAGAAATGTTAGGGTTTTGAGGAATGATTAACCAATTTGGTAGGTTTGGTGTCTAGTTTAAGTGTTTGCTTTGAGATGTGAGGACCTATGATTGAAATTTACAAAAAGTTTCATCTGTCTGTGATCTAATCCAATCAGTAATCCGCCTGCTTATCGTGTTCATTTGCTTATGAGTCTGTATAGAGTTTAGGAATGATTTCTTATGGCCTTCTTATTCTCAGAGTTTAAGGTGGTTAAGAATTCAATGATTTATAAATGTCCATATCAATTCTATCCTATTTTCACTTCGAGTCTCTTGTTAGTAGTTTTGAATAATTAGTCTCAACTCTCAAGATCCAAGTATCAAGAAGTGAAGTTCCCATATCTAGCAAATTGCATTGTAATAGCTTTTGATTTGTAATCATAAACGTTGTCACCTTGTTTGAAGGTTTAAGTACTTATGCACCTTGCTTGTAAGTAATAAGTATTCTATTTGTCAAAGTAAAAAGTTATTGCTTTTAGAGATCATACCATAAAACAAGTGGCAATGTTAGGGAAGGGCTGAGGGGTATGTTTTCCCCTTCTAATGCTTGTAGTTAACAAAGGTGGTTAACATTTCTAGTATGTAATCATACTTTACCCAGTTTTGAATCCCCAAAAATAATTATAATAATCAAATTGTTATTTTCATTTTCCCTTCATGGATATTCTAGCTCCACTACTATATAAAGCTTATGAAGGTCACATTAATGTGGTTCGGTCTAAATTGACCTACGTCCACTGGTGGCAACTAGGTTATTCTTTTATTTATGAGGCTGACAAACCGGGCTAGGGCCGGCTGCTCCCAGCCCTTTGCCGTCTCCCTTTTTTTATAATATCCTTGAGCTTAGTTATACAAATGAACCTAATTCTCACCCCACCATATTTTGACACATGTCATGTTATATATTCCCTACACTATTCCTTACTTGGTTTTAAAAGGTGTGAGGCGTTCCAGCCTCCAAGGCGCTTAGTGTTTTCTTTGAGATGAGCGGACCTATGATTGAAATTTACAAAAGTTTCATCTTTCTGTGATCTAATCCAATCAGTAATTCGCCTGTGCGTCGTGTTCATTTGGCTATGAGGCTGTATCGTGTTCATTTGGTTATGAGGCTCCCAGCCCGTTGCCCTCTCCCTTTCTTGCGATCTCGGTCAGTTGGCCCAACAATGTAACATTTTTTTATAATATCCCTGAGCTTAGTTATACAAATGAACCTAATCCTCACCTCACCATATTTTGACACATGTCATGTTATATATTCCCCACACTATTCCTTACTTGGTTTTAAAAGGTGTGAGGCGTTCCGGCCTCCAAGGCGCTTAGTGTCTTCGAAGCGAGGCGCCCGATATTTATAAAATACTTGTAAATTAATTCTAGATAACATTTTCTACATGCTAATCCGTAAACACTCAAAAATAAGATAATAAAAAGAAATATACACAAGTTAATAGTATAGAAAACATGAACAAGCTCAATGTACAGCCAAACAAGATCTATGTACAACCAAACAAGCACAAAGAAACTAAATATTTTAGTTTTAAGTATCATAATATAAAAAACAAAAGAAACAAAAGTTATTTTCATACTTTTTAGCTACTGCAACACAACCATCCACACCCAATTGCGGACACTTAAATCCCTCCCTCCCTCTCCTATTTATATTTTCTTAGTTTGTTACTTTGTTTCTTTAGTCCTGCTGCAGTCTAAGCATGCATGATGCAACTCTCTCGACCATTGCTCCAACTATAAAAGTGATAAGTGTTTATGATATGTAAACCTTAGACACCGGTTAGCTAAATTCTTCTAAATATTTTCATCTAAGTCATTCGGTTTAGAATATTTGTTTTTGAGTTTTTGTACTACTTACGCCTGCTTATGCCAATATGGACCTTTCACTTACCATGTCTTTGTGTTATCATACAGATTAATGGGACGTGGGGTTTAGCAAATTTTGATAACCATTTAGTAGAATGTAATCAGACATGCAATAATTTTTCCATTGTATCTCTTTTGGTAATGAATTTTGTTTATGCAAGATACAAGGCTACAAAAAAGAAACTAGATCAACCCTAAACAAGGAAGTAGAACCAAAGCTATTCAACCTACAAAATCCTATTGACATTTTTAACACATAATTACATGAAGTTTATCCACAAGACTCAAAAATTGTGATGGTAAATTGGTAATTTGAATTTGGGAACGAGAGCTGGATTCTGAAATCCAGAACTGTAATCTGGAACTCAAACATTTGTCTTGAACAAAAATCTAAATGTTCTTTCTTTCCCAAGTTCTTTTTTTTTTGATTTTTTTTCTTATTTTCAGTCTGTTATATTTTAGGTCATTGGAATTGAAAATAAGTAGCTGGATGTATGCTTATCAAATTATATATGAAGTAACGATTATTTGGTAGGGCTAGGATGTGAAGTTGGGAAATAGAAGATGCATACCATAATAATGTATCTGAAGAATCAACAGCAAAAAGAGTGCTGAACCATTAAGTCTGAATGGCTCAACATTGTTTTTCAGCTGAACCATTAAAAGGTAAAATGAACCATTAAGAGGTGGGCTTTTAACCAAACAAACACCTGTTACCTCTGACCGATTCAGAGGTAGCTTCTTAATGGATTCATTAAGAGGCTACAAAACAGCCCCTGAGGTAGCCTCTTAATGGAATCATTAAGAGGCTACTACCAAACAGCCCCTTAGTGTAGATATTGCACAAGGTCCACATAAATCTGGTGTCATACTCTAATATAACTCTGAGATCAAATTACTGCACAAACGAACCTTGGCGTTGCTGCAAATTGGACCAGTGTATATTAATTTTTGATACAACTCATGATTCAATTGTTTGTGCAGATATTCAAGGCTCAGAGGAATGTAATTCTGTGTTTTTCAGCATGTCTTCTCTACTGGTACATTGTTATGCACGATGCTTCAACAGATGAAAAAGAACATATATGTTAGATGTAGCAAATGGGCGGGTTGGATTTTAGATAATAGGTGAACTATTGGTACGGGTTGAATGGGTCGAGTCAGGTTTGACCTACTTTTTGTCCATTTTTAGTTTTTAGCAAACAATTAGAATGTCAAATATGCTTATGAAAATTAAATGATTTCTATTGTATCTAGTTGTTTTATAAATAAAAATGATTTGGATTTTTCGCATTAAAAATACATTTGAGTGATGTTTGACCCATTTGGCCCGTTTTCTAAAGGTAGCCTTTTCGTTTATTTTGCTCTACGGGTCTAAATTCCCGCCTCCAACTTTTGTTTTTTTCTGTGGCATTGCTTCAACTTGAACATTCGTAATGGAATTTGGTTGATGCAGGTGTATCTATCGTGTCTGCAAGTACCACAAGGAGATTCAGAGTATGGAGGAAGTCGAAAAGAGGTACAAGGAAGAGTAGCCATAATTTACCATTGCATTACTGTTATCATGTTTGTATGTTATCTCGGTATTTCATGCCCTAGAGATGGTTTATTGTACCTTAAATCCTGAATTTCGATATGATCGTGCTATGCAGTTAATGTGAAAAAATATCGGTTATCGGTCAAGGACCGATATCTGAGATATCGGTAATTTTTATATCATGCATAAACCAACTAATGTAACTTGATGTTATCATATCAACATAAACCAACTAATGTAACTGAATTTTATCAACATAAACCAACTAACATACCATATTAACATAAAGATTAATGTAACCGGATGTTATCATATCATGAACAAGCTACTCTAACTGAATATTATCAAAGAAAAGCCCGATCGAGTGAAGGATAAAGTGGGATAACAAGTTGGACCGATATTTGGACCGATATCTCGGTATTTTGACCGATAGGTCAAACCCTATATCGGCGATATATCGGTAAATATCGCCGATATTATCGCCACCGATATTTGGACCGATATTTGGTGAAACCACCGATATCCGAGATATCACCGAGATATCGGTGGTATCGACTGCATAGTGATCGTGTAATAAAAAGAGATTGTTAGTATCTTTCCTTGTTCTAGTTTAGAGGTGGCGGTTTTAACCCATTTACTTATAAACGGGTTGATTCAGGTTATATTTTATCTATAACTAGGGCCCAAGGATGAGATCACGAACTTTTCAGATACTTTTAAAACACCCCCTTAAGCTTTCTCATGTTGAACAAACAAAGATTAAGTTCAACAAAACAATCGCTCAGTGTCTTCCTAATGCATTGAAAAGTGTTTTTTTGTCAACCAGACCAGCCTCGTATCGAAAATGTTAACTGTTACCCCACCTGACCCGAACATCTTGACATTATCTCAGAAGGAATTGATGGCATCTATGGATTTGAACCAATGCTGTGTCATGGGTCTTTTTCTGTTTTAGAGTATGGTCCGAGTATGGTCAAGGACCATTCTTCCATACCATTCGTATCCTATCATATCTTGTTTGTCTCATCATTGCTTTACAGATGATGCATGTACCAGCCCTAATCTCATCACCACTGACAAAATGAGAATGTGTGGATCGGCCTAATCGGGTAACTGGTTATATCTCAAGGGTCGGATAACAAGACAGTGAGAGAATGTGGGTCGGGCCAACCGGGTTACGGGTCAGATAGGTTATGTCTTACGGGTCAGATAGCGAGAGTGAATTCGGGTTGGTTATGATTGAGTAATGAAGATTGTTAGTCTTTATATTAAGGTTTTAGAATAACTAATGTTTATTAATTACTAGCATAGATACCGTGTAGTACATATGGGTGAAAAATATCAGTTAATAAAATTTTTAAATCTTTATATGTATATTTTAAAAGTGTAAAAATATAAAAACCCTTATAGTATCTATACTTCTATACTCTATAATAAATAAAGGTTTTGGTAAGGCAAATTTTCCCGCCTCTCTCTCCTATTAATTGCACAAGTTTTCTTTAATTGTTTTTTAATAATTTTTTGTTTTCTGTCTCTCTCTCCTACTAAATAATAATGATTTTTATAATTTCTTTTATACACGTTTTTTATTTAAAAAAATATAGGTTTGTTCATAAAACATTTTTAGAAATCGAACATTTATTTCATTCTTTTTTATAAAACATTTTTAAAAAGTAACTATATGACGTTTCTAAAATTTGTATTAAAAAAACAATGTACTATGTAAATACTTATTATTAAGTATATATTATTACATTTATTCAACCCGTGTAATACAAGGGGTTTTTAACCTAATATATAATATACGCTTTTAGTCCGATTCATTTTTTATTAATTTTGTTTTCCTTTAATAACTTTCGCTTGTTAACTTTTTTCAAAATACGAAGCGTGCGAATGTTTTTAATTTGTCAAAGTTCCGACATATTTTTTTTTAAAACGGAGTTTAATTCAAAATCGAGTTTTTTTTATCGTTAGTGCGTTATCGTTACGAGCTGAACCTATTATGAGTTAACAACATCATTGTTGGTATTGGTATTATCAGAACCCGTATCGGTATTTGCTTTTATGGTTTTCAACGACCCGAACCGATAATTTTTTTTTCTTTTTTATTATTTAGTTTTATGTTTCCCTTTTAGATTTTTATTATTTAGTTTTACCGTTACGCTTACGTTTTTATGTACTTAAGTATATTTTTTTAACCGCCTCAAACGTTTAAGATCCGCTTCACACTACATCACACGAAAATTCAAGTTAGATTACGTTTCACAGCCGTCGCAGCAAGCGACGAGTAAAACTACTAAGTTATATATATTAGAAGATAATTTTTGTTTGCCAAGTTGTGGCCATAAGAAATCCTTCACCCGAACATAATGACAATACTACCCCAAGATATTCCTATAAAATTCTTCGAATGCAAGGATAATACCGTAATTGCACATCCAAGAATATACGATCAAGTTTTCCCCCAAAAGCTTTTAAATATTTCCGATTCTCACCCATACGATACACGTACTCATATTGTGTGTTAATGGCGGTACAACTTCATCAAGTCTGCCGGCCGGTTCCGCCGTCATCGTCTCCGATCGGCTCACTGCCGGCATGCTTTACCAAGCAGTCCACCTTCGCCGGAGATATTCACCGGTTTCCGTCGACGATGATGTTGAATAAGAAGGACGGAAGAAAAGGATTGAGTTCATCGGTGAAGGTCAGATCGAGCCTGGAAACCGTCGGTCCGACGGTGGTTGTCGGTGAGGTGACTGAGGTTAATCAGGAGACGTTTTGGCCACTCGTTAATGCAGCTGGTGATAAGACTGTGGTACTCGATATGTACACTCAATGGTAAGTAATTAGGTCAAATTCGTACAGCGATATAAATTAATAATATAAATATTAAAACTATTTAAATGGATATAATATATAAAAATATATTATGTTTTGATGTTAATTTATAATTTTAGTGACATATAAAAAGTTAAATAAATGAAATAGGTAACTTCAACTACTAAGTTAATTAAAAAAACTAATGTTTTAAAAACAGTTTTTTAAATTGTATCAGATTGGGCTTATAAATGGGGTAACCAGTTGTAGTTGGTTGTATTGGGCGGTTCAACCGGTTGAATAGTTAACCCTATAATTTCATAAATATACAACTTCAACTCTAAAAATATATCTAAAAGTACATGATTTCATGAAAAAAAAAATCTAAAAGTTAATCCATTAAGAAAAAATAATTCAAAAGCACTTAATTTTTCAAAACGAATTCAGCAATTAAAAGCTTTTAACTGATCAATCGATAGAAAGATAATGGTTTTTAACCCGGCCCTAACTTTTTGAAAAAGAATTGAGCCATTAATTTTATTTTCTAAACCGGGCTTAGGTGTACTCAATAAGTCTGTTCCTAGCAAACATTTTTGTTTCAAATCTAAAACCGGTATAATGGTTCAACCCGGTATCATCGGTAATACCGGCAATACAACTTACAAACCGTTTTTCCAATTTACCGGGCTAGTGACCGAACCCTGTTCAACCGGTATTTAAAACATTGAAAAAAACAAGATTTTGAATGAAAAAATAAGAAAAAAATGGAAATCCAGTCCGATCATCGGTTCATCTACGTACCGGTTTCCGGTCTCACCGGCTCCAAGTCCGGTTTTGAAAACACCGCCTAAAATTGAAGTGCAGTTATTCAATTTTTGAGCATGTATAATCTGGATCGAATATGCTTGTGCGTAGATACTTGATTTACTGTACGAAATTGAAATATTTTTGTCTAGGAATCTTGTAAACTTAGGTCTCATACTCAATCTCATTGTTATCAACTACTGCAGCTGATTTTGATCCATATGTTTGTGAGAGTGCTCTGTATATTTAGGGAGTGTTTTAAATTGGTTGTGAGTGGATAAGAGAGAAAAATTATAAATTTTCTTTATATTTGGGGGAAACACTGTTCATTTGTATAAATTTTTTAATATTTTTTTAAAGTGGTTGTGAGTGGAGGAGAGAGAAAAGATAATGATAAAAATATAAAAAAATATTATTTAATTGAAAATAAGAGAAAATGTAGTGATTTTAGTGTAATTATAGAGACGGTGATATGGAAGCTATCGTGAATGCTCTAAACTACTCAAAGTTTGCAGTTTAGACTTTATGTATACTCTAAGCCCTTGGTTATTTTCATAGTTGAACAAAAAAAAAAGTTATTTGCTTATAATTTCATGGGATTAGTAATTACATATATTATTTTGATTTTGATCAATTGACTAGTATAAATACTTGATTGGGGAAATAACAATATGGTGAAGAAATGACAATCATCCCATTTGTTAGTGATGTTTTATGCTTGTATTTTGGTTCAAAATTGGATAAAAATAATGGGAGTTTATATGATAAATATGTTTGTTACTCGCATTATAAAGACCTGGAAAATATGAATTTGAACCACAAGGAGAATGGTAACTGCCGCATTTGCGGGCATATAACGCGTCTTATGATGTTTTGTATATCGTTAAAAGCTAGATGGTTATAAATATTTCAAGTGGCTCCATACGTTTTTTTATGTTTCTAGAGGGGAATTGAACGTTGGAACCAAAAGTACAACTTTTTTTAGAACGGCGAATTTCTTTACTCTGTGAGGCTTGAACCCAAGACCACCAAACCTAGGTGTTCCAAGAGGCTTTGCCTCTCTCACTGGGCCACCAAGTCACCAACCCCAGTGAACCAAAAGTACAACGATGATAACAAGATTACGAAGTTGTATTCTTTCCTAGCTTGCATCTTTCCTTGTCATGTGGTTTTGATTATTCAATAAACTTGATAGGTGCGGTCCTTGCAAGGTCATTGCTCCAAAATTCAAAGAATTGTCCGAGAAGTATCTTGATGTGGTCTTTCTAAAGCTTGATTGCAATAAGGACAACAAGGTTTGTTCTTAACTTATTTCGATTCCTTAGAAGCATCTTTCCCCAACGCCGCACACCCATTATTGAAACACATTAATATTCTAGTATCGTTTATTAAAACTCACTTCAACTCTAATGTGTGATGTGTGGTTTTTAGAATTCGTATACAAAAAATGTGTCATCATGTTCTCATGTGTTAGGATCCTAAGCAATTTTTTTTATTATTTTATTTTTTACGAAAACGGCCTTGATTTTAAAATCTGCTTTAAGCCTCTAAAAAGGTTGAGCCGGCTTGTGTGTAGATCCACTTATACCAAAGGTGGCAAAATGAGTCAAACAGGTTAAGCTGATTATTATACCTAAAAAAAGAAACGGGTCAGATGGTGAAACGGGTCGAAAGTTGCTCAATCTACATTAAAGTGTACAAGACCTCCTAAATCGCTTGATTAAAAAATTAAGATTGTTATTGTATCAAATAGTTTCTGTAAGTTATGCTTGACACATTAAGTATATATAAAACCAGTGGTGGATCCAAGAATTTTTTTCGACTAATTTCATAGGGCCGAACATAAAAAATTTCGGGTCGGCTCGATGGTTCGGGTTGGGTAAGGTTCATCAGATAACAAAAATACGATACAGTAATAAAAAATTTATTTGAGACGGTTTACTACTTGAAGATGATGATTCAAGGTTTGATGGTGCTCTATGGACATATCTTTCAGACTAAATCACAGAAAACGTCATTTACGTTTTTATAAATTCACTTTTTTACATAACGTTCTATAAAATTTTCGAAACTCGAGGGATCCGGTGAACCCCTCTGGGACTTTTTGGTCCGCCCCTGTATAAAACTCACAAGTTTGGTAAAGAAAAGTAGTTGTTAAAATACCCATATTGAACATGAGCCGTTGATTTGACCACCTTTGACTGACACCATGAGTGAAACTGGCAAGGCATTAGCAAAGGAGCTAGGAATAAAGGTGGTTCCTACCTTCAAGATACTGAAAAACAGTAAGATTGTAAAAGAAGTTACAGGGGCTAAGATTGATAATTTAGTTGGTGCAATAGAGGAGGTTAGATCTTCTTGAAGAACATGATCTGATACATCTTTGTGTATAATCTTATCTTACTATTTTAATAAATGAAAATCTCTCCAGTACATATGTCACTCTCTGGTTACTCCTCACATTTATTTTTTCTTCTCTCTCTCCTATTAAATATTAGATTTTCTATTTCTTTCTCATATTAAATAACAATCTTTATATTAATAAATCTAATTAGGATAGTTATTATTTAATTATAAATAGTTATTATATCATCAATCAAATGAATTTAATATGAACTAACATTTATCAATTAAATTAAAAAATTAATACTCAGTTACGGCAAATTACATTTTTTTTAAAAACATTTTGTCAAATGTGTTTGTTAACAAATTACATTATATTTTATTCAACCGATATAATATACTGGTTTATTCAACTCATGTATTACATGAGTTTTTAAAAATATAAATTTTTTATTACTAAATATATAACATTTTATTTATTTAACCCGACGAGATTTTAACCTAGTATATTTAATAAATAAGATATATTTCTCTAGCTGTTATTCGATTTTAATTTTAGTAAAAGTATGCATCCCCTTTTAGAAATATATAAATATAATTGTAGACATGTTTTAAATTATAGTGAAGTATGATAATATGCACAATTTGTCAGTTCTTTTCTTTGACAATTTTCTTTTGATATTTGTGGTCCCTCATGAAGGATCATTGAACAATGTTAAAGATAGTTATACTCATTTTTTTTTTGAATGTTGGATGGCACTGGTAAAATTCGTCTTTTCAGGATCCTATGTCTGGATTCGAACCCATAACCTCCACAGGAGGAAACTTTTTATAGGAAAAACCCCTTGACCATCAGAATAGAAGCCTGATAGCAATTATACTCATGTTTATATAACATGTTTACACACAAACGGTTCAGTTCGATTTAAACAGCTGATTAAAAATCTTAAAAGTGCAAACCAAACCTTTTCAAGTTTGGATGAATGGTTCATACCCATATATGCCTGAAAATATGAAGAATATGTGGATGGATACTTACAAAATCGAGTTATAAGGATGGAATGGATGTTGTCTTGCCTTGTAACACCTTGGAACTCTTGAAGTAATTACATATGTTCAAGTTATACAACTATACAAGTCTAAGTCACAAGTCTAGTAAGAACGCATAATATTTGTACATACTCAACATAGTTCTATATCATGACAACAAAACAACTTACATAACTCATGCCATTGTACTAATCATTTAGTAATATCATTTCAACTACAATTGAACAAGTAAACTAACTTAGGAACTTGTAACCTAGTTTATGCAACAACAAAGTTTATGCAAGTAAAGTAACTTAGTAACTAAACGGGTTTTAAACTTAAAGATCCAACTACTAAACAAGAGTCTACTATTTGGACAATTGAAGGGTTTAATAATATTTGTTTTTTTAAACTATTTTAATATTTATAATTAACTTTAGGCCATATTTTGTTTTTCTTTATAACTTTTAAAATATTACATTTTACAAAATTCCAAATGTAACAGTTGCTACATTCTTATTTTTATCTACATTTGGGTATAAAACTGATTTAAAATTGAGTTTTAGTGATAATATACAAGTAATTGAAGCACTCACGTATAAACTGTCGAAGCTCCTTCAAGGATACGTTCTTATATTTTTTTTCTCTTTTTACAACCTTTAAAATACAATGTTTTATAAAATTCTGATTTACCACTTTGACGTGATTATTTATTAGTTTTTCGACATAATAAAGTTTTCACATGATGAATACCATTGTACATGCTCTTGAACCGAGTTTTAACACCTTGTCGTAACGTGCGGGTTAGGCTTGTAAATGAGCCGAACGAACACGAACGAGTCTTGTTCGTGTTCGTTCGTTTAACTTTAACCTAACAAATGAACGAACACGAACACTTAAACGAACATATTTTCTTGTTCGTGCTCGTTCATTAAGAAAATGAGTGTGTTCATGTTTGTTTATGTTCGTTCATTAATAATCTAAACAGACGGTTCACAAACACAAGCAAACGAACGTAAACGAACATAAGCGAACACCAATTAAAAGTAAACGTAAATATCTAAATTAAAATTTAAAGTATCATTATCTTTGTATCAAACATTTTAAAAGTAAACATATATATTAAATTGATTTTAATATAGGTTTAAGGGTTTTAAAATATGAAAATCAAATTGATTATAAATTAATATTAGTATTAAATAAATTTGAATGAATATTTAAACGAACGAAAATGAACGAACATAAACGAACGTTCATGAACGTAAATAAACGAACGGTACATGTGTTCATGTTCGTTCGTTTAGTTAAATGAAAAAAAAATTGTGTTCATATTCGTTCATTTATTACGAACTCCTACCGAACAGTTTATTAACGGTTAACTGAACGTTTGGTTAATTTAAAGCCTAGTGCTGGTAATATATGATTGGATGAATTTAAAGTGAGACGTGAACCAGTTATTGGTCTCCACCACCATGCATGCCTGCAAAGCTCAAAACAATGGGACACGTGGTAAATCAAGACAAATCGTATGCTCCCATTTTTTTCTCTATCTGGCTTTTGTTTCTTCCAATTTCCCTCTAATTACATGCTTTCACCAAAACGCTTTTATAGGATTGGATTAAGGGTGATTTGAAATTTGAGATATGGGTCTGAATGTAAGAGGAGTTGTTTTGGTAATTGGGTTTATTGTTCTTGAATTGTGTATTTTGGTATCAGCCAATGTGGTTTTCCAGGTTCAACATAAATTTGCAGGCCAAAAAGGGTATTTAAATGCACTCAAATCTCATGATGCCAATCGCCACCGGAGATTTCTATCCGCCGTTGAAATCCCTCTTGGTGGCGACAGCAGACCCACCGCTGCAGCGTTAGTCTCTCTTTCTCTTATTCTCAATGCATGCACTTTTCTTATTGTATCGATGACCTAAATGCATCATTTCATTTGTTGATGATTTGGTATTATGTAGATATGATAAATTGAATAATGGTGTTCATATTTCACTTTCAGTTTGGTCACCGGATCATAAGAATCCGGTACTTTTCAAAGTTGATTACGTGACACAAGGGGCTTAAAAAACTAGGGCTTTTTTAAGCAGGCGTACAGTATAAGAGCATTCACAGCCGGTTTGTTATATGTTTGTGAGTGAGTTTTGTATATTTTAAGGAGTGGTTTAAAGTGGTTATGAGTGGAGGGGAGAGAAAATGTATAAATTTGTTGGTATATTTGTGAAAACCCTGTTCACTGTATAAATTTTTTAATGTTTTTTGAAAGAGGTAATCATAAAGGTATAAAAAAGTATTATTTAATTGAAAAGTAGAGAGAAAAAGTAGTGATTGCTCTAAACATGCCATTTTAGGGGTTTTAGACATGTTTAGCCGGTTTAGGCTGGTTTAGACGTATTCCAGGCCTTTTTTAGATGTTTGAGACGTGTTTTCGATGTTTCAAACCAGTTTCGGCTGGAATTTGAGCAAAATCCTCGCCTGAGCGTCTTGATGGAAGCAAGGCGTTTTTAGATGTTTCAGACGAGCTTTGGATTTTTCAAACCAATTTCGGCCTGACTTTGACTAGAATCCTTGCCTGCGCGTCTTGATGGAAGCAAGGCGGTATGGCTGTGCATTGCATCCCTTGGGCACCTAGGCAAGCTCCTTTTGCGACTTTGACTACATAGGCCCGTCCACTAATACCATGAACGTGTTTTAGTGCATTGGTTGTGGACGAGAGGACTTGGATGCGATCAACCTTCTGGGAAGTTTCCACTTGGGTAATCAAAAGAAATATGTGAGCTCCTCGTAGGCAAAACAACAAATATTGGTTGGTTATTTATTATCTCAGGCCATTTCGACTGTAACTGATACACCTGAATAGCTTTTATAATGGTTATTGTAAAGATTTTTTTCAAAAATCCAGTGACCTAGCTAGAAATGAAGAAGTGGGTTGTTATTTATAAACTGCCCCTTAGTTTTTAACATCATGAATTCATGATCACATAAGGAAGATACCTTTTCTTGGAGATTCATGTGTAATTTTGACATTTTGAGTATGTTATTTATACATTCATGGTTTTGAAATAAGGAAACATATTCAAGTCAATGATCAGAGTTCCCTTTTATTTGTTCTGCTTGTGCAGCCTCTATTTCACCAAAGTTCAAATCGGGTCTCCACCAAAGGATTTTCACGTGCAGGTCGATACAGGGAGTGACCTTCTATGGGTTAACTGTATCGAATGTGATACCTGCCCTAAGGAAAGTGACCTTGGGGTATGTTTCAATGTTTACTACTTTTAATATTTGGATAAACAGATTCTGCTTCTCATTATTCGACTATTTAAGTGTGAAATTATATTTACCTATTCACCCTTTTTTTTAAACTTAATGTGATAAATGTTAATCACAGATATATTTTACATCCCATTTTTATTACAAATGATTTATCAGATTCTTATTAATCACTTTGAAACATATGATAGATACCCTTGGCATTGTATGACCCAAAGGACTCTTCAAGTGCCAAAATGGTTGGTTGTGATCATGAATTTTGCACATCTACATTTACTGGACAAAGTGATGAGTGTAAAGCAGGAATGTTGTGTGCATATGCTGTTAAATATGGTGACGGGAGTTCGACTGCTGGTTATTTTGTAAATGACAATGTAAAACTTGACCAAGTTTCTGGAAACCGTCAGACTACATCTATGAGCGGGAATATAATTTTTGGGTGAGTTTTTATGTTGTCTCTAACACTCTATACTTTCAATACAAGAAAAAAATCTAGTTTTGGGTTGTCAAATGTAACCCATGTGATAAACATGTTGTGTTTGAGTTGAGTAGTTGACCTGTTTGATTAAACGGAAACCTGTTTAAAAACAGGCGGACTTGAAAAACCTACTTAAGGCTTCTTTAACCCATTAATTACAACATCAACCCATTTAACACGTTTACAACCTACTTACGACCCGTCAACCCGTTTGACTTGTTTACGGGTCGTGTTCAAGTTACATGATTTTAAGTGTGTCTGGATTAGTTGATATCTTTGACACAAATAAACATATGGGTCATCTTCGGTTCAACGATTCAACCAGAAACCTGCCAACCTGACACGAGTGACATCCCTAACTTACACTTTTTTGTCTCCAAATTCAAGAACCGAGCCTAATGGGTACTAGAATTGCTTAAAATTTTGAAAGAAAAAGGACTTGTATGATCTCTGTCTAACAATGAAGTCTTTGAGTTTACATGTAATGTTGATAAGTTTATAATCCAAGATAGATGTGGAGCTAAACAATCTGGACAGCTAGGTTCATCAGACCAAGCGCTCGATGGTATTCTTGGATTCGGGCAGTCAAATACATCAGTGCTTTCACAGCTTTCTTCAGCTAGAAAGGTGAAAAAAGTGTTTTCACACTGTTTGGATGGTAATAGAGGAGGTGGCATTTTTGCTATTGGAGAGGTGGTGGAGCCAAAAATAAACACAACACCAATGGTAGATGACAAGTAAGCTGTCTTTCTTTTCCTTTGCATTGTGTTTTATTGATTGTGAGTGAGACATAATTACTGAAATGCCCTTCAAAATACTAAAAGTTTAGTTTAAAGTAAGAACAAAATTACCTATAAATTAAATGGAACTACTAAAAGTGTACTCTGAAGTTCTAGACTTCATCAATTAGGTCTGTGGACCTAAATGAAAGTTGGGAAATTTTTTTGTAGTGCTATATAGTTTTAAAAAGGTAAATAAAAGAATTTTTGTAGTTTTCAAGCTCGAGCTAGGCTCGGGCTCCACTCGTATATTATGTATTAATTATTATTTTACTTATATATATATTTAAAATTATTTTTTTTATATTTATAATTGCATTTTTATATATAATATAATATAATATAATATATTATATTGTGTTTAATTATTTTAATTTTAATTTTATGTATAATAAAAATTATTATGTAAACATATATTAAATAAAAGCTATATAAATAATAGGCTTGTGTAGGATCGTAATCATAGTTAAGCTCCATATGTGAAGCTCGGGCTCGAGCTCGTTTATTAAATGAGCCCGAATATAAGCTTGAGTTCAGGCTCGTTTCGAGTTTTTAGTGAGCCGATCTCGAGCCCCTAGTCACCAAAAATCAAAATTGTGCCTAGAATACTAAGATTCCTAAGGTATCGTGTGGACGAAAGATGTCACCGATTTCACATGATTTACATAAAAATGGAATAAAATTGGAAAAATAATTTAATTAAGAGAATTTGAAGTTGTGATTTATGTACATGTTGTAGGACACATTACAATATTGAAATGAAGTCTATAGATGTGAACGGTGAGGATATAAAACTTCCAACAAGTATACTCAACTTTGTAAAGAAGCAAGCAGTTATAATTGATAGTGGTACAACTTTGGCTTATTTTCCTGAGGAGGTTTACAACCAACTAATGGAGAAGGTATGCTAATGTGTTTAACCTCATCTGCTTCCATATGTATGTTATTATTTATATAACCATTGATTATATCCTTTGACCTAGATCATGGCTTCACAACCTGACAAAAAGCAACATGTAGTTGAGAAGATGTTTAAATGCTACAAGTACTCTGGGAAGTAAGGCTTCTTTTTTTGGTATTTTAAAGTTCAATTTTGCATTTGACCCATAGTTATCAGAGGCGCTAGGCGCACTCAAGGCGCAAGGCGCAAAAAAAAGCAAGGGCCTAAGAAAAAAGCACACTTAAAAAAAGTATTTAAAATATATTATGTATTGAAAAATAGTATTATTTTACAAATAAAATAAAGAAAAGCTATTATATAACATTTAATATCATCTAATTAGTACCAAAATGTTCAAAGTCATCTATCAAAATGATTAAATACCTAAGAAATGAGTTTCAGTCGGTATTGTGGAAGCTTTTATAAGCTCAACCATAACCTAGGAAATGATAATAAAACATAAAAAGAAATAAAAAAGTTATAAAAAAAGACCGCGCCTCTTATCCTCAATATGCGCCTCAACAAAAAGCCCAATCCCTGCGCCTCGCCTCAAAACTGTGCCTAGGCGCCGGAGGCGAGGGCTTTTAACAATTATGATTTGACCATCTAATTCTCGATTAGTATCAGCACGGTATTTTTGTTACTTGTTTTGCTCACCATGGTTCACTAGGTATCATCATGCATGTACCCTAAAAATATTTTGTAGCGTAAATAGAAAATAAAAAAAAAATGTTTTTAGGGTGTTCCCAGTTTTTTGACTTCATACAAATGTGTATATTCTGTGAAGACATGCTATCTTTCATACTTTTTGTCAATGCATTCTCATTTGACTTTTGAGTGTCAAACAAGTTGTCTACTTTGACTTCAAATATGACCAAAATGACGTATTTTGCTTCATTTTTCTGAATGCAGCATCGATGATGGTTTTCCTGTTGTCAATTTACAATTTGCAAATTCACTCTCATTGAAAGTTTTACCTCATCAATATTTCTTCCAAATTGAGGTATATAGTTTTTGATACTTTACATGAAAAGTTTATCGAATTAATTACATTGCTAGTCCCTGTGGTTTGCCCAAATTACAGTTTTGGTCCCTAACTTTGAGAAATTACATGTTTAGACCAATACTTTGTACGGATGTAACGACAATGGTCCCTGGAGTCGATGTCGGTTAACTTTTCTAGTTTTCTGTATTTTTTTAAATAAATGACCAAACTACCCTTATGTCAAAAATGACAAAAAAAGGAATTAAAATAAAAAATGGTGGGACCCATTTAAACAAAATGAAATCCTACCCCCCCTCTTCTTCCTCGATGAGAACTAATCGCCGCCGACCACCGAATCCGCTGCCTGGGCATCAATCGACCCTACTCCACATCTTGAAAGAATTCTGGGAACAGGGAGGGGCGGTGGCTCTAATTTCTGCAACGAACATGTTTGAGTGAAAACCAAACATCTTGACGTATGGGAAGTTAGAAATGCACCGGCTACTGTAATGTTCCTGTAACTCGATTTGGATCAAAGGATATAGCCATATTAAGTTGGTTTTTTTCTTTGATGCCAGCCACTGAAATCAATTTGAACCCAGAAAATAATTTTCCATTTTTGTTGGGCCCATGTTTTATTTTTTAAATGAGGGTACAGGTGGACCCATGTTTTATTTTTATTTTTATTTCTTTTAGGTTAAGGGGTATATGATAGAATCCAGAAAATCAAAAGCAAACAAACGATTATGATAAACCCAATTCGAGAAGGGTGATTTCTCCAAGTTACAAAGTAACCAATTTCATAAATATAAACATCGACTCCAAACCTAAAAGCAAAATACGAATATAAAGGACACATATCAGCAGTTTCCTATTTCTTCTCCCACACATACGTAACTTCTAATTGACTGGGTCAACTCAATATTCCTGATTCAGGTTATGGGCTCACCCAATTCAGCCCAAACCGATTTAGCCCATTTGCAGGTTCGTATCAGTATATTGTTCATTTTACACCCACTTAACAGCAAAAGTTAACGCCTATCCATTTCAGTGATCAAATGTGTTAGTGTTACGTTTGGGCAAAGTATATGTCTAAACATGTAATTTCTCAAAGTTAGGGAGCAAAACCTCAATTTGAGCAAACCACAGGGACTATCCATGTAATTAATTCAAAGTTATCTGATCCATCACTTGAATTTTAATAGAAATTTGCATTACCTCCTTTATTCAGGATGATGAATGGTGCATCGGTTTTCAGAACAGTAACATTAAAGAAAAAGACGGAGAACAACTAACTTTGTTGGGAGGTAGTATCTGTTTCTTTTCTATTAACAGGTCAAACTGGTCAATTTGGGGCGAGTCAAAATGGGTAGGGTCGAGTTGGCCCGCCAACCTTTTACTAAATTTCGTAAATTTGGGGCTAGTGAAAATGGGTCGGGTTGGGTCGAGGTGTTATCTGTTTCTTTTTACCTAAGCCTTTTATTTTTATCCATTCGACCCATTGGCCCTAAAATATAACCCAAGTAAGCCACGTGGTAGTTTTCATTTTTGACACCCCATAACCCTACAATGTTTCATTTTTGGTTCTATTGAACCAATCTTTTGTAATCTCAGCCCAATGGCATCTGAATTACTTAGTACTTCTTGACTTTTAGAAGTCAAGCCTACATTTTTTCCAAACCAGATCTGAGCATATATTTTATTGTTTTTTAAACTTTAAAACACATTCCATACAAATACTTTGTGTATTTCAAAACTCAACTCTTGTATTTCCTTCTACAGCCAACACAATTGTTTTCAGCTGTGAAGTTAGAATAGATACCTTTGACTCCCAAAAGTCAACTCTGAACTATATGAGTATTTGAGCAGCATAATTCAATTAGAAGGTGTGGATTATTATTGGGTTTAATTTGAAATGTTCGGTTTCGTTTCCTACATGCAGATCTTGTTCTATCAGATAAGCTTGTTACATACGATATGGAAAATCAAGTAATTGGGTGGACTGACTATGACTGTAAGTACACTTGAACTCACAGCAGTGCCAGTTCCCGATAAGACCCGAAACACGAAACCAAAAATAATCAGGTTTTGGGTTGTCATTTCCAACCATGTTCAATAAACAACCTGTTTAACCCGTTTAATTAAACATGTCGTGTTCAAGTTGACGTGTTTAACCCGTTTAACTGAACTTGACTGCAACCCGTCAGCCTGTTTACAACTCTTCAACCCGCTTGACTCGTTTAGAAAAACGGGTTACACGATTTGAAGTGTTTCTGTGTTTGGTTTGATGTCTTTGACACGAATAAACTCATGGGTCATGTTCGGGTTCATCAAAATCTGATTGTTTTGATAAACACATATATGTTTAGATGGATTTTTGTTTTCAGGCTCGTCGAGCATTAAAGTGAAAGACGAAGAATCCGGGAACGTGTACGAGGTCGGTGCCCAAGATATTTCTTCTTCACATTATAAATGCAACTCTAGAATGATTTTGGGGTTGCTCTTGTTTCTTGCAGTTACTTGCTTGATGAACTAGACCAACAAATATGGGAATTGTACTTATAAAACCATCTGCTTCTTCATCTCATCTTTCATTTTCCTTCATCTTTTTGTTTGTTATTAGTAGTTTTTCTATACTTGTGCACAAATCACTTCTTCTAATAGTGAGTGGAATGGTATTGGTGTTGATTCATAGAGTGTTGAAGTAGTCATAAGTGAAATTTAAAGAGTAAAAAAAGGATTCAAACTGCCTTAAATGTGTCAATTCTGACTTTTTTTGTTTAATAATGAGGGTGAAGGGGGCATAACCCTCACCAAAAATCTACCCTCACAAACCAATCAATGAGGTTGTGCCACCTCACTTTTACTATTTTACTACCCTAATACCCTAAAGTCAACCCTAATACCCTTATTTTTTATTTTATTTTTCTTTTTTTTAAATTAAAACTAATATATATATTGTATAGTTGTATGATATTTATAATGGTAAAAAAAGTTTTTTTTTAATATTTAATGCCCTACAACGGCGTTATAGCCGTTATCCTCACCAAAATCAACACTTTCATTCGGGTACATATACCCGCAAAAGCCAACTATTTCATTCGGGTACTAGGTCGGCGGCGATGTACCCGCATGTACCCGCGAACCCGTATGGCTTATCCGAGGGTGCCCCCTTCACCCTGAGTTGGTTTGGGCTCTAGCACATGTTACATTTATGAATGGTTAAAATTTTGAAAATTTAATTAAATAAAATTGGGTTTTAATTAGTTTATGGTTTGTTTTGGCATGTTTTGAGTAAAAAATAGGGAAAACATAACATAATACTAACTAAGTTTTAAAAGTGTTTTAATTAGACCACTCACCATAGTATACCCGAGGGTGTGTACCGTGTAAAATACGTATTGAGGGACCTAATTGGAACACTTTTGTAACCTTGTTACTATTCTTCAAGGTTACCCCTAAAAAATATATGTATACTTTTGAAAAAAGAGTAAATTACACGGATGGTCCTTGAGGTTAGGTTATTTTTCAAGTTCGGTTCTCAAGTATCATATATTACAAGTTTTCACACCAAGTATCCAAAGTTATAACGATTTAATTCTTTGAAAAACGATAATCAAATATGTCGGGTTGGTTAGGTAGGCTGAACTAGTCAAAAACGGTTTGATTTTTTTTATAGCTTGGCATAGTTAATGTGAAAACTTGTAATAAATGATACTTGCTGACCGAACTTGAAAAATGATTTTACCACAGGGATCATAATAAAATGACTTTACCGCATAGTTTACTCATAAAATTTTTAAAATAATAGATATAATTTATAGATATTATACACACATCAACTGTATGTTAAAAGAAATTAAATAATAAAGGTAAACGACTGGCTTCAAGCTTGTTAGGATCGATCATGATAGTTCTAAGTAATTTGTTTTAAATTGGTGAAATAAATTTACTTACTCAGTTAAAATGAATCAAGTAAAATAATAAGAACGCAAAGAATGGGAATCACTTTCAATCTCTCGTATACTCGATTAACTTTAAAATGCTAAGAGGTGTTATCTCCACGATTGTTGAATTCAATTATATCAAGTGATTGCACCTTCTAATTCTAAACCTAACTAACTATATAATAATTATGTGTATAATCAGTTACAAAATTACAACGGAAGTAGTAAAAGATAAGATCTTGGATGCTTCGTGAGTGATATTCAGAATCTTCGACTTACACATAATAGAACAACAACGACATAGAATAATACCTCGGTAGTAACACTGATAACAGTAGCAAACCGGTGTTTGACCGACCTCGGTACCAACCTTGAACTTCGGTAGTAAAGACGATGTCAGCATTAAGTTGTTCTTCAGCATCACCTTCTAACTCTAGTAGAAATAAACTCTTCAATACTTCGGTATCAATTGTTTTGGTGAACATCAGTCTCAAATCATCCCAATAATCTTCCCCTAGACTGATGCTACCAATACTCTATCTTTTGCACCTCTCTAACACATTTTGTAGAAGACTTCATACATTTCTTAATACTATAAGCTTTTTCGTCTCTACCTTTGTTGATCAACTCCAGGTTAAGAATAAAGCAAATCGATCTTTGAAATGCAAATAATTTGACATGATCTATCAACTCTGCATTGTTCAATCAAACCAGGTTCCTTAAATGTAACATCCCGAAAATACGAAGCTAATGGAACGGGTAATGGGAAACCCTAATCTTTATTAAACAGTATATGGGGGTGTGGATTGCCACTAAAGGTATGTTTAACTCCTGTAGGTGAGCCGATTAACGGTTTAAAACACACTTTGGATCAAAACGTACGAAAGGGAACGTAAGGGACCCGGATTGTAAACTTGTAGTGTAGCATATAAACCAAGTTTAGGAGTAAACCCTAGGCTCCATTCGGCCTAGGGAGAACTCGCGAAGGCAGTGGGAAGCGGGAGAAGGGAAGACGCAGGGAAAAAGGGGAGGCCGGCAGCGGTGGTTTCAAATAGTTTCGAGCGGGGATCTTCGCGTTTAACCAAGGTAACGCTCATTTAATATTTTACGCGTTGGTTGAAGTTATGTTGCATGAATCCCTATTGAGGGTTTGGGGTGATTGGTCACGGCCGGCGGTAGTGACAAGGATGAAGGGGTGGCCGATAGTGGTGGCGGTGGTCACAGGGGAGACGAGGCTGAAGGGTGGTGCCCGACGTGGTGGCAACCGGTTCACAACAGAACCTGGCTTGCGTAATGGCGGATTGCCGAGGAAAGAGGAGAGAGAGGGGGACGAATGCGGAGGTGCACCGTGGCTCATGGTGGTGCCCGAAGACGACAGGAGGCGATGGCGGTGGGGCTGTGGTGATGCTCTACGGCCGAAATCGACCGGGGGGGTGCTTCCGGCGAGGAGAAAGGACTCGGTTTGAGCCCAATGGGTTGGTTTGTGGTGATGATCGTTTAAAACGTCGCCATCTTTTGCTAACAACTATATAAAATACTCTACCTCAACATCTACCATATCTGGATACAAACAGATTGACACTTGAAGAACTACTTCAAAAGACACCAACTAATAATGGTGTAAGCACATCTAATCTAATTCTTCTTTTTATATATCTTTGTTAATGACTGTCTAACCTTCATAAATGTAGAAAAAAAAGCTCACATGTCTCTAAGGACATCGAAACCTCTCAAACTTGGTTCTACCAATCATGTACTGAGTGTAGAAACAAGGTTATACCAAAAGAAGAAGGATTTGCATGTCCAGACCATGGTGAAATTAAATCTCCAGGATACATACAATCACACTTTTTATTGCATCTATCCTTTTGAATAACTTTTATCAATTAGGTACTGCGTAAACATAACAATCATTGATGAAAATACTTCTTGGAATTGAATGTAACGATATGGTTGAAAAAGAAGATTTCACAAACCCAAATATCTTACCAACACCATTGCGTTCCTTACAGGGGGAAAAATATTTCAACTTCAATTGCGAGGACAAAACAATAAAGACACTGTCTCCTTTATAGTGAACGGTGTATTTGAACCAAAAACCGCTTCCAACGACGTTGCATCCACTTCCGCTGCACCATGGACAAAAACAAAAAGAAGACAAATGAGACGTTCCTCAGGTACAAAAATTCTTTACAATTTTCATTACTTTGTTTACTATTTTTCAAAACATACATAATTCTTTGGTTATACTCAACAGAACATTGTATTGCCAACAAAAAAACACACAATGACACAAAACTATAGGTATTGACAGCACCACAAACAATGTACGTAACTTCAAATTTCTATAGATTATTGTATTTTTGAACCTTATCAATTCTATTTAACTCTTTCACACACCATAATTTTTCAAATTTCTATAGGATATCGTGGTTTGTGGTGGTGCTTTTTTTAGGGATTTTCAATGGAGGTTGGCATCACTTCCAACCCGCTTTGGGGGTTTGGGTTTATGTGCGGCTCAGGATGTATCTGCTTATGCATTTGTGGCCTCGAGGACACAATCTTGGAGTTTACAGGATCACATTCTTTGGGGTTGTGATATTGATGGGTCAGACTCTGATTATGGGTGTGCGATGGATCACTTGCGCATGTCCCTTCCTGATTTCTATCTTTGCGGTTTCTCTAATAAGGACACCGCCCCCCCAAAGCCCAACATGCTTTGACGAATGCCTTATTTAGCAGAATCGTCCAGAATTTGGGAGTAAAGTTTGATTTATCACCTCGCCAAAAAGCGGTGTTTGAATGTCTCCGGGCTCCTCGGGCTCAAGATTTTCTAACAGTTATCCCCATTAAAGGACTGGGCCAACATATGTCGGCTGTGGAGTACCGGGCTATCCTCAAGTATCGGCTAATGATCCCCTTGTTTCCGACTGATGAGCCCTGCCAAGTTTGCCGCAAGGCTTGTTTGGATTCTTTTGGCGAGCATGCGGTCCATTACAAAGAGTTACCCGGGTTTAAATATAGACATGATTTGGTTAGAGATGTTTTTTGTGATGTTCTCAAACGGGCAGGAATTTCTGCTAAAAAAGAGGCCCCCGTGAACTTTCTGACAGATCCGCTTGAAGGAATGTCTACTCTACGGCCGGCTGATATTCTTGTGTTTCGTTGGGCGGGGGGAAAGACGCTTGTGTGGAGGAATGTGGAAGAATTACCCTTCTATTGTACCATATGCTTTTGTAAAATCTTCAAGTATAATTAAGTGTCGCCTACTTGAAACCTTATGTATTAACATGTGGACTATGTAAATACGTAAAACATATTGGTTGTTAATGCTATCATTTTAAACGACTTTGTTTTAATAGGCAACTAGCTTAGACCCCGTGTAATACATACGGGTGAAAAATATCAATACATAAATTTCTTAAATTTTATTTATGTATTTTATAAGTGTAAAAATGTATTACTATACATATACTAAGGATATAAAAAAATTCAAAATATATAAAAAATAATATATGATTGGGTTTCGAAAATACGTCAATTACTATTTAATGTAATTTGACTTTCATTACTATTTGATTGAAAATAAAAATTAGATAATTAGATTTTAAAGTTTTTTTATAATAAAGGATAATTTAAAATAAATGTGTTTTATTAGTATATTTAGTAATTTATTAAAAGATATGTGTGCATTTAATAAGAGAGAGAAACGAAAAAATAATGATGAGATTGAATATGGAGACGACACGTGTCATACAAAAACTTTTATTTATTATATAGTATAGATTAGAAATTATTGATTGATTATCATAAACATTTAAATTTTATTAGAATATTCAACCATTATGGGTGTGAGAATTACATGTTGGAATTCCTTTCGGCTTATCCATCTTTCTGTTGTGTGAGACCTACATCCTGATACATCTATACTATATAATAAATAAAGGTTTTAATAAATAAAGGTTTTGGGAGTACACTTGTCAATCTCTTATGCATTCCTATCATTTTTTTCCCGCTTCTCTCCTATTAATTATATAAGTTTTCCTTAATTGTTTTTTTTATACTTTTTTCCGCCTCTCTCTCTTATTAAATAATAATGATTTATATAATTCTTTTTTATAAAATCTTTTTATTTTAAAAAATAGGTTTGTTCATAAAGTATTTTTATAAAATGAACATTTATTTCATTTTTTTTATAAAATATTTTTAAAAAATAACTATATAACGTTTCTACAATTTTCAATATTGTGGAAACATCATTTTGAATCCTTAACTTTCAAATTATGGAAATTTATGAATTATAATTATTTTTTTCATTTTCAATATTATTGATTTATTACTTAAAGTCGTTACTTATACGTCATTTCAATCTTGAGAAAATCTTATACTTTATGAATTTTGTTATATTTATTGTTTAACTCGTGTAGTACACAGAAATCTAACCTAGTAAATGAATAAAAACACATGTATGTCAAGAATATATTATATCAAATGCAAGTGAGTCATTCAATATTTCAAATTATATCCAATACTGGCAATACAGGTAAGTCATCCAATATTCCTATGCTTTGTACAACCTTTTAATTTAGTATTTATTATTTGGTGTATTACTTTCTTCATGTTTATGATAATGCAGCAGCATGTTTTTAGAAATTTTCTTTTTTTAAGAAAAATAAGATGATTTTGAACCCATCACCCTAGGGTTCCAAATTGGCCCTTAAGTGAAATACATTTAACGAAGGCAAATTCCTTATCACTAATCTATACATCGCATAGTTTTACGTCATTATTTTTTCTAAATACCAAGTATTATGTTATACATGTGCCCGTCGTAACCCGCGGGTTAACGTAAACTTGTTTATATGAATTTATTAACTAAAAACAATTTTATAGTTAAATAAGATCAGAATAAAGAAACAAAAATATATAAAATGGCCAAGACCGCATAGAGTAAATGTGTTCTACGGGCAAAGACTTTGAACCGGAATAAAAGCGATGGTCAACTCAACAGGCAAACCATCCATTTGAAGTCTTCAAAGTTCAATCATCTCTTGGTAAACGCCCTTTATGTTTCTTGAAATTACAAAGATGCTTTTTTCTAACTATTTAAAAAATCTTCTAGTCTAGTGATATTAGTGGTTGCCTGGTCAATAATCTATTTTCCTTAATTCCAATAATCTATTTTCCTGAGACAAAACTTATAATAATTTTTCTATTTAATAGATTTTCTGTCTGTCCATGACCTTCTGGTCTAATAAATCGGGGAGGATTTACGAGGATGTTGATCGAGAAATGATGGAATCAATTTTCTTTATCGAATGAATCAAGCAAGTGACTTGGAGTTCCTCTAGCTTAGGGCATGTGTAATGGAGGCGTCGGGGGGAGGGGGGCGTGAGCCACCTGGCCCTTTCATGGGGCGTGGAACACCGTCCCTTCCCCCCGTCCGGGTGTGAAAGCGGGGATTGGGGCTTGGGCGTGAGGCATTCACGGGGAATGGGGCAAACCAAACACAAACCAACCCAATCATAATCTGACAACTCATCATTTCTTTTTCTTTTTTTTAATTAAATATTTAGTTTATGATTTAATTTGGTTTTTCTCGAAAAACTATTTTTCGTCACGTAAGTGGTTTATCAAATGATAAGTAATTTAAAAATAAAATAAACACTAATTGTTTATTTTTTTGACAAAATGAATGTTTTTTTAAATGCTTTTTTATTTATTTTATAATGTAATTTATTTATTTATTTAAGAATGTAGTCTGAGGCAATGGTCCTTTCTTCATGTAAATGAAAGGCTAACAGGTATGTGGAAAAATATTCATAGCGTGGAAAAGCTAACAAGTAAAATTAAAAGTCTAACAAGTAAGATTAAATTCTTAAATTAACGGGGTAAATTGAGATTGCTTATTTGAAACTACTTATTAACTTATTTAAAAAGTTATAAGTCATAAGTAAGGTTCTCTTTACTTTTCAAAAACCATTAAAAAAATGAGGAAAAGTAAGACAAATCAAACATAGTTATCAACTTATCATTTTTTTTAAATTAATAAATTATAAGTATGTTAAATAAGTTCATCCAAACACCAAGACTTTCTTAGTTTCTTTCTATCTACCAAAGGAAGATGATTGTTTTAACTTTTAAATTAAAAAAACATTTTATTTTAAATATTACAAGACCCGAAGTGGAACTGTGGAAGACCCCACTAGATGCAAAACGAAGAACGTGATTGGCTGGTGAGACGTGTACCAGTGGTCAGTGGACTCGAGCCAAAAGTCAATTCTAAGTCAATTTAAACCTTTTCTTCCATTTTTCGTAAATTTGGTTAACATTTGAACTAGTATTAGAAAAAAAAATCGGACCATAACGGTATGACAAATTTTTTTTTAACAGCGATGATAATATTAAAAACCGACTTCGCAAGTTGCTAGAACAAAACGAAGAGTTACCGAGTTATAATAAACAAAGAAAATTCGATTACGTATTACCAAAGTTCAACACCACATTTCCTCATCTAGACTAGTCGAGTTTATCGGATCCCATCTACTTTTGACTCGCCAACTGTTTTGTTCACATAATTTGTTTTGTTGTTGAATATTCTATCATTTCTACCATGTACGATCAGTTAAAACTTAAAGCGACCATGTTATCTATTTGTTTATGATTTAATAAACCGAGATACAATAAATCATTTAAAGGTTCTGTCTGTTGGTTTCTTCACACCCTCCGTATTTAAACATAAGACTTTGTCTATGTGCAAATGGTTTTTTACTTTCAGCGAACTCTTCGAATGTGATCACAACTTTTCAGCCCAAGAACTTGTTATTGTGATCAATATTCAGTACACGGTTAAACTCGTAATCAATCTTAGCACTAGGAATAACCAACACACAGTTGAGTACAACAACAAAGAACACGTCTTTCTCTAAGCAAATCAAGTGGTTAGACATTTGACCGGATGTGCAAATGGCGAACATATACTTATCTTGCTCGGGCTTCGACTCGATTGTCCGCCTTTCAGATAGTTTCTGTTCTATATACAAATGATATTTTATACACACTTAACAGAAAAATTTAACACCCATGCATTACAGAAATCACCCGTTACGTTTTGGCAAACTTGTGGGGTATCGGTGTAGTTTTTCAAACTTAGAGACTACACTTGCAATTAAATATGGAAATTTACATAAAAACATTTTTTTTAATTTTGTATCTATATAAATAGTTTTAACTATTATATTATTTATGGTATTATCCCGTTTTTAAATCTGATCCAACTGGTCTACCAGTCTAACCAACGGACCTCTAAGACGGCTGATTCAACATCCGGTCTAGTTCTGAAAACATTGAAAAATATTATGATTTTTGTATAAATACAGTATTATTTAATTAGAAATATATGAATTATCCTTTTAATCATTTGAAAACTTATTTTTACATTAATTTTTTTTTATCAAAAGTCTTGACAAATCATGGCTGCTTTCCTAGATGTTGCAAAATATAGAATGGCAATGTCGTAAATAAGATAAAGTGGTGGGCATTTTCAAATAAGATGCCTATAAAGAACCGTACCATTGGCATTCATTCATTACAGAGTAGACGAATTACGCCATTATCGTCTTCGTAGAAGATGAGCAATCGTCGAATCGGAAGTTGTTCAGTTCACTCGCCGGAGCAGCAGCAGCAGCTCAAATTTGCGGCACTTCTGCTTGTCTTCCTTTGCATCTGCAACCTTTCCTTCTCAGAGGTCATCTTCGAGGAGCGATTTGAAGGTAATTTTAGCAATTTATGCTCATTTGCTTGTTTTTTAGCTGCATCTAGTGATTCTGTTCGAAAATCTAAGCAATCAGGTGAATATATTGTGACATAAACCTATTAGTGTTGCTTGATCTGCTATTGATATGTCTTCAAGCTTTTTTACTTCGAAATGGCTTATGTTTGGGGTTTATTTTCATGATTGGTGGAGGAGAAGGTGATAGGAAGGTAACTCGTTGTAGGTTTGTCAATTTTCGGTGAGAAGTGTGTGTTGAATATAAAATTTTAGGATTTTTGAGGCCAGTAGGTATGTTTGAAGAGGATCTTTTTGTCAATTGAATCAATAGAGTTTGAGATTCAATAAGTCATGTTGCTATAATGCTTTGCGATATTGGTAGAACTTATGCTCACTGCTGTTTTGATATCTGTACCCTGCATAGCAATTGAGCATTTGTGTGTTGTTTCCCTGATTGCAGATATTAGTTCATATTATTTTTGAATTTTTCCATAAAAAATATCAGATAGAATATATTAGTTAGGGTTTATTATGATCTTGGTTTTAAAAAGCGTGATT
Organism: Smallanthus sonchifolius; assembly: GCA_023525975.1. Lineage (NCBI taxonomy): Eukaryota > Viridiplantae > Streptophyta > Magnoliopsida > Asterales > Asteraceae > Smallanthus > Smallanthus sonchifolius. The sequence goes on from CM042029.1 coordinate 93,031,875, forward strand.
AGGCGCGAGGTGTGAGGCATAGTTCTATGTACAACCAAAGAAGCCTTATGTACAATTAAAAGCTGCATCGATCTCATTATTATTATTTTTTTACATATTGGCCTTTTTTTTATCATGTAAACCATTCATAATATCTTCATCCCTTTGGTTATTTCTATGTATCACTGTCCTACAGACCTCAATGTTGACCAATTTTGACCCATATGTCATGAGGCACCACCTCAAGGCCCTGAGGTGTTTTCCTGATCGCCTCGAGTGCCTCACGCCTCAGGTGCTATTTTTAAGACCAAGATTATGATTAATTTTTACCATAACTAGGGTATATAATTTGATTAGGTTTCATTTGTAATCATTATCATTGTACTCTTATAGATAGTTGATCAATAATACACAATACCTTACAAGCTATCACTTTTCACTATTCTATAGAAATACTGTAGTGCACCTTTCCTTGGTTTGTAAAGTGGTGTTCTTACATTAAGGTTACTTAGCTGAAATCATTTTGGTTTTCTTTTCGTTTTTTGGGACAAACAGATGGGTGGCAGAGCCGGTGGGTGAAGTCTGATTGGAAAAGAAGTGAAGGAAAAGCTGGTTCATTCAAGCACACAGCGGGTTCGTGGTCTGCTGATCCAGATGATAAAGGTAACATTTCCAGTGTCATGTTCTTTGCAAACTTCAGAAATTTATTAAATATGGATTGGTTTGTGGTTTAGGTATGATGCACATGATTAATTTGTGTATAAAATCTTGCAATTTTTCAGGTATTCAGACAACTACTGATGCCAGACATTTTGCCATCTCTGCGAAGATCCCAGAATTCAGCAACCAAAATAGAACACTAGTATTACAGTACTCAATAAAATTTGAGCAGGACATCGAGTGTGGTGGCGGTTATATCAAGCTTATGTCTGGATATGTCAACCAAAAAAAATTTGGTGGTGACACTCCTTACAGGTTTAAAAATATAACATCTCCATATTGTTATTAGTATTATCAGTATCTGACCATTGGTAACAGTACAATTCATGAGTTCAGTGTTCTTACTTTTGTTTGTTTCTTTGGTGGAAGTGTGATGTTTGGACCTGATTTATGTGGCACACAAACAAAGAAGCTTCATGTGATCCTTTCTTACCAAGGGCAAAATTATCCTCTGAAGAAGGATTTGCAGTGTGAAACAGACAAGTTAACCCATTTCTACACATTCATACTTAGGCCTGATGCAAGCTATAGTATCTTGATAGATGGTAGGGAAAGAGATTCTGGGAGCATGTATACAGATTGGGATATCCTTCCACCTCGAAAAATCAAAGATGTAAATGCTAAGAAGGTTGGTTTTTGAGTAAATTCACATATTCATATGAATTAGATTGTTTCGGTTGACTATTAATCTTGGAATCCTATATTTTTACTTTTGAGTGTTTGTTACCTTTCCAAGCGGTTTTCTTTATTTTTCAGCCTGTAGATTGGGAGGAAAGAGAATATATTGACAATCCAAATCAAGTCAAGCCAGACGTAATGCTCTCATGTCTTGATTACAGTTAGTTTATAATGTACTTTTTGTTTAATATAATCCTTATATTATTTGGTATTCAGGGCTACGATTCAATCCCAAGAGAAATTCCTGATCCCAAAGCTAAAAAGGTAGCTAATTAACAAGTTATAATTCTTTTCTGTTTGATGATATAAATAAAGTGATAATTAATCATGCAAGATCTCAAAGATAAGCTGCCTTATTTTAGTTTCTTTATGTTAACTTCATACTTCATAGGTGAAACAATAAAACATTTTTATTTAATTCTAACTCATGTTATAACTCGTAATAGCCTGATACCTGGGATGAAGATGAGGACGGGGTATGGAGACCACCAAAGATACCAAATCCGGCATACAAAGGGCCATGGAAACCAAAGGTATGTATAAGTTTCAACCACCTTTGAGCATTTTGAGTAGGATCATAGTAATATTTTTAATTTGAGATATTTCTTTTGTGCTGCTACAGAAAATAAAGAATCCAAATTACAAAGGGAAATGGAAGATCCCGTGGATTGATAACCCAGGTACCACTATGGGTTGATGCGGTTTATTATTATTAGTGTTATTTTTATCTCCAACAGGTCAAATGGATAAAACAAAAAAAGGTAGCTTGAAGGGAACCAGAGTAATGAATTTATGGTCTCCCAAATTGCATTAATATGCATGAAACCACTTAAATCATTTCATTCAAAGAATTGGATTTTTATTGAACTTAATATAATACACGACAGTCATATTTGACATACTTAACTATTTATAGAATCAGTAAGGAATTCTGGCAAAAGTATTTGACTCAACCCAACCCGTACAAAATGTTACCCTTTTGACCCTCCCCTTTTGCTACCTCAAGTAGTATTACTGTATTCTTAAAATTTAGAATATTGACTTATTTCCTAATTTCTCAGAATTTGAAGACGATCCTGACCTATATGTGCTCAAGCCTATTAAATATGTAGGAATTGAGGTTTGGCAGGTATGGCCCCTTATCATAGCTCCGTTGAAGACAGTCGTTTCTTAGATGTAAACATTATATTTATATTTTCTTAGAAATTGATTGAACGATAATTTGACTAAAATTCAGGTAAAAGCTGGATCTGTTTATGACAACATTCTGATCTGTGATGATCCAGAGTATGCAAAAGAAGTGGTGCAAGAAGTTTTCACCCATAGAGAGGTGTGCTTTTGCTTCTGTATTTCTACTAGAGGTTGCAAGAGGGGTGCGTCGGGCGTTTTGGGTAACAGATCAAAGCGGGTTTGATTTGAAACAGGTCATTTTAAGTACAGCTGAAATGGGCAAGCCGGGTTGGGTTTACCTGCATACATTTTTTCCTGTCGGTTTTTAGAATTTTAATAAATAATTGATGTGTTAATTATGATTACAAGTACAATATTTGAATAAAAGCAATTTAGGTATGTACACCAAAATATACTTTGGGCGACTTTCAACTTGTTTTACCTGTTCAGCTTTAGCTATCTTATGATATTTCATTAGACCTGTTCGAAACAAAAAAGAAAAAGCAACCGTACTCGACCCGTTTATAAGTAAAATGGGTGAATATTGCCACATCTGGTATACACACATATATACATGCACTTAAATGCGTTTTGTGGTTGAAAATCAGATGGAAAAGGAAGCCTTGGAAGAAGCAGAGAAAATAAAGAAAGCAAGGGAGGAAGAGGTGGGTTACCCGACTCGTCAATTTTTTTTTAAATTACATGATAGATTTGTTGTATATTAATAGATAATAAATGGTAATTATTAAATTTGTGCAGGAAGCACAAAGGGCAAGAGAGGAGGGTGAAAGGAGGAAGAGAGAAAGAGGTTATGATAGAAGGCATAGAGATAAGGACTATTACAGAGACAGATACCGAAAGGTTAGTATATAAATGTTTTAAAATTATTAACTTGTTTAATGACTACTGATTTAGGTTATAAATCATTAAAAATCGTTACATAAAAATATTATAGCGTGTGGATGTGCTTTTGTTCAGTCAATTGTTACCTTTATAGAAAACCTAATTATTTAAGAAATCAAATTCAGGACATCTCTGAAAAAATAAGATACATATTGTGATATGGGAGTAAAAACTAAGGGGTGTTTTGGCAATATATATTTTACCCTTTGAATATACCTGTTTTGTTGCAACTAGGCTGCAGAGTCAAGCTCGAGCACGGTTCGAATTATCGATGAATCATGACACATGCTCCAACCTGGCTCGAAAAGTTCGAATATTTTTATAAAAGTTACACAACTTGACCAAAAGTCAATTACCCTTTTAAATAATAATCATAGTTGTCAATAGCGAATAGTGACAAATAGCGACAAGGTACCTATATGCTACGTAGCGATAGCGATGAAATAGCGCCTGCTATTTCATGTTTAGTGGTAATGTAGTAGAAATCTTTTTGAAATAAAAACGCTGAAGTAGTCAACTATTGTAGCAATTATAATCAACAGAAAAGCAGTCACACCACAAAAATAGCTAAAACACGCTATCACTAGTCATCTAATGCAATGAAAACCCTAAATCGCTATTCGCTACTGCTGTTTATATTAAAAAAATCGCTATTTTCATGCTTTTACGCCGCTAAAAACCATATAGCGGGATTTAGCCGCTTTGCTACGTACCGCTATTGACAACTATGACAATAATAAAAAGCAACCATAACATTATTTGTAAATTACGATTTATATATACGTACTACATAAGGCTCGAAAAGCTCGATAAGAGCTTGGGCTGGCTCGTTATATATTACAAGCTTGTTTTTATGATTGAGCTTAAACTTGTTAAAACCTCATCTCAAACAAGCTCGAGTTTCTCAATAAAAACTGATTATCGCGAGTTCAAGCCACATGATGTGGACCGATCAAGATTAGCAAAAAGAAAGAAGCTAGATAGAAATTAAGGGAGAGATATTTGAGACAATTTTCATATTTCGTTTCATATTCTCACAAACAACGTATGTTACCCATTAGCATGTACTTGATCCACTACTAAGAAAATAAAGAAAAACAACTCTTGAAAATCAAATAACCGTAACATGGAAATTGTGATGCATGGTGGCTTGATCATGTCTTCATGGTTGCATGAGGCACGTAACACCACAATAATCATATAGTTGGTTACATAATGCAAATCTAAATACCCTCTAAAGATGACAAACCTGTCATTAGATTAGACTACTAAAGTTTCTAAGGACATAATTTTTGCTAACTTGGTGGTGTTTGGGTTTCATTTCTTGTAATATTACTCTGATTTTGATTTTTCTTAATTGCAGCGCCATTATGACGATTATCACGTAAGTCTTTATTTTCATTTATTTAATTAACTTTTTAAACTTCTTGTAGTATATATTCATACCCTGCTGTTAATATGAATGGGTTACAAACTAGAAGTGTTTATGGTCCGGTTTGGATGGTTTTTAGGCCAAACAATGAGCGAAACCGTTAACAACGGTATTTAATCATTGTTAACCATAACCAAACGTCAAAAATTTAATCTAGTCCAAGCATAACCAAACCAAACCAAACCAAACCAAACCAAACCAAACCATTACTAACAATTTGGTTTAATGGGTTGGGTTTATCAGGCCAAAAAAGGAAATTAAACAAACCCTAAACCCTAACATATTTAATAGGATGATTAAAATCAAAACGGGGAATGGGTCCAAACATGTAATTTTTGGCATGACCTTGCCTTACATAAACATATTAATTTACATCTTTTGATTTTAAAGATAAAACACAACTTTATGTGAAGATAAAATAACTTTACATTAGAGAAAAACTAAATATGATCAAGTGAACTGTTCAGTTCTGGACGGTTTTCAAACCAAACCGTTCAATCGGGTTTGAAAAAGTTTGAAAGACCAACCAGAAAACCAAACTGATCATCGGTTTGACTGAATGAATTTTGTGGTTGTTCTGAACAATGTTTGGTTGGTGGTCTTGCAGGATGAGCTGTGAGATGTTGTAGCGATTCCCACTCGGCCCACTTGGCAATATAGTCTTGTCTTCTTCTTTATGTTTACATGTAACACCCAGATTGTTGTACTTATGTAGAGCCTGAATTGTGGTCTTCGGGCAGATAAGTTGCATTTTTATGCGAGTTTTCAACTTTTTTTTGCTTATAATCACCTAATTTAATGTAGGTGCGTTACATTTAAGGTGTTTGTGTTTTTATCAAATTTCTTTAAATGTAATAGTGGTCACTACCAATGTTATTATGTTAACCACCATTCACCACAGTCAGCTACCACAACAACTCCACAGTTCACCACCTTTAATCTTCATCATCACCACAACTTTGGATCTGGAAAACTAATAAATCAAAATAACTATGAATTATATTAAAGAGAAAAAGACTACAATTAACGGTTTTGTGTGTAGTGGAGAGGAGAATGTGAAAGGGGTTCTAATTTACCATATATTGTTATTATTACTAGTAATCAGAAAAGAGGAGAAGAAAGTGGTAAGTAAGAATCGAACTCATGACCTTAGTCTGCGCGCAAAGGAAGAAGACGGATTTGCCACCGCAACACGTATAAGATTTGTTTAATGTCTCACAATTTATTATTATGGGTCATCAATTAAAAAAGATCAATTAAAAAAGACTGGGGTCAACCGAAACTTCTATACTATAAGCTCGGTATAAATTCAAAATCCAATGGGGTCGCTTGACCCCGTTCCTCTATGTATAACTCCGCCCCTGCATACTGGTATTAACTCTTTGGAGAAACTTACCACCATGCCAACAAGGGTCTTTGGTATACACTCCCGCCAACGTGTGTGTCTATATGTTGTTGCGGAGGATTATTGTATAAATGCCTAAAAGCGACGAAGCCACCAGAATACGATACGTGTCCTTGGATCGAAGAGTAATCCATCCGCTAGAGACGGCCCCATATACATAAGAATTAAATCACCCGAAATATATAGGGCCTCATTTTCCATACTATTGTGTAATTATAGGTCCATTTCAATTTCAATTCTGTAACCCAATTTCACCAATCAATTTAGAATTCATATTTTCATTTCAAATTCCACGCCTTCATTCACGCAAACAGTTCAAACGGAGTTTCCAAAATCAAATACCATATTTCCTAAATCCTAACTAATTGTCTAATCAAATCCCAAATCATCGGAGAAGACATCGGTAATAAGTTTTCAAAATGAGGATTGCCATGATCAGTGGCGGATCCAGGAATTTTTTCCAAGGGGTTCACTGTTTTTAGATGCCCCAATTTCATAGGGCCTAAACCACTACGCTTACTGTGAAACTTTGTAAGGGGGTTCACCGTAGGGTATTTTAGGGGGTTCACCCCAGTTTTTTTACCTACCGTTACACTAAAATTTCAAAACTCGGGGGGTTCCTGTGCACCCCCCGGCTTCACTTAGGTCCGCCCCTGGCCATGATTCCATTCTTAATCAATAGAAAAGAAACTATCCGTGCAATCTGCTATCGAGAACCGAAACCACCACCGAGAACATTCAATCAAGAAACGATTGTTCATATTTTGAATCTCCAAACTACAAGAACAACCTCCAAATGTTAATGAACCTCTAAATGTTGATGAACCACCAAATGTTAATCAACATAGAAATGTTGATGAACCTATGGATCTTGATGAAGAAATAAATATTGAAAATGAAGTAAAAGAACCTCTAAATATTTACGATCCAAGTAAATGAAATAATATTAATAGTAGTTTAAAAGATCAACTAGTAGAAAAAGGTCCGGTTAAGATTTACGGTTTTAATTTTCCAAAAGATAAGCATTCAAGAAGCTTTAATTCTTCACATTATACGCAAAAGTTGTCGAATAGAGAAAAATACGAAAGAAAATGGTTAGTTTATTATATAGATGTAGATAGAGTTTTTTTGTTGTAAGTTATTTGGTGTGACATGTACAAGTAGCTTAGCGAGTAAAGGTACTAATGATTGGATGAATATGTCTTCTAAACTAAAACAACATGAAGCAAGTAATGAACGTATTACAAATATGAGAGCATGGATTGAGTTAGAAACAAGATTAGTGATGAATAAAACAATTGATAAACAAACTCAAGATCGAATAAATAAAAATAAAAAACATTGGAAGAATGTGTTAACAAGAATTATTGCTATAGTAAAAACTCTAGGAAAAAAATAATTTAGCATTTCGTGGCAAAAATGAAAAAAATTATGAAGAAAACAATGGTAACGTTTTAGGCAAGAACATATTAGACAAATAAAGAATAAAGAATTTCATACTCATTACCTTGGACACAATAAGCAAAACGAACTAATCAACTTGTTAGGATATGAAACTAAATATTTTTCAATTATATTTGATTGCACTCCTGATACAAGTCATAAAACACAAATGTCGATCATCTCGTTTAGATATTTCATCAACCCCCATAGAAGTTAACGAATATTTTCTAGAATTTATAAAAGTAGATGATACAACCGGTAAAGGGCTTTTTTATGCTATTTGTGAAGAAATTAATAACATAGGACTTGATATAAATAATATTAGAGGACAAGGTTATGATAACGGATCAAATATGAAAGGAAAACATCAAGGTATGCAAAAACGATTGTTAGATATTAATGCTAGAGTATTTTATACTCCATGTGATTGTCATAGTTTAAATTTAGTACTTTGTGATATGGGTAAGTCGTGTAACAAAGGGAGTGATTTTTTTGGAGTCATACAACGTACATATTCAATATTTTCATCTATCAACCAAAAGATGGAAAATACTAAAAGATCATATACCAACGTTAACACTAAAATCATTATCACAAACACGTTGGGAAAGTCGTATAGAAAGTGTTAAGCCAATTAGATTTCTCACACCACAAATAAGAGATGCACTATGAGCATTATATGATGATTGTATTGATCCTAAACTCAAAAGTGAGGCTAAAGGTTTGACTACATATGAGTTTGAAAACTTTGATTTTTTATTAGGAGTGGTTATTTGGTATGATATTTCGTTGGCAATTAATTCACTTAGTAAGAGCTTACAAGAACAAAATATGTGTATTGATGATGCTATAACTCAACTAAATAGGCTTATGTGTTTATTTGAAAAATATAGAGAAAATGGATTTGAAAATGCGTTAATTGACGCTAAAGAAATAGATATAGAGATGAATGTAGAATCTAAGTTTTGTGAAAAAAACGTACTATTCGTAGAAATAAACGATTTGATGAAAATGTTGATAACGAAACTACAAAAAGTCCTATTGTATTGTTTAAAACTAATTACTTTTATATATTATAGATCATGCTATCTCTTCATTTAAAACTAGAATTGATCAATTTATTGAGTTTGAACATATTTTTGGTTTTCTATTTAGTATGAAAAGGTTAAAGTCGTTTGATGATGATAGTTTAAAAAAATATTGTATTAATCTTGAAAAATCTTTAGAATTATGTTAACTATTCTTGTAACTGTTGCTTCTACCGAAATAAGTTTTTCCAAATTAAAATTGTTAAAAAATTATTTAAGATCTACAATATCACCGGAAAGGTTAAACGGGCTAGCTATTTTATCAATTGAAAAAGATTTGTTAAAAAAATTGATTATAAAAGTTTTATTAAAGAGTTTGCATCTAAATGTAAGGCCCCAAATCCGGGAGGCCTCACTTGTTGGATTTACTCATTCACAAACAATTATTAAACTTGAATATCAAATAACGCAGCGAAATCATTCATTCATCATAATTAAAACTTGTTCAAACATGCGGAAGCGTAACATTGTCAAATACATAAACATAACATAAACAACTCATAACGGGATGCCAGTCTTCATATCATCCGAGTAACTCTTCTCACTTGCCAAGCATCACCGTCCATCACCATAACCTGCCCTTAACCTGAATGTGCATACTAAAAAGTCAGCTACGCTGGTGAGTTCTAGCTTTACATAAAACCTTAACATAAACATTTTGCCAAAAACATAACATACATTTGTTTAACAAAAGCGTACGTAAAACATGCAATAACTTAACATTATCATAACATAAGTCAACATGAACCGAATCTGCGCCTTCTCGTAACCGTCAATTCTGTACATCGCATACCAGCGGATGAACTTAAGGCTCGTTACCTCTAAGTCATCCGTCACACAGTCCCCTAAGGCTCGTTACCTCTAGGTGAACCAAACATATCTCTCCTAAGGCTCGTTACCTCTAGGTAGACCAAACATACGTCTCCTAAGGCTCGTTACCTCTAGGTAGACCAAACATAACTTAGGCATTATTTCCCGCAAGGAATAGTACCTTCCATCGGGATCCCGGTAATCCCATGGGTGACCGTCGTCACCCCATCATCAACCAGTTGTACAACCGTTAGCCAGCCACAAAGGCCCACCGTAAGGGTGAGGCCAATACATACATACATACCTTAGCTCCCGTAGGAACTCGTGGCAGATTCGTTCATTCGTGACTTTCATAAAACCTTTACCTCATTTTAGTTAAAGCATTCGTACGTTTTATTAAACAAAACATCATCTCTTTCGTAAACTTCATTTGACAAAACATTTCATAAACATCATCTCGTAAACATCATTTCGTAAACATCGTTTCGTAAACCTCATTTTAAAAACATCATTCCGTATGTATGCACACCAGACCAAAAACATTTAATTAAAACATTTAAAGAAGGGCTTCTAGAACTCACCTGATAAGCTAATGTGGGTTGTCCTAAACAAGGTCCAACAACGTCACTTCCGATCTGAATTGATTAGTTAAATACACATCAGACCAATACCGACTCTAACGGTTTAACCATTCTAAACATACTAACTTTACTTAACCAGCCTGATTCCTGCACACTTAGCAAGTGCGTAGGGGCTTGTTCTTGCGTACTTAATAAGTGCACATACTTTGCTTCATGCGTACTTGATAAATACACAGTACCTTCTTCATGCGTACTTGATAAGTACGCATGACCCTCTTCATGCATACTTGATAAGTACGCAGGATCCTCTTCTTGCGTACTTGATAAGTACGCAGGATCATCTTCATGCGTACTTGATAAGTACGCACGAACTGCTTCTTCGCAAAAACCCTAACTTTCGCCTTCGGGTCTGATCACGTCAAGATCCCGAATTTGTTTACTTCAAAACGTTTGCTTTCCATTAAGGAACTCAAATCTATGTTTATCTTTCAGTTTTATCCATGAAAACGTTACCTTTTCACCCAAAACCCGAAAAACCCAAAAACGAACAAAAACTCAGATTTAGGCCCGATCGTTACCTGAATCGAGTTTCTGATCCGGAGGTTCTTCTCACGAGCTATGGAGCAACACTTTGCTGAAATCTCGGGTCGATCCGCCAACTTTATCTCTCTACGGTTTCTCTCTCTAGAACTTGCAAATGAGAGAAATAGGTGGTGACCTTGGCTATTTATAGGGAATGCTCCCCTTCTAGCCCGCCGGCCCATCCGAGCCGACCCGACATGCCTCGTTCGTTTATTCCGTTATTTTAACTGTCTTTTTATTTTTGGGATGTTACACTAAAAAAGCTAGAAAAATAAACTTAATCTAATCATATTTACAAATCTATGTACATGCAAAAAGAATGGAATATCACAAAAAAGAAAAGTTTTTAACTCCGTCAACTATAAAATTTTTTAGTTTAATATTGCCGGTCCCAAACCCGGATAAAGAAGGAAGGTTTATAACATTTCATTTAGAATGAGGCCCCAGAATTATGGTTCGCTTAGCTCCCTCAAAACGGTTGAGCCGCCCCTGCTATCCGCAACCTATGTATATAATTACGATGATAATTATGTATGTTATACGCACAACACATCGGCATTTAAAAATATTATTTTTTATAATAAAAGTACAGCAAAACTATACTCAAATTATAGATAATAAAATGCTTTATTTCATGGTGCAGTTTTAAAAAAAATAATGTCATATAAAAGTTATATGCAATTAAAAAATATGGGGGCCACACACTATAACCAGGCCAACACTGGTCTTTGGTATACACTCCCGCCAATGTGTATGTGTGTATATATATAAAACACTAGTTTAGAATCCCGTGTATTACACGGATTGAATAAAATAAAATGTAATATGTTAACTTGTACACTCGTCAAAATATGTCTTTAAATAAATGTACTTTGACGTGACAGTTGTAAATTATGTTAAGTTAATTTTTAAAATATTTTTTTAACTGGATATTAATTTTTTTTATCTAATTAATAATGTAATTTATATTAAGTTTATTTGGTTAATGGTATAATAACTATCCATAATTAAATAATAAGTATCCAGAATTAGATCTATATAAGTATTTTAAAATATTTTTTTTAATATTATTAGAGGAAATTACAGAAATCGTCCTTTATGTTTATACTGTGACAACCGGCATTTTCAGGTTAACTCCGTTAACTCAAACCTCGTTAGTTCAAACATTTTTCGTTACAAACTCAGTTATCTCAGTTAGTCGCACGTACATTGCATTTAATTAGGATTAATTAAATGTGTCAGTCAGTTCGCACACATCGGATCACACTCGAGTCTAACCCGGAACGTTGGTGATTAATCGAAATTAACATTACGAACATTAATAATTTATATTTAATATAAATTACGAGTTTTATGTGATTCTATGTGATTACGTGAATTATATGAATATTATCGTTTTCGTACGCGTTTATCGTGTGTAAATCGTATTTAGTATTTTTATAAAAGTTAGTGTTTTTATAAAAATAAAAATAGAATGTTTTAATTATTAATTGAGTTAGTAATTAATTAATTAGACACATGGGCCTTAATTAAGCCCGCAGGCCAAACTAATTACCCATTAGTAATGGGATAAGGATAAAATTTAAAAAAAAAAACTTATCTAAACCTAACCACCATCAAAGTCGTGGACTTCAACCCCCACCCCCCTTGGATCGACCGAAACTTCAAGCACTCGTAGGACCTTCGTTCGAGCCCCGATCGTGAATCCGGAAGTAGATACGTGCTAGTCTCGACGTTTCTAACGTCTCTACGTAAGTCGTTTCGTTCAATTTCATCACTTTTTGATTCCTAAATTTTAGATCATAACCCTAGTTCATCCAAACATGGATTTTTATAATAAAAATGTTAACTTTATTATTGTTTTGCATGTATTTGTTGATTTTATGGTTATTTGCAAAACCCTAGATCCGTGTGGTTAGTAACTTGTTAAATATTGAAACTTTTTTATTATGTGATGTTTAGAAATCGCATGTTAGGCGTGGATTATGATTAATATAGTTGTAGTTATATTAGTTGAATGATTTGGAATCGAATTGACGTGTTACTTGTGTAAACGAAACGTGTAATGGACAAATTACTAAAAGAGGAAACTTTTTATGAATTCTATTTTGCATGCTAGACGTGATTAGGATGATGTGATGATGGTTATGAGCTACTTGATACATGGTTAGATGAATTGTGAAATCAGATTTTGAATACATAACCAGGTTTTACAAACTTTCCAAATAAGGAAACTTTAATTGTTAAAAGTGGTTATAACTTGCTAATTAGACATGTATGATATGGTTTAATGATTGGTACATATTAGTTAGGACATAATAACATGTTGCAATGTGTTGGATTCTTGAAACCGTGCATATCTCTCATAGCTTACTATTTATGGAAACTTTCTAGTTTTGGAAACTTACTATTTTTGAAAACTTTCTATTTATAGAAACCTGCTATTTTTGGAAACTTTCTATTTATAGAAACCTGCTATTTTTGGAAACCTTCTATTTATAGAAACCTGCTATTTTTGGAAACTTACTATCTGGTTAGAACAAATAGGATTTGTTGCTAAGTGTTACAGCATGATCATTTGTGTATAATATAGAAGTATTATACTGAACAAACATTTAAATCATTAAACGGGTCACCAACGGGTCGTCGGGTCAAACTTGGTCAAACTTAGTCAAACTTAGTCAAACTTGGTCAAACTTAGTCAAACTTGGTCAAACATGGTCAAACATGAGTCAAACTTGTAAACTCTTTTCAAACACTTAAACAATGGGATTGTTTGGATACTTAGGGTTTGTATCAACTTGCACAAACATACACTTATAAACCGGTGTTTATAGGTGGCAGTTAGTCGTCAAGCATTTTAGGTTCGCTTTCTTTCACACATACTCTAAGGTGAGTTTCACGGCCCCTTTTTCTTACGTTTTAAACTTGGGGGAGAAAACATGGGTACGAACATTTAGATCTTACGTTTCTTTTATATCACTTGTGTACTAAGCGCAAACATATCATGAAAGTCCTTACTTATCGAACCGTTAGTATATGGGTTAGCGAGGAAATCTTGAGTAGTACTACTGGGCACTGACAAGCCCCACCCGCGTTTGTCGTGCTAACACGACAGGTAGTCGAACGGGTGTAACATTTACCTAAACATTTACCATTGATTGTGATAGTCATGGTGGAAGGCAGTTCAAACATACAAACAGTCAGCTTCGGTGTCGAAACGCTTTAGTAACATGTACTAGGTTAGCTACCTATGATATAATTGAATACGGTATTATCTAGTAAACTTTACAAACATTGAAACCTGTGAACTCACCAACCTAGTGTTGACACGTTTTAGCATGTTTTCTCAGGTAATTAAGGTACAAGCACGAGCTAAGGCATGCATGCATACGAAGTCTATCATTTGCAAACTCAAGAATTATTTATTTTAATTATCGTTGAATTGTTTATTTTGGCGCAACTGTTTTGGCGCATGTTTTTCATTTAACTTTTTCGCTTCCGCAAGTCTTACATTAAATCAGTATTTTCATTACTAGTGTTGCATCGTGACTATGAGCAAGACTAGTGGTTTTTATTAAACTCATATAGAGTCGTTCAACGTAACTAATGACTGAGATCCTGTTATGTCACGCCCCTAACGGTAAAACTCCGTTAGTGGATTTTGGGGGTGTGACATATACCATTTTTTACTATATGTCCTTTAGCTAAAAAATGTCAGAGATCATCCTTTACATTTTACTTTATTGCAGTTTATATTCTTTTAGGCTAACGGGCGTTAAGTTTTTCTGTTAACTCCACTCATGTGCTTTGCACATAAGGGTCTTTTGGTATTTTTACTCACAAATATATATATATATATATATATATATATATATAAAGAAAAAGAGTAAATTATATTCAACTCTTTCTCTCTCTCTGCCCACTACCGCCATAGCACCCGTCAACTACCACCATCATCACCAGTCGACCACTGCACCACTTCCCTCCTCTGATCTGAGCACCACCACCGGCCGACCACCACCGCCATAACACCCATCAAGCTAGGTGTGCTCTGATTACGCGTTTGGCACCGCAGAAAAAGTCCCTAATCAGATATGAGCACCACTTCCGGCCGACCACCGCACCACCCCCTACTCAGAGAGTACTCGATAGTGAAAATTGGAAACCGCCTTGCATCTCAAAGAGTACTTGAAACTGAAACCCTAATTTCAGATTTTTAGGGAAATTGGTGACCGGGTCTGGAAAAAGGTGAGAAAGGCCTCCTCCGCTGGTCGGTGTTGCTGTTTGAGGTTTGATGGAATCGGAAATTGAAGGATTCAGAGATCTGGTGCGGCTGATGGAAAGATGCAAGGAGTTTTGATTTGGTTTTTTCTTCAGCTACTACCTAGCATACCCGTTCTTCAGTTGAGGGGGATTAGGGTTCGATTGGGGTGTGATTATGTTTGTCCGGTCACACTGTTAACCACAAACCCACCTAAATCAGACCCGTTTTTCAGTTGTGGGAGATTAGGGTTTGATTTGGGGTTGCATTAGCAAGCTTCAGGGAATGTTTAGATTCTAGGGTTTGAATCGTTGGTGGTGGGTCTGGCTATAGGCATAGCGACGGTGGTGGTCTGGAATGGTGGAGAGGAACGAGAATCGGAACAACCTGTAGTGGTGATCGAATGGTGGTGGTTGGCTGTTGGTGGTGGTGGCTGGTGGAGAGAGGGTTTACTTTATATATATTTTTTAATTTTAGTAAAATCCTTTTGTGGGTAAAAAGATCAAAACACCCTCATGTGCAAAGCACATGACTGAAGTTAACTGAAAAAGTTAACCTCTGTTAGGCTAAAGGACATTAACCGCAACATATATAAACGTAGAGGATGATCTCTGATATTTTTTGAGCTAAAGGACATACAATAAAAAATGGTATAAACATAAAGGACGATATCTGTAATTTACTCATATTATTATTTAATAAGGTCCGCGTGTTATTTAATTCGAGTAAGTGGTTTTGGCGGGAAAAAGAAAGTGAGATTAAAGGATAGAGTGACACGTGGCAAAACATGTAATCATTTATTAGGTTAATGATTTGAGTAGGACAAGGATGTGTGTATTTGATGTGTGTTTAGAACGTATCTGATCTTGTGATCATACGTTAGCAGGTTTGGAGTCTGAGCAAGAGGGCAACTGCTGGGCAAGGCTTGGATTTTCACGACTGTGAGTTTCTAATCCCCTACTTTTAAACTTTTTACTGTTTTTGGGGCTATCGTACATACTTGCAAGAGGTGTTTACTATATTAAACGAGTTAAGAGTTTTGAGTTTAACTCGAGATGTTTTATGAACTAAATCCTTCATTAATGATACAGAGGGTCTACGGGGTGTCAGTGTAATTATAGGAGCTAGGGCTAAGAGAGTTATTGACGTGTATGTCGTGTTAAGGGCTAGCCTGGGTGAGTCGGGATATAAGCTAAACGCTTATGTGTGTGAGTAGGATATGTTATCCTTGTGCTTTATGTGGGGTGCAGGTGTAGTTAATGAGTCATGTAAATGAAGGGTGATGTTATGTGTTTTATATTTGTGTTGTGTTTGCATCATTGTTTTTATGACACGACAAACGGGATTGTGAAGGACGAAGTCCTTCGAGAAGTCACCAAAGGTGACATTATTGAGCAGGTTAATGATGGGATCGAGGTGTGTCGAACGCCCCGACGAGGGTGTAGTGATGAGGTATATGTTTGTGAGCATATATATGTGTTAAATTGCATACAAGTGTTGAGTTATATTTATTGTGCGTGAAGTGATATTATTGTGATGTGTAAATGATATTAATGTGGTGTGTAGACTTAGATTGACTGTTGTGTCTGGATGAGGACATTGTGTTTCCAACTGTTGTGGCAGTTGGCTTGTGAGAGTCTTGGTTAGGGCTGGTTAAGTCGCTGTCTAGAGGTTGGTTAAGATAATCAATGTATGTGATAAATTTTGAGTTATCAGAGTGGTCAGCTTGATCCATGTCGGAGTGACTTATTAAGTTATAATGGCGGGATGAGTCCGGGGTGGTCAACTCTTTGGGATATCATAAGATAACATGGGTTATTTATATGATGATAATTTATAAAACAAATTTACAAGGACCGGAGGGTCCTGAGTGGAGATAAATATTAATTATGATGAGATGATTTTTATTTAAATTAAACTATTAGAACTCACTTAGCGTAGCTGACTTTATATGTACGTTAGATTGTGTTGCAGGTGAGCTTTGGGGTCGACGTATCTTGGCTTAGGAGCAGTGCTACTTGGATCGATGTGCAGACATTCGTGAGGTAAACATAATGACGATAATGACATTAAATAGTAATTATTCTTTTAGAAAGACTTCCGTTGTATGTTTGTAAAATAAAATGAATACTTTTAAAAAGGATACTCAGTGATGAGAACCAACTATGGGGTGTCTGGATTGGGGCCTTTCATGTTTCATCAATGCATGAAAGACCTTGAGATTGATCTACATTTAATCAAGGATTTGGTACTCGCATAAACTCTCAGAGTTCACTATGCAATGACCACTACTCAGACTGCTGACACTCTCAGTAAATGACTCTCGACCACCCGGTTTGCTACTCTCCATTTCAAGTTACACGTTATTCCGCACGTCTAGCTTGAGGGGACATATTGGACGATACATCTTTACCGATATTATAGTTGGTTATATTTTAAGTTTATCAATACTTTAGAGATAATACTTATGTCATTAGTTTGTTACTTTTTATTATTTTCTCCTTTTGTAACATCTGAGTATATAAAGTATATAAAGAGATTCTCATGAATTATTGAATACTAGTGGGTAACCCCGTGATACGGGGGAGTATACAATTTACAGATTTTTAGCCGTCTTTCGTTAGTTTATCAATTGGTTTGTAGTTAAGGGAATTGACTTTTTGTACAACACAACTCGGAACCAATCACTTTAACAACAAAATCAAGATCTCGAAGCTAAATGTACATTGTTCATTAACAAGTAATCATATTTTTAATCATAAACCCATAAAGATTATCATCATGTAAATCAAAATGAGCTTTTATTTGTTCTAAATCAGGTCCAGTTATTTAATAAGTTTTTAAGGTTTACATTTTGGTTAAGTTTTATATTCATTCCATAATTGAACCTCAATTCTGAAATAAAGATAAAAAATACACCATTTATAAGTTAAAAATCAAAAACACCAATTATATAAATATTACAATGAAGAAACTTACAGCCAGATTTTGTCAAAAGCATTTGACTTTTAGTGTCAAAATCGAATAATCTCAACAATTTGACATCAAATAAAAAAAGTCGATAAGAAATTTTGTTAGAATCTAATGAAAATCAAGACTAAGGGAAATAGAGTTATTGGGCTGAGATATTTGATGCATTGTTGTTGAAGTTTTGATCTTGGACACTTATCAATAGGATTCACTTTTTTACCTTCTACTATATCTAACCTGATTTTTCAAAAATGTAAAAAAAAAACAATACTTTTTATCATACTAATTTCACTTACCGCCTCAAGCCAATGCTGCAATGCAAGCTTGTAGGCTTCCTTTTCTAGCCTGCAAAAAATCAAGAATAAGTACACAAAAATGTGATTAAAATGGAAATAATCGAACATGTTAAAAGTCGTCCAAAGTGTGTTGAAAATGCATAAAACCTCTATTACAAAAGTTAGATTATCATTGTGATAGCCTAATTTTCCAAATCAAATTCAACACCTTATTTTTGTATTAAACTCAAGAAACAAAAAGGATAACTCGATACGGCTACGACTTATATATATATATATATATATATATATATCTTTTAGGCTACTTATAATTTTTTAAAACTTTAACATTTATTTAAAAAAAAGTTTTCAAAATATTAAAACATCTAATGAAAGTTGAATGATTTTATAGGGGAAAAACTGAGTGACTTTAGTGAAACACTTAGAAAACTTACTTTTAGAGAACAATGATTTCAACACCTAACCATTGATGAAAAGAGTATGAACATGTGTGTATCTCATTTGCAAATTTGGAACAGTGCATGGCCTCTTGCATACTTTCGCCAATTAGCTTCGAGTCCAACAGAAGAAAATGGGTGAAAGGGAAAAAAAGTTGAATAAAAAATAATATTAGTGGTTCAGATCTCTTCAAGGGTGAATCTTTTGATTTTAAAAGAATCATAGGGTCATTTGGGTTCAGAAAATCCATACTTTTCTCCATTCCTGTTCCATTGGTAAATTTCGAAACCTATAAATATAAAAAAGAATTATAAGCTTATAAACAAAAGTTTAATATATAAGAACCAAAGTACATATGGGTGCACAAGTGGGGTTGCAGACCTCTGTATACAAAAAAAATAAGCATACGATACTTAAACCAAACTACCATCAATTAGAACAGAATGCCCTAATTTTCAACTTCATTTTGTCAAAAGGAATTTTAGACAAATTGATTTAGATTAATTCAAATCTCAGTAACTATACCATAAACTGTAATAGTAAATAGGTAGAACTGAAAAACTTGCGTGTGAACAACCGGTATGCATCTGGTAATGTTAGCGAACTTAGTAGCGAACTTACTAAGTTCGCTTGTTTAGTATAGGGGCGAGTAGTTTGTTAGCTTTATCTATAAATAGCTTCTTTGTAACATTATTCAAGTTATCAATCAAATCATTCCAGTTTTACCCCCAATTATTCTTTCTCATTTTGTCTCTCGTTTATCATCCTCACTTGTTTTAGCGATCTCGTTTATCATTCTCGCTTGTTTTAGCGATCATTCTCGATATCATAACATGGTATCAGAGCCTATATTTTTTTTTTTTTGAACAAATAAGCTTGCGATTTATTCCACCAAAAAAAAAAAAACATACAACACCTCCTAGCGAGACGCTAGAAGGGGCACCCAAAACACCTAGGACACAAACGACGACCTACATACAAAAGACATTAAAACAAATTAAAATCGAATTTTAACCATCTATCAATGCTTAAACTCTTCCACCTAGCCCTTTGCTTCATGCAGAGAAACGTATCCTCCTTTATGTCTTCTACAACCTTTGAAGTAGCCGTCCCCTTCCCTTTGTAGATCCTTTGGTTTCTATCGATCCAAATCCTCCAAAGGGCTGTCATGATGATGGCTAGGATTGCTTTCTTCCTTTTACCATTCACTTTCAGATCAGCCACTGCCAAGAACAACTGTTTGATCGACCCACTTGTAGCTATCACCGGAACCTCCACCCAAACCCCAACAGACCACCAAATAGATTTAGCCGAGAGACACGAGACTAGAAGGTGGTTTACCGTCTCTATACCATACCCACATCTAGCGCATATTTGATTATTAAGATTCACTCCTCTCCTTTCCAGTTCCACTACCGTCGGAATTTTACCATCAAGGGCTTTCCAAGAGAACATGTTGGCCTTCGATTTCGATTCTGTGATTTTTTTTCCTTTTTCCGCACTCATTCTTCGTTGTTTCATTCGTTTTCTCATTTTTGTGTCAATTGGGGGTTATTTCATGTTTTGATCCGTTCAAAACATTCGTTTTATGTTTCTAATCATTCCTACGGTTGGATTTCTTCATATACTTCTCTGATTTTGAGTTATGATGATTTCTGGATCGATTTCACGTTTTTCTGTTCGTGCAGGCGAACTTGTCGCAATAGTTTGTTACGTTCTCCTGTTCCTTTCCTGTTCCAGCGAACTTAACAAGTTCGCTTCTTGGCGAACTTAGCAGGTTCGCTTATTCGAGTCTTCATTTTCTTTCTGATTTTATCATGCCTCCTACTATTGATCCCGCAGTTGTTGTTCCTATGGATTCTTCTAATCCTTAGTTCTTACATTCATCTGATCATCCGGGTCTCTTACTTATTTCTAAAACTTTTGACGGCTCTTCTTTCGGATATTGGAAACGTGCCATGTCCATTGCCTTATCTGCTAAGAACAAACTTGGTTTTGTTGATGGGACTGTTGTCAGACCTACTTCCTCTCCTAATCTGGAGTTATGGAAAAGATGCAATGATATGGTTATTTCTTGGATTTTGAACACTTTGTCCAGTGATACCAGTGAGAGCGTTTTGTATGTTGAGACTGCTCGTCAACTCTGGATAGAGTTAACTGACCGGTATGAACAGAGTAATGGGGCCAAGTATTATCAATTGCATAAGTCTCTTTTTGCTATTTCTCAAGGGAATGATGATGTTGCTACGTATTTTACCAAAATCAAAGCTGTTTGGGATGAGCTTAATGCAATCGAGCCTATTCCTCCTTGCACATGTGGTACTTCCCAACTTATGGCTAAGCGCGAAACAGATCAACGTTTGATGCAATTTCTTATGGGTCTTAACCCTTGTTATGACATGATTCGTGGGAATATTATCATGATGAAACCTCTTCCCTCAATCAATGAAGCTTATGCTTTTCTCATTCAAGATGAGAAACAAAGGGAGCTTCATTCATCGGCTCAGTTTATTCCTCAGAATGCTTCTATGAATGCTTCTGTGCAGGTACCAACGAATTATAGTGCTCGGAAAGGTTCTGTTTGTTCTCATTGCAAGAAGCCAGGACATGATGCCAGCAAATGTTATCGTTTAATTGGGTTTCCTAAAGATTTCAAATTTACTAGACCCAAAGCTGCTGCTAATGCTGTTTCTGATGCTGGGGTTACTGTTCCTACTTCCGGTGCTCCTAATGCTCTTTCTTCTGAACAATACATCAATCTGTTGCAACTTCTTTAGCAGAATTCTGGGGTTCAGGGTGGTGTTCCTAATGTTCAACAACTCAGCTTTGCTAATTTTGCAGGTATTAGTGCTTGCAATTCGACTACGGTCGATACTACTTGGATCATTGATACCGGTGCAAGTAATCACATGTGCTTTGATTTCAATTTACTTTCTGATGTTCAATTGCTTAACTCACCCGTTTATGTTCTTCTTCCAAATGGGCATGTCTTAACTGTTACGCAGGTCGAAACATTTAATCTTACCAAGACGTTTTCTATTTCTAATGTCTTCTTTGTGTCTCAGTTCAAGCACAATCTCTTATCTGTTCCTAAACTTTGTAGGGATACAAAGGGTCTTGTTCAGTTTTCTGAAACTACTTGTTTCTTGCAGGCCCCTTCGCTGAGTAGTCCGTTGGTCCTGGGAGATCTTCTCAACGGCCTTTATCTTTTGAATCCAAATAAACTTTTCTCTATTACAGTTGATTCTTTTTCTCACTGTAATTCTGTTGTTTCTTTGAAACTTTGGCATACTCGTCTTGGTCATTTACCTTTGTACAAACTTAAGCAATTGAATGTCTTTACTGGTGCACATGATTATTCTATTGATGATTGTTCTGCTTGTCCTAAGGCTAGACATCATAAACTGCCTTTTGCATATAGTAGTATATCCAGTTCTCAAATGTTTGATCTTATTCATATTGATACGTGGGACCGTATCGATCTACTACATTTGATGGATATAAATATTTTCTCACCATTGTTGATGATTTTACTAGAACTACTTGGACTCATCTTTTGACAACTAAAGACAATGCCTTTCCTATTCTTCAAGGGTTCATTGAAATGGTTGAGACTCAGTTTAGTATCAAAGTGAAGCGTGTTCGATCTGATAATGCTTTTGAACTTGGTTCGGGTATTCATCATGCCGAGTATTTTAAACAAAAGTGAATTATTCATCAGACTACTTGTCCTGGGGTTCCTCAACAGAATGGGGTGGTGGAACGTAAACATAAGCATTTTCTCAAAACTGCTCGTGCTCTTATGTTTCAATCCAAGTTACCAATAAAATTTTGGGGTGTATGCGTTCTCACTGCTACTCATTTGATTAATATTTTCCCCACACGAGTTCTTAAGGGAAAATCTCCTTCTGAGATGCTCTTTTGTAAAGCTCCTTCATACACCTACCTTCGCACCTTTGAGTGCTTGTGTTATGCTTCTACTTCTACACCCCGGATGAGATAAATTGCAGCCTAGAGCTCAAGCTTGTATTTTTATTGGCTATCCCTTTGGAAAGAAACGTTACAAGCTTTATAATCTTGGCACTCGACAAGTTCTTGTTTCTCGGGATGTGACTTTTCTTGAGCACATTTTCCCTTCTTTACACTCTTCTGATCCTTCTTATTTGTCCCCTTCTATAAATGATCTGTTTGAGGAGACATATCCAACTGCTGTTCCTTCCTCTTCTTCGGCTACTCCTGAAGTTGATTCCACTCCTCCTAGTCCACCTCCGGAGCCCAGGAGATCTACTCGTTCTTCTATTACTCCTTCTCATCTACAGGATTATGTTTGTAATTCTGATTCTTCTATCGATTCGTCTTGTTTTCATACTTTGTCGAGTGCTTGCCAAGCTTCTCATTTTGTTAATCTTGCTGATATTTCTCCTGATTCCCAACAGCTCCTTTTAAATCTTGATTCTGTTAAAGAACCTTCTTCTTATCAGGAGGCTGCTAACCATCCTGCTTGGCAAGAGGCTATGACTAAGGAGTTTAATGCCTTGGAAAGAAATCAAACTTGGGAGGTTATGCATTTACCTAAAGGTAAAAAGGCCATTAAGTGCAAATGGGTGTATAAAGTCAAGTATAATGCTGATGGTACTGTTGAACGTTGCAAAGCCCGTTTGGTTATTCGTGATGATACTCAGAAAGCACGAATTGATTTTAATGAGACTTTTTCTCCTGTCATTTAGAAGGCTACTATTCGTAGTCTCATTGCTGTTGCCACTAAACGACAATGGGGTTTATATCAATTGGATGTCAATAATGTCTTTTTACATGGTGATCTTGACGAAGACATATATATGCTTCCTCCTCCTGGAATGCCTTTATCCTCTCCTGATCATGTACTTAAGCTCAAGAAGTCTATTTATGGTTTGAAACAAGCTTCAAGGCAGTGGTATGGAAAGCTTTATGATGCTCTTAAGACCAAAGGTTATATGCGGTCTCCCAATGATTATTCTTTATTCTCTAAGACGATGGGGGATTCTGTTGTTCATGTCGTTGTTTATGTTGATTACATTCTTCTTACTGGTAATAATGATCAAGAGATATTTGCTTTAAAGGCTTTCTTACATTCCACTTTCCGGATCAAGGATCTTGGCACTCTCAACTACTTTCTGGGCATTGAGGTTCTCAAATCTCCCTCTAGTCTTATTATGACTCAACGCAAATTTGCAAAGGATTTGCTGACTGAGATTCCTACCGATGATGTTTCTTCCGTTTCATCTCCTTTGCCTTTACATTTACAACTCAAGCTCAACGAAGGTCAAGTTCTTGATGATCCTTTGGCCTATCGTCGACTTGTTGGTAAACTCAATTATCTCACTCATACTCGGTCTGATCTTGCTTTTGCGGTTCAGTTTCTCAGCCAGTTTATGAGTGATCTGCGTGTTCCTCATTGGGATGCTGCGTGGCATACTCTTCGGTATGTCAAAGGCACTTGTTCTCAAGGGTTGTTCTTTAATAATGATCCTGATATGTCTTTGTCTGCTTATTGTGATTCTGATTGGGCAGCTTGTCCTAATACTTGGCGTTCTGTCAGTGGATATTTCATTTCTCTTGGGGGCAGTCCTATTTCTTGGAAATCCAAGAAGCAAGCTACTGTTTCTCTTAGTTCTGCTGAAGCTGAATATCGTTCTCTTCGCCGTGTCACACAAGAACTTGCTAGGTTGACTCGCTTGTTTGTGGAGTTTCGGCTTGATAATCTTACTCATGTTCATCTCAAATGTGACAGTCAAGCGGCTATTCATATTGCTAAGAATCTAGTTTTTAATGAGCGAACTAAGCATATCGAGTTGGATTGTCATTTTTTTCGTAAGAAACTTCAAGCTGGTTTGATTCTGCTTTCTCACACACGGACTTCTGATCAATTTATTCACAAAGAGCTTGGCTGGTCAACCGCATTTAGATATCATTTCCAAGTTGGGGTTGTATACACCTCCAACTTGAGGGGGGTGTTAGCGAACTTACTAAGTTCGCTTGTTTAGTATAAGTTCGCCCGGTTCAGTAGTTTGTTAGCTTTGTCTATAAATAGCTTCTTTGTAACATTATTCAAGTTAGCAATCAAATTATTTCAGTTTTACCCCCAATTATTCTCTCTCATTTTGTCTCTCGTTTATCATTCTCGCTTGTTTTAGCGATCTCGTTTATCATCCTCGCTTGTTTTAGCGATCATTCTCGATATCATAACAGGTAATGACCGTCATAGAGTGTATACGGGTCGTTTTGACCCGTTTCAAGTGTGTTATGCCTATAAACACTTCATAAATTGCGTAGAGGTCGTTTTCAACTATTTGGAGTGTTTATGATCATCAAGCGAGAGGTTATTATTTTCTGTAGTACACATACAAGCTTCAAAATAATCATAGTCCATGAGTAGAATTCAAAAAAGAATCTATACTAACTAATGTTTACATGATCATGATATGTGAAGTCAATAACAAAAAATAGCAAAAACAAAACTGAATTCAAAAGCAAAATTGTTATTTCTTTAAGCCTTTCATTGGGATGGAAGCCATGCATCTTGGGTATTATATTATAGATGTATCATAAGTTTGGTTTCATTAAGTTTCTATATTTCTTTTATATATAGTTATTTGGGTAGATTGTAGGTAAATGCTCTCAGTTTTGCAATGCTATGAGAATCTCTGAGTTCGTAACTTGTTGTATTTGATCAATAAAAGATATGTTTCATGAATAAGAAAAAGAATTTACAGAGCAGGTTCCAAAAAAGTAAGGTTGATAAAAATAAATTTGGTTATTATCCAACTACATGCACCTCTTTTTTCTTCTCTCGCTTGCTCTTAACCTCGTCAAAAAGATTTGTAGAATAAAAAGAAGTATTGATCTTTACTCAGTATTACCGACGAACTAAATTACATCAATATTGTAACATAAATCGACATTTCGAGAACAAAAGCTAATTTTTTTTATCAGTGACACAAAGTAAAAGCAAGTTCGTTAACTGTTCATATTCACTTGTTTCAATGGCTGCATTGGGTTTATTTATAACCTTATCTGCATGCTAATTTAATTCGAGAAGGTATGCGTTCTAAATTATTAGTAATTCATAGAAATAAAAAAGAAAAAAATACCATAAAAAGTGAAGAAAGTTACAGGTAAAGAATGCCTCTTGTATTTGGCATCGTGAATCCGGTGCTCCACTACTCCATTGGACATGTTTTCAAACAATTGGAACTAAACAATTCGAATAGATCTACATCATCAGCTACAATATATTATCGTATCAGATTTCTTTCAAGAATCCTTGCAGCTTAGAAGCCCCAAAAATCCCAATCTACTAATCCTATCAGTAAACCTAATATAATCAATAGTAACAGTTCTTGGATAATCTATGATCACTACCACATCTAACTACAACCATGGTGGTAATTTAAGTTACAGCTGTAGATTACAAAAGCCTTAAAATCGATTAAATAACAAAATCGGCAGTGAAAGTAAAAACCCTAACAATCAAATTGACCAACATATGCTGGGAATTAGAGCAAGATGTTAAAGAACCCTAACAATTGAGTACTTTAAGGAACATACCAAGAATGAGCATCAACACCTTTTTTGCTGGAAAATTCATGTCAGGAAGTGAAACAACCAAATGCCGCTTGGGTACGAAAACCATATGCATCAACCGGTATGCATCTTGAACGACCCTTCTTCTCACGAAGAGAAGATTATGCTTCTTCTAAGACTTACCTGCTGAACTGAGGGGAATAATCAAGATGCGAAGAGAGCAGGTGGGTTTGTGGATTGAAATCGTTGGCGGTGCGTTTTAAGGAGCGAAAAGAAACCGACGGAAATTGATGATCACATTCAATGGAAGAAGGACAGTTCAATCACATGAATTGAACCGGCGTAAAATCTGACGGTTATGATGGTGTAATCACATGAATTGAATGTGGTTCTGAAGACACGTCTCCGACGGAATTGAAGAAGCAAGCTCCGACGTCTTAAACCCGGTGGAGAAGTTGCGTCTTAAAAATTTGTGTGAATCTATACCTATTATAAATAAAGGTTTCTAGGGACACATGTCCAATTTCTAGAGCACCTCGCTTGGTTTTTCCCCGCCTAAAACACTTTCTGGAATTTGGTACATGCGGGTAGAGGTGTACAAATCGGGTTTTTTTAGGAAACCGGTTCGGGTTTAAAACCGGGTCGGGTTGGGCAAAACCCGATTGGACCGGGTCGACGTACAAACCGGTTCGGGTCACGAACCGGGTTCAAGAATCATCGAACCCAACCCTACCAAACCGGATCGGACCGGGTTGAAACCGGGTTGGCTACTAAACCGGTTCGGGTCTCAAACCGGTTTACCCGGATTTAAAAAAAAAAAAAAAACGTTAATTTTTTAAAAAATTACCCGGATACAACTCACACCTATTTATACAAGTTATAGGGGCTCCAAAATACAAAAAAAACAAAAAAAAAACGGTCATATACCCGTTCCAACGGCTATAAAGCCGTTAAAATCGAAAATCCAACGGCATGAACCGGTTCGGAACCGGTTTGAGAACCGGGTCGGGCCCGAAACCGGTTTGAGGGTGAAACCGGACCGGGTCGGGTTAAGAACTGGTATCCAAAAAAATTTTAAAAACTGGTAAAACACCTACGGTTTGGATCGGGTTTCGGATCGGGTTTTTTGAAACCGGTTTGGTTGTGAACCCGGTTCGGGTCGGGTTCCGGGGACCCGGTTTGAAACCGGTTTTTTTGCCCACCTCTACATGCGGGTGGTAAAGCCCGATTTGCTCCAGTTATCTGAACCCGTTCCTTTATTCTCTTTTTTCTTTAGTTTAGGGTTTCTAATAGAGTAGCCATTCTATTCCACCCGTTCTTTTCGATAGAGCAGCAGCCGCAAGACCGTCCTCTCCTCCACTGATAGAGCACCCGCAGGTCTGAAAATCCAAGATTGTATTCGCCGCCGTGTTTCTTTGCTGCTCTTCCAGGTTCTCCTTCCCGTATTTTGTGTAATCATCTAATCGTATTTTCTACTGTTTGTATTTGCATCTCTCTCCTACTAAACAGTCGATCTGCTTTCAGGTCCTCTCTTCCGTGATCGTATTTCGCGGCAGGGTTTCATCGCTGCTACGCCAGAATCTCCTTCACGTATTTGTGCAAGTATTTAGGGTTCCATCAAAGGTATATATTTCCTTGCCTCTTTTTCAATTTGCAACACGATTTCATTGAATCTCCTTTGTCGATTACTTAATTTGATTAAGTAATGGGATTCAAACAGGTGCTTCTGTTTGTCGATTACTTAATATAGATAGCTAATGTCTAAGGATTCAAATGGGAGATACTGTTTTAAGATGTTTTAGGCACTAAAGAGACTTTGTTGGCTTTCAGGCCTAATGAAAATGATTTATTTACATAAATATTTAACCCAATGGTATGCGGTTGTTATTTTATAGTTAAAGAGTGTTAATCAAGCATAATGTATAAGGATTGATTTGGACAAATATTGAACATTGTGTTTCACTTCATCTGTTTCTTTTATTTTTCTGTGATTCTTCATAAATATTGAACATTCTTTTCACTTCATATTGAACTAAGGATAAATTATCGAGACATTAATGCAAAATAAAATTAAACTACATTAGCAGTTTTCTGAAGTTTTTATGGAGTTCAACCTTTTTTTTATCTTTTATATTGTGTACAGTGTGAATATATTTTCATATTTTGATATCTTTTATAACACTTTAAAAACTATAAGCTTTTTTTTCTGTTATGAAATTCATTCCAACAGGTCCACACACACATACAATAATTTATTATATCACATAATAATATTTAGAAATTCGATTTTTATATTTATTTACATTAAAAGTTGATACAGATGACTGTGTGAACTGCTTTGAACTCTAATCTTGATGAGGAAATGGCAGTTGATCCTAATGTTTTCATTATGTGAAGAGGTAAAACTATTTTTATGGAAGTCTAATATTTTACTTCTCATTTATCTGATTCATCTTTTTATGAGGAGCAGGTTGGAGAATACCAATATAAAATCTTCATACTTTATTGCATATTTAGGTAAAATGTACTTATCTTTTTTATTGTTGGTAATCTTTTGCAGGCTAATTAGCTTTTTTTATCGATGGTGATCTGTTACATGTAACAACATATGAATGTCAATACTTAAAATTAACTATAAGTCTGTAACTTACCTTGCACATGGTGGAAAGTATTCTCTTCTTTTTGATTCATCAAAAAATTATTTCAATAAGCTATTAATTTATTGATACAAGAAAATGAATTGTTATCTTATTTTTGATAACCTGCTAATCAACTTTCTAATATGTTAATTTGACCAAACACAAAAATTAATTGTTATCTTATATATGAACACTTGCCTTAGCTTTTAAAGTTTAATGCGCAAACAATTATCTTTATATAATTTCATATATTTACACAAATGTCATATCATTACGCAGATAACTTTACTCCAGAACTACTTGCAGGTTATGTACACTCATGTATCTTGATAGTTTTTGCACTCCCTGATACTTCACTAGAACTCATAGTTTTTGAGCTTTATATAATACATTAGATGGTGCATTTGCAGTTGCATCTGCAGCTGTGTAATGGGAACGGCGTCAAAGCGGGATAGATTCAATACAGGTCACTTTTAGTATGGGTTGAGCTGGGCTGGGTCAGCAAGTAAACACTTATATTCACTTTTTCAAAAAAGAAAAATAGAACATAGTTGATGTATTATTACATACTCTAAATCTTTGATATAGCAATAATGGATTTCAGACGGCTTTTACCGGCTTGACTCATTCAACCTATCTGACCCATCCTCTTTTAGCAAATGAGATAAAAAAATAACCCAAATCAACGCATTCAGTTGCATAGCCATGGGGGCAGAGTGGGCGCTTCCCCTGCCATGAACTTTCAGTAGTTATCGAATTCTATTGTAAAAATAGACCAGTAAGTTAGGTAGTTGAGTTGTTTGGACATTAAACTAAAAAAGCAAAGGTAAGTGTTCAAAGATGGACAATACCATTTATTTCCAACTTTCATATGATATTTCCTTTTTCTATTATGTCATTGTCATAAGAGTATGTTGCAATTCAATATTTAGTAATGTGATATTTATTATGACATATTAAAGTCAAATAACACATGATCACTTGTGATTTAGAGGGCTATTGCTATGGAAAATTAGTATTCTGCTATTATATATTAAAATTGCTTTGTACATTTCCTTGCTGCCCAGGATCAATGTAGGGAGGGGAATGATGAAAGTCAGTTTGCACTTCTAAAGTATGTACATAGTTTTTGATTTTTTCAGGCATTGACACTCTCTTTATTTGTAGTTCTTAGAAATCATATGGATCAAAATTCTCTCTGTTTGTCCCTATAAAAAAAAATTGTAGAATTTTTTGTTGAATGTCAGCTTTGTTTTCACCAAAGGTAATATTTTTAATATTCCTTTTGAGTTGTGTAAGCTCTAACCAACTATTCTGTCACACCCCGAAAACGACGATTCGCAGCGAAAACGAGACGTAAGCATGGTGGTCACGTAAGTTGGAGCCCAATGATAATAAGCAAACACATTTATTTAAAACATCGGAAATGTTCAACGAGATAAAAGAAAAGTCTTACATTTATCCAAATTTAAAAGCATTGAAATTTAAAACACGAGTTTTAATGATCCAACACACGAGGATCCAAAATAAAGTTTAAAATGTCCCAACAGAAATCCGATGCAAGCGTTTGCCCAAAAGCCCGTTTTCATAACCGCGCGAGAGCATCTAAGTACCTGAAAAACATGCTTAAAAACATCAACATAAAGTTGAGCGAGTTTCACGGGTTTAACGATAACATAAACGAATTTAACGAACTATCAAGTAACTTGGACAAACATGTGATATGTCATAAGCTTGCAAGGAATACAACATGATGACAGTACCTAGAGCTTATAATCAAACCGAGACACGAATACAACATATCCCCACGAATCCTTTCAAAATATATTCTCTCGTACGAACGACCGATCAGCGCTACTAATCACGAGAGTGGGCAGTCAGTCCCAAATAGATCTATCAACACACCTTGCGGCCTACACGAGGCTAATGATTATAACGGCGGGGCTATTCATGAACGACATACATGAACACATAACGAAAGCCCTTACTCGAGACCATCAAACGAACACATAACGTAAGTCCAGTATCATGATAAACGAACGAAAGCATGTTCTTCCCCCATAGTTTATAAAGCAACAAAATAGTTTAAAAAGGGGCCGTGAAAACTCACCTTGATAACGAACGGCGGAAAAACGAGTGTTAGCAAAAATACGCCCATGAACGCTAACGGTGCCCTAAACATGAGGGGTACATTACTAATTGAAACTCACGTCTTACTAGCAAGTTGTTCACCCAACCTACTTAGACTTGTAATATTTTTAAGAAAATATTTATTTGAACGACCCGTTGGTGACTTCGACACGCGGTTATGTTTTTAACGAAAAATGGTGTATCATACACACATACGAAGACTTCAAGTGTTATTACCTAACAACGATCAACATGAAAGTATGAAACTAGTAACATATATATCTACTCATACATATGCTTATAGTTCTAAATCACATGTGAAAACACTAAAGTCACAATATTTGCACATAAGCACCTTTCAAGCAAAACGACTAACTTTTAAGGAACAAACTTCCAAATTTCTAACGCATGAGTTCATATAACATCATATATCATCAAAATATACTTAATAAAATATATTTCATCAAACAAAACAATCTTTCATTATTTTGACATAAAGTACCTATACATGGCAATTTCTAGCACATATGCGATAACCGAAACATCATACCACATAAGTAAACACATGGGTCATAACACTAACTCATCATATACATTATTAGCTGAAAATATGTCATAAAATAAGTTTAATTTGCTGTTTGAAATCAGACCTAACTAGCATTCATTTTTCAAGGCGAAAAACACCGATTTTACGACTAGTCATGCCTAAAATGTTATCCAAAAGCATCAAAACACCAAGGATCATATAATTTATTAAAAATATGGATTTTTAACATAAAATATAATCTTTTTACAGCCATATAATCAGACCTAACTTATCCATCATTTTACATGTAATAATCCATCATTTAAGCACCCTTTTTGTAACAAATCATGGTCAAAACTCTAGCTAATCATCACAACATAAAATACCTTTTAGAGCTGATCATTATACATAAAATACATCATATTTATCACCTTATTTCCAGATTTCAAATAATCCTAACAATTCATGTACAAACCTAGCTTTTATCATGCTTTTTAAACCACAATCTTTAGTAACAAGCATCCAAACGTAGGGGTTTAAGATCCATACATAAAATAACAAGTTTTTATGTAATAATACACTTTATTTTTCTGTTTTAACTTGGTCATAACAAAATATTTGTTTGCTTGCAAGAATCTAGCATCATTCATCAACATTTTGCAAGATATAAACACATAAACACACATTCATTTACATGACTACTTGCATGCATATATAGACACTAAAACCTTTTATAAAAACTCTTATTTGCTGAATTTTAATGGTTTATAAAAAGTCTTTTAGTTGGTGATGAACAACTCTTGCAAAGATCACTATTTTATCAAAGAAAAAGAATAAAGAAAGAAATAAAGAAAGATAAGGTTCATACCTCTTGAACTTAATCAAGGAGAATACTAGAACAAATAGAAGATGATGGATGATGATTTCTTGAATACTTTCTCCAAACAAGCTTGAATCTTCAACAAAACTCCAAGAACACAAGAACACTTGAAGGATTTTTGGGAGAAAGCTAGAGAGAATACTAGAGAAATTTTGTGATGGAAATGGTGTATGGTGGTGGTGGGTTCGGTTTTAAGAGGGAGAGAGGAGAGAGATGGAGTAGTTCCAAGGCCATGCACACTTGAGTGTGGTGGTTGAGTGTGGTTTTAAATAAAAGTTGTAAGAAATCAAATGATGGTGCTTTATTGATGATTTGAGTGGGGTCCACCCCTTGGGTTCGAAAATTAGAGAGAGAGAGGCAATTTTTAGTTGTATTTTTCTTTATAAAAACTCCCACACACATGTAGGTGATCTTTTATAAAAACCACAACACTTTTATAAAATTCTACCACTTTAAACATGGTTTTTCATCAAAATAAAAATATATAAAATATCCACTAATTATTTGCTATCATAATTAGTAAAAATAATAATTTTTACTAACAGTTCATTTTAACTCATCCGGTACGCGATTGTACCGGGTAAAACGCAACGAAAATCGCCAAAAGCGATATTTAACACATAACACATAAATTTCACACATAATCCAATAATATAGACCAGTTTATATAATTTTCATCAAAACTGATATTTTTAAGGTTAACCGGGTCGTCACCAACGTTAAATACGGACATTTTACCGATACGCGGTATCGAAATTTCTGAAATTTCACGAAATGCAAACCTATGCATACGAAGGGCTTTGCTAGACTTTATAATAACCTAATTGACTGAAATTAAGTCTAAGACACACACAATTAAATTGCAAACGCGTTCTAAGGTTTAACGGTAAATAACCTGAAAATTGCCGGATGTCACATATTCTTTCTTATAATCAATATCCAACTAACATTGTTGCACTTCAGGTATTGATCTTCTTTATGCTAGCATCTCTTTTGGTTGTCTTGGATTAAGTTTTTTGTGATTAGAAAAATGCTATATTGACTAAACTTTACTGTTACAAATGATTTTTTTAACAGAATCTTGACATTTCCAATGTTTCCGTATTGAATGATGATGACGTGTCAACCAGTTAGGAATCTCAATGGTTGCAACTGATCAGATTCTTAAACATGTTCCTAATGTTTTTTTTTGAAAGGTAAATTTCTTAACTCCTGTTGAGAGTGAGACATGAACCCATGACATCTCCAAACGTGGTGTTCTTTAAATGTAACATCCCAAAAATAAAACGACAGTTAAAATGACGAAATAAACGAACGAGGCTTGTCAGGTCGGGTCGGATGGGCCGACGGGCTAAAAAGGGAGCCTCCCCTATAAATAGCCAAGGTCATCACCAATTCTCTCATTTGCAAGTTCTAGAGAGAGAAACCATAGAGAGAGAAAGTTGGCGGATCGACCCGAGTTTTCAGCAAAGTGTTACTCCATAACTCGTGAGAAGAACCTCCGGATCAGAAGCTTGATTCAGGTAACGATCCGACCTAAATCTGAGTTTTAGTTCGTTTTTGGGTTTTTCGGGTTTTGGGTGAAAAGGCAACGTTTTTGCGGATGAAACTGAAAGATAAACATAGATTTGAGTTCCTTAATGGAAAACAAACGTTTTGGATGCAAACAGGTTCGAGATCTTGACGTGATCAGACCTGAATGCGAAAGTTAGGGTTTTGCGAAGAAACAGGTCGTGCGCACTTACCAAGTGCGCACGGAGCAAGTCCTGTGTACTTATCAAGTACGCAGGAAGAGGGGTCTGCGCACTTGCTAAGTGCACAGGCAGCCGGGTCTGCACACTTGCTAAGTGCGCAGACAGCAGGGTCTGCGCACTTGCTAAGTGCGCAGGCATCAGGCTGGTTGAGTAAAGTTAGTATGTTTAGAATGGTTAAACCGTTAGAGTCGGTATTGGTCTGATGTGTATTTAACTAATCAATTCAGATCGGAAGTGACGTTGTTGGACCTTGTTTAGGACAACCCAAATTAGCTTAACAGGTGAGTTCTAGAAGCCCTCTTTTAAATGTTTTATATAATGTTTTTGGGCTGGTGTGCATACATACGAAATGATGTTTACAAAAGGATGTTTACGAAAGGATGTTTACGAGATGATGTTTATGAAATGTTTTGCCAAATGAAGTTTACGAAAGGTTTACGAAAGAGATGATGTTTTGTTTAATAAAACGTACGAATGCTTTAACTAAAATGAGGTAAAGGTTTTATGAAAGTCACGAATGAACGAATCTGCCACGAGTTCCTACGGGAGCTAAGGTATGTATGTATGTATGTATTGGCCTCACTCTTACGGGGGGGCCTTTGTGGCTGGCTAATGGTTGTACAACTGGTTGATGATGGGGTGACGACGGTCACCCATGGAATTACCGGGATCCCGATGGAAGGCACTATTCCTTACGGGGAAATAGTGCCTATGTTATGTTCTGTCTTCCTAGAGGTAACGAGCCTTAGGAGACATATGTTTGGTCTACCTAGAGGTAACGAGCCTTACGAGACATATGTTTGGTCCACCTAGAGGTAACGAGCCTTAGGGGACCTGTGTGACGGATGACTTAGAGGTAACGAGCCTTAAGTTCATCCGCTGGTACGTGATGTATGGAATTGACGGTTACGAGAAGGCGCATATTCGATTCATGTTGACTTATGTTATGATGTTATGTGACGATGCTATGATGATGTTAAGTTATTGCATGTTTTACGTACGCTTTTGTTAAACAAATGTATGTTATGTTTTTGGCAAAATGTTTATGTTAAGGTTTTATGTAAAGCTAGAATTCACCAGCGTAGCTGACTTTTTAGTATGCACATTCAGGTTAAGGGCAAGTTATGATGATGGACGGTGATGCTTGGCAAGCGAGATGAGTTACCCGGATGAAATGAAGACTGGCATCCCGTTATGAGTTGTTTATGTTATGTTATGTATTTGACAATGTTACGCTTCCGCATGTATGAACAAGTTTTAATTATGATGAATGAATGATTCCGTTGCGTTATTTGATATTCGAGTCTAATAACTGTTTGTGAATAAGTAAATCCAACAAGTGAGGCCTCCCGGGTTTGGAGCCTTACATTAAATGATTTTCCTCTACCATTGAGCCACCAAACATGTTCCTAATGTTGAGTTGTGATTGTCTTACCTATCAATTTTGACCGTCTTATCTTGACCACATTGACTTTTATCTCTATTTTTTCATATTGTTTTCAGCATTTTCGTACTACACCTCGTCACTTGAAGTTTTCGGCCAAAAAACGTGGCATTTATTCAAATGTAAGTAAATGGATCGTGATTCCATTTTCTTTGGTTATTTTTATTATCAAGTTGTTGACAGTTGGCGTATGTTCTTATCATCAGGTGACTAGATTTCTTGGTGGTGTGAAACAGGCTCTTTTAGTTGCACGGGTAATATTTCCTCGGGGCTTCACGTATTTATCTTTATTGAAGTTGTTTTTTTAATGTATTTTATAAATTGTAATTGTAACAGTTATCATTTTTACTACTCAACTCTGTGTATTACACGTGTCTATAACCTAGTATGTATTATAAAGGAGTATAGATATTAAAAACTAGAAAAATGATTAGTCATCATCCTAAATATTAATCAAAGGGTTTCTACCCTAATGATATTTTTGTGTATATATTGATGTCCCTCTCTCGTTAGGAATTTAAGTCTTACGATGAACAATAAGAGTAAAATTAGATGATCTTGTATTTGTGTTTGTCATTCTAAAAAAATCAACATAAATATTAAATATCAAACAAACCAATCATTTTGAAAGAATCAAATTTTTTATGTAAACCACTAATTTGATAGATTCTTGGTTCTTTGTTGGCCAATGAAATTACTATATTACACCAACTAGGTAGAATCACGTGTATTACACGAGATTGTATATTAAAAAATATAAAACTTATAAATTTATAAATACGTAATAACTTGTCAGACTATTATGATTGTCTCGAGATATATCAGGTGGAAATGTGTGTGTATATAACAAATTAGTATTTTTCTTCAATTAGTTATATTTTGATTTCCTATTATATATTCTTATTTAATATAACTAGTATTCTTCTTTAATAATATATTTATAATATCATTATTATTTAATAAGATAGATGCGCATCTATTATGAGTGAGAGGCGAGAAAATCAATGTGAGAAAACATGAGAAAGTGACAAGTGTCCGCCTTAAACCTTTATTTATTAGTATAGATACGAACAGTTGTACACTTTCACATGAGATTCTGTTCGCCTTATCAGACTTGTGTGAGACCGTCCAGATATCATGAGAATATTAGGAACCAAATACATGGAGGAATAAAGATAAGGTTTGAATTATTTTAATAAAAATAATGTTAAATAATTCTGGACTATTTTTTGACAATAAAGAAATATGCACGGTAAAAAGTTTTATGTATAGAATACTAATATATTTTACGTCAATTTCCTAACTTACATATTTCATTCTCCATATCTCACTACAAGAAAAAGACCCTACGCCGACGGAACCTATCCCGACGACATTTGTCGTCGGGATAGGTTAATCACAAATTTTGAGAAGTGAGACCCTATACCGACGACATGTCGTCGGCACAGGGTTGAGCCGTATGGAGGGAAAATTGGCGCCCGGTGAAAAATTGGGGAAAACCCTATACCGACGACATGTCGTCGGTATAGGTTAAATTCTATTTTTTTTTTGTTTTTTCTTTTATTAAAACGTTTTCGTCGGTGGGTTTTTTTTTTTAATTAAAAACAATTTTGGGAAAACCCTTGTCGTCGGTATAGGGCATTTACTTTATTGACCGGTCAAAACTCTAAGAAGACCTATACCGACGACATGTCGTCGGCACAGGATCCTATGGCGCCGATAATCTAGGCTATACCGACGACATGTCGTCGGTATAGGTCTCAGCGTCCCCTAACCCAGCAGACAGGTTTCTGCTTCCCATTTTCACCCAAAAACAAAACAAAACTCTCTCATCTCTCTCTTTGGCGATTTCGCGTTTTTGAAGTGTTTTGTGGTGCAATTTTCACCAATCTCTCGGTTTTTAAGGTTAGTTAACATATATGTTTCAATTTTGACAATAAAATCAAAATTTTTGGGTATTTTGGTTAATTTCTTTGTTTTTAGTTAGGTGTTTGAAGATTTGACAAGTGTTTGAGGATTTCAAGCTATTTGAAGATATTTGCAAACTTGGTTAGTAATTTTTTTATAAATTATGTTTAGATTATGTTTGTATGTATATTGTTATGTTTATTTTGTATGTATGTATATATGATTTAGATGTATGATTTTATAAATATTTATGAAATTTTATTATGAAATTAGGTTTAGATGAAATTTGGGAATTTGGATGTATGTTTGTATGTATATTGTTGTGTTTATTTGTATGTATGTATATATGATTTAGATGTATGATTTTATAAATATTTATGAAATTTTATGATTAAATTAGGTTTAGATGAAAATTTGGGAAATTTGTATGGAATTGTATGGAATTGTGTTTATATATGTAATTTGGGAAATTTGGGAAATTTGGGCATTTATGTATGGAATTGTGTTTATATATGTAATTTGGGAATTTGACAATTGTTTATGTATGTTTGTAAAGGATATGTATGTATATTATGTTTATAAATATTTATTTGGCCATTTTTTATGTATGTTTGTAAAGGCTATGTATGTAATTGTGTTTGTGTATATAATTTTAGAATTTGGGCATTATTTAGGATAACTATTTAGAATATACCCGTCCGAAATTTGGGCATTATGTAATTATGAATGTATGTATATATCTTTGTATGTATATGTAACTTTATTTAATTTTGTTGCAAGTTCGGAACTCATTGCGGTTGGAGAGGTGTGAATAATATCTTATTTGTGTTTCATTGAATTTTTTTAAGGTACGTATCCCGACTTTTTTACCTTTATGTACGTATCATGTTGTGTACACTAGTATGTTTATTTAGGATAACTATTTAGAATATACCTGTCCGAAATTTATCTGATAGAGATAAATTTTGGATTGTCCCATTTGGGACTGCTTTTTGAATATTCTATCTTATTTAGGATATGTATACATTTTAACGGGTTGACATTTAAGAAAAAAATTGGTAGCTATTTCTCTTTACTCCTTCGAGGTTGCGGTTTATCTGCATACTTGGGGAGTTAAGGGGAAATGCTGCTGATTTGTTCTTAAATAGTCAACTCGTTAAAATGTATACATATAAGATAGGATATTCAAAAAGTGGGTTAGGATCCACCGCCTTAGAGTACCGATCAAATCACATACATTAAATTATATAATTTATTACATGCATGTATATGTGTATGCTTATAACACAATAGATATGACACTAGATATGACAATTGATAAAAGTTGGGTTACATTGGGAAATCGGAATTCTCCGGCTTTCTTAAGCGGTCTTCGCAACTTTAAAGAGACGGCCAAGAACCATGTCGACGGTCAAGAACCATGTCGACGGTCTAGGTAGAGCGTTTTGCCCGTGTAGACGTTGTTGTAATGCGTGCCGACATGATTTGAAGACGATATATGGCCACATACATGACCGTGAGTTTCTACAATCATATCAGAATTGGATTTATCATGGTGAACAACATCCTCGTGTGGCGGAGATAGCATCATTTTTTGCCCCAAGAACAACACCAACTCCTCCAATAACTATATTTGTCTAATAGATGTCTTTATATTTGTCTATGTTAAAAATGTAGTATTAGTGTTTAATAGATGTCTTTATATTTGTCTATGTTAATTATTAATTATTTATGCTCACTAATTATTTTTGGTGTAGAAATTATGGCAACGATGGCGCAATCACACGGTGGTGATGGTGGAGACGATGGATATGGGGGTCCGTACAACTTAGAATCGGGTTGTGCGAGTGGTAAGTTACTTGTTAGTGTTTAATAGATGTCTTTATAATTGCCTAACTTTCATGTGTCAATATAGGTAGTGCCTCACAAAAGAGGCGTTCTAAAGGAAAAAACCTCAAATTATATAAGAAATTTGAGGAAAATGGGAGGAAGCCTCTTGACATTGATGTTGAACTTCATGGCGGTGGCTACAAGTTCGTGGGTCCTAATGCAACTGATTTTATACGTGCTATCTTTTTGGAGGTTGAGAAGATTGTCCCGCCATATTATCCTAACTGGGCCAAGGTTCCAAATGAGAAGAAACAGGCAGTATATCCCACTCTATTAGTAAGTATAGATGTTTTATAATTACTTACAATTTCATAACTATTAGATTTTTTCTAATTACTTTCCACTTGTAGGATTATTTTAATCTGGACGCCTGGAGAAACATTGAAAAGTGGCAAGGCGTTCAACTCGGAATCACCGCCGAGTGTCAAAGGGCTTATAAAGACCGCAAGGGAGAGATGAAAGTTCATTTCGACGAGAATGGGGGATACGATGATGTGGAGGCGGCGAGGAGTAATCCACCACAAGATGTTGATCAAGAAACTTAAGATATTTTGATTAATCAGCTGTTTTTAAGTGCGGGCTATAAAAACCGCTCAGAGAAGAACAAACAAAACGCGAAGCCCAACGAGAGGAAGAACAACGATTGCAAAATCAACAACTAGAGGAAGAACGTCGTGTGCATAATCAATAAATGCTTGAAATGCAACGACAAATTGATCAAATGCGTCAAATGTGGGAGCGCCGAACTAGTAGCGATGATAATTAGCTTGGAGTTGTTGAGCCTTTGTAGTTGGTGTGGTGTTGTCTTGAACAATTTGCATATTTTTGTGTTTTGAATGTTTGATTTGTCGGACAAGTTTGTGGGTCGAACAATTTGTATGCTTGTTTTACGTTTCGGATATTAGTTTTTATTGGATTTGAATGTTTGAATGGTTTATATATAATTATTTGCAGGTTTTTGTTTTTAGAAATTTAATATTTCTGGAAAAATATTAAAAATTAAAAAATAAAAAAAAACAGAAAGACCTATATCGACGACATGTCGTCGGGATAGGTCTTTTTTAAAAATTATTAAAAAAAATGAAAAAAACCTATACCGACGACATGTCGTCGGGATAGGTCTTTTTAAAAATTATTAAAAAAAATGAAAAAAACCCTATACCGACGACATGTCGTCGGTATAGAATTTCTTTTTGAAATATTTAATTAGAACCTATACCGACGACATGTCGTCGGTATAGAATTTCTTTTTGAATTATTTAATTAGACCCTATACCGACGACATGTCGTCGGTATAGGCTGACCTATACCGACGACAGCTATACCGACGACAATCTTGGGCTATTGGGACGAAGCAATCCCGACGACACCTATCCCGACGATATGTCGTCGGCATAAGCTATCCCGACGATAAGTCGTCGCTATAGGGTCAAAAAAAGTCGTCGGTATAGGGTGATATTGTTGTAGTGTCTACTACTATTTATTCATAATATAATAATTAATATTTTCCCTATTTCTTTTTGTATTTAGTTAACTACACAAATAATCAAATAATATATGTATTATTTATTTTGACCTGAATATACTTTTAGGTTCTATGTTTAAAAGATTATATTTATAAAATTACATATTTTAACTTTATAATAAGTAGGTTCTCCCACTAATTTCTGTTAAAAGGTTTATTAAATTGGTATAAAATAACCAAAAAAATCATTTTACAAACTTAATACAATGTAAATTACTCAAACTACAATGAAAATAAATTAAGAGGGTGTTTGAGAGTATGGTGAGAAAGTGTTTATTGACTTATTAGTTTTTTAAAAAGTCAAAAAGTCATTCTAAAAGCCAGGATTTCTTGGCTTTTGAGAATGGATCGGTTGGCAGCCAACGAATGCCAAATAATTTGCCACAAGAAAGCAATTCAGATTCAGACTCCAGATGGTAGTCTGATCACAGTTTACGGAGATAGAGAAAAGGCATCTGTAAAGATCATCTCTATGATGAAAGTAAAGAAGTTTACGAATCACGACAGTGCAACCTATATGGCATATGCGATTGATTTCAAAGTGAAAACTAAGGAATTAAAAGATGTGCCAGTAATTTGTATATCCCCAGATGTATTCCATGAAGAATTACAGTGATACCTCCTGATAAGGAAGTAGAGTTTCTATTCGACTTAGTGCATGGTGCTAAGCTAGTAGCTAGGGCACCAAATCGATTAGCACCATTAGAGATGAAGGAATTGATGTCACAACTACAAGAACTGCCGGAACTCCCGACTTTGTGAGTCAGCTTAGAGATGTGTAGTTAGAAACACTAAAGCCAGATAATGTGAAGAAGGAAAGTATGGCTGGTTAAGAGAAATATTGAAACACCATACTTATCTTACTATTATTTTATCATAGTTTAATGCAGAAAAACTGGTCCCAGATTAACAAAACATCGCCATAATGGCTAAGGTAACTTTTTCTTGTATAATAATATATTGTTTTTACATAAGATAATATGATTACGTCATGTTACATAGGGATCTCTAAATCCGATAGCTCTATCCACAGGAAGCTTTATTCCACGTGCTTCTTTCCTGTAGTGTTTGGAAAACGTTTTTTAATTAGCTTACGCTAAGTAACTACACTGCATCGTTCATTTTATTATGAACCCTTTAGGTTCTTATTGTTCAAGTTTTTTGAGGCTCTCGAGCCCACGTGACCATCTCCGGACGTACCTCCGGTCACACTTTCCGTATATTTTATGGGTGTGCTAACCCCCTCGCAACCATTATAGACCGTATCTACGGTCCGAGTATTGGCAAGGTCCTTATACTCGTCATTATAGGCATCCTTGCATTTTTCACGAAGACTTATTCATTCCTCAGCCCCGTAGGCTTGGAATCTTTTACTCTTTCAGCCCCGAAGGCTTAGAGTTTACTCTTTCAGCCCCGAAGGCCTAGAGTTTCCTTTTCTTTTTCTTTTCTTCTTTATTTATTGAGATCCACCTTACAGGCCGGGTATCTCATTTCATTTGGGACCTTGAGTATCTTTGACTCACAGCCTCTCAAATGTATCAAGCATTTGTTTTCATTTCATGTATATGCTTGATTTATTCACCAACCAGTCCTCACCATTAAAACTTCGTAACGGTTTCTCCACAATGTATTAGAAGGGTTTATATAGGAAGTACCAGCGGCGTATCCACCACCCCTCTAACACTTCGTGAGTACTCCGTTATTCTATTTTAGGGTTTAGACTCGTTCCATCATACTCATTCATGTATACACGTATCATCATATTTACTAACCAGTCTTTACCTTAAAACTTTGTAACGATTTCTTCACGATGTATTAGAACGACTTATATATAGGAAGTACGAGCGGCGTATCCACCACCCTTCTAACACTTCGAAAGTACTCCGTTACTCTATTTTAGGTTTAGACTCGTTTTCATTCTACTCATTCATGTTTACACATATCATCATGCATTTGTGTATTCATCATGCATTTCACGTATTCATATTCATCACGCGTTCACATTCGTTATGTACGGTATACTTCCATCTCTTATTCTTATTCGTCATATATTGTAAACTGGGGTGATCTTCCTTCCCGAGTAGTGCCTCCAACAGAGATGTCCCCAAGAAAGAGCGACGAGTCTAAGAGAGATTTATAAACCGCCCTTTCCTAGACAGAACATTCCGTTTGTCAGATAACTACATACCGGTTGGATGTTCTCCCATACGTTTACTATATTTCTTTATTCTTTATTAGTCTATACCCCTAAACATTCATAATGGTTTCAACACGAAGTACACAAGAGGTTTACATATAGGAAGTACCAGCGGCGTATCCACCACCCCTTGGATATGTCGTGATTACTCCATTATTCCCGTTTAGTGTCTAGACTAATTTATCATTACCCCGTACTCTCGTCATATCACATATCACATATCATTTTAAGCACATAATTCACGTATTTGTGTCTAGGGTACGGGTCCAGTGTACTTACATTATCCTCGGGTAGTTCCTAAGTTCGTTCCTCGCTTTAAACGTTCTCCAAACTCGAACCGCACTCGCAACGTACGCACTCGTACCCAAACGCGCCGCACCGGGTCTTCTAACCTTTCTTAGAGAGTGTGTGTGTGTAAAAGTGATAGTGGTGGTGATGTTGTTGTTGTTTCGATTGAACGGCAATTGCTTTCTTATTTATAGGCTGAAACTGCACCGATGTCGGACCGACGTCTAAAACGATATCGGTCTGACGTCCGCATGTCGGACCGACGTCTAAAACCATGTCGGTCCGACGTCGAGCTGAGTCACCAAATACGCGTCACAGCCTCCTGATTTGCTTCAGCAACACACTTCGGACTGTTATGCTTTGGATATCGGTCCACCATACCTTATTTTCATATTCTCCTCGTCGAAGCACCCCATTTTCATATATTATGACTCCCGTAACTCATTTTCTAGCCCGAGATATGCTTATGCGAAGTTTTGGGCGATTTCCTGGCGAATAGTCTTCCAGTTTCGAACCTGGTTGGGTTCTTTGGCCACGTTTCTCAACCGACACGTGTCCCATCTTATGTTTAGGAGTTTTGGGATGTTACAAATATTTGAAAGAAAACGAATGTAAAGTC
The DNA here is from genome assembly GCA_023525975.1 of Smallanthus sonchifolius. Classification (NCBI taxonomy): domain Eukaryota; kingdom Viridiplantae; phylum Streptophyta; class Magnoliopsida; order Asterales; family Asteraceae; genus Smallanthus; species Smallanthus sonchifolius. The sequence goes on from CM042029.1 coordinate 93,075,997, forward strand.
AAGACTCGGTTTGGCCGTATGTGGATACCACATATGGGCGAGTTTAAACTTAGACTTTTGGATGAGGCACACAAATCGCGTTATTCCATTCAACCGGGTACCACAAATATGTACCAAGTGACTGATGTAGTTTAGTCGGTCAAAAACAATCCTTAAACACTTAACTAGTAAGGGTAAGAAGAGTATTGTATCCACAAGGAATCAGTGGTTAGCGAAATTGCTTAGTTGATAAACTAGAATGAAAACACACAGATCAAACAAAAAGGTAACTCCTTCCCAAACTTCAGGTTCTAGACTTAAACAATAGTCAGTCATTCAATGGACACCACATAGACATAGTGTTGGAAAATCAGTTGAAATAGTAATTGAAGATAAGCTGTTGTCAATAACCTATACGACTAACTTGTCACAGCTAGCACAATTCAAATACCCAGTTTATGAACACCAAGTTACCCACTTTAGTCACCCAAACCGGTTACAAGGTTTTGTCATCAACCGAACACAAGTTATAAAGCAAATAAACTCAAAGCATTCAAATAAACTGTTTAGTTCAACCAATACATCAATCTATCAAGCTATTGTAAGAAGCTAACAAGATCCAAACATACAAACAACTGAATAAAGCAATAAACCTAAACGAACCATTCGTCTGGAGAAAGCCACACGCAGCTTAGCCACGCATGATTGTCAGGCACACGAGCATAGCTTCAATATTTGATCTGGAGTGAGTTGGAACTCTGGAAATCGCCCCTCTTGGCTCTGAATTCGGCCGGAAGAAGAGATGGGTCGGAATGGGGGCTGCAATCTAATTTTAACGAAATTAGGGCTTTTTGCTGATTCGGCCAGCCCTCGCGTACTGCGAAAGAATGTGCTTAGTCCTTCGCGTACCGCGAAGGACAAAACAGTCGGGCAAGCTTTTCTGTTTCCTCGCGTACCGCAAGAGGATCCATCCCGGTCTTCGTGTTCCACGAAGACTTGATGTTCCAGAAAACTTTGACATTTTGACACTTTCACCCCCTATACTTCCGTGCCTTCTCGATTATGCTTCGTTATCCACTCATTTAGCACATTTAGCCTGTAACACACTCAAGTACAAATACCCACGTAAAACCGACTCTATATACAAAGTAGAACACATAAAACTATATAAAACCGACACTTAAACAAGGGACATTTGACCTTACATCACCAAGATATACGTAGAGATTATTAGTTGTCCGATATGATTTGATAACATGAAGTATGTGGCTAAGAGTTTGATTTGTTCGCAAGTTAAAACTGAGCATCAAAAGCCTTATAACAGACTACAGCCACTGGAGATCCTAAAATGGAAACGAGAACAAATCACTATGGATCTCATAACAAAGCTACCAAAGGCAGCTAAAAGTTACGATACCATATGGGTGATTGTAAACAGACTAACTAAAATTGCTCACTTCTTTCCCACACATACCTTAATCGCAAGTCGTCGCTACCACCAGCCTTGCTACCACAATTGCAATCCACCGTCGTATTCCCCTAAGAATTGAAGAAACAAGGTAAAAAGGGTGAGAGAAGTAGGTCGCCGACATACTAAGAAAAAAATTTGAGTTTCAAAACAGATATTGTGGTAGTAGATTATGACAAGAAATCATTGATTTGGGTTTTAAAATAGATTTGCAAACAACACAACCATGTAGATTATTTACCATAATTTTATGATCTGGGGTCCTACTAGATTAAGATGTTCTTGAAATGTTATGGAGAGCATATGTAGTTAGTTCATAGAGGTTCAACAAATTTAATAGAGTCAAGATTGTGAAAGCAGTAATGGAGAATGATGGGGTGTTCAAGAGGGTCGACATATATTGCTTTTACAGGAACTTAAAAGAAACTTTAATGGAAGTTAGTTTTATAATTCAAACTTGTTACAAAATGAAAAACATGTAATTCAAACATATAACTTTATAAACTTAGACCCAAATGTATGAATAAGACGAAAACATAAATATTATTTGTGTAGTTAATTTTTTTGTTTTTTAAGAATACTTGAAAACTAGTAAATATCACATCTTCGGTCTTCTATTGCTGTTCTTTCTCCTATATCAAACTAGGCCATCAAACCACAAAAATTAATTTTTTTAACGTTACAAAAATTCAAATTTATTATTTAGTTATTACTAGGTTATACTAATAGGTATTAATTATATGCATTTAATTAGTAACAATTGTATAGAAAAAAAATAATTATTAACAATAAATTAATACATACATGTGCATTTAATTAGAGGGTCTTAATAGGTAATAATAATAATACCCAAATATAATACGTGTTTAAAAAAAAGAATTGGTGATACCCGACGCTTTACGTGGGATAAACCACTAGTAAAGAATAAAATAAGAATACCAATCATCACTCAAGCACATATATGTATACAAAAAAATAATTTCATGTCAACTGTATCATTAAACTAATTGTTTCCAACCCCAAACCACACATAGGCCATACACATCACAAGGGACGTTACAATGAATACCATGACATGAAATCCCGCCAAACCCTTGTAAGCTTAGTGGGTGGCATCATGGGTGTACCGTACCACAACCTTTAGCGTAACATGTGGAATATTTGTGCACATGTAATGCTCCATACATCTCATAAGTTCCCGAGCACATTCTATATGTGTAACATGTACTTCCGAAAATCACAAATTATGCTAATCAATGCAACTTTTTATCGAGTGTTCACCATTGATATAACGTGTGGAATACCGAATACATGTCCTCACATGTTACAATTTGACAAAATTTTATAACCCATCGGAAGATGCCTTTGTGTAACATGTGCATGGCAGAGGTAGTAAGATGGGTACAGGATGAAGCGACCCAAGTGAAATTCGAATTTTATATAGAACAATTATACATTTTTTTCGACCCTAACCTTTTTCGGATGTTGACCCAATGGTTTAGAAAACCCCAACCTTAGCAAAAGAAATGTATTAACTTTAAACTCAATAAAAATATTTTTTAATAATTAGTAGTTTATTCTATCTGAAAATAATGATACAAAACTAAAATTAATTTTTTTATTTAAATACGCTAAAAGTAAATTAAACGGATTCTAATTTTTTTTTGAACGGCGAAAGATTGATCACTTTATAAAACACTAGCAAGAAGCTAGAAAAAACATACAAACATCAAAACAAATAAGTTTAGAAATTACAATGAAAAGTTACGACATGATTCCCACTCTACTTTCAGAAGATTTGCTCTATTTTTAACCCATATAAATCCCCAAGTTTTGATGTCCTCCACAATTTTATGTGCCGATAACTGCCGACCCTTGAAATTTAGAGAGTTTCTTGCACCCCAAATGTGCCACATTGTTATCATAACAATCGCCAATGTTAGTTTCTTTTTTGAGCGGGAAAGCATCCAATCCTCAAAGCATTTGAGCACATCTTCAATCGATCCCACACTTGCCAGTGGGAACTTGCACCAAGCCCACACCATAGCCCAAATCTGTTTTGCATATTAACACAAGAATAAAGTGTGGTTAAGGAATTCTGTTCTCCCGGTGCATCTAAGACATGATACATCGTTCGCCAATATTCCGCGTTTCTGTAGTGCTTCCCTTGTTGGTAATCTGTCGAGCCCGGCTCGCAAAAAAAGAAGTTAACTTTTATGGGAACCCAACTTGACCATTCCGGTCTCTCTCCCAAAACAGGTAGAATACTCTTATCAATATTTCTCCTTAGACATTTTACCGAGAAACTAACCTCGTCTCCACACGTCCAAACCCAACTATCCGGTTTATCATTGTAGCTTAACAATGAAAGTAATTGACAACATGATTGACCATTGTTTCGGCTCCTGGTCTGTACTCGGGACAGACCTCCATCCCCATCTTGGTATGAAATGATTACTATGCACATAGCATCGTTCAACAATCGTAAACCTTTTATTACTCTCAATATTGAAAAGACACGGGAAAACCTCTCGCAATAGTCTATCTGTTAACCATGAATCTAGCCAAAACATAATCTTTTCTCCGTTACCAATCACACCTTTAAGCATACCATCAGATCTAATATTGATGTTTTGTAGGACCACATCTACTCCTACAAGCTGCTTCCACGGACCTACCACCACTACAAGAAAAGGACCCTGTGCCGACGGAGCCTATACCGACGACACTTGTCGTCGGGATAGGTCACCCTATACCGACGACATGTCGTCGGGATAGGCCAAACCCAAAATTTAATAGGGGAGACCCTATACCGACGACATGTCGTCGGCACAGGGTTGAGGCAGATGGAGGGAAAACATCGCGCCCAATGAAAAATTGGGAAAAACCTGTGCCGACGACATGTCGTCGGTATAGGTTAATTTCCATTTTCTTTTTGTTTTTCTTTTATTTGATAAATATTCGTCGGTCAAAATTTTTTTTTTAAATTAAAAACAATTATGGGAAAACTCTATACCGACGACATATCGTCGGTATAGAGTTTTTAACTTTATTAACTGGTCAAACCTGTACCGACGACATGTCGTCGGGACAAAACCATATTGCGCCGACTTTCGAGCCTATACCGACGACATGTCGTCGGTATAGGTTAATTTCCATTTTCTTTTTGTTTTTCTTTTATTTGATGAATATTCGTCGGTCAAAATTTTTTTTTTAAATTAAAAACAATTATGGGAAAACTCTATACCGACGACATGTCGTCGGTATAGACTTTTTAACTTTATTAACTAGTCAAACCTGTACCGACGACATGTCGTCGGGACAAAACCATATTGCGCCGACTTTCGAGCCTATACCGACGACATGTCGTCGGTATAGGTCTCAGCGAGAATAAACCCAGAAACAGCTTCCTGCTTCCCATTTCCACGAAAAAAACCCCAAAACTCTCTCATCTTCTCTCTTTGGCGATTTCCCGTTTTTGGTGTGTTTTGTGGAGCAATCTTCACCAATCTCTCGGGTTTTGAGGTTAGTTAACATCTATGTTTCAATTTTGACCAAAAAATCAACATTTTTGTGAATTGCAGTGATTACCTTTGACCAAAAAGCGTCGACACCCGTCTTAATCTTCCATCTCCATTTGGTAAATAGAGCAAGATTTGATGCTTTTAAGCTCCCATTTCCAAGACCACCAAATTAGTCGGGATTTTGTCGGAAAATACATTTCCTACGGGGATTTTTCCAACAAACACTTTTTGTCGAAAACTTGTAGCTAACGGTCAATTCCGACAAATTTCTCACGAAAATGCTGTTGCAAATTTTCCATTTTTTAGTAGTGCTCATTGGTTGGGTTTACTGTTCATCGTTATCCATTTTTAATAGAGTGTATAATAATTAAAAATATAAAATTTAAGTGACAAACCATTAACTACCGTTTTAAATTTTTTCCCACCAAACCCGCCAGGTTGGTCAGAACGACTGGCCGACCAAACGAGAAATACCGGTTAAGGTTTTACGGCTTAAATCAAGCCACGAATTGAAGTTGAAACTGTGGATATTCAGTTATTGCGGAAATGAAATGAAGCTAAAATATTGGATGTTAATTATTTGTAATTATTTAAATACTTAAGTATATAATTATTAAATATTTACATAGTTTTAATGATAATAATAATAATAATAATAATAATAATACCCAAATATAATAAGTGTTTAAAAAACAGAATCGGTGATACCCGACGTTTTGCGCGAGATAAACCACTAGTAAAGAATAAAATAAGAATACCAATCATCACTCAAGCACATTTACGGGTGGCATCGTGGGTGTACCGTACCACAACCTTCAGCGTAACATGTGGAATATTTGTGCACATGTAATGCTCCATACATCTCATAAGTTCCCGAACACATTCTAAATGTGAAACATGTACTTCCCAAAATCACAAATTATGCTAATCAATGCAACTTTTTATCGAATGTTCACCATTGATATAACGTGTGGAATCATGTCCTCACATGTTACATTTTGACAAAATTTCAAAACCCATGTAATATGTGTATGGGTGGAGGTAGTAAGATGGGTACGGGATCAAGCGACCCAAATGGAATTCGAATTTTAAATAGAGCAGTTATAAGTTTTTGGTCGACCCTAACTTTTTTCGGATGTTGACCCAATGGTTTAGAAAACCCAAGCCTTGAAAAAGAAATGTATTAACTTTAAACTCAATAAAAAATATTTTTTAATAATTAGTAGTTTATTCTATTTGAAAATAATGATACAAAACTAAAATGTTAACAATGAGGATATTGAAACATTGATACAACTTCTCTCACACTTAAAATCTTTAGTTCTAGTGTATGCATATTTAGTTTTAGTTTTACCATCTTTCATATCAAAACAATTTACGGTAATCACCGAAAATTATGTTTATTTCATATCTCTTTTTCTATTCATACAAACTTTGCACTTCACACAAAGTATTCTTATTCCTTTAATTTATGGCTATTCTTCTTTATATGCATTACATATCTATACATACTAAAAAAATAAAGGTTTTGGGATGTCACATGTCATTATCATGTTCATTCTTAATATTTTTTCCCGTCTCTCTCTCCTATTTAATGGTACAAGTTTCTATATAAAAAATTTGTAATTTTTGTTTTCCGTCTCTCTCTCCTATTAAATAATAATGTTTTTTATAACTATTTATATAAAACATTTTTAATTAAAAAATAGATTTATTCATAAAACATTTTTATGGTTTGAACATTTCTTTCATTTTTTTTATAAAACATTTTTAAAAAATAACTATATAACGTTTCTAAAATTTGTACTAAAAAATTATGTAAATTTAGATATTTTTTACTAAGTATATATAACACTGCATTTATTCACCCTGTATAATATACAAGGTTTCTAACATATATTATAATAAATGAATAACTTTAGTTGCTGCGTGTAGACTTCAAATGAAATCTAGATTTTTGTTTTTCGCCTTTTTCTCCTATTAAATAATGATGATGTTAAATAATTAAATATCTAACATATATTCTAATATTTTATTAAAAATTACTAAATCATATGAAAATTTCAATTATTTCTTATTTCATATATGAGTAATAACACCAAACATACAAATATTCATAGAAAATATTGTTTTATAACAAATTGTATTTATTCAAATCATGTAAAACATGGGCTTTAACCTAGTCACTTAATATAAAGAAAGGCAATTATAAATTGTTGCACATGCTTTAAACGTGCATGTATATTGTGATTTGCATGCCATAATAGACATGCGTTCATTTTATTCTTATCTCCGTCGTCCACCGAACCCACTTTCACGTTGGCAGTTGAAGTAGACTGCAGCCACAGGAGATCCAAGATTGTAGAGTTCCGCAAAGTCTTTTGTGTTGAAGTTCTGGCGCCACCCCGGGGCGTACACAGTTTGTCGTCCCAACTGTCGGAACAACACGAAAACCATACGATGAATTCCCATTGACGGCCTTGGACTCTCGTAGCACACGACTTCTTGACCTATACACAATTTACAATCATCGAATTAGACGCTATGCACAATTGCTCGTAGCACACGTCTTCTTGACGTATAGTTGTCAACATGTTTTTGATGTTTACTTTTGCTTGAATGCATCAAGTGAATCAGATTAAGAAAATAAAAAGTTATTAATTAACTTGGATGAATTGAGTGAATTTGATTACATCTTTTCCTTTTGCTTTTTGGACATAAAAGATTCTTGGGTGACTTTAAGAATGAATGCCATTATGAAATTCCTATCTTGTCGAGTGCATTATGCCTATAGTTTTCACTTTACTAGGACAATTCATCATAATTTCTTTAGTACCACAAGCGACAGTGACATTATATAATAACAATAATAATAACTATTATCAGACAAACTGAATTTTAATAATCCTGACAGTTACCCATTGGCCGAACTTTCATTTTTGCTGCCATTGATGTCACATTATCATAATTATCATAGATTTATGGTCGATGTGTAGTTGTTTTCGTTCAAAATGATAGTTTTGAACGAAATGGATACAAGTGTAATCGAGTGAAAATAAAGTGTAAATCGATTATAAATTTATGATAATTATCATATATTATATATTGAACTTTCATTTTTGCTGCCATTGACGTCACATTATCATAATCATCATAGATTTACGATCGATGTGTAATTGTTTTTTGTTCAAAATGATAGTTTTGAAGGAAATGTATACATGTGAAATCGAGTGAAAATAAAGTGTAAATCGATTATAAATCTATGATAATTATGCCACTCGGACTAACTTTGACAACAAAAGTGAAAGATCATACTTTGGAATAAAATCCAATTTGGGTTATTATTATAATAATAGAAGAATAATTATAGCAATAGTACGTTTTAGTATCTTGATCAAATATGGGACAATGAAACCCTAATAATTGGCAAAATAATGGGAAATAAAAAGAAAAAAAGCTTTTCAATTCGTATTCACGTACTGTCACCGGGCGCATGAGAGCCGATGATCTCTTGCGGTGAAACGTTCATCAGATCCGAATAATGGATACGATGTAAATAGTTTGGATGTGAAATGTAAAACGAAACTCACCAAAACGTGCCCCAGTAGTTGCTGGAATATCAGTCACCAACCTGCAGAGAATAAAGTGTTAATAAAAGCAAAAGATTACAACAATCAGAATCACTGGCGGATGGATCAATAGGTTAGGGGGGGCAAATGCAACCCCTCAAGTTTTTCTCTCTAGTGTTAATTAGGTTATACTTTTTTTAGGCACCTCCAAGTTTCGTTAAAAACCTTTTAAAAGGCACCCAAAGTAAATTAATAAAAAATCAAAGCTCATCGAAACTAATAATCTAATTCTTTACATTAAATTCCGGTAACAAACTAATAATTCTCTGCATTGAAGCCTTAGAAAAAATGCAGATGATGGGTTTGTAAACAGGTCATGTGGTGTAAGAAGTCAAACATTAAGAACTTATTCTATATGTTTTAGCACTTGTAAACAAAGAACAATTTTTCACATCTTTAAAGTGTATTGATTTTTACCGTTTTTTTACTGTTAATTTTTACCTTCTTTTTACTATATGAAATTTATTTTTACCTTTTTTTGCACCCGCTAAGTAAAAATCATGGATCCGCCACCGATCATAATCAACATAAAATATGATGGTACACAAGTGTTATACGTATTCTGACTATCGTACAAAAGAAATCTACAAAAGTTGAATTATTTACGATAAAAACAAATTTAAATAAAAGCCACTTCACTTAGATTTATTTAATCTTTAAATGTGTATGAAAAAAGTGCATATATTATTTCGGATTGATGTTCCTTAAAACTTTTCCTCTGGACTCAAAATTAACTTATGTTAATTATATAATTGGGAAGGGTTCAAATCTTAACCAACTTTTTATGTGATAACCGTACTAACCACTATAAAACAATTACATAATTTATAAATTATTTTTTCTTTTAATTGTTAAAATAGTATTTAAGTATCTTGAATAATTATTTTGAACGTAAATACGGAAATGATAAGTCTTACGTATACGTACCAAATAATGTTACATATACGTGACACATAGTGTTTACATATATGTAACATTAACATAATGATATTGATACATATACATAACACTATGCTTGAGAGTGGTTATCACATAAATATTGGTTAGTATTTGAAACTCACCCTTATATAATTAAACACAATATTTAAATCTAAATTTGGTCTTATTAAAAAGTTAAGAATAATTTAGGTATTAAATTGTAAAGAAATAAAAGCAAGAAAAGAAATAGAATGAAGCGAGAACCTTGTATATCGAAGCTTGCTTTATAGTATATGTGGTAGCTAGTTGTAATTGAAAGCCATGAAAGCAACTATTTGTTCCTAAACTTTTAATGTTTTTTGTTTGTTTGCATTATATTTTTTAAGATCTTATGGGAATATTAAAAAAGGCTAGAAAGCAAGAAGGTATAAAGAAACAGTTGAATGTGAGTTGACGAATGAATCAAGAACCTTGTACATCGAAACATGGGTTGTTCATGTATGAGCTAGCCATGAAAACCGTTTCAATTTTCTCAAACATTTATTCCTTTCATTGTGCGATGATAACTTTAACTTTTTTTCATTCTAGTAGATACTTGATCTTTGTTTTTCTCATGTTACATTTAAGAAAAAAACATTCTATTTTGCAAGATTTCCCCACAATTTCTGAAATTAGATGGTTACAATATATAAATTCATTGTAAAGAACAACATACCAATGCAAGTATTCCCTAAGGTTAGGATCACTTGGGCTTGGAGCATCAGGATCCACCATTACCTAAGAAAGCAATAATATAACTAAACTCTTAGTAATTCTTTTGGAGAGCAATTTCAAAATGAAAAAGAGGGTCGCAAGAAGGAAGTGATATTAAGGAAGTGAAACCAACTTACTAAAGTGTGAAAAGCGCGAAGATCGTCACCGCCAATATCAACCCTAGGTTGGTTCACAACCTGAGAGGGTTTAAATTCGCACCCGTTGCTAACTTCCCTATCGTTATACGAAACAGTAAGGTTGATCGACTTGGTGAAACTATCAAGAACATCGCCTACCACACGTCCAACGACCAATGGGTCCCTTTCCCTCGGCATGATATAAGAAAGGGATTTGTAAATATAATATGATGGAGTTTGTTCTTTCAAGTGTAGGTTCGTGTTCTTGTTTGCATGGAAACATAGTGTAGGCCTTGGTATTTATAGGGGTTTTGAAGATTAGAAACAATGTAAGTGGCAGTACACCTTAGCTCACAGACAGACATATTCTCTTTGAGATGTGAGGAGTTAAAGATATAAACGATTCACGTATGAAAGATAAACCAATGGCGAAGGCAGAATGATAGAGGGGTCAAATCGGTTGCTATTCTACTCCATATATGGTTACTAACGAATCTTGGATTGTGTATTCCATCACAAAAAAAAAAAAAAATCTAAGTCTAAACTTCTAGTGTACAAACTTTCTGCAAAGGTAAATAAGGTAATTTGGATAGACATATGCCAAATCACTTGTTATGGTATTGCATTTTTCATTTTATCTGATAAGCAACTACCTTTTAACAACTCTAACTCAAGGGAAAGCTGCCAAACACAAGTAGATTAACATGAAATTAAAGTTGTTAGGTTGAGATTATTAGATTTATATATCCATGTAATGACATTTGACAATACTGATAACGAGGAAAGATCCAAAAGCATACAACTTAAGCAACGATTTTGATCAATGAATTTATTAAATATTAATATAGTCGATTACATGATTATTGTCGATCATAGTGAATGATCATAAGGATGGATAGTTGTTTCATTACAAGAATAATGAGCAATAGGGGCGATACTTAATTTATCGCCGCTATTGCTTTTGATCCGGGTGGGGACAATTTTAATGTAATCTTACCGTTCATTAGGAAACTGATCGAAGGGCTCGTATTAAATCGTACCCAAAAGGCATTAGTGGCGATAAATCACCCCTAATACCCTGAAAACCTATGGCGGTTCTATTTTCCTCCGGTCCTCGTTTTCTTCCTTCCCCAAAATTCCAACCTAACCTAAATTTTCCACCGCCGCGATTTTTCTGTGGTCACCTCCGTAAATCAAAATCCCTCCGGTGAATCTCCTCCTGCTCACCTCCTTAAACCACCACTCACCTCCTAAACCACCCCCCACCACACACCTCCTGGTCACCTCCGTAAACCACCACCACCACTAACCTCCGTAAACCACCACCACCACACACCTCCTGTCCCTGTTGTTCCACTAAACCACCACCACCAAAAAAAAGGTAATTTTTTTTCTAACCATCTCTACATGTTCTTGATTCAAAGATAACGTTCGCTCCATGTTATCCACACGTCACACAGGTTCTGTGAGTTTATTTAGTGGTTTAATTTTAGTATTTTTTGAATGTTTCCAAAAATTTAAAACCCCATTTGCCCTGTGAGAAGTGTTTGGATGATTAGTTGTGCCATGGATTATAATCTGACAATTAACATTGTAATTAGCAACTTAAGGAAATGTAATCTGACCTTGATTACTGATTAGTTGGGCTATGGATTGTAATCTGACCCATTGGCTAATGGGTCATATCAGATTACAAATCTATATGATCCAAACCCGACTCATAAAGGTCTAACAATGGGTACTAAGAGATGAACACATGTAGGTAGGTATAGTTGCTAAGTTCCAAGGGAGCGGTGCTTTCATTGTTATTCCAGATTCAGTCACCATTGGTGGTACTTTTTGGGTTTTTTTCTAAAGAAAGTTTCATGCAACTTAAGCAGCGGATCGATGAGGTAATTATATTAGTGTATATACATATTGGGGGTGTTTGAATATGCGTATTGAAAGTGATAATGTGATATTAAATAATTAGGATCGGATAAGTTTTGTTGCAACTAATAACAAACTGATTACTTGACTTATTTGTATTACTCTTTTTTTATATATCCACTGATTTTTGAGCTGACAACCTAGCCGGAACCAGCACGTGCAACCACCACCATACATCTCCTGCTCAGTTACGCGTAGATCTCCTGCTCATCTCCTTCTAGTTTTGCACAAATTTGTTCTTCTGGTAGCAAGTAATTTGTCGTATCGATATATTACAAGATGATTCTATTTAATTGATATTGACGGAAACAATAACAACTATGAAAATGCAACAAGAAACTACAAAGAGAATACTGATAAATGCACAATGTATTTCACACTTCAAATCTTATAAGTTACAAAGAAAACTCTCATGATGCACATTACAAATGAAGAGAAACAATACATATAAAGGAACTTAGAATCAAGACAAACACTTGATTATAAGAATCAGATCAAACACAAGCCGTTGATCTTGTACTGAAAAGCTACACTACAATTCGTTTACAACAAAAAGACAACTGCAAAATAAAAGTCTTCTTAGGAATCTTTGCATGAGTAGTCAAAATAGGAGCATTGTCTTTTGTCATCTGCACCAATAACATTCCTTCTGCTAATAGGTATGTCATTTTTGCAGCAGGAGAGATGTCAGTAGTAAAGTCAAAGCTGCTGATGATTTGCCTATCAGCATCGTCAATGTTAGATGTTGTTGAGAAGCCTATCCGCAGCAGCTTTGGACTTCAGCATATAAAGCCTATATGCAGCATAGTTGTTGATCAACAATAATATTAACTACCCACAACATAAGCACTTATCCGCAACAGCTTTCATCAGTGGCAAATTTGTAGAGTCCGCATCATCCACACTTAGAGAATTTTGTAGTCATCAGTCTTTATATCTACAAACTCCCGCTAGACAGATGCTACCAAAATTTTTACTGCCTTTGATCATAAAGCTTCTACCCGTTTAAGATGATCCTGGCATTCTCATAGTCTCTTGGGTCATTACTGGGATTATCAATAGGAATTTCAGATAATGATTTAATGTCCTTCCTTGGCATGCTGAAGATAGCCTTCTTGTAGCACCTAATCTTATTTCCTTTGAGCTAGTATGAAAGAATAGATAAATAAATTTCTTTTGTTTGTAATTGAATAAATTAATAATGAATAAATAAGTAAAGGGATAAATAAATAGTTTCAATTACATAAATAAATAACTACTTGAATAAATATGTAATTCCTTTTATTCATTTGTAGTTTGAATTCCATGAAACTTTAATGTAAAAATAATGATCTAATTAATTAATAATTAAACCAAAATTAAAGTATAAGAGTTGTTTCAAATTATTTTATATAATAAAATAAATTATGTAAAACAATGTTTAACTCTTTACAAAGCAAATAGTTTTAAAAAAATGATCATATTAATATTTATAAACCAAGGATGTTAATTAAATAAGTTAAGTAAATCAATTAAATAAATTTAAGTTTCTTAGGTTTTTTTCCTAAAAAAATAACAAATAAAACGACTTCTAAAAATCAAATAAGTCTTATGAATTTATGAAATGAATTCATCCCAAAGTTTAGATAAGTTCTAAATAATTTAACCATAATCTAAGGTACTCAAGCATTTAAAAAAAAAGAAGTCAAATTCAATTGTTAACACCATAAGAAATATATATAGTTTTCATACTAAAATCTATACGGTTTTAATAACCATTCAACAATAAAAATAGAATCCTCTTTAAAGAATTGAAATTATAAAAAAGATTTAACTATCACACCACCAATATACACCTTTTTGTTTATAATAAGAATTAAGGTTTCTTTTGTGAAAAGATGATTTTTACTTTCAAAGTTTATGTTTGGATATAAGATTACAATAGAATCATAAGAAGATAAAGTGTTTCTAAATGGAAGAAAGAATATAAAAACTAACTCCTCCAAGTTAAGGTTTTTTGAGGATGATGGTTGAAAATGTTTGATATCATTGATATGTCATCATTTATATATATTTTACATACATAATAATCCCACATTATGATACTAATTGAATAATAACATTGCAATTTATGATTAAAACATTTATATTTTGTAATTGCAGGTTATTCGGTGTTGAAAATATAAATCAAGCTAAATCCTATAAAAAACACCAAGAATTCAAGCTTCTAGAAGATTTATTCCCACAGCATTGACCCCCAAGAAATCAAAATTGGTCAACAAGCAGCTAAAAGACAAAACTGGGGAAAAACAGGTCGTGCATCCCATTGCACGGCCGTGCATTGGTCTCTCCTGCTCATTTCCATCCATTCATTCCATAACCCATTGATTTCTAAAAACATGTAAATCTTAGTTTAATGTGGTGGGCAAATCTATATGGTTTAACCCGTGCCTAGACATGACCGTGATATGGGATTAGGTAGAGCTGTGGCTTCTAAGTGTGAGTCACATAGATTGATTGATTGTTGTAAAAATTGGAATTAGAACACATTACGGGGGCTAGATAGTTGGTGCTTGGGTTTAATCGGGCAGAAATACTGATTGTTGCTTTTTAAAGCGTGAGTATGTTCAACTAATTGGTAATTGATTATTAAAGTTAGATTTCAGTTATGATTCCATTGCAGACTTTTTTGAGGACGAAAAAAGGTTAAGTATGGGGATGTTTGATGTTGTGCAAAACACACATCTTTATTCCTTTGTTTTCGTGTCATTTTACTTAGTTTTACATTCGTTTTGAGTCGTTTTTGTTATGTATTGAGTCGTTGTTATGTTTACAGGTGCTAATGATGATTACTAATGAAAACCCGAAGAAACGAGCACGAGAATGAAGCCCGAAGTTCAAAAGTAAAAAAATGGGAAAAAATATACTCTTCGCGGTACGCGAAGATTAGAGAACAAAGTTTCACGGTACGCGAAGATTCAAGAATACGGGCGTGACTATTTTGGCCTTCGTGGTACACGAAGGCCTATCCATATTTCCTCGCGGTACGCGAGAGACCCAAATTTCGGGAAAAAAAACCCTAAAATTAGATTTAATAGAATTGTAATGCCATTATGCAAAGGGTTCGTATTCTTGCCATCCAGAGAAGAGTTGAAGGCGATTTTGAGACTAGAGGAGGCAATTGAAGTGTAAAGTTGAAGACTTTGGACACCGGGTTCGTTTGTTTAAGCGTTTTCGATTCCAAGATCTAATATTTATCTTTGATTTCTTTGTTTGAACCATGATGAATGTTATTTACTTCTGTTTTGGTTGTTTAAGCATGATTCTAGGCTAAAACCGTAATACTACCTAGATCACATGATGAATATTTGTTAAAGTTATTATTTTTACTAGTTTTGGATTCATGTGATGATTATATGATTTTGTAAAAAATCGTAGTTAATAATTATGATGTATATGCATGATTTAATTCTGATTGAATGATTAATTTCGATTCCTTGCGTTGATTGTGGTTGTCTGACAGTCTGATTAGCGTATCTAGGTCACAGATCTTAGGGTTTGTGATTTCGGTGGTTTGCTAGACGTAGTATCCATAGGAGTTGTTATCGATTGCTGATTAGAGTTAAGTGTGTGTCCTAGTTCAATACCAGAGAGGTGAGAATTAGTCGGTTAGTCTTCGTCGTTAGGAATCCGAGTGTCAACTGTCTGAGAGGAAGTTGGTTTAGGTGTCTAATGATTGTTGCTAGTCTGAATCATAGTTGTTATTCTAGGATTACCCCGTGCATTCCTTGAATGTATGGTGGGCGGTGAGACTGAGAGGTAATCTGTTCATTAGGGTACATTGTCATAGTGGGAAATACCTGAGAATTGATCCAACCATCTGGTGAGTTTTTGTACACTTTAGGTAGTCTAGTTGGTGACACCCTGAGAGTGATTAGGGATCCACTAGGTTGTCTTTAGCAGTTATCCTTAGAATCCCAGATCCATTATAGTTCAAGAACCGGTATAAGTTGTGCTTTGCAAGTAGAATTCCGACCTAGGTAGTATTCTTCCCATTTCTTGATTTCTCCTTAGCTTTTGTCTCTTGATAGTTTGAATAGTCCCCAGTTTACTGCATTTATTAGTTATAATCACTAGTGTAGTTAAACCCCCAAACCAAATCATCTTAAGTCTGAGTTAGAGTATAGTATTAGTATTCAGTGTCGCTAGGGTTCGATAACTCGGTTTACCATTAAGCTGTGCTACACTCGATAGGTACACTTGCCTGTCAGTGCGGTTTAGTTAGAGGTTTTCCATTTATTACTTAGGAGTCTAGGTTAGGTTTAGTAGTTTATTTTATAGACCGTCCGGACGACATCAAGTTTTTGGCGTCGTTGCTGGGGGCACTTGGCAATAGCAATATTAGCTTTGACTACTTCTTTCTTTGATTTTTGGTTTATTTTGTGTACTGTGAGTCTGTCTTGAGTGCTTGTCTTCTTTGTGCTATGTGTGTGTCTAATCTAGGATAGATTCTTTCTGTTCTTTGAGTCTTTTTGTTTCCTTCTATCTTGTGTCTTTCTTTGTATGCACAACACTCGTTCGCAGGGATCACCATCTTATTCTTCTTTCTTAGAGACCGAGCGAGAGCTACACGAGCGCACCCGTGACTTTCGGGAGCGTTTAAAACAGTTGTGTGAAAACCAGGTACGTCCTGTTAGCCCTATTCCATTTCCTACTATGGGCGATGCTGATCCACCAGCAAGGCGTCCAGTACACCAGAGGGCCAATGATGGGGTCACGGGCGTTAGATCTTCGATCACCCGCCCCTCCATTACAAATGCCAATTCTGTAACATCCCAAAAATAAAAATAAAAATGAGAAATAAAGAGAACGGGTGCAAGCAGGACGAATGGAACGAACGGGCCGAGGTTGGGCCGAGTTGGTCGCGAGGTGGGCTCGAGGAGGGGAGGCCTCTCCTATAAATACCCCACACTTGCACACACTTCTCTTTTGCAACTTCTAGAGAGAGAAACCCATAGAGAGAGAAAGTGACGGATCGACCCGAAATTAAAGGAGCACGTTACTGCTGAGCTCGTGAGCAAACCCTCCCAATCAGAATTCCAATCCAGGTAACGATTCGACCCTAAACTGAGTTTTTTGTTCGTTTTGCGGTTTTTCGGGTTTTAGCTAAATAGGAGACGTTTATATGGATGAAACTTGAAAATAAGCTTAGGGCTAGCATCTAGAATGAAAACCGCACGTTTTGAACAACGAAAGTTGTAAGATTGGCACGATCAGATTAGCATGCAAGAATTTCGGACTTTTTGGGAAAGATGACTGTTCGACAGGCGAACTTATCAAGTTCGCCTGGCAAGGTTGAGGCGAACTTATCAAGTTCGCCTGGCAAGTTCGCTTATGGCCATCAAACGGCGAACTTAGCATGTTCGCTTGATTAAGTTCGCTTGGTCAAGTCAGGCGAACTTAGGAAAAATTCGCCTGGGTATGTTCGCCTGGCAAGGTTGGGGCGAACTTATCAAGTTCGCTTGACAAGTTCGCTTAAGGCATCAAGAGACGAACTTGGTTATGTTCTCCTAGTTATGTTCGACTGTTAAGTTCGCTTGGTCAAGTTAAGCGAACTTAGTACAGGTTCCCCTATAAGTTCGCCTAGATCATGGGCAGCGAACTTAGCATTAAGTTCGCCTAGATCAGAGTGCGTAAAAGTGTGTAAGTTAGATTAGGTCTGATGTATATGAATTAACCAAATCAGATCGTGTGTGGCGCTCGTTGGACCGTGGTTAGGACAGAACTGAGACTAGCTTATCATGTGAGTTCTAGAAGCCCTTCTTTTAAATGTTTTAATGATGTTTTTGGGCTGGTGTGTATACAAACGAAAAGATGTTTACGAAATGATGCTTACGAAACTATGTTTACGAAATGAAATTATTTGAATGAACGGTTTATGAAAAGAAAGTTTTATGAATGGAATGTTTACGAACGAAATGTTTATAAAGAAATGGTTTGAATTGAAAGTAAAGGGTTTTGAAAACGAATGAAATTTTTTATGAAAAGAAGAAAAAGGGAAAAGGTTTTAAAAAAGTTATTACAAATCTAATCTGTCGAATGAATGGAATTGACGAATGAAGTCTGGGAATGTAATTCCCAGCCTTGTGGTAGATTATGGACAGGGAGCCATAGTTGCCATAAGAACAACAGGGGCAGTGTCTTTGTGGCATGCCAATGGTTATGATGTTGTACAACTGGTAAGGGAGTAACGACGGTTACTCAGGGGTTAACGTGACCCCATGAAGGTTAAATTATGATCCGACGGTGTTATGGACGTGAGCCATAACCGTCGATGGAAGTTTTCGGTTTATGGACATGAGAGCCATAGGGGAAACCAAATGGGTATTGTCGGTCCTCGTGCAGTTAAGCCTTGGGGGCAATACAAAAAGGGAATTGGCGGAATGTATTGTATTGTCGGTCTTCGTGCAGTTAAGCCTTAGGGGCAATTCAATACTAAATGACGGGACAAATGGTAACACATATTTAGATAGTAATGTATGACTTAAATGAATGTTAAATGTTTTAAACAAATGACCAGTTCAATGTGTTTATGATGAGGATAAATGTTTGAAGGTTTTTAATAATGAACGAAATGCCCTGTTTTCTTATACATGATGTTAAACCCTAATGAATTATTGAATGATGAACCATTTATTAAATCGAATGAAAAACTGGAACTCACCAGCGTAGCTGACTTTTTAGTATGCACATTCAGGTTAAGGGCAAGTTATGATGATGGACGGTGATGCTTGGCAAGCGAGAAGAGTTACCCGGATGATACGAAGACTGGCATCCCGTTATGATTAGTTTATGTTATGTTTATGTAATAGACTATGTTACGCTTCCGCATGTTGAACAATGTTATGAGTATGTCTTAATGAAATTTTCCTCTGCATTATTTGATATTCAAGTTAAGAACTGTTTGTGAATGAGTAAATCCAACAAGTGAGGCCTCCCGGATTTAGGGCCTTACAAGTTGGTATCAGAGCAATAGTTTGAGAGATTCGGACACTCCCAGTGTCTGAACTTAAACTGTGAATGGGACCGAAAGCGGATGCTAGTACGGGTAACTCGAGCCACAACATCAGGTATGAAGGTAGTATATATATTTACATATATAGTTTGCCTTAGAAAGGGTTAGGTAAGGACTTGTGCTCTAATGGAATCACAAAGGTGGTCAAATAGAAATCGAAAGGTAGTGTAATGGTTAATTGCAGATGGCCAGTGTATATTAACATCTTACAGTGCTTATTGAATTTTATTTGTTAACTAGCGTGATGACGTTGGATTCCTTGTCTTATAGAACGAAATGGCGGGACGAAAGAGCGGAAGGCGTGGTGGGGGTCGTACCGGTGGTTGTACCGGCGGTCGAAATGGTGGGCGTGGCAGGACCCCTGCGCGCCAAGAGTATAGTGAAGAAGGAAGTGTTCACACTTAACCGGCGGTTAGTGTGAATGGAACTGAGCAGACACTGGTTGAAGAACAACCTTTCACTTTTGAACCAGAAGTGAGAGCAGCTATAGCTCGAGAGTTCACAGAGTTGATGAAGACTTCTCTGCCAGGTCTATTGGCAGAAGCGTTGAAGAAGGTTAATGGGGAAGGTGGGTCTAGTGCGGCAACCGGTGCCCAGAACAACGAGACTGACAACGCTCCGCCTGCTCGCGGATGCGACTATAAGTCCTTTAAGGCATGTGACCAGCCGGTCCTGACTGGGAAGAAGGACGCGGTGGCTACTTTTGATTGGGTAATCCGTATGGAAGCTGCCATTCGCCTGAGCGAGTGTCGAACAGATCAAGTTGTGAAATTTGCTGCTAACTCTTTGAGAGAGGAAGCATCCCATTGGTGGGAAGGTGTACGTCAAGCAAAAGGGAGCGAGGTTGTGGATGCGATGATGTGGGCTGATTTGAAAACTTTAGTGATCAAGAATTTCTGTCCAAGGAATGATATCGAAAAGGTAGAAAGGGAAATTATGGGGATTAAGGCCGGGAGCATGACGCACCGGCAGTACACCACGCGGTTCAATGAACTGGCACGTCTGGTGCCACATCTTGTCACGACTGAGGAAAGAAATATTTCTTGTTATATCCAGGGACTGCCGGACAAGGTCCGCACCTTTATCAAAGCAAACACCCCTAGCACCTATGATTCGGTGGTGGAACTCAGTGGTGTGGTGTATGATGATCTGGCATTAAACAATGCCGCCATTGAGGAACCGAAGAAGAGACCGAGCTTCTCAAACAAGCGAACTGGTGGAAAGATGTTTGGGACTCGTGATAAGAGGGCTCGGGTGAATGAGCCGACTGTTTGTAAGAAGTGTGGAAGGGAGTATGCAGGTGAATGTAGACTGGGATCTAACTTGTGCTTTAAGTGTGGCAAGACCGGGCACTACTCCCGTGAGTGCTCACAACACTTCAAGTGCTATAACTGTGGGGATGCTGGTCATCTGAGTAGGGAATACCCGAAACCGAAGATGGGCGAAAATAGGAAAGGGAAGGGTGCTGAGAAGAAAGAAGAGAGGCCCCGAGCAAAGACTCGTGCGTACGCGCTGACGCAAGACCAGGCAAGGGTGGACCCCGACGTGGCGTCAGGTACGTTCATCCTTGACAACACTTTTGTTTCTGTGTTATTTGATTCGGGTGCCAGTAAGAGTTTTATATCCGTGACTTTTTGTAAACGAGTGAAGTACACCGTCAGTAAGCTGGAAAGGGCGTTTAGCGTAGAAACCGTTGAGGGTAGAACTGCGAGAGTGACCGATGTAGTTGACAACTCCACGATAAAAATAGAAGGTCATAGGTTCCCTGTCAGGTTGTTTGTTATGGTTTTGGGTGGGTTCGATTTCGTGTTGGGTATGGATTGGTTAACTGCCAACGAATCACAAATCATATGTAAACGAAAGATAATATGACTCAAGGCTCCGAATGGTAGCAAAATCGAGGTCTTTGGAGATCGTGACGCCCCGATGCCAAACGTCATCTCAATGATTAAGGCAGCAAATTAATTGAGGCGCGGATGCGAGGCTTATCTGGTGTACGTAATTGACAAATGTAAGGAAGTGAAAGAACTAGACAATGTACCCGTGGCACGCGAGTACCCGGAGGTGTTTCCAGAGGATTTGCCTGGGATACCACCCGACAGAGAGATTGAATTTCAAATCGACTTAGTACCAGATGCCCAGCCCGTGGCTAAGGCTCCATATCTACTAGCACCAGTGGAAATGAAAGAACTTATGGACCAATTAGACGAACTACTTGAGAAGGGATTTATACAACCGAGCATCTCGCCATAGGGTGCTCCGGTGTTGTTTGTGAAGAAGAAGGATGGTTCGATGAGAATGTGTATTGATTATCTCGAGTTGAACAAACGAACGGTGAAGAACAAGTACCCTTTACCAAGGATCGACGACCTGTTCGATCAATTACAAGGCGCAAGTTGGTTCTCAAAAATCGACCTTCGATCCGGGTACCATCAGTTGAAGGTGAGGGAAGAAGACATACCGAAAACTGCATTTTGCACGCGTTATGGACATTTCGAGTTCCGCGTAATGTCTTTTGGATTGACGAACGCCCCCGCATCGTTCATGGATTTGATGAATAGGGTTTGTTGACCAATGCTGGATCGATCGGTAATCGTGTTCATCGATGATATCCTCATCTACTCTAAGAATGAGGGTGATCACGCATGTCACTTAAAGGAGGTGTTGGAGGCTCTGAAGAAGGAAATGTTGTATGCTAAGTTCTCCAAATGCGCGTTCTGGCTTAGGGAAGTCCAATTCCTAGGTCACGTCATTAACCCGAACGGCATTATGGTTGACCCAGCAAAGATAATGGCGGTAAGGGAATGGAATATTCCTAAGACACCAACTGAAATCCGCAGTTTCTTGGGATTGGCAGGTTACTATCGGAGATTCATCCAGGATTTCTCGAAAATAGCTTCGTCGTTGACAAAATTGACTCGGAAGGGGGTAAAGTACGAATGGGGCTCGACCCAGGATGAGGCGTTTAAGGAATTGAAGGAGAAGCTAACCAAAGCTCCAGTCTTGGCCCTTCTCGAGGGCAACGAAGACTTAGTGGTATACTCCGACGCTTCGGGCCAGGGATTGGGATGCGTATTGATGCAACGCGAGAGAGTGATCGCGTATGCGTCACGGCAGTTGAAGATTCACAAAGCTAATTATCCGACTCACTATTTGGAACTTGCTGCTGTCGTATTCGCATTGAAAATCTGGAGGCAGTACCTTTACGGGGTGAAGTTTACTATTTACTCCGACCACAAAAGTTTGAAGTACTTCTTCGAACAAAGGAAATTAATATGAGGCAGAGACGATGGTTGGAACTATTGAAAGACTATGACTATGAAATCTTATACCATCCTGGAAAGGAAAACGTAGTGGCTGACGCTCTAAGCCGAAAGGATGTGCCTACTCTTATTAGAGTGAAAGCTTGCCAGTTGGTAGTAACATCAGATGTGATGAGGGAAATTGAAAAAGCTCAAGATGAAGCACTTAAGGAAGAAAACATAAAGAAGGAAAGGATGGTTGGCCAACATGACAAGTTGGAATATAACACCCTTGGTGTTAGGACACGTTTTGGACGGGTATGGATACCTATGGGTGGCGAGCTTAGAACCAAAATCTTGGATGAGTCTCATAAGTCTCGTTACTCTATCCATCCCGGTACCAACAAAATGTACCAAGACCTGAAGAAGGACTACTGGTGGCCTGGAATAAAATATGATGTGACGAAGTATGTAAGCAAGTGCTTGACTTGCTCACAAGTAAAGGCCAAACACCAGAATCCGTATGGAAAGATTCAACCACTTGATATACCGGAATGGAAGTGGGAACACATTACTATGGACTTCATAACCAAGCTACCTCGCACAGCTAAAGGTCATGACACCATTTGGGTAATCGTGGACCGTTTAACGAAGAGTGCTCATTTCCTACCTATTCGCGAGACGTTCTCGTCGGAAAGGTTAGCGAAAGTATTTATTAACGAAGTAGTAGCACGGCATGGGATGCCTTTGACGATCGTATCTGACCGGGACACACGATTCACATCGAGGTTCTGGAAAAGATTTCATGAAGCGATGGGCACGAGACTCAATGTTAGCACGGCATACCACCCACAAACGGATGGTCAGTCCGGAAGAACCATTCAGACATTGGAGGATATGCTACGTGCTTGTATTATCGATTTTGGTGGCAGTTGGGACAGTCATCTGTCGTTAGCCGAATTCTCCTACAACAATAGTCATCACGCGACGATAGGCATGCCTCCTTACGAAATGTTGTATGGGAGAAGATGCAGAACCCTGGTTTGTTGGGGTGAGATGGGACAGAAGGAATTAGGAAGTCTTGAAGTCGTAATAGAAACGTTGGAAAGGTTTGATAAAATCAAAGCAAGAATGAAGGCCGGTCAAGATCGACAGAAATTCGATGTTTGATCAAATCAAAGCAACGACAAATGCCTATTGAGTTTAACGTTGGGGACAGAGTAATGTTGAAAGTGTCACCCTGGAAGGGAATCATACGATTCAGGAAGAGAGGAAAATTAAGTCCGAGGTTTGTCGGACCATTCAAGATAATGGCACGGGTTAGTGAAGTCGCTTATCGGTTAGAGTTGCCCGATGAGTTAAGTGGGATTCATCCTACCTTCCATGTATCACACTTGCGAAAGTGTTTGGCGGATGAATCGGCTCACATACCACTTACTGACATCGAGGTCGACAACAACCTTAACTACATCGAAGAACCTGTGGCTATCTTAGACCAAAAGGAAAAACGTTTACGTAACAAAGTAGTCCAATTGGTTAAAGTCCAATGGAAGCACCGGAAGGGATCGGAGGCTACTTGGGAATCGGAGATGGAAATGAGGGAGTCGTACCCTTATCTATTTGACCTATGATAGGTTTTGGGGACGAAACCTATTGTAAGGGGGGTAGACTTGTAACATCCCAAAAAAAATGAGAAATAAAGATAACGGGTGCAAGCAGGACGAATTGAACGAACGGGCCGAGTTGGTCGCGAGGTGGACTCGAGGAGGGGAGGCCTCTCCTATAAATACCCCACACTTGCACACACTTCTCTTTTGCAACTTCTAGAGAGAGAAACCCGTAGAGAGAGAAAGTGACGGATCGACCCGAAATTGAAGGAGCACGTTACTGCTGAGCTCGTGAGCAAACCCTCCCAATCAGAATTCCAATCCAGGTAACGATTCGAACCTAAACTGAGTTTTTTGTTCGTTTTGTGGTTTTTCGGGTTTTAGCTAAATAGGAGACATTTTTATGGATGAAACTTGAAAATAAGCTTAGGGCTAGCATCTAGAATGAAAACCGCACGTTTTGAACAAAGAAAGTTGTAAGATTGGCACGATCAGATTAGCATGCAAGAATTTCAGACTTTTTGGAGAAGATGACTGTTCGACAGGCGAACTTAGCCTGGCAATGTTGAGGCGAACTTATCAAATTCGCTCGACAAGTTCGCCTGGAAAGTTCGCTTATGGCCATCAAGAGGCGAACTTAGCATGTTCGCTTGATTAAGTTCGCTTGGTTAAGTTCGTTTGGTCAAGTCAGGCGAACTTAGGACAAATTCGCATGGGTATGTTCGCCTGGCAAGGTTGGGGCGAACTTATCATGTTCGCTTGACAAGTTCGCTTAAGGCATCAAGAGGCGAACTTGGTTATGTTCGCCTAGTTATGTTCGATTGTTAAGTTCGCTTGGTCAAGTTAAGCGAACTTAGTACAAGTTCGCCTATAAGTTCGCCTAGATCATGGGCAGCGAACTTAGCATTAAGTTCGCCTAGATCAGAGTGCGTAAAAGTGTGTAAGTTAGATTAGGTCTGATGTATGTGTAATTAACCAATTCAGATCGTGTGTGGCGCTCGTTGGACCGTGGTTAGGACATAACTGAGACTAGCTTATCAGGTGAGTTCTAGAAGCCCTTCTTTTAAATGTTTTAATGATGTTTTTGGGCTGGTGTGTATACAAACGAAAAGATGTTTAAGAAATGATGCTTACGAAACTATGTTTACGAAATGAAATGATTTGAATGAACGATTTATGAAAAGAAAGTTTTATGAATGGAATGTTTACGAACGAATTGTTTATAAAGAAATGGTTTGAACTGAAAGTAAAGGGTTTTGAAAATGAATGAAATGTTTTATGAAAAGAAGAAAAAGGGCAAAGGTTTTAAAGAAGTCATTACAAATCTAATCTGTCGAATGAATGGAATTGACGAATGAAGTCTGGGAATGTAATTCCCAGCCTTGTGGTAGATTATGGACAGCGAGCCATAGTTGCCATAAGAACAACTTGGGCAGTGTCTTTGTGGCATGCCAATGGTTATGATGTTGTATAACTGGTAAGGGAGTAACGACGGTTACTCAGGGGTTAACGTGACCCCATGAAGGTTAAATTATGATCCGACGGTGTTATGGCCGTGAGCCATAGCCGCCGATGGAAGTTTTTGGTTTATGGACATGAGAGCCATAGGGGCAACCAAATGGGTATTGTCGGTCCTCGTGCAGTTAAGCCTTTGGGGCAATACAAAAAGGGAATTGACGGAATGTATTGTTATGTCGGTCTTCATGCAGTTAAGCCTTAGGGGCAATTCAATACTAAATGACGGGACGAATGGTAATACAGATTTGGATAGTAATGTATGACTTAAATGAATGTTAAATGTTTTAAACAAATGATCAGTTCAATGTGTTTATGATGAGGATAAATGTTTGAAGGTTTTTAATGATGAACGAAAGACCCTGTTTTCTTATACATGATGTTAAACCCTAATGAATTATTGAATGATGAACCAATTATTAAATCGAATGAAAAACTGGAACTCACCAGCGTAGCTGACTTTTTAGTATGCACATTCAGGTTAAGGGCAGGTTATGATGATGGACGGTGATGCTTGGCAAGCGAGAAGAGTTACCCGGATGATACGAAGACTGGCATCCCGTTATGATTTGTTTATGTTATGTTTATGTAATAGACTATGTTACGCTTCCACATGTTGAACAATGTAATGAGTATGTTTTAATGAAATTTTCCGCTGCATTATTTGATATTCAAGTTAAGAACTGTTTGTGAATGAGTAAATCCAACAAGTGAGGCCTCCCGGGTTTGGGGCCTTACAAATTCCTGGCAGATCCCATCACATGTCATGAGTACGATCACTCATGCTACTCAGTTCCATGGCCTTGAGGATGAGGATGCACCCGGACACCTGTCCCGCTTTTTTCGTATATGTGATACCTCTAATATCACGGGTGTATCTGAAGACGCTATCTACTTGTGTCTCTTCCCATTCTCGCTCTCTAGGCGTGCATCTGCTTGGCTTGACAACCTTCCTGACAATTCTATCACCACCTGGGTGGATCTTCAAGCCAAGTTCTACAAGAAGTATTATCAACCTTCCAGGGCCGCTCGCCTTAGGGATTAAATCCACTCCTTTCGGATAGATCCCGATGAGCCTTATCACTTTCTTGGGAGCGGTTCAACACGCTGTTGAGCTGATGTCCCCAGCATGGTCTGTCTGACTGGGCGATAGTGGAGAAATTCTACAATGGTCTCACCTTCGAGAAGCAACAGATGTTCAATACAGCTGCGGGAGGCCATATCATGGAGAAACTCGAGCCTGCTGAGTGTGAGGAGATGTTCGAGAGCTTCGCTCAAGCCGAACAACATTACCCATCTTCTAGGACCTCTATTCCTAGTGCTAGATCATCCACCACATCTCCTAGAGGTGTGTATCAGGTCACTCCTGATTCTAGAGTGGTTGTTGCCCTCACCTTTATGGCTAATGAGATTAAGGAGCTGAAGCTCTGTGCTCAGCGGTGTCAAGTGTGCAGGGGAGGCCACGACACCCATGATTGCCCAGTGAATAATCAAGAGCAGGTGAGCTATGCTGGCAACCAGTACCAGAACCGAGGGTATAACAATCAGAATTCATTTGGCTCGGGATGGAGATCTGGACATACCCCACCAGGGTTTAATGGTCATCAGCAGTATGAGCAGAATGGAGGAGGAGAGATAGGACCTAGCACGGGAAGCAGTGTCGACACGACTTCAATCAAAGTGATGCTTGAGACTCAGACACAGTTGCTTGCCCACCTAGTCCAGCAGGACATGGATGCTAGGTAGAGATCAGATAGCCACGACACTTTACTGAAGAATCAGCAATCGGCATTCCATGATCTACAACGCACGGTTGAGGACATCGCTAAGAGCTTGAAGGATCGGCAGGGAGGCCAATCTTCAAGCTCCAACGCTTCAGTGATGGCTGTGTCGGTCAGGAGTGGGGAGGAGAAGACTCCCACTCCAGTTTGTACAACATTTCGTCACATGAGGAGGTCAAGAAGATTGACTGGAGGGCTCGATTCGCTGAGATCGATGCTAAGATGGTCGAGGAAAAGGTGGACGAGGAGAAAATAGTAGAGGTTCCTGCCAAGAAGGTAGAGGAGAAGAAGAAGGGGGCAGAGATGAAAACCCCCGAGATTGACACGACTCGTGTTCCCTACCCAGCACGTTTACTTCCATTCAAGCAAGCCAGGGAACACAGTCACTTCCTTGACTTGTTCAAACAACTAAAGGTCAATCTCCCGCTCATTGAGACCCTCCAGAGTATGCCAAAATATGGCAAGTTCCTGAAAGACCTTCTTTCCAACAAGAAGAAGCTCGAGGAGGTCTTAAAAGTCTCATTTAGTGAGCAATGTTCTGCGGTGGTGTAGAACAAGCTGCCAGAGAAACTGGGAGACTCGGGTCGTTTAACGATCCCATGTCACCTAGGCAGTTTGCCTTTGCACCATGCTTTGGCCGATTTAGGTGCTAGAATCAACCTGATGCCCTATTCTTTATATAAGCAGCTAGACCTAGGTGAACCACGACCTACGCGCATGAGCATTTCCTTGGCTGACCGTTCAGTCAAGTATCCATGGGGAATTGTGGAAAATCTGTTAGTGAAAGTAGGTAAGTTTGTCTTCCCCGTGGATTTTGTTATTCTCGACATGGAGGTGGATGACGGAGTCCCACTCATCCTCGGGTGCCCGTTCTTGCGCACCGCCAAGGCAGTAATTGATGTTTTTGACGGAAAGCTCACACTTTGTGTTGGGGATGAGTCAGTTATATTTGATGCCACACAGTCCTTGAAGGATGTTGGGGAGCATAGCCACTCCGTGTGCATGCTTGATTCCTTCATGGACTATCATGAGGACTCTGATCCACTGTTAGAAGTTGGTGAACCCACCCCTAATTTAAAAGAACCACCTGATTGGGCAGTTGGATGAGCCGGATGAAGAAGGTGAGGAGGTGCCTGATGATCTGCTGGAGATGATGGCAGAATTAGATGAGATCATAGGAAAACCCCCAAGTGTGGGGATGACTGAGGAGGGTGTAGATGATCCCGAAGATCTGGGTGAGATTGTAGAGTCCACACCATTAGAACCACCTTCATCTGAGCCTTTACTAGTAATAGTTTCTTGTTTTGAGGGGAGAGACGACTTTCCGCAGGTCTCTCGTTCCATTTGCCCTAGGTCTAGGCCACCCCAAAAAAGAACCCGTGCTTTGAAAGAGTCATCTAGGTTGAGGGTAGTAAAAACCCCAAATGTGGGGACGTCGAGGGGTGACAATTTACTTGATTACTTTTTGCATATCATGTTTGGACCAGGTAGATATAAGTTGTGGTGGAAAGACATAAGAGATAGTTACATGAGACATTCGATGCTATTGAGGGTAGTGTTGAGTTGGAGGACCGGGAGACCGTGGAGGATGAAGGCGGTTCCAGTTAGGATCAAGGAGAAGCCTCCTGATAGGCTTGCTTGAGTCTTGGGCAAGTGCCCGGGATGTAGAGTTTATATGCTTTACTTGGTATGAGTCTGTGTCTTTTATGTGTTTTTCGGTATTGTGTTTTGTGTGTGTTGTGTCTTGCAGGGATTCGTGCTTGATTTGGCACGGGAAATCATTGGGAATAGAATTCCAGGCATGTATTGCATTGGTTTTGATCATTGGAACTAGTTTTAAAAGAATATGGGTGAAAAATATTTTTAAGGGGTCTAAAATATTCTAAGTATAAAACTGAAAAAAAAAATCTGATAACTTTATGTTACGGAGGCCCCCTCCTATGCGAGCAAGAATAGGCAATCCTTCGCGGTACGCGAAGGACAAATGTTGTTGCCGACCTAAAATCCACTTCCTCGCGGTACGCGAGAAGTGGGCAGGGTCTCTTCGCGGTACGCGGGAGGATACTGAGTCACCCCTATTTCCCTTGTTTATCATGGTTACCCACACCGTCCACCATCATACCCATACCCATTTTCCATAACCACTATCACCACCCATCCCTACCATTATCCACCATCATCATCATATCACTATCATCCATATCATATTCAATCACTGACCATGACCATGGGAAACTTGAGAACCAGTTTGTAACCGATGATCCACCTTGCCATGGCATTCATGTCTATGTGTTTGTCACGCATCGGGTACGTGTCCTTGCATTCTATCCAAAGTCTTAGTGAGTCAGTTTGAGTCTTTTATTTATGTCAGTTTAATGCTGCGGGTTGTTGTGAGGTTTATTTTGTAGGTATTCTTCGTCCTGTCCGCACTTAATCTCCATTCGGGGAGGACGATTACTTTTATCACTGTGTAAAGGCAACCCAGCAGAGTTGTGCAACCGCGACCGAAATGCTATACGATACACACAAGGAAGAACGAAGTTGTACATTTGAGTGTATATCATAACCAGCTAAGTCGCTTCCTATTTTAATTTTTGCATTTTTATTTTGAGTTGTGTCTTACTTCACATTGAGGACAATGTGTCTTTCAAGTGTGGGGATGTGAGTGTCTAAGTCTTAGTTTGTGTCTTTTATAAAAAATCCAAAAATACAAAAAAATTGAAAATTTTGAAAAATGTCCTTTGAAATCAAGAAGTTTTTGCATAATAAATGGAAAATGATAGTACAACTGGATCTACTTGTTTGTTTAAATGATATAAATAATAGAAAACGCGTCTAACTAGTGATGTTTTGGTAGACCCAGCCAACTCGAATAGCTTAAATATCCTGTGAGTGTTACTTAGGATTAATCAAGTAATAATTTCATGAAATCTTGTGGGACATATTAGGGTAACGGTAATACTGAAACTGTCAACTTAGGGTGATAGGTACCACGTTACTGAAAACTACTCATGGCACACCACTCTCTTTTTATGAGAATAAATCCGAGTTTCGTTGGCGCGCATTCCATAAATCCACAATTTCCATAACTATGAGCTTAATTAATTTGAAATATGAGTCTTGCTTATGTGTTTCCCTCTGGGATGGTGAATTGGGGAATACACCCCTAGGTAAGATTTATGTGCTTAAATGATTAGAATCTAGTCTATGTGTTAGCTTCCGGGATAGTGACTTGGTTGAGACGCCTCTAGATGAAAGTTCTTATGCTTTAATTAACGCTCATTTCCATCCATTCATTCCATAATCCATTGATTTCTAAAAACATGCAAATCTTAGTTTAACGTGGTGGGCAAATCTATATGGTTTAACCCGTTCCTAGACATGACCGTGAGATGGGATTAGGTAGAGCTGTAGCTTCTAAGTGTGAGTCACATAGATTGATTGATTGTTGTATAAATTGGAATTAGAACACATTACGGGGGCTAGATAGTTGGTGCTTGGGTTTAATCGGACAGAAATACTGATTGTTGCTTTTTAACGCGTGAGTATGTTTAACTAATTGGTAATTGATTATTAAAGTTAGATTTCAGTTATGATTCCATTGCAGACTTTTTCGAGGACGAAAAAAGGTTAAGTGTGGGGATGTTTGATGTTGTGCAAAACACAAATCTTTATTCCTTTGTTTTCGTGTCATTTTACTTAGTTTTACATCCGTTTTGAGTCATTTTTTGTATGTATTAAGTCATTGTTATGTTTACAGGGGCTCATGATGATTACAAGTGAAAACCCGAAGAAACCGAGCACGAGAATGAAGCCCAAAGTTCAAAAGTGAAAAAATGGGAAAAATATACTCTTCGCGGAACGTGAAGATCAGAGAGCCAAGTTTCACGGTACGCGAAGATTCAAGAATACGGGCGCGACTATTTTGGCCTTCGTGGTACGCGAAGGCCCGGCCATATTTCCTCGCGGTACGCGAGAGACCCAAATTCCGTGAAAAGCCATAAAATTAGATTTAATAGAATTGTAATGCCATTATGCAAAGGGTTCGTATTCTTGCCGTCCAGAGAAGAGTTGAAGGCTATTTTGAGACTAGAGGAGGCAAATGAAGTGTAAAGTTGAAGACTTTGGACACCGGGTTCGTTTGTTTAAGCGTTTTCGATTCCAAGATCTAAACTTTATCTTTGATTTCTTTGTTTTAACCATGATGAACGTTATTTACTTCTGTTTTGGTTGTTTAAGCATGATTCTAGGCTAAAACCGTAATACTGCCTAGGTCACATGATGAATATCTGTTAAAGTTATTATTTTTATTGGTTTTGGATTCATGTGATGATTATATGATTTTGTGTCACACCCCCAAATTCCACTAACGGAGTTTTACCGTTTGGTGCGTGACAAACCAGGATCTCAGACATTAGTTACATCAAACGACACTATATGGGACTCAAATTGAAATATTATAAAAGTTCAGAGTAAATGCGGAAGTGTTTAAACAAGAGAGGAAATGCGCAATACAACGCGCCCAAGTCTAACAATAACAGAAACATAATAAATGAACAGTAGATTGACAATTATAGAATACATCATGTTGACACCATGCATGCCCTAACGTGCACATGTGCCTTAGCTTAGCGTCCTGAGAAAACATGTAAGAAAAGTGTCAACACAAGGTTGGTGAGTTCACAGGTTTCAGTTTGCAACAAAGTTCAATAGGTTAATGTACATTCAATATATAAATCAATATGTAGTTAACCCATAAGCATGTTAACTAATGCGCTCGCAACCGACAACTGACTGTTTATGTTTTTGCCTCCCACCAGGCCTATCAACCATGGTGCATGTTTAGGTCAAGACTGCACCCGTTCGACATCCAGTCGGGTTAGCGCGACTAATGCGGGTGAGGTTTGTCAAACCCAGTAGTACTACTCAACTTACCTCGCTATGTTCATATTAACAGTCCGATGTGAGGACTTAGTGATAGATGTGTACGCATAGTTAAACAAGTGATAACATATATGAATTACATAACCAAAAATGTTTACGTCGTGTTTTCTCCCCCAGTTGTAAAACAGTAAAAAGGGGCCGTGAAAACTCACATGCATTGCGTAGTAGGTAGTATCACACAAGTTTGAGATTTAGAACCTCAAGTGTTAGCCTGCATGGCTTACGTATGCCCTCGAATTATAAACACATAAGTTAGGGACATATGGGATTTTGACGACGATACTGAAGATTAGAACGTCTTAAAACATTCTAAATATTTAAGAGTAGACGAACGCGTCTACGGAAATATATATTCCTTAATATAATAATTAAGGTAAACACGTTACGTGCCGAACGTTAATAATGAATAACATTAAGTAAATAAATAAATTCGTACGTTTGCCATTTAAAATGGTTAGAAAAATAATATAACTATATATATTATTTTTAAGTCGTATGATTAACAAAATAATCATTTGTGTGGAGAAAATAATAAATATATTATTTTTATTCGATATAATAAACGTGAGTAAATAATATAAACAATTATATTATTAATTAGTTTAAAAACGCCACACGAAATAATAAATGAGGTGAAATAATATAAAATATTTCTTATTTTGTACTAGGAGTCAAGGGTTAAAAATAATATAAACATATTATTTTTATTCGATAATAACATAAATATATTATTTTTAAAAGTGAAAATAATATATAAAAAAATGGGTTAATAATCCTAACCCGAGTCTACGGGTTGTTTTCCGGGTTAAAACACTGTAATAAAATATTATATTAATATAGGAAAAGTTTTTATAATTAAAAAATGTTTAGAAAATAATTAAAAAAACAAAACAGGGGGAGGGAGACTTGAACCCGGGTCTCCTCCCCACCAGTCACACGCATTAACCGGTCCACCCGCTAGGGCTATTTTTTTTTTTTTAAAAAAAAAAAAATCAGATCTAAATAGTTTTAACACACATGTCAAGTGGGCTTCCCTCTCATACGCATACCGGTTCGAAACCCTTCCCAATCCATCGATTTCGACCACAAACAACCAGAAGGTTATAGGGGTTTTGTTCATCAGTGAATAGCGAATCTGAGGTTAGGTTTAATTGCAAAAACGTTGGATTTAAGACTGTTAATTTCAGTTTCAAGATATCGAAAACCCTAGGTTCGATCTTGGATCGATTAGATTAATTCTGATAATTGAATGGTTTGAAACCATGGGGCTTTCAATAAGCAGAGATTTTCGAAGCTATCCATGTATTTTAATTGGATTAAAAACATGTCTAGATTAGTATCCGATTAACCCGAAAGTGTATGAACCGTAGGTTCTGGATCTTGAAAAATTCGATGTTGTTTGACTCAATTAGCATGGGGCTTTCGTTAAACGAATGATTGCGAATCTATTGATGTGTTTTAATTTGATTTAAACAGAGTCTAAGATCAAATCCCCAAAACTGGTTTATGAACAAACCCTAGATACGAGATTGGGTTCAATTCGATGTTATATGATTAAATTGACAGAGGGCTTTCAAACAACAGACAAACAACAGACAACCCTAGATACGGGATTGGGTTTATGAACGAACCCTAGATACCATAGTTGTGTTCAAATTGATGGTGCTCGACTAAAAACTCAGTTCCGGCTTTTCGTGCTCGTTCGCTGGTGGCTCCGGCTTCGATTCTGATCGATTTGATGTACGGGATATCTTCTGAGAGGGGTGACAGAGGTGCGCAGCTGTTCAAATGTAGAGTGAATGGTTGAATTGATCGACATTGATAGGGACGAAGGACGTTTTCGACGGTTACGGCTTGAATTCGCATTATTATGTTTAATTCGACTTAATGTCGATGATTAGGGGCTTAATGTTGAATGTTAATGTTGTTAATGTCCAATTTGGTTACAAGTTCGAACAAATTTCAGTTATGGATTTGAATTTGAGCCAAGAACGCACGGTTTGACTTTCAAGAAGTCAATGAAATCGATTTTAGGCAATTTACAGTTTCAGTCCCTGCGTTTTCCTGTATTTGGGTTTAGAAAAATGGCAGAACAAGTTCCTTGGGTTTGAGTTAGGTTAAGAATAGGTTAGTTTGACTATAAAAAGTCAACAGGGACTTGAATATTGACTTTGACTTAACAAAAATCAATTAAAATTGAGTTTGGGCTAATTACACAATTAATCCTTGTAATTAGAGTTTGGAAATTGACACTTCTAGTCCCTGGAGTTTATGAATAGTTAGGATTTAACTGGACTGGCTAATTGAGTTAACTGGAAAATTCCGGATTGTCACATTTTGTAAACAATCCTAGTTAATAATTATGATGTATATGCATGCTTTAATTATGATTGAATGATTAATTTCGATTCCTTGCGTTTATTGTGGTTGTCTGCCAGTTTGATTAGCGTATCTAGGTCATAGATCTTAGGGTTTGTGATTTCGGTGGTTTGCTAGACGTAGTAGCCATATGAGTTGTTATCGATTGCTAATTAGAGTTAAGTGTGTGTCCTAGTTCAATACCCGAGAGGTGAGAATTAGTCGGTTAGTCTTCGTCATTAGGAATCTGAGTGTCAACTGTCTGAGAGGAAGTTGGTTTAGGTGTCTAGTGATTGTTGCTAGTCTGAATCATAGTTGTTATTCTAGGATTACCACATGCATTCCTTGAATGTATGGTGGGCGGTGATACTGAGTGGTAATATGTTCATTAGGGTACATTGTCATAGTTGGAAATACCTGAGAAGTGATCCAACCATCTGGTGAGTTTAGTACACTTTAGGTAGTCTAGTTGGTGACACTCTGAGAGTGATTAGGGATCCACTAGGTTATCTTTAGCAGTTATCCTTAGAATCCCAGATCCATCATAGTTCAAGAATCGGTATAAGTTGTGCTTTGCAGGTAGGATTCCGACCTAGGTAGTATTCTTCCCATTTCTTGATTTCACCTTAGCTTTTGTCTCTTGATAGTTTGAATAGTCCTCAGTTTACTGCATTTATTAGTTCTAATCAGTAGAGTAGTTAAACCCCTAAACCAAATCATCTTAAGTCCGAGTCAGAGTCTAGTATTAGTATTCAGTGACTCTAGGGTTCGATAACTCGGTTTACCATTAAACTGTGCTACACTCGATAGATACACTTGCCTGTCAGTGCGGTTTAGTTTGAGGGTTTTATATTTATTACTTAGGAGTCTAGGTTAGGTTTAGTAGTTTATTTTATAGACCGTCTGGACGACATCAAATTATGTCTTTATATTTATCAGTGTCTTGATTTTAAAGAGCATGATCGTAAAACCCTTTTTAATCAAACTTCCTTTGAAACTCGTACGTCTTTATACGAGCAGAGATTGATAAGCCAAGGTTTGGTCTATACTTATAAGATCGTACGTCTTTATACGAGATTATTATGCGACCAAGAATTGGTGAACTAATGTTGGGAACGGTACGTCTTTATACTTGGTCCCATTGTTACACCGCTTCCCGGTGAGCAAAATATAATCACCTATTTAACTTTAATATAAAGCATTTTGAGTCCGATCTCTTAAACCAACCCGAAGATGACCATTCGATGGGTTGAGAGTAAATGTTGTCCCTAACGGGAGGCACTACCACTTTTTAAATAATATAATTTGCAAATCAAATGTAGTGAGGATGAGGCTCTAACGGTGACCCGGGTTACAAGTTTGTAGTAGTCATACCACTAAATTAGTTAACTTAACATTATCACGTACCAAGCTGATTCGAATCCCGAAGCAATACATTTCGTAATCTGATCATTTTCGCTTTATTTACTTTTCTGCTGTTTACTATTCTGCTAGTTACATTTCTGCTACACACTTCACGCACGTATTTACTTTTATGTTATTTACTTTTCTGCTTCACAAGCACACAAAACCCACTCACTAATTAATCCGGTTAAACGATAACAAAAGTTGAGTATTGGAACTCGACCGTGTCCATTGGTTCGATACTTGGTTCTTACCTAACTGTATTACGCTGCGATCGGTACACTTGCCTATTGTGTGTGTTTTAAGTTAATGTAATTATCATTTTAATTTATAAATTTAAAACCTGATTTTGTGAAATCAACCTAAAAATATATTTACTTATATTTTTATATTAAAACAAACACATCAATCATCAATCCTTACTTTAGAATCACCAAAGGAAGAACTTGATTTGGAGAGGATTTAAACCAGATTATCAAAATGGTGGTGTTGAGTATGTGTGAAGGTGGTGGCGACACAAGGAAAGGGGATTGGGTTTGGGATTTGCTTTGAGCCTTTCAAATTTTGTTTGTTGCAAAAAGAGTTTATTTTTTATGTAATTAGAATGAGTTAATTGGGTAATAATGAGCATTAAAGAGTAATGAATTCAAATTTGAATATCATTTGACGGTGAGGGAGGGGTACGAAATTAAGAGGAGAGAGAGAGGTTCTTGCGTTTTTTATAAACTTTATAAATAAATAACCCATATCTTGCATTTTTGTAAAAAACTTTTAAATTAACTTGTCAACATTTAGTTTTATAAAATAATCATGATTTTGTTTATTATATAATAATTTTTTTAACTTACGATGAAACAATAACTTCCTTGCAAGTTTTATTTTTCGAGGTGTATAACGTGTGTACACCGGACTACGTTTTAGATAAAACTGTTATGGGTCATTTTTACAGCTCAGGATCCTGGATCTTCAACATATTTCGGTATCCTGATAGGTTCCGGTATCCTCAATATTTAACCGTTGTATCTTTCGTCTATTTCGACTAATACGCAGGTTAAACACGTGTAGTCAAGGTCATTCCTGAATAATCGCTCCTGAGTCAAGAAGAACGTATTGAAGACGCGCGGAATGACTTGCAACGGTCATATTTGAAGAATTAGTCTATCACGGGATTCTCGGATAGTTAGTTAGCTTTATCCTTATATTTATTTCAGCAGCTTGATCGATAATAGGAACAACATTCACTACGCACTTAGCTAAAAAACTCGCAATCACCTCTGTAACACTTAGATATCGATCATATATTGCTTGTACTTGTAATCTTTTTTTAACATTTATTGAAGAAACGAGGCAGGGGACGATTGTCACCTCCCGAGGTTTTATGCCGGCGATCCCTAAAGATCAAGGGCTTTCCTCGTAAACAACCGTGTCACTTTTTACGTTTTTACATTGTTCTACATTAATTTTAAAAGCACACTACCTCACAAACTAAGTTTGGTTACAAAATTAGTCTTGTTAATTTTACCCAAAACAATTTGGCGCCCACCGTGGGGTAAGTGGTGCTTTTTATCCTTAAATCTTTACTAAAATTCGTGTTCAATCACTATCTTTCAAAACTGATTTAAAAAATGTCGTCCCAATCCAAGAATGTTTCTTTTCTGCTCCATCTTCAATCTCTGGGTTAGTCAACCCTATTCCTCCTCCTCCTCCTCCGTCATTCCAGAAAAAAGAATGATAGTCTGCAGAAGAAAAATACTCCTGCGGGTTTTTCGGGATCCATCCACTAGCACACCTGTGCTTGCTTCAAACGACGAGATTCTCAAAATGTTCTCGGAAGTGAAGCAGCAAATGGAGCAACAGAGGAAGACTAACCTAATGCTGTTTCGAGAGATTGAAAGGGTCAAATAATCAAAGAAACCAGTGGAAATGACGACTCTGTTGCAACCAAGGATCTTGGATTTTGATTATTCAGGATCCTCAGGAGTCCATAAAGTAGACTTTCTTCCAATGCACACCGGGATCACTATTATTGGACCAACTTCGGCTGTCAGAATTACTACGAGTCAGGATCTTGGATTTACTCCAAGATCATCATCTGGAAATCCTGACATGGGTAACACTTTCAATAGATTTTTCAATACTAATGAATGTGTGCAGGATACAGGGATCACTCCATCCATGGCTAAAGAACTGAAGAAGCTGAGGGAGATGATCTCTAGTGTACCAGGCGTGGCCCAGCCTATACCCGAGATGTCCACTACAAGTCACAGGATCTTCAGATTTTCCCATCCCATATGCGATGCTGAGATCCCTAAGCGCTTTCAGACTCCCAACATGAAGCTCTATGACGGAACTACGGATCCTAAGGAGCATGTCGCACAATACAGGGAAAGAATGGAGATTAACCCCATACATCTGGACCTAAAGGAAGCTTGTCTGTGCAAGGGCTTCAGCTCTACTTTAACAGGATCAGCCTTAAAATGGCTACTTAATGTTCCTCCATATTCTATTACCTCATTTTCTCATTTGTTTAACCTATTTAAAAATCAATTTTCTTGCAGTAGAACTTTTGAAAGGTTAACAAGTGATTTATACAGGATAATTCAGAATCCTGGAGAATCACTCCAAGACTATGTCAGCAAATTTGGCCGAGAATCCTTGGACATCCCGAACCTGGACGTTGCCACTGCAGTCCAAGCATTCAAGATGGGATTGAGGAAAGACACTCAATTCTATGAAGACCTTGTCACGAATCCTTGCAGGAATCTTGACGAAGTTAGGAACAGGGCGTTAATATTTATCAGGGTCGGGGATGACAAGAAAATCCAGCAAAGGGCATAAGCTCCGACGAGTTATACTCAACCTAACTGGAAGACTGAGTCTGCACCCTTCAAGCGGTACAAATCCAAACCGTATGCTAAACCCGATAATCACAGGGTGAACGTTGTGGAAGATGACAAGGAAGAGGAAGAATATCCTAAGTTGTCTAAATATTGTTTTTCACTTGACACAACTGGTTTGTTATATGCTATGCAGGATCTCGGAGTAAAGGCTAGGTGGCCTCGCAAATTTGAGAGGAATACCGGAGGAAAGGACAAGTCCAAATGGTGTGCTTTCCATGAGGACTTTGGCCATGTGACCAAAGATTGCATTGCCATACGCAAAGAGATAAGTACCTGTTGAGCAAGGGGTATCTCAAAGAATTCCTAGGCAAAGGAAAGAACAAGACTTAGGATCAAGACAGGATCCCGCAAAGAGTAAAATCCCATCCTTCTGATGCTAAGGTAATAGGTTTCATATCTGGTGGATCTGACATTTGTGGTACTTCTTATTCTGCAGCAAAAAGAAATGCCAAGGAAGAAAAGACAGAAAGAGGGGACAAGACTATCAGAACCATTAGCCTAAGAAAAGGTTATCTCTTTCGATGAAGAGGACAGGGATAACGTACAGGATCCTCATCATGATGGACTGGTTATCACCTTATATATCGCCAATCACTTCATAAGAAGGATACTGATAGACGGAGGAAGCTCAGCAAACATCATTTAACATGATGTCATAAAAAGAATGGGGATCCCAGATTCCGAAATTATCCCCAAAACTGCGGTACTAGTAGGCTTCAGTGGAGAAATCAAGAACACAGTCGGAGAGATAAAGCTTCCGATATATATATCGAGGGGGTAAACACTATACAAAATTTTTGCATAATAGATTCGTTATCTTGTTATAATATTATTCTAGGGAGACCTTGGATACACGACATGAAAGCGGTACCTTCGACATATCACCAATGTGTCAAGATGCCAACCCCTTAGGGGGTAGTGAAGATCAACATCGATTAACAAGATGTGAAGGACTGTTACACCTCTTCGATGAAAGCTTCCGCCAAGACCAGGCAAGCATAGCAATTAAAAAAGTAAGCATGATACGTCCTGGAGACCAAGGAGCGGGATGTGAAAGAAGTATCCCTAAGTGCTAAGGATCCCGACGTCAAGGCGCTTATTGGAACCAGTATCCCCAAAGATATTGAACAAGATCTTGTAGAAGTGCTAAAGAGTAGAACTTCAACCTTCGCCTAGAAGCATGAGGACATGACAGGTATCTGCAAAAACGTTATTACACATAAAATGGGTCTTGATACCAATTTCAGGCCTATACACCAAAAGAGAAGGAAGTTCGCTCCTGAAAGAAACGCATTGATACAAGAGGAAGTTGAAAGACTACTAAAAGCAGGGATGATAAGGGAAGTAAAATTCTCAAGGTGGCTAGCTAATGTGGTGGTGGTCCAGAAGAAGAATGGAAAGTGGAGAGTTTGTGTAGACTTAACAGACATAAACAAAGCATGTCCGAAAGATCCATTTCCATTGTCACACATAGACTCAATGGTTGATGCTACCGCAGGCCACGAGATGCTCACGTTCATGGATGCTTCATCAGGATTCCAGCAAATCCAGATGGAACCCTCAGACTAGGAGGATACTGCCTTCATGACTCCGACAGGTATATACTGCTATATTGCTATACCTTTTGGTTCGAAAAATGCAGGTGCAACATATCAAAGGCTGGTCAACATGATATTTAAAGACAAGCTAGGGGACACCATGGAAGTCTACATAGATGATATGGTGGTCAAATCAAATAGAGCTGAAGATCACCTCAGGGATCTTAGGGAAGCATTTGACATCCTGGACAAATACAATATGAAGTTGAACCCGTCCAAGTGCCACTTTGGAGTGGGGGCAGAAAAATTCTTGGGATACATGGTGACCAAGAGAGGAATAAAGGCCAGTCCAGAATAGATCAAAGCAATAATCAATTTGAAATCCCCAGCAAACACCAAGGATGTCGAGAGATTGACTGGCAGAGTAGCAACACTTAACATATTCATTTCAAGATCCTCGGAAAGATGCAGGGAATTCTATGACATCCTGAAAAAGAGCAAGAGGTTTGAATGGGGAGAGAAGCATGAGCAAGCACTCCAATCATTAAAGGAGTACTTGTCAACCGCTCCTCTACTAATGAAACCCGAAGATGGAGAACAATTATCCCTATATCTAGCGGTATCCGAAACCTCAGTGAGCGCTGTCCTAGTTAAGGATCACGAAGGCTAACAGCATCCGGTATATTATGTAAGTAAAAGCCTACTCCCGGCAGAAACTAGGTATTCTCATTTAGAAAAATTAATACTGGCTTTAATAATGGCATCCACTAAACTTAGACATTATTTTGAAACACACACTATTCACGTAAAGACTAATTATCCTATTAAATGTGTTTTAAGAAAGCCAGAAATGCCTGGAAGGATGGAAAAATGGTCAGTCAAGCTCAGCGCATATGATCTCGTATATGAGCCCAGAACAGCGATAAAATCACATGCACTCGCAGACTTTGTGGCTGATTTCAGCAGTGATATACAGCATGAAGCAGACCTTGAAGTTCAGCAGTTAGAGGAATCCAAAGATAAGTGGATCCTATTCACTGACGGGGCATCAAACGTTAGAGGAACGGGTCTAGGGATCATGCTGAAATCGCCACAAGGGGACATACTACCCCAATCTATAAGTTTTGAGTTCCAAGCGACTAATAACGAAGGTAGTAAGAAGCTCTGATAGCTGGCTTGAAATTAGCTTGGGATATGAAAATCAGGTATCTTCAAGTATATGTTGACACTTTGTTAATCGCTAACCATTTTAATGGCTCGTATGCAGTGAAAGGTGAAAGACTAGCCAAGTATCTAGAAATAGTTAAACAATTATCTGTGAAGTTCGATATGTTTCATATAAATCAGGTACCAAGAGAAGACAACTCTGAAGTTGATGCCTTTGCGAACCTCGCTTCGGCTCTCAAGATACCAGAAGGAGTCAGGATACCGATCATACATATCCTGAGTCCAGCAATCGAAGACCCAAATGAAGTGTCAAATGTAGTAGAAATAGATATTCAGGATCCCGAGCCCAGTCCGGAATCCTGGACTTTACCTATAAAAAATATTTGCAGGATGGAGAAATCCCGAGTGATGAAAAGAACCATAGGGCTTTTCGCGTGAGGGTGTCCCGCTTTGTAATTTTACATGATGTCTTGTACAGGAAATCTATTGCAGGTCCATATTTGAGTTGTTTGGAGGATCCTGAAGCACTTGAGGTTCTCAAAGACATACACGAAGGAGATTGCGAAAACCACACTAGGGGCAGGGCGGTATTTTTAAAGATCCTGAGGACAGGATATTACTGGCCTACAATGAGGAAAGATGCTGTAACCTACTCTCAAAAGTGTGATGTCTACCAAAGACACAGCAATATACTTCACCAACCAGCAGAGCCATTGTATCCAGTAATCTCTCCTCAGCCGTTTATGAAGTGGGGAATGGACATAGTCGGCAAACTCCCCAAGGAACCAGGAGGAAAAGTGTTCATGCTAGCAATGACCGACTACTTCTCAAAATGGATCGAAGCCGAGGCATTTGTCCAAGTAAGAGAAAAGAAAGTTATCTCCTTCATCAAGCGCAATATCCTGACGAGATTCGGGATTCCGGCGGAGATAGTATGCGACAATGGGTCTCAATTCATCGACAAAAGGACAACCAACTTCTGTGCTAGTTGGGGAATTAAAATGATAACTTCTACCCCTGTGCATCCTCAAGCCAACGGACAGGCGGAATCAAGCAACAAGATCATCATTAACAACCTAAAGAAAAGATTAGGAGCAAAGAAAGGACGATAGGCTGAAAAGATACCTTTTGTACTTTGGTCAGATAAAACAACCACAAAAAAATGCTACAGGCCAAACTCCATTTTCTTTGGTATTTGGAGCTGAAGCAATGATTCCTACGGAGATGGTTATCCCAACTGCCATAACCAATATTCAAACTCCAGAATCCAACAATGAAGCCATCGCTCAGGATCTTGACAACTTGAATGAGCTCAGGGATCTCGCTAAGGTCCGTATAGCAGCTTACCAGCAGAGGATTGCAAAGTCATACAACAAGAGTATAAGTATCAGAAGATTCCAAGTGGGTGACTTGGTACTAAGGAAGGCATTCCAGAATACTACCAATCCCAGTGATGGAAAGCTTGCACCGAAATGGGAAGGCCCGTATTTGATTGATTCGGAAGCGGGCAAAGGTGCGTATTGGCTGGCAACTATGGAAGGAGAAATCCTGCTAAGATCCTAGAATGCCATCCATCTCAAAACCTACTTCATGTGAGTTAGAAATTATGTTCTAACTAAAAAGGTATGTCCTCTTTCCATAATTATTTTTATATATTTGATTATTCTTTATCAAATTACTGACTTGAGCGTCGGAGGGGTGTTAGCCAGGCAAACACCCACCTTCACCAAGGATTCTTGTTTTGTAGGAATCACCTCCAGGGATCCCGACAGAAGATAGAGATTGGTCATCTCTCCTAAGTTTGGGTATCCTGGTATACCTCGAAGGTTTAAACGACTTTCGTCTTTCTAAGTATTAGGTTAATACACCCCGCCAGGAGCGCACGATATCCGATTATAGTTCAAGGTGGTGCGATCAGTCCATGTAACAGTGGTTGATAATTTTGT
Source organism: Smallanthus sonchifolius (assembly GCA_023525975.1). Lineage (NCBI taxonomy): Eukaryota > Viridiplantae > Streptophyta > Magnoliopsida > Asterales > Asteraceae > Smallanthus > Smallanthus sonchifolius. The sequence continues at coordinate 93,119,790 of CM042029.1, forward strand.
CATTGTTGGCTATATATTGGGTGCTACGAATATAGCAGACGTGTTATTACTCAAGTTTCTCCGATCATTTAACACTTACGTGTTAAAGCTAAGGTTTTTAGCATTTTCATGCTAACTCAGAATTGGCCTTGCCCGCGATATTGGCTTAGCCCAGGATTATTCGGCTTAGCCCACGAATATTTGTCTTAGCCCATGATTATCTGGCTTGGCCCACGTTTTTGGCTTAGCCAACGAATCTAATTTGCCACAGATTAAAAACTTACGAACATCATGAAGATCAATTACTAAGACTACAACGTGACTCAACACTGGGGACAACTAATAGTTGTTACCCTTTGGACTCTATGCTATAATCCGGTATATGTATATACCCCACTTGATACACAACTAAGGTATGTGATACTTATTTTTCAGATTTGAAAGCTGAATGACTAAGTCATGATACTATAATCCGGTATATGTATATACCCCACTTGATACACAACTAAGGTATGTGATACTTATTTTTCAGATTTGAAAGCTGAATGACTAAGTCATGATACGTTTGGTACTTTTACTTACATTTATCACAACCAAATTATATTTTCCAAAGTATAAGTTTGGTAAAAACCCGAGAGTTTATTATTAAGGATTCGGCATCCCGAATATATGTTCAAATCTATATTTCTAAGTATTCCGAACTTTTAATCCAAACATATCAAAGAAAACCAAACATGTAACAAACATGGCAAATAGTCATAAACTGTCTACTAATATTTATAGTGCAGGAAAGAAAAGTGATACGGGCTTCATCCAAAACCTGGACCTATCCACCCGGAATCACAAAATATTAAATTGTCTATCACATAGCAGGGATCCCAAAAGCGGGAAAAGTAAATTGTTTATCAATCAAAAGCATAAAAGGAAATTGTTTCAAGACAAGTCAACCGAAAGAAATAGCCAAACATCAGGGCTCAGGTCTCAGCATTCTTACCTTCATCGCCATGTTCAACATGCTTCTCACCCTCAGCAGCTCCAACATCCTCAGCAGTCTTGCTGGTCTCCATTGCTTCACCTCCAAGCTTAGCCAGAGAAGAGCGCCGTCCCTCAAGATCCCAAGCTGCACGATCAAAACCTTCAACAGCAACCTGCTTAGCCATCTGGATCCTGGATTGAAGAATAGCCTTAGCCGTGGATTTCTTGGCATCATCTACAGTCTGTAGAAGCCTCAGCTCTGTAACATTTATGAATTTCCTTGTATTAATTCACTTTAATTATCCTTATGTTACCATTATGACAAGTCCATTTTTTAATCTCCTACACGCTCAATACAAAATTTCACATAAACATGTGCATACATACATACACACATTTATAAATTCATACATATATATGGATATATATATATATACACAAATACATGTATACATACCTAATACGTCACACAAATACGTACACACATGCAACCACACAAATGACACTCAACTCGACACGATGTTTGAACCCAAACCCCGTAATTTCAATTTTAATGTCGCGATAGATGACCAAGAACAAGAAAGAACGCTTGTTTGACTTTTAAAAGTCAAACAAGGCCAAATCCTTCAATTCAAGCCATAATTCGAATCCTATTGAGTTCAGTGGACACCCATCTCGTGTACAAGTATCAATCAGCCCAACCCAAGCCCTTTCGACGAACTAATTCGATCAAACACGCGGCCAAGTTCAAGATTTAAAAAGGTTTGACTTCAGAAAGTCAAACCGTATCAATCCACGTTTAAATCGTGCGATTAACGTGTAATCAATCCCGGGAAACATGTTCAATCAGTTTATGGATATATTTCGACCAGGATCGTGACTTTATTCATCCAAATCCAAACCGAATTTTTGCGTAAATCAAGCCAACGCCTAATCCGGTCAACTCGTAACCAAATCGGCCAATATGAATCAAATTAAACTAATTAGATCCCTCTATCACCTGCGTATACCTTCACACGAACCCTCCCAATACCAAATCGAACCCCATTGCATCTCTAAATCCATGTCAAGCCTCAAGAACGACAGAGTCAAACTCGTAGCCGACCGCATTCGTGCCCACGTCAATCGAGTAAGTACTTACATCATTCGAATCGTCTCTAAGTCTTAATCAAAACCCCCTTATCAATTCGATTTTACAGACTCGATCATACGAAAATCGGGGTTAGGGTTCTAAAGGGGTTTTACGGATTCGAAATATGGAAGGGGGTTTGATGAACCGGAAATCTCCATTTAAAGTTTCTAGGATCAAGTTAGTTACCAGCGAAACCCCCGGTCCGACTGGCAATCACCTTGTCCCATCGAACCGAGGGGTGTGGGTTCGAAACCCACAACCCGCGTATCCGGCCCATTATTTTTGCGTAGATCTAGAGCAAGCCGGATCCTCTGTTTCTCTTCGTTAATACAAACACGAACCCACTGATTTCAAGAATTAGTTCCCTGGTCTAGTGGTAACAGGAGATGCTTTCATAGAACCCACCCGGGTTCGAACCGGGTGGAGTTCTTTTATTTTTTTTTAAACCCTTTTAAAAGCTTCAAAAATTCTATAAAAATTATTTTATAAAACCCACAGTATTTTGAACATATTGAAACAAAGTTTGTCCATTTTCAAAACAAACCCATTTTAATACCCATTTTATTACTAAATTTTTATTTACCATATATTAATTATTTCAGAACAAAAAAAAAACATAAACTTTTAAATAAATTAATAAGTTAAATACTTTTGTCATACAAGTTTTATAGAAATTATCTCTTTGAAAACCGAGTTAATAAAGATTTATCAAATTTTAAAACTTGGTTTAAAATTTTATATAAATCCTTTTAAATCATAACCACATTAAATTTAGTAAATAAATAAATAGATTTATTTATTAATTTACACTTGAAATTTTTATCTAAAAACTTATTAACATACGCTTTTATGAATAAATAAGAGCATCACTTATTTAAATCATATTTAAATAAATATAATATCCATACTATTTTTCTAAACTAAATAAATAAATAATAAAGATTTGATTTATTTAGTATCCAACCCAAACCTAAATCAATTATTCAAAATACAAAACACAAACCTTTTTATGACATGAACTCATTGTACAATTCTCAATACTCACAACCACTAAAACCCTAGACCTTGCCTTAGACTTGGTGCATATTATTAATTCGATTTCATACATTACACTCTAGGTTAACTTTGTGATTTGCAAAAGAATCACTTTTCTACATATTGCTCGTGTTATCTGCACCATTAATACATGTGAGTTTTACATAGCCCCTTTTTCACTGTTTTTACATTTTGGGGTGAAACATAATCACAACTTATAATGATTTACACAAACTACACAATACAAATCCACTTTACAATTTATGTGCAATTTGAGCTTTATGTTTGAGTGCTAGGTGTGTTAACTACTTATGTGCAATTACATGTACAATCATTAACTAATCAAGCCGACGGTTAACAATGATAGATCTATTGAGTCTGACAAACCTACCCAGATTGGGGTGATTGTTACCGACAACACAATTTTGCATGCTAGTTACAAAGGTTTGATTGTACTATTTGGTTACACAATAGTTGCTCCCCATAATTGCCTTATTAATCATGACTTGTATGGATTTGTTTACACACAACACTTTGATGCTATTTAGAGTCAAAACCTATGTATGCTCACCAACTTTTTAGTTGACCTAGGTTTCATCATGTTTCAGGTACAAAGTATGAGTTGATCAAGTTTGCTTCACTTAGGTTATGGACCTAGTTAATTGAACAAGAATGAGCATGCTATGTATTTCAATGTTAATGTATTATGGAAATTATTTTGTTAAAGATATGAATGGAAATTTAATGTATTAATCTATTTCAATTTAGACAACCATGTGCTCATGAACAGTCTACATGTCCCGCCCCGACGTTTCCGCCGTCGGTTGGGGTGTGACAGATTGGTATCAGAGCCTTGGTTATAGGGAAGTAGGTTATTAGACACTCTTGACCTAGACTATAACCTTAGTACACCAATACTATGCCATGCTATTACATGTTACATGATTACTTCTTATGTGAATATTTTACTTGTTATACTAAGTAATTACACTACATGATACAATACTTAATAGTCTATGTGTCACACTACTCACTAACTTTTGTGCTTATGTCCATTGTTATCTACATGCTACCTATTTGATTCATTTAAGTGCTATCCTAAGTTTCAACACACATTTATACATACTTAGTTCTTCATGCACCCTTAATTTCACACACAAAATATCACCATCTCTTGTGATCAAAATCTAGACTGTTGGGCCTTATTGGGCCTAATGCCCATTAATAATAAACTAAGAATCCACTTATCCTCCAAGAAGAAAAAGCGCACTAAAATGCATAAACCTTACATTTGGGCCACAAGGCCCAGTCCACAACAATTCTCATCATAACCATGAGTCCAACAATACTGTTATTAGTACATGATGGCTGGAAGAGTGTGTAGGCCCATGAGGGATTCTGGCTAAGGAAAGACAGGGTACTTAAGTGTGTCTTAGTGACCCACCCCTCTTTCCTAGGAATTCTCCTCAGGGATACACTACTTATAGGTCAAGTGTACTCCTAAAATACTATTGGGACGACTCGGTGTTATGACTAGTCAAACTCAAAACCTATGAGAACTCTTATACTTAACACTCGGTATTTCATTATCGCTTACAACCTGTTCATTGTTTTCCTACTAGACATGGACTCCTACTCTCCTTCCTCCTCGGTTTACCGTCCTGGAGCAGAGTCTGACTGGGAAGAAGACATCGGGACACCCGTATATCGGTCACCAACACCCCCAGCTGCTAGACCAAGATTTGATGTAAGTGCAGATTGGGCTAGGAACACCGGCCCAAGACTTCGAACACCTCAATCAACCCCATTAAGAGACCCGTATCTGATGCCCGACCCGTATCATCCTAACCCTTGGGTAAGGCATACCATGACACCCACCAGTGCCATGGGAATCCCAATCATTGACATTCACCAATATGTGAGTGCCTCAGAGTTTGAGAGACAAAGGAGGGAACACGAGGTAATGCACGGCTTGCAAGGGCAAAGGATGGATAGTCTAGCAAATCAAATAGGCTACCAAAAGGAGTTAATTTCCATCCTCGAAAGGGAAATACCGGAGAATCGTACGGAAACGGCTAGAGCTGAAGGCAGATCGACTACCCGAGCGACCATAGTCGTGCTCGTCTTAGTGATTATCTTCCTCCTAGTGGAAAGCTACCAGCGACGTTAACAGAAACTTTTATTTATTGCCCTTAAATTTTCAGTTTGAGAACCATTTTCTTATGTTTTGAATAAAGTTTACAATTTCAGCAATTAATAAATTTTATATTTTATTTAATTCTAAAGTTATTATTCAATGATTTAATACGATTGAATGTGAATTTCACCCATCATATTTTCATCAAGATCCTTCAAGTATCACCTTCTTCATTCAATACGATTTAATCTCCTTCGTAAACAAATCATCATATTAGATTTAAACAACCTTGTTACTTTCAAACCAAATGTTTATCAAACTTTTAAAAGAGTATCAGAAATATCAATTTCCAATAAACATTTTCACTTTGCAAAGAAATTTAATACAACCTATTTTATAAAAAAAAATATTACTTCAAATTGTTAAATAAGTATGATTTTCCTCATTAAAGTAATAATTTCTAAATCGTGGCTAAATTAAATATACAACTACTTGATTTGCCAATAATTCCTCTTAAAAATATTCTCCTTATAATAATTAAAAATTTAAAAAGTTTTTTCCTATAAACTGTCTATTTATTTGGATTATGTAACTCAATGATTTCACTACTTTATATATCTACAAACAAGAACAATTTACAAATTCCTACTTTCAAACAAAGATCAGAAATTGTAATCACATCTCCCCGAATGTTTTCTGAACCTCCTCGTTATCTTTATCTTTCCGCTCCAAGAAACGATCCATACCGCATAGACGTTAACTACCCCGACAAGCCTCAACAGAAGAGCTAAAACCTAACTACCACTTTTTTACACGAACGACAAACAACACGCTTCTCCGCAACACTTACCCACATGCAAAACTCGTTAGTACACGTCACACTTGAAATTCAATAATATGCATATGCACATTCACAATATACACAACACGACCACATGGTACATGAAACCCAGTTACTTCCAATATACCCAATGCTACACTGATTACATGATACGTGAAATTTGATTAGTTACAACACACGTTCTACTGGATTGATTATGTAATACATGAAACGTAGTTGTTTGTAATATACACATACTAAAATGATCACACAATACATAACAATAGTTGGTTTGATACATAATACTTGATTGCCCACACTGAACATGAAGCTCATTTGGTTACAAGACACACGATACTACATTACCTACATTACACATGAAAGCCTATTGATTTACAAATATATGATGCTAGGTTGTTCACGTTACACATGAAACCTATTTGATTACAAGCTACATGACACTAGATCATACCTGAGACTTGTGTGTTTACATTATACATGAAACTAGGTTACTTACAATTGTTGCGATTGATTGATCATAATGTACATGAAGCATGGTCATACACTTTGTTCACCAAACTTGAAAACCATAACACATTGAAGCTACTCGGGGTTTGACGCATACTTGTTCAAACACGAGGAAGCTTTAACACTTTAAAACAACTCGATGTTGACGTATTCTTGTTCAAACACGAGCAAACTATGGAACTTTAAGTTATACTACCATACTTCTCTTTAATTGCTAACTGACCTGCCTACTAGGGACATAGTTACTTATTAGCAACTAATATGTGAAAACAATAGACATGAACGTAAATTTGTGCCCTCTTGACCCGCACACAACGGAAGGATCTATACGGACCATGCGATGATTTGAGTAATTACGGGTGCACACGGAATTATAAAAATCAGCGCATGGAAAATATAGCAAATTCTATCGTGTGTTATGACCTAAAACCTATCATGATATATAACAACTAGACTAAGGTGATATGACAAGGGCATGGTGGATACGCCGCTGGTACTTCCTATATATAAGTGTTCCTGTCATATTGTCAGTAGTAGCGTTGTTCGTATCACGAGAAGTTTTATGATATTCTGACCTAGACCAATGTTTGTGAAACCTCTTATCCACTGTCAACTCCTGAGCCTATTAGACTACACCTTAATGAAACCCTGATCATCAAATTCCCATTAAATCCATTCCAAGTAATGCCTTTCATCTTTAGAATCTAAATTATTATTCGACAGATTTCCTCCTTACTCCTCTTGAACCTAGAACCATTACTACATTACATGCCTGACACCAAGTATCAGACTTGAATACTGCTAGCAAGTGTACCCTCCAACCCATCAATCAAAGCTCGTTGAGAGAGCAAACTCACCTCTTTGCTGATTTAGTCGCCTCCACTAGCTAAATTTCGGGACGAAATTCCTTTAACATGGGGAGACTGTAACATTTATGAATTTCCTTGTATTAATTCACTTTAATTATCCTTATGTTACCATTATGACAAGTCCATTTTTTAATCTCCAACACGCTCAATACAAAATTTCACATAAACATGTGCATACATACATACACACATTTATAAATTCATACATATATATAGATATATATATATACACAAATACATGTATACATACCTAATACGTCACACAAATACGTACACACATGCAACCACACAAACGACACTCAACTCGACACGATGTTTGAACCCAAACCCCGTAATTTCAATCTTAATGTCGTGATAGATGACCAAGAACAAGAAAGAACGCTTGTTTGACTTTTAAAAGTCAAACAAGGCCAAATCCTTCAATTCAAGCCATAATTCGAATCCTATTGAGTTCAGTGGACACCCATCTCGTGTACAAGTATCAATCGGCCCAACCCAAGCCCTTTCGACGAACTAATTCGATCAAACACGCGGCCAAGTTCAAGATTTAAAAATGTTTGACTTTAGAAAGTCAAACCGTATCAATCCACGTTTAAATCGTGCGATTAACGTGTAATCAATCCCGGGAAACATGTTCAATCAGTTTATGGATATATTTCGACCAGGATCGTGACTTTATTCATCCAAATCCAAACCGAATTTTTGCGTAAATCAAGCCAACGCCTAATCCGGTCAACTCGTAACCAAATCGGCCAATATGAATCAAATTAAACTAATTAGATCCCTCTATCACCTGCGTATACCTTCACACGAACCCTCCCAATACCAAATCGAACCCCATTGCATCTCTAAATCCATGTCAAGCCTCAAGAACGACAGAGTCAAACTCGTAGCCGACCGCATTCGTGCCCACGTCAATCGAGTAAGTACTTACATCATTCGAATCGTCTCTAAGTCTTGATCAAAACCCCCTTATCAATTCGATTTTACAGACTCGATCATACGAAAATCGGGGTTAGGGTTCTAAAGGGGTTTTACGGATTCGAAATATGGAAGGGGGTTTGATGAACCGGAAATCTCCATTTAAAGTTTCTAGGATCAAGTTAGTTACCAGCGAAACCCCCGGTCCGACTGGCAATCACCTTGTGCCATCGAACCGAGGGGCGTGGGTTCGAAACCCATAACCCGCGTATCCGGCCCATTATTTTTGCGCAGATCTAGAGCAAGCCGGATCCTCTGTTTCTCTTCGTTAATACAAACACGAACCCACTGATTTCAAGAATTAGTTCCCTGGTCTAGTGGTAACAGGAGATGCTTTCATAGAACCCACCCGGGTTCGAACCGGGTGGAGTTCTTTTATTTTTTTTTAAACCCTTTTAAAAGCTTCAAAAATTCTATAAAAATTATTTTATAAAACCCACAGTATTTTGAACATATTGAAACAAAGTTTGTCCATTTTCAAAACAAACCCATTTTATTACTAAATTTTTATTTACCATATATTAATTATTTCAGAACAAAAAAAAACATAAACTTTTAAATAAATTAATAAGTTAAATACTTTTGTCATACAAGTTTTATAGAAATTATCTCTTTGAAAACCGAGTTAATAAAGATTTATCAAATTTTAAAACTTGGTTTAAAATTTTATATAAATCCTTTTAAATCATAACCACATTAAATTTAGTAAATAAATAAATAGATTTATTTATTAATTTACACTTGAAATTTTTATCTAAAAACTTATTAACATACGCTTTTATGAATAAATAAGAGCATCACTTATTTAAATCATATTTAAATAAATATAATATCCATACTATTTTTCTAAACTAAATAAATAAATAATAAAGATTTGATTTATTTAGTATCCAACCCAAACCTAAATCAATTATTCAAAATACAAAACACAAACCTTTTTATGACATGAACTCATTGTACAATTCTCAATATTCACATCCACTAAAACCCTAGACCTTGCCTTAGACTTGGTGCATATTATTAATTCGATTTCATACATTACACTCTAGGTTAACTTTGTGATTTGCAAAAGAATCACTTTTCTACATATTGCTCGTGTTATCTGCACCATTAATACATGTGAGTTTTACATAGCCCCTTTTTCACTATTTTTACATTTTGGGGTGAAACATGATCACAACTTACAATGATTTACACAAACTACACAATACAAATCCACTTTACAATTTATGTGCAATTTGAGCTTTATGTTTGAGTGCTAGGTGTGTTAACTACTTATGTGCAATTACATGTACAATCATTAACTAATCAAGCCGATGGTTAACAATGATAGATCTATTGAGTCTGACAAACCCACCCAGATTGGGGTGATTGTTACCGACAACACAATTTTGCATGCTAGTTACAAAGGTTTGATTGTACTATTTGGTTACACAATAGTTGCTCCCCATAATTGCCTTATTAATCATGACTTGTATGGATTTGTTTACACACAACACTTTGGTGCTATTTAGAGTCAAAACCTATGTATGCTCACCAACTTTTTAGTTGACCTAGTTTTCATCATGTTTCAGGTACAAAGTATGAGTTGATCAAGTTTGCTTCACTTAGGTTATGGACCTAGTTAATTGAACAAGAATGAGCATGCTATGTATTTCAATGTTCATGTATTATGGAAATTGTTTTGTTAAAGATATGAATGGAAATTTAATGTATTAATCTATTTCAATTTAGACAACCATGTGCTCATGAACAGTCTACATGTCCCGCCCCGACGTTTCCGCCGTCGGTTGGGGTGTGACAAGCTCGTACTGGGTTATGCTATCCTGCAGCTTGTTCTTCTGGCTCTGGATCTCATTCTCCAAATATTTACTCTTGGCGGCAAAGATCTTCTTCAAATCCTCAGCTTTCTCTATAGCATCCTCAGCACTCTTCTCTGCCTCAGACAAATTGGCGTAAAGTTTCTCGAAACCCTGCGAGATATAGACAGATTAATAATTTGGAATCGTGAAAAAATACATTGGGATGCTAAGAGGAGACTTAAGAGATTCATCAAGCCCCGAAGCTTCTAGGTGGTCTCAGCAGAGTTCATCCCCTCGAAGATCTCAAGATCCAGCACATCAGCCGTTTTCCTCTTTTTGCTTCCAGAAGCTTTGGACCGGGAAACGGGGACATGAGGCTTGACACTTGCGGGTGTGGGACCCTCCTTCTTGACCACGATAGCCCTAGACAGAAGGTTATCAAGATCAGACAAAGCAAACTCGGAGTTCGACTTAGGGATTCCTACACAGAAATAAAACAATTCAGAATCAAGACAAATATAAACAAAGTCTGACTATTCTTTACCTGAAGACATCTCGAATTCAGAAAACTGGGTCTCAAGGCTTGCTTGACAGATGGCAGATTCAAGGCGGAATGATCTCTCTCCCACAGGTATTTCCAACAATGCTTCAATCCTTTTGTCTGTATCACTTCTTGCAGGTACCAGTTCATCACACTTCGGAGCTGCACAAGAATAAAACAAGAAATTACAATCAAAAGGGAGAAAATAATGTAAAAAAGAGCAGACGTGTGACAATCCGACTTTTCAAATTAACTCGGTTAAATTTCCTGTTAAATTTCTGTTAAGTTCTAACCCTGTTAACTCATTATCAAACTCTAAGGACCAATTTTGCCATTTTGAAACTCAATTACACATGAAATCACCAGGACCGAATCTGTAATTAGCCCAAACTCAATTTGGTTGACTTTCGAAAGTCAACCTGGTTGTTCTTGAGTCTAATTCGAAAGCCACGACTGTTTTCGGTTGGAAATCGTAACTGATTCCTCTCATTCGTCGCATTCACAACCATAACTACCAAATTAATCATAATCATTGTCGAATTAAACCATTTAATGACTAATTAAAGTCGTAACCGTCGGCCATGGTCACGTACACCTCAAATTCGATCATGATCTTCCCAATTGAACATCTGTGCATCTCAATCGAGCAACTCAGAAGCTATCCCGCACACCAATTTCGCCGAAATCGTAGAAGAAGTCGCCGGAAGCTAACCCGCAAGCCGTCGGCACTCGGTTTAGTCGATCACCAACAATCCGTCAATGTTTCTGGTAACTAATTGCATCTTTAGCTTTGTTTTTACCCTCTAAATGAAAGCTCTATGATTATTGGGTCTCATAACCTCAAATTGATCGAAATCCAGAATCTAGGGTTCATACGAAATCCAATTTGGGGCTTTTGACTCTGGACTAAATCATGATTCAATTAAACCATATGGCTAGAATCGGAATCACTCGTTTAGTAGAAGCCCTATGTTAATTTGTGCTTTCACTATCGAATTTAACTCAAATCGATTCTAGGGTTCATATCCATTCGGGTTTAATCGAACTCTAACCTAGACGCGGTATTAATCCAATTAAATGGTATGGTTAGAATCGCAATCCTTCACTGATCGAAAACCCCATGAATCCAACCCCAATCATTATAAGATTTATTCAATTTGATTTCAAGTTTTAACCTAGGGTTTTCGGACCTTGAATCAGAAATTAAACACACTTAAACTAGTTGGTTTTACAATTAAATCTATCCCTAGACTCGGACGTAGATGGCGAACAAGACCCCTTTGATCCTATGATCAATTAATACCGAATTCAAGGATTTTGGGGTTGGGGATCGATCACGGCTCGAATGGGGGAGGGGGCTCTCGGGAGTTCCTGATTAAAACCCGTCGATTCCAAGTCCTGTTGCGATTGAGTTGGTGGTTGGGTTGGTTAAGGCGGTTGACCGTTGGGGAGGAGACCCGGGTTCGAATCCTCCTCCTAGTTTTCTTTTTAAATGATATTTTATTGATGTTTTTATGAACCATTTTTATTATTATTTTCTGTTTTTATAATAATATATTTAACTCGCAAATTTCAATAAAAATATATATTATATTATTTTAAAACCGTGACTCTTGTTAAAAATAATATATTTAGATATATTATTTTCGACACATTTCTAGATTTTGTGAAACGTTTCAAAACTAATAAATAACATAATTATTTATGTTATTTACTCACGTTCATATTCTCGAATAATAAACTTATTATTTTTGTCACGCAAATTAATTACTTATATTACTTCGCTAAACTTAAAAATAATATAATAAATTATATTATTTTCCTAGACTTCTAGTTAATGACAAAACGCTGGAATATATTTATTATATATTATTTTCTCATTCGTCGCGTAACGGATATATCTTAATTATTAATTAAAGAATTCTTATTCCCGTGAACACGTATTCGTCTACTCTTTGATCTTTAGAGCGTTTCTCTTAAGACGTTCATCATCCCGTGTCACCGTCGCATACCCTAATAATTCTCATTTTATCCCTAATTGTTATATGTATAATTCTAGGGCATTCGTGAGCCGTGTCGGGCTATCACTTGAGATTTTGATATCGTACTTGTGTGATCACTACCTACGCAATCAAGTGAGTTTTCACGGCCCCTTTTTACTGTTTTAACTTGGGGGAGAAAACATGATTAAACTATTTTGAGATTTTCGTAATTCATATGTTATCAATGTTAAAGCTAAGCTAACACGCTATCACTGAAAGTCCTCAACACATATCGAACCGTTAATATGGATCTTAGCGAGGTAATGTTTAGTAGTACTACTGGGTTTGACAAATCCCACCCGCGTTAGTCACGCTAACTCGATTGGAGATCGAACGGGTGAAATGTTAGCCTACTCACATCGCCGGGGTTGATAGAACTGGCAGGAGGCAAATAAACAAACAGTCAGCTTCGGTTGCGAGCGCTTAAGTTAAACATGAATATTGGTTAGCTACCTATATATACATATTGAATGATCGATAAACTGGTAAACGTTTATTTATATATTGAAACCTGTGAACTCAACAACCTCGTGTTGACATCTTTTCTTACATGTTTTCTCAAGTAGCTAAGATAAGGCACAGGTGCACATATAGGACATGCATGGGATTCTCCTATTGATTGATGTTTTATTAAATTGTTTGGACTTTGTTCTGAATTATGTTTGGTTTGGACTTTTGGACTTTTTGGGCGCGTGTGTTTTGCGCATTTACTTTTCTTTACGCTTCCGCATTAAACTCTGATTAATATGATATTTTCATTTGAGTCACATGTAGAATCGTTCGATGTAACTAATGACTGAGATCCTGGTGTGTCACCTCCCAAACGGTAAAACTCCGTTAGTGGAATTTTGGGGTGTGATAAGACGTCCTAGTTATTTCCTACCCTTCTTAACCCATTCAAGCGGTAAATTCTTCCCATCGGGAATGGAATCCCTCCTGACAAAGAAAATTTTTCCTTTCCACTCGAGATCGTTTTGTGTGGCTCTCGGAATTAAATGAGTTCGCCCGCTCTTAAGCTGAAGGACGAATCGAGAAGAGTCGTTGGTTCTTAAGTTATAAGTATTAGCTAACTCTGGGATGCCAATGGTTAAGGAATGTGCACGATTCAGCCTATCAAGAGTAACCAGAATCCTCCAAACCATAGGCATGATTTGGGAGTATCACAGGCCAGTAAGCTTAAAAAACTTGGTGATGAGTGGAGGAAAATGATATGATAGACCCAAAGAAAAAGGATAACTGTGAAAACAAACCCATGTTTCAAAAATCAAATCCGCTTTTGTTCAAGAATCAAAAGGCCTAAAAACGGAAAACGTTGTTGGATTTCAAAAGTTTGAACTCCGAATCAGTGAAAGAACAGAGCTCAAGATCAGAGTGATCAAGGATCCCCTGATCAGTGAAATCCTCTATCGTTTCAACGATAATGGAGGAAGCCGATCTGGTCATTTTCTTGCCCATGATTATGAAAAAGAAGGGAGAAGATCATAAATTACAGTAAAGATTTTTACCTGTTTCGGAGTGAAGAAGATGAGAATAAAAGAGAAGAAGTAATAATGATTTTATCTTACTAGCCCCCAATGGTTAAATCACCTCGGTATACGTAAACATCTCATCCTAATCCTATCGTCATTTATTATTTGAATTTTAAAATTTTACAAATTTCGATAAGATTGACAGCTGTTAAATTTGGGGACAATTGTTATGGGTCATTTTACAGCTCAGGATCCTGGATCTTCAACATATTTCGGTATCCTGATAGGTTCCGGTATCCTCAATAATTAACCATTGTATCTTTCATCTATTTTGACTAATACGCAGGTTAAACACGTGTAGTCAAGGTCATTCCTGAAGAATCGCTCCTGGAGTCAAGAAGAACGTATTAAAGACGCGTGGAATGACTTGCAAGCTCATATTTGAAGAATTAGTCTATCCCGGGATTCTCGGATAGTTAGTTAGCTTTATCCTTGTTTTTATTTCAGCAGCTTGATCGATAATAGGAACAACATTCACTACGCACTTAGCTAAAAAACTCGCAATCACCTCTGTAACACTTAGATATCGATCATCTACTACTCGTACTTGTAATCTTTTTTACCATTTATTGAAGAAACGAGGCAGGAGACGATTTTCACCTCCCGAGGTTTTATGCCGGTGATCCCTAAAGATCAAGGGCTTTCCTCGTAAACAACCGTGTCACTTTTTATGTTTTTACATTGTTCTACGTTAATTTTACAAGCACACTACCTCGCAAACTAAGTTTGGTTACAAAATTAGTCTTGTTAATTTTTACCCAAAACAAAAACGTTGCTGAAAAAATCCAGAAAAAATAAATATGGACACGAGATAATAAACCGCAATATTACGTATAAAATTCAAGCTCCAAATATATGACGGAGTATTAGTTTAGAAATTCACCAACGTTCGTGAGATAGGGGGCGTGTGATCCGATAATTCACTAAAATGAAAATTTGAGGTTAAAATCATGATAACTTAAATTAGTTAATGCATGAGTTAAGAAATATTTATAATAATATAGTGAATAAATATATATATCACAAGTTTGATATATTTATGGAATATAAATATGAAATTTGATAGAGTTTTAAATCTATAGAAAATATAAGTAATTTGATATAAAATGTTTAGTGGAAGTAAACAAATGTTTAAATAATATTTTAAAAATGATTATGTATTAATATGATGTGTTGAAATTTGAACTTGCTCATGGATTACGTGGGCTTGTACGATAAATACAATAAAATGGAAAAACACAAATGTTACACAAAATGGGGTCCTTCCCTTTGCATAACACCCTAATAGGTGTTTCCCCTCAACTGGACTCGACCCTTGCGCGTGACCGACCCCCTCCCCCGGGCTTAGCCCGTCTTGTAGTATTAATAAACCCCACTGCATCTCATTTATTGCTCGTTAATCCCTTATTTTTATTTACATAAAATTGAACCCTGCTTCCGTGCCTTTGGGTACGTCTGTTAATTTCTCGTTGAACTCCCGTCCACAATATACAACTATATATATACATATGTATATAGGGAAAGTATAAAATGAAACCCCACTTGAGTTGTGAAATCTCGTGAAACCACTATGTAACTTTTATATATATATATATTTAAATGTAAGTTTTATTAACATTTTCGTCACTTTAAAAAAATACAAAAAGCGTCGAATATAATTTTTTTTAAATCTTGAAAAATTAACCAAAAATCCTCTTTTTTGGTAAAACAATCTTATAAATTTAGCGTGTATCAGGTTGTTACATATGTAAGTTTTTATAAAATATTTTTTTTTAAATGGCTCGGCGTTTTTAAAACTTGTTTTTTAAAAAACTCTTAAAATTATACATAGAAGCTAACATAAAAAACTTTTTTAACTTTTGATAAGAGTTTCACGGGTTTCACAACTCAAGTGAGGTTTCATTATAAGCTAACCCTATATATATATATATATATATATATATATATATATACACTAATCCCATTTATTAGATAAAACCCGGGATGTTACTATTACCCATTCAAAACACTCAATTTAGCCCCTAACTTAATTTCCCCCCAAGAACACCTTAGATGGTGAATTTAAGAGATGAAAAAATGCTTACCTTTTGTTTAGAAGGAGTTGTGCACACCAAAACCTTGAATCCAAAGTGTAAGAAGGAACCACAGCACGACACGTGTACAATGGGGAAAAATGAGGGAAAGGGCAATTGCGTCAAAAGGCATTAAACAAATGAAGGAATCTGCACATGCAAGTCACATGCCATTTCCCCTATTTTTTTAAAACGTCCATAACTTTTTTATACGTAATTATTATTTTTTTTAAATTCACCATAAAACCGAGCGTCTTTTTATCTTTCCAACGAGTATGGTATTGCTATATTTTTATAAAAAAAAGACCAACCGGGTGTTGTTTGAAATTAGGAGTTTTTATGGTGTTTTATGTTTATGGTGTTGAAATTTTAAGCTCAAGTGTAAAACACCATAACAGAAGCAAAACGCCATAAGCATAAACACGTCAAAACAACATGACTAAAAAAGCCAAAAAAATACCATGTTAAAATTTGTCATTGTGAAAACGCCATGACAAAAAAAACTAAAACGCCATATTCAAATTGGCATATAGGTGTAAAACACCATGACCCCAAAAACTTTTTGTTGAAAAACACCATGACTATAAAAACTCAATGTTGAAAAACACCCAGTTGAAAACACCATATATGTAAAACACCATGTTGAAAACTCACTTTAATTCGAACACAGGCTTAACCAAGTTTATGTTTATGGTATTAAAATTTTAAGCTAAAAGTGTAAAACACAATGACAGAAGCAAAAACGTCATAAACATAAATTATGGCGTTTTTGTTTTGTCATGGTGTTTTACACTTTTGGCGTAAAATTTCAATCGACGATTAGTTTTTCATTGTGTTTTATACTTTAACTAAACATTTATATATATATATATATATATATATATATATATATATATATATTTAAAATGTAAGTTTTATTAACATTTTCGTCACTTTAAAAAAAAATACAAAAAGCGCCGAATATTTTTTTTTTTAAATCTTGAAAAATTAACCAAAAATCCCATTTTTTGGTAAAAAATCTTATAAATTCAGCGTGTTACATATGTAAATCAAGTTGTTACATATGTAAGTTTTTATAAAATATTTTTTTAAAATGGCTCGGCGTTTTTAAAACTTGTTTTTTAAAAAGTCTTAAAATTATACATAGAAGCTAACATAAAAAACTTTTTAATTTTTTATAAAAGTTTCACGGGTTTCACAACTCAAGTGGTGTTTCATTATAAACTAACCCTATATATATATACACTAATCCCATTTATTAGATAAAACCCGGGATGTTACTATTACCCATTCAAAACACTCAATTCAGCCCCTAACTTAATTTCCCTCTAAGAACACCATAGATGGTGGATTTAAGAGATGAAAAAATGCTTACCTTTTGTTTAGAAGGAGTTGTGCACACCAAAACCTTGAATCCAAACATACATTCACCAACTTTTGATCTTGATATTTCTCCCCTTTCTTTCACGAAATCAACACACACAAATATGTGTGTAACCCCCTCTCACATTATAATCCATAATTTTACAACTTACACAACTAGTCACTGCACTTTTAGTTTTTTTCTCTCCCAAAGTTAAAAAAATCCACCATTTGCAACAACCCTCCAGTTTCATTTTTATTTAATTACACACTTATTATATACCCGAAAGTCAGTTTTTTAGATTTAGGATAAATTATAACCGACAGTATTGTCATATGTTGTTACTTGAGCACCAACATCTCATACTAACTAGGTATCAAATAATAATAAACCAAACCTGCTCGATTGGATTGGTCAACTAGATCGACTAATATTAGCGATTTCATCGTTTGAACTTATTTTCACTTTAATAAAATTTTAAATTCATAAAGATGGTTTATGAAAATATTTTGTACACATAATTGCATATTTCAAATAATATACAAATAAATAAATAACAAGGGTAGAAGGGTCGGTTTGGTGTACTCTACCGGTTAAAAGTTTCAAATCTTCGGTCATACTACTAAATCGTTAAAAACGAATCATGAACCGAATCGTATAAATCACAAGATAGCCAAAAAGACTGACATGCTTTGTTTTAAAACACTCATACATTAAACCATAACAGTTCAAATTATATTTAAGCATAAAATCACTAAAATGATCAATGAAAATATTAAAAGAAACATCGGCATTTTGAACTTTTAGCCATCAGACTTCTAGTCTAGTGGTCAGGAAGTTTTCTTTATAAAGGTTTTCTTACTATGAAAGTTATGGGTTCAAATTCTAAAAAAGAGTCCAGATGAGCGAAATTTTACTAGTACATTTTACAAGTTTTAATGTTACTTGTTAACATTTTTCTTTTGAACTTTTGGAGAATGATAATAAAAGAGAAGTGGAATCCAGGGGGAAAGATCTAACCAATGAAATGAAAAGCATCGAATATTTTTTATTTTTTTGTTATTTTATTTTTTTTGTCGTTTCACCTAAAAAGTGTTTTGGAACTTAAAAGTAACATGGCGTACCTATTCGGTTTCAGATTCTAATGTAATCTTACAGCTAAACTATCTCCGCCCTCATTGGTATTGTCACTTTTTGGATAAAAAATAATATTTTGGATATTTGAAATATCCGATAATCATAATCCGAAAATTCGGATATTCGAATTTTCAGATAACACTACTAGAAAACTGGACAATTGCAATCGTATTTTAAAAAAAGAACTTGCATTGGTTTAAAAAAGAGGCTGTAAAAGGGTTAAGAATTAGCTTAAAAACATTCCAAAATGCCCATAATGACCCAAGGTTAGCTTTTTGGGTTTGTTTTGCCGTGTCTAGTTATAATGAGTCATAATAGGTCATATTTGGTTATAACGGGTCGTCCAAATGGGTCATGTTTGGTTATAACGGGTTCTAATAGGTCATGTTTGGTTATAACGGGTTCTAATGGGTCATATTTGTCATAATAAGTCATGTTTGATTATTACGGGTCCTAATGGGTCATGCTTGGTTATAACGGGTCTAATGAGTTATGTTTGAGCTTTTTTATTTAAGCTTGGTTATAACGGGTCTAATGAGTTATATTTGAGATTTTTTATCTAGATACCAAAGTTGAATGGAATTATCGAGGAGCTTGTGAGAGAAAAGAAAGAGGATAAAGAAAAAATGAACATCCAACCACCTAGTTAAACCTATACACACTTTTATTTGAATGTTTGGATATATGTTATGTTTGGATAATTCAGATATGACGTTTTTTTTTTTCAAAATATTAATTAGAATGTTTTACGCTATTTACAATTTGATAATGGTTGATATTTGAATATCTAAAAATTAACGTGAGATTCCAAATATAAAACTATTAAAACAGGAAAAAAAAATTGTAAAAAAAAGCATTACGGTCGCAACCTGGTCACAGAATGCGGTCACAAACCAATCGCAATCCGGTTGCAAATTTTGCGACCGCATTTCCGGTCTCAAATTTTACGACTGCATTTCCGGTCGTAAATTTTGCAACCGCAATTCCGGTCACAAATCGGTTGCAAAACACGCTTTGCGACCGGAAAGGCGGTCGCAATTGGTCAGTTTTCTAGTTGTGTAATTTGGATTTGGAATTTCGGATAATTCGAGTTTGGTTTCGGATTCGGAATTTCGGATAATTCGAGTTTGTAATTCGGATTCGGAACTTCGAATAATATTACCTTGGCTATTTCATGAGCAAGAAATCTATGTTTACGAGCTAAATGTTTAACGATGTAAATTGATATAATAAAATTAGCTAGGTTGTTCATATGAAATTTTAATACTCTTTAGCTTTTCTTTTCACATATAACCAACAATGTTATGACCTTAATATCTATGTATGTAGTTTTTAAAAGATTTGATTCTGTTATCTAAAAAAAGGTTTGCGACGCAACTTATTACCTGTTTGTCTTCTATTTCGATGTAACTTTTAACGTTTTTGAAGATTAAAATTTTAAAATGTGTCTTAACAAGTAGGTCTTGTTAACTCGCTTACTAAATTCTATTTCAAAAAAAATATGTACAATATTGTAAAATAAATCATTTTTTTGAAAAAAAAATAAGTTAAGATGCGTACATTTGATATATTTTTCTTTAAGGGAGAGGTTTTATGTAATTTTGTTTTGGGTTGTATAAATACGTAATTAATTAAATTTATAAGAGGATGTATACAAATTTGATTTTAGGCTAGATAAATACCTTATATTTTTATCATGTATAAAAGGACAATGGTTAAATTCTTAAATTTTTTGTTTGATTTGTCATTTTACTCACTAAAAGCGCTCTCATTAATACATTTTTAATTTAATAATAATCTTTAATAACTTAATAAATCTAAAATATGAAAAAATTAACAAAACTATAACATAAAATAATGTGAATCTAGCGGTATTTGACGTCTATATAACATCAGTTGATGTGCTTTCGTAGTATTTAAGGTAAGGAGGAACCAAGCATTAGCTTTCACCAATAAAAACTTGTGGAAATCTGTAACTTTGTGAAAAGGCAAAAAAGAAGCTTTTTATCTATCACTCAAACTGAGATAGAATATCAGAGAGATATCAGAGAGGTGACAGTGGTATCCTTCCACTTTAATCTACTCTCTCAAACTTATCAATAAAGATATGCCATCTTATTTTGACAAACTATCCTTCCAAATTACCCTAAATGATCGGAATGGTACCCGATATTTACTCGCAAACTTAGTTGCTTTCTCCTTGTTTCGACGAGTTCCAATACCCGCCTTGTTACCTACTAGGAGTGGGAGTGAACCCGCCATACCCGTTGTATACCCGCCATTGAACCCGCCAGACACTCTATCTAGGAGATGTTTTATTTGTCATCACACTTCTGGTCGAATGGTTAAGGGATTTTCTCTCTAAAGGTTTCCTCTTGTAGTGGTTATGGATTCGAATCTTGATAAAGGAAATTTTACCAGTACCCTACAAAAGTTTTGATTTTTTCTGTTCAAACAAAAAACAAGTTTTATTTATTTTTTATTTATTTTTTCTTTCAGTTTGTTGACTATGGGTTAAAACTAGAATAAACCACCATGAAACCCTAGGTAAGGTGTGACGCCACCGCCTCGTCTCCTTCTCTTCTTGCTATATCTCCCGGGTTCCTTACGACTCGTAATTGACATGCGGACGTCTGGCGCTTTAGCCGGTTCATGAATCCCTTCTGGTTCAGGTTCAACAACTCATTGTTGATTTGTAGTTTCAACCACTTGTGGAATTACTCGTGGTTCTTGAAATAGGAATAGCAAGTTAGATATCCGATGAACCGAGTGGATTCAAAATCCTCTTTTATACATGTAATTTCTCTTTTGATGTTTTTCTTATATATATGATATTTTTTATGTTAAAAAAAGAAAAGTCAATTTATATTATGTAATTAAGTACATAAAACTTTTATATTTTAATATGGTTGATTATAAAAATACATAAAAGCATATATGTATAAACTACTAATGTGTTTTTAAAAAAACTTCATGTTAAAATACTCTATTTATGTTTTTATTAACAAGTAAAAAGTAATCTACTAAAATACTGTATGAATTATTTTACAAACAACAGAGTGAGTACAGGTAATTGAATATTGATTTCCGTATTTTAAAAATAACTAGTTTTTACCCCCACCCCCCGCGCTTTACGGCGATAGTCTGCTCGTCACTGTTATGACTCGTTTGCATGGATAAAACTTACATCGAATCGCAGACTCGTTATAGCGAAAGATACAAAGAAAACACTCGAATTTGAATACAATTCCGTCTTCAATAAAATTATATCAGAACGATGACAAAAAATTTTTTTTAAAGAAAATCGCGCTTTAGCCTATCGTAACCATTTGGTATCGGTTCGACTCGTTTGCAAGTATAAAACTTACCTTGAACGCAGACTCACTATAGCCTATGATACATGATAAAATATAATAATAGGACCCCAATCTTGTTTAAATTGTATTGTTTCACTTAAAAGAATTGTATAGAGAATAATATCATGTTACCGGGTCTTTACATCAGTCGATAAAACATCTAATAATATTGGTATATACATGTTATTTATATTCAACAAATCAATTTGCTTTAATATTTTTACCATTCGACGGTAACCATTTGGTATAATATTTCTATCACTAATAAAAAAAAATCTATAAAAAGTTAATTAGAAAGAAATGAAACCTTTTGGGAAAACGGAAGTCTCGAACCTGGGATAATTTGTTAAAAAATGGACCACTGCTCTAGCCGTTGGTTTTTTAATTTACGCCAAACCATTTGTACATAAAGAGAAAAAAAAGGTTGTAAACATGGTTGTGATTTGGTCCAATTAGCAAGTGCCAGACGGCACCTGTCTGACACTATTTCTCCGCACGAAAAATAAATAGTTAATAATTTTCTTTACATGCTAATCTTTACTATAATAATAAACAACTTTTTCTGTTACGTAACGTTTGATGAAGTCTATATTTTTTCCGTCTCTCTCTTCTATTAAATAACAATGTCTTATGTTAAATAATAATGATTTTAAATAATTAAATACCTAAAATTTGATCTAATATTGTATTAAAACTTACGAAATCATAAAGAAGATTTAATTATATCTTATCTTAATATATAATTTTATAATTCTTAAATCTTCATTATTTGTTATTTACAATTCTAAAATCTTTAGTATTTGTTATTTATAATTTTTAAATCTTTATTATTTATTATTTCAGCAATGGTTTATGACATTTAACATATAAAACATCATAGAAATTGTTAATTTATAACAAGTTATATTTATTAAACTCGTGTAATAAATGAGTTTCTAATCTAGTTTAATATTATATTAATATTGGCTTAAATCTTGACGGGCGCTCTACTTATTTTAAACTTGAGTCGTCCGTGCTGAACGTCTTAAACGTTTACATAAAAGATTTAAAGAGTAGTAGTTTCGTTATATATTTTGTGTCATATTATAGATATATAAAAAATACACTTTAAAAATATGTTTTTCTAATGTAATTCTTAATCATGTTTCATTCATTAGGAGTCGAAATAATTGAAAATATGGTTTGTAAATTGTCTTGAGATTTTGAACATTATTTATTTCATTTACGAAGTTTTGGGCATAAGTTATTTGGTGAATTTTGATCTATTCGATCATTTGACCTCCTTTCAGTTTAGTTATTTATTTTTATATAAACCCATTTAACATGCTATTAATAATCCTTTTTCATTCAAATAATCAATAATCTATAACATATAATAAAGGAAACAATATTGAACATCTAAAAGCGTGTTTTCCATCCTTATTTTTCCTTACAAGCGGATCTTGTGGGTCGGTTTATACCCGAATATGCCTAACACGCGGGTCTTTCACTTTACTGATTATTCAGCCTACATCCTCGAAACACAATCCCAAACCCTAGATTCATCATCGCCGTCGTTCCGATTTCATTTGTTTCAAAGTTTGAAGACATTCAACAGGTTAGGGTTCCATATCTCATATTTATGCCTATTAATCCATTGTCACATTTTTCTTCTCACCCTACATTCAGACTTAAGTTTAGCTTATTTTCAGTGTTTCAATCCTTATGCCTGGTTATTCTGGTGAATCTCCGTTTTGCCATGGTGTACTCAGGTAAGACTCTATTTTCCAGCAATGACTTTATCGTGATGATAACTTCAACTGGATTATAAACATGCAATTTCCTTTTTATCTGGATCTGAGTTTCATTTGGGACTAGACTTCTATTTAGATTTCTTCTACGTCTGAGGTATATTGAGGCATTCAGTTATGTTTTTTTTTGTATTACGTGATGCACACCAAGTGTTTTGATTTTATTTTTTTGAGAACAAGTCAAAGAAGTTTACTCTTTTTTGAGGTTACATATGTGTTGTGAGTTTTTTTTTTTTTTTTTGTATATGTTTTTTTTCATTTTAAATTGTTGTTCTTGATTTGAAGTGGTTTACACATCTCAGAAAGTTTTAACACATTTCCTACCGGCCGTTTGATTTTATTTGTTGTTTATGTTTATGTTTTTTCATCACAAATGTGGAGTTATATGAAGTTTTTCTGTCTGTTTATATTAGCAGAAACAATAATTGTATAAGGTTCTTGAATTTTAGTTATAAAGTACTTCATTTGAAACCAACTGTTTCATAACATTATTTTGGGACCAGAAAGTATAAGTTCTATGATGGTTGGTTTGTACAACAGCTTGAACTTCATGTTTTGGTGGTTGTCTTTGATTTGGGTATAACTTAGTTGTTATTGCTTATTCTCTTGAATATTGCTAATTTGTATAGAGGGAACTGTGAAATTGGATGTCTGAAGCAAGGAACAGTAGCCTACGATTTATGAGAAGTCGCCGTAATCACGATAATCTAATTGAAGGTAACTCAGTTTTAATCTAATTGTTATGTTATTTGCATCTATTTTATTTCTTTATCGGATTTCCTCATTGTGTTAGACCCTGGAGTTTAATGGGATTTGTTTTTCCTTATAATCTAATTGTATTAGACATTTTCTGTAAGTTACTATTTTCTCTTTATAATCTTTTTTGTGTCATCATAGTGTTGTTATGTAATATTGATTTTTATCATGTCTGGTTTAGCAAAAAGTAATATTAACACCCTCCACTGAGGTGGCAAATGAGGGTCGGTAATGGGTCAAAACGACTATCTGTTGAAATGGGATGAGAGTGGTTTTACCCTAGACGTTTATGTAAGATTTTCTAATCTTTTTTTTCTTTTCATAATAGCTCTGTAAAAGGTTTTTTTTTTTTTTGAATGGCAACTTTCAATAACAAAACACCCCTCAAAACGAGCGGGCAAAAACAGAGGAAGGAAGAAACAAGACTACAACAAAATTAAAACGAAAAGCTACACCAATCTACCCAACTAATATATTTACTCTTTGGCCGATTCGAGAACCAAAGAAACCCGAGAGATTTAATGTTGTGGATAATGTCTTCGATAACGATAGCCTTGTCGTTGAACCTTTTATTATTCCTAGCTAACCACAAACACCAACACGTAACCATCGTAATCCCATGAAAGATGTCCTTCTCTTTGGTTCCCAGCCCACAAAACTTATAAAGGTGATGGTGTCGGGTTCCGCCTGTAAAAGGTGATTACAACAGTTACTTTTTCATTAATAATGTTGATTTTTGAATAAAACGTATTAGGAGGTTCTATGCATTATAAATTAAGTTATGAATGACTTGCAGCCTACGTCACCCAATTTGTTTTTCAGATATGTCATGATTTCACCTGGTAGATATGAAAAAATTCTGAAATCATCCATTCATATAATGGGTTGAAATCACCAAATCCGATAATTAGTCATTCGTTCTCATTGGGCAACTATATATGGTTTTCGTTATGATATATAATGACCTTTTTATCTTCATACCAACTTTAGGCAATTTATGGAGGCCCTTGACAAATGTTGGAGCAAGTTTATGAGGAATGCAACTCTTTAAAGCGGCAACTGACATTGCAGTATAATCTTCCACATGATATTAAAAATTTGAAAGAGGGAGAGTAAGAAGATAATCAAATCAAATTGAAGAAATGGTATATATGTGACTAATCAATTTAAAAAATTGAAAGAGGGAGAGGCAACTCTTTTAAAAATTTCACTTTATTTAATCTTTTTACCATGATATTAAAAAGAGGGAGAGTAAGAAGATAATCAAATCAAACTGAGGGTTCATGTGTGTTGGAGGATCAACATGAAGATATGGTATAAATGTGACTAAAATTTCTTTTTATATTATTAGTTTGACTTTTTATAAATTTTGATAATATGAGGTTGAGATCGACGATGTTTTTGAGGAATTTGTAGTCAATATACACATTTGTGATGAGGGAGGTCGACTTGCAGTGGTTGATTATGTTGAAGATACTTATGCTAATTATAGAAGGATAGAGGTATATGTTTCCTTTGACTTTAAAAATGTAAAATGTAAAGGTGTGGTTAGTAAATTTGAAAGAAATCTACAGTGCATCTTAGAATACCATGATCACACTACATTCGTATCGTATCCATGAAAAAAAAATGAATACATGCTTTGAACAACTAAAGTGGAAACTTGAAAACAATTACATATCTATCAAATACACAATTATAATCTCATAGCTCAACTATGTGTTACATTATCTAGAGTTAAAAGTAAAGAAAAGACAAACTATTAATATTAGATAAAAATGGTAAACATACGAGTAGAACATCAAATGTTATATGCAAATAAGTCTTTGAAAATTTATGAATTATATTTATTTTTTTCATTTCCGAAATTATTGCTTTTTAATGTTATAGTCGTTACTTAAACGTAATTTAAATCATATATTATATTTATCCGACCCGTATAATACACGGGTTTATAACCTAGTACAATACATATTGAACAAATTTTAACCACTAGAATTATTTGTTTTCTTTTGTCCACAAATTTTGTGTGGTAGAGAATTTAAATTCCAATTTATGGGTGGAATTGAATGCAATGATGTTTGAGTCAATTTATGGAACACGGATTCATAAAGCGAGGCTACTTTCTTTTTTTTTTAACGGCGAACATTGAATGGTGTGACGTCGCACCCCCTGTCGTATGGAAGAGCCTCGTCGTTGTATATTATATTGATATTTTGTTGGTATTTCAAGGGCCTTCATTGGCTGCTCATGCCAAAACCTTCTGGTTGGTCATATGACATATGCTCTTTAATGTCGGACTAGCGTACTTGATAGATTCATTTGTTTCTTAAATTGGAGGTCCTGGGTTCAAATCTAGGCATGTGGTAAATTATTTGGTGTAATTTAATAGTAGAATAGATCTGTCGTTCAAAAAAAAATAAGACATATGCTCACATGAATTTTAGAATTAGAATATTTTCTTTCTAGCCAATGAGTCCTAGATTAACTGGTTTAGGAGAACATATCCCCATGGTCTTCCAATATGGAGATCATTGGTTTGAGTCTCATTTGATGCAAAATATTATTAGGTGGGTCAGGAGTTTTACCACAGTGATTCTTTAGGTGGTAGGTTTTCCTTGGAATGGAGGGTGAGCCGGGTCACCAACGCTGTCTGCGTTCGCGGGCGTAGGTGGCCTTTCGCCATTGGGTTTACCCGGATGACCGGACATATAGTATTCGTTGGCCGTTAAAAAAATATATATTTTCTTTCCAGATAGAAGGTCATGTGAACATCAAAAAGATGACGTACGTTTTTTTTAAAATTTTCTTATTAATCTATTCAATCATTCTATAAATCTCAAATCAAAATATTTATAAAAAAAAGGAAAAAATAAAGAGTGGTGCTTTGTATAAAATATATGTAAAAGAAAGGGATGGTTCAACCCTTTTGGTGGTTTAAAGCGAATTCTAAAATTAAGACCCTTTTATAATGTATAAAAACTGCTAAATTATTTTATTAAAAAAATTTGTAAGGTTAGTATTCAAATAACATAACCTTTGTAACAATATTTAACAAACTAATCTATACTATATAATAAATTAGGTTAAATTCATTGTATTACACGGGTTGATAAAATATAATATTATATACTTAGTAATAAAAAAAGTTGTATTTTTAAAAAACCCGTGTATGACACAGATTGATAAAATATAATGTTATATACTTAATAATAAAAATTTTATATTTTTAAAAACCTATATATTACACGGTTTGAATACATTATTTCTATTTAATATTATTTGACTTACATCACTTTTTAGTTAAAAAAACATAATTAAATTTTAAAGTTTTTTAAAATAAGAGATAATTTAAATTAAATGTGTTTTATTTGTATAATTAATATCTTTCTTTAAATATAAATCATTATTAAAAAAAGAGGTAATTAATAAGAGAAAGATGCGGGAAAAAAATGGTGAGAAGAGATGTGAAAGCGACACGTGTCATAAATTATATTTATTTATTATCTATACTATATAATAAATAAAGGTTTCTCAATGACACGTGTCGTCTCCATATTCATCCTTATAAAAAATGTCCCGCCTCTCTCTCATAATAAATACACTTCCATATTTAAGTAATAATATATTTTAAAACAAATTATTAATTATACTAATAAAACATATTTATTTTAAATTATCTCATATTATAAGAAACTTTGAAATGTAATTACCTAGCTTATGTTTTCAATCAAATAGTAATTATGAAAGTCAAATTACATTGAATAATATTTTATGTATTTTTTAAACTCAATTATATATTAATTTTTACATATTTTTTTTATTTTGTTTTCTATTGTTAGTATATGTAATACATTTTTCCACCTATAAGATACGTATATAAAGATTTAAGAGTTTTATATATTGATATTTTTTCACACTGTGCAGTAAACAGGTTCTAAGCTAGTATAGTATAGATAAATGTTTTTGTATGTCACGTGTCGTCACTATATTGAATCCCATCAATATTTTTCCGTCTCTCTCTCTTATTTAATGCACACAATTTTTTTAATAAATTACTAATTATACTAATAAAACATATTTATTTTAAATTATCCTTTATTATAAAAGAAAACTTTGAAATCTAATTATTTAATTTTTATTTTCAATCAAATAGTAAATGAAAATCAAATTACATTAAATAGTAATTAACGTATTTACGAAACCCAATTATATATTATTTTTTACATATTTTGATTTTTTTTTTATTTCCTTAGTATACAGTAATACATTTTTACACCTGTAAAATAGATAAATAATATTTATGTATTGATGTTTTTCACTCGTGTGTATTACACGGGGTCTAAGCTAGTTGTTTATAAAAACATTCACGATCAGAATATGACCACAAAATAAGGAATCAAGTGCGAAAGTTGTGCACAAAGAGATTAAAACAGATCTTAGAAAACCAAATTAATATGGAAGGATTTAATCAACTGCAATATACAAAACAATTACAATGTAGTGTTTAAAAGTATGCGTGTTAGGATTTTATTTGTATGGTATCTGGACATATTTATCACTCCTCAATAACAAGTTAAAATGAGTGAGAGTGAGATTGAGATTGAGATTGAGATTGAGCTAAATCTGAAATAGTGAAAATATAGTTAGTGGGCTTAACTTGATCCAGTAAGTATACATCATCATCTTGTATGAGAAATCCGTATCTCTAAGACTCATGACAATCTCTATTACTTCTGCGCACACTTGGTGTTACAACCGATTCGCGAACTACTTCTGGTTCATGTACAACAACTCCTTGTTCGATGGTTTCAACCTCATGTTCGGTTATTTGTGGTTCCTGGATTTCTTTTAGATCCACATTATTTCTAGTTGGTCTCTTCGTGAGGAATTCCTTTTTAAGGAAATGTACTCTATGTATGAAACCCAGTTTTCACTTGGGTGGTTGAAATAATAACCCTTGGTTTCTTTTAGGTAACCAACAAAATCTACCTTTTTTTTTCCTTTGGGTTCTAACTTGTTATAAGTCTCATGTTTAACGTATGCTTCACAAACCCCGACCCTTAAGTAAGATAGTATAGGACTCTTCACATGTCATATCTCATATGGTGTCTTATCTGCTTTCTTTGTTGGAACCCGATTGACAATTCAAGCAACAGTTTCAAGAGCATAACTCTAGAAGGAGTGAGGCAAGTTTGTTCGACTTATCATAAATCGAACCATGTCTAACAAAGTTGGATTTCTCCTCTCCGAAACTCTATTGAGTTATGGTGTTCCAGGTGGAGTGAGTTGTGAAACAATTCCATAATATTTCTTTAGATGTTCATCGAATTCGAAACTCAGATACTCACCATCTTGATCTGATTGAATGGCTTTTATCGTTTTACCGATCATATTTTGTACTAAAGGTGAATTGAAAGTTAACAGTAAACTTAGTAAAAGATAAAATTTTCTTCATGTAAAAGATACAACGTATCACTTAACCGAAGGTTAATTGAAACTTTACTGGGAGATTTTTTTTTGAATGACGAAGATATATAACATTAACTAACAAGTGATAACAACCAGAGTGACATCTAATGAGATAATATTCGTAATTTTTTTTCTTTTCCGTTTTCCTACTTTTAAACAAAACCCCTCATTCAACTTTTTATCCCAGTCAGACAATAGCGATCCACTAATCAGGCGCCATTAGGATCCCAAAATTTATTAGGAACAATTGTCCGACCGTATCCACTATTCTGTGTAGACAATAGCGGTCACCATTCAACTTTTTATCCCATTCAGACCCCGTTAGGAACTTTTTATCCCATTCAGACCATAGCGATCCACATTCAACTTTTTATCCCGTTTAGAACCCGTTAGGATCCCGAGAATCCTCTATCGAAAGGGTTAGTTCTAGTAACTTTAACCAACCTTACAAAGATATAACATTAATTAACAAGTGAAAACAACCAGAGTAACACTTAATGAGATAATATTCCTAATTATTTTTCTTTTCCTTTTTCCTACTTTTAAACAAAACCCCCATTCAACTTTTTATCCAGTCAGACAATAGTGAGGGTTGAGTAAGGAATCTGTGTCCATGGTTCGATACTTGGTTCTTACATAGGCTATACTACGTTGTGATAGGTTCACTTGCCTATTGTGTGTGTATTTAGTTGAAAGTTAGGAACTTTTATCCCAGTCAGACAAATAGCGATCTACATTCAACTTTTTATCCCATTCAGACACCGTTAGGATCCTGAGAATTATTAGGAACAGTGTTTTTCTACAGTATCCACTGTTTCGTTGGCAAATACAAACTCCTCTATCGAAAGGGTTTGTACTAGTAACTTTAACCAACCTTAAAAATATAACATTAATTAATAAGTGATAACAACCAGAGTGACACCTAATGAGATAATATTCCTAATTATTTTTCTTTTCCTTTTTTTCTACTTTTAAACAAAACCCCCCATTCAACTTTTTATCCCAATACGACAATAGTGAGGGTTGAGTAAGGAATCCGTGTCCATGGTTCGATACTTGGTTCTTACCCAAACTATACTATGCTGTGATAGATTCACTTGCCTATTGTGTGTGTGTGTTTAGTTGAATTATCCCTTGCCCCCTACATAGCGGACCGCTATCCCAATGATGGCAGTCGGACATCTGCCTACTTTCCAAAATTTTCACTTTTAGTCCGTTGTATTTCTTTGAAAATTGGGGTGTTACATACATCAAAGAACCCGTGGCCATCTTAGACCGGATGGAGAATCGTCTACGTAATAAAGTCATCCAATTGGTTAAAGTACAATGGAAACACCGAAAGGGATTGGAAGCCACTTGGGAGACAGAGACGGATATGATGGAGTCATAGTCTCAATTGTTTTACTTATGATAGGTTTCGAGGACGAAACCTATTGTAAGGATGGTAGAGTTGTAACATCTCGAGACCATTATTTGACTTGCCTTGTTGGTAGAACATTTATTCCCCTTATTTTTTTGTAAAGACCGAAAACAGCACATCTTCACAAACACACCGAGACCATTATTTGATGACAACCCATTTGCTCAAATTGCTCCAGTATTCATCCCTTAATAAAGAAGTATCCTAGATACTCGTAGCCTACATTTTTAGGTTTGAACACCTAAACATTCTGATTCTTCTTCCAAATAGTATCATCCAAAACAAACGGAGACCTTTAGTCGATGACAACCCTTTTGCTCAAATTGTTCTAGTGTTCATCCCCTATTAAAGAAGTATCCTAGATATTTGTTGCCTACATTTTCAGGTTTGAAGACCTAAACAATAGAATTAATTACACGGATGGCCCCTGTGGTTTGGTCAAATTATGGTTTTGGCCCCTAGGATTAGGAAACTACAAGTTTGACCCAATAGTTTGCACGATTGTAACACCCATGGCCCCTGGGTTGGATGTCAGTTAAGTTTTCTGTTAAAATTTTAAAAAATAACCAAAATACCCCTTAAATAAAAAATAAATAAATAAATTAGACCCCATTTTTCTTCCCTGAATCCCCCACCCCCATGGCCGGATAATCAAACTTTTTTGTGAAAAGTAACCACCACAAACTTTCCACCACCATACTCTACCACCGCCGGCCACCAACTCCTCTAACCCACTTGAACCCACCACCGTCCTCCTTAACCCACCTGAACCCACCCACCACCGCTAGACACCACCCCCACAACCGTCCTCCTCTAAACACCCCCCCACATCTCTCACACAGTTCATCACCACCAAACCAAAATGGAATATTTTTCCTTTTTCCGGCAACCATCAACCTCTAAGAACTCCAATCAACCTCTATTCTGGCACTACTCATCAGCCCCTAAGAACTCCAATCGTTGCATAGAGATGATATTTGGAGGTACACATGCAAATCGACGGAGAGAAGCTGTAAATCGAAACCCCCAGTTGAAGAATGGGTCGATCGGAGGTGCAGAGAGACGACATTTGCAGCGGCAGTGGCTTGCCGGAAAACCATCTGCGATGGTGGTTTCAGGTTGTTGGTGGCGGTAACGGTGGTTTCGGGCTGTGGTGGTTTCGTCGAAACCCTCTTGGAGATTGGTGGTTTCAGGTTGATGGTGGCGGCGACGGTTTCAGAATGATGGTGATGGCGGCGGTGGTTTCAGGTTGTTATGGTTTCACCGAAACCCTCTTGGCGATGGTGGTTTCATGTTGATGGTGTGGTGGCAGTGGTTGGGTGGAGATGGAGATAGCGGTGGTGGCCGGTAATGGTGGTGGCCGGTGGTGGTGGTGGTGGTGGTGGTGATGGTGGTGGCGGCGGTGGCGGTTAATTACAGAGATGAAGTGGTTGGGTGTTCTATTCTATTTTAATTTTCAGTTGGGATAAAAGGAATCAATTGATATGTGTAATTTTTCTTGTGGCGGCAGCCGGAGGCGGTGGTGGTTGTCGCCGGAAATGAGAGGAGGAAGCTAGGGTTTGGTGGGAGAGGTAGTTTTGATTTGGAGAAGATGAAGTGGGTGGTTTTGGTGGGTCCCACTTTTTTTAATGAGTTAATTTTTTTTTGTTTTTATTATTTTATTATGTAAGGGTATTTTAGTCATTTCACATACACTTAACTGAAAAACTTAACTGACATCCAACCCAGGGGCCATGGGTGTTACAATCGTGCAAACTATTGGGCCAAACTTGTAGTTTCCTAATCCTAGGAGCCAAAACCATAATTTGACCAAACCACAGGGGCCATCCGTGTAATTAATTCTAAACAATATGATCCTACTTCTAAAAGTTATCGTCCAAAAAAATCTCGTCCTTGTTTCGCCAAGCCACATCAAATATGAATTTTGGTCCCGAAAATAATTAAAATTACTATCTTCTAAAAAATGGCTCGAAACAAGCATACAAATGTTTCCTCAAAAAATTTTATTTTTTAAATCCAAGAGACTAGTACGCATGCAGACCTTGCGTAGAAGCAAATACGCATGGCCAATTGCTCTTGCGTACTTTGTAACTACGCAGAGACAGATACTCATGTATACTTAGTAAGTTCACATAGCCTAATGTTCATGCGTAAGTAATATCATGTGTATAAGTAAGTACGCAAGGCCTGTATCTCCTGCGTACTTACGAAACAACGTACATACGCACAAGGCTGATCTTGAGGAGAATGATCAGATATGTTGGATCTGTGAAATTAATGCATCCAAAGGCTTAGGAATCAACTTCTAACAAACCCCTAGCCTTCCAAATAACAAATGAAGTAGCTCTGAAAACGAATTTAGGGTTTTTGGTCTGAGAAAGTTACGACCCAGTCTTCAAAAACCCTAACATTTTCAACAACAAATACACAAATCAACGAACACAGAGGCTCTGATACCAGTTGTAGGTCCCGCGAGCCTCGATTATACGCAGCGGAAGAAATATCTAAACAGATTTGTTCATCGATCTGTGTTGGAAACGAAAGGAGAAGAAAGAAGAACATCCAAAAGCATACATCAAGAGAATCAACACAAACAATACGTAATCCATAACAAACTAGTCATCTCGTCATTACAGACTACATACCGAAGAAGCACACATCTCTCGTCTACGTAATCAATATAATTATTTGATACAATCACACATGCTACAGTTAAAATGAAAATTGATCTTTTCTTGAATCAAATGTCGCTCCTACTCGTCTAGTAACACATATTCGAATTTTATCTTTTCTTGAATCACCCTACAATCTTCAAACTTCTTTAGTGATTGTAGGCATCTGAAACTAGTACTTCTTTAGAAATTTTAAGCATCTGAAACTGTTATTTTGATGTTGGGGTTACATCATTCACATGTTCAACGTACAAAAGATCACATGTCTACTTAATATCCATGGATTCTTGAACAAGGAAAAATTCAAAACAATAAAAACTAAACATACCATCACTTTAATAAAAACTAAACATAGTGCTCTATCACTTTATGTTCCTTCTACCCTTTGTTAAACAAGTAAACATATAAACCAAAACAATACGAAATAAATATCATTTATGTTCTTTCACATGTGAAATTATTAACGTCGCATTAATCATTTTAAACGCGCACATCCAGATGAACCAATCTAAATTTTAGCATAATAAGAACTCCATAAGGCCATAACATATAAGTTAGCACCTTGATATTATTCACATGTTGTTTACAATAACTTTTATGCATTTTTTATGTCAAACTGTTGTGTAGTAACTCCTGAAAAAGGAACCTATATGTGGTTTTGATCATAAAGCGTCCCGACGCACTTTCAAGATTTTTAAAGGGTGCAGGAGCATCTGCTTGGAAGATTCGTATGAATCGCTCTAATCATGTGGGGTAGTTCTGCACCAACCACCAACAAGCGATGCACCATGTGTTCACATATGAAACAAATTCTCTTCTGGAACCAGTGTTTTGCTTACTTATAAATGTGATGATAAATAATTATTTAAAATGAAAATGGGTCAAATTATTACATATATATAAGGGAGTGTTCTTGAGAAAATCATTAGTTATGTGAAAACGAGAAAACCAAATCTAAACCATTGATAATTTAGATCAAAGGTTTATATAGACAATGACATTTAATTAATAAATCCAAATTAAAGATGATTAATTTGATAGGATAAGCGCAAATCTATAAAAAGAAAAAAAAAATGCAAAACCACTGTTAAATCTTTAAATTCACTCTTCTTTCTCTTCTCTTCAAATTTAGGGTAAAAAAATCAAACAAGCTACCAATAAAAAAAATCAAACATTTTCAATAAAAAAAATCAGAAACTAAAGTTTGGTTGACATATTAACTACATATATGTAACTTGATCTAACATATATATTGGAAAAAAAAGTTTGAAAACCTTAATTTACATCGTACGAAAGTTACAAAGAATTCAAAAACTAATCTAATCTAAAAATAGTAGTTACTTGTATGTAAAAAAAAACATGAAAACCTTAATTAACATTGTGAGATAGTTACACAAAATTAAAAAACTAATCTAATCTAACTAATGTAACTTGACAACTTACATATATAACAAAGAATTACATATATACACAACTAAAATTCTTCATACCTGTTATTCTTAATAATCATCTTGATCTTGTTCTTCCAACA
The DNA here is from genome assembly GCA_023525975.1 of Smallanthus sonchifolius. Classification (NCBI taxonomy): domain Eukaryota; kingdom Viridiplantae; phylum Streptophyta; class Magnoliopsida; order Asterales; family Asteraceae; genus Smallanthus; species Smallanthus sonchifolius. Next base: position 93,155,729 of record CM042029.1, read on the forward strand.
AGCCTCCCATATCCTTTGAAGGCTATGTAGTTTCTAAGAGGGTGATACCTATTTGATTTTCATATGCTTTCTGAATCAAAGGTTCAAGAAACGGTGGTTAATATAGTAAAGACTTTACCACAACATTTACGAGCTTGGGTTCTTTTTGCTTGCTTTCCATTGATTCTAGTTCTTCCATTGATATGGTGTTCACTGTTAGGATATATAATAAGTATCGGTTTATTCGTCGCCAATGGCGGAGGTAGTATGTGGGTGACGGGTCAACCGACCCCACTCGATTATAAATTTTTAGTAGCGTTATATTACGCGAATGCCGAGCGACCCCTGTTTTTTTCGAGGTTGACCCCATTGATTTAAAAAAAATATTTGACCCTGAACGTTAAAAAAAAATATTTTTTTAATTAATTAACTCTATTAACTAAACTCATAAGTTAGATTTATTTATTGGGCTCATTTGTATAATTTAATTAACTCTAAGTCCATAAGTTAGTCAATAGACTCATTTGTAAGCCCATACCCATTACCCATTGATGATTGGCCCATGTTCAATTAACCAGACTAGGTTCTTCAATTAATTTAGTATTAAACATAATTGTAAAAAAAATTATTAAAAAAAAACCACACAAGAGGCAGGATAGCGACTGTAAGGCCCCGATTCCGGGTAACCTCACTTGTTGGATTTACTCATAAACAAAGTCATCAATACTGAACTTTAAATTTAAAACATTCAAACACAAAGAAAACATTCAACATTTGAGTACATATCGGCGGAAGTGTTAACATTTAAAACATTAACCGTTGCCTAAGCATAAAATAAAGTGGGATGTCAGTCTCATGCCGGGCAGCCCTCACGCCTTCGCACGACCCTTCATATGTTTACCTGAAATGTATACTAAAGTCAGCTAACGCTAGTGAGTTTTAGTTTAAATCAATCAGGCATAAACATTATTTTTTGATAAGTAAATATATATATATATATATATAAATACACATTTACACATCTTTTGTCTTCATTTATCATTCATACACAAGTACATAATTATGTATTTATAACTTTTACTTTTCTTTCATCATACATATGTGATTACATAAATATGCATTCACCTTTACTTTCCTTGACATTCATTGGTCATACACATAAGGGTGATCAACCCTTCTTTTACTGCGTATGTCACAAAGACATACACCCTTAAGCTACCGTCGTAGCCCTTTTACTCGTCCGGTCCTAGAAACCGCCCGCCTTAAAACCGTCCGGCCAACTTTCGGCTGTCCGTCTTAACCGTCCTACCGTCGTAGTTCGTCATATTCGCCCGTCTACCCTAAGGCATCAGTTTCCCACTTGAACTAATTATACAGACGTGCATCGATTTAGGGACTTACTCCACCGTAGTGGCCATTATTTAGTCTACCTTTCTAGACTTTCCTTTCTGGCTGCATAATAGTCAAGTGGTCGTCCGTCTACCGTAGTAGCCGTTAGCTTCGTTTCCATCCATAACGTAGACATACATTTATAACATGCAATATATATAATTATAAAGCAAGATTTCATTCATTTACGTTATGCCATTCTTTCATTCATTTTTTGTAAACATACGTTTTCATTCTTTGTTCATAATTCATTTTCATATATATATATAAATATATATTTTGTATATCACGTATGATCACATTGGCATTCATAGCATTTATTCATTTAGTGTATACACTTCAGTCCCTAAACATTTAAAATGATTTGCACATAACATAGAAGGGGGCACACAGAACTCACCTGACGGGTGATTTCTGAATAGACTTAGCTAGTTTAGGAGCGTCAGTTAAGGTTACACACAATCTGTATAATCAAGTCATACGAGATAAGCTAATGAATTTAACCGACACTTAACAGTTCTATTCTTAGAGTTAGGTGAACTAGACACATTAGTATCAAATCATTTGCCCGAAAACTCGATGTCCGAAATCTATTACAGTCGAAATCTATTTCGACCGGAAACTAATCACTTGGAAAAGTTCTTTATTCTCATATTCTTTTGCTCGAAAGCTCCTTGACCAAAACCCCTTTTCGACCGAAATGTTCTGATCGAAATCTTAGATGTTCGAGACACTTTTCGACCGAAATGTTCTGATCGAAATCTCAGGTGTTCGAGACACTTTTCGACCGAAATGTTCTAATCGAAATCTTAGGTGTCCGAGACACTTTTCGACTGAAATGTTCTGATCGAAATCTTAGGTGTCCGAGACACTTTTCGGTCGAAAAATAGTTTTCGGCCCATTCATCTAACTTTTTGGGCGACGCATCAGATTTTCATCAACTTTATCGTTTTTTATTCAAGCTTCGACCTTTTTACGTTCAGAACTTGTATCTAGCTTCCATGAAGCTAGATACATGCTTGTATGCGATTGCATACGTAAAAATGTCATCTTTTTATTCAATCCCATTAGAACCTTAAAACCCATTTCTTAACTAAAACTCAGATTCGAGCATGAATGTTACATGTTTTCGTTTCTTCTTTGTTGCTAAACGTCCCTGAGATGGAGAGCAACGATTCCCGAGCCTTTGAGCTGATACCTTTACTTTCTCTCTCTAGACCCGGTTCTCTCTTTCTCTCTCTAAGTTGAGAAAATGGTGGAGTTAAGGGGAGGTTGTGATGATGTAGCTGACTTGAGGGGCTTTCTTCCTTTGCTCGCGGCCCATGGGCCGGCCCGTCTATTCCTTTTTACTTCGCGTTATTAGTCTCGACCCCTAGTTCTTTTATTCGGGTTTTATAAATTTAGGGATGTTACAGCGACAAGCCGACAATTTGAATTTAATCTGGGACAAAAGCATTGTTCGATTGTTCCTCCTCTATATCGGCCTCTCATTCATTATCATATCGTATCTTATTATGTGATCGATCCGACCCGGTCACTAGAACCGAACCGGGCCAGAAAAATCGTACTCAGGAAACCTAGAAAATTTCGTATTGAAAAAAAACGACCCCATTAAAAACATTTCCTAGCTCCGCCACTGTTCGTCGCCTGCACAAGACAACGAACTAAATACTAACATATTAGAGAAGTATCCTATAAAATATAAAAGAAACGAAAATAAGAATCCTGGAGACCCCATTAGGCAACAGTTAGTCAGTTAACAGCTTAAATCATTTGAATTTTGTGGGTTTTTACTTTTTAGTAGAGGTGACAAACTCGGTTGATTGGTGGGTTAAGTAACGGGTTAAAATGGGTTTAGGTCAAGATGAGTAATTTGGTTAGGTTGACTTGAGATAGGTTTTGTCCATTCCTTTATAAAATCTATCGTTTTAGATATGATTCCAAGAACTATATTATAACAGTATTAATTTAACTTGTTGAATAAAATGATTTAGGAGATTGTGTGTATTAACCGGTGTTTTTTTTACCCGTTTGACCCATTAGAAATAAATATAACCCCATTCACTCATTCATAAGTTAATGGATAGAAACTAATTTAGCTACTTACATTTTGTTCATTGTGTATGGCATCAAGGAAATGAAAATCTTTTATCTTTGGAAATAAAAGAAAACCATGCAAAAATATTTATGCCTTCTTCAAGAAGCTCAGAAAAAGTTCAGAAACTAATAGTTATTAACATAAATATCAGTGTAGCTTTTAAATTTGTTATTAAAGATCTCATGTTTGGTTTTATTCCTTTAAAACATTAGTAAGGTTTGAGGAAGAATATATAGCAAATATAATAACTATTTTGCGTGACCTCTGCTTCTAGCTTATTTGGTATTATTAACTAATTATTCCCCGTGCGAGGGAATAGTTAGTTTTTGTTCCTTTATGTTTTCACCACAAAACTTGGGAATTTTCAAAGGTCGCACCACTTGAATAGAATTTTTTTCTTTTGTTTTGTTTTTAAAATTTTCAGTTTTTATCTTTATATTATATATAATATACGCTTTTACCCTGTTTTATTTTTATTAATTTCGTTTTCCTTTAATAACTTTCGTTTGTTAACTTTTTTTAAAATACGGAGTGCGCGGCTGTTTTTAGTTTTTTTTTTGTCAATGTTTCGATATAATTTTTTTTAAAACAGAGTTGTATTCAAAATCGAGTTTTTTTTTAATTTAGCGAATTCCGTTACCGTTGTGGTACCGTGACGAGCCAAACCTATTATGAGCGAACAACATCCTTGTCGGTATTCGTATCATCCGAACTCGTATCAGTCTTCACTTTTATGGTTTTCTACGACCCGAGCCAGTAAATTTTTTATTATTTTATATTTTTTTTTTTTTATCATTTAGTTTTATGTTTTTTATTAACATTTTTATTGTTGCACATACGTTTTCATTTAAATTTTATTAACGATAAGTCCGACATCCGCCGCGGAGCACCGGTAGATAACAACTAGTTGTTTTAAATTAGTAAGTGAACCATAATTGTTTCATATGTGAGTTATTTCACATGTGATACAGACTTGTTTCACATGTATGAGAGTTGTTGAGGGTAAACATGAAAAATATGATTAATATTATCAACTCTTACATTTTAAAATGAGTTTCACCCTACGTGAACAGTACTCGGTCGTCACTGGTGCTTTTGGGCGGTTGTCCCACCCTTGAAAGCCACGTTTCCCGCTGACGCTTCCTCTCCGATATGTTTTGTCTTCCTGTTTCTTCACTTTTCTCCATGTCTCTACATTGGAGAGAGAGAGGCGGCGATATTTCGTCTATTGGGTTTCTGGGTTCGTCCTTGAAGAGAGAGAGAGAGCCGACGATATGGCCTAGCCCGGTTTTCTGTGTTTTTGACTTTCGTCGGTTCATCGGTGCGGCGATTTGTTTCTACACCTCTTTAACATAGAAGGTAGTGGATAGTAACCGTACAGGACACAAGGCATTATATGCAAATGGTAGTGGATAGTAACATATTCGCAGGTTTGATTTCATTCAGTTTTATCGGATTTACATCATTGATAGCTATGCTTTAGTTTTTTTAATAATGGTGGTCACAAACCATGTACAATTGGCCTGTGTCATTTCTGTTTGCCCTCTGGGATGTTTATGCGATGCATTGAACATGGTGTTTGCTGTCCGGCTCACGATTGGGTGTTTGGGAATTTCATTGTTGCTTATGTTATGCCTAAGAGGCTGTGATGATTAAAGTTGAAGTTTCCCGATTGAATTTGAACAAATTGTGCATCTTGGCGAGGCAATCCCCATGTTTATGCGAAAGGAACTGCAGTTTCTTTCACATTGCAACGGGTAATTTGCAGCCATGTCAGCTTCAGGTTTCTTTGTCCATTTCTTTATAGATCTGAGCCTCGAAGCTAATAACCCTTAATCACCACTTTCTGATTTGGGTATTTTTGTTTATTTGTTCTTCATTGAGTTTCATGATTTCTTGAGTTTTAAAGTTGAGTTCTTGATTGAAGCAAGCTTAGTGTTTATGCGTTGGTGATAATTTACTAATTTCTAATAAAGTTTTACATTGTTTACTATCACTAGCTTACAAAGTGTTACACTGCTTACTGTCTGGTTCCTTAGTTTTCAAATTGCTTACTATTAGTTACTCATGTTGGTGTCAATTGATTTGTGTAGTATGTTATTGTAAAATGTCTGTTGTTTTGCGACTTTGTATGCCAGTTTTATTAGCAATTTCGTTTGAAATTTACGCAAAAATAAGAGCAACTCTCATTATGACGCAAAACCCACGGTGAAGCGCGGGCACTATTTACTAGTTGATATAAAATTCATAAAGTGGAAATACAGGAATAGCACATGTTGAAAAGAGTGAGCCTTCCAAAGAGACAATCAACTGTCAAAGGTATCCAAAAGGAACAAATCCAACATTACAATGCAATACAGCAGCCATATTTTCAGCTTCAATAGGGTGGACACCGATACCAATGAGGCTAGACATATGAAGATTAATTTTTAGGCCCGACAACAGTGTAAAATACGAGCCAAACTCTGAGCATTTGAGTCCGACCATAATTAAAGCATAGTCGGAAAAAAGTAAATATGAAATGATAGGCGTGTCATTTGGGGGCGGAAAACCAAGGAACATACATGTGTCAAGCCTTTTTGATTATGAACGAGAACGCCCCCATTGCGATAATAAAGAGGAAGGGGGATAGTCCCCTTGGAGAATAACCCTAGAGCATCGGAACTCAAATGTAGGTGACCCGTTGACCAACACCGAAGATCTAGCTGACGCTAAGATACTTTGAACCCACAAACGCCATATCCTAGTTAAGCAGACCGAACTCATGAAAGTAACTGAGTAATCTGTAAAAACCCATCAAGAAATTCCAAAACCATTTAATAAATTTGAAGTTAAAACCGTCTTGGCCGGGAGCTTTGTTGTCTCCACAATCACGTACCGCAACTTTGACTTCATCTTTACAGAACAGAACCACTAAGGAAGTCTGCTCTAATATCATATAAAGATTTGATCTCCGGATAGACCAACTTAAGTCTACAATGCAGTCACTTTAAAACGGTCTCTAAAAAAGTGGTGGATCTCCTTTTTAACATGGACCAGAATTCAAACAAACCAGCATTAAACATGAAATCATTTAGATCACAAGCACAAACTGGATTGAATCTTGAATTTCGCGTCTCCTCTGAAAATCTAACCGCATTAAAATCCCCCATGATAACCCAAATGCCCGGTTTCGAAGCTTTAAGGTTACTAATGTCATTCCACACCACTCTTTTAGAATTTAAATCGTCAAGGCCATATAGATTGACAATATGGATGTTACATTGAACCCCCTTCATTTTGCCACAGATTAGTAAAAAATGTCTGCTCTTGATAACATCTAGCATAGCAAAACAACTCCAATATTTAGACCAAAATTGATTGTTTACTGCATTTCTTCTTCCATCGAATCCATAGTTTGACTTTGTGTACTGAGAACAAAAGGTTCGAGATGGTGGGGTGTCCTCTTAGTATGCTGGTTTACTGACACGAACTCACCTGCTAATAATTCAAGGCCTATCAACCATAAGTGCCTAAAATAGTCATTCATGTTGTCAAACAATCCAAATTAGTACCTTAGTATGTTAGTTAGTGCTTTCACGTATCCGTTCGCCGTTTAAACCTCCGTTTACTTTGTACCTAGTACCGACAATCCAAATTAGTACCTTAGTATGTTAACTTCTATTTTAAATTCTCAACATATTCATTTCATAATCTAGAAACAACTTTCGTGAACAAAACTTTTCTTAAATAAACTTCGAATTTTGTAAAACTCCCTAAAAATACAAAACAAGACACAAAGGTCCATTCTGAACCTTTGATCTTATTGCACAATTTTGGCATGATTCTAATGCCCAAATTAAAAGCGTTTCTAACTGAATATTTTTTGAAAAGGGGTAAATTAAGTTTTCGGAAAGTATTATATTTAAAAAAAATATATTTGCTATAGTAAAAACGTGTTGTAAGACGGGTAAGTAAATCTGTCAAATCTTGAGAATTTAATTTTGAGATTTTTTTCTTCCTTGAGACATATTCTCTCTTTAAAACTAAGATTAATTAAAGGTATTGTATTAGAATCTTATTCAATCTACAATGTATGTATATGGCAAATGAATGGTTATGGCTAAGGAAAGACGCGGTAACCTAAACGAGTCATTTGCGACTGACCCCTCTTTCATGTGAATCTTTTCAATTGATGTACTACTCTAGGTTGGATTGCTATATTCTAGTATACAATAACCTAACCTCCTTAATCTTCCTCATTCAAACTTCCACACGTGTATCGTTAAACTTACTCGAGTTACTAATACTTTAGGGCACGTACGCAAAGGTTGATACACACGGCTTCTTCCTAAATCATCAAGGTGAGATCATAACCCCTTTTTACTTTTAATCTTTAGGGTGGAAACATGTAACAAGCCTAAAATTAAACTTTCTTTTACAACTCAACATGTAACAAATGTTTTCATACTTGATCATTATGTATTCTTAAACAATTACAACATGATTGTTTCACTAAAGAAAGTCCCTCTTTATCAAATTCTTACACAATCATCAACTTGTTACAAAGCAGACGGTAGTACAATTATAGCGCTACAGGTGCGACAAACCCATCCCGGTTAGGGGTTTGGATGATTGAAATCCGGACACTTATTCTTTAGGTTAACCCATGGGGGGTTGAACCAGAGAGGGCGTGTCATTAGGTTTGATTGTGGCTTCATGTGTGTAATGTTTGATAATGTAAGTAGTGAAACTTTGTTGTGAATTGTATAAAATTGAATTCTTTATGATTTACTTAAACCTATGCATCTCATCAACTTCTTTTAGTTGACTCGTTTTTCTACATGTTTTCAAATAATAATGCATGATGATAAGCTTTGGTCTACAACTTAGGAATGGCATGGACATAAAAAACCGAAGACTTTATTTATTTATTACTGTTTTAAAAATTCTTATTTCGGATTACAATCAGTGTTTGCAAACTTTTCTTTAAAGTTTGTTATTTGGTTTTATGTAAACCAAAATTTTTTGTTCTAAAGTTTTCTGGTTTTTGTAAACCAAATTATTATGTAATCTAATTGTTTCTGTTCTTGTTTCAGAAATGGCATCCACAATTGCAGCAGTCTCATCCATTGTTCTGGGGTCTACTTCCATGGGACCATTGGTTGGTACCCAAGCAGCCCAGACCGTTGCCAATCATACTGAAAAATCAGAAAAAAGTTTTCTGGTTTGAACTTCAAGAGGTGGCAGCAAAAGATGTTGTTTTACTTGACCACCCTAAACCTTGCGAGGTTTTTGACTTAGTCTCCCCCTCAACTTGCTGAGGGTGCTGATGCTCGAGGTGTCACTACATTAGATGCATGGAAGCACTCTGAGTACTTGTGCCGCAACTATGTGTTGAATGGCCTTCAAGATGCATTGTACAATGTATATTGCAAGATAACAACAGCCAAAGAATTATGCGATTCATTGGAACGCAAGTATAAAACTGAAGATGTCGGGACTAAGAAATTTGTGGTGGCTAGGTTTTTGGACTATAAAATGGTTGACACTAAAACTGTAATTAACCAAGTTCAAGAATTACAAATAATACTTAGGGATATTCTCTCCGAGTGAATGACTCTTATTGAGACATTTCAAGTAGCTGCCATGATTGAGAAATTACCTCCTAGTTGGGTTGATTTCAAGAATTACCTTAAGCATAAGCGAAAGGAAATGTCAGTTGAGGATCTTATGGTTCGTCTTTGAATTGAGGAAGACAATAGGTTGGCTCTAAAGGGAACCCAAGTGGAAGGTTCTACAAAATCCAATCTAGTGGAACATGGTCAATCTTCAAAGGGGCAAAAAGGGTACAAAAACAACAAGCCAAATGGCAAGGGCAAGGGCAAGTTTGTGGACCTTGTACCAAGGAAGGGTGGTGTGAAAAATAAGGTGGCTCCTTTTAAAGGGAAGTGCTACGATTGTGGTGAATCAGGTCACCGTGATAACCAATGTAAGCAACCTAAATAGGAGAGGGCTCATATGATTGATGATGGCGGGCCTCTTGTTGCTATGATCTTGGATCTGTCTACCATGATGGAAGAGGTCAACCTTGTGTCTAACCCCCCAAAAGGGTGGTGGATTGACACCGGGGCTACTCGACATGTTTGCCCCGACAAGACTCTCTTTAATACTTTTAAGGAGGTTGTGGGAGAAGAGAAGCTGTATATGGGAAATGCGGCTACAGCAGATATCAAGGGTGAAGGTGATGTGATCTTGAAGTGGACTTCAGGAAAGGAGCTCACTCTAAGCAGCGTGCTTTATGTTCCCGAGTTTCGCAAGAGTCTTGTGTCGGGATGGTTGTTTAACAAGTTTGGTTTTCATATGGTTATAGAAAGTGATAAGTTTGTTTTAACCAAACGTGGTATGTTTGTTGGAAAGGGCTATGCCCATAATGGTATGTTTAAACTCAATGTAATGGCTATTAAAAAGACACATGAATAAGAATGCTTCAACTTCTGCTTACTTGATTGAGTCTTCTAATGTGTGGCATGGTCGTCTTGGTCATGTTAATTTTGATTCGATGCGTCGTTTAATTAAATTAGATTGTATACCATCTTTTTCCATTGATTCGAAATTAAAATGTAAAACTTGTGTTGAAGCCAAACAAACAAGATCGTCATTTAGATCGGTTGAAAGAATAACCGAACCTCTTGATATGATTCACATAGATGTTTGTGATTTTAAATCCATTTCCACAAGAGTATGAAATAAATACTTTATCACTTTCATTGATGATAGTACTAGATATTGTTATGTATATTTAATTAAAAGTAAGGATGAAGCAATAGACAAATTCATTTTATATAAAAATGAAGTGGAGAACCAACTTAATAAGAAAATCAAAGTTGTGAGAAGCGATAGAGGTGGTGAATATGTTTCACCATTTGCAAACTTATGTGCACAAAGTGGCATAAGACATGATACAGAGTTGGGTGTTCGTAGTAGACGGCGGATATTCGTCGGAGGTATTACACGGAGGTGGAGTTGGTGGAGATATGGATAAGATTGAGATTTTATTTTTCTTAAGTTTTTTGCTATTGTTATATTTTTAATTATTGTTTAAATAAATTACAAACTAGTCCCTATAATATATTCTTTTTATTTTTTAATAGTAAGGGTGAAAAATTCATTTTACTCAAAATTAATAAAAAATTTAATGAAAGTTATTATTAGTACTCAAACTTGTTATAAAATTGAAACCACAAGCCCTAATGTCACAACCCATTCGGCGACGGAATCACCGAACGTGACGTGTAGGATTGTTCAAAGGCATCGTGGCACTATTATTGAAATATAAATTTAACCGATTTCATTAAACTAAGAATTTCAAATACAATTGTTTCAATTAAAGGAAATACATTGATAAACAAAAGACAAAAATATTTAAATTTGATATCTAAGGCAAAGTCCCTAGATTCCATTTCCATGGTAGCATCAAACATCTCCTGAAAACATGTAAAATAATATTTGATCAACAATAAAGTTGGTGAGTTCATACAAGTTTCATACATATAATAATCATGTTTAAAGCAACAATTCACATGCATAAACATACTTTACTAATGTTCATACAATTTGTAATGATATAGTTCAAACCTATTGTTGACATAGCATACCTAGCATCCAAAGAATACTAGTCGAATAAATATCATAACAAGATCGGGGGCTCCATAAAGGTAACGAAAAGCCGACGGGTGTCAATCCTATAGCGCTACACTTGTTAAGTGCGGTTTTGCAAGAATTAATGAACTATTGTATTAACAAGTTGTATTTAAGCATGTAGTCAAGTTGTTGTCACATGAGCATGTTAATGAATTGTGTTTGAATAAAGTGTGAATCTTGTAGTGTATGGGTTTTGAATATGTACATGTTTTCAAGTCCCAAAGTGCAAAAAAGTAAAACACGTGTTTGTAATATATAATTTTGTAATATTGCACGTATGATGTTGTCTTGCATATGTATAAATGTAATGTATGTTGTAAACATGTAATTGAATAAATCCAATAAATTCATTGATCATAAGTCTCGGGTTACAATGGATTCAAAAATGAAAGTACAAGGGTACAAAATGTAAATAAACGATGATGTGGAAAGTACGGATATTACAGTCTCCCCGACTTTAGAAAATTTCATCCCGAAATTTCTTTCATGAGGAAGACTCTGAAAAAAGATGCGGGTACTTGGCTTTCATTTGGTCTTCACGTTCCCAAGTGAATTCTGCACCACGTTTTCCTTCCCAACGTACCTTAATGATTGGAATACGACTACGCTTGAGTTGTTTGACTTCACGATCCATTATCTCAACAGGTTTCTCGACAAAGTGCATTGTTGGGTCGATCTGAACGTCTTCAAGTGGAACTTGGAGATCTTCATTTGATAAGCACTTTCTCAAGTTAGAGACGTGGAAGGTGGGGTGGATGTTGCTAAGCTCGGTAGGGAGATCAAGTTTGTATGCAACAGAACCGACTTTCTCGAAAATCTTGAAAGGACCAACATAACGTGGGGATAGTTTTCCTCGCTTCCCGAAGCGAAAGACTCCTTTCCAAGGTGAAACCTTAAGGAAAACGAAATCTCCAACTTCGAAAGTAACCGCGTTGCGCTTTCGGTCGGCGTAACTCTTTTGTCGACTCCGAGCGGTACGTAGGTTGTCGCGAATTTTTAGGATCTTGTCTGTGGTCTCTTGGATTAACTCGGGTCCGGTAATTTGTGTTTCGCCGATCTCGGTCCAACAAACGGGTGACCGACATTTTCAACCATAAAGTGCCTCAAATGGAGCCATGCCGATGCTGGTATGGTAACTATTGTTGTAAGAGAACTCGATCAAAGGCAAGTGCACGTCCCAATTACCACCGAAATCAATGACACACGATCGAAGCATATCCTCGAGAGTTTGGATAGTACGTTCAGTTTGACCATCCGTCTGAGGGTGGTAAGCCGTACTAAGATTGAGTTGAGTACTCATGGCTTCATTGAAGGATTCCCAAAAATGGGAGGTGAAACGACTGTCACGATTGGATATGATGTCCAAAGGAACACCATGACGACTAACAATTTCCGCGATGTAGATTTGAGCTAGCCTTGCAACGGGATAGCTCTCGCGGATGGGAATGAAGTGAGCAGATTTGGTGAGACGATCGATGATAACCCAAACGGAATCATGACGAGAGGATGTCAATGGGAGTTTGGTAATGAAATCCATAGCAATGCTCTCCCATTTCCAAACTGGAATCTCCGGTTGCACGAGCAAACCGGATGGGCGTTGGTGCTCGGCTTTCACTGTAGCGCAAGTATTACACTTCGACACATAGAGCGCGATATCCTTTTTCATACCGGGCCACCAGTAGATAGAATGCAGATCCCTGTACATTTTGTCTGTACCAGGGTGGACCGAATACCGAGACTTGTGAGCCTCATGCATGATGGAAGAACGAAGATCGGAACGATTGGGAACCCAAACACGATTCATGAAATAAAGTAAACCGTTGGGTTTGGTCTCGAGTTGGAGTTCGGCACCACAAGACATTTCGTTGTACATGTCACCTTCGGTGACCGAAAGATGTTGGGCTTCACAAATACGGACATGGATGTCGGGTTGCATACGAGCACAAAGGAACTTCACATGGTGCTTTCGGCTGAGGGCATCGGCAACGACGTTTACTTTACCGGGATGGTAGCGAATTTCGCATTCGTAATCTTTTATTGTTTCAATCCCTCGGGGTTGGCGCATGTTTAGATCCTTTTGGTTATGAAGATTATGGAGACTCTTGTGATCTGTGAAGACCACGCATTTGGTACCATAAAGGTAGTGTCTCCAAAGCTTGAGACGACGGCGGTGAGTTCAAGATCATGAGTCGTGTAATTCTTCTCATGGATCTTGAGTTGACGGGATGCGTAAGCGATGACCTTGCCTCGTTGCATGAGAACACAACCGAGACCAATGTTAGAGGCGTCGCAATACACCACGAAGTCATCGTTTCCGTCGGGAAGAGTAAGGATCGGAGCATTGCAAAGCTTATCCTTAAGTGTTTGGAAACTTCCTCTTCATTAGGGCCACACTCGTAGGGTTTCCCTTTTTGAGTTAATGCGGTGAGAGGAACGGAGATCTTGGAAAAGTTGGCGATGAAACGACGGTAATAGCCCGCAAGACCAAGGAATGAGCGGACTTCGGTAGCAGATTTCGGAGTAATCCAGTTCTTGACTGCTTCGATTTTAGCTGGATCCACATGGATACCCTTATTTCTAATAATGTGTCCCAAAAATTGGACTTCCTTAAGCCAAAATTCACACTTGGAGAATTTGGCGTAAAGTTGTTCTTTTCTTAGTAACTCCAATATTAAGCGAAGGTGTTCCTCGTGGGCGGATCGGGATTTGGAATAGATGAGAATGTCATCAATGAAGACGATTACGCATTTGTCCAAATACGGTTTGCACACTCGGTTCATGAGATCCATGAAAACTGCGGGTGCATTGGTTAGCCCGAAAGGCATCACCATAAATTCGTAGTGTCCGTATCGGGTTTGAAATGCGGTTTTGGGAATGTCGTCCTCATGAACACGAAGTTGATGATATCCCGAACGGAGATCGATCTTGGAAAAACAAGACGCACCTTGGAGTTGGTCGAAAAGATCGTCGATGCGAGGCAAAGGATACCGATTCTTGATAGTGAGTTTGTTAAGCTCACGATAATCGATGCACATGCGGAACGATCCGTCTTTCTTTTTAACGAATAAAATGGGAGCGCCCCACGGGGATGAACTCGGACGAATGAAACCCTTGTCGGCTAACTCTTGAAGTTGACCGGCAAGTTCTTGCATCTCGGAAGGTGCAAGGCGGTAAGGAGCTTTGGCAATCTGAGTCGTACCGGGCATGAGATCAATTCGGAATTCGACCTCACGGGATGGAGGAAGACCGAGTAGGTCCTCGGGAAAGACTTCGGGGAAATCGCAAATGATGGGAATGTCTTTTACACCTTTGCCCTTTTCTTTCTTTTTCACTACTTGGGCCAAAAAGGCCACATAGTTCTTTAGTAAATATTTTTGGGCTTTGGTGCAGGACATGAGTTTGAGTCCACCGGATGGCCTTTCGCCATGGATTTGCAAAACTTGACCGGAAGGAAGGGGAATACGGATGAATTTCTTAAAGCAAACGACTTCGGCATGGTTCTTGGCAAGCCAATCCATGCCTACTATGACATCAAAACTCCTCAATTGCATGGGTATGAGATCGATCGAGAAGGGATGACCATTAAGGTAGAGAGTACAATCGAGGATAATCGTGTCACAAAAGGTGGATTTTCCGTCCGCGATTTCGACAGTGAAGGAGTTCTCTAACTTAGATCGGGTCTTAGCTAACATAAGTTTAAATTCTAGCGATACGAAACTTTTATCCGCACCGGTATCAAATAAAACAGAAGCATACCGACCATTGATAGGAAACATACCGTTCACCACGTCGTTATCAGTGTGTTCCTGCGCCGCATTGATGTTGTAAGCACGGCCTCTTGGGTTTGTGGGTTGATTTTGGTTGGGTGGTTGGTTGCGGTTGTTGTTGTTAGTGGGGTTGTTGTTGTGGTGGTGTTGGTTTTGGTTTTGTGGGCATTGTGGGATCATGTGGTTTGGATCACCACAACGGTAGCAAGCCGGACCATTTGTGATGGCCGGTGGGTTTCGATTTGGTGGGGGAGCTTGGGCGTTTTGGGGTTGTTGTGGGTTGCGGCATAGGTTGGCAAGGTGTCCGAATTTGCCACACGAGGTGCATTTTCGGCATGGGAGGTTGTTTGGGTGGTGGTGTTGGCAAGTGTTGCATAATGGGTAAGATCCACCATACGGTTTATTTTGGGGTGTCGGGTCTTGGTTCATCGGCACTTGGTTAACGGGGGTGACAACCGCATAGTTCCGGGCTTGGGACTTGCGCTTTTTGTTGTTTTGGTGAGTAGGGGTTTTGGCGGGTTTTGGTTCGGTGACTTTGGGTTCGGTGGGCTCAACGGTGGCTTGGGTGGCGTGCTTCTTGGTGCCCCGAATGGTTAAAGTACCATCCTGAACACGGTTTCGGGAGAAAGCGGCCGTAAGGCGCATGGCCTTGGCGAGGTTGGTGGGTTCGGCGGCGGCGACCGTGTCCTTGATGATGGACGGGAGGCTTTGTATGTACTTGGCCACGGATCGCTCTATGGTGTCAACTTGACGAGGCGCAAGGACGGAGAGTTGTTGGAAGCGGAGGTTGTAGGCAGCATTGTCACCGCTGTCCTGTTTGAGGGTGAAAAACTCCTCCTCGAGTGCTTGCAACTCGTGGGGAGGGCAGTACTCCTCGCGCATAAACGCTTTGAGTTCCTTCCAAGACAGGGTGACGATCTCCTCGTCGAGCTCCTTCTCGCTATCCCACCAAGCGAGAGCTTGCTCTTTGAAGAGGCTAGCGGCGTAGCGAGTCCGGAGGTGGTCCGAGGTCTCGCTTACCGAGAAGGTGTTTTCCATGCTCGCAAACCAGCTAAGGAGCTTGGTTGCACCTTCGAGTCCCGTGAAAGATTCGGGACGACAAGCAAGGAAGGTTCGGTAGTGTTGGGCGTGGGAGTTGGGAGTTTCGGTGTTGGATTCGACCGATCCGTTGGGGGTGAGGTTCTGGATGAGGCCAGGGATGACTTGGGCCATTTGCTTGGCCACGAGTGCGGCCAAACGCTTGTCCCGGCGGTAGCAGAGTGGCGAGATGAAGACATCTACAAAAGGGGATTGTGAGACTTAGATCAATGGTTTTGCATAAAAATTATTGTCATATGAGTATGTAAATTTCACGTATGGCACAAGTAATCAAGTAATTTCATGTAATAGCACGTTTGGTCATGTGAATCATGTATGGAAATAGTGTATATAACAAACATGTGACGATGAAAGAGCATAAATTTAATTGGTTCTCGAATGTATTAGCGTTTTGAAGTTAGTAAGGCGAGTAGCGAAAAGTGAGCGTCCACGAGATCGAACCAAGTTAGTATAATAATAGTAGTGAAAATAGTTTATATATAAAAGAGAGGCTTGTTTGTAAAAAGTTGGAGTGTCTCGTTAGCTCGGCTCATGAACTAACGAAAACGTCGACTAACCCAAGTGGTCAAACCTTCTATTGAGTTCGGGAAACACGTTTTGGCCTAATAGATAAAATACTCTCGCCGGTAATTCGGTTAACGGTATTTTACCCTTCCGGTTACTACGTGTCCCTAGTCAATAGCAAAGCCGAGACTTTGGCGAGATTGAAAATTTTAAGAGTGGAACTAATCACCAAATTGTGGATTTCACTCCTAGTTTGGTGGTGTCGTTCCGTTTTGTATAGGGTTCCTAACTTTAACGGTAAGGTTTCCCAAGAGCGTTTGTGAGTGTAATTTTTTTTTACCGTCAAGGTGAAGTTTTCACACCTAACTTGATGGTAAATTCCTAAGTCTTAGGCGGAGTGAAACTTATCACAGAATGAGGAATTACCCTCTTTTGGTGAGTTCGTTTCTTTGGTGAAATATGAGTGTCTTGATGTCTTGAAATCCATGACGGTGTATTTAGTCCAAAGAATAAGTAAGAAGCAAAGGTGGTAGAACAAGCATATTAAGAGTCATAAGGAATGGTCTAAAACGGGTCCTTAGTTATAGGCTAGGTCAAATAAGCAATTTTCCTAATTCACTATAACCACGGCTTTGATACCAATCTGTCACAACCCATTCGGCGGCGGAATCACCGAACGTGACGTGTAGGATTGTTCAAAGGCATCGTGGCACTATTGTTGAAATATAAATTTAACCGATTTCATTAAACTAAGATTTTCAAATACAATTGTTTCAATTAAAGGAAATGCATTGATAAACAAAAGACAAAAATATTTAAATTTAATATCTAAGGCAAAGTCCCTAGATTCCATTTCCATGGTAGCATCAAACATCTCCTGAAAACATGTAAAATAATATTTGATCAACAATAAAGTTGGTGAGTTCATACAAGTTTCATACATATAATAATCATGTTTAAAGCAACAATTCACATGCATAAACATACTTTACTAATGTTCATACAATTTGTAATGATATAGTTCAAACCTATTGTTGATATAGCATACCTAGCATCCAAAGAATACTAGTCGAATAAATATCATAACAAGATCGGGGGCTCCATAAAGGTAACGAAAAGCCGACGGGTGTCAATCCTATAGCGCTACACTTGTTAAGTGCGGTTTTGCAAGAATTAATGAACTATTGTATTAACAAGTTGTATTTAAGCATGTAGTCAAGTTGTTGTCACATGAGTATGTTAATGAATTGTGTTTGAATAAAGTGTGAATCTTGTAGTGTATGGGTTTTGAATATGTACATGTTTTCAAGTCCCAAAGTGCAAAAATGTAAAAGGGGCAAGTATGAAACTCACGGTTTGACGTGGTAACGAAAGGATGAACGGGAAGGTGAAGAGTCGGGAATGCTGGTTAACCTAAAAGATAACGTAGGCATAAGTTCGGTGGAGAAGAAATAATAAATAATATATATGTATAATAGTATCAAGTTGGTCATGCATCGCCGACGGCGGACCGAAACACAAACCCCTAACTTAGTTAGGAATTCGGATGGTCAAAACTTAGTATAGTTAGTAATATACCACTTGAAGTGGCCAAGAGAAAGGTTGGGAAATCCACAAACCTTGTTAGATTTATTTATAATATTTATGTACAGGATTTGAACACCTTGTGGCTATTGGATGTCTTATGGTAGATGAACCTATGTTCATCTACTTCATCCAAATACCTTAGCACAAGGCTTCCATCATAGAATTTTGATGGAGGCTTGGTTTGGTTTTACCACAACTAGATGTAAAATATCCAAACAAGAACATGAAGAAGAAGAAGAAGAAATGTTAGTTGAAATACCACAACTTGGACCTCAAATTGTGACTTATCTTAGATGTTTACCAAGGTAAACAAATGATAAGATCCTAGAGGTTTATCCAAGAGGGTGAAGGAAGAATTGTTAAGAAAAAAAAAGGAAGAAACTTGAAGAAAAATAAGGTTTTTACCTTATAAAATTCTGCCAAAAATCTTGGAAGAAATGGAGCACTTGGAGAGATTTGTGAGAGAATTTGAAGGGTGTAAGGGTGGAGGAGTGAAAGGGAGTGGGTATTTATAAGTGTGGATTAGGGTTTGGGGTATTAAATGAGTTAGTTAGGAGTTGGTGGTTGAAAGGGAGGTGATTCTTTTTTTAAAAAGAAAAAAATGAAATAATAATAATAATAGTACTAATGATAATAATGATAATAATACTACTACTAATAATAATAATAATAAACCGAGCGTGTATGGACGTGAAACGAGAATATAAATGTAAAAAAAGTAAAACGCGTGTTTGTAATATATAATTTTGTAATATTGCACGTATGATGTTGTCTTGCATATGTATAAATGTAATGTATGTTGTAAACATGTAATTGAATAAATCCAATAAATTCATTGATCATAAGTCTCGGGTTACAATGGATTCAAAAATGAAAGTACAAGGGTACAAAATGTAAATAAACGATGATGTGAAAAGTACGGATATTACACCTAAACTTGTAACTTTTTAAATTTAAAACTTATACATGTTATTTTATCTAAACCATAGAACTCATTTGTGTAATTAACTAAAAAAAATAAAGTTTCAACATGAGGGTAAAGCGAAGCATATTTGTAGAGGGAGAGACAACTAAGTTAATGTTGAACAAAAGATAATTAAATGTTTACCTTCGTTCCAGAAAGGAGTATTAATAGGCTAAAGAATTGTCACCTGTTCTATTACTATTTATCATTAAATATGGCCCATATAGCTAAGAGTACTATACGGAACTCTCAAGTGGAAGTAATTTTTCTCTCACGTGGGAAAGACGTAAGCTTGATTGGTTTCTTATTTAGGTCTCACTTGGCAAGAAAAACACCCGAATGAGTGAAACTCTAGCGAGTATTAAATGCAATAATTATTTTAATATTAATTTTTTTAAAACAAAACATATATTCTAATTTCATTAAGAACATAAATTAAAATAGCATAGGTGAAAGAAATATATTGTATATAGGGGAATGTTTCACTAAAAATTGATTTTTCGCTAAGAACGCTAAGAAGTGGGTCAAACGTCCTTCCCCTATATATATATATATAGGGGAAGGATCAAGAGAAAACCACAAAATTAGACGAAAACCACTAAAACAATGTGTAATACTATGGATTACGTATACGTAACCACAATTTTTTTGTTTTCTGTTTACGTATACGTAAAATTATGTGTTACGTAACACTATGAGTTACGTATACGTAAACCAAATTTTAAATGATTTTTTGGTAAAAATATGTAATATTACATTGATACTTTTATAAAAAAAATAAAACAAAATTAAAAATTAATATTATTATATTACTGATTAAAATTAGTTTTTTTAGTGGTTTTATTGGTTTTCGCCTAACTATGTGGTTTTCTCTGGAACCCTCCCCTATATATATATATATATATATATATAGGGGAATGTTCCACTAAGAAGTTGGTTTTTGCTAAAAAAAACTAAGAAGTAGGTCAAACGAACTCCAATTGAGCTCATTCAAGAGGCGTTGTAACCGTCTCATCGAACTCTAATCCGGACCGAAAAACCTAAACCCTCTCCACCCGCACCCCCAAAAACCTAACCCCCCCTCTAACCCCACCCCAAAAATCCTAAAACTACCATCCCCACCCCCCAAAAACCAACCCCTCCTAAAAAAAAAAACCTAAACCCACCCCACCCACCCCTAAAAACCTAAACCCTAAAATCTAAAGCCTAAGGCTAAACCTAAAATTTAACGCTAAGATCTAAACCCTGAAAACTAAGATAGTAGAGTTCGACGATACGATTCCAACGCCGCTAAAATGAGCTCAATCCGAGTTCGTTTGATATCATTTCTTAATGTTTTTATCATTTCTTAAATTTGTTAGTCGAAACAACTATTATTTGAAGCTCTCCATATATATATATATATATATATATATATATATATATATATATATATATTTGTACAATTTCTCAATTATATATAAAATAAGAAGTACCATCCAACCTATTTATATATAAAATAACATATTGTACAATCTCTTAATATATAAAATAATATGTTGTACAATCTCTCAATTGCAATTGAACAAGAAGTCAACAAGTTCCATCCAAAATATCAGTTCCCATCGTCTTCTTCCATTTTTCTATATCTTCAAACCTGCAACTGCTTAGAAGAAGATGAAGATGGAGCTGGCAACAGTCATTTGTTTAAACTTCGTTAGACTTCAACATACCCTAAGAAGAGTGTCCTGTAAAGCTTAGGCTAGTGTCAAAGATGTATACCTAAGTCTTCACTAAAATGAAAAGGTTTTAAGTTCAAGTCCCACATGTGACAAAAAAAAAGAGACGGGCGGGGTCCAGGTGTTGGAAATTTTATGTAAAAATATGTTTTTCACATATTTTGGACTTAAATAACTAATTTGTATTTGTTACAAATATAATTATTATTTATTACGTTCGTATTACATTATGTGAGAGGATCACAACGAACCGAATCGTGTTCAAAATAGAGCTAAAATGAATGCGATATCGATGCTCAAAGTTGTATGTATTAAATGTTAAAACATTGGAAATTGAACATTTCTTGGGAATTGAGCTTGTCCCACATCGAAAAAATGAGAAACTATCGCTTGACTTATAAGTGCGAAGGTTCACACAAGATTATTCTTGTACACCAAGACACACACAGTGGTAGTTGCAAGGGCGCGAAGCACTCGACGCGCCTAAGCCTTGGCACGGGCACGGGACCGACACCGGACCCGGACACGAGACCGAGGAGCGAAGTGAGTAATGTGGCGTTTTGATGGCGCACGCTCGCATCGCCGCCTAGTATTTTTTACCGGTGGCTCTCGAATTCGGGTCTGGTTCAAGCCTCTCCAAGAGACTGTTCGAATTCATCAGTTGCAAAGTCTTAACTCCCAGAGTTATGATTACATTACTTGCAGACTTAACTCCTAGAGTTATTAGTAGCATTTGTTGCAGAGTTATGAGAAGCCATCAGTTACAAAGTCTCCAGCCTATGCAATCAAGACTTGGGTTCCTGGTTTGCTACTACAAACAATCGCATATGCACACAGACTCTGTTCCAGAAGAATTTCCGGCATTCTCCAAGCTTCGCGCACTTGTTAACAGAAATCCTCAGCCTCTACTCGATTTT
Organism: Smallanthus sonchifolius; assembly: GCA_023525975.1. Lineage (NCBI taxonomy): Eukaryota > Viridiplantae > Streptophyta > Magnoliopsida > Asterales > Asteraceae > Smallanthus > Smallanthus sonchifolius. Next base: position 93,177,433 of record CM042029.1, read on the forward strand.
TTAGTTTCTTTCTGTTTCGTTTTTCCTTTTCTTGTTTCTGTATTAATTCAGTATTGTAATTTTATCATTGTATTGTAATCCTATTATTCTGTTATAAAAAGTATGTTTTAATTTTATTTATGTGAATGGTTGTCCTAAAAGCTTAAAACAGATTTTTAAAACATCAACCGTTCACTGTTTTAAAAATTCTTATTTCAGATTACAATCAGTGTTTGCAAACTTTTCTTTAAAGTTTGTTATTTGGTTTTCTGTAAACCAAAATTTTTTGTTCTAACTAATTGTTTCTGTTCTTGGTTCAGAAATGGCATCCACAATTGCAGCAGTCTCATCTATTGTTCTGGGGTCTACTTCCATGGGACCATTGGTTGGTACCCAAGCAGCCCAGACCGTTGCCAATCATGCTGAAAAACCAGAAAAAGTTTTCTGGTTTGAACTTCAAGAGGTGGCAGCAAAAGATGTTGTTTTACTTGACCACCCTAAACCTTACGAGGTTTTTGATGTCACACCTCAACCGACGGCGGATTATACGTCGGGGCGGACGCGGTTGTTCAATAGCACAAGGTTGACTATTAAAGTTTCCATATTTCATTAATAAATAATTTAAGATTCAATACAAGGAAACATAACAAGAATACAACATTTAATTGATAAGTAGTCTAGGTCCAAAGCATCCTATGTGATCACAGATAAGTCTCATGATGTAGAACCTGAAACACGTGAAAGAATCTGTCAACTACAAAATAGTTGGTAAGATACAAAGGTTTTGACACAGTTTAACAAGTATTTGAGAAGGATTACAATTCACTATGATTCATGCATTCTATAATGTAAGTATGAGAAAACAAGCATGTTAGACATTGTGCATATCAACCCTCCAACCAAGTTTAGGCATAACCCGCAGGTTACCCTTATAAGTCTCAAGTTTAAAGTTTAATTCAGTAACAATCACCAAGGGCTCCCCCCCCGAAGGGGTCAATCAATCAAGGTGGATTGGTCAAATACAATAGATCTATCATTGTTACTATAGGCTTGATCAAAGTTAATGAATATGTTAGTTTTAAGTTTAATCTAAGCATACAAGTCTCAAGTTTAACATAAGAATAAACACGTAGTCATAGTTGTACAAGAATTGTATAAGTTTAAGAATTTTGAACATGTTTCACCCCAAAAGCATAGAAAGGAAAAATGGGCTAAGTATACTCACTTAGATCGATGAAGAGTATCCGACACGGATAAGTATTTGCAAGACTTCGAGGGAGAATATCCTCACAATAAGCCTAAGAATATAAGTCTAAAGTTTCAAGCAAAAAGTCTAAGACAAGGGATCTAGGATTTCGGGATTCGACTAGGGTTCCAATGGGATGAGATTGATTGAGTTTGTAAAGTTTAAATTAAGTTTAAGATAAAAGTTTTTGAATGTAAGACTTGGATATCAATGTCTTAATAAGTTTGTAGCCTAGAATAATTAATTAAGACAATTATTACACACAAATAGGTAATAATAATTAAAATAGTTTTTCTAAGTAGTTGTACATATTGTTAAACGAAAGACTAAACAATTATTTAAAGTTTTAAAAATGATTATTTAGTATGGATAATTATTGAAGATTACTAATAATTATTGTAAAGATAAATAGGTAGTTAGAAAATAAATAGTCTTTGAGGATTTATAATAACGTTTAAAGGATAAATAAAAGATTAATAGAAATTGTTTAAAGTGTGAATAATTGTTAAGAATAAATAATTATCTAAAAGGATAATTATTTTATTTATAAATCATTTAAGATTTATTAATGTACTCATGTGTTAAGTATCTATTTTATAATTTGGCTTGTAAATAAATAATGTTTTCAAGTTTAAATAATTGTCAAGTTTCTATAAGTTTATAAAATAGAATTTCTTATAAAGTTTATGTCTTTAAATCATAAGTTTATAAATTATAAAGTTTCATAGGTATGAAAATAAAGTTTGCGAGTTTAAAGTTTTTGTTTCGGATTTATAGGGTTTATAAATATTCTACAAATAAAATATATTTACTTTGTCTTAAAATAAATAAATGCGCAAAGTTTATATAGAATATGGACTTTTATGGAAGGTACAAGTTTTCAATTTCCATAAAATATTCCCTATTCAAAATATAACTTTTTATAAAATTTAAAGGTGTTTTTATAGTTTTTAAATATTTACAATTATTTTTAAAGAATTAGTTTTTTATAAATTTTAACTAAGTTTAATTTAGTTAAAATAGTTTCAGAATACAAAAGTGTAGATAAAAGCCATTTATGGGTTTATATGAATTCAACAGATTTTATAAAATTTTTTGAAATTTTAATTCTGATAAAATGGGAACAAAAAAATGAAACAGAAATAAACGTGCCGCCCGGATCGAACCCGGGTCTGGGACCGGGTCAGGCATACACTCACGCTCCAACCATCCCGGCTACGGGGCTCGCTACTAATTTATCCGGAAATGAAAACTTTTAAATACAATCCCAAACTAACCCCAAATCCGTATGATGAACCCTAGAATGCAAATCCTTAAAATTCGAACCGAAATCCCCTCTGTCATTACAAATTGACAGAGGGCTTTCAGTCTTTGGATGGAAACGAGCCTTTTGGCCATTGAAATTACCTGAATCGGTGAAGGAATGAGGGAGAACGGTCCTGGGCTCGAAGTCGGCTGTCGTGGGGAAGAACTCGGAAATGCAGGTTAGCTTTCGACGAATTGAGGATTGAGATGCTTGTAGTGTGATGTCGTCTACTCGTTGGTACTCGTATTTATACACGATTTTGCGATTAGGTGGGAGTTAACGGATGGGTTAAAGCGGATCGAATCCGGCTTCACGCGTGATTACCGTTAGAATTGAGAGTTAAGGCACCTCGGGTTCGTGTCGCATGCGCGAAGGGATGTTCGAGGTTCGATGAATCTAGTCGGAATCGCGTTTTTGGGTAAAGAGGGACGAAAACCGGAGGTTGCGGGACTCGAACCGGTGACTGGTTTGGGTTCCGGGTGTTTGAGTTAATGACACAATCGGTCCCTGTAGTTTAAAGGTTTTATTATTTTCTGTTAAAACATAAGTTTGAGTTTAAAACAAGTTCCAAAAATGGCAGATTAATCCCCAGACTTTTATAAAAAAATAATTATATGTTTTATGAAAATTCGAATAAGCTTTACGAGTTTTATTATTTTATAATTCTATAAAATAATTTACGAGATTTATTAGTTTATAAGTTTATAAAAGTAATTATAAACCTATAAAGTTTTAAGGTTTTAATACTCTTTATAAAACCTATATTTTCTTTTAGATAAGCCATATATGTGTATATATATATATATATATATATATATCAACTAAGTTTGTATTTATTATTTAAGAAAATAGGTTTTAAATAAGTTTTCAAGATTTCAATTTATAATACGCGTAAGGATTCAGGATAAAGATAGGTCGAAAATCCAGGGCATTACATTTGACTTAGTCTCCCCCTCAACTTGCTGAGGGTGCTGATGCTCAAGGTGTCACTGCATTAGATGCATGGAAGCACTCTGAGTACTTATGCCGCAACTATGTGTTGAATGGCCTTCAAGATGCATTGTACAATGTATATTGCAAGATAACAACAGCCAAAGAATTATGCGATTCATTGGAACGCAAGTATAAAACTGAAGATGTCGGGACTAAGAAATTTGTGGTGGCTAGGTTTTTGGACTATAAAATGGTTGACACTAAAACTGTAATTAAACAAGTTCAAGAATTACAAATAATACTTGGGGATATTCTCACCGAGGGAATGACTCTTAGTGAGACATTTCAAGTGGCTACCATGATTGAGAAATTACCTCCTAGTTGGGTTGATTTCAAGAATTACCTTAAGCATAAGCGAAAAGAAATGTCAGTTGAGGACCTTGTGGTTCGTCTTTGAATTGAGGAAGACAATAGGTTGGCTCTAAAGGGAACCCAAGTGGAAGGTTCTACAAAATCCAATCTAGTGGAACATGGTCAATCTTCAAAGGGGCATAAAGGGTACAAAAACAACAAGCCAAATGGCAAGGGCAAGTTTGTGGACCTTGTACCAAGGAAGGGTGGTGTGAAAAATAAGGTGGCTCCTTTTAAAGGGAAGTGCTACGATTATGGTGAATCAGGTCACCGTGATAACCAATGTAAGCAACCTAAATAGGAGAGGGCTCATATGATTGATGATTGCGGGCCTCTTGTTGCTATGATCTTGGATCTGTCTACCATGATGGAAGAGGTCAACCTTGTGTCTAACCCCCCAAAAGGGTGGTGGATTGACACCGGGGCTACTCGACATGTTTGCCCCGACAAGACTCTCTTTAATACTTTTAAGGAGGTTGGGGGGAGAAGAGAAGCTGTATATGGGAAATGCGGCTACAGCAGATATCAAGGGTGAAGGTGATGTGATCTTGAAGTGGACTTCAGGAAAGGAGCTCACTCTAAGCAGCGTGCTTTATGTTCCCGAGTTTCGCAAGAGTCTTGTGTCGGGATAGTTGCTTAACAAGTTTGGTTTTCATATGGTTATAGAAAGTGATAAGTTTGTTTTAACCAAACGTGGTATGTTTGTTGGAAAGGGCTATGCCCATAATGGTATGTTTAAACTCAATGTAATGGCTATTAAAAAGACACATGAATAAGAATGCTTTAACTTCTGCTTACTTGATTGAGTCTTCTAATGTGTGGCATGGTCGTCTTGGTCATGTTAATTTTGATTCGATGCATCGTTTAATTAAATTAGATTGTATACCATCATTTTCCATTGATTCGAAATTAAAATGTAAAACTTGTGTTAAAGCCAAACAAAAAAGATCGTCATTTAGATCGATTGAAAGAATAACCGAACCTCTTGATATGATTCACATAGATGTTTGTGATTTTAAATCCATTTCCACAAGAGTATGAAATAAATACTTTATCACTTTCATTGATGATAGTACTAGATATTGTTATGTATATTTAATTAAAAGTAAGGATGAAGCAATAGACAAATTCATTTTATATAAAAATGAAGTGGAGAACCAACTTAATAAGAAAATCAAAGTTGTGAGAAGCGATAGAGGTGGTGAATATGTTTCACCATTTGCAAACTTATGTGCACAAAGTGGCATAAGACATGAGATAACCCCACCATATTCTCCACAATCAAATGGCATTTTGGAACGAAAGAACCGTACCTTAAAAGAAATGATGAATGCGTTGCTATTAAGTTTTGTGTTAACCCCGGACATGTGGGGGGAAGACGTTATGTCGGCTAATTATCTTTTGAACAAGATACATTTCAAGAAAAAGGATGTAACACCATATGAGTTATGGACAGGGATGAAACCATCCTATATATACTTGAAAATGTGGGGGTGCTTAGCAAAAGTGGTGGTGCCACCACCAAAGGTTCAAAAAATAGTACCCAAAATCGTGGACTGTGTGTTCATAGGTTATGCCCATCATAGTAGTGCATATCGTTTTCTGGTACATGATTCAAAGAATCCAGAAATACACAAGAATATTATAATGGAGTCAAGTAATGCATCATTCTTTGAAGATGTGTTTCCATGTTTAGAAAAGATGCATGTAAGTTCATCAACACCGGTTGATGAGATTGTCCAACATGAAACACAAGAAGAATCAGAGGTTGAGCCAAGAAGAAGCAAAAGGAAAAGGATTGAGAAATCTTTTCGGCCTGACTTTCTTACTTATATGGTTGAGGGTGAGCCCCAGACCTATCGAGAGGCGGTCTCCTCTTTAGAAGGACCACAATGGAAAGAAGCCATCAAAAATGAAATTAATTCTATCTTACAGAATCATACTTGGGAGCTAGTAGATCTTCCACCAGGTAATAAACCACTTGGATATCGTTAGATATTTAAAAGGAAGATGAAAGATGATGGCTCCATTGACAAATACAAGGCAAGGTTGGTGATCAAAGGGTATAGACAAAAGGAAGGTCTAGACTATTTTGATACATACTCACCCGTGACTTGAATAACCTCCATAAGGTTGGTGATTGCAATTGCAGCAATGAGAAATCTTGAAATACATCAAATGGATGTAAAAACTGCATTTCTAAACCAGGAGTTAGATAAAGAGATTTACATGGAGCAACCTGAGGGTTTCTCTGCACCTGGTCAAGAGGGCAAGGTGTGTAAACTTGTTAAGTCATTGTATGGTTTGAAGCAAAGACCAAAACAATGGCACCAAAAGTTTGACCAAGCTATGCTTAACAGTGGTTTCAAAATAAATGAGTGTGACAAATGTGTCTATGTGAAAGATACATATAAAGGCTATGTGATTCTATGCCTTTATGTAGATGATATGTTTATTATTGGGAGTGATGATAAGATGATTAGATCTACTAAAGACATATTGAAATCAAGATTTGACATGAAAGACATGGGTCTAGCTGATGTGATTCTAGGAGTGAAGATCACTAGAACCCAAAATGGTCTTGTGTTAAGTCAATCCCACTACGTGGACAAGATCCTTGAGAAGTTCAATGCGGAGGACAAAAGTGTGGCTCAAACTCCAATTGATACTACCTAACACCTGTCTAAGAATAGGGGTGAAGGTGTTGCTCAGTTGGAGTATTCAAGGATCATTGGCAGTCTCATGTATCTCATGTCATGTACCCGACCGGATTTAGCATACACTGTTAGCATGCTAAGTAGATATACTAGTAATCCTAGTTCTAAGCATTGGAAAAGCATTACTAGATTGCTAAGGTATTTGAGATGTACAAGGAATTATGGACTGCATTATGGCCAAGATCCAGCTGTTGTGGAAGGATACAGTGATGCTAACTGATATCCGATATGAAAGATTCCAAATCCACAAGTGGTTATGTGTTCATCCTTGGAGGAGCTCTATAGCTTGGAAGTCTTCCAAGCAAACTCTCATAGCTAGATCCACGATGGAATCCGAGTTTATTGCGTTGGATAAAGCCGGAGAAGAGGCGGAATGGTTACACCAATTCTTGGAATACATACCAAGATGGCCAAAGCCGTTGACAGCCATTTGTATACATTGTGATTGCCAATCAGCGATTAGAAGAGCTTAAAGTGCAATGTATAATGGCAAATCAAGGCACATTCGAAGGAGACATAATACGATATGACAACTTCTCTCAACAGGAGTTATCTCTATTGACTATGTGAAGTCAAAGGATAACATTACGGATCCGCTTACAAAAGGCTTAAGCAAAGAGATAGTATATAAGTCGTCAAGAGGAATGTGACTAAATCCCTTGGAATAAGTTTGTGCAAAGGAAAACCTATCCCAGAAGAGTGGAGATCCCTTGATCTAGGCTCAATAGGATAACCTAACTGTACAAACTTAGGTCATTGTGGGGGAGTGCCCCAACATTCAAAGGGAGTTGCATACTTCCTAGTCCTATTTCTATAACAAATTAGTGATATCAAAGGAGGTTAGGCATACGCTTTTAATGATTTATGTGAAATCACCTATGTGAGAGAGAAGTGAGGTCACTTCAAACCTTAGAGCTCTCGCAGAACCAGACTAGTGTTCCATGACCATAATGGACACGTAAATGAGGGGTTAGCCAGACCAGGAAGAGTATTGTGTGAAGTGTGATACCGTCTACATAAAAAGGGGTTTAGTTCAAGGACACCGAGTCTACAAACCGCTAGGAGACCAAGTATACTTCACAAAGGAAAGTTCAAAGGGAACACCTACCTATCATGCAATATTCAACCGCAGACACTATATCTTGACACCTGAGTGTATGGATCGATCTCTATTCATGTGGGGGATTGTTAGAAATTTTATGTGAAAATATGTTTTTCACATATTTTGGACTTAAATAATTAATTTGTATTTGTTACAAATATAATTATTATTTATTACGTTTGTATTACATCATGTGAGAGGATCACAATGAACCGAATCGTGTCCAAAATATAGCTAAGATAAATGCGATATCGATCCTCAAAGTTGTGTGTATTAAATGTTAAGACATTGGAAATTGAACATTTCTTGGGAATTGAGCTTGTCCCACATCGGAGGAATGAGAAACTATCGCTTGACTTATTGTAACATCCCAAAATGTCGAGAAATAAAGTTAACGAGTTCAAGCGGGCCGAAGTCGGGCCGGGTCAGTCGCGAACCGGGCTTGGGGAGGTCTCCCCTATAAATAGAGAGAGAAAAACCGTAGAGAGAGAAAGTGTCGAAATCGCACAAGATTGCACCCGCTCGTGTCTCTTGCACTCGTGAGAAGAACCTCCGGATCAGAAGCTCGATTCAGGTAACAATCCGACCTAAATCTGAGTTTTAGTTCGTTTTTGGGTTTTTCGGGTTTTGGGTGAAAAGGTAAGGTTTGAACGGATGAAACTGAAAGATAATCATGGATTTGAGTTCCTTAATGAAGACTTCTCTGCCAGGTCTGTTGGCTGAAGCATTGAAGCAGGTTAATGTGGTGGGTGGGTCTAGTGCGGCAATTGGTGCTCAGAACAATGAGACCGACAACGCACCGCCTGCTCGCGGATGCAACTATAAGTCCTTTAAGGCATGTGACCCACCGATCCTCACTGGAAAGAAAGACACGGTGGCTACATTTGACTGGGTGATCCGTATGGAAGCTGCCATTCGTCTGAGCGAGTGTCGAACGGATCAAGTTGTAAAATTTGCTGCTAACTCCTTGAGGGAGGAAGCATCCCATTGGTGGGAAGGTATACGTCAAGCAAAAGGGAGCGAGATTGTGGATGCGATGGTGTGGGCTGACTTGAAAACTTTGGTGATCAAGAATTTCTGCCCAAGGAATGAGATTGAGAAGGTAGAGAGGGAATTTCTGGGTTTGAAGGCCGGGAGCATGACGCACCGGCAGTACACAACCCGATTTAATGAACTGGCACGTCTGGTGCCACATCTTGTCACGACGGAGGAAAGAAAGATTTCGTGTTACATTCAAGGGCTGCCGGACCAGGTCCGCACCTATGTTAAGGCAAACGCCCCTACTACCTATGATTCGGTAGTAGAACTAAGCGACGTGGTATTTGATGATCTGGCGTTGAATGTGGTTGCCATTGAAGAGCCTAAGAAGAAGTTGAGTTTTCCCGCTAAACGATCGGGTGGGAAGTTGTTTGGGGCTCGGGACAAGCAGGCCAGGGTAGGCGAGATGACAGTCTATGGGAAATGTGGGGTAAGACACGCGGGTGAATGTCGGTTAGGATCGAATCTATGCTTTAAATGCGGCAAGACCGGACATTACTCCCGTGAATGCCCGCAAGGCTACAAATGCTACAATTGTGGGGAAAATGGTCATATGAGTCGGGAATGCACCAAGCCCAGGATGGGGGAAACCGGGAAGGGAAAAGCCCGGAAAAGAAGGGAGAGGGATCTCGTGCGAAGACGCGGGCTTACGCACTGACGCAGGATCAGGCTAGGAAGGACCCTGATGTGGCGTCAGGACTTTTTGTAAACGCATGAAGTACACTGTCAGTAAGTTAGAAAGGGCCTTTAGAGTAGAAACCGTTGAGGGTAGAACTGCAAGAGTAACCGATGTAGTTGAAAACTCCACGATAAAAATAGAAGGTCATAGGTTCCCTGTCAGATTGTGTGTTATGGTTTTGGGAGGGTTCGATGTCGTGTTAGGAATGGATTGGCTAACTGCCAATGAAGCGCAAATTATATGTAAACGAAAGATAATCCGACTCAAGGCTCCGGATGGTAGCAAAGTCAAGGTTTTTGGAGATCGTGACGCCCCGATGCCAAACGTCATCTCAATGATTAAGGCAACAAATTACTTGAGGCGCGGATGCGAGGCTTATCTGGTGTATGTGATTGACAAGTGTAAGGGAGTGAAGGAACTAGACGATGTACCCGTGGTACGCGAGTACCCGGAGGTGTTTCCAGAGGATTTGCCTGGGATACCACCCGATAGAGAAATTGAGTTCCGAATTGACTTAGTACCAGATGCCCAGCCCGTGGCTAAGGCTCCATATCGACTAGCACCAGTAGAGATGAAGGAACTAATGACGCAACTAGACGAGTTACTTGAGAAAGGATTTATACGACCGAGCATCTCGCCTTGGGGTGCTCTGGTGTTGTTCGTAAAGAAGAAAGACGGTTCGATGAGAATGTGTATTGATTATCGCGAGTTGAACAAACGTACCGTGAAGAACAAGTACCCGTTACCAAGGATCGATGACCTGTTCGATCAATTACAAGGCGCAAGTTGGTTCTCAAAGATCGACCTTCGATCCGGGTACCATCAGTTGAAGGTGAGGGAAGAAGACATACCGAAAACGGCATTTCGCACACGTTATGGACACTTTGAGTTCCACGTAATGTCTTTTGGATTGACGAACGCCCCTGCAACGTTCATGGATTTGATGAATAGGGTGTGTCGACCGATGCTGGATCGATCGGTAATAGTGTTCATCGATGACATCCTTATCTACTCCAAGAATGAGGGTGATCACGCGTGTCACTTAAAGGAAGTATTGGAAGCTCTGAAGAAGGAGAAGTTGTATGCTAAGTTCTCCAAATGTGCGTTCTGGCTTAGGGAAGTCCAATTCCTAGGTCACGTCAATAACCCGAACGGCATTATGGTTGACCCAGCAAAGATAGTGACGGTAAGGGAATGAGACATTCCTAAGACGCCAACTGAAATCCGCAGTTTCTTGGGATTGGCAGGCTACTATCGGAGATTCATCCAGGATTTCTCGAAAATAGCTTCGCCGTTGACAAAGTTGACTCGGAAAGAGGTTAAGTATGAATGGGGTTCGATCCAAGATGAGGCGTTTAAGGAATTGAAGAAGAAATTAACCCAAGCTCCAGTATTGGCCCTTCCCGAGGGCAATGAAGACTTGGTGGTATACTCTGACGCGTCGGGTCAGGGATTAGGGTGTGTGTTGATGCAACGCGGTATAGTGATTGCGTATGAGTCGCGGCAGTTGAAAGTTCACGAAGTCAACTATCCGACTCATGATTTGGAACTTGCTGCTGTCGTATTTGCATTGAAAATCTGGAGGCACTACCTGTACGGGGTGAAGTTTACTATTTACTCCGACCACAAAAGTTTGAAGTACTTCTTCGAACAAAAGGAGCTTAATATGAGGCAGAGACGATGGTTGGAACTCCTGAAGGATTATGACTGTGAGATCATGTACCATCCTGGAAAGGCAAACGTGGTGGCTGACGCTCTAAGCCGAAAGGATGTGCCTACTCCTATTAGAGTGAAAGTTTGCCAGTTGGTGGTAACATGTGATGAGCGAAATCGAAAGGGCTCAAGGTGAGGCACTTAAAGAAGAAAACATAAAGAAGGAAAGAATGGTTGGCCAACAAGACAAGTTGGAATATAACACCCTTGGTGTTAGAACACGTTATGGACGGGTATGGATACATACGGGTGGCGAACTTAGAACCAAAATCTTGGATGAGGCTCATAAGTCTCGTTACTCTATCCATCCCGGTACCAACAAAATGTACCAAGACCTGAAGAAGGACTACTGGTGGCCTGGAATGAAATGTGATGTAACGAAGTATGTAAGCAAGTGTTTGACTTGCTCGCAAGTAAAGGCTGAACACCAGAAACCGTACGGAAAGATCCAACCACTTGATATACCAGAATGGAAGTGGGAACACATTACCATGGACTTCATAACCAAGCTACCCCGCACAGCTAATGGTCATGACACCATTTGGGTAATTGTGGACCGATTAACGAAGAGTGCTCATTTCCTACCTATTCGCGAGACGTTCTCGTCGGAAAGGTTAGCAGAAGTGTTTATCAACGAAGTAGTAGCACGGCATGGGATGCCTTTGACGATCGTATCTGACCGGGACACACGCTTCACATCGAGGTTCTGGAAAAGATTTCATGAGGCGATGGGCATAAGGCTTAATATCAGCACGGCATACCACCCGCAAACGGATGGTCAGTCCGAAAGGACCATTCAGACATTGGAAGATATGCTCCGTGCTTGTATTATCGACTTCGGTGGCAGTTGGGACAGTCATCTTCCGTTAGCCGAATTCTCCTACAACAATAGTCATCACACGACTATAGGCATGCCGCCTTACGAAATGTTGTATGGTAGAAGATGCAGGACCCTGGTTTGTTGGGGTGAGATTGGACAGAAGGAGTTAGGAAGTCTGGAAGTCATAAAAGAAACATCGGAAAGGTTTGATCAAATCAAAGCTCGAATGAAGGCCGCACAAGATCGCCAGAAATCCTATGCGGATAGACGACGAAGGCCTATCGAGTTTGATGTTGGGGACAGAGTAATGTTGAAAGTGTCGCCCTAGAAGGGAATCATACGATTCAGGAAGAGAGGAAAGTTAAGTCCGAGGTTTGTCGGACCGTTCAGGATAATGGCACGGGTTGGGGAAGTCGCTTATCGGTTGGAGTTGCTTGATGAGTTAAGTGGGATTCATCCTACCTTCCATGTATCACACTTGCGAAAGTTTTTGGCGGATGAATCGGCTCACGTACCACTTACTGACATCGAGGTCGACAACAGCCTTAATTACATCGAAGAACCCGTGGCTATCTTAGACCGAAAGGAGAAGCGTTTGCGTAATAAAGTTATTCCATTGGTTAAAGTCCAATGGAGGCACCGAAAGGGATCAGAGGCTACATGGGAAACGGAGGCGGAAATGAGGGAGTCGTACCCTCAATTATTTGACTTGTGATAGGTTTCGGGGACGAAACCTATTATAAGGGGGGTAGACTTGTAACATCCCAAAATGTCGAGAAATAAAGTTAACGAGTTCAAGCGGGCCGAAGTCGGGCCGGGTCAGTCGCGAACCGGGCTTGGGGAGGTCTTCCCTATAAATAGCCAAGATCACCACATGTTTCTCTCATTTGCAATTCTAGAGAGAGAAAAACCATAGAGAGAGAAAGTGTTGAAATCGCACAAGATTGCACCCGCTCGTGTCTCTTGCACTCGTGAGAAGAACCTCCGGATCAGAAGCTCGATTCAGGTAACAATCCGACCTAAATCTGAGTTTTAGTTCGTTTTTGGGTTTTTCAGGTTTTGGGTGAAAAGGTAAGGTTTGAACGGATGAAACTGAAAGATAATCATGGATTTGAGTTCCTTAATGGAAAACGAACGTTTTGAATGCAACAGGTTCGGGATCTTGACATGATCAGACCCGAATGCGAAAGTTAGGGTTTTTCGTGAAGAACAGGTCGTGCGCACTTGCTAAGTGCGCACGGAGCAGGTCCTGCGCACTTGCTAAGTGCGCAGGAGGAGGGACCTGCGCACTTGCTAAGTGCGCAGGAGGAGAGGTCTGCGCACTTGCTAAGTGCGCAGGCAGCAGGGTCTGCGCACTTGCTAAGTGCGCAGACATCAGAACTGGTTAAGTGAAGTCAGTATGTTTAGAAGGGTTAAACCGTTAGAGTCGGTATTGGTCTGATGTGTATTTAACTAATCAATTCAGATCGGAAGTGAAGTTGTTGGACCTTTGTTTAGGACAACCGAGACTAGCTTATAAGGTGAGTTCTAGAAGCCCTCTTTTAAATGTTTTAATAATGTTTTTGGGCTGGTGTGCATACGTAACGATGTGACGATTTTATAAAACGATGTTTATGAAGGTTGTATGTAACGTTTTATAAAATGATGTTTATGAACAATGTTTTAGAAGGAAAGGTTTTGAAGGAAGTGTTTATGAAATATTTTGCCAAAAGAAGTTTATGAAGTTTACGAAGTGTTTATGAATGAAGGGATGATTTTTAATAAAACGTACGAATGCTTTAACTGAAGTTTTTGAAGTAAAAGAAGCGAAGTTTTATGAAAGTCACAAACGAACGAATCTGCCAATATTCCTTAGGGAATGAAGGTTAAGGGATGGGAAGTATGTTATGGGCCTTTACCTTTTAGGGGCCTTTGTGGCTGGCCAACTGTTGTACAACTGGGGTGATGACGGTCGTCAAGGGGATTATCGTGATCCTTGAAGTTTGGTACGATTTACCTTACGGGGTAGTCGTGCTTGAAGTTTGGTACTTGCGCCCTACGGGGTGCAGTGCTTGAAGTTTGGTACGCACTAACCTTTGGGACGCCGTGCTTGAAGGGTTGGATGACCTAAGTATCGGGCCCTAGGAGTTCCTCACCCGAAGGACAGTACGGTGATGATGGGCCTAGTGGTGGTGATCCTTAGTTCATTCAACCAGTATGTAACGTATGGATTTGACGGTTACGAGAAGGCGCAGATTCGATATGTTCGTTGACTTATGTTTATGAAGTGTTATGTTTTGTTATTGCATTATGTTACGTATGCTTTTTTTTATTAAATGAAGTACGAAGTTATGTTTTTGGCAACTTATTTGAAGTTAAGGTTTTATGTTAAAACTAGAACTCACCAGCGTAGCTGACTTTTTAGTATGCACATTCAGGTTAAGGCAGGTATGGATGATGTACGGTGATGCTTGGCAAGCGAGAAGAGTTACCCGGTTGATCATGAAGACTGGCCTCCCGTTATGTTTAGTTATGATGTAATTATGTTTTAAACATTGTTTACGCTTCCGCATGTAAGAACAATGATGACGTTATGTTTGAATGAAACTTTACGCTGCGTTATTTGATATTCATGTTTAAGAACTATTTGTGAATGAGTAAATCCAACAAGTGAGGCCTCCCGGGTTTGGGGCCTTACACTTATAAGTGCGAAGGTTCACACAAGATTATTCTTGTACACCAAGACACACACAGTGGTAGTTGCAAGGGCAAAGCACTCGACGTGCCCGCGCCCGCGCCCGGGCACGGGACCGGGACCGGCACCGGACCCGGACACGAGACCGAGGAGCGATGTGCGTAATGTGGCGTTTTGATGGCGCACTTCGCACGCTCGCATCGCCACCCTAGTATTTTTGACTGGTGGGTCGCAGGTTCGGGTCTGGTTCAAGCCTCTCCAAGAGACTGCTCGAATTCATCAGTTGCAAAGTCTTAACTCCCGGAGTTATGATTGTATTACTTGCAGACTTAACTCCCAGAGTTATTAGTAGCATTAGTTACAGACTTATAAGAAGCCATCAGTTACAAAGTCTCCAGTCTATGTAATCAAGACTTGGGTTCCTGGTTTGCTACTACAAACAAATCGCATATGCACACAGACTCTGTTCCAGAAGAATTTTCGACATTCTCCAAGCTTCGCGCTCTTGGTTCAGGTATAGTGTCGGGTGCTAGGCTAATCCCGGCAGTACTTCATGTTTCGGCTGTTGTATCCTGAGAGATTGACGGGTTCACCTGGGTGGCCCGACATCTGTTTAACAGAAATCCTCAGCCTCTACTCGATTTTTTAGTTTCTTTTTGTTTCGTTTTTCCTTTTCTTGTTTCTATATTCATTCAGTATTGTAATTTTATCATTGTATTGTAATCCTATTATTCTGTAATAAAAAGTATGTTTTAATTTTATTTATATGAATGGTTGTCCTACACCAGGTTAGGTCAAAGGGTTTTCTCACCTATGATGGGTTTCCTCCTTATCGAACCCTATTTTTTATATGTCTTAGTATAAAGAGCTAGCTTAGTACATATCCATAAATATGTCTTTTTTACTGCGGCATAGCTATGCCGTAGTTTTCCTTTTCATAAAAGAAAGGATCCTATACAGTGGTGGAGATGATCGGATGGACCAGTGGCCCGTCAGTGATCCAAATTGCTATTAAAAAAACAAAAAAAAACATGCATTCCTTTTATCAAACACTTGTTATATGGAACAATGTATCCTCGTTTTGCTAATCCAATGATTTGCATGTACATTTAATTTCTGACACAATTATGTATGGACAATACACCCAAGTAAATACAGCAAAGATCTCAAAATATTAAAAGTGCATCAATCCTTCTATGGGAGATAGATCCTATTTTCGATCTATTCTTAATCCACATGAACCCAAGACGTTTGATTTTCTCTCTCACTCTGTAGTTTGTTAGCAAAAACAACACCGTTTCTCGCTTGCCACAAACACAAACATGTTATTAGAACAATCGCTTGAACATCCTTCTTTGATAGAAAAAGAATAAATGGGAGAGATATTATACCAATTACTTACGAAGTTCCATATTATATTCAACACATAACATGAAATCAAAAGGTGGTTAGCGGATTCCAAACCTTCAAACCACATCGGACATAAATCTAAGTTAACCATGACCTTCATTATAACAAGAGAATCTAAAGTCGGGATGCGAGCCATTTCACACCTCCAATTAAAGATGTTAACTTTTAAAGAAATCAAATTACACCAACTGAAAATACACCCTCTTTATAACACTTCATGCTTACCCAACAAAACTCTAAGCCATATTAATGGATGGTGGACTAAATTTTATAAACATACAAGTAAAAGGTTCTGACTTGTGAATGTGACACAATAACATTAATAGACTATTAATCCACATGTGACATGTGATTGTCTTAATTTAGTCAGCATTGGCATCTTTTTATTTTTTTTTTCAAACGACTAATTTGAATCACTGATGGACGAGCATCATCGAAAAATGTCAGCATTGGCATCTAAATCAATACATTGAGGTTTCAAAGAATGTGACCACCAACCACCGAAAATGTTAAAATTTCCCCCCATAAAAACTATCGCCGCCGCACTCTCTTCTTCATTTCAACTCTCTTCCAAATCTCATCGAATCTCCTCCTCCGCTCTCACTCGCCTCCGCCGCTCGTTCACCGCCATTACCGCCGCCATGGGTGACGATTCCGGCATGGACGCCGTCCAGAGACGACTTATGTTTGACGACGAGTAAGTTTTCCAATACTTTCTGTTTAAATTCAACGGATGATCCCGATCTGTTTTCGTTTAATCGATTAGGTATTCTACAGTTTTTTTCTGTTGATTGATAATCATGTTTAGTATCAGCTAATCAATCGTGAGTTTATTTAGCTCTTCGTTTCACCAACATTTTACCGATTAGCCGGAGAAATTTGTTTCAGAATTAGGTTTGTTTCATAGTGATTGATAACAGATAAATATTACGTTGATTATAAGTAATAGAGTACACGCTATAGTTACTTTCATAGTGATTGATTAACAGATAAATTTAAGTTTCCAGTACTTTCTGTTTAAATTCAACCGATGATCCCGATCTGTTTTCTGTTGATTGATAATGATGTTATTCAGCTCTTCGTTTCACCAACTTTTTACCGATTAACCGGAGAAATTTGTTTCAGAATTAGGTTTGCGTAGATATAAATAGTTAGGTTAACGGATCGAGAAGAGGACATCAGAGATGGTTGATTTAATTATGTACATTTACTTTTTTTAATTTGTCAAATATTATTGGTAACAGACGAATAAGTTTAAATTTAAATATATATATCTGTACTTGTTTAGAAACCTGGGTTTTAAAAGTAATAAAATATTAAATATATTAAATAGTTAGGTAATAAAAATTTATGAATTATAAAGAAAATATTAAATAGTAATGAAGATTTAGGAATTAATAAATGAAGTATTATATAGTTAACAAGGAAATACGAAGGGGGTGTTTGGGATTGAGTTTGAAAATGATCTACTGACTTATTGGCTTTTTTAAAAAGCCAATAAGTCAAAAAAGTGTTTGACATTGATAAAAGTCATTTTTATTTTGACTTTTTGATAAGTCTTAAAATGTGTTTTCCAAAAGTCACAAATCCTGCCTTTTTAAAACTTATGACTTTTTAAACATAAAATTACCAATTTTATAAAAATAAGCTAAGCCAAACAGTTTTTAAAAAACAACTTATTGACTTATTGGTTTTCCTACTACAAAACTAATCTGAACACTTTTTTAAAAACTTATTTTGGAAAAGTTATAAGTCAATAATCACTTTTGGAGTTAAATAAGCAATCCCAATTACCCTCTAGTAAAGAAAAATATTACTTTTGACAAAAGGGTAAAAATCATAGAATAGTAACCAAGTTTGAGAAGTGTTCCAATTAAGTCACTCTAACTTTTTTTGTACCTCAAAAACCACTTAACTTTCAACTTGTGTTCCAATCTTTTGAAAAATGAAATCTTTTATAGGTTAGTGATGATGTGTCATGTTTTTTTATTTTTTTTAGTTAAATACATTATGACATGGAAATTAAAAGTGATTAGGTGGATTTTAATTTATAAAAAAAATATAAAAAAGCCATAATATTTGAAAGGGAAAAACAATCTTAAATTGAAAAAAGAACGACAATCGTTATATATTTTTTTATTAAAAAATATAAAATCAATAGAATTCATAATTGAAACAAGCCAACTAAAGGTGGGATTAGATTTTATTTTGAATTTTTTTTTATGTAAAAGAAATAAAAACCATTCTGTTGTGATCCAAAATTACGTCTAAGAAAATGGTATAACCAACGCCACTTATGCATATTTCGAGTTCAACAAAGAAATGGGTTTAACCAAAATAAAAAAAATTCCAGTATCAAAATAGAAAAAAAATAACAGGCATTCTTTAGTTTTTGTCAACATTAAAACAAGAAAAAAAGGTTGAAACCAATATTTTTCTTGTAAGTTAAAAGCCACCTAATCACTTTTAATTTACATGTCATATTGTATTTAATTAAAAAAAAACATGACACATCATCACTAACCTATAAAAGATTCCATTTTTCACAAGATTGGAACACAAGTTGAAAGTTAAGTGGTTTTTGAGGTACAAAAAAAGTTAGAGTGACTTAATTGGAACACTTATCAAACTTGGTTACTATTCTATGATTTTTTCCCTTGACAAAAAGCACTTTTGGATCTAAATAGTCACTAATGAAGATTTATGAGTTAATAAGGAAAATATTAAATAGTAATGAAAATTTATGAATTAATAAAGGAAATATTAAATAGTCAGTAATGAAGAAAAAATAAGCGGGAAAAAGAATCTTAGGATCATAGAATTGTCACAAGTGGCGCAACCGGTTACTTATTTATTAGGTGTAGATTCATGCCTAACAGATGCCATTTGTACAAACAATTAAAGAATTCGAATGAATAAACTGTGTATAATGTAAAATTCTCGCAAAATAAACTTATGATGTGCAACCACTAGCTGACTTGGATCAAAGAGCTTAAGTAGAAAAGGAATAGTTGTAGACCTCAACCATTCAATAAGAAAACTGCAACTAATAATTAGATACCGTATTCGTCCCATAAAATGTAGCAAACGAAATCTTCTTACAAGACCTATGCAAATAGTGGTTTCTTGTAAAATACCGCTTGTGCGGGCCCCTGTTAAACTTTGAGTTTCCAAGGGTATCCTGATCGCTGCAATAAACAACAGGGAGGGATGCCACACTTTCTAAAGAAATTATTTTGGCTTTGTGTATGTGCTCCTAAAATGGTTGTCTGGTTCCCTGCAAAATGTTGCAAGACATTTTAAATGAATAAATTTAGACTAAAAACTGTTGAAGGGTATTCCCTAGGATTTTTGTGAAAGTAAGTTGGAGATAAAATCTGTTATTTACAAAAGGACAGAAAATTTTCATGTAAAAGTTTAAGTTCAATGTTTCCATTTGACTTATAATTAGTATCCACTCTATCTGACATTTGAGATATGGGCTTTACTTGAGATAGTGACAGTTTTTTGGCATCTTAAATTTCTGCAGATGCATTTTGGTGGATGAGAGCGATAATGTGGTTGGGCATGATACCAAATACAATTGTAAGCATCATTATGTGTTTATGTAGTTTCACTTGATAAAAAAACTGAAAATGTTGACGGTTTAATGTTTTGAGTTTTGACCTTATCTAAGCTAGGCCATTGTACAGTAATTATAAATGCCGAATCAATATGAAGTTGTAAATTCCTCTCCAATATGAAACATAGGACAATCAAATATGTAAAAGCCAGCTCAACTTAAGATTGAAGGCAATATCAGTGATCATTTTATAACTCTAACAGATAAGAAATCAAGGGTTAGCATTATTTGGTTCCCCCTTTTGTTTATTTGTTTAATTAGGTTAAAATGGTATTATTGCTGCATTCTTCTGCATAATTGATTCCTATAAGATTTTTGTCTATTATTTGTGTCATTAACTCATTATCACTATTGACAAAGTATTAGGGGTGTTCACTGACCGGTTCGGCTGGGTTTGATGGAATTTCTAGGCCAAACTGGTAACATGGTTTCGGAAAACGACAAACCTTACTGGCTTGGCTGGCTGGGTCGGCCAGACCGGCCAAAGCAGCCAAAAGCGATTTGGTTTGGTGGTTTGGGCCTTTTTAAAAAAAAGTTCTAGATCATTATTTGCATTGTCTTTTTTTTTTAAACAGATCAGATGGTTCATGAATATTAGACATACATAACTGCATATTCAAAACTCAAAACAAAAAGATGTATAATAGAAAACTTGGTCCGTTCCAAAACATAAACTGCCAGCCGAACCGTCTTGAAAACCCTATCTCTTCGTAAACCATGAACTGAACCGTTTAATATCCAAACCAGCCAATTTGCTTCGGATTTGGCAGTTCAGTCGGTTTCAACGCTTCAAAAACACTCCAAATATTCATTATCATCAATTACTGAATATGCAGGCCATTTGATGGAGAATATTGAAAAAGGTAATATGCTGCACAGAGCATTCAGCGTATTTCTGTTCAATTCAAAATACGAGTTACTCCTTCAGGTAGATTAATTTGTGTAGTTTGTATGATATTCACTCATTTTTTTGTCATTTCTGTTTTGTTTTCTTGAGTAAGTTTTGTAACACATGGTGGTGTACTTGCAGCAACGGTCTGGAACCAAGGTGACATTCCCTTTGGTATGGACCAACACTTGTTGCAGCCATCCACTCCACAGAGAATCCGAGCTTATTCCCGAAAACTCCCTTGGTATTGCCAAAAATATCATAATTACCCTCTACAGATTTTTAGTTTTTATTAGAAATGCATGCTGATTTATTTGTAATCAGGGGTAAGAAATGCTGCACAGAGGAAGCTATTGGATGAACTCGGTATCCCTGCTGAAGATGTTCCAGTTGATCAGTTTACTCCTTTAGGTCGCATGCTCTACAAGGCTCCATCTGATGGAAAGTGGGGAGAACATGAACGTAATAATAATTCTTACCGTTAGATTAGTTAAATCTTTATATTTGGGCTTAAATCGAGTTCTAGATATGGCAAAATAGACGGGTTGGGCAACTACTCAGAAATGGTACTATATTTGTTATCTGTATGGGTTGGGCAACAGGTCAGAAACGGTATTATGTTTGTACGGGTTGGGAAGCGGGTCAGAAATGGTATTATATCTGTATGGGTTGGACAATGGGGCAGAAATGTTATTATATCTGTATGGATCGGGCAACGTGCCAGAAATGGTATTATGTCTGTACGGGTTGGGAAATGGGTCAAAAACAGTATCTTATCTGTACGGGTCAGAAACAGTATTATATCTGTACGGGTTGAGCAACGGGTCATAAATGGTATTATACCTGTACATGTTGGGCAACGGGTCAGAAACGGTAGTATATCTTTATGGGTGGGGCAATGGGTCAAGAACAATATTATATCTGTACGGGTTAGGCATTGGGTCACGGAGTGGGAAACTGGTCAACGATGGTATTATATTTGTACGGGTTGAGCTGACCCAAAACACTTTCCAAGATCCAAACCCACGTAACATTTTGACATACATTTTCAGTTGACTACCTACTCTTCATTGTGCGAGACGTTGCTGTGAGCCCGAACCCAGATGAAGTGGCGGATATCAAATATGTGAACCAAGAACAGTTAAAAGAGCTGCTAAGGAAGGCAGATGCGGGCGAGGAGGGTTTGAAGCTGTCTCCATGGTTCAGGTTAGTAGTTGACAACTTCTTGTTCAAGTGGTGGGATCATGTTCAAAGGGGTACACTCCCTGAAGCAATTGATATGAAAACCATCCATAAGTTGATATAAACCCTTTACTGACCCATACGAGGCTAATAATTCGGTTTGCCATCGATTGTTTTTTTTTCCGTTTTAATCTATATCTGAGTGTGTCAGTTCTTGTAACTTACATGTAAGATTCTGGGTTTTCGTTTCAAGAGTGTAATAACGAATCATTGTCATATTGATGGTTTGAAACTTGGAATTTCCTTTCGACATGGATTGATCTACCATTGCTGTTTTAGTTTTCGTTTTCATTTATACTTGAGAAATATTTCATTTTGGTTTTAAAAGCGCACCAAAAGATTCGACTTTTATCTATCTTCATATTAAACTTTGCACAGAGGTACAGTCCAGTCCGGTACATATGGGTTTGAAGAAAATTCTAGACCAAACCGCTAACTACAATTTTAGAAAATGTCAAACTAAACCGGCTGGTCAAAAACTGGTGGAGTTTTCACCTTTTGAACCATTTTCTAATCACTAGGTTCATTAAGTATTTTTTGAAAAGATTAACATAATTCATCAATATCATAAATATAAATAACTGCATACTATTGAAAATGAAATATATATATATATATATATATATATATATATATATATATTTAACGGTTTACTTTTTTGGTTACATGACGGGCTTCAAGATTTAAATGGTCGGCTGTAAATCATGAAGTGAACCGTTAAAAATTTAAAAAGATCAAACCGTTGTTGAATTGCTTTGGTTAATTAGGTATTCATCTGGTGTCCTTTCTCGAGGCGTTCAGGGTTTAAGTCTCATGGTGAACCGTATTTTAGATTTAGGACTAGAAGTATTGGACGTGTAAGTTAGATGTTCTAAAAAAATCAGGTTGAAACTAAATCTACCACTACTTTATTTCAGTTTACATATGCCTAACTATACAATGATGACCGTCTAATTTTAGCATAGTCGACACTGGATTGTTAATGGCACACTTGATTTAGTTTCATGTTAGGCACATCTTTTAAACATCCTTATAATATGGTGGGGATTTAACATTGCGGATGCGTTCATAACCTCATAAATATGCCCTTTGATGATGTAGGTACATTCAAGGAGGACTATAATCCGAAACTCATACAACATTATAAGATAACATATCTACAATAACACCATTAATGTCAACCACGACTTATAAATGTCAATCTACCACGATGTACTTATACACCCGTTAACTCTATGCTACTGTGCATGACTCTATACATTCACTAACAAATACTTGGTCACGTTGGAGTTTGGTCATGAGACTTTTGTTGATCAGTTCTTGTAACTATATAATGAAAAATAGTAATATAAACATACTTGGTAAGTTCACCGATGATAGGGAAAACGTCATGATCTCTAATCTGGATCGGGTTCCCGTTTATGATGTACGATTAGGATAGCTAAGGTGAGTTCTATGGAACTCACGGTTATGGGAGAGAGAGGGGGTGTCTCTAATCTGGATCGGGTTCCCGTTTATGATGTACGATTAGGATGGCTAAGGTGAGTTCTATGGAACTCACGGTTATGGGAGAGAGAGGGGGTGAATTTAGGTGTTGGTTGGTAGTAATTGATTCATTAATCAATTCCCTCTAGTAATCTCTCTATATAAATATGTACACACAAGGAGAAATCCATTAATGATCCATTAAGAGTAATTAGGCCCATCAACTAATTACTAATCATAGGTTAATAAATAAACAAATAAATCATTTGATCATTTAATAATTAGATAAATGATTATAAGAGCCACATATTAAATCGTGTCTTACATTCTCATGCTTGGCTGAGTAATCATTTATTATGAGCATTAATAAGTTTGTAGATTTAATACTCATTTTAGTTTTAAACCAAAACTGTAGCAGAGAAATAGTCATTGAATCATTATTCAACTCAATACCTCCATTAATCATACTACAATCAGAATTTAAGATTTGAGTAAACTTAGGATCAAATTGACAAATAAGCCCTTTAACGTTGATTTGTATAGTTACTATCTATACGTCTTTAGGCATGCGTAAACGTATTTGGAGACAAACAAATTCAAATAAGTGAGGAAATTTTAATAATTAATCATTTATAATTCGATATGCAATTATGTATGGACATTAGTAAACCCGTCTCAATTATAAGCGCTTATGTAAGACTTATGAGTAGTAGACCTTTAGTTATTGGATCCATAAGCATATCATGAATGTATTCGATACAAAGATTTAGTTTCCTCTATTTGTTCATAAACGAATAATAATTTCGTATCAAAATTTAATGCAGCTCCGTTCGGACTGTTACTGTTCGAGAAGTAAGGGTAGCTGACTTATCACAATAAGTCTTCGATATGATATTTATGTGGAGTTACTAAATTATGAGTCAACTGACAAATTTTCCAACAACATTTAGTGACAATTATGTTGTGATCAATAATATATTATGTTATTGTAACTTCGGTTGTTGTTAACGGTTCCTTATTACTCCTCCATAAGATAGGTCTGTTTGTTGAACAGTAACATTTTCTCTCTTCTCCAATTATAACTGTTAACCCACTTACAAACATATACAGAACCTGCTATGAATACTCTTAGAAAACATATAATTAAATAAAAGAGTTAAATACATGTCTTGAGACAGTGAGATGACGACGAACCTAACCTATATCCCAAAAGATAGAAAGTTGTCTAGAAATACCTAGCTCATAATTTTCTTTTTTAGTAGTGTCATTTTCGTCCCTGTAATTTGACCATTTTAGTTAGTTTCATCCAAAAGCTTTTATTTTTTAGTTTTATCGTTCATGACTTTTCAAAATGTAGTCATTTTCATCTAACTGACTAACCCCATCTACATTTTAACATTACATCTGGGGCAATTTTGGTTAAATCACAGGTAATTTATTTAGATTTTAACCTATGAATTTCAACCGACCCTTGATTTAACGTTAAAATGTAGATGAAGTTATTCAATTGAATGAAAATGACTAGATTTTGAAAAGTTAAGGACTAAAAAACTATTTCTTTTAGATAAAATTGGTTAAAATGGTCAAATCACATATACTTTTTTATTTTTTTTAATGACATTAAGAAAAAGTTTGTATTATTTTAATCATCGACGACCACAAAAGCCGACATCCAATTAGGGTTCTTCACTTTTAGGCTGTGTTTGGGATTACTTATTTGAAACTCCTTATGACTTATTCAAAAAGGTAATAAGTCATAAGTCATAAGTCACAATTTGTAACTTCTCAAAAACTTTGGGATTTTCTTTGAAAACTACTTATTGACTTATGCTATAAGTTAATAAGTTATAAGTAATAAGTAAGGATGGACTTACTTCTTGAAAAATGATATAAGTAGGCTAAATAAGTAGCTTTCCCAAACACCTTATTAACTTATATAAGTTAATAAGTTAATAAGTAGAGTAAATAAGTAATCCCAAACACCCCCTTAATCTCCCTTTTTCTCCGTCCTCTCCTCATCGTGGACCGAAACCGTAGCCTCTGTGTAAACAAATAATCATGACCGGAAAGGCGAAGCCGAAGAAACACACGGCCAAGGAAATCCAGGCGAAGGTCGACGCGGCCACGACCAACCGAGGCGGCGGCAAGGCCGGAGTTGTCGATCGGACCGGTCAGTCAAAGGGCGGTCACGCTAAGTTCGAGTGTCCTCTCTGTAAAACCACCGCGCCGGACATTAAAACGATGCAGATTCACCATGAATCCAAACACCCTAAGATTCCGTACGATGAATCGAAGATCACCAACCTCCACGCTCTCCTGGCACCTGTGGTTGAATCGAAGCCTCGCCCTGGCGTTCGTGGCAGTCTGAAGAAGTAATCATCTTCGCGATTTAGGTTTCAATTCTCTCGTTTTGTTTGTGAATTGGATCATTGTGTTTGTTGTGTTGTTTAAAATCTATGTGATGGCCCAATACTTATTTGTTGTGTTGTTTAAAATCTATGTGATGGCCCAATACTTATTTATAAACTCTAATCTTGAAACTATCCTTTAGATTGTGATAATTTGCTCTGATTAAAATCTATGTTATGCACTAACACCTTTTCTTGTTCGAGGGTGTTTGGTAGCGTGGTTGGAAAATGCTTATTGACTTATTAGCTTTTCAATAAGCCATTCTCAGCCAAGAAATCCTGGCTTTTGGAATGATTTATTGACTTATCGGCTTTTTAAAAAATTAACCGGCTTTTTGAAAAGCTAATGAGTCGATAAACACTTTCCTATCACACTCCCAAACACCCTCTTCGTTTGTGTTTTCCAAAAATAAAAAAATGAAAAATACTTTTATATATGGATAGATATAGAGGGGTTGGTGGATCTTTGTGGGAGCAGTCTTATGAGATAGAGTTAAGGTGTTTCATATAGAGTTAAGGTGTTTCATATCCTACTTGTGAGACAGTGAGATTTTACCGAGTATGGTTTTTAAGTTTTTGGTGATTATTTCCCAAAATAATACTATGTTCTTTGATGGCTGAATTCTGAATGTGACTAGGAGTACCCATGATCAATTTTGAGGGTTTTGTTAATCCTGTTAGAGATTGATTTACTAGATTTTGGTGATTGGTAAGGAGTTATAAGATCTAACTGGTGAAGGATTACCTGATTCTTGAAGGTATGCACATACAAACACACAGATTTAGATGTTTTTTTTTCCACTTCTCTTCGTTTCGATCATATCATCAAGAGTAAATTACAAAAACCAACCTTTATCTTTATACTTATTTGCATGTATAGACCTTAATCTTCAATAAATACGCTGGACAACCTTTATGTACATGTTTCGTAACAAATCATGACCTTTAGTCAAACTGGGGTTAACTTTTTCGTTATTTTTTTATAAAATGACCAAACTACCCCTGTTTAAAAAGATATACAAATACCCTATTTTCTCTCTTTATTCTTCATCTTCTCTAAAAATATCTGGGTTTATGTTGAATGACCTATCATAATTAGCAGATTGTATCAAACCTTAACCCAAATCTTTAAGCTAACATGTAACCCTGTATAAACATTATGCAAAAACCTATGAATTTTTCTTCAAGCATTTAATCTGTCGGTGGATCAACATTATGCAAAACCAACATTATGTAAAACTAATGACAGTGAAGAACAATCCGAGATTTGTGTTTTTTTTTCTATTTTTCTTTTTGACTTTTCCCATGCTACAATAATCAAATTACACAAAACCAAAATCGAGAGGTTTTTCACAGAATCACAACTACAACAAGTTATGGCATTCCTTACTCGAAGAAGGAAAAACAAGAAAAAAAGGGAACCGAACCCCGATGGCATCCCGATAGATCTGTTTCAGTCGATAGAAAATCCCCCTACTTCAATGGATCGTCGGAATCCCAATTTGGACCATGGGTATCCATGGCGAAGCAATCAGTTGATCGGTAATGTTCTTACCATTCACAACCATTTCTTCCATAGTTGGACCATTGGTGCTCCACTCAACACGAGTATCCACAAGGGAGCTTTCTTCGTGGGTGGGGATTCTAATTTAGGTTAGGGATGATGATGATGATGAAGTGTAGGGATTAAGACGATGAAGTTGGTGGGTGATGAAGGTGGGTTTTATATTATAGTTGTTTTTTACATGTTTTAAATATAAACATAAAGGGTAAATTCGTCATTTAAAATATCATTTAATAGAAAATCTAACGACCGTTATGGTAAAGGTCATGATTTGCTACAAAACATGTACATAAATGTTGTCCAGCGTAATTATTGAAGATTAAGGTCTATACATGCAAATACGTATAAAGATAAAGGTTGGTTTTTGTAATTTACTCTATCATCAAATATGTGTCGAAACTTGGAACACGCGGGTTAGCCATTTTCATTTTTGGAATATACAATTATGTATAGGTTCATTATAAGAAAAAAATGGGTTCAAGCTGTCAAAACCGAGCTGTCGATTTGCTAAAACAGGCAGAACAACGAATTTTAATTTTATAAACACATTTTTGAAGAACACTAAATTCATGTTTGAACCCATTTTAATTTGTTTATTCATTATCAAAAAAAATTATTTGCGTTTCCTAATCTAGAATTTTATTCTCAAAAGCCACCCACAACACAACCAATTTCCTTATGATTCAGTGTAGAATCAGTATGACAACCACAGAAAAGAAGCCCCTTTTTTTTTGATAATGGATTCATCAATTATGTAAAGTTTTGACTCATCATAGCAGCCACCATCCCTAGTGATCCCACCCACTATTGTTTTTTTTAACAACAAATTTGTTGGATTATTGACGGACCACTGGAGTATCATCGTGCCACCAGTGGTATAACCCGATCATATTCCAACACCAAGTTACCAATTCAGGAGGAAACCTAATTTTTCTGGGAACACCCTCTTATGAGATTCAAACCCATGACCTTATAGTCACTGAGCCTTTGGCCCCATCCCACTATTGTACTTTTCAAATCTTATTCTCAAAAGCCACCTTCTGCAGCGGCACCGAGAGTGAGCACCCTAAGAAAGGACCCAATGCAGACTTACTGAAAGAGAAGAGAATTTGTATAACAGAGTTGGGAAGAACAGGGCAGTTTATTAATCAAAATGGAGCTACAAGAGATGAGAAATAGAAACTACAGAGAATATATGGAAAAGAGAAGATTACCATAACAATTTGCATAACAAACTAGTCTATATATGGCCTGATCAGTCATAACATTACCACCCTTGTTAACAACCACCTTGTCGGCTTGTCCTCAAGGTGAAAAAGTAGGAAAAGTGTGTCGAAGCTGACTCGTCTTCCCAAGTGGCTGCCTCGGTAGGCAAACCTTCTCATCGGATTAAACTCCGAGGGATGGACTGACTGGCTCGTTAGATTCAAAGCGACGGCAAACGTAATAACCGGATACAACTTTTTAAAATATTTTTTTGATTTAAGTTTCATTGGTGCGGTCATTTTCGTTAAAAGCGGGTATTGATTTTCAAGCTCGGATATTTTGTGGCACATTAAGCATAGTTGCTTAAGCACCAAAGGACTCGTGGGATAATAAACCTTCGACAATAAAGTAGTACCCGTTTTAAAAACTTCGAGTAAAGCGTTTAAACTTTCAATATTGTCCCAACTTAAAGCCGTAAAGGTTTTAATCCGTATGACATTTTGCACAAAGGTTATCATGAAATATTTTTAAAGTTGGTATTTGTCGTATAACGCTTTCAAACATTTTATAAGTTGAATTCCATCTAGTAAGTACATCCCAATTCAGACCTAAGCAAATGTATCACGTTTCGCGACAATGTTTATTATAATCATGATATCGTTTTTTACTAGCTGTAAAAATGTCACCTAACATGTTTTTAAAAGATTCTTTTAAATCATCTACTTCTTGAATGACTAGTCCGTCTTACACAACCAAGTTAATTATGTGTAACACATCGGCTATGAAAAAAGCCGCCGTTGGAAACTGGTTGAAATTTTAATGCTAATTTTTGAACTGCACTTGTATTATTTGAAGCATCATCAAACTATATTGAAAATATCTTGATTTGTAATGCAAACGTGGTTATTACATTATCTAAAATTCGAAATAATTTTTCTCCGGTGTGCGGATATGGAAATAAATCAAACTCGATGGTACGCTAATCATTTGCCATGTATAGGGATCTACTCAATGAGCGGTAACACAAAGGTATGAGTCGGGTATACCGTGTGTGCCGACCAAACATCGGTAGTTAAGTTCATACCGGTTTGTAATTTTGCAAAACCTAAAATTAATTCATTTTTGCTTTTTTCCACATCTTTAAACAATCACGTCTAAGGGTAGTACGACTTACTTGATTATAACGTGGTTGAAGCGTCTCTTGAATCAACCTTGTGAAACGCGTGTTGTCGAAGTGGTTGAAGGGCAAACCCTTTTGGATCACTAACTTTGCTATTATATCCCGAACTATACTTGCGTCGAAATTCCAAATTCCCGCCTCGTTTCACTATTTAGCAATTTTTTTTAATTCGACTTATATATAACAATTTTAAAACTTGTTTATTATTTGATGAACTTTTATTTCTTCACTATTACCTCCTATTTTAAGTTAATTGAATAAAAATTTCACTTATTGGTAACTAATATTCATATATATTTCATTTGCCTCATTCAATTTAAAAAAAAATAAACATTTTAAAAAATATTTGGAACACTTAGTGAAAGTTGAGTAACCTTAAAGGGACAAAAAAACTTTGAGGTATTTAAATGGAACACTTGAGAAACTTGGTTATCTTTTGATGAAGTTTTCCCTTTTTAAAAATATGATTTTTCAAAGCAAAGTTTGATTCCTTTCTTAAAAACAAACCACACAACTTGCATCGAGCTCATTTGGAGCCGTTTGACATTTCACACAAATCGTAATGTGCCAAGATGTCTTGGTTCCGAGTTGTTGGTTTAATCTTCACAACGCTAATTTCACTAGAAGAACCACTGACACTCTAAGTATCCATAGCTTTTTTTTAAGATTGTTTTGAGAGTGTAGAGAGCGGATTTGAGAGTTGTGATTGAACCAAAACATCCGCTACCTATTTATAATATCATATGGGGGTAAAACGGTCCAAGAAAATCACAAAAAACAGCTCTATAGCGGCTATAATGCCGTTTAATAACGGCTATTTTTTTTAGCAAAACCGGTTCCTATGAAAAAAAATCCCATACCGTGCCAAACCGGTTTCCCTTCCGGTTCGGTTCAGTTTAAGAATCAGTTTGGCGGGTTGCCAAACTGGTTTTTTTGTTCACCTCTATTGACCGGTACAACCAAATCAAGCCAACAAGTTTGGTTTGTTTTGTTCGTTACCATTTTGGCTTATAAATTTCATTAAAACCAAACCAAATGATTAATACATCATTTTACAACCTTGAGCCAAGATGTCATATCTAAAAATGCTCAACTCTTTGATGTAGAATATCAAGGAGACCGAACAACCAGGAAGTCATAGCATTAACAGTCTTTCATATCTTGGCTCAACTGCCCATTACTCTTACCTGATATTTCTTCAACCCAAAAAAAAGAACTTACACTTGCACATCTACATGTATACATTTTCAACTCATTCAAGAACACAAGATGAATTCTCTCAATAAAACCAAGTAAAAAACCGATATCTTGAAGTCTTTATGTTTGAACTAACACTAAAAACATCCTATGAAGAAAAAGACAAAACCTTTCTGTTCAAAAAAGAATGAATGCATGACAAATATGGTTTTGCAGGAGCGATAGACCTAAACCGACCTTATGGGTGGTTTCTGTTGAACATCTTCCTTGTAGAGCAAACGTCTTTTCTTAGACCCGTATCCATGATACTGATAGATGATGCTATGAAGACATTGTCTTAGGTAAGAAACATCGTATTTCTCTAAAAAATTCAAATCCGTTTCTCTTGACTTTTCGCCTGCATAAACCTTGTATTCTTCCAAAACCGAAGACAGACACCAGTTTTGCAGCTTCCTTAGGCAGCCAACCAGACACCCTGTTCGATGCTGCAACCGTGAAACACATGTTACATGTTAATATTGAAGAACTTCAATTCTTGAAATCGTATAACATGGAGGGCGTTTGGATGTGCGCTTGAGAAGTGATTACATGATAATTGGGAATCAAACATACCTTTCCTCGTTTGCAATGTATTAAAACAGGATGATTTCTCACATCTGCAAGAGAAACAAGATTTTAGTAAAACATTTGTTTCTTCGAGAAGAGGGGGGGGGGGGTCACAATGAGCATTACCAATTAAAACTTTCAATGCATCTGTGATAACACCCTTGGGAATGTTGGCATCCTGCATATTACCATTATCAGAAACAAATCATGTTACATTTAAACTTGATTTGACCAATAGTCAAACATTGCATTTTTCTATGAAGTTGAAGAACCTCATGAACATGTATAAAAGAACATAGAATGGAAGTAAATATTGAATAGTTATTGAATGAATAATACCCAAATAACAAATATCTTACAAATTATTGCCACTAAATTATTCAGTTAAAGAACTATTCCAATTATGCAAAGAATTTACATAATCCACTTGTGGAAATTGCAACATAATGAAATCCAAATTCAGATTCAAATTCAAATTCATTGAATACTTAATCCAATTGTAGAAATTGCATATTCTGGAATCAATTTACAATTTATCCCCAAATTTGATTCCACTATGATTCAAATTCACAATAATTAAACACAATCAACAACTCAATTTACAACAAAATCAAAGAAAATAAACTACCTTTGTGCCATCAATTCCAAACTGAAAGAGACGAATATTGCGAGAATTCAAATACTCCAAATTCTCTTTCGGATATGATTCGACGCACAAACATCTGCAACAACAAGATATAAACATGAATCGATCATCAATTAGCAACAACAATCAAGAACTGAATGAAACACTCACATGACAGATCGAAGCCTTAGGGTATCAAGAAAGGGGAAATCACTAGACTGAGGGAATCCAGATCTGTAAATTCGATCTTCAACAGTGGCGAAATTGAACGGAGGATGGTAGGCTAGTTCACCACCGCCGCCGACGTCGTCATCGCCGGCGCCGTTATCTAGTTGATTAGGTTGTCCTTGGTTCATGATCATGAGAAAAATCATTCAAAAGTTTGAGCCCTAGATAGAAATTGACGGTGAATGCATGTTGGTATTTGTAATTGAGAAGGAAGGAGGGATGTCAGCAGCCCAATAGATTTGATCTTTGAATCTTTTTTTGTTTTCTTTATCCAGAGATTGAATATAACTCAACTTCCTTGTTCGTTAGGGTACTTTCCTTTACCTTTTTTTTTCTTTTCCTTATCTAAAATTATGTAAATTTGTGGGCACATATTTGACTTTACTAAAAATTAGGTCTTAGGTTAAATCCCACTTAAGGTACCTTCAGTTTGAATAAGGGGTTTTCTTATTTATGATGGGTTTCATTCTGAGGGTGATGGAAATGATCGGGTGAGTTAGTGACCCGTCGTCAGTGATCCAAATTGCTGTTAAAAAAAATGTAAATTCGTGGGCACATATTTGAGGGTGTTTACAGCATGATTCGGTGATAAAAACTGTGAAAAAAACTGTTAACAACAGTTTAGTGAAATGACAAATGAATCTGGTTAGATTGCGTGGATAGGTAAGACCGACTGGTTTATCGGTTTGTTTTAATGGTTAGTGGCATGAAATGGTTTTTTTATTTTTCTTTTTAAAATAATTAGTACGTACTAATTTTTTTTTAAATAATAAAGATGATTCTTAATTATATAGCATATACATAACTACATATTTTCAAAATAAAAAACAACACAGATAAATAATATAGGGTTACACAGTCGGGTTGGTGATGTTGTTTCTCAAATGAACGGCTAAGTGAACCTATTTATAAGGTGAGATTGCACCCATAGCAAACCGTTATGCTGGGCGATAGCGGTCCGCTATCGTCCACTAGCCTGCTGTCTAGCGTACGCCCCACATAACGGACTGTTTACGGCTGGGATACCGGTCCGCCATCCTTTCCGGTTACGCGAGTCATCAGCCACGTGTCATTCTCTCCTCATTGCCTTTACCAGCACATAGCGGACCGTTTTGAAGCCCGGTAGCGATCCGCTATTTATCCAAATTTCGTATTTTTACAATTTTAGTCCTCTAACTTTAGGGTAATTGTACTTTAGCCCCTGGACTTCATATTTTCTTTCAAAATTAGGGTGTTACATAAAAGAATTGTCAAGGTTCATGATCTACTACAATCATACAATATTGACTTGACTGTTATGATTAAGTCCTTAATTGGAGATGGAGGGAATACTTTATTTTGGTATGACAACTGGCCGGATGGTGGAAAGCTAAAAGATATCTAACAAAACTTATTCAGTGGCTGAGATGTTGGGTGGGCACGGGTCGGAATTCAAAGGTATATGGTTGAGGCGTCTTACATCTAATGCAAAAGTTCGAGAGTTGCTGGACTGTTTGGTTAAAACGAGTGGTGACTTGCTAAGTAGTGGCTCGAATTGTTGGGTTTGGGACGGGGATCTAACATGATGCTTTTCGGTTCACTTGATAAGATCTTTGTTCGAAAATGAAATGTTTCCGATTGACAACATGGTTTTTTATTGGATAAAATGGATTCCAAAGAAACTAAACTTCTTTGCTTGGAGATCGGGTCTTGGTAGAATTCCAACTAAGACGGAGTCAACGAGAAGGAATGTATTAGTCTAATCTAAGGTGTGCGATACTTGTGGAGTGGCTCTTGAAATGACGAATCATATGCTTATTTCATGTAATCTTGCGGAGGAGATATAGCACCTGTTGAAAGCATGTTGCAATTTGAATGTTAAAGTTGGTGCCTTGGTATTAAACATGTTACAATTCAAGGAGAGAACACAAAGATTTTTAAACGTTTTTATAAAAAAAATGTAATTTAAATTTGTTTTTTAAAAACGTTTTTATAAAAAAACATGTTTTTTAATATATTAAAACTTCTAACGACTAGTTTTTAAACGGTTACTTTTCCAACGATTATTTTTAACGGCTATATTCTAAATCCGAAGAGGGGCACGCTACTGACACCGAAGAGGAATACGTACCTAAATTCGAAGACGAGGACACAGATGAGGAGCGTCTCGGGTACCATGATCCATGGTAAGACGAGCATTCTTGGGATTGGGACTGTTCGTTTGATTCAATCGAGCATCTTTAATTTTTAGTGTTTAGTAATTTCTAATTTTTAGTTATGCAATTTCTAATTTTTAGGTTATGTAATTTTTAATTTTTAGGTTATGTAAGTTTTAATTTTTAGTTTGTTATTTTTTTTTTGGAATATTATATCATCTTAAATAATACAAAATATAGAAAGTAAGATTATAATAAATAATTTTTTTGGTATATAGAAAATAAATATAAAAGCATATGATGTTGTGGAAATGTATGGTGTTTAAAAGTGGATGTACTACAACACAAGTTTAGCCTGGTGGTAAAGATGTATACCTAAGACTTCACTAAAATATTGGAGAGGTCTTGAGTTCAAGTCTCACATGTGACAAGAAAATGGGAGGTCCGGGTTGGGCCAAGGGGTTTTCTCACCTATGATGGGGTTTCATCTTGAGGGTGGTGGAGATAATCGGATGGGCCAGTGATCCAAATTGTTGTTAAAAAAAGAGGATGCAATGTTGAAATAAAAAAAGAGTTTTATTTTAATGAAGAACATTGAATGTTGTGACGTCGCACCCCCCGTCACATGGGAGAGCCTCGTCCAACTCCGGTCAATATGTTGTATTAACCGGGCCCACTTGGCGTCAGAGTTGGGAAGCATCCAAGAAAAAATAAATGATGAGTGAAAATTTGATATAACAGCTGATGTGACGCGTTTGATTATGTTATTCCATCCATCATTGAAGGTGCTCTAAGACTATGTGTAATGGTAGGGTGAAGGTGGTGAATTTTTTATGCCACATAGACCCCGATTTCCCTCACCCACACCCTCACCTAGGTGTGTAATGGTGTAGAGTGAGAGTCTTAGGTGAAACCCACAAAAAAACACCAACTTTTGGCTTCTTCCCTTCACCCACGCCTGTTACCACCACCACCCAAGCCCCTCACGCCCCCCTCACCTCCATCCGGCGCGGTGTTTCACGCCGTGATAAGGTGAGATGGCACCACATCCCTCTCTTCACCTTAGTATTACGCACAGACTAATAATGCCTTGAATTTTGTCTATTGATATAATCTATTGCTGTTAAAAAAGAAGAAAAAAATACTATTTGAAAAAAAAAAGTAATAGATTTATAGAATATCATAATCATTTACCTCGTTTAAAGGGTGGGATTTGATAACTTGAAATTTGTCATTTCCAACGTACAATTATGGTGACCGATTAAGACAACATCAATTGATGTAAAATTTTAATTTTTAAATTTGATTATTAATTTGTTTTAATTTTGTTTTTTTTTAAATAGAAGGGTTAAAGTGTGAGGGTAGTTTGGCTAAATGAAGTTTAATTTAGGAGGGTAGTTATAGACTTGGGAGATAACTCGTCTGACAACCCGAAAAGCTCTCATTACTGTTTAAAAAAAACACTAAAGGGGAAGATGGCCGGACAAAGCAATTAACCAACCGATGGTCTTCTTCTTCTTCCATACTTGCATGCAAAATTTCCATCTTAGCCAGGCATACTGACAGATATCCTTAGTAAAAAAAGGTTTTTCAAACAAGTTTCCTGCGGTTAGATATGGAACCATCTCTAAGTTGCAAGGTGAATGGTAGAAGAAAATGCTATATTCCCGGTGCAATGTTTGGTCCATTTTCATTCATTAATGTTTTCTCTGGAGGAGATGCTGAAAATGACATGAAAAACATGGTTGAAATTGCAGTTGCTTTTCGGATAATGCAGTTACTCTATAAAAGTTTCGGAACACCATTGTCCTTTTATTCTTTTTTTTTAAATTTCTACAAGGCAAGTTAGTTACTGATTTGATCCTATTTACAGGCTGTGCATCATCAAAACATAAAACTAGCATCGCTGTGTTATCACCACATCCTGCTTAAGTCAAATGCATGCAACAAAAGCTCAAAAATCACCAACAAAATAGTGAATTCTTGAAGGTAAGAGTAGGATGTTTTCATGAATATCAACCTGGAGAAGCAGATGTTGTGATAATATCAACAGTTGGATCAGCCGATGAAGATGAGGCCAACACAGATGCTAATAATACTAATGTCTATCTCACTTGGGCCAGGTGTGTGACTGTGAGTGCATGCATATATATATTTTTTGAAGTAATTGTTTGATGAGTGTACATTTTGTTGCAGACATTGTTTATGGATATTAGGAGATGAAACAGTGCATTTGAAGGGAGTTTGGAAATCCTTGATTGTTGAGGCTAAAGCTAGTGGATGTTTCTTTCGGGCTGATGAAAACAAGGACCTGGCTAAGGTCATATTTGAAGTTAAGAAAGATCTTCAGCAGCTTGATGAGTTACTTGGTGGGGAGAGTACACTCTTTCGAAATACCACATGGAAGGTAGCTTCTTTTGTTACTTCATTGTTCTAAGTTTTAGTTTTAATTTGTGTTTTTTAAGTTGGGGTAACTTTGTAGAATCGTAATCAAGTTTCAAAAGTGTTCCAATTAGGTCACTCAATACGTATTTTACACGGTATACACCCTTGGGTATACTATCGTGAGTGGCCTAATTGGAACACTTTTGAAACTTGGTTACTATTATGTAGTGTTTTCCCTTTTAAGTTTTTCCAAGGATAATTTATCAAAATCTCTATTTTGAGAAATTTATATTCTAAGGCTACGTGAGGGATGGACTATGTGGCCGTGATTGGGTGTGGAACACCGCCCCCCTCGGGTGTTCTTGAGCGTGAAGGGCGATGGGTTGGGTTTTCAACCAATAAAGTCAATAGATCAATGGTTAAAAAAAAAATTAATGGTGGATCCTGAAACCGTTACACACTTTAGTGATTCTGGTTAGTGGTTTCAATCATGCCTACGCGTCAATGACGTGGTGGGGCATTTTTCATTTATTTAATGAAACTATTACACAGAACCTAACACGAGGTATAGTTTGTAAGTGTGAGTGGTTTTTTCTGCTATGTAGGCGTCACCTCACTCTACTCACTCACTACTCACTAGTGGGGTATGCTGGTGAATGTTGTGGTTTTTGAATTTTTTTATTATTTAATTGTTTTGTGTAAGTGTGAGTGTTTGGATTCATCGAATGATTCCCGCATTTCACCTATTCCAGGAGTGTGAGCCCTCTTACGTAGTGTACCGGATGCTCTTATGACTTTCGGAAAAAACTGAAATCGATTTCACGATTTGTTGTTTCCGTTTTTATACAATTTTCAATAAGAAATAACACGGGGATAGAAAAATCTGATCCAAATTTCCTAAACCCAAGCTGTCCTTCAAATTTCATGAATTCATTACAAAATAAAAGTTCCTTACTTTGGGAAATTTCTCTAGTCAGCTGGAGGGAAATATTGTTTAAACAAATGGAAACTCGGCTGTCAGGCATTTTGTTCTGTTTCTGTTCATTAGTTCACAACGCCCTCTGCTTTCACTCTACAGGTTTTGTTTAGCAGCATGTTTAGGACCTCTTTTTCAAAAATCGAGTCCTGGGAGACTAAAAATTTAGCATTTCTCATGCTTCTAAAGCTTTCTAGCGGTTGGCGGCCAAAAGGGAGTTCAACTGCTGCTTCTGTTAGTAAAAGCTCTCATTTTGAACTTATAAAAGAATTTAAGGTTAAAGGACTGCACCTGATATGCACAACAGATATGATGAAGGAATCACAACATTATACCCAAGTCTTAAAGGTTTGGGATATTCTGCCCTTTAACGAGATTGCAGGGTTAGTAAGACGTTTAGAAGGGATCATTGGGATGTATACTCAGGAGTACATTGATCATTGCATGGCAAGATGCGTTCAACGGTATGTTTAATATTAATATAATCTTTTTTCATGACACTCACTGATCTTTTATATGAGAATAAATAAGTTTCTGAACCTTTTGAATTCACAGGGGGTCTGAGTATCCAATGAAATGGCCTGCAGCATCTCAAATTATTCAATATACAACACATGCAAACCATTGTGATGAAATGGGAAAAGGCGTTGAAAATGTGAAGGTTTGTGAGAGTTTGATATTAATGAAATTTTACTCTTTGTCAACCAGGGCTGTCAATGCTATTATTCATGGATGTGATGGTGGGGATATTGGGATTCCTTTTGAGCTAACAGAACAAGAGAAGCATGTTGTTTCTTTTGACAAAAGCAGCTTCATTATTGGAAGATCTGGGACAGGGAAAACAACTGTGTTAACTATGAAATTATTCCAAAATGAGCAGCTTCATCACTTAGCATGTGAAGGAGTTCATGAGGTAATCAAGAGTAAAGAGGAGGCTAAGCAGGATGTTTTGCGTCAACTTTTTGTCACATTCAGTTCCAAACTTTGTTATGCTGTTGGACAAAATTTTGGTGAATGGAAAAGGTTGGTAGCCATCTTTCACTTATATGTATGTTTCTATCTTTTGTATTTACATGATAATGTTTCCGAATAAACATAATGAATACCTCTGAAATGAATGTAATGCTATCCTCGTGTAGAAGTTTCAGCATATTTATTTTTCGCAAAAAATCTTGGAATGTATTGCATCTCTGATTGATTTCTTACAATTTTCAGATTATCCTGTGGTGGGGGTTCATCATCTCAAAGCAGCCCGACGTGTATTGACGATATCAATCAATTGATGTTGTCTGAAGATACTCCGGAAAAATTTATTCATCTTTCGCATGATGTATATCCACTTATTATAACATTCCACAGATTCTTGTTCATGCTTGATGGAACAGTGGGCACTTCATACTTTGAGAGATTTCCTAATTTTAGGCATCTTGTTTATGGCAATAAAACAAGAATCTTGAGGCTCGTAGGTGTTACTTATGAACGATTTTGTTCAGCTTATTGGCCTCACTTCAACAGTTAGCTGACGAAAAATCTTGATCCGTCCACTGTTTACACCGAAATTATGTCTGTTATAAAGGGTGGATTAGTAACAGACAAGGCCTTCGATGGGATTCTTCTCAGAGATGATTATGCTGCACTTTCTGATGGCCGGACTTCCATTTTCGATGCTCAAAAAAGAGAAGTCATTTACTCGATTTTTCTTCAGTATGAGAATAAAAAAGTGGAAAATGGAAATTTTGATCTGTCTGATTTAGTGAATGATCTTCATCAAAGGCTTGAAGTGGAAGGGTACACAGGAGAAATGATGGATTATGTATATGTTGATGAGGTTCAAGATCTTTCGATGAGGCAAATTATGCTCTTTAAATATGTGTGTGCAAATGTTCACGAGGGCTTTGCCTTCTCTGGAGATACAGCTCAAGCTATAGCAAAGGGTATTGGCTTCAGATTTGAAGACATAAGGTGTCTGTTCTTTAAAAAGTTTCCTTTGGGTTCCGAAAAGGGAAACATCTCGAAGATTCTTCAATTAAGTGAGAATTTTCGCACGCATGCTGGAGTTTTGAATTTGGCACAGAGTGTTATCAACCTTCTTTGTCACTTTTTTCCTTTGTGTGTTGATGTGTTGAGCCCGGAGACTAGTCGAATTGATGGGGATTTACCTATTTTGCTTGAAACTGATACAAATAACGATGCCATCAAATTCATATTTGAAAGGAATGGATATTGTTCTCAGCTGATCACTGGGTTTGGTGCTGAACAAGTTGTTTTAGTTCGTGATGAATCTCTCAAAGAGAAGGTATTCGACGTTGTTGGTAAGAATGCCCTTGTTCTGACAATCATGGAATCCAAAGGTTTAGAGTTTCAGGTAAAATCATATTCTTATATTTGGTTTTCTTTTTAAAAGATCAAAGTTATATGCTAATCAATAGGTATTTAACTATATTCAACTTTTGTAGGATGTTTTGTTGTTTGACTTTTTTACCACATCATCTTTCTCAAACGAGTGGAGAATCATATATAATTATATGAACGATAAAGACTTGCTCAACTCGCTGTGTTCATGTTTCGATATGCAAAAGCATGCTGTTCTGTGCAGTGAACTGAAACAGTTGTATGTGGCAATCACTCGAACAAGGCAGAGGTTATGGATCTGTGAAAGCACAGGTTTCTCTGGACCAATCTACGATTATTGGAAGAAGTTGAGACTAGTTGAAGTCAAACATCTGAGCGATTCATTTGCTGACAAAATGCAAATTCCAAGCAGTATAGACGAGTGGCGATCATGAGGCGTTAAGGTCTGATCTGTTACAATATCAAGGAATATGTGAGTTCGGTCTTAATTTGGAGATCTGATAAAATGTACTTTTTCTATTGCAGCTGTTTTATGAGAATAACTTTAGGATGGCGCAAATGTGCTTCTTGAAGGCTGGCGATTAACATTCTGAAAAAATGGCTCATGCCTATCATCTCCGTGGCAAAGGCCAGACTTCACAGCTTGAAAGGGAGAAGTGTTTAAAGGAAGCTGCCGAGTTATTTAGTTCTATTGGCAAGAAAGTGTTGGCAGCAGAATGCTTCTATGAGATAGCAGATTATAGAACAGCTGGTATATCTTTCTGTTTTCTTGCTTATTTAAACCTGATGTAATAATTCCATTCAATCAATAGTTATCAAAGGCGCAAGGCGCAAAAAAGGCAAGGGCCCGAGAAAAAAAGCGCACTTAAAAAAATTATTTAAAATATATTATATATTGAAAAATAATATTATTTTTCAAATAAAATAAAGAAAAGCTATTATATAACCTTTAATATCATCTAATTAGTACCAAAATGTTCAAAGTCACATACTAAAATCATCAAATACTTAGGAAATGAGCTTCAATAGGTATTGTGGAAGCTTTTATAAGCTCAACCATAATCTTGGAAATAATAATAAAGCAAAAAAAAAAAATCAAAATTGCGCCTCACTTCCTTTATATGCGCCTCAGACAAAAAACTCAAACCCTGCGCCTTGCCTCAAAACTGCGCCTAGGCGCCCCAGGACAGGGTTTTTAACAACTATGATTCAATCTGATCAGGTCAAAAACTAACTTTTAAGAGGGTGAGTTGCATAATATGTATTCGTGATTTGATTATTTTTTAAACCATCTAAATGAATTTTTATAAACAATGTATATTCTTTGCTTTGTTATTTACTTCTTTTTAAGCCATCTAAATATATTAAGTTATTGATGAAGTTCATGGTGTTTGAACATGTTCATGAATGCATTCTTTTTAAACCGCCATCTACTACACACCCACACTGCCACCACTACTAAAAGCACACAAACAGACAATATTAACACCGAAACAACACAAATAAAATCTAACCATACGACCAAAACCTAGTACTAACAGAATACATTCACTTTGAAGTAGTTAGGTGTCAGAGTCAATGGTCCGAGACGGTTGAACTATTGGTTGGAGGGAAGGAATTGAGAGTTTCTTGGTTTGAGAAATTTGGGATTATTAAGAAAAGGTTCTTAGAAAACTTTCCAGTTTATAGCTACATGTCATCAATCTCTTGCCACCCTAAATTTAAATTTTTAAAAGTTGAGACCTGAATTCTTTTTATGCAAAATGACCACCATATGCTACCTTTATATGCAATTCCTCACTTTCGGTTTATAATTTAGTTTTTCTTGGATATTTTAAGCCTTTAAGAACTATATGGCCTACCACGTGTTATGGACCTTTCATGCTGTTATGCATGCAAGCGTACCCATACAATTTTTGAATGTTTTAGCTAACAGTTGAATTGTACCTTTATTGTATGATATTCACATTAGTAATGGAACTTTTGTAACACACAGGTTTTATATACAAAAATGAATATATGTGGGAGAAAGCCGGAAATTGTTTTTATCTTGCAAAATGTTATGAGCTTGCAGTGGAAGAATATGAGAAGGCCGGAGATTTTGCCAAGTGTCTTTCCGCTTGTACCGATGGAAAGTTGTTTGAAATTGGTTTTAAGTTGTTAGGCCGCTATGGAGATTGAGCAGCGCTGGGCAACTGCTTTTAAGTAAAGGAGCCCACTACTATTTTTCTATCAAAGATTTCGAAAGTATGATGAAATATGTACGCTCTTTTTGTGACAAGGGTGAGATGCGGAGTTTCTTAGCTAAAAGGAGGTGCTTTGATGAACTAATATTTCTAGAAAAAGAATGGGGAAACTTTGAAGAAGCTGCAGAGCTCATGCACAAAGGTGCTTGCTACTATTTTTCTATCAAAGATTTGGAAAGTATGATGAAATTTGTACGCTCTTTTTATGACAAGGGTGAGATGCGGAATTTCCTAACTGAAAAGAGGTGCTTTGATGAACTTATATTGCTAGAAAAAGAATGGGGAAACTTTGAAGAAGCTGCAAAAGTTGCAAGACTGAAACCAGATCCTGTGCTTGAAGCCAACCTTCTGCACATGGGTGGACTTCACAGAGAATCATCATTAATAATCTTGTGGCATGTATTTTTAAACTCTTTGATTTTTCAAAACATAGAGGAACCATTTACA
Organism: Smallanthus sonchifolius; assembly: GCA_023525975.1. Lineage (NCBI taxonomy): Eukaryota > Viridiplantae > Streptophyta > Magnoliopsida > Asterales > Asteraceae > Smallanthus > Smallanthus sonchifolius. The sequence continues at coordinate 93,220,254 of CM042029.1, forward strand.
CAGAAGGATGGGTTACTAAAGATGGCTCTTTCAATTGCTAGACTAGACTCTGATGTCTTCTATCGGTTTGTGTGCCAAGAGGCAGAAAGCATGTCTCATGGAGAAACTGTAGAAGAATTATTAGAAAACGGCCTCGAATTCATATATTGCTACAAAGAAAATGCTTTGGATGTGAGTTTCAAACGTGTCAAGACGGCTCATGAGATCAAGAAGATTGAAAAAAATGTGATTGACCTGTTGCGTTCCTTTTTATTTTCCGTAAACCGCCTAAACAAACTTCTATTACTGGATGAAGTTTGCGGTGAGTTTGTAGAGGCTGCAAAGATAAGTAATGAAGATGAGCATTCAATAGAAGCAGCATTGAGCAGACTCTGGTACGTCTTCTTTGGATCTCTTTGGGCTTGTGGGAGAAGAGCTTGGCCGCTGAAGGACTTTAAGCATAAAGCTGAGCTCCTGCGTGATGCAAACTCATATGTGATGGATCATCCCGATTCACAGGATTCTGAGTTGGTTCACACAGAGATGCATGTTTTATCAGGTGAAGAAATCAGCGTATCCCATATGTCGAAGTATTTGAGAGAAACACCAAGAGAAAGAAGCCTTAGAGTACATTTTTGTATTTCCCGAAGAATTCTGGATGTTCACCTAGGATGCCCTTGCGAAGTCTATGCTAGCATTGGGGTTGAAGATGATGAGACGATTAAGCACTTAGAAGGCGAATTAGTGGAAAACGTAGTTTCTGTTGAAGGTTTGATTTACTTTTGGAACTATTGGAAGGAAATGATATGTGAACTAATCAACTGGAGTCAGGGTTGTAAAACCAGTAGAATATATGACTTTATTTTTAATTATTTTGGGGTGAGGAAGTATGATGTCGAGAAGTATGACGGGTATGTCGTGCTGGATGCTGAAGCTCATTGGGTGAAAGCGACACGCCCTATTATGGTTAGGAATGGGTATTTGCACTTAATTCTCGCGCGTCAATTTTCAGCAGCGGTTTCACGATATTGGTGTGGGGAACTACTTTTTGTTGCTGAGAAAGTGTGTCAAAAGTTTCAATCACTTCATGCCTACTCAACTAAGAACAACTTATCCATGCATCAGCAGACTAAAATTCTTATGTGTTTGTTTGAAGTAGTAAAATCAATTCAGAAGTGCAAGTTTCCAAATAGTTGGAAACAGGCTAGTCTGATTGTAGATAAGTATCTTCAACTGTGTGTGGATCGGTTCTTTCTGAATGTCTTTCACATCGATTGGAAACACGCACAGTCAAAGGAAATGCTATGTATGAGGAGGAATGAAACGTTTGTTAACATGCTCAAAGCAGCAATCGAAATTAACAGTAAATCACGGGAACATCTCACATGTGCACAGTTGGGGAGAATAGCAGTGGTCTGTCTAGGACACAAATTGATTGGCTTTAATGCTGATACTGAGGGAAAACTTAGATGCTCATCCCTGCACTGGCGAGACTTATTTAGAACACTGATGAACGGTGAAGATCTGGCTATAAGTTTATATAATATACTGGAAGAGACGTTTTCTGCAAGTTGGCTGAGAGTCGATGACTGTATGTCACCGGCTTGCTTCTTATATCTTATGGATCGACTTCTGATCTTATCATTTCTCTCTCGTGGTTATGTTTTCACAACAAGATCTTCTTGTGTTGAATGGCTTAGTTATGATGGACCGGGAATGAGCTGGAATGGATGTTGTGTTACAAGTTCGGATACCATGAAGAACATCCATCATTCTTTAACTTCATTGGTTAGCGAATTGTTGAATTCCGAGGATGAGTTAATGGAATGGCTCAGAAGGTCAAATGAGCCGGAGTCTTCGTACTCTCTTTTGGTATTGAGATTAACTGTTCTTCTTTCCTTATTCTGTGCAAATTCAGGACTGCACTATGACCATCTGTCTCGTCAGTTGGGGTGTGATTGTTATTCTTCTTTACTGCCGTTTGAGTTCGGCGTGGCACTAATTAATGGTATAAAGGAAGACCATTTAGTCGATGCTGTTGCCGACGCCGTCGCCTGTAAAGAGATAGATAATCCTCTTGTGATTATGAGTTCCAAAGAAGATTTCCCAAATGGCCCATGCCAAAATGCCAAATTTCTCAACTTGGAAAAGCTCGAGTTTGGCCAGGAATCGCTCATAGAAATGTTGTATCGATCTTGAGAAATGCAAGGATGCCGCTACATGTACTGGTGATCATGAGCAACTGATAACAAGCAAACAGGTTTAATAGTGTACTTGATGTATGGTGGCTTTTACTTGCTAAATGTCATTTTGTATGATGGTATCAAACGAGCTCTTGGGCGCTTTTTGTGATGCTGTCTTGTGTAGATGTAGCTAGTGACGTTGTGGATTAACATGCATATTAATTAGTGATCGTTATGTTTCAATTTTCTAGTATTTTCACTTGGGTCTTACAAATATGGTTAAAAAATAAATAATTATATTTTAAGTGAAACAAACAACCAATGTTATTCCAATTTCGTAAAATTTTGAGAAGTGATTTTTTTGATAAAAAGTAGTTGGTACTAATTAATAAATAAGCTCATAATTTTTTAGGAATTTATATAGATATATTTGTAATTTGAAATTAAATTAAAATTAAATAAAAAACTTGTAATAAAAATGATTATAAAACTTTAATTTAAAAAATTCAAAACTCAAATCACCAACCGGATAAGACAACAAGACCCGGTGAAAGACGAAACAAGGGCAGTCTCATGACCACCAAGCTAGTAATTCGTGACGAACCTCCAGGAGGAATGCACTCCCACCGAGATATCTGATAAGGATTGCTTGAGATTGATAATCAATGGTCAAGCAATATTCAACTAATTAAGAAATCAATGAAAGAATGATCTCTGAGTTAGTTAAAGTTGTTGGAGTTTATAAAGAGAAGAGAACAAAATTAGGTATTTAATTTCATAAGCTTTTCAACAATACATGACCCCATTTTATACACTTGACTAACCATTGACTAAATCTATTTTGACTACTGATTGATTGACTTATTAAGACCATATCAATACACTCGCCTTAAGAGGAGCCTTGACCTAAGGATATTAACTCTGCATTCTCCCAGGTTGCATCTTCTGGAAGAGTGGATTGCCACTAAACTAACCATTGAATTAACATCCTATTATGCTTCTTTAACACCCTTTTGTCAAAAACTGCTATAGGGAACCGGACAGCAGTTGGGTCACCAGGAATAACAGAAACAATAGGAGGAACTGCACCATGATGTTGCTTAAGAAGGGACACATGGAAGGTAGGATGTATAGCTGATCCAGGAGGTAATTGTAGAGTGTAAGCCACACATACAATTATAGGAAACCCTAGTCGGTCGCCGCCCCCGTCTCCACCACCGTACACCACCCTGCGTCGTCATTGCCGAGCCACAATTACCGTAAACAAGCACCCAAATTATCTCCCCAACGATCACCATCATCATCACTCTCATTACCAACCCTAGCCGAGCAACACCCTTGCTCTTCTTCGTCTCGCTCCGCCGCCACGACTGTCATCACGGGCACCTTCACCGCTGTTCCCGTCGGCTTATTACCACCATTGAGCACCATCCTCCTGCCGCCATGCACCTGCTACGTTGAAAATAGCCGTGGCTACCTTCTCCGGCCACTCCACCTTCGCCCCCATTGTCCTTCCTGTTCACCATCACCGTCTCACGTCCTCACCACTGTTCCGGCGTCTCTTGCTACACCCGAGACCATCCTCCCAGACGACCACCAACACCACTCCCATTGCTGCCGTCGTTGGTATGAAACCAAAACCCCAATCGGGTTTCTTACAACACAACCGAAAAGAAGTAAAAGAATGAGAGTTGAGGGTTACCATTGTGGGATCACCGCCGTCGCCCCCTCTCCTTGCCGGATCTCTCTCTCTTGATCGTCTCCCTCTATCCTGCCATAAAGCACACACCTAGGCCGAATGGCCTAGGGTTTTCCTCAAACTTGTATTTAAACCTTCCAATGTTTACTTCCTGCGGTTCCTTTAACGTGCGTTTAGATCTCATAATACGCATTAAACGGCTACTCGGGTTCTCAAACTTTTGTTAACAATAGTTTTACATAAAAATCCATACTAGCCATGACACTAAATAAAGATTCGGGTTATCCACTAACCCGAATCGTCAGCTTCTGGATTTTTGGGATGTTACATTGCATTATGCTTATAAATATGCTGCTGATAATACTTTGGAAAGTAGATTTGAATTGAAATTGATATAATTATCTTTTTGTGGATTATCTTATCTTAAAAACCATTTGCAGCTGCTAATAGGATTGTGAATAAAACTTTGAAACATCTGATTCATGTTTGTTCTTTTCCTTGATTTATAATTTGTGTGTGCAACTTCAATACAAAGTGGTTGAGATGAAACTTCTTGCTCAGCAGATAGATCTTCAGGTATTATCCACATTGATAAACTTTAGACTAAAGTGAACATAAATTCATTACAAGTCTACTGATTTGTTGCTAATTCGTTTATTTGTTTCAAATCATATGATTATTTTGTGTGTCACATGATTAACCCCTACCATATACACATAAATATTACCTTTTAAAATATCTAACAAATGTATAATTTTTAGAAAATGAATAATACTTTATTGACAAGGTTCCCTCCTCTTGTCAATATTCCAGGATGAAGAGCAGTTAGATAAAAGTCATCCAGCATGTATGTCTGGCATATTTAATGCGAAGAATATACACAAAAAACTTGAAGCCCTCATTAAGCATGCCAAAGTTAAGCAAACTATTTCATCTTAGACATATGGTAGATTAATAAACTTATGAAAATTTATTTTATTTTTGGTCTCATTTTCTTTAGGCAATGGAAGGTATAAGAGGATATCAGATTATCAAGATCCTTTAAAGTCATACACTGACATGCATTTCTTCAAAATTTACTGATTTTTCTTGAAGGTTTTTTTCTTGTTTTTTTCAGTAGAAATAAAGTGATAAATATTTTTGGATTATGTTTATTAGGTGGATCAGAGTAATAGTGTAATGTTTTTGAACATTCGGTAAGTATCCAACTAATCATCTTCATATTTGCTTACACACATACCAAGCTTCGATCTTCGGATAATTATCCAACTAAACATCATTAATTTGGCCCTACATTTAATTAACTATCCAGATCTCACAATTCTCTACTTCAAATTGTTTGTGAGATGTTTACTTTTCTTGAACTCATTGCAGGCAGAAAACACTTGATTATCGCACCCACTACATCAAATGCAACCTTGTTCAAGGACAATTTTGTGGGGATTTTGTATATGAGGTATACCATTTACAAATAATTGATCCTTTTCGGACATACATTTACACACTGGTTTCTTGTTGTAGTTTATCATATATTCAAGAAACTATCCACCATAATTGTGGTCACTTCCCACTCTCAATATCTCGTATTTAACAGAGGTTTTATATAAAAAGTTATCTAATCACAATGCAAGTAGTTGACACGCTGGAGCAGTCAACCAAGATGACGCATCGATTGGGATGAAGGATGGTGGTCAAACAATGCAAATGAGATAATTGAGATGTGCAAGGCATACGATTAAAATTTATCTCATCACAATGCAAGTAGTTGACACACGGATGTTTATTGTTAAACAATTATGTTTATGACTTATGTTTTCTTATTTGTGTGTTGGTTTATGACTTAATTATATTTTATTATTCATGTTTATGACTTTAATTTTACTTAATTGAGTTATGTAATTCTTATGGTATAGATAGACTACACTGATACTATAAAAAAAACTAACAAAAGTACTATACAAAATATCACGAGAAAATTGATAAACTAATAGAAAAAAATAAGTAACGCTTTGTAAATTGTTGCCGCCGCCGCATCGCAGGTTTGCTACTAGAAAAATGTTTTTGTTCATAATTACATGAATGAAACAAAATTAAATTTTTGGGTGGGATGGCTTGTTTCTCGTTTCAAATACTAGTATAACATTCCCCTCACTTAAAAAAAACATTTAATATTTTAAATATTCGTATTTTAAAAGAGAAATTTTAATATCAAATGGTTCTTGAATTTTTCACATATATCATGATATGGATAAATGAATAGTAGTGTAACCAATATATATCAGTATAAAGTTTTTTTGTACCTAAAGAATAAGCAAGTAATAAACAAATACACCCAAGAAAATTGAAGCTTTTACAATAGATATGATGAAAAAAATTCACGCCATACTCACTTCAGTTTTGTTTCTTGCTTGTATAGCATCGGGTCGCACAGTTTCCATATTGTGAGATGCATCCAATGGCGCACCCATAGCAAGCCGCTCCTCAAGCTCGGCAAACGAAATACGGCAAAAACCAAGAAAATCCGAGGCACTGAGATTGCCATTGTGGTTTGCTTCCGAGGTTACAGATCCATCAAATCCAACATGTGCCACATGCTTTACGTCGGTCGGAAGCCTATTTCCAATTCCATGTCGTCCTTGAACACTAGATCGAACAACGCGATGAAACAAGTTGTGTAACTAATATTAATAATTTATAGTAATGAAGGGGAGTTTAGCCTACCAAGTGATTGAGACAAACTTTTGATGCTCTTGGTGAGCCTTTGAAGGCCAATGGAGACATTAGGCTTTGAAAGTGATGTGAACCTAAAGGAGCTTTTCATCATGTTGTCACTTGAAGTTGGTGCTCCTTCTTCATCTTTTTGATCCTTTGCAATACCAAATGATCTACACACTACAAACACAAAACACATATAAAAAGTTAACGAGATTTAAATAAATATTTAAGCAAATTTGTTATAAGAAAATAGTTGAATTGGCATGAGATTGAGAGAGACTCATATGAGAAGGTTTGATATCTTATTTCGATCTTCTACCATGTTGAACACAAACTGCTACGCTAGCTGCAGACACACAACCGGTGACAAAGGGAAAAGCCACAAGACGTTCCATTCGATCTTTCATCATCGAGACAGGCGAAGGGATAATGGAGATGGTGGTAGTAGTGGCTGCCTCAAAACTTGTAATAAAAATTGTAAGTATAGCGTTGAGTTAGTTATAGAAGTAAATGGTTGAAGATGCTTTGTAAAGAAGATATCATGATTCTACTTGTAATGACAACTCCATCATCTTTTGGAGTCCATATTTGAATTCAATATCTTTTGTTTGGTAGAGACAATAAATTATTAGAGGCCCTCCTAATCATAAGTATTACATTCTCAAGTATTACATAAAATAGAGCCGGCCATGCCCATATCAGCAAACCAACAACACAACACCCTCTAACGGTCACAACTTCAGGGTTTTAGATTCGTTCACTCACCTATCTCTGTTTCAGATCTCAATCGTGAGACTTCATTTCAAAAATGGTGAGTACATTGTCGGTCGCTGGTAATCGTTTTAGTTCGCCGGTCTTCGTTTCTGTTCAACAAACGTCTAGCTCGCCGTTCCAATTTTACGGTTCATTTCATCTCCGGCCGGTCCGACCTCCGAGTCACTACAGGACCGTTTTAACATACATAGCCGGACCGCCCTGACCATCGGTTCCTGGTCCGACCGTCCGGTTCGGTTTTTAAAACACTACTTGGATGTGAAATGTGAGACTGTTCTCAAATAATTAATGCGTTTTTATTTATTTTTAGAATTAATTATGCAGATGTATTTTTAGATGAATTAACAGGTATACCACCCAAGAGAGAAGTAGAATTCAAAATCAATCTTGTCCCGGTAACATCACCGATTACCAAAGCTCCACATCGATTAGCTCCTACAGAAATGAAAGAATTGAAAAATCAATTGGATGAATTACCAGAGAAAGGATTCATTCGCCAAAGTTCATCTCCTTGGGATGCTCCAATTTTTTCCGTTAAAAAGAAAGATGATACAATGTGGATGTGCATTGGCTACCGGGAGTTAAATAAAGTAACGATTAAGAATCGTTATCCACTTCACATAATTGATGATCTATTCGATCAGTTACAAGATGCTTGTTATTTTTCTAAAATAGATCTTCGATCGGGGTATCATAAACTGAAAGTTCAAGAAAAAGACATTCCTAAAATTGATTTCTGAACTAGATATGAACATTATGAGTTCACGGTTATGCCGTTTGAACTTACCACATTTATGGACATGATGAATCGTATCTGTAAACCGTATCTAGATAAATATGTTATCGTTTTCATTGATGATATACTTATTTACTCTAGAAATGTGTAAGATCATGGAAGTCATCTCAGAACGGTACTCAAACATTCGAGAAAAGAGAAATTGTATGTTAAATGATCTAAATGTGAATTTTGGCTTAGAGAAGTATAATTTCTGGTTCATATAGTGAATGTCGAATGTATTCAAATAGACCCATCCAAGATTGAAGCTATATCTAGATGGGAAACCCCAAAATCTCTAACAGAAGTCCGTAGTTTCTTGGGTCTTGTAGGATACTACAGACGATTCATTCATGTTTTTCTTAAAGATTACAGTTCCACTGACTACCTTAAGTACGCAATGAAGGAGTATATAACAGGTTTGAGTCTAGCCGTCAGAAGCGTGTTTTTTCACATAAAATGTGTGTCTAAAAAGCGTTCCCTGGTTTTCTTGTTTCCTTGGTTCACTTTTGAACCTTCCTTTATATATATACTACCTTAGAACCCCGTGATTCTTAACTTTTTATGTATATATTTTACATGTATAAAAATGTATTATATATACGAAGGATAGAAAACAAAACTCAAAATATATGAAAATTAATATATAATTGGGTTTCAAGTATACGTTAATTAATATTTAGTGCAATTTGACTTTTTTACTATTTGATTCAAAATAAAAGTTACATAATTATATTTAAAAATTTTTATAATAAGAGATAATTTAAAATAATGTGTTTTATTAGTATAATTAGTATTTTTTTAAAGATATATTATTATTAAAGTATGCAGGTGTATTTAATAAGAGAGAGAGATGAGAAAAAATGATGAGAATGGATATGGAGACGACACGTGATATTTAAAAACCTTTATTTATTATATAGTATATATAGGGGAGGGTTCCAGAGAAAACCACATAATTAGGCGAAAACCGAGAAAACCACTAAAAAAACCAATTTTAACCAATAATATAATAATATTTATTTTTTATTTTATTTTTATTTTTTTATAAGAGTATCAATGTAATATTACACATTTTTACCAAAAAAATTATTTAAATATTGGCTTACGTATACGTAACTCATAGTGTTACCTATAAGTAAACAGAAAACAAAAAAATTGCGATTACGTATAAGTAACCCATAGTATTACACATTGTTTGAGTGGTTTTCTCGATTTTCGCCTAACTTTGTGGTTTTCTCTTGATCCTTCCCATATATATATATATAGGGTTAGATTATAGTAAAAAGGGTTTTAAAAATAAGAAGGGTAAGAAGCATTCTAAGCTTGACATGTGTCATTTTATTGTTTTTAAAGGGAGGGTATGATGGTCGATGTGTAATATACCAGGTCAATATGTAATACACCAGATCAATGTGTAATACACCATGTCAATGTGTAATACAGGGTCTGATATTACACAATGATCAGACATGATATTACACAATGAACTAATATTACACAATGAGCATATTACACAATAACCTGACATATTTGAGCGAATTACACAATAATGAGCAAATTACACAATAAGCTGGAAAACGTAAAACACACTGATGAAAACATATAACACAATGATGAAAAATATTTGACACAAGGAACTTGTATTACACAATGACCTGACTAATTACACAATGACCAGACGTGGTATTACACGATGAACTAAACGTAAAACACAATGACAAATACATATAACATAATGAACTTGTAATACACATTGAACTTGTATTACACAATGAATTTGTATTACACAATGAACTTGTATTACACGATGAACTTGTATTACACAATGACCTGACTAATTACACAATGAGCTGAAAAACATAAAACACAATGATAAATACATATAACACAATGAACTTGTATTACACATTGAACTTGTATTACACAATGAACTTGTATTACACGATGAACTTGTATCACATAATGACCTGACTAATTACACAATGAGCTGAAAAACGTAAAACACAATGATAAATACATATAACACAATGAACTTGTATTACACATTAAACTTGTATTACACAATGAACTTGTATTACACAATGAACTTGTATTACACAATGACCTGACTAATTACACAATGAGCTGAAAAACGTAAAATAAAATGATAAATACATATAATACAATGAACTTGTATTACACATTGAACTTGTATTACATAATGAACTTGTATTACACGATGAAATTGTATTACACAATGACCTGATTAATTACACAATGAGCTGAAAAACGTAAAACACAATGATAAATACATATAACACAATGAACTTGTATTACACATTGAACTTGTATTACAGAATGAACTTGAATTACATAATGAGCTGAAAAACGTAAAAAAAATTTTCTTTTTTGTTTATAACGACACTATACTCGTTTTAAAGATAAAAACACGCTCGTTTTTATGGTGTATTTTTTTTGAAAAAATAATGTCGTATGTAAAAGTTATAAACGTTTAAAAATGAGGAGCGACTTGATAAAAAGTCAACAAAAGTGACCAAGACTAAAATACTCTTCCAACAACTTTTTCTCCTACAATTTAATCTCAACCATTAAATCTTTTCTACAATTTGATTTAATGGGTCTAAATCCTTCTCACCCTTCTTAGAATTAGAATCTTTTTTACTTGAACCTAATCATATATATATATATATATATACATATATATAATGTTTTTGTTCATAATTACATGAATGAAACAAAATTAAATTTTTGGGTGGGTTGGCTTGTTTCTCGTTTCAAATACTTGTATAACATTACCCTCACTAAAAAAACATCTAATATTTTAAATATTCCTATTTCAAAAGTGTGATTTTAATATCACATGGTTCTTGAATTTTTCACCTATATCATGATGTTGATCATTGAATAGTAGTGTAACAAATATATATCAGTATGAAGTTTTTTAGTACCTAAAGAACAACCAAGTAATAAACAAATACACGAAAGAAAATTGTAGCTTTTACAATAGATATGATCAAAAATTTCACGCCATACTCACTTCAGTTTTGTTTCTTGCTTGTGTAGCATCGGCTCGCACAGTTTCTATATTGTGAGATGCATCCAATGGCGCACACATAGCAAGCCGCTCCTCAAGCTCGGCGATCGAAATAGGGCAAAAACCAAGAAAATCCGAGGCACTGAGATTGCCATTGTGGTTTGCTTCCGAGGTTACAGATCCATCAAATCCAACATGTGCCACATGCTTTACGTCGGTCGGAAGCCCTATTTCCATTTCCATTTCTATTTCCATGTCGTCCTTGAACACTAGATCGAACAACGATTATGATACGAGTTGTGTAACTAATATTAATAATTTACCGTAACGAGGGGGAGTTTAGCTTACCAAGTGATTGAGACAAACTTTTGATGCTCTTGGTGAGCCTTTGAAGACCAATGGAGACATTAGGCTTTGAAAGTGATGTGAACCTAAATGAGCTTTTCATCATGTTGTCACTTGAAGTTGGTGCTCCTTCTTCATCTTTTTGATCCTTTGGAATAACAAATGATCTACAAACTACAAACACAAAAAACATATAAAAAGTTAAAATGAGATTTAAAAAAATATTTAAGCAAATTTGTTACAAGAAAATATTTGAATTGGCATGAGATTGAGAGAGACTCATATGAGAAGGGTTGATATCTTCTTTCGATCTTCTACCATGTTGAACACAAACCACTACACTAGCTGCAGAGACACAACCGGTGACAAAAGGAAAAGCCACAAGACGTTCCATTCGATCTTTCATCATCGAGACAGGCGAAGGGATAATGGAGATGGTGGTAGTAGTGGCTGCCTCAAATTTTGTAATAGAAATTGTAAGTATAGCGTTGAGTTAGTTATAGAAGTAAAAGGTTGAAGATGCTTTGTAAATAAGATATCATGATTCTACTTGTAATGACAACTCCATCATCTTTTGGAGTCCATATTTGAATTCAATTTCTTTTGTTTGGTAGAGATAATAATTTATTTGAGGCCCTCCTAATCTCAAGTATTACATAACATATAATATAATATATCACATACAATATTGATAATCATTTGATCTCTACTTTGACATATAATATAATATATCAAGTAAAATATTGATTATTATTTGATCCATAACGTGTGTATTTTTTTAATTGAACTTGATATAAATGACAGAATGGTGGAATGGTTTGCACATAGGTAATCCACCTATCGCCATAAGGAAAAGTGTCCAAACTAGATAGGTTAGATGGTTAAAATGTATTTAAAAATAATTCAAAATATTAACTAGAAACTATATAATCAGAACTCTTGAAATGAAAGGCACAATAAAATATGTGCTTTTTCAAATAGTTTTCGGTGGAGCTTTTTGTGTATTGTATTCTTGAAAAAAAAGTAAAGCAAATTGTGAAAGTGGAGTCTACCACAACCACCGAAGAGTCTTTCACCAGCAATCCATGATCATTGGTTATCAATTTCAGTGTATTGATATACTTGTCAAAATTGGATATGCTCATGCATTTAAATCAAAGAAATAAGACAATTTAATTAAAACAAGAAAATTAGTCCCGCGCTCCGCTGTGAGAGGCGAACCTTAAACGATTTAGGCGTTGACATTAATGTGGCTTAACACAAAAAGGAAACATGGTTAAGTACATAGAAGAAACGTATCAAGTTACGACGACTCGGCTGTGGATATCGAAACATAGATAAAAGGCAGTTATATAATAGTACCATTGTTTTTCAGATTTAAAAGGCAGTTTAAAAAATCTAAGGAGGTTAAAATAATATTTTATAAAGTTAGGTGTAAGTTTTACTAATTCACCAAAGATGGGGGGAGAAGTGGTGTGGCATTCACCACCGACACTTCTCAATAAGAGGGTGTTTGGGAGTGTGGTAGGAAAGTGATTATTAACTTATTAGCTTTTTAAAAAGCCAATAAGTCAATACGTCATCAGTGGCGGGTCCAAAATTTTTTTTGATGGGTGTCGGAATTTTTCGGAGTCCAGATGTCTATCACTCGGTTACGAATTTTTCGAACCTGGTCGGGTCGGGTAAAAAATAATACCAAATTAAGTTAAAAAATACATAATAAATATAAAACATCCTTATAATTGTCATCTACGGGTTTTTATTCTTATATAAACGAACATGTAACTAACTATGCTACTTGGATAATCATCAACATAGTTATTAAACCATTTAAAAGCGAAGATATATAAAAAACCTTTTTTAAAAGCAAACAACCATATATATATATATAAAAACCCAACTTTTAACCAATTATAAAGTATATAAAAATATTTACAAGTAAAAATTAAAGAACTAAAATAATAAGTTTTGGAAAAACAAAATAATAAAAGTTTTTCTTGGGAAAGAAGAACACAGGTACACTTTGAAAAACCAAATCAAAATTGATAGCATTGAACGAAGATGAATTTAAAAGTATCCGTAAAATGCTTCTCCATTCTATAGTCAAAATGATACTCTATTCCCCCCTCTCCCTCTAGTTCATTCATCTTCTCTATAATGATACAAAATCACACTCTATTCCTCCATCTCTCTCTCTCTCTCTAATCTCTCTATTCATTCACCTTCTTCACAATAATAAAAAAATACTACTCTCTTTCTCTTCTAACAACAAAAAATACATCATCACCAACATCATAGCACCACCGGCAGCAACACCATTGCTTCTGAAATGGGATGAAGATGAGAAAAATAATGGGTATTGGGTTAATTCTTTGGTGTCTATGGTTTCAAATTTTTTCATGGGTGTCGGTTTCAAAAATACATGGGTGTCGAAGTCAAAAATCATGGATGTCGCTCGGGTTACGCTTATATACGTTACACATAAATAATCTTTTATGGGTGTCGGTTGACACCCATCCCGACACCCAAGGTCCGCCCCTGCACGTCATCCAAAAGCCAGGATTTCTTGGCTTTTGAGAATGACTTATTGGTTTTTTAAAAAGTTACTAAGTCAATAAACACTTTCCCACCACACTATAACGAGCACAATGAAATCAATTCCCATAAATTTTGTAGGTAATCTCATTTTATCACATTTTATGTCATTTTTTAACATTATAACGTATGTCTATTGTGTATCACTACGAATCGTAAACTTATACCTCATAATGTAGTACTATTTTCTTAAAAACAGGTTATATAACAGCTTTGTGAGCTCGAAATGTAATATGACCCATTTGTTGTAAAAGAATCTGGTTCAAAGTACAAAACAATGTTCGGTGTTGTTAAGCATATATAGCCCTCCTACATGAAACATATCGTTCTATAACTTTCTACATAATAGAACCAGTTTTCAACTTCCAACCGGCTCTTACTCTTTCAAATATAGTGTGGTTTAGAAGTACCAACCGGTCTCACTTAAAAAGTATCTATCAAATCAAAGCTAATTTTTGTAAGGAACCGGGATACGGTAATAAAATCCAATTTTCTTTAGTATAAGACGAGTACGTTCTACTCCAGTGTCTGAACCTTAAATTTATAACTTTGGCAATGTTTTTACTCATATGCACGTTCTCGTATTTGTCTTTCACCTTCTTTAAAAAAACATTGGTATGTTTTTACTTAATTTTAAATCATCAAATAACGGTACTAGTTTGTGACAATCCGACTTTTCATGTTAACTCCGTTAACAATTCCGTTAAATTTCCTATTAAATCCTAATCCGGTTAACCTAATCCTAAACCTCAGGGACTTGTTCTGTCATTTGTTAATCTTGAAATGCAAGGACCAAAGCTGTAATTAACCCAAAGTTAAATTATGTTGACCCTGAAAGTCAAAATCAAGAGTTTTGTTCCTGTTTGACTTTTGAAAGTCAAAGGCGCAACCAATAATTCAAAAATTCGAATCCAAAAGCCGATTTCTACTCAAATTCGTAACTGAAGCACACCTTATTGCAACAAACGATCACCATTATCGTTTTAATCATCCTCATTACGTGCAATTAATCGCAATTATGTGTAATGAGCCCGTAACCGTCGACCATGATTGCATCATTATCAAATTCGTTCGGTTCTGTTTTTATTCTTGCAAATCGATCCCCTGCACACACTCGACGAACATCTCAGAAGGTTTTCCACTCAGCAATTTAATCGGAATCGCACCAGAAGTCGTCGGAGGCCAACCCATTCTCAGTCGGCAATTGCTTTCACTCGAACCCCATCAATCCGTGCATCAGTCGGTAATTCCTTGCACCCACAGATTCGTTTTTACATATAGAGTAAAATCCCTATGATAATCTGGGCTTTCATTATCGAATTTAACCTGAATCAAAATCTAGGGTTCATATGTTTTCGGTTTTGTCGAACCCTATCAATTCGATAACTGTTAATGGAATTAATCGGATCCTCAGACTCGTCTTGAGGCCTAGATTGAAAGCCCTATCAAAACAAGGGCTTATAACTTCGAATTGGTCATGATCTTGATTCTAGGGTTCATCCATATCGCGATTTGGGGGTTTCGACCCTAAACCCAATCTATATCGAATTAAAATACATCAACAGTTTCGCAATCTCGTATTCATTGAAAACCCTCTATCAATTTCACCTTTTAACATCGAATTTGATAGATTTGATTTCATATTCAAAGCTAGGGTTTCGAATTTTAAAACTGAAATTAAGCGACCTTATACGAAACAATTTTGCAATTAAACTTACCCGAATGCTCGAAATACACTGATGAACAAAACCCCTATACCTGCTGGTTCAATCGAAGTCGAAATTGATCGATTTGGGGTTGGTTTGGTCACGGGTTCGAAAGGGAGGAAGAACTCAGGGAGTTTGATGATTAAAACCATTTTGGTCGGGTCCATATCGCGATTACCCTAGCGGGTGGGATTGGTTAGGTGTATGTGCTCATGGGGAGGAGACCCGGGTTCGAATCCTCCTCCCCATTTTTCTTTTTAATTGATATTTTATTGATGTTTTAGATTTAAAAACAATTTCCACTATTATTATAATATTATATTAAGATGTTTAAACCGGGAAAATCACCCGTGGACTCGGGATTGATTTTATGAACCATTTTTATTATTATTTCTTGCTTTTATAATAATATAATTAACTCGCAAATTTGTATAAAATATATATTATATTATTTTTAAAACCGTGACTCTTGTTAAAATAATATAATTAGATATATTATTTCCGTCACGTTTCTAATTTTTGTGAAACGCTTCAAACTAATAAATAATATAACCATCTATAGTATTTACTCACGTTTGCATCCTTGAATAAAAATAATAGATTTATTATTTTATCACGCAATTTAATTATTGTGTTATTTCGCTAAACTTAAAAATAATATAATAAATTATATTATTTCGAATATATTTATTATATATTATTTGTTTTTCATCGCGAAACGCATTCATCCTAATTTAGGAATCTGAATTCCCGTACACTCGTTCGGTTACCCGTTAATCCTTAGAATGTCTAAAGACGTTCTAATCTTTCATGTGCCGTCACAAATCCCAATGAGTCCCTAATTGTTGTTTGTAATTCTAGGTCATACGTAAGCCGTTGCAGGCTATCACTTGTGTACCAAGTCTATTACTTGTGTGATTACTTACTACGCCATCAGATGAGTTTTCACGGCCCCTTTTACTGTTTTAATTTGGGGGAGAAAACATGATTCAACTATTTTGAAATTATTATAATTCATATGTTATCAATGTTAAAGCTAAGCGTAACACGCTATCACTGAAAGTCCTCAACACATATCAGACCGTTAATATGGATCTTAGCGAGGTAATGTTTAGTAGTACTACTGGGTTTGACAAATCCCACCCGCGTTAGTCGCGCTAACTCGACTTGAGGTCGAACGGGTGAAATGTTAGCCTACTCACATCGCCAGAGTTGATAGACCTGGCAAGAGGCAAATAAACAAACAGTCAGCTTCAGTTGCGAGCACTTAAATTAAACATGAAACGTAGGTTAGCTACCTATAGATGCATACTTAATATACAATAATCTGGTAACGTTTACTTATATATTAAAACCTGTGAACTCACCAACCTCATGTTGACATTTTTTCTTACGTGTTTTCTCAGGTCGTTAAGATAAGGCACATGTGCACATATAGGACATGCATGGAGTCCTACTTTTGAATTGTGTTTTATATTATGTTTGGACTGGACTTTTTTTTTGGGCGCGTTTGTTTTGTGCATTTACTTTCTTTATACGCTTCCGCATTAACTCTGATTGATATGATATTTTCACTTGAGTCCCATATAGAGTCGTTCAATGTAACTAATGACTGAGATCCTGGTTTGTCACTTCCCAAACGGTAAAACTCCGTTAGTTGAAATTGGGGGTGTGACATAGTTGAACTTTAATCCTTTTGTGACATATGTACTACACAGAGCCGGTCCCGAGGATTCGAATGCCCTACACGAGCCGCAAAAAAAATGCCCATAACTAAATATATAATTTTGAAAACTAATTTTTTTAACGACAATTAACGTTATAGCATAGACATAACAAAATCATAGTATCAGAATGACATACCGTAAAATCTAACCGATGATTTATGAAGCTCGCCTAGCATTATTCGCTGCAAATTCTTTAATTACCTCTTCACAGTTTATACTTTGTAACCTTTCGTTCTCGATAGCAATTATCGCTAATCCGTTAAGCCTTTCTTGGGACATAGTGCACCGCAAGTAAAATTTCAATAACTTTAATTAAAAAAAACTCCTTTCTCGACTCCGTCCACCCTCAACGGCATCGCCCGACCCGTTTCGAGTGACCCAATGCCATCCGTCTTGGGGTTGTCCAGCGGGATTCGTCTTTCAAGACCCAAACAGGTGGACTTCTTCCAGCGCTTCATGTTTATGCCCTTTATCCCTTCCTACTCAACTCATCCTGGCTTTTCTCTTCAACGCGTTTTCTCCTTCTCCCTCGATCGCTGGTTTCTACTTATTCTCTCTTCCATTTATTGTCTATGTTTACTTGCAACTGATTAGTTTCCCTTTTGAATTGAACTCAAATATGATCTTTTATTAAAGCAGAAGCATATCCAATCACAATCTCTTTTGTTACACAAGCACTGAGCAAGTTTTTGTATTTAGGAATCATGAATCTTTGTTTTGACCTGATTACAAACTTGATGCAGGTTTGGGACTGTGCTTGGTCAGTTTTTTTTAATGACAACGCCTAGATATTCTAAGATAATTGGGTTTTTACGGGGCAACACCTAGAACATCTAGGGCAGCCCACCACAGGAGGAACCTCCCAATTGGGTAAACCCCCTGACCTGGCCATAGACCCCTTTTTTGCTGTTGCCAGGATTCGAAC
Source organism: Smallanthus sonchifolius (assembly GCA_023525975.1). Lineage (NCBI taxonomy): Eukaryota > Viridiplantae > Streptophyta > Magnoliopsida > Asterales > Asteraceae > Smallanthus > Smallanthus sonchifolius. Next base: position 93,238,714 of record CM042029.1, read on the forward strand.
CCAAGACCTCCACTATGGGAAGTCTTGGGGCTACCATTGCACCAAATGGCCAACGATGCTTGATCAGTTTAATGTACAAAAGCTGGCATCAAGTATCAAGAAAAATGAACCTACTCATCAATCTCCATGGTTTCAAAGCATTGCCAGACATCTCAGTGATAAGTCTTTGTATGCCATTGATTTCTGCTCTGAATTGTTCCTCACACCTGATGATTCTCTTCTTCTAAGCTTAGAATCTTACGGTGATGATGACTACAAGACACCTAGGAAAAAAACAGTTTTTCATCACAAGGCAATGATGTCATGTAATTGTGCTTATCCTGTTACAGATGCTACTTGTTTTAGTTCCCTTACACTAGGGGTGTTCATTTTACCCGAAACCCGAATACCGAACCCGACCCAAATTAACCCGAACCCGATTAAGATGGAACCCGAACAACCCGAACCCGTTTAAGATGGAACCCAAACCCGAAGGTAGTATTCGGTTTGGTAATTGGGTTAAAAAAAGGTTAATCGGGTTAACCCGATTAACCCGAATAATAATAAAAAGGTATTTTATTATTAATATTTATTTGTAATCTTAGCTCAGTATACATCTAACCATTTTTAATGCTTATTTTATTTCACTTTTTTTTAAATTATGATTGAAAACGTACGAGCGGACATGAATGTGAGAATTTGAATAGTGAACATTGTTAACGAGTTTGTTGGTTGATACGATTAGTCTTTTTTTTAGTTTATATTATTGGTTGATACACTTTGATTTTTTGATTATTTTATTTGGTGTTTTTTTAGTTAATATGTGTTTAGTGCATGAGTTTGAATGAAAAATCATATTGAGAAGGTTTTTATTTGACATTCTATGCTTAGTATTTAATAAATATAATGTTAAGTTAAATAATAAAGTATGTGTTGCAACTTGTATTTAGAAACCCGAATACCGATTAACCCGACCCGAATAAACCCGAAACCGAATAACCCGAAATCAATTAACCCGAATCTTATTTGGGTCGGTAAACGGGTAGGATTCTTATAACAAAAAACCCGATTAACCCGAACCGAATAACCCGAAACCCGATTAAAAAACCCGATGAACACCCCTACCTTACACTTTCTTAATGCTCATATTGATGACTAATAGCTCATTGCAACACTGGAAATGAGTGAAAAATATTAGTGGCCTCCATCAATTGACACTAACAATTTAAAATCACTAAATTAGGGCTAACCATTAAGTCATTAACAATTTTATATTAAAAAGTTAGGCACAACATTCAACAAAAACCCCAATTATAAATTATAGAAGACTAAATTACAGAAAACAACCTTTAAGTATATACTAAATTACACTCGCCGACCTTTATCTTCAATAATTACGCTAGACACCCTTTATTTAAATGGTTTGTATCAAGTTATAACCTTTAGACAAACAGAGGTTAGATTTTTCAGTTAATTTTTTTATAAACGATCAAATTACCCTTCCTATTATAAAATTAAAAAAAATAAAAAAAAAATCAAAAGCATTGCGGGCCTCATCCATTATGCCTTCTTCCTAAACAAAAACCCAAAACCTACAAATCAAATTCTCATACTTCAAAAATCTTACATTTAGTTAGCAAAATTCAAATCCAAAATGAAACCGATGGGTGTTTGGCGGGCAGTCCAAATCCAAAATGACCAATAACCCAATTGGTGGGCAAAAATCCAAATCCAAAAATTCAGAAGCTTCGACCGAAATACAGAAGTTTACAATCGGCCAATAACCCAAATCGTTTGTAAGCTTCAACCGAATATAGAAGCTTACAATCGGTGGGCAAAATCCCAATCCAAAATGAAATTGATTCAATTGGAAACCAAATTAGGGTTGGATGTGTTGAGCAGAGAGGAATGTCGGAGAACAGAGAGGTAGGTAGAGGGGGTTCGGTTGTTCCAGCCGGCCGACGGTGGGAGGGCGATGGTATGTGTCTGTGTAGACGATGGAAAGGAGATGGAGAGAGAGAGAGAGTAAGAGGAGACGAGGGTAGGAAGAGAGGCCAAAAACTTATCGGTGAAGAGTTGAAGGGACGGGCGGGTGGTGGTTAATTTGTTAATCCCGGTTGATGACTGTGGTGGTATTGCTTTTACTTGTTACAGAGCTTGAGAGAGTAATATATATATATACACACACACATATATATATATATATATATATATATATTAATTTGTTAATATAAAAATGAAGGGTAAATTAATCATTTACATGTCATTTAACTGAAAAATCTAACGTCGGTTAGTCTAAAGGTTATAACTTGATACAAACCATATAAATAAAGGGTGTCCAGTGTAATTAATGAAGATTAAGGTATACAGGTGTAATTTGGTATATACCTAAATGTTGTTTTCTGTAATTTAGTCATTATAAAATTAGGGCTCAATTCAAATTCAATCTACTCAATCTAATAAAATTACCTTAACTAAAGAGTGGAAGGATTCATCATTCAAGAAGGAGCCGGAGGTGGAGGCCTGGAGGGCGTTAGGGTGGCGGCAAGAAGGTGGTGGAGGCCGGCGGCAGCCGGTGGAGGGCCTGGAGGCAGCGGCGTCGATCAGGTTGGTGGAGGCCGGAGGGCTGCCTGGAACGTATTTTTTTTAAGCCCAAGCCACAATATACAAATTGTCGGGTTGGATTGGATTCAAGGCCTAAACTAAACACATTTAATATTTTTAACTTATTTTTAAAAAAAGTCCAATTGTTTTAAAAAAGCCTAAAAAATTACTTTTTTAAAAAGGCCTAATAAATATTTTTTTAAAGCCTATATTTTTTTTGGGCCTCATGAAATGTTAGGCCCACTACTGGGCCGGCCCTCTACTGGGCCGGCCCTCTACTGGGCCGGCCCTGGTACTACATTTTTGTTATTATTACATAAGGAATATGGTTGACGGAGTGACAACGGGTACAACGGGTGAAAAATGGAAGATCAAGAACGATACTTTGAGGTTTATTCTTTTACTTCTAGTTTGAAGTTTGATTATTTTGCAAACGTTGGTATGTTCTTACCTCATTTTTAATTTAATACATAACTATAGTTGATGTGAAAAACAGTGGTATTATTCGATTCAAACAAAAAACAAAGAGAAAACATGTGACATCCGGGCTCTCGTACCAACAATATTGTCCACTTTGCCCATAAGAGCTTACAGATTTGTTTTTGGTTGCCCGAGTGAAAACTTCCATGGGTCACCCATCCCTGGATTACTCCCACCCGAGAACGCTTAACAGTGGAGTCCTCCTCTCATCCACTACATTAAGCCCCCAAAATGCGTTGGTATTTGAGACGGTGCATTCCTTATGAATCAAAAATCTCTTTTGGCCACGGCCGATGTAGGATTTGCCTAGAGTATTACAATGGGCTATGTTAATCTTCTTTGTATCGTTACAATTAATTGTGACACACTGAATTACCGAATTACTGAATATTGACACCCTAGGCAAATCCCACATCGGTCGTGGACATGAGAGATCCTTGGTTCATAAGTAAAGGTCCTGACTCTTACATCAACAACGCGTTTTGGGCTTAATGGTAGAGGATGAGAGGAGAACTCCACAAGGCGGATGTAACAAAACAAGACCAAACGACATCAACTAAACTCTAAAAAAGAACAGGTCAAAGAACTGTAATACACTCGGCCAATAGTGTCGGTAACCAAAGAACAACTCCGACCAGAAGTGTAATAAATGGTGTTGCAAACAAGAACAAAGGAAACCTTGATCGTGATCATGAAAGGGCCGAATACGACGGCAATAAGTAAGACACAACACATCCCAACGGTAGGGACAAAAATTATCGTACCTAAGAAAGGAATCCTCCATCGCGATCATGAAAGGGGAAGTAGCAGAGCAAGGAGGAAGCTTTAAATGGGTTTGGACCAGGCCCAACTTCTTGGGCTGAAACAAGCTCACACGGGAATGGAGCCCAATCTGCAAAAAAAGAGAGGATAAAATGAGAAAAAAGAATAGAAAAAGCCCAATAAATTGATAATTTTTAACATCATTCCTCAATTTAATGGGCAAATATCTAATTTAATGGGCAAATATATCAAAGATGTGTAAAGATTTGCACAAAAAATTGTGTTAGTTTATCAATAATCATTTGGTAAATATATCTACTAATTGATTTTTTGATTCAGTTGAAAGAATTTTTATAACTCATGAGGAGAATTTTTCTCTAGAAAAAAATAGGTCAATTTCAAAATGTTTTGTCTTGTCATTAAAGACATGATTTGCAGAAATTGAGATGGCAACACTGTTATCGCACATTAAAGGTACGAGAAGGGGATTTCTACTTTTAATTGTTTTAATATGTTCACGAACACATGACACGATATTCCGCTTCAATCGTGACACTATTTAGTGTTTTTTACTTTTCCAAGAGATAAGGTTATTGCTTAAGAAGATGCAATAGCCCATGACAGATCTTCTAGATCCGACACACTTACCCCAACCTTAGTCGGAGTAGGCTGTAAGATTAAAAATCGTACCTTTTTTAGAAGAGAAGGCCTTTTCCCGGAGAAGCCCTCACGTATCTTAATAATCGAAGATAAATTTGAAAATGACACCAAGATGGATTAAGAGCCCACACCCTAAGACATTACCGCCAATCATGAATGGAAGGGAATTATGTTTAATGGACTAAGGGTCATTAAACAATTTGGAGGAGCAGGAAAATTACTTGTAAAAGACCAATGGGACTATGTGGCCATGTGTTTAGGTTACCCAGCAGAGTATGGAACTGAGATTGAAGCAATATATGTTGAATATCTACAACTAGTAGATATATATTATAAAACATCAAAAAAGATGGAAAAGATTGCTGATGAGTAAACCATAGTATGGAAGGGAAATAAGATCGAATTATCAGTTGATACATATGACAAGTTCATCGAGTTTATGAAGATAATACACGACAAGCACACTGCAATGAGGTACAAGTAACTATTAACCAGTAAGTTTAATGAAGTAATAGTATGGTTCCATGAAGACTACCTCAAGTACGATCTTGAAGCACCCATACCTTCGGAAATTGGAGAAAACAAAGTATGTTTGTTTGATTTATATATGTTGATAGAAGGAATGGGTAGCCATAAACCCCCGAGTGAAGTGGCAATGAGTTTTGGATTCCCAAAAGGATTGAAACTTAGATTCAAATGAATCTACGAAAGGTACCTAAGCCTAATAGATTCATATTACAAGATTATGGTTGATGACCATGGAAGATAACAACAAGGAACACATACAAGGGAGACTACAAAGGATGCTGAGGATGATACTGGGCTACCACGAACGAGTGGTGTCGTAGGCAAAGGGTCAAGAGGTGACCAAGTTTCATCAGGTGAAAATGAAACAACAATAGATTTGGAGATTGTTCGAGGTGTTGGAAAAAATTTAGTGAAAATGTTTTTTTCATTAATTTTGGACGTAAATAATTGTATTTATATCTGCGTTATATAAATAATTATTTATGGGTTTGTGTTCTATGTTGTGAGAGTATCATAACGAACCAAAAACACGTCCAAAACGGAGTGAAGATGAATGAGACATCGATACTCGAAGTTGAGTGGTTGGAATGGAAAATGTGATACTTGGATGATTCTAGTAGAAATTTGAGGGATCTTATGATTTAATGCTAACAAATAATTTGTCATAAAACATTATGAGTGTTTTAATTTTGACACTTAATTTCTTGTCATGAACCATATGGTGGTTTTGGTTTTGTCTCATAAATTCATATTAAACTCTTTTTATTTGTGTTTAATACAAATTAAAATATAGAGTTATGTTATATTAGTTTAGTATTAAAAACGAAGTCTTTTTAAAAATAATGATAAAGACATGGAGAAAAGAGGAAAAAATCTAGAAAATTAGTTCCAACATAATTTAGAGATGAAACTCTCTAATTCTTCCACTATCACCAACTTCATATTTTTCCTACCATTTCTAACACTATAACCCGGTGCTACCTCGTGCGCAAGAGCTATTCCCGGAAGTACACACCGCTTCGGCTGTTGTACCCTGGGAGACAGACGTGTTCGTGCAAGAGGAGACACGAAATCTGTTTTAAGGGCCCCGTGTTAAACACGATCCTCAGCCAAAACCGTTCAATATTCTGTGTGTTCATTGTTGCAGTCAAGAACAGAGTAGATGACTCGGCTAGTCGAAGACGTTGGAGTCAAGAATATCATTCAAGACTACGGTTTGAATAATCTTAATTAGATATTTTTGTAATTTATCTTTATATTTGTTCGTATTTGTATAACGGTATTGTACTGATGCATTTCCCATGAATAACGAGCGTATTGTTATTATTATTTTAATAAAATTGTGACCCACTTTCCTACAAACTTAAAACATAATTTCGTGAAGATTGTCCGTACAATCTAAACCTTTTACAATGATTTTGGTTCACGAAAAGATTATTTATTTGGAAATTTTGTTCGTTTTAATTTTCAAATCAATTTGGGAAATCATGGATGTAGTACATTGAGTCGGATTATATGATTATTAGAATATAATATTTAATCCGAATACCGTGGACAAAATGAATTTTTTGATTCAACTTTTTCGAGTTATTGGGTTTTGGTCATGTTTCGTTAAATCGAATCTTATACAAAAATATATGTATTTTCAAATGCGTTTTGAAGTACTTGAGTTTTTTAATGAGCGTGTTAGAAAAAGTATTTTTGTAAAACCCATAAAACAAAACGTTTGTGAACGTTTAATTTTTTTCTGTCTAACGTGCGTGTTAGAAATCATTATTTGATTAAATAATGACAATTTCAAATTTTTTTGAACAAACAAGTTTCTAATGAGCGCATTAGAAAGTGTGGTTTTTCTAAACCCATAAAAACGTTTGAGAACGTTTTATTTCTAACGAGCGTGTTAGAAATTATTATTTGGCTAACGAATATTTGTGTCATTTTTTTTATGGACTGTTTAACTGTAAACGTTTAACTGTGAGTATTAAACGTGTCGGTTAAAAATAATTAGTTTAATGTGAGCATTAAACAATAATTATTTGGCTAAATAATGTCGGTTTCAAATGCTTTGAAACAAATATTTATGAACGTTTAATTGTGAGAAATTAAACATGTCGGTTAGAAATAGTTATTTCTAATGTGAGCATTAGAAATAATTATATGGAAAATGTGTTTTTCTAAAAACCGTGTAACAAATATTATTATTGTAAAATAATAAAGATTTATACACTTTTAGTTAATTTCTAACACGCGTGTTGGAAATAGTGTATTTTAACCCACATAGGTTAAAATGTTTTTTGTAAACATTTAACATTCTAACGTGCGCGTTGGAAATATGTTTAGTTTTATAAAATAAATAAACGTTTTCTGTAAACGTTGACGTTTTAACATGCATGTTAAATACAAATTATTTTATAAAATTGAGGTTATAAAACATTTATGTCGATATGTTTAATTTCTAACAATAATGTTATAATCGGTTTATTTGACATAAATTGAATAACATGAGTATTAGAAGCGTTAATCGTGGAAAACCATATGTTAAACTATTAATTTATCTAATGAGCATACTAGATAATATGTTTAGAACTAAATTATTTAATAAGCGTATTAAATAATATATTTGCAACAGTTAATTATTTAATGAGCGTATTAAATAATAAATTGTAAAACCGTTATTAATATACATTTTGAAACGGTTAATTATCTAATGAGTGTATTAGATATTATGTTTAAACGGTTAAATTATTTAATGAGCGTATTAAGTAATATGTTTAAAACCGTTATATTATTTAATGAGCGTATTAAATAATATGCTGAAAACGGTTAAAATATCTAATGGGCGCATTAGATACGGTTTATTGTATAAACCGAGGGTTTTAAAAACATTTATGATTTAAATGTTTAATTTTCTAACAAATGTGTTAGAAATGGTTTATTTATATAAACCAAAGTTTAAAACATTTTATGGTTTAAATGTTTAATTTTCTAACGAGTGAGCCAAATGTGTAAAACATTTATGTTTAAATGTTTCTTTTCTAACTAGCATCTTAGAAACGGTTTTATAAACCAAAGTCTTACAACATTTATGTTAAATGTTTATTTTCTAATTAGCGTATTAGAAATGGTTTATCTTGTGAAACCAAAGTTTAATATCTTTTTGCGAGCTATTGAGATCCGGAGCGACGGATGCGTGACGCGTTGACATGTGTGCGGGACGTGGTGTCTTTGGCACATGCGTGACGCGTTGACATGTGTGTGGGGTGTGGTGTCTTTGTCGTTGTGTTGATTCGGTCTTTTGGATGAGTCTAGAGACATAATTAACATATTGGATAATAGTATTGTTCAAGATAAGAACACTATGAGATTTGGTGTCTACACATCATCCATGTATCCGGTTTTGAATTATTACATTATATTGATTGACTTTCGATTTTTGTTTGGTGTTCAATATCTTCTGATAACCCATTAAAAAATCAAGAATGTAACGAGTAGTGCAAGAAGGAGTTTGCATAAAGACAACTTGTGAGTTGTCGCCTTGACTAAATATCAATGATGACACATCACACACGATGTGGTGAATGTATCTACATGGATTCAAGATATGTTGAGAGTATCAACATAATGAAAATTCACATTTGTGAATTATAACATATGAAAGAAATATATGTTGGTATTGTAAACGACTATAATAAATTGAGCGAGATTTATTATACGAGACTTACAATAATGAAGGAGTGGTAGTTGCGCCTACCACAATCAATGTTATTTGAACAATGTAGAGGACTTGTCCTTCAATTTGGGAGAGTATCCCAAATACATGGTTTCAAGGAAAAAACATTGAAAATGTATACATCACTATAGGCAAATGTATTTGCCATAGTTGAGTGTCAATTTAATTGAATATCTCAAAACTTTAGTGATTTATATTAGTAACATTCATTGTTTTGAATGTATTTATAAAAGTGACTCGGCATGAGATTTTGTTGCAACTTCTTACGAGTCAATGGTGATGCTTTTGGAGAAAAAAAGCAAAATATCCTAATCTGACTGATGAAGTTATGTATGTCTGCGTAACATACTTTAACTTTTGAGACACTCCTAAATACCGAGGTATTGAGATGGGGAATAAAGTCTCATAAATTTATCTAAACTAGGGAATGAATGTTGGTAAGAGATAGTGCGATATCTCTTAAGGTTGAAGAATCAGAATGATGCATCTTCTGTTCACTTGTTAAAGTATTGTAGTCTAAAGCATGCTAGACTAGTACTTGTTAATTTAGATGCTCTGCGAAGATTAAATTAGCTTGAAACATTCATAATCTGTGTATAGACAAAACCATAAAGTATAACTTTGTTCGGTCAAAACGGGATAACTTGTGAAAATCTATTAACTGGATCATGAGAAGAAATCATGCCCTAGTAAGTGTGGGGAACTCACACTAAGGCATATGTTGCCTATTTGGATGACCTCGTTACACAAAGATGTAGATACTTGTTATCTAATCATGAGTGTCTAAAGTCATCATGAGTAATGTTACTCAAACTTGATCAAAGTGAAAGCAATGTGGGGGGAAAAGCCATTTAAGAAACAAACCGTTACGGTTTGTAGAAATGGTATTTGAGAATGTTTTCCCAAAACTCCGTGTGAAAGGGAGAACCTTTCATTACCCATTTTAGTGAATGGATATGTTTATCTAATAAGACCTAAATGTGGGGGTAACTTGCATTTGATAAGAATGTGGAATGTTTGGCAATAAGGATTTTTGTAATCCAATTAAATATTGCAAACATGTGACCAAGTGGAGTACACAAGGTTATAAGGAGTCTATCTAGAGTATTAGACTTGGATTCTAATCGGTAATATCCAAAAATCTAGTCAGATTTTGAGAATGCATACCAAAAGCATGATGAAAACGTGTTGAGCCCTAAAGAGCATTTCATGTAATTCTAAAGACTAAACGATATAACTAGATTCAAGTAGAGATCATGGTTATATTCTTGTGAATCGACAGAGGGAAATAATGAGTTGTGAGTCAAGAACACGTTGAAACAACCGATCTTAATTGCAAATTATCTTTGTTGACTTGACGAAGTCAAAGATAATGCTTATGAATCCAACAACCCGAGGGTTGATGCAAGATCAAGTTGTGAAATGAGACTAAAGCCCATGGAAAAAGATATATGGTGGTAACCTAACATAGTTGACTGGAGATCTCAAAATCTAGGTTCAATAGGATAACTAATCTATATATCTAAGAGTGGTCACTGTGGGAGCAAGCTAATATATATGTTTATATAGAAGCTAATATATTTGTTAATATATATCCCCCTAAACTATAAAGGGTGTTTAAATACGTCCTAGTCTATTCCTATGATAACAGTGACAATGTTGTGAGGCTAAGCATAATATGTGGCTAATGATTTGTGTAAATCAAGATAAACAATGCTTTTAATGATTCAAGCGGGAATCACTTATGTAAGAGAGAAGTGAGGGTCGCATCGAATGGATTTTGGAGCAAAATCCTAAAGCTCTCGGAGAACCAGGATAGTGTTCCACGACCATTATTGGACACAAAAGTGAGGGGATGTCACGACTAAGGAGAGTATTGTGTGAAGTGTAATAACGTCTTCACAAACGGTGGTTCGTTCAAAGACATCGCGTCTACCAACCACTAAAAGACCAAGTATGCTTCACAAAGGAAGGTACAAAGGGTAACACCCACCTATCCTGCAATATTCAACTGTTGAGGTTTCATCGGGATGTTATGTGTTTTGTTCGATCTCCATTTATGTGGGGGATTGTTGGAAAAATTTTAGTGAAAATGTTTTTTTCATTAATTTTGGACATAAATAATTGTATTTATATATGCGTTATATAAATAATTATTTATGGGTTTGTGTTCTATGTTGTGAGAGTATCATAACGAACCAAAAACACGTCCAAAACGGAGCGAAGATGAATGAGACATCGATGCTCGAAGTTAAGTGTTTGGAATGGAAAATGTGGAACTCGGGTGATTCTAGTAGAAATTTGTGGCATCTTTTGATTTAATGCTAACAAATAATTTGTCATAAAACATTGTGAGTGTTTTAATTTTGACGCTTAATTTCTTGTCATGAACCATATGGTGGTTTTGATTTTGTCTCATAAATTCATATTAAACTCTTTTTATTTGTGTTTAATACAAATTAAAATATAGAGTTATGTTATATTAATTTAGTATTAAAAATGAAATTTTTTTAAAAATGATGATAAAGACATGGAGAAAAGAGGAAAAAAATCTAGAAAATTAGTTTCAACATAATTTAGAGATGAAACTCTCTAATTCTTCCACTATCACCAACTTCATATTTTTCCTACCATTTCTAACACCATAACCCGGTGCTACCTCGGGTACGAGAGCTATTCCCGGCAGTACACACTGCTTCGGCTGTTGTACCATGGGAGACAGACGTGTTCGTCCAAGAGGAGACATGGATTCCGTTTTAAGGGCCCCGTGTTAAACACGATCCTCAGCCAAAACCGTTCAACATTTTGTGTGTTCATTGTTGTAGTCAAGAACAAAGTAGATGACTCGGCTAGTCGAAGACGTTGGAGTCAAGAATATCATTCAAGACTATGGTTTGAATAATCTTAATTAGATATTTTTGTAATTTATCTTTATATTTGTTCGTATTTGTATAACGGTATTGTACTGGTGCATTTCCCATGAATAACGAGGGTATCGTTATTATTATTTTAATAAAATCGTGACCCACTTTCCTACACAAGGAAGTGGACGCAAGGAAAAGGCTGATATGAAGACAAAGCATGGGCTGGTTATAAGTGCATATTGTGAAGACATAGGAGACGTAGAACGCACAAACATGGAGGTACCTTTTGATGATGTGAACAATTTAATTGTTACATTGGAAGCAAATGAAGCAGGAGAACAAGGAACTCACGTAGCAGATGATAAACAGAAGGATAATGATTTTATTAACCGAAGGTTTGATTACAAATGAAGAGAACTCCTCTATTTATAGAGGATACAAGTCCTAATAAACTCTTATCTAAGGTCCTTGGGCTTGTGTTAGTGGACTATACAACGTGGGCTACATATCTATAATATTTACAATTAACATTCATTATATATATACATGCGTGTTTATACACACATATATATAGACACACACACATCTATATATTCGTGAATGATTCTTTTTCTTCTGTATATGTATATTTTTTGTACTTGCTCTTGTGTGTTTTTATGTTCACTAATATTTCTTTATGTGCGTATAAGGTGTTGGTGATCCGTACTAGATACGCGATTTTATAATTGATAGTTTATGCAGTCGGCGTGTCATCGTCAGGAATTGATCATTACAATTTGGTGTCTAATTATGTTCGACGCTTTACCGTGTCAAAATACTTGGATGACGATATCAATATTCTTGCCAAAGACACTACTACATCTACAATTGCTACATGTACTCTTCCTGCAATAGGTCCTACTAATTATATTATTTTGGACGAAGCCGATGAATTTTTTTCTCGGGTCACAAATGACGAATGTCACCTATATGATGAGTCTTTATGGGGGTCACAAAATAAACCGGTCCAATCTAAAACATCAACGTCATAGGTATTTGTTGTTGCATATTTTTCTTAAATGTTTTTATACATACCATTTGTCGTTTCTCATTCCCGTACTTATGTAAAAACTTCAGGTGGTTATTGATAGAGAGCATGAGGCCGACTCTGGCGTCTCTAGGAGTCTCCAAACAGATGATGCCACAAATACACCAAACCCGTCAAACGTGGTCGAGCTAGCAGTTCAACAACATGGAGTGGGTTTCCATTCAAGCCAATGAGGACGATCCACAGGCCGAAACGTTTTAAGGAGTAGATCATGTCGGCTTATATTTGTTTTTTTTGTTAAGTAATAGAGTTGTGCTTTTTATCACACACATTGTCTGGTTTTGTTTACAATTCAAAGAAAGACAATTTTGCCATAGTACTATGTTAAATTACCCTACCGACCGACCGACCGACGGGTATAAAAATAGTTCTTCGTATGCTTGATCAAGACAAAGATCTAAGAAACAAGTTACTTGAACAGTTCCGATATTTGACTAGCAGCACAATATGTAAAGAAACGAACATCAGTTTAAAGGACGCCATAAAATGTCGATAGAGGAATTTGATTCTAGAAGTTGGATAGTAAATGTTTCGCTATCTTTGTGTTCATCCCAAAATTGTGAGCAATCTGTGGCGAGTTTTGTTCTATGCATTGGATCACCTTTACTTCTCCTAGGAACGAGTTCAGCTATGATTGAGCACTCATTTTCACTGCTTAAAGAAAACCAAATCATATTGTATGCTGACTTCAACCATGCAGTGTGCTGCAATGAACTAAATGAAACGTATGCTACATATATTGTTGAATGATCATCATGCTCCGGGGCTACATAAGACTCTTGACGATGTTCAGATTGACAACCTTCGTCTACCTCCTCCCTAATATTCATTGTAATAAGCGTTTTGAATGCTTGGGAAACAGTGATGATTATGAACCCACAGAATTCATTGAGCCAATTATGTGGAAGCTTCAATGCAAACTTCTTCTTCCAACCGAGCGTGCCGCGCACAAACTTCTTCCAAAGCTCAAGGTCTGTAAGGGCGAAACTGATAAAATGTTGTTCAATTGCATTTCCCTGAGACATAAAACACGAATTGAATTACGATTGATTAAGATTACACTTAAATTTGGCAGGTTTATATTAAGTGAGACTCGAACCTGCAACATGGAATCTAGTAATATGTCACCGCCAAGCAGACCTAATTTGTTATTCCCCATAAGTGAGACTTTCCACAACCATTTACAGTTTGAAATATCTCCAAGATTTTCAAGTGAGAGACAATTTTCAGCTATAAGAACAGCAATACTTGATGGAAGCTCCGACAGTTTTACCAGGTTTCTACACGACGAAACATCTAGCCATTTGAGTCGTGGAAGTTGCAAAAGGCTAAAGTTTAACTGTGTAAACTTATTTCCTCTTAGATCAAGTTCTTGTAAGTTGGCTAACTCCAAAACGTCAGAACAGAAGTTTTCATCTACCAAATTACACCAGCGAAGATCCAACTTTCTTAAGCCTCCATGAAAAGATTGAAATCCAACTTTCTTTTCCATATCAACATATCTTAAGTTTCCCATGTTCTGTTGGATCTCTGAGACGTTAAAAATTTTGCTGCAGCCAGAGAGTACAATAGTCTCGAGTTTCTTTGACCCGGTGATTGGTGGACACCGATTCAGTCTGTAGCAACCCTGTATAATTAGGCAAACCAGCCTTTTCAAGCGTCCAATTGATGGATGAATCTCTTTTAAATGTGGAGATCCACAAAGCATGAATCTCTCGAGATTTGGAAGTCCATCAAAATCTGGAGTCTCTATTAGGTTGAACAATCGGACAAGTTCAATCGTTCTCAAGTTTGGTAGATCCTATTACATTCAATAGGAAAAAGTCAAAAGTTTGCCAACATATTATTCATCAATATTATTGTTGAATATTGTTCTAAAGTCCAAGGGCCTAATGTGTCATCTTTGACAATTTAGGGTATGTTTTGTACTTTCTTTTAATCAGTTAGTATTAAGGCAAAGATAGGTTAGTTAGTTGTTGATCGCTTGATTTCCCTAATTCGAGGCTTTTATTCTTTCCATCTGTAATTTCAGTTTCATAATAAGAATCATTGATTCAAGTTCTTGTTGATTCATTCTCTAAATCTTTAGAATTAGAATTGGCAATTTGACACTTAAGTATTAGAATTGGCAATTTGATTTCTAGTTTTAGTAATTGGTATCAGAGCCTTGTGATGACACTCAATTGTCAAAGAAGGGAATTTGAGATCGATTAGGTCGATTGGAAGTTCAAAATGGTGTTGAAGAAGTTTGAATTGGAAAAATTCTCTTGTAAGAACGATTTCAGTTTGTGGGGGTAAAGATGAGGGCTCTGCTAGTCCATCAAGGAGTTGTAGAAGCTCTTGAAGGTGAAGGTGGCTTACCGACAACTCTCAATGACAAAGAATTGAAGGATATCCTGGAAAAAGCCTAGAGCGGAATTATTTTGAGTCTTGGTGACAGAGTACTGAGATAGGTTTCAACCGTAGCTATGGTTGCATGAATATGGTCTAATTAGGAGACGGTCGACCTTGCAATATACAAAGGTATCATACATTAAGTCTGAATCTAGAAAGTTCTTCATTTATTGAACTGATAAGTGCGTGGTACATTTGATGTGTTGCAAAGCACACATGCGTTTCTGCCATATTTCGTGTCGTTTTCGTATAGTTTTAGATTCGTTTCGAGTCATTTATAGTTAGTATTTACTTGTGTCTTATTTTGTAGGTAATCGGGTCACTTTGGAGTTTAAACGATCAAGGAATGTGAAAGAAACGAGCACACGAGAACCCGGGATGAGAAACGGAAAAAGTCAGGAAAGAGTCCAACCTTAAAAGAGGCATATCTCGGGCTAGAAAATTAGTAACGGGACACATTTTATATCGATTTGGGGTAGCTCGACGAGAGGAATCTAAAAATCAGGTTATGTCCTCGCAGTACGGGAGGCTTGGGGTCCATTTTCTCGCGGTACGCGAGGAACCGAAAAAACTGCGCGACTATTTTGTCTCTCGCGGTACGCGAGAGACTTGCCAGAACCTCTCGCGGTATGTGAGAGACCCCAGATACGGGTATTTTTGCCTATTTTCAAGGTATAAAAGGTTAAGATTGATCGTAGGGTTTATTATTCGATTCCAGAAGTAAAGTTGAGAGCTTTTTGGTGATTCCAAGTGGGAGAAAGCTTCTAGGATCAATTGAGAGTGCAAATGGAAGTTGGAGATCGAAGATTGGGTCGATTACGTCACCCGGTTCTTGTCATCTTTCTTTGTTTTACTTTTCCAGATTTGAAACCATGTTATCTATGTTTGATTCTTCTGTTTTGAATGTTTTGATGATGATGCTTGGCTAGATCTTTGATACTACCTAGGTCTATATGATGATTACTTATTGAAGTTGCGATCTTTATCGGTTTTGGATTAAATTGATGGTTTAGTTGATTGTTTAAAGAATCCTAGCTTAATAATTATGATGAATATGTATGTTTGATTATGATCTTGTGTTGATTATCACTCCGCATGTTGTCTTGTTGAATGTCTTTCATTAGTAGATGCATGTTTAGGTTGTTTGCTTGTTTCTTGTGACCATGGTGGTTTTCTAGACGTAGTAATCCATAGGAGTGTTAGTTGATCCTTGATTAGATTGAGTGTTCTTCCTAGTTCAATACCGGAGAGGTGAGAAGTAGTTGTCTACTCTTCGTTATTAGGAATCCGAGTGTTAACGGTTTGAGAGGACGTTAGTATTAGGTGGCTAGTGATTGTTGCTAGTTCAAATCATAGTTTTTATCCTACGATTACCCTGTGCATTCTTTGAATGTATAGTGGACAGTGAGACTGAAAGGCGATATGTCTTTAGGGTACACTGTCATAGTTGGAGAGATCGAGAGGTGATCCAACCATCTGGTGAGTTATTACATATTTAGGTTCCTTAGTTGGTGACACCCTGAGAGTGATTAGGGATCCACTAGGTTGCCTATAGTTGTTATCCTTAGAATCCCAGATCCATCATAGTTTCCAGAACCGATAGAAGTTGAGCTTTGTAGGTAGGATTCCAACTTAGGTGGTATTCTTCCCATTCCTGATATCTTCCTTAGTTCTTGTCTTGATAGTCGAGTCGACCTTAGTTCATTACATTATTTAGTTAATTCAGTAGTGTAGTAAACCCCCAATCAATCAAATCTTTAGTCCGAGTCAGAGTCTGTTTTGTTATTCGTAGTGTCTCTAGGGTTCGATAATCCAGTTTACTATTAAGCTGTGCTACACTCGATAGGTACACTTGCCTGTCAGTGCGGTTTAGTTCATAGGTTTTCCTTTATTACTTAGGAGTCTAGGTTAGGTTTTATAGTTAGTTTTTATAGACTGTCTGGACGACATCAACATTCCTGATTTAACCAAGAACCTAATATCTTTGGGAACCTTTAAAAATGCATGATACACTTTAGTCTAAAGAATGGTAAAGCTAGAGTTGTGAAGGGGTTCACAGTTATGCTCTGAGGAACTACAAAAGGAAATAATATATAGGTTCCAGATGGTTAAGTTGAATCAGGAACTCCGGCTATTACAAAAGAAAGGAAAGAAACCACAACAATGTTGTGGCACAAGAGACTTGGCCATATGAGTGGCTAGGTACTAATGGAGTTAAAGAACCAGTAGGTAATAGATAGCTTAAAGAATTGTGAATTTGGTTTTTGTGAGCAATGCATCATGGGCAAAGCACATAGGGTTAAGTTTGTAAACCGAGTTCATTAAACTAAGGAAATCTTCGACTATATACATGCAGATCTATCCAGGCCAGCAAGATATGTTTCCCTAGGTGGAGGGCAATATTTCTTGTCTATTACAGATGACTTTTCATGAAGACCATGAGTCTTTATCCTTAAGCAAAATCATTAGACATTCACAAACTAGGTGAAAGTTCAAGAAATTGAGAACAGACAATGGTTTGGAATTTTGCTATAGAGAGTTTACTCAGTTGTGTAAAGAGCATGGTATGGCAAGACACTTGACAGTGCTAGTCACCCCACAACAAAATGGTCTAGTAGAAAGCATGAACATGACCATGCTTGATAAAGTCAGATGTATGTTACATAAGCTACCTAAGAGTTATTGGGCTAAAGCGTTAACAACATCATATTTTTTGAAGAAGTCACCATCATCTGCCATTGATATGATGGTTTCAATGGAGAAATGGTTAGTGGTAAAGGCTTAGTACAACAATATGTGGGTGTTTGGCTCTCTAGATTATGCACATGTTAAACAAGGTAAGCTAGAACCAAGGGCTCGTAAGTGTATCTTCTTGGGTTATCCTGAAGAAGTGAATGGTTACAGGTTGTAAAGGTTCAACAATGACAATCTAAGAATCATTGTTAGCCGGGATGTAACTTTCAAGGAGTATGCTTGTATAAGGATTTAATGAAAAGCAAGAGGTAAGATCATGAAGTTAGTAAGCAATTTGATCAAGGTGTACAAGTTGAGGTGGAGCATATGGATGGTTATAACACAGTGAATAGTTGTACTCGCACAAGAGAAAGTTCAAGTAGTGAGTCTAGCGATTACAGTTTGGCCAGGGCTAGACCAAGGACGCATATAGTACCACCTACAAGATTTAGGTTAGCTTATGACATATCCTCCTTTGTATTCTTAGTAGTTGAACAAGATTGTATGAGTGAACCTTTGTCATTTAATGAAGCGGTGATTTCTATAGACAAAGATAAATGGATTAATGCAATGGAAGAAGAAATGAACTCTTTATACAAAAATGAGACATGGGTTTTGGTTGACAAGCCAAATGGTCAAAAGTTGGTAGACTACAAGTGGATATATATGGTTAAGGAAGGAATGCAAGGCCAACTGCCCAGGTTTAAGACTAGGTTAGTGACAAAAAGCTTTACTCAGAGTGCAGAGATGGACTACAATGAGATATTCTCTCAAGTAGTTAAAGATACTTCTATAAGGGTTATTCTTACATTAACTGCTTATAAGGATCAATAAACTAGAACAGTTGGAGGTTAAAAAAGCCTTCTTGCATGGTACTCTTGAAAAGAAGATTTATATGAAACATCCACTTGGGTTTGAGGTAGAGGGTCAAGAGGAGAAGGTATGTTTGCTGAAAATATCATTGTAAGGTTTAAAATGGTCACATAGGTAGAGATTTGATGAACACATGGTTACTCATGGGTTAAAGAGGAACATTTGTGATAGTTGTGTCAATTTTAAAGAATATGCACATGACATGCTTGTGGCTTGCCAAAACATGATTTGTTTATCTGTTGCATCAGTCAGAATCTAGGCTAAAAGGTAGGCAAAGTCAAATTCGGCTCTCGAATCTTGTTCGATTGATTGCATAAAATTACAAACCAAAGGGGTGTTTGCTTTTGGTTGAATTTGAATCAAGAAAAGGAAAAGAGAGGGAAGAAGCAATCGGTAATTGGAAGATCAGACACAAATCAAAAGGATTTATTATTGAAGCCAAATGAGAAGCGATGCTGGTGTTTATCAAAACCAGAGTGTTATTGTTGTTTTGATTGTCTAATCCATCGTATTATTGAAGCCAAATGAGAAGCGATGTTGGTGTTTATCAATCAAGAAAAAAAGGAGTTATGAGTTGTAATGTGTGAGGCAAAAAAGAAGGAAAAGAGGATGAAATAGTTGAAAATAATCTAGTGAATGCAAAATTTGTTGGATATCAAGAACGCAAATTGGATTCGATTTGGGTGCGTGAACAAGAATGGATAAAACGAGAGATTGTCGTAATATCTTGGTACCGGATTATAGTCCCGGCACAGATTTATTTATGAACAAGATTGTAGCCGTTTGGATGGCAGTTAATTCCCGCCAAATTCAACTACCAATCAGAGCGGTTATTTGGTCGTTAATGGCTGCTCAATCCCGGCAATGATCTCGAAAGTATTACATATTAAATAAAACTAAAATTGTCACCTATTAAATATCAATACAAGAAGTTTAGTTTATTTAATCTAATAAAATTTATCACAGTGTCTGCATAATTTAGTGCAGTAGATGCATAATGAAATGCAGTGAGAGCAGTAACAAGAAATGCAGCGAGTACATATCCAAATAATGCAAGGAATATAGAAACATGTGCATAAATGAAGATAGAAAAAAATATACGAATCAGCTTATCGTTTGTGTGAGGCAAATAAAAGAGGTGTGAACCCAAAATCATTTGAAACGATCAAGTGAAGACCATATGTGATAGAAACCCATGTGATACGGAAACAACCTGTGAAGGGTACGATTAAACAATCTAGTGAGTGGATCAAAGCAAAGCATCTAGGTCTTGTGAGGCGATCAAACCGGAGCATGTTGTGTGAGGTAACTGCAAGAAGAAAATCTGAGTGATTTAGATTATCAAAAAATCTATTAGCTGGATTTCAGTCGTGTGATACGATGGTATACAATTTAATCAAGACCGAGTGGAGTTGTGTGAGACTACATAAGAAAAGGTTAAGGCACGAAGAAGTTCGTTTATACGAACCGGGTGCAGTCAAAATAGAAAATAAAGTTCATGTGAAGCAAAACAACTCGTGTGAAGAACCATGTGGAGCAATAAGCATGGAGCAAGATCAGCAAGAAGACTGAAATTTGCATCAACAACTAGGGGGTGATTGTTGGCCTCATAATTATTTAACCCAAGTTTAAAAGTTAATGGGTCAAGATTGTAATTAGTATAAAGTTTGTATTTAGAGTCAGTTGTACTCTTTAGTGTTAACAAACAAACATGTATAGAGAAAAGATGGAGCTCAATGTTATTCAAGTGAAGATTAACTTACAAATGAAAAGAAAGCAAACAATAAATAGGAAACTAAATGGGCTAAAGCCCATAACAGACTTATTATGCTAGCATCTCCCCTCAAATTCACAATGCAATAGAAATAAATATTGAGAGTTTGTCACAAAAAAAACGAAACCGAGATGCCGATTGAGCCTTGGTAAAAACATCTGCAATTTGCAAAGCTGATGGAACAAAAGGAAGTGAGATGGTCCCGAGCTGAAGATGATGACGAGTAAAATGACAATCTATCTCAATATGTTTTGTCCGTTCATGAAATACAGAGTTCTTAGTAATCTGCATAGCACTTTGATTATCACAATGTAATGGGGTAGGCGAGGAAACAACAACCCCCATGTCTGCCAGAAGCCATCGTAACCAAACACCTTCACATGTAGTCACAGCCATAGCACGGTATTCAGTCTCAGTGGAGGACCTAGAAACAACATCTTGTTTCTTGCTTTTCCATGAGATTAAAGAATCACCAAGAAAAATACAAAAACCAGTAGTGGATTTACGATCATTAGGATCACTATCCCAATCAGCATCACTATAGGCACGCAATTCCAGAGAAGATGTAGAGGGGAACAGAAGACTCTGAAACTGAGTGCCACGAAGATATCTCAAAATACGAAGAACAGCTCCCCAGTGAACAGAAGTAGGAGCGGTAACAAACTGGTTAACCACATGAACAGCATGAGCGATATCAGGGCGAGTAACTGTGAGATAAACCAAACTGCCTACAATGGTACGATATAGGCTCAGATCAGATAGAGGAACACCATGAGTGGGAGAGTAACGTGCATTGGTTTCAAGAGGAGTGTTTGCAATTCTGTTATCAGAAAGTCTTGCACGTTGAAACAGATCAAAAATATACTTCGTCTGAGAGAGAAGATATCCCTTTTTAAATTGAGTTACCTCAATCCCCAAAAAATACCGTAATAACCCCAAATCTTTCATAGCAAAACGATGGGCCAAGTGACGTTTCAAGGATTCAATGTCATCATAATAATCGCCTGTAATAATCATGTCATCCACATATAAAGACAAGAGAATGCGCCCAGCATTCGTAAATCGAACAAATAATGCCGAATCATGATTACTAGGAAGAAAGACAAGGGAAGTAATGACTGTAGAGAATTTTTCAAACCAGACACGAAGGGCCTGTTTGAGTCCATATACGGCTTTTCGAAGCCGACAGACTTCACCGGGCTGATGAACTATTCTCGGGGGTGGAGTCATGTAAACCTCCTCATGAAGATCACCATTCAGAAAAGCATTTTTGACATCCATTTGACAGATCTTCCATTATCGAACGGACGCAACAGCAATTAAAGTACAGACTGTTGTCATTTTTGCCACAGGGGCAAAGGTCTCCTCATAATCCATACTATACGTTTGCGAATATCTTTTTGCCACAAGTCTGGCCTTGTAACGTTCAACAGAGCCATCAGACTTTGTCTTAATCTTATACATCCAACGACAACTAACCTTATGTTTACCTAGTGGTAGAGGAACCAAATCCCAGGTGTGAGTCTGATGAAGAGCAGTGAGCTCTTCAGCCATAGCATTTTTTCATAGAGGGTCAGAGACGGCCTCTCTATATGATTATGGTTCAGACAGATAATGAATACCCGCAATAAATGAACTAAACGAAGCAGAATATGTAGAGTATGCAAAATCTGTTAGTTGAGTAGACTTACATGCATGAGTAGACTTTCTCGGAGGTGGAGGAGAATCAACATTGGTACCAGATGACGTGGAAGGTTCATGAAATGGCACATCATGTGCAACAGAAGTATCTGGAGCAGGCATATTAGGATCAACAGACGAATCAGGAACATCAGAGGTTGGGACATCAATGTTGCTAGCAAAAGGATCAATATTCTGAAGATCTGACTTTGTTACATCATGAGACTTAGCTGGAATCGAATATAATGGAATATGTTCAAGAAAAGTAACATGTCTTGATACATATAACTTCTGACTTACAGGATCATAACAACGGTATCCTTTTTGTCCCGTGACATATCCTTTGGGACCACTGGCATAGCCTAAGAAAACACATAAGGCTGACTTATTTGTCAATTTGTCTCGTTTAACATAAGGACGGAGAGCAAAGCAAGTACATCCAAAAACCCGTAATTCACCATAATCTGGGCGTTCACCGAAAAGACTTTCAAATGGAGACATCCCATCATTGTGAGAAGTAGGGATCCTATTAATCACATGTTGGGCAGTCAGAAGTGCTTCTCCCCAAAAGACACTAGGTACTTCAGCAGATAAAAGGAATGAACGAGCAGTTTCCATAAGATGACGATGTTTCCTTTCAACAACACCATTCTGTTAAGGGGTGTCAGAACAAGACGATTGGTGTATAGTACCATCTGATGCAAGCAACTGAGTAAAATCATTAGAGGTGTATTCACCCCCTAAGTCACGCCTGAAGCACTTTATTATAGCCGAATGTTGCGTTTGAACATAAGCCCTAAATGTTTTATAAATGTCAAAAAAACTCAGATCTACGTTTCATAAGGTACACCAGGTATAACGAGTGTAATCAGCGATAAAGGAAACATAATAACGTGAACCACCCTTAGTGGATACTGGTGATGGTCCCCATACATCAGAATGAACAATATCAAATGGTGAAACAGAATGAGAAATACTTTTATCAAAAGGTAAAGTAGAAAATTTGGCAAGTTTACAACCACAACAATCAGAAAAGTTTGCAACTGACCCAAAACACCTGTGGAAACCAAAAATTTTAAACGAGATGCGGACACATGTCCCAAACAAGAACGCCAAATATAAAATTCAGACGACAAAGGACTTAAACGAAAGAGGATAAATCAACGTTGGAGGCAGCAACACCAGGAATATGCACTTTGAGTTCTTCTAAGACATATAAGTCTCCCACCCTACGGCCAATCCTAATCGCCCTCTGAGTGTGTTGATCCTACACAACACAAACATTGTCACAAAAGAAAACCCAAATTCCAGACTTACACAACTGACTGACTGAAGCAAGATTTAAGGCAAGCTTTGGAATATAATAGACATCATTGAGAGACACATGAGGGGTAGACACAGATCCAATACCCTCTACCAACATGGATGTAGCACTAGCAGACATAACAGAAACAGGAGAGACAGGAGACAAAGAAAGAAAAGAAGACAGATAGGGAGACATATGATGTGAGGCACCAGAATCCAAAATCCATAATGATGACGAAATACCTGAGGTACCGGATGAAGACAGTCCCGCAACAAACATAGCGGTAGGGTTGGCGGCAAGAAATTGTCTGAACTGTTCAAATACTTGCGGATCCAGAGCAGATGGTGGTTTATTCATTTCTACAGATGGTGGTGTAGCAGCAGCAGTAAACTGAGGTGGTTTGAATGTCCATGAAGATGGACCAGATGAACCAGCAGGAGTAGACGTGCGAGCCGAAAATTGTCCACATGATCTGTTCTGTTGTGGAGGCTTCTACAAGTTAGAATTCCTTCTGCTAAGTAACAACGGATATTGAGACTTCCAATGATTTTTCCCTTTGCAAAAAGCACATTCATCAAAAGCAACTTTAGCACCTTGTCCGGACTGATTAGGGGGGACGACAAACACAGCTGGAGTAGTTACTTTAGGAGCTTTATAAACCTGCGATTTTAATAGAGTTTCCTCTGCAATCAACTCGTGAACAACTGAATCAACTGTTGGAAGAGGGGAACGATGAAGAATCGTTCCACACAGTCCTTCAAAATCTGAACGTAATGCCATCAAGAATTGTACCAAACGTTGTTCCTCCCTTCTATCAATATAAGGTTTAAACACCTTCAATGTTGCAGATTCGTAAGTGCCAATTGATCCCATAAATCCAACATAGCTCCATAAAAGTCTTGAATGCTCATATCATTCTGTTGAAGAGCACGGATATCAAAATCCAACTGGTACTGCTTAGCAAAGTTGGACTAAGTATACAGCTTTTCCAAATGATCCCAAACCTGCTTAGCTGTATCATATTTAGCCAATTGAATACCAATGGACTGACCTAGAGAGTTGTTGATCAAAGTTATAACTTTAGAGTTATCCGTTTCCCATGTACCAAGAGCTAAGGCATATTCAGCAGGCTTAGACTTATCAGTAGGCTTTCCCTTAGTACCTATGACATAACCTCACATATTTTTCGCTCGAAGAAAGTTTTTCATTACGTAACTCCATTAGGTATAGTTTTTACCATCCAGACGAGTGCTAATAGAATGAAGAGAGTCATCTTCCCTAGCCATATTATCAAAACCGAACGACAGTCGAATAACCGCAAACTTCAATACCGCAAACTTGGTAACCGCAAACTTCGTAACCAACCGCAAACTTCGTGACCGACCTCAAACTTCGTGACCGACCGCAAACTTCGTGACCAACCGAAACTTCATGACCAACAGCAAACTTCGTGACAACCGCAAACTTCGTGACAACTGCAAACTTCGGGACAAACCACAAACTTCGTAAAACGGGACAGAAACGAGGTCCAAACTTGCCAATCTGTCCGGAAGCTCTTCCAAATACACAAGTCAGTTCAATTAAAACAAAATCCGTGACTTTGATACCTCACGAGTCAAAGAAATCCGGAGCGAAAGCGACAACAACGAACAACCAAACAACGAACGAATCAACAACGGAGCGAAAGCGATGACAAAAATCTTCAATCAAGCATGAATCGAGTAGGCTCTGATACCATGTTAACAAACAAACATGTACAGAGAAAAGATGGAGCTCAATATTATTCAAGTGAACATTAACTTACAAATGAAAAGAAAGCAAACATTAAATAGGAAACTAAATGGGCTAAATGGGCTAAAGCCCATAACAGACTTATTATGCTAACATTTAGAAGGCAATGGTCTAAATGTTAGGTTGGTAAATTATAAATTGTAAGGATACGTCGCTTATGAACAAACTCGTTCCTGTTTAGGATTATAAAAACCCAATCATGCCTGCAGTGAATGTTACGACCATTGTGAATAAAACTCAAGTTTCATTGTTATCAATTGTTTGATCTTGGGCAATATATATATTACCTTTTTTCCCTTCCAAAGTTCTTCTTGCAAGCTAGAATCCAGTTTGAGAACTACAAGCTTCTTTAGTTGACAATTTACCGGCAACGACCTTTCAAGACGACAAGACATTTGAATATACCGCAATTCATGTGAAAGAAAAGTAGGCCCTTCATTACATCCGTTACAATATGTAGTCACACTAAGGAACCTTAATTTCTTCATACTTGATACATGCTTAAAAAAGTGTGATGGAACATCCTCAATGTGATATTGTTCACCATGATATTGTATCGCTTCAATTTGTTCACTATAATATTGTATTGCTTCAATCTTGTAGTTTTCCTGCAAAAAAAAAAAAGGAAAGCTGGGTATAAGCTTTGGGAAAAAAGTATATCGTTTGTATATTACTCATCAGAACATATATAATTCATATTTTAGAAAGAAAAAACTAGCTTAACCTGTATCGTTGCATTTGATGAACACATTTCATTAATTTTTTTAGATTGCCAAATCCTGCTATGTTCTTCAGGATTGTTAGGATGATCACCTCGAACGATGTAGAATGCCATTTCCTGAACTAAATCGTGCATGTCAAACGTGCCATCTAAAGTAGTAATGAGAGCTTTTTGTCTTAACACCGTGACCCCTATACCAGGGTGAAAACCGCAAGCATCAAGTATCTCCATCGTTTTATCTTTCCTCTTCCTTCTAAAGAAACATGCAATATCCAAGAATAACTCTTTCTCATAATGTGTAAGTCCGTCATAGCTAATTTTTAGTTTTTCCATAATTTTAGTTTCTGGAATCTCTTCTAGTCTAGCCAGGGTACTCATCCACTCATTCTTATCTTTGTCATATAAAAAAGACCCTAAAATTACAAGGGCTAATGGGAGTCCCCCAGCATAATAGACCACAAGTGGAGAAAGGGTAGCATAATCTTCGACAGGTTTATTTTCATTATATGCATGTTTATAAAAGAGACGAAAAGCCTCATCGGGTAATAGTAAACGGACATGAGAGATATCATCTACCTTGTGTTTATTTAGCAAATGTTCATTTCTAGTTGTTATTATTATTCGACTCCCATCACCAAACCAATCATGTGATCCGGCTAAAGCCTTGAGTTGCTCATGCTCATCGACATCATCAAGAATAATTAACACCTTACTACCACATAACCTTTTTTTTATCTCATATTTTCCATGCATTACACTTGGCACTGTCATTTGTGTTTTCAAAACAATTGATAAAAATTTTTCTTGCAATGTTTTTAAACCGTTAATATTGCTTGATTCCTCTCGAATATTTACAATGATGCAGTGACCATCAAAATATTGCCATATATCCGTGTAAACAAAACTTGCAAGAGTAGTCTTACCACTACCTCCAAGGCCCCATATCCCAACCATGCGCACACCACCTGCCCCAACTTTTAATCGTGATTTCATATCGTTTAAGCGGGTCCCCATTCCAACAAGGCCTTCATCAACATATATGTTTGGGGAGAACGAAGTTTTACAGATAACATCTACAATTCTTTTGATGCCTTGTGCTTCATGCCTGCAGATAAGATACATAAGGGTAATTAACATGTGCTCACATTCACACAAGAGATATTATATTGTAGAAAGTAAGGTTAACAAGTCTAAAACAAATCTAAGGTTTACATTGAAAGAAACGCACAACACCGAAGCCATAGCACAAATGCTTTGTATGCCAGTTTTTTTTTTTTGTTTTTTTTTTGTGATATTCTACAAATAAGAACTGGGAATACAACCCAATAACAATTCCTATAGCCAAATTGAGTTGTTATGCGATACCCACATCCCGGATCACCCGAGATGCCGGCCACTTGTCGGGTTTACTCATGAACACATAGTAAACAGAGATCATACACAGCGGAAGACTTTAAAATACTACATTTATTTCATAAACTTGTCTTAATATACATTTTAAAGAAAGTACAACATAACTTGTAATACCCCGAATATTTTATAACGTTCGACCTCGTAATCATAAACGAGTAAAATGACTACTTGAAATTTGAGGTTTAGACGAGCTCTTAGTGTCAATCGTTTAATAATAATAATATTAATAAAATAATATTATTATTAATAATAATAATAACAAAATAATAAAATAATATTATTTTTGAAACTTGCTCCATTTTTAACGAAACTTAGGTCGATTCGTAGAGAAAAATCAGCTCGTCCCAACGGCGTATTCGTAATTTTATAAAACGCCATATTATAAAAGTTATAAAAGAAAAATTAGAATAATATAATAATAATAAAATTTTTATAAACAAAGTATTTGTGTGTAATCAAAACGTCAACATGACGTCAAGTTAAATGCAAACCCACATCGATCCTTTAAGGAAGTTGAGCAGCTTTTAGTTTCTATAAATATAGAAGTATATAGACCATTTAGAAAATAAGTTTATTGGGAACGCTCTATTATAAAGAGAATTATGAGTTTTTAATACCTTATTGGGTATTGTTAATAGTTATTTTGAAGCACAAGTAAGGAGACTCTAAATCAAATTATGATAGTTTTCATGTACATTCTCGTTTAAGTTTATGTCTGGTTATTTATTAGTTATTTTTATTATTAGGCTTAGGATTATTATTAGGGTAGATATTGGGTATCATAGTTTTAGTTAGGCATGGACTGATTATACATGCTTAAACAAGGTAGTGTTAGCCAATATCAACCAGGAAAATAAAAATAGACGTTTTAGGGTGGGTATTGGGTAACCTAGCCTTAGCTATGCATGGACTTGATCACCCATGCCTAACCAAGACAACATTAGCCAATATTAACCAAAATAATAATTAGTTAGGTGTATCATAACCTAACATAGGGTTACTATATCAGGACCAGAAATCTTCGAGATAAGAGACGAAGCGTTGCTTTCAATTAGGAACTCAACGGTAAGTTGAATACATTTATAGTCCTTTTAAAAGCATATAAAGTTTTCATACTTTCAAAATGGCATGAACCCGGTTAAATATATCTAATACATAAAGGTAACTTACGGGAAGCATCTTGCCATTTATTGTACGTATGGTTTGATCAATTTGATATACATACCATGGTGCGGCTATGGTTGTTAGCTTCATTCTTGTATAAGGATTATAGCGTAGCCGGATATACACCGGAAGTTATGTCCACTTGAGTTTCAGTTGCTAGTATATGACCATGGTGCGGCTATGGTTGTTAGCTTCATTCTTGTATAAGGATTATAGCGTAGCCGGATATACACCGGAAGTTATGTCCACTTGAGTTTCAGTTGCTAGTATATGACCATGGTGCGGCTATGGTATGGCTAGCTTCATTCTTGTGGAAGGATTATAGCACAGCCGGAGATACATCGGAAGTTATATCCACTTGAATTTCAGTTGCTAGTGTATGAGGTGGTAGTGTATGTGTATGTTACTATGCAAATTATGATTAAATATATTTAACTGTTTCATGTGGCAAAATGTTTTGTGTCTTATATTATTCACCAACTTTCGTTGACGTATATTTTCAAAATGTTTTCAGGTAGTCATTAATATCTTTGATAGTAAGGTAGTGGTTTAGGGAGGATATACCCCTAGACTCCAGAATACCTTACTTAGTTTTGGATCAGCTGGTGATGACTACAGTACATAGAAGCATGACTCCCGTGGCTCGGGATATTATTAAACAATATTGTAATACGAAGTATAAAACTTTGAATTTTCAGAATAATTGTTGTAAATTATTAGGGGTGTTTAATTCCCCATGTTTTATAAAAATGGCAGTTATTTGACTACAAAAGTCGAGAATTTTCATTAAACTCAGAACCATGTAATTCCGTTGTGCAAATAAAATGATTATTCAAAACAGGTACCAATCTGAGTCGCACGCCCGAGGCGTCGTTTCTCGGGGTGTGACATAACTATTCTAATGGCAGCCCATCAAAGGATGCCAGATAGGTTGCATGATGCCTCTACTCTTTCCCCTTGCCTCTACTACAGGAGGCTACATCTTTATCTGATACACATGCTTAAAACATATGTCAGCTTACGCTGGTGAGTTCTAAGTTTTAGTCAAAATATCTTTGACCTCTGTCTCATACTTAAATGGGTTTATATGACACGTAGTAAAACATCACATTAACTTCTTGTCCAAACATAATACTTTATACTTGCACCCTTATCTTCCTTTCAAGGTCACGTTAACCTCCAAGTGATCGTCACCACTTATACATACCCTTTCACAAGGTGTCCATACTACATCCTACAAAGGAATGCAATATGTCTCTACGTCTTAAGTTGCAAGATATTATGTGGCATTTGACCATACGTGGAAAAACCTTTCTTTACAGACCAATATGGTCAAAACATGCCAAAAACTGTATCTCTTTCTCCTTACTCTTTGTCAAGACAATAATAGTCAAGACCTTTATAAGTCAAGGTAAACAATGACTTCTCTGCCATTACTTATCTGGGCACACCATAATAAGTTCTAAGACGTTTTACGTGTCAAAACCATTTTCTTTCTCAAGATGAAATCATGTCAAAAGACAAGGATTCCTTTCTTTCTTTCTTTCAAAATAAATCTTTATCTCAAACCGTCGTAAAGGTTTCCCCATGATATATCAAAGAAATAAGGTGGTTATCTTTCCAAAGTACTACCTCCAACATAAATGTTCACATGAAAGAATGACGGGTCCAGGAGGGATTTATACACCACTCTTTCCTTAGACAGAACATTCTGTTTTTCAGATAACTACATACCGGTCATATGGTTACCCAACACTTCTTTGATATCTCATGAACACTCCGTTACTTAGTTTTAAGATTTAGACATCTTTTATACATAACCTCTTGCAACATGAATGTTATTCAAAATATTTAAATCAAGGTATATAACATTTATGTAAATCTTTCTAGCATGCATACCGGCCCAAAACATTTAAAGTAAAACATTTAAAAAGGGCCTCATAGAACTCACATTTAACCTCTTTCCTGATCAGATAATCTTTATGTGCTAATGTAAACAGCACAACGACTTGGATAAATGTCCTAAGTCATCATAACAATACTTAATCATAAGTTTCTAGCTTAGTGAAAATAACCAAGTCATTAGGAACCGGTCAGAACCTTACCACAGAACTATCTCCTGTGTACTAGGATCGAAAAACTGGAAACCGGACTTCTCTATGCGAACCGGGACTTCTTAGCACGCTTACCGAGGTAATGTGTGTGTTCCTAAGTGTGTTTGAGCTGTGGGAATGCTCTAAACTCGACCAATAGGTCCAACTATTTATAGGCCGCCCGATGGGTCCGTAGCGGACCGCTAAGCTACTGGGTGACGATCCGCCACCCATTCGAGGCGGCTTAACTAACTTGGATGATACATAGCGAACCACTATGCTACTCAATGTCGGACCGCTAAGGAACATTGCGGCTGGCGGACCGCTAAGGAACCAATGACGGTCCGCTACCATACTTCCACGCGTCAGTTTTCAACGATTAGTCATCTGACACATGGCTTCTCCTGATTTTAACCCTTGCTCCCTACGTAGTGGACCGCTATCCCTTTGGTGGCGATCCGCCACCTGTCCAACTTTTAAAATTTTCATTTTCAGCCCCTAAACTTTAATCTATTTGGAACCTGACTCTTTATACTTTAACAAAATATCATTTAAACCCCCTAGGGTTTTATCAAATGACCCCTTTAATCCTTTTACTTATATTTCCTTGAAAATTGGGGTGTTACATGTTATCATGCTAATTATATTGCAATATTGTAATAATATGTTATTCTACAATAAGCAAAATTGCCCTCTTGTCATAATTGAATTGTGCATTTGTGTTGACACCTCCTAAAATGATTGGAAATTAAATTAATTAGTATCTTATTTTGGGTTGAGTGCCCTCAAGTGTTGACCATTCCCACATAGTATGTATTTGATCCAAGTATGTGTATTTGTACAAACATATCTACATAATTTGTAGAATTTTTTGTTTTGTTTGTAAATTATATAGCTTTCCATTTCTATATAAATTCATGTGTTTAGTATATTATGCCAAGTGCATAATTGTATGGTAAATACCATTCCAGTACAAAGTGTGTGCATTGGTTTTAAAAAGTGAAATGGGTTGGAAACTAGGATTTATGTAAACAAAAGTGCACACCAAATTCGCAGCTCCCACATCTATCCTTACGATGGTGCATTGTAGCCTTAGGATGGTACATCGTACGCTTACAGTGGTGCAGCATAGCCTTAAATGTTCGATATGAATTGTTTTCGAAATGATGTTGATAATCAACAAACTATGTGTTCTAGTTTGCTTAAAACAAGTGTGTAGAAATCAAATTAATATATGAAGTAATGAATATAATCAACACTTTAAATGGTTCCATTGACACAATATGTACTTAATGAATCGGTGTCTACTAACCATCACAATCTTTCAGGAAGGGTAGTTTATATAACTGGTTTTAACTACCTTAACATTTTGACCCATAATAGATATTTCACCCATGTAATTACATAATTATAATGTCACACTAATAATAATAAGTCCAGTTTAATTATTTCTAACAATATTCCTCATTAAACTAAACTTTTGTATCCTTAGTTTAAGAGAGCATGTAATCCTTTTCAGCTTCAACCTTATTTTTCTTCCTTGTTTAGTTTTTGGAAGCTTGCTTTGTTGCCCAGATTTGATGAATACAACAACGATTGAAAAATAAAAATACAATTTTAATTGCAACAGAGATTTTGATTATGACTATGAATGTGAATTGTGATGTACTGGACTTTTACTTTGCAATCTATTTATACCCAACTATAATTTTGTAACCGCCATCCCAAAAGGTGTGATTCCTTGGTGGCACTGATTCATAGTTCATGATTGCTTTCCATGTGGATTTGGTGGTTACCAAGTTTAGTTTGTGACACTCTAACCCCTTGACTTTACATATGTAGAAAGTACATAATAAGCATATTTTTAGTTATTAACCCTACAACCCCTAGACTAATATACATGTAACGAACATGACTAACTCCACATTCACCCCCTTAATCTCAATCGTTGCTTTGTCATAAATCTTGTACTCCGAGGATTTGCCTAACAGGGATGAACTTGATCCGTGCGAGAGCTTTAGTTAGTATGTATGCCCTTTGTAATACACCACTAATATGCTCCACACATATGTGATCATTCTCCATGCATTCCCCGGTGAAATGATAGCATGTATCTATGTGCTTACTCCTTCCATGAAAAACTTGATTCTTCATGAGTACTATTGTGGATATGTTATCCAACTTTAGAGTTATCTTTTCTTCCTTCCACCTCGTAATTTCACTGAATAGCCTCTTCAACCATAGTTCTTGACATGTTGATGTAGTAGCCTCCATGAAATCTTATTCACAAGATGATAATGCTACCGTCTGTTGCTTCTAAATGCTCAAAGTTTTAGGTGATTCTACCAAGTAGAATACCAGTCTAGTAGTTCCTTTTCCTTCACCAAAACTGATGTCACTATAACCTGTTATCAGCATCCCCTTGTTTTTTATAGATGATTCCATGCTCCTTTGTGCTGTTGATGTAGCCTAGTACTTGCTTTATAGCCTTCAAGTGTTGCTACATAGGTTCTTGTATTATTCTATTGAGTAAGCCGACTGAGAAACATAGATCTAGTCTTGTGTGTAACAAATACCTCAGACATCCAATTAGACTTCTATATTGGGTGTTGCATCTACCGGATTTTCTTCTTCAGTCTTGGTCATTTTTGTTCATGGATTTATGGAAATCTTTGTTTCATTGATGTTAAACGTATCACTTTCTTTCAAGATCATGTTTATGTGTCATGTTTTCTTGATAGAAATCTCACCCCTTGATTGGTTAACATCAATAAATCCCGAGGTAGTAAGCTAGCAATCCTAGATTGCTCATTTCAAAATTATTCCCCATCGGTGATTTTAATATACTTATATCCTTCCTTGGAGTGCCTGTGACAATTAAGTTATCAACATAAACTCCAATTATTAACATAGATGACTTGTTCTTCTTGTTGTAGACCGCTTGTTCTAGATCCCATTTCTTGAAATCAAGGATTTCAGCATTTGATCTAACTTGACGTTCCAAGCACATGGTGCCTACCTTATGATTCGATTAAGGGTTCAAGGCTTCATCTTCTTTGACCTGGAATGCCTACCCTTCTTCAACAGTCTTAATGATTCGATTAACCTAGTTTTATGGGTCTGAAGTGATCCCGTAAGTTGGTAAAACGAAAGATTAGTGAGGTCCTTCGATTCTTCAATTGTTCTAACGACCTAATCCCATCGTTTGGGTCAACTCCTTAACACCTTGTCTACTACAACCCGTCTGTCAACTCATCACCATAGGCCCTTTCTGATTCACAATACCCATCGTCTTTTATAGAAAGTCAGCGATCGATTCATTATCTTTCATTTGGAGGGTCTCGAATTCCCTTCTCAACCTTTGTAGCCTCACGACTTTGACCTTTGACTCTCCCTAGTACTCAATTTGCAAGAACCTCCATGCCTCTCTAATTGTGGTTGCATTGGTGATTTGAGAAAACACCACATCGTGCACCGCCCGGTGAATTTAGGCAAGTGTCTTGGCGTCTTTCTTTATGTTCTCCCTTAGTCGATCATGATTGGTGTCCTCCATGGAGAATCTAGATACAACAAATTCTTGTAAGTCTTTTGAACGCATAATTGCTTTCATCCGGATGCTCCAAAATTCGTAGCCCTTTCCTTTGAAGACGGACATGTCACTTCAAGGTGGAACACAAGTGACGGTATTGCTTGCCATTGCAATCAACTGAAGAGTAATTGACAAGAACACTCAATTTAGAACCTTAGGCTCTGATACCACAATGTTGGTAAGCAGAAGCACACACTCACAAATGGTTGTCAAATGATCGATGATTATTATTGATGCTTGCAAATACTTGAATAGAAAACAAAACACCGGAGGAAATCTGGAAACAAATAAGCAAAACCGTAACAACCTATGACCAGCTAAACGATATACTTTCAGAAAAAATAGGACACATGACTCTTGGCTTAATCAACTATTCAACCCGACTCAAATAACTTAGACTCAAAGCATAAGCTCCACGTCATTACTCCAACCGTTATGTGAAGCTTGGATTATTTCAACATACTTATGCTCTCAGGCCTAGTTTGCACAACATTCATGGAATGCAGATATTTGTATCCACTACCTTTTGTCCTTTGGCATATTCAAACTTGGATTGAGGAACATGATAGATTACATGCTCATCTACTTCCGATTATTGTGTGTTTCTTTGAGGAAACTTTATCTTTGTCATATAAAATTAACGTCAATCTACTATCTCAAGTTTTACTGTTCAAGCTGAATATCACGTATATATGTTAGCTTCATCGTCTAATACCAATATTGTATATCACTCAATCAAAGGGGCGAATTCAATAACACACCAGCGGAGGGGAAGACACCCTCTCAACAACGAATTTTTAGTGTGAAATTGGGTTAAAAACCTTTTGGCCCTTGCATGTTTTTTTTCAAAAGTGTTAATATTGAAGCTTTTGAAAGTCTAGTAAAACTGAAAGTCCAATAAATTCTCATTAAAAAAAATTGAGTTAAATACAGTTTTAGTCCCTCTGGTTTGACCCAAAAGTTTAAATTTGACTTTTTTTAATCCAATAGTTTCAGATTTTTTTGTTTCAATTTAAGTCCAATCTACTAACCTCATCCATATTTTCTGTTAACTTTTTATTAAAAGACGAAAATACCCCTTCTATTAAAAAAACAAAAATTGAACTAAAAAAGACTTCACATATTGTGTCTGCTTCTGACTCTTCGTTTTCCACAATTCCATTCTTCCAAAATCAGGGTGACCGAAAATTGAATTTTTATTGGCCCTTTCATTTTCTTATTTGCAGGTTTGTTATTAAATTGAAAATTCAATCTTTATTAAATTAAAATTTTAATCTTTATTTGCAGTCTAATTTTGTCGAAGGCGGAAGACTTTTTCATAGTTCATATTTTTAACAAATTCAGTTGAAGGTTTGAACTTGTTCTCTATTAATTATATTTTTTTATTGCTGATCTCTTTCAATTTTATACTTTTGTAACGATTTTTATTTTATTGTTTTGAATTGTTCTCTATTGAAATTTGAGTCATCTGGTTCATTATTAACCGTTATGTGTTACTTAGATTGCTCAATTGTTTTCTAATAAGTGCTATGGATATTATGGAAAGGTTTTTGAAACGAAAATCATTTTCGAAATCTAGTTTAGTTGATTTTGATAATCTTCCTTGTGACAGTTGTAATATATATTTTGTTTTAATTTTTTTAACGAAGTTTTATTGTTTAAAATTTTAATAAAGTTTAATTATAATGTTCTTTTTTGCTCCGGAGTAAAAATCCTGGATCCGCGCCTATAACCTTACAAAGTTTCTACACGGCGATATCCAATTTTAGTGGGATTATATTGCTATGGGCTAGTTGTGCTTTGGTTCCCTAGTCATAAAAATTTTAACTAAAAAGAAAATTACCCGTTAGCAATGTGCTTTGGTTCCCATCCAGCAAGGTTACTGGCATCCACAAGGGCTTCTCTCCACGATTCGGTTTTGATAACGTTCTCCTGCGTTTGTTTGGCAAATCCTTGTCCGAATTCCCCTTTCTGTTTTCTGACATCTGAGGGATCCACGTCATAGAATATAGGCATAACTATTTGCCCTCTCCCATGTCTGAATTTCATAATATACTCGAGCTCGTCCAAGCACCACGAAGAATCGGCATAGTTTTTAGAGAATATTATTACTGCAATATGCGATTCATCGATCGCCTTTAAGATGGATGGCCGAATGGATTCGCCAGGCAGAAGTTTTGTATCGTCTTTATAAGTGTGTATTCCTCTTTGTTCAAGAGATGAGTAGAAATGATCTACAAAGGTCTTGCGGGTATTTTCTCCTCTAAAACTAAGAAACACATCATATTTCCACAAGCTAGAAGAAGAGGTTGATGAAGATGCCATTGATGTGCTTGAAATTGGTATAAGTGAAGAAGAGATTGTAAGATATTGATGCGGTTTGAGTGGCCGATGAAATGAGGTTAATATACAGAGACGTACATTCAGGCACCATCGTATTTTTAATTTTTTATAATAAAAGCAAATCACATTCAAGTGTCATTGAACTCATCGCTGATAAGTTTTCTCCAAAAGAAAAATTGAAGAAATTTCCTAGGTGCGAACATTATTAATTAAATTATTAAGGCCCGTGCCATTGAAATAGTGACCTTTAATTTTTTTTACTCAAAAGTTCAATCGAGTAAACTTTAGTTTTTTATAAAATTATAACAAAAGTTTAATATGTTTGTTTTTTAGTAAACTATAGAAGTTTTTTTTATTTTTGCTTCAAAACTTTGGTTTTTTTATAAATTTGCTAATATACGATTTTAACCCCTTTGATTTTATAATAATTTTGTTTTTTGATTTTATAATAATTTCGTTTTTCTGTAATAACTTTCGTTCGTTAACTTTTTTTTAAATGGGATGCACGACTTTGTTTATGTTTTTTTTCAGCGATCAGAGTTTTTTTGTATCGTACGCTATAGCGAGTTTGTGTTTCGATATAAGTTTTATCCCCGTGGACGAGCCGAACCGATAATTACCATACTCCCGTCGCGTAGCGCGGGAAAAAAAAACTAGTTTTCATTTAAATAGTGATGAAATGAAAAAAAGGTAAAAAAGAAAAAGAAAAAAAAATAAACAAATTCAAATTTATTCGAATGAATTAAACTAGCTACTAAGAATTGGAACGAATGCACAAACTTATGGCGAAAATGACATGCTATGAGAAAGTCCAAGCAAGTGCGTTTCGTAGAAATTTCATACAGGAATTTAATGTTAAGTTATTATTATTTATTTTTCCGTCGGTGATTAATGGGTTGGATTTACTCCTAGAGAGTCATGCAAAGAGCCAAAGACCAAAAGACCTGGAGTCGTAATATAAAATTTTAAGAAACAAATTTTGTTTTAAATATATTTTAATTTGAAAGGTTTGTTTGAATTTAAATGAAAATAAAATACAGAATCAAACAAACTTCTGAATTTCAATTATATTTAAAATCGAAATGCAACCATTTATTAATCTAAATTCACCGGATAAAATGCATAACAAGTAACATATCCTTTAAAACCGACACGAGACCAAAACCTAGTATTTTTATTACATAACGTCAACTTATTAATTATTTATAAGTCACATAAAATTTAAATTATCTTTATGACCTAAATTTATTAATAATTAACTAATCACAAATGTTAAATTATTTCTATGAACTAGGTAGGCAACAGCTTGGAATGACTAGGCCAATTATGTAATAGAAAATATGTTGGGTGTCTTCCACATTTTTGTTGACATGTTATATGAGACCAATTATAAAAAAGTTGACCACATCATTTTTTTTTAAGTTTTACATAGTTTCTTCCTTTATATCTCTCAAATATTGGTAAAATCTTCTGTGTATAAATTATCAAATATATCATATATGCCACCATAAAGTTCTAATTCATCAAATTTATTATTCTAGCTAGATTACTACGCCACATCTTTTATAAATTAAATAATAATAAGGTAAATTCACACGATAGTAACAAATATGTACGGACCAGTCTAGGTCAAAGCCTTAGACTACTTATAAAGAGTCCAGATGCAGCCATATCATAACAAAATCAACCATAGTTAGGTCTACAGTTTTTCCTTCTGAGAAGTAAACAGCTAACTGAAGAGTAACATCACGTATCAACGAACCTAGTCATTAGATTTGGTAACACGAGACAAACTCCTTTGATTTCCTCAAAAAGACCCGAACGCAAACCCGGTTCAAACCGGTTCACACATCCGGACGGCGGCAACAACACCGACACAAAGGGGGGGTTGGCGGTGGTGGGGGTTTCGACGTCAGGAGGCGCAGTGGCGGCGGGCGCCGCTGGGGTGGGTGGGGGGGTTGAGGGAGAGGGGGGATGTGATTAGGGTTTTATATTTCACGTGTGTACTCTCTCGTAACCCTAATCCCTTGTTTACGACGTTTCCAAAACTTAGGGATTAAATTAGGTATTTAATAATTAAAACAGTTTAATTATTAAATAAATAATACTTTCTTTTACTAGTTAATTATTAATTCAGTTAATAATCAATCTAGTGTAATCACTAATTATCAAAACATTTGTTAATCATTAAATTAGGGTGTGCACGGTTCGGTTCGGTTCGGTTATTAGCCTTAACCGAAACCGAAGTCATCGATTATTCTATTTTATTAACCGATCGGTTTTCGGTTAATCGGTTCGGTTAATTTTGGTTAGTAACCAAAACCAAACTTTGGCTATAATTTTTTCTTAGAAATACATGAAATGGTGGTATAAATACATGAAATTGAGATATAAATACATGAAATGGATATATAAATACACGAAATAGATGTATAAATACATGACAAGAAGGTATAAAACATGAAATATATGAAATGGAGATGTAAAAGCTAGAAATATATGAAAATATGGATGGTTCGGTAATTTCGGTTAATCGAGGGTACAAAAAATAACCGATAACCGATCTTCGGTTTTTGGTTAATCGGTTTTCGGTTCGGTTTCAGTTAACGGTTCGGTTATTGCTCACCCCTACATTAAACTAATTCTTAATTATCAACTCTTGATGATTAATTAATTTAATCCTTTAACTATTTATAATCAAATTACAAACAATTAAATGTCTATTTCTCTGAGTCGCCCGCTATCTTGAATAGATTATTAATACTATATAAACAATCTCATCGTTCGTTGCCCATGGTGCAACCCTTTGGATCCTATCTTAGTAGCAGTACTGTCAGATGTCGTTACTTAGGCATAATGTTCTGAACATTTACTACTTGTATGTGCTGATCATTAGGATGCCTAACATGATTGGGCATTTGTGTAGGTCCCAGCGGGTCTACGGATCTATCTCAGACGAGTAACACGACACGAACACGTAGGGTGAAATCTAACGTATATGTGTGTACGTGATGATAAGAACAAGATGAACAACAAATACACACAAGATACCAAATTATCTTTGTTATTGCTCTCTGAATACAGTGCATACAAGTGTTCAACTGATTCTCTCTGATTGTCTAACATTTAAACTAATACGCAATATATATATATAGGCCACAACCTGCCACATGTGAACTTAACAAGTTCGCCACACACAAGGCTTAGGTGAACTTATATCATTCTTAAGAACATTACAACTTAAAGATAAACAAATATATAAATCCTTGTGGCATCCTTGACTACCACGATCACAACAAATTACTCAGTGATTCATCTATGAGACGGAAGCATGAAGCGAATCATTCCAATCACAAGAACACAGAAGATAGATGAAACGAAAACATTCGTTTATAATCAATCACGAGGTCGTCATCACAGATTACAATACCATATGAGTATAAATCTCGTTTAAGCTCCATGTCCAACCACTAGGTGAGCTCTACCTAGGAGTGGTGACTCACTTCTCACATAGACTCACTCCCTCTCTGTGTATGCTAACTCTAGCATGCTTACCTACAAATGAACATAAGTCGTTCTTTTTATAGGGAAGTGACATGTTGCTAGCGCACTTGTTAATTGCGCCTAGAATTCCTCTAGCGCACTTAACAAGTTCGCTAGACAGTACTCTAGCGCACTTACTAACTTCGCTATACATAGAATTTTAGTGCAATTACAAATCAGGTCCTAACACCAACAAGAATGTTCCCTGAAAAAGAATGACAAGCCCAGGAGAGATTTATACATCACTCTTTCCTTAGATAGAACATTTTGTTTGTCAGATAACTGCATATTGGTCAGAAGGTTACCCTCTGGTTATTGTGACGTTGATACCAAAAACACACAACGGAAGACTAAACCATAATCCTTATTATAATCATAACATTGTTTTACAACTAGTATTGACTGGAAATACAACACATTATTCCATACAAAACTGGCCTTATAGTTCCTAAGAACATGCCATCAACTCAGGCGACTTCCGGTCCTTACGAGAGGACCGGTCTCGCCCATCAGTCCTACCCGATATGGCCATAATAAGTACTTATTACAGGTATATATACACGGAGGATACCTTTGGGATCTCACAAACTCATTAAATAACATTGTATAGAGCACAATTTAGAGGAACTTACCTCAACCAGAACCTTCTTCTGAATCATTACAATAATCAATACCTCGAGATAATCCTAAATCGTATCTGACATTATCATAATTAACATCCCTATCTTAGGTTTACATAATCAAACCTCGGGGCATTCAGAAACCTTACATCGGTACTATCTACGGCAATTTACAGACGATCTGCTAGAAACCGGCTTTCGCACGTGAACCAGGGCTCGGGAATAAAACACACTAGTGTGTATGTTTTAGAAGGTGAGTTGAGTGTGTGAAATGAGCTGAGTTCGTCCATCTATTTATATCCGTGACGGACCGTTACATGGCAGTGTCGGTCTGTCACGCCTTTGCTTGGCGGTTAAGTCCTTCCGGACCATGTAACGGACTGTTACATGGCGGTGATGGTCCGTCACGAAGCTGAGTCACCGGACACGTGTCAGAAACCCTAAACCGCTTTTGGTTTTGGCGGCACAAACCATTATGAGATGGTGACGGTTCGTTATATCCGTAACAAACCATTATGAGCTTGTGATGGTCCGTCACACGCTAACTTTCCATTTTTATCATTTTTGGCCCTTGTACTTTTGGAACTTCACACTTTTATCCCTTGGACTTTTCCTTTGAACACTCAGTCCTTATTTTACTTAGAGATTTTCGAGGTGTTACAGAATATCAGAATTTCTTCATTTTTTTCTACTCCAGACAATACTTCATTCTCTCGTACAAGCTGCAAATTCAACATATAATCTAATAAGTATCAAAATCTTACGAATTTGCTAATAAAAACAATCCAACTAAGGTAAAATACGAATGAAAATCAAATGTGTTTTACAACACATCAAACACGATGGTTAACAATAAAACTCAAGAGATGAATAAGATGTGGTGATCAATGGAGAGAAAGGTCGAACAATTTTAGGGTTACAAGAGAGTAGTTATCTTCAATATTGAACAAAGGCCGATCAATTTTAGGGTTAGAAGAAAGAGGCGATCAATGGAGAGAAACCGCATATGTTGAAATCGATTGAAAAGTAAACGGCTATCTTCAATCCTAAACAAAGACCAATCATTTTTTGGGCTAGAATAAAGCTGCGACCATGGAGAGGAAGGGAGAGGAGTGGGTTGATAGTGAGGCTGATGGAATATGCGATTAGGGTTTTTTCAAAATTGAAAACAGGTCATAGGATCCACGTGTTTTATAAAAACGGGTAAATGGGTTTAGGCGGGGAAAAAAGCTGAGGATACAACAGAGAGTGACATGTAGCAATAAAGTTACTCTTTTATTATGTTGTATATAGATAACCATTCATGGGAATGTTCAATTCAGAACACTAAATATTGCGAGAACATGGGGAACAAAATGAATCCTTTATTTTTTCAATCTTAAAAAATTTTGAAATATAAGAAAATGACAGAAATGACAATGTTTATTTATCTCTCAAGAAATTTATAAAAAAATGAACAAATTTCGTTTATTTAAACAACCTATACATACATAATTCATGTGTAGGATTTATAGGTTATTTTATCTACACATAATCTACACATGTGTAGGTAAACTTTTAAATGTATAAAAACATATTCAAAAAATTGTTTAATGGGTTTTTATGTAAATAAACATGCATATTTATACGTATGAAGTACAATTTTTTTTAAATATAAATCATAGATCAAGAAATTAAACGATTTAAGTTTGTCCTCGCAATAATTTAGTGTTCTGTAATGAACCTCTCCCTAACCATATAAATATAATAATTCGAGCCGAGCTTGAACTTAAAAAGCTATTAACAAACCAAACTCGAGCTCGAAATCTCTTAAATTAAATAAGTCGAGCTTTAGCTTAGACAAACTTGGACTCGGGCCATTTACACCGTTGATAGTAACAAAATGAAACAAAAAGAACCAGTGGACAGAAAAGAAGTGATATTCTATACATGTTCTTCTGTCACAAATAGTACAATAAACATGTAGATATACTCGTATGTATAATACTAGGTAGTTGGTTTCAGATTTGATAGAGTTAGTTATATAAGCCCTTCCAGAGGCTGACTTGTTTTTTTTTTTTTTGGTTTATGCGGTGGCCTAGAATGCAGTCATCCTTCCTTCAGT
Organism: Smallanthus sonchifolius; assembly: GCA_023525975.1. NCBI lineage: Eukaryota > Viridiplantae > Streptophyta > Magnoliopsida > Asterales > Asteraceae > Smallanthus > Smallanthus sonchifolius. The sequence goes on from CM042029.1 coordinate 93,281,549, forward strand.
TGCTTGATGATGGGAGCTTAAATTTTATTGAATCCAAGATTGACCAGGTTGCTTTTTAATCCCCTTTTCTTTCATAAAACCCTTCAACTTAGCAGCCTCTTCCCATCTACATTCAGATGCAAAGGTTTTTGACATCAAAACATAAGGCCCAGCTGCTGAAGGTTCAAGTTCATACAACTTTTCACAAACCCATTTTGCCATCTCAACATTTTTGTGTTGATGACAAGAAGAAAGAAATGCTTTCCAAACAGCACTCAAATGTGAAATATTATTCTCACATATGAAACCCTTTATCTCATACAACCGACCCGCTCGACCCAAAAGATCCACCATACAAGTATAATGTTCGACTTCCGGCTTCATGCCATAAACATCTCTCATCAATGTAAAGTAACCGCACCCTTCATCAATCAAACCTGCATGACTGCACGCAGTTAAAACCGCTACAAAAGTTACTTCATTTGGTCTAATCCCCTCGTTTACCATCATCTCAAAAAGCCGAATTGTTTCCCTCCCTTCACCATTTGATGCATAACAAGATATTATTGCAGTCCATAACACAACGTTTCGAATCTTGGATTCTTTGAAAATTAACCACGCGCATTGTAACCTTCCACATTTGGCATACATGTCTATCATCGATGAACTTACAAACGCATCAGGTTCATGTCCACTTTTCAACATATATGTATGTATAAGTTGACCAAGGTCCAAAAGTCCAACATCAGCACAAGCAGCAAGTACACTCGTGAGGGTAAATTTGTCAACTTCACCATGTTCGGTTACCATAAAGGTAAAAACTTTGAGAGCATCTTCTATCCTATCGTTTTGAATGTATGCACTTACAATCGAGCTGGCAGACACGGAGCCAGATTGATGTGAAGTTTTAAAAACAATCATTGCTTTCTCCATTTGACCACATTTGCAGTACATGTCAATAAGCGAATTATTGATAAATGCATCATGTATTCCAACCCTCAACAATTGACCATGAACCCGCTTTCCTAGTTCAACATGATTCAAAGAAGACGCCAATAACAAGGCTACAGAGAATGTAACATCTGTAAAAGCTGGACCTGTTTTCACCATCAGGTGGAGAAGCTGCATCGCGATTTGTTCATGCGTGTTCTGCAAATGCCCATCAATAATTGTGTTCCAACTTGCTGCATTTTTCAACGGCAGTCGCCAAAATAGCCCTAAAGCTTTCTCCAAATCTCCTTTCTTCAAGTACCCACTGATTATTATGTTCCATGAAACAGTATCTTTAGCGCGCATAAAATCAAAAAACTTTGTAGCATAATCAAAGGCTTCACATTTCACATAAAAATCAAGTACAGAATTCTCCAACGTCGTATCTAAACAAACCCCGTTTCTCAATATCCAACCAAGGATCATGTTACCGATACCAAGCTCCTTTGCACCTGCACAACACCTTAAAACAGTCGAAAATGTGAACTGATTTGGAGTAATTTTTTGTTTTAGCATCTGGGTGAATAAACTTAATGCTAGATTGTATGACCCAATTCGAGAAAGCCCAGAAATAAGGATAGTCCAAGACCGTACATCTCTCACAGGCATTTCATCGAACAGCTGGTGGGCAAATGTTAAATTACTGGACTTTGAGTATAAACTCAATAGATAGTTGTTCACATGTGAGTGATGAATAGAACCATTCTTAATTACGGTAGCATGAGCGATTCCAACGGAGAATTTGTTGGTTGGTTTAGAAGGGATTAGTTGTGTGATATCAGAATGATGACAATTTGAATGTAGCTTGTGAAATTGAACCAGTGTGGTGCTTATGATTATGTTTTGGGGCACAAGAAATGGGAATGGTGATTGAAAACAAGACAATTGCACTAGTGCACGATCAATTAGACGCATAGCTACAGAATCCTCAAATCATTCGGGGGATCTTCAAATCATGAGGTTCTCAGTAGTTTTCAACATCAATCGGGAAAGTGTTGTTGCTCACCATTTAATCACTCCATCTTCAGTTTCATTATGTTCCTACATATCTCTAAGCAAAGTTCAAAAGAACATAATCGCGCCTCGAGGCGTTTTTTCTTCGTCTTACCAGGCGTAAGCCTCAAGGCGAACCGAGGCGTAAGGTCGAGGCAAAATTAAAAATTATATATCTTATAAATATATAACTTTCCTAACTAATTTCATCATAGAAAGTCTAAAATAGCAAGAGGCGCGCCCCGAGGCCTACGCCTTTCACGTTTTTTGAACGCCTCAGCCCTTAGAGGCATACGTACAAAACTACCCTATTAGCATTGCCTCATACTCATTTTCTTACCGCCTCGGCCGTTTTTTTAAACCATTTCAATAAGTAGAAATTAAAACACGCACTAAGCAGGGGGCGTATTCTATTGTAAATCAAAACATTAACACGCACGAAAAAAATAAAAAAAAACATGTATTACTACTGTATACTAAATGAAAGCGTTAAAACACAGGAAAGGAAAAAAAATGGATAAAAAATAATAAAAGAAAAAAACCGTCACCTTAGGGATCGAACCGGGAGGACAAGTGGGAGGGGGTGACTTAAAGGGGGCGCACTAACAAATTCTACCCGCAATGACTCTTGATTTCTCTTGAAGTAAAATAAATAAACAAACAAGCGAAAACGTAGGAAAGACTGGAAAAGTGGACACGTGGAGATGCCGCCAAAGACAACCAACCACGTTCGGTAACTATTCGCGTCACTTTGAATTGTAGAGTATGTAATGGTTTTTCATTCATTAAGAATAACCATTTTTGTTTTCAGTAATGCAAAACCTTTAAATCCTTTCTGTTTGTAACTAGTATTTGGACACCGCGCTTCGCGACGAGAGCATGGTCGTTTTCCCTACGCATTATGTAGCAGAAGTTTCATCGTTATTGGTTCGGGTTATCGAACATCATAAAAGAGAACAACATAACATCTGAAAATAGTAAAAGACTCCGAGGGCCGAAAATAGTGTTAAAGGAAGACGCCGGGCCTCATAAAAGAAAGAGAAGGAAAGAAGCCGAGAAGGGAAGGGGCAAGGGAAGGCTACAACCCTAGCAGCCCCCTCACCTTTCACACTCTCATCCTCACTTGCGATTTCTAGAGAGAGAACGAGAGAGGGAGAGAGAGAGAGACCTTAGAGAGAGAAAGAGCCGGTTTCAAGTTCCGTTCGTTGCTACAAGTCTCTCCACCGTCTACAAGTGAGAACTCCATGAGTTTGGGCTGATCAGAGATAACCTTCGACCCCAAATCTGAGTTTTTGTGTATTATGTATTTTTGTATGATTTTCAATAAAGGACAGGATTTTTACGTATGGAACGAGAAACTAATCATAGATCTAGTATCACGAAAGTATAAAGACGTTTTTTTAACGTAAAAAGTTTGCATCTTGATCGTACTTAGGCTGAGCCGTCATGATCATGCAAACTTAGAGTTTTTCTTGAAGAAGAAGCTAATACAGAGCAAACCTAGCATGTTCGCTTGGTGTAAACTTAGCGAACCTAGCATGTTCATTGGAAGGTAAACTGGGCGAAAATAGTAAGTTCGCTAGGTTTCAAGGGGTGAAATATATTTTAAACTAATCAACTCTTTAATTAATTTAAAATTATTTTAAATAAAACTATTAAATTTAAAACATGTTTTACTTTTAAATAAATAACACTTTTATTTAATAACCTTTTCGAGAAATCTTTTAAACAATTTAAATATCTCATCGTTTTAAGATTGTTTCAAGAGTTTTATAAAAATATTTACGATTTAATTATTATCCTAAATAATGTCACAATCACAAAAATATATAAAACACATAAATCGAGCTACTAGTAAAAATTGTTTGGTTTTGTTCGAGCCATCAAACAAAAAACGGATTGGTCTAAGGGACAACAAAATAACAATTCTGGCTATCTCCCACTTAGTCAAAGATCTTCATCTTTACTCCCGTTTGTGTCCGCCTTGGTCTTCAAGTCTTCGTCTCGATAGGTTTACAATTTATTTACAAATACAAAAAAAAACCTAACTATTATAACGGGTTCCAAATAACCCATTAAATACAAAGATAAAACTAACCAAAACATACAAACACAACCACGGGTCAGTAGATCTCGATTTATCAAACACAACCAAATCAAACGAAAAAGTCACAATCTTTTTGTTAAACAAAAGTTTTGACAAACAAAACATAAGATCGAAAAATAAATATTATGTCTAAACGTGCATAAAGGTGGCTCTGGTACCACTGTTGGGATTCCTTATACCAGTTTAAACTTTTAAAACAAAACTATTTAAACCTTTTAAATAAATAAATCAGATTTAGTCAGCGAAAGTATTTAGTACAATTAACGATTCTAAACCGGGATCCGCCAGTGATTCGATTACAAGCGTATAAACAATAAATTAAATCTAACCATAGCGGGTAAAACAATTTTACCTTCGATGATTAACCAAACGAAAGGCACATTTGTTCAACGAGCGTCTTCCTAGTGACAGTTCACGAAAGCCTCCAACAAAACATCTCACGGCTGCATAGGGAAGAACCAGTGGCGGCGGAGGCTGCAACAGCAACATGGCGACGACAATCATATCCTTATTACTGCCTTTCATGAAACAATGTTAGATATGGTTAAAGAACAAACTTTAGTCAAAATTACTTCAAATATGTGCCTCGGGTCGAAGGACCGATATATCTTACCATATTCAAAACTTCTTAAGACATTAAACCATTAATATAGTTTTGAAAAGAGTTACGTCCAATATTCATTCTTTAATGAATATCTGTGAATTTGGTCTCCAACTCTTTGGACTTTCATTCCAAATGAACCAACCATCTGATTCACAATAGTCATATATTCAGATTGATATTGATTCCCATCAATCTGATCGACTATGGACGTTTAGAATACAATATTCAAGGATTCTAAAACGTATAAAATATCGAACATAGAAACATCTATTTGTAATGCATATAACCATTAAATCAAAATAAAATATCAATGTATATATATTGTTCGAAAGCACCAAATACTAAGTTACAGATCAAACCCACAGTCTAGCAAATCTAAAACCTATCATATCAACATGTTGCTCATGTTTAGCTTGAGGCATAGACTTAGTGAACGGGTACGCTAGATTCTGATCAGTGTGAACTTTATTTAACACAGTGTCTCCTCGTTCCAATATATCTCTAATATAATGAAATTTCTTGAGTATATGCTTCGTGTTGTGGTGTGTGACCTTGGTTCCTTAGTTTGAGCTATGGCATCAGTATTGTCACACAGTATCTCGATCGGTTTCTGAATGCTAGGCATTACCCTGAGATCAGCAATGAACTTCTTCATCCAAGCAGTCTCCTTTGCAGCTTCTGAAGCACCAATGTATTCTGACTCGGTGGTGGATTGAGCGATACTGCTTTGCGTGGTACTCTTCCAAGTAATTGCTCTACCGTTCAGAACAAACACGTATCCCGTCTGAGATTGAGAATCATCTCGATCCGTCTAGAAGCAAGCATCAATGTAACATTTTACAGGTAGTTCTTCATCAAGTCCTCCATATATCATTAACATATCCTTAGTCCTTCTCAAGAACGCTCTGCTTGGTACTCTTCCAAGTAAGCCTTTGATGAAGTAACATACATCGGCCCGAATGAATAAACTCTCATCCGGATGATCATTTTGATCATCCGGAGCAGAAGACTGAGGTGGAGTACTTACCTTGTACTCTTGTTCTTTTGTTCTTCTTCTGTCTGGAGCAATTAGTTGACTATCAGGATTAATTCTTCATCCGGAGTGACTCTTCATCAAGAGTGAAGTCTTCAACTGAAGTAGTACTTGAACTTGACAAACTTCAGACAGTTATCCAGAGTACTCGTCCTCCAAAGTTACTTCTTCATCTGAAGTAGAGGTTTGCCCTCCGGGGTATATAAACTTTGTGAATTTTGGTGAACACCAACCTTAACATAACTTTACAACAATGCAAATGTTAGAATGGAAAATATTAGGATGCCGAAATGATCTTACTATATGGAAAAGTCGTCTGATTTATAGTATTTTTCCGCGTGTTAAAATTTTACAATTTTTACTTTATAAAGTATACCTAAAGTGTTTATAATTACTTAGATGTAGTGGTATTACAAATTCCCCATTATCTCAATGCATTTTTGAAACATTGTCAAGTTCAAATCAAATTCTGGTTTTATATTAATGTAATTGTTTGAAATTATGTTACAATCAAATATATATTACTTATTGCTTTACATTTTACATCTGTAAATAATATATTAGAAAGTTTTAAATGTCTGCAGACATGTTCATGAACCATATCTGTAATGAATTAATTTATTATCATCTACTCTTGGAAGTTTTCTTTTCTCCAACAATTAAGTAAATCTACTGTTGACCAAGAAAATATACGCTTGAATACTCATTAGGAAAAGCATTAAAAGTTATCTATATGGAAGTAAATTTAAATTTTAAATATAAAAAAGAACTTAAATGGGAATACATTTAGTGGTATTATTAGTGTATCCATCACATGGAGAAATGATTATAGCCTGATGTGGCCTTTAAATATCCTCAATGTTTATACATTTGATCAAATAAAGCAAAGAATAATCTAATATCCCATAACCTCCCTCATCCCACAATGATGCCTAAAAAGAGCAAAGGTCGCCAAAAGATCCAAATGGCAAGAATGGAGAAAGAAAGCAACTTATTGGTTACCTTCTCCAAACGTCGTTCGGGCTTGTTTAAGAAAGCGAGCGAGCTTTGCATCTTGTGTGGGGTGGAAATTGCGATCATTGTTTTCTCTCCAGGAAAAAAGGTATTCTCCTTTGGTCATCCGTCTGTAGAGATGATCGTTGATCGCTTCCTCAAGCAAAATCCACCACAATATTCAAGCACAACGCAAATTATGGAGGCGCATGGCAATGCCAATATCCATGAACTCAATAGACAACTCACCTACGAGCTTAGTCAATTGGAGATTGAGAAGAACAAAAGTGAAGAGCTTGCAAGGATTAGGAAAGAAGGTGTTGACAATCATTGGTGGGAAGCTCCAATAGAAAACCTAGGATTAGAAGAGCTTGAGCGGTTGAAGGTGGCTATGGGGTTTCTTAAAAGAGATATTGATGAACAGAAGAAGAGGATTGTAGCAGCTAGGCCACTCCAAGTTGTCCCCGTTTCTGGTCCCAATATCGATGGTGAGTACATTGCGAAAGGGCCAGGACTTGAATTAACAATGACTCCACATGGATTTGTGCTGGGATATGGACATTTCGGTTGTTGAATCAGGTTAGTTTGTTTTTCTATTTCCATGGTCCCTCAAACTCTTATCACATCCCACATACACAATTTTGATCAAAACTCAAGAACTACCAAAAAAGCATTTAGCATTTCTCGATAAATATTTTAACGTTAGCTATTCACCAGAGGTGGCTATACAGTACAAGCAACTGCTTTAGGCTCCCAAATTTTAAGGACCTCAAAATTGAAGAAACTACTTCAATCTATATTTTAACGTAAAAATACATGTGATAATTTATCAACTTTTGTGTATTTAAAAATAAATGATAATCTGTCAACTTTTATGTTAACATTATACATTTTCATGCTCCATAAAATTACATTTTAGTAATTTAAATATATTTAGAAAACTTAAAAAAAAGCCACAATTTTGATGTCCGCTTTAAACCCCAAAATATGTTGAGTCACCCCTGCTATTCACTGTCATAAGTGTTTGCATGTAGATCTTAAAAGTTTCTATTATATTTATATGTCTCAATTCTTTATGTAATTTATACCACATATGAACAGTTTTTAAATCATGGGTATTAAAAAAAAGTATCGTGTCTCAAAAAGTTCTGGCAATCATTTTATATCCAACTTAGAAGGCAAACCTTTGAATCTAGGCGTTGTATTTTTAACTTCAAATAAATGGTATATAAAGCTTTATAATTTCTTATTATTAGCTAGATAACCTATTTTAAATGTTTTAAATCTGGACTACTCATCTGATCAGGTTTATATTTCAAGACAAAGAACAACATGGAGATGGATTGGATTTGATAAGGTTTTAAGTTCATGGAGTGGTTGATGTTATTACAAGGGAGTAAATGTTTCATCAAATTTTGAAATTTATATTTTGCAATTTATTTTTATACTGTTATTCAAAACATTCTAAGAAACATATATTATTATGAGTATTCTTAATTGGCCTTTTACTACCATTGTGTAGCTTCTTAGAATTTATTATAGTCTAAACCAGCCTCTTTATTTGTATGTGGTTTCACAGTATTAATGTTTATAGTTGTGCTTATGTTAGCCTAATTTTTAATTAAGTTTGATACTAAAGTTGGAGGGTCAATTATGTAATTTATGTATAGTTAGTTTGGTGTCAAAATTGTAATATCTAGGAGTCTAGGGATCAAGATGTAGTTTAGTAAAACTACTAAATGATGTGATGGTTCCCTCTCTAGGTTTATACATACATATTGTAACCATTTGAGAAAACACATCCTAAATTGAAAAATCCTTTTGTTTATCAAGATCGTTCATAATGTTAAGCAAGTTTCTATGAAATCATGTGTTCAATCGCTCGTGTGGATCATAACCGATCAGACACGGCCCCTTTCATTCGATCGATTAAGAATCAATACTTGCAAAAACAACACCAATAATTCAACATCAAAATATTATAAATCCAATATTCCCTCCTAATCTTTTGATCTTTGTGTCTTGAGTTCTTCAATTGCTATGTCTTCATCCGGATCATCTTCTTCCTCCACATAACCATCCTAGTCTTTTCATGCATTTGGTCCGCAACCAGGTGGAAAATCTCTAATTGCATTGTTCTTTTCTTATATTTTCCACCATTTGCCTCCAAAGTTCCAGCCTCTTTCTTTTGAATGTTATCCTCCTCATTAACATGCATTCGCTTCTTCGTCACTTCATAATGCCAATCAAGCAAGTCGAGATATTAGGCATAAATGATAGGTAAATTTGTCCGCATATCCCAATTGAACCCGAGTTTTATGGCTACAAGTTCCCACTTATTTTTCCTTGAAGTCTAACCCCCTTCATTTTTACACTCATATAAAGGTCGAAAATCCACTTCCCACCATTTTTCTAACTTTGGTGGAAAAGGGTTGTTTCTTTTTATTTTAAGAAAATCTTTTGCAAACCATTCAACTATTTTTCCAAATTCAACATTGAGTGCAATTTTATGTGTCTTAAAGAGGTTATGGATTTTGAGCATGTCTAAGAAAGTGACACAACTTTCAAAAGACGAGACATTCATGGGAAATAAGGACTTACTTGAAGAAGAACTTTCATCCTTGTTTTCCTTTTCGAATGATTTCCATAAATTTTCAGCCTCGCAATCTTCATGCAAGCAACCATCATTCTCTACTTCCCTTCTGCCTTCAGTATCATCTTGATCATCATAGTTTTCTATGACTTCTTCCTCTTGTGTAGTTTCATCAAGATGATCATAATAAGTATCCAAATAAGCCTTCTCACGAATATGATAGGCTTCCTCATCACTGTTTTCTTCTAGATCCATTTCTTGCTTACCATTAACATCATATTTGCCTTCCGCATCATCAAACATGCAGTGGCGAAGCTTGAAGAAAAATGCAGGGGGACGGATTTTTTTTCCCTATCAGGGGGCGGAATTTAATACCTATAAAATTTTCGGCCGAATACGTATAAATTAACACTTGTGAGCGAAAAATAGGGGGGGCCGGGGCCCCCGGGCCCTCACTAAGCTTCCCCCTTGCAAACATGGGTTTTATTTTGCATAATCTTCTTCACGAACAACTTTAAAGCCTTGATTTACTATTAGTTCCATGCTAATTATGTTCTTTTTTTTTGGGATGGATTATAGTAAACACAAGGAACAATTGTTTCCTTTCTAGAGAAGTATGCCTTTACATTCCCAATTCCATTAGTAAAAATCATATTGTTTTCGCGCATCCTAGTTTCAATACCGATAGTGTCCTTGAAACATACAAACAGACTTTTGTTTTCGGTTGTATGTATCTTGCCGTCCAAACTAAGACACCATATTTCATGCCAAGTTTTAAACTCAGTCCCTTCAATTAAAGGAACGAGTGTTCTTGGTTTTGGTTTATGAGAAAGCATAATGACCAAAGTTTTGACAACGATAACACCGAGTTAAAGACTTATCTTGCGTATTACCAATGAGTTGGGCTATCCTTCCTTCTTTCTGATTTGTGCAGGGACTTGTTCCTTGCACCCTTCGACTAATTATAGACAAGTTCTTCGACTACCAATAGACAACTTTCTGGACAATATAAAGCCACCTATCCGGAAGACGACGCGTGGCAGCTGACTTAGACCCATGACGCACTGTCATGGGGCGTAACGGACCGTTACATGGGCAAACATTGCGTGGCCGCCAAGAACTGGGTGACGGTCCGTCAACCCTGTAAAGGTCCGTCACGGCTTCAAAGTTGGCCCTATAAATAGGTGGTCCATGGTTTCAGTTTTGAATCATCCCACACACTTCAAAACACCCTAAAAACACACACTTGGGGATCTGACTTTGATTCCCGTGCCCCGGTTTACAACTTTTCGACCCCAATACGCAGTAAATAGTTTCGAGGTAAGGTTCCGACTTATATCCTACGACTTGGTTATTACCACTAAGCTAGGAACATGTTTCTACGTAATATTGTAATGGCTTAAGACTTTAATCCAAGTCATTGCACGTTGAGCAAAAGTTAATGGAAAAAGACAAGAGATAGAGGTGAGTTCTATGATGCCCCTTTTTAACATTTTTAAAATGTTTTGGGCATAATATGCATGTTATGAAAGGTTTTACATAGATACTCTATGACCCTTGAATTTTTACCTTTTTGGGTTGGTATCCATGTTGTTGCAAGAGGTTATGGTTATAAACGTTGTCTAAATCTTAAAACCGTGTAACAAAGTATTAATGAAATATCAACAGGGTGGTTGGTACGCCGTTAGCACACCATATATACAAACTTGTTTGATATATTATGGAGAAGCTTTTACTAGTATTTAAGATAAGCACTGGTTTTAGAATAAATAGTTTGAAAGGGAACGTGTCTTTTGGCATTATTTCACATCGCAAAGGTTATGGAAAGAAAATGGTTTTAACACGTAAAATTTTTTAACACTTGTCTTGATTTGATAAGTAATAAAGAAAGGAGTCTTGGTTCGAAGTACCTTGACTGAAAGATGTCTTAACATTTATTATCCTGACATAGAAAGAATGCTTTTGACCGTGATGGTCTGTAAGGAAAGGTTTAAACATATGTTTAAACATGTGTATCAGGTAAGGATGCAGCCTCATACAATAAAGGCAAGGGACTAGAATAAAGGCATCACGCGCAAGGCTATCTAGCATCACCCGAAAGACTGGCATTAGTTAAGTTATGTATTTGTACTTTCTTCTAGATTGTACATGAACAAGTTTTGAAATAAAATAATATTTTAAAATACTTCCACTGTGCATAATCTCTGTATATTATATGTTCATGAGTAAATCCGACAAGTAACCGGCATCTCAGGTGATCCGAGATGTTGATGTCACAAAATCTGACTCGAAAACTTGATTACAACGAATACCCTAACACGGTATTGATAGACTAACATAGACACGTTAGACTATGATTAGGATTGATTAATTATATTATATTAATGTAATTAATACTAATCATTTTACAACTGAATTATTTTATCCTAATCCTGTAGCACACAATTAGAAATTTGGGCTGGCTTGCCTCCCACGCCAAAAGCCAGGCCCGTTAGCTCAGAAACTTCGCCAACAGATCCTAACATTCATCCAAGAATACCTTAACGAGAAATGATGTCTTTTAATTTGTCACTCCCTCTAAGTGCATAACTAACACATTGAACTTAACCAGACTTAGCAAGAGATTTGTCTTTCTTCTTCATTTTCATATATCTCTTCCAAAACTAAATACTGAAGTGCAATCGAATATTTAGCAGCCTTTGTTCTCACCATTTCAGAACCATTACTCCTCAGAATATATGACCCAATTCCATCACCTGCCAACCGCAAAAACATTGCAAAGTTTAAACACGAAAGTCCTTAAACATATTTTTGAATTTGAAAGGGTTAATATCATAAAAAACCAATATACTCTCTTATTTTTCATGAAAAAGTCATTCGACATAATTTTAGCATATTAAAGTCCCTAAACATGTCTAAGGAAAAAACAAAAAAGTCCCTTAACCAAATTTTGTTATATTAAAGTCCCGACACTACACTTATCTAGAGTGCATGTACTTAAGAAAAAAATATTTAAAATAATGATTGTTGCCATATAATTTTTTGTGCAAAAAGGTTAAATTTAAAGTGTGACAAGTCATTGTTTTAAATGTTTTTTTTTCTTAAGTACATGCATTCTAGACAAGTTTAGGGATATAGCAGAACTGAATTGAGGGACATTTTTGTGTTTTTTAAAATGTTGAGGATTTTTCCGTGAAAAATTAGAAAGCATGTTTGTTTTTTATGATAGAAACACAATTTGAAACTGACTCATAAACTGGAGATAAGCTTAACTTATGTGCATTTTTATGCAATTTGCCTAAAAGGGAAACCCAACAAATAACTATATAAAGATAAGACTGAAAGGACCTTTGATAGCGTAAATTGAGTTGACCCATCTCTTGTAAATGTGAAGAAATTTAGGGGTGTCACCATGGTGAGTGTCAGAGAACAAAAGCATACAAGGCCCTGTTTCACTGTGTTCAAAGTAGGTGAAAATCAGTTGTATAAAAAGATTTGCACTTTCGAGTTTTACTTAAAGAACGGTCAATTTGGGTTATATGAATTATCTCACCAAAAAATTTAGTTGAAAAGTAAACAGATCAGATGGGTCGAAAGTCACCCAAAGTGCATCTATAATCGATTCAATCTCCTAAATTGCTAACTTTAAAAACTTAATTCGTTACTATAATAATATAGTGTTTGTAATAATATTCATTCGCCTCACATTTATTGAAAAAAGGTAAAAGTGTGGATGAAAAGACATTCGGGGGTCAACCCAACCCATATTGACCAATAAGAAATGTTTTGATCATGAACTAACCCACCTGACAAGCCCATTTACTTGGTAATACCAAACATAATTTTGACCCAATCATTTAATAAAGGGTCAATTCGGGTTATATTTTATCACCAAAAAAAAAAAGTTTAGCTGAAAAGTAAACGGGTCAAATGGGTTGTGAAAGTCATTTAAAGTGTATTGTAATCCACTCAATCTCCTAAGTTGCTTTATTCAAAACCTAATATAATTACTACAACAATATAGTTTTTGTAATCATATTTCATACAATAATTATTTATAGAAACACAAGTATATATATGGATGAAAATTCATTGACCCTCAACCCAACCCATATTGACCCATAGAAAAATGCTTTGCCACAATCTTCCCTATATTAACAAACATAAATCATTTACTTACTTGGCATGATTAACCGCATTCCTACACAAAGCTAAAGTCCTCACTATCGCCAATTCTCTTCCGCGAGGACTATGATACCTCTGTTGGCAATTTCTTCATAACAAGAAAGGCAAAATTAGGGTTCTTAATTCAAACATGAATCACTTTGAACAAAAGTATATCAAGATTACCTTTCATCAAAAAAATCCCCAAAATCATCAATTATAACCAACACAGGAAACGTATCATGCATGTGAAATGCAGCAAAGAACTTGTTGATCCCTTCCTCATCCTCCACATATCTAGAATCACAATAGAATTGTAAATTATAAATAAACGAAATCCAAACTTCACATAAAAGTAACTAAGTTTTCCAACTGTTTCATTTTAGTTACTCAAACTTTTTTTTGTCTCGTTTAAATCACTCAAGTTTCACATAGTGTCCGGTCAATAAAATGAAAAAGAAATCCAAAAAGAGTAAACCAACTTTTTCACCCTATCCAAAAAATCAAATCCAAAAAAAGTAACATGTTAATTTGTTCGGTATGTTCTTTTTATGTATATGGTGAAAATGTTGTTTACTCTTTTTGGATTTTATTTTCAAAATATCCATCAAAATGAGATTCAAAAATATTAACATGGTAATTACTCAAGATTGGAAATAGGGATGATTACCGAACACCGGTACGGAATTTATGGAAAAATGGGTACCGGTACCGGTACCGGATTTATTGGTACAGTGCCGGTACTAGTTACAAATTTTCATCTCTAGATGGTATCGGTACCATACCAGTACCAAATTTATTGATACCGTACCGGTACTCGGTATCAAATGTCTGTTTGTAAACAGGTGAAACTCGAGTGGCTAAAACAAGACAAAAAATCTTTGAGCTACTAAAATGCAACAGACACGAAACTTGAAGTTTCCTAAATAAATAAAAAGTAGAGAATTAGGGTTGATGTTTTAGTAACATCAAGCTTACTTGATTTGAATTCGATCGAATACAGTATGAGATGGATCAATGCCCTACAGAATGACAAAAACTGCAATTAACATACTAATAATAATGGTAAAACGATATAAACGAAAATTGACCTTTGAGAGAAAAGGGGGTTTGGAATCTAATTTGCGCCGACTGCAAATGAAAACAACGGATTTATCTTCGTTACTGGCGACGGAGTTGAATGCGAACTGAAAGAGCAACGATGTCTTCCCTCTGCAAACGTCAACATTTCAGCCAATTTCACGTGGTGGAAGAGGAAGTGAGTGTGAAAACGAGATTAACGGAATGATTACGAGGACGGAGGGCCGGAGAGGAGAATCATCGAATCGTCATGTGTGTTTGGAGAGTTGATGGAAAAGAATCTCTCCACCATTGTTGCCGCCGGTCTCCGGTGTAGTTACGTCAATCGTCCAATTTGCTATTTTGCCCCAATTTGATTTTATAGTTTTGAATTTGATTGTCAGCTCTAAAAACCACTCTTTTAAGAACACAATTATTACCAATTTTATCTGGTTAAACCATTTATCTTTCTTTTATTTTTTTAACACCAATGGCCCGGACACAAGGGATCGTCATGGCAACGGATCACATTTCCACTCGAATAACAGAAATGCAGTGACCCAGCTATATATAATATCACCCAGGAGAAAACTTACAACTGACTTAACCTGAAATATTTTTTATCCCAAACAAAACTTGAACCCATGACCTCTCATTTGAGAGTCATTGGACTACTGCTCAACCAGAAGGTTCGGTGGTGAACCATTTTATCTTTAGCCAACGTAACTAAATTAGAAACTCGTGTTTTACCCTTATTAAATAAAAAATAACTAAATATTTATTAATAAAAAAAATAAGTCGATTTTTTTAAACTCACATAATTATAATACGTGACGGAGTCAATTACATTTCATTGAATTATATAATAGTAATTTAACTAGGGTAAATACAGGAATAGTTGTGGTGAACTTACAACCCTCTCTACATGGTCCAAGGTTTTTTTTTCATTATTTTATTTAAATAATTTTTAATTCATAAAGATTTACCTACCACTTCTAATTTTAATTTTAACGTATTCACATTTAGCTTTTTTAAATTCTTCTACTGCTTTAATATTTTTATTATTTTATTAATTCACTAGTTTTAACCCGTGTGTTACACGGGGTGAAACGTTAAGATTATATTGATAAATATCTTAACAACCCTTTTTATACAAATTTAATATTGTATTTGTAACTTTTTTATTTTGTTATATGTTAAGATTATATGGATGAGAGTAATTAAAACATCAAACAATACATGAAAATTCATCTAATAAGTTGTGCACTTTTTACAATTAATTAAATTACATGTCAAATGAAACCTTACAATGATTATTTACAACTTTGAAAATACTTCATTGTATGTAACATCTGACGTGGTATTGATAATTTTTTTATGTTTATCAAAGATTAATAGCTTGAGTGCATCTTTGCTTTTAACTTTTGATAATTCAACATACAGCTGATCATGAATAAACACTGGATATTTCAATAGAAACCAACATTTGAAAGTGATCGCCCTAAACTTTTATTCATGATCATTGCAAAAATACAATTATATATTTTTTTTCTTTGAAAATTGATGAAATTCTTTTGTCTGAATATGTTAACTCAATTATAGGGATAAAATTGTGATGATCAATGTTGATTCAAAATATAATATTCGCTTCTATAACAAGATTACCTTTGATTTGACACAAAGACTTGTTACTTTATCTAAACCATTTTTTTATCAATATTTATTAATAGTATAACTGGAACACCGACATTGAAAACTAATTTATGGTTTGACAAACCTGATAATGTACGTCCATTTAGAAATTCAGGAGATTATAAACTTTCATCAAAATCATCATCAAGATGCTCTGATTGACGGATACTATTTGTACTTGTATGCGGAAAACTTCGCTAAACTTTTAATACTAAATCTCTCATTAAAAAAATAATAAAAAGATACAAATAAAATTTAAATTTCAACAATATATCGTCTTTTAAATTCAAAATTTAAAATTCCAAGTTTCAAAATTTTCACACTTTAATATTTCGACACCAATTAAATTTAAAATTCTAAAATTAAAAATTTAAAACTAATAAATTAGTATTGAAACTTGTAAACATGTTTTTTGAAGAAAAAAAATCTCGTCATTTAAAAAAAATAAAGTTTAAAATATAATACACTTTTAAAAATAATATATTTGTAAGTTTCTTAATTTTATTAAAAACTAAGTATTAAAATTTATAAATCAAAATAAAAAATTTGTTTATAAAGATCCAATTTAATTAAAAAAAACTGTTAATTAAATATTAGTAAACTTTATTTTAACATATATTTATTTAAAATATAAACGTAGTATTTTCAAGTTTTAAATGTAAAATTAAAAAAATCTTGATTTTTTATAATAAAATAATAAAAAATCGTTTTTTAATAATAAAACTTTAAAAACTTGTTTTTTTTTAAATCTCTTGTTTTTTAATTCTTGACTTTTTAAAAATATTAACTTTTGATAATAATTTTAAAAAAATGTGAGCAAGTATTAATAATGATAAAAATCTTTATTTAAATAATTAAAAAAAGGCTAAATATATAAGTATTAAATGAATTATATAAATGTGGTTTTGGAGGGAGAAAATTGTGAGATGGAATATGGTGATGGCAAGTAACAAAACAGTTTAGTTTTTTATTAGAACAGCACTTTTATACGCACTTATATATATGTTATATGATCATATACGTGTTTTATTGTTTCATATACTCATATACGTGTTTTGTAAGTCTATGTACATACCAAATTATATCATTATATCAATAAAAGGGTACTAGTTTTTTTCCCCGTGTTACGCAGCGAAAGTTTGATAATTATCGGTTCAGCTCATCCGCAAGAATAAAACCTACCTCGAAACTCAGACTCGCTAGAATGTGTGATCTTATAAGATCATATATTATTATTAGTAATGCAACCAACATATTCAAGTGCTTAAAAGTCTACCTACTCTAAAGTTGCTTAAAACTTAAAAGTTCTATAGTCGTTGCTTACCTACACAATAAAAATAAATGTAATGTTTGTCTAGATTATTAATATTTCTACTTCTTCAGTAACAGAATGGTAAAAATGAAGTAGCAATGCCCCACAATTAAGATAACAAACATCAAGTTTAAAAGGCAACATATCAAAATGGTATAATCTGATCAAAATGTTAAAAGATTTCATATCCAAGTACAAAATGGAGAAACATATCGATGTTTTTGAAACTACTCCATGCGCGTTTTGCAGTTTGCACCCGTCTGAATCGATCACAGACAATACCTACAACACGTTCATTATCAATTCCCAATTACATGCCCATAAATAGACGAACTTGAAACTTGTATATATGCAGAGGTAACAATTTTGACTTGTTTACTTACAAATCAATCGATTTAGGTTGTGTTTTATCTCAAAGGTCAAAAGGGTTGAAAGTCAACTATTTTATGCAAAGCTTTTGAATACTATTGTTATAATAATAATGTTTCTCAAATTATAATTAACACATTAAATATTTTAAAAAATAATAACAAAAAGGAAAGAAAAATGTTTGTGGGTCAACCCTACCCTACCCTACCCGACATGGTCTGACAAATACTTAAAATGACCATTTTGCCAACTCTATCCATATATGCTAGTAAGGATGAGTAGCAGCTTACCGGAGAAGATGATGTTTTCACTTTTTGTACATAATGTCATAGTGACCGGGTCGGTATAACAAGACAATGAACGGGTTTGGCTCAGACCCAGTCTCGCTAGTACTAGCGGCTGCACCATCTGAGGGCGTGGGAACAAAATCATGATGGTTCACACTGACACCGCCATCCTTATCACACGAGCTACGGTCTAGATATACAACACGAATTGGTACACCCAATGCATCGCACAATGCTGTGATGTGTACATGGTCACTTTCTTCACCCATGGGCTCCACTGATGTCTTGCAAAACTACCGTATTTAAGAAAACGTACTTCGGTAAGTAAGAATTATGCATTAAAAGAAAAAAATAATAATAAAATAGGAAAGCTAGAAAAACCTGCTCTACAGTCGTATTTGACAAACCAAGAATGAACGGTTCAAAGAATTCCGAGCGTTTCCTTATTTCTCCGGATGTAACGAATCTAAAAAACATCACAACTGCAAAGGTGGCCAGATCATTATTTATTGGTAATAAATAGAATAAAGCTATAACTTCATTCTAAAATGCCAAAACTAACCATAATCAGATACAGACTGATCGCGACTTCTTACTATAAGTTCATCATGACTGAAAAAAACAGAAACTATATTCAGATAAAAGGCACTAATTGAATAACAGAAGTCTGAAAAGAATTCAGTCTCCAAACCTTATAGAAGCATCATTTCCTTGAAGAACACTTTCCAGCTGCTCGAGAAACAACTGTTTGGCACAAGATCTAAAGTTACAAAGCAGAGATGCAAAAAAAACAGAGAAAGAATACAGCACAATCCAATGGCTAAAATAACAAAGAGGGTCAAAATATATCTTTCATGTTCATTTATGTTGGATTTTCCTTTTATGTTGCAAAAATTCAAAAAAATGAAGGCACAATAGGAGACTAAAAAGTAACAGAAGGGACAGTAGTCAAAGGCTTAAGGCGCAAAGTGTGAGCCTTGGACCTAGGCACACAGTATAAACATGCCATTTTTAGGGATTTTAGACAATACTATATTCAGAACCGGAAAGATGTCATATCAATGGAGAAGTAGTGTTTTAGTTCCTATCTGCAAGAAGAAAGGAGACGCTCAATGTTGTGCTAACTACATGGGGATTAAGCTCTTAAGTCATACTATGAAATTATGGGAAAGGGTAATTGAAACAAGAATTAGACGGGAAACACAAGTTACGGTGAATCAATTTGGTTTTATGCCAAGACGGTCCACTACGGAGGTGATACACATTTTAAGAAGATTAATGGAAAGGTATAGGGAGAAGAAGAGGGATTTGCATATTGTGTTTATTGACCTTGAAAAGACTTACCAATTGTTGAACCATCAAGAAGACACAAGCGCGAAAAATGGAAGTAGCAGAGATTGAGGATGCTGAGGTGGATGTGTGGCCACACAAGGATGGACAGGATAAGAAATGAAGTCATACGTGAGAAACTGGGCATCGCATGTATCTCGGATAAGATAAGGGAGTGTAGACTGATATGGTTCGGACATTTGAAGAGGAGACAGGTGACGGCTCCATTAAGAACCGCGAAAACCCTCATAGTGAAGGGGAAGAGAGAGGTAGACCCAAACTAACATGGGATGAGCGGATTCGGCATAATTTGATAGACATGCACCTCTCTTAGGACATGATCAGGGATAGGAGTTTGTGGAGACGTAAGATTAGGGTAAGGGAATTTAAGTCGAGTGTATACATATGTCTTAGACTTGTCTTTAGCCTACCATTAGCTCTAGCCTTAGCTTTGCCTTTTCCTTAGTTGGCCTTAGCCTTATCTTTGCCTTAGAAATCTCTCTGTCTTAGCGTTTTCTTGGCATAAGACTCTCCTAAGGCACTATATAGGTACCTTCAAGAGGTTAGGGCTACATCTTTGTTCATGACCCTCTGCTCTGTTATCTGTTGTTACTATAGCTTCACATTTTATTTACATGTATACTCAGCCTATGTCAAACCGAGTAGTTCATTAGCCATCAAAGGATGAAACACTTACTGAGAAAAAATCTTCAAATGTGAAGTCAGCATAACCTAAATCCTGAAGTGTCTTTCTGCATTTTTCCACATTTGTTTTAACGCGCTCAACTTCTGCTTGGTCTTGTGATTCAAGAATATGTTCCTTTTATGTTCAAAACCAAAGTATAAATCTTCACATTAACAATGAATGCAGATATTAAGATAAGGGTTAGGAAATGACATGAACATACAAGATAAGAGAACATAAAACTCCGAAAGAAACAATTCCCATCTCCACGTGTTCGTCTAATGGCACTATATTGTTCACTCAGCACCTGCATAGAAGTAAAAGTTGAACATCAAGACTCAAAAGAATAGAAGATTAACATGAACAAAAAGAAGTAAAAGTAAACCTTTATTTTCTCCAGTAAAATGGGGCTTCCAGACTTATATTCAGCTTCTAATGAAGAGAGAGGTTCCTGTAGTGACACAAATAAAAAGCTAAATTTAAAAAAACACCCTTAGCTCAGAGCTCGTGGTCTAATAAAGACAAGATAATCCTTTAACCACACAAGCACACTGAAAAGTGTTAGTTAAATCATGTATTCACAGTATAAAATATACATCTAGAAAAGAAGCAATACAACTAGACAATGAAGAGTATACAAAATAGGAGACTACAAAGGGCCAGTACATTTCGAGAAACTTGTAAGCATACACACCATTGATAAAAAAAGATTAATTTATTAACTAGAAAAAATCTTTGAACAATTAATTTTCTCTTACCTTATCACCAACAAACGGAAACTTAGCTGCATCTTGTTCAAAAATCGCCGACTGTTGTTGCATAACATCGCTATCCTTGTAATTGGACCAATCATCATCAGCTTCATAATCTATGTTGAATGCTGTAGACTCTGCTTCAGATTCCACAGGGATCTCATCATGATTCTGCATCTTTTCCAGATAAATGAGATCTTGCAAATGTTTAACCAACAACAATACTGCAAGAACTGTTTCCGTTTATGTGGTTGCTTTCACTTTTGTCAAGTGCCTGCTAAAAATTGGAATAAGCAAGAGACCGTTAGGTGATAATGTTATATATCTAAAAGGATAATGATGAGTTAATGCTACCTATGAAGGAAATTGGATGAATATATTTGCTTGAAGTTAATAGATGAAGAACACTCATTAATGCAAGATATAATTGACCCGGAACATTACAGATCAAATGATGCTTAACCTCTAATGCTCGTTTCAATCCTTTATAGTTTTGTGTTTACCTAGACCATCAATAATCTATTCTTTTTACACTATGTGGTTCAAAAGAAGCATAGAGAGCAGTCTTGGTTTTTAAATCCTGAGCATTAAAGTAGATGACATTTAGAATATTCAAAAATGAAGGCTGTAAGAGTGTTACACCATAAGAAGCAACCTTGGTTTTAAAAAGGAGTGCCTCAAGGCGACTTCAGGCGCAAGTGTTGGGGCTTTTGTGTAAGCAAGGCGAGCTATGTACAAAAGGTGCAGGTGAGACGTGCTTTTCACGCGAAAAATTAGCATAATGCGCGGTGTTGAGGTGCGCTTTTTGGGCGAAAAATTAATATAAGGCGCCGTGTTGAGGCACGCTTTTTGTACAGGGCCTGGATTTGTGCTTCAAGATGTTGTACAGCAGGCTTTTTAGGTTGTACATATAGGTTATTTATATATTAAACCATATATGGAGCTTATTTGTGTCTAAATTTTGGGTAAATAATGCTAGAAACATATGAGAAATATCATAAAATTTTATATAATAAATTGCGCCTCGTGTACGATAAGTGGTGCGCCTTTCCGCTTTGGGCCTCGGTTTTAGACCCCGTCTGCTCGGTGCGCTTGAAGCAACTAAAAGAAGACACAATTACAACAGCAACCCCAACATGTAGAGAGCTCACATCCAAAAGGCTTGAACCAGGATCAATGGCTGACTACTAGATTTCACTCGTGTTCTCGCCAAATGTGTTCTTGAATTGTTTCTCAAGTGTTACTTCATATTATTTATTTAACCCGTTAATCAAATACATCCAGGATGGTTCTTCACTAATGGCTCCTTACTGTTTCAGTAGACTTGAGAATCACAAACGGAAAAGTATGAGATTAACATCACATTCATATGCATATGATTCCAATTCCATATTCATCGTGCTATAATGCATCATCAGATAATTACATCAAAAAACTGAAACAGGTTGAAAATCTGGTAAAAACAACTATGCAAAGTGCAAATTACATGACAAAATTGAGTACAACCAAAGAACAAGACGCATTTTCCTAAATGCCCTAATTTCGACGAAAAATCAAACAATTTAACGCAATTTTAAGCGGAACAAGAAATGAAATGTACGAAACCCTAATTTCAGTTAAAAGAAGAGAAATACGAACCTGTGATGTGAAGATCTGTAGGTTACGACGAACAGACGATCGGAGATTATAGAAACGAAGATCAAGAGATGATGCAGGTGTGATTTTAGCGTAGATGATCCATGAGTTGTGAGTTGAGTAGTTGATCGAAGAAAAGAATGTGATTGACGTCCGTTTGGCGGCTTTTTAAACACGATCGGCCCGTGTCCCGTAATCGGAGCGTGGATTTGCGTCGTCAATACGGCTGTAAACGAGCCCAGTCGAACCAAACCAGGATGGGCTCGAGCTTGGCTCGTGAAAAGTTCGGGCCGAGCTTGGCTTAAAATTTTTAACAAGCTGATATCACAAACCCTCTCTTCCCCTCTCTTCACGGTTGGCGCCCAATTTACCCGTTGTATTGACGGGCGTATGTGCCGGATTACAATATGCCATCTTCGCCCTTGTGAGAATGTCTAGGGCATATTGGTGTTGAGATAAGAAGAGACTGGTCTAATCTTGAGTGACCGAGATGCCTAAAAAGAAACTTAATGGTCTGAGATCCTTCATGACAAATTCGAAAGATAGACAAGCCAAGAGATTTTTATGAACCGGAGACGATGTGGTAAGAATAATATCGTCAACATAAAGGAGCATATATGCCGTGTCTGAACCATGTCGATAGATAAAAAGAGAACAATCACAAGAGCTATGGAGCCAAGGTGTTCACAAAGTCGGTGAACAAGTGATACCAAGCTCATGGGGCCTGCTTCAATCCATATAAGGATTTTTTCAGTTTACACACATGGTGAGGGAAAGAAGAATCCCGAAAACCCAATGGTTAGTGCATGTAGACAGTTTCAGCTAGATTACTGTGTAGAAATGCGTTTTTGACATCAAGTTGATTAATGTCCCATCCATGAAACAAGACAATACTTAGAATTGTACGAATTGTAGCCGGTTTGACAACGGGACAGAATGTTTCATGACAATCCACTCCAAGCTGTTGAGATCTGTCATCACAAACTAAATGCGCTTTACAGCGCTCAAGTGAGCCATCAGATTTTGTTTTGTGTTTAAAAATCCACATACACCGAATAAGGTTCATGTTCGGACGACGAGGTACGAGCTCCCAAGTATTATTATCAATAAGAGCATTAAGCTCATTTGTCATGGCATGGTTCCAAACGGGTTTGTTTAAGGCTTCGAACGAGTTACGGGGAAGTGGTTCGATGGAGGTGGCGGTGTAAAGGTTGAAGGTGGGTTTCGGTTTTGATTGAGCAGTCATGTTGCGGGTTGTCATTGTTCAGACCGGTGGTGGTGGAGGGGGAGGAGGGGTTGTAAGGTGGCGAGTTCGTCGGGTATAAGTCCAGAAAGAAGGTGTGGTTGGGGGGGGGTTGTAGTTGGGGAATCTGGGCTGAGATGTGGAGCAAGGGTTGGGCGGAACGAATCTGGTTGGGCTGGGGCAGGGCTGGTCCAGTGTGGGGTGGTGTAGGAGTTGTAGGGGGCTATTTGGACCAGGGGGAGTAGTGGGGCTGTTGGGACCGGGGGGGAGTAGTGGGGTTGCTGGGATGTGGGGAAATTGAGTCCCAAATAGTCGGGTGAATGTTAGGTGAGAGATTGGAGTGTAAAAAATCATATGAAAAGGGACAAGGGTGAAGTTTTGCGAATGGAAATGTTGTTTCATCAAACACAACATGGCGTGAGATAATAATTTTGTGTGTGGAAAGGTCATAACACTTGAACCCCCTATGATTGGAAGGGTACCCAAGAAAAACATACAGAGATGATTGATTTTGAAGTTTGTTTATTGAAGTAGAGGGAACGAGAGGATAGCAAAGGCACCCGAAGGTAGTGAGTATAGGTGGGATGTTTGTGATAGAGAAAAAGGAGGGTGTTTGGTTGTGTTTAGTTTTAGAGAGTAAAATGTTGAGAAGATAAGTTGCCATTTGTAGAGCATGATGCCAAAAAGTTGGTGGAAGGGAACCATGTGTCAGGAGCGTACGAACTATGTTGTTAATGGACCGTATAGCTTTGCCATTTTGGGGTGATGTGTCGGGGCAAGAGAAGCAGAATGTCATACCATGTTGAGTGCAAAAGTTATGAAACGACTTATTGTTATACTCGGTGTCATTATCGCATTGAAAACACTTTATCCCACGTTCAAATTAGGTGTGTATATTTATGAAAGTTAAGGGAAATGGAGAAGACGGAGGATTTTTGGTGTTTAGATGAAAGGTCCATAAGTAATTAGTGTAGTCATCTAAAAACAAAATATAATACTGATGACCACTCGGTCTACGAGTCGGGAAAGTCCATAAATCACTGTGTATAATATCACAGGGAAGATAAGTAGTAGTAACAAAGTTAGAAAATGGCAACTTAATATGTTTCCCAAAAACACAAGACTGACATAAATGTTTGTCAGATAATTTTCCAACAGAAATAACATTTTGTTTATTCAAAAAACAAAGTAAAGAAGACCTTGTATGTCCTAAACGATGATGCCAGAGATCTTGAGATAAAACAACAAATGTGGAAGGACTAGTGAGCTGGGTGGATGGTGATGAAAGAGGGTAGATCTTCATGTGGTTCGTTGCTCCACTGTTAAGGTACCAATTTTGATCCGGGTTCAAGGTCATGGTGTGCAATGCTTGCTCAATGTTGGTGTGAGTGTAATAGGAATCATTTGTGGGCAAAACTGTGAAGGAGGAGCTCCTAGGACGCCTGCGAAAGGCCCACGACGTGGTTGTCCCCGTGAGGTGGATACTGTTGGATAGGGAACGGGTGGAGAGTTCCAGCTCGGTGGTGTCCATGCCAATTGAGGGTAAGAATTCAGCAACAAAAAATTGTTTCCGTATTGACCACGCCCCCGAGAGCGACCCCGACCTCCACGGTTTCCACGGCCTCCCCGACCGGAATCATAATTCCATGTCCCACCATTATGATTGTTACGGGCTGCTGTTCGGTATACCCGCGACCTCCAAGAATTGACTGAGGTGGATGGGCTAAGGTGGAGCCATCGACTGGTGAAGGTGCTTTCGTGGCAGAAATGTGTAAGGTCGTGTCAAATGAGTCGAATCAAATAATTTAACTAGAAGGGAACGTGTCAAATGGGTTGAAAGTCAAATGAATAGAACAAAAAGTTTAACCAAAAGTGATCAGGTCAAATGGGTTAGACGTGTTAAATAGGTTGAAAAAAAGTCTATTTCCTAATGCTACCAAAGATCTATAAAAAATACAAAACTAGTCAAAAGGTCAACCACGTCCCGTCGTCACGACTCAAACTAAAAATGACCCATTTTACACCGAACAAGTTTGACCGGTTACCCAACCAGCCCAACCCAACTCATGCTTCAGAAGTGAACTTACAGTAAGGGGCATGAGCAGGACTTCCAGTAAGAATGTAAGCTTAAAACAATTATTAATGGTGGAGAAACAAATACTTCAAATATAAAAATGAGAAACAAGGTAAATAAAGTATAGAGAAATCAGAAAGGCAGGATTTTGAAATTTTGAAATTTTGAAATAGATTAACTGCTCACACTGGATTGAACCAAATATGACAAAAATGAGGAGTTGTACAAAGCATCAACACAGTTTCAGACCACCCACGCGAATCGATTTTTCAGAACAGGTTGACTTTAACATGTATTATGTACATCTCCAACAATATAAATGAAGTTACAACATTTTTTGTTGATTTTTCCAAAAGGATTGTAGAAACAGAAGTCACTTAGGAGATCTTCATCCCTCTGTGTCAATGCTGTCATCACTTGTGGGAATCTGTCTTCTTTCTGGGGTCATATTTAACACGCCACTTGTGGAAGATGAGCCTAAAAAGCGGCGGACAGCTGGACTGTCTGCTGACGCGGACGCCGAGATATTGTAAGCGAAAACTCCCATCGGGTGGTCAAACTTGCAGCTTGGACCAAACTTGCATATACCATAACGAGAATAAAAAATGCACAAAGGCTCTCCCTGTAATAAAATTGAAAGAAAACCTGTCCGTTATTTTTAGGGGTGGCAATCTCCGACACGAACACAACATAGAATAATCAGGTTTTAGGTTGTCATATCTAACTCATTTAATAAAGGATCGTGTTCAGTTTAACCTGTTTATTTAAATGATTCGTGTTTCGGTTGACCTCTTTAACCAACCCATTTAATTAAACAAGCCGACCCGCCACAAGTTTATGTAAATGGGTTAAAGTGGGTTAGAGGGGTTGTGACTTGTGTACAGGTTACATGATTTTAAGTGTGTGCGGGTTAGGTTTGATGCTTTACATACGAATAAATATATGGGTCGTGTTAAGCCTGTTCAGGTTGAACAATTCAACCCGCCAACCTGACACGATTGACACCCTTAATTATCTGTTGAGAAACAATATATTCATGACTGTTGTAAAGGAAGGCCCATTGGGCTAAGAATTAAATTTGTGAAATATGGTAAAATATCAGCAGAACTAACCGGACGTAAAGGAAGGCCCATTGGGCTAAGAGCACAATCAGGCACAGGAATAATTCTTTCCCTGGGATGATGAAATCTACAAACTGCACCAAATTTACAGTCCCCGGTTTTCATGTAAAATTGGCATTCAGGTTGATCGGGTCTTTCAGGGAACACATTTTCACTTGGTACCGCATAATATCCGGTGCGATATGAAGGATAAGTTCCTTGTAGTGCTTCATTTTGGCTTGAAGTCCCATAAATTTGACTGTTTCCAGCAGTATGTTGTTGACTTTCTGAGGATGAAATTGAACCAAGTTGACCCTGAGGAAAAGCTTCAGGAAGTAAGATTATAAAGCATTTGAATTCCATGTCCATTGACTAAGCTAGTGTTCTACACTAGCAGTCTTTGTAAATTATTTATCTTTTTCGTCCCATTAAGTACTAATTCAATGGGTTCATCTCTTCAATCTTACAAGCTATTAGAAGGGAAATATTGGCTCAAATAGACAAAAGAAGTACTTAAGAATCTGCAGGTCAAAATGGGTCGGATCAGGTTGTGTTGATCTGTTAACACTTCTGTCCCTTTTCTTTGTATAAATAGTAAAAGAATTAATTATGACTGCAACCAATCTATTAAATTATTAATCTAACTCTTTGGAACTAAATGATTTAGTAGAGGTTGTAAGCACTTGGTACTTTTGATCCATAACATCACCATTATAATAATTCAATACTTGTGAAGTGCAATTTATTATTTCTAGTAACAAATAATAAATATTTAACTTTGCATTAATATATTTGTTATTACAAATTTCAAAAAAAAAATAATTAGTGAGTCAATCCAACCCCACCAGGACCCACTTGACCACTTTCCTGAAATGCCCGTATCGACCCGTTAGCCAACCCACCCATTTTTCCACCTCACAAGCTACTAAGATCATAATAAACTACACATTTTTGACGGATGGTTTCATCAGACACAACTTTAATTTTTAACTAGCATCTATTCAAATCAAGGACTTATTTGGAACCAGTGATACAAAAATAAACTAATTTTTATGATTAACATATCTGAAAAGACAGCTTACACTGTATGCACTCCATCCTGGAACTGATACCACACCTTGTGGTAGAATCATTGGTACATAATTTGAAGGAGCTTGCCAGCGTGGACTCATAAAAGGAGCTCTAGACAAAGACCAATTTGTTAATCCTCCCGTGTATGACTGCTGACCTGGACTAGTCGGTGATTGGACCGTAGGGTAAACAGGAGAGCCACGATAGGAAACCATCATATTAGACGGTTGAGGGTGGTGGAATTTACAAGTGCTTCCAAATTTGCATTGTCCTGTTCTTAGATAATAAGCACATTCAGCCTCATTCTGCATCACAAAATAAAGAGATCACGTTTCAATATTAATGAGTGTCAATATCTATACTAATAAATAAAGGTTTAAGTTGGACACTTGTCACTTCCTCATGCCTTCTCACGTTGTTTTCCCGCCTCTCTCTCCTAATTAATACACATGTATCTTATTAAATAATAATGATATTATAAATATATTATTAAAGAAAAATATTAATTATGTTAAATAAGAATATATATAATAGGAAATCAAAATATAACTAATTAAAGAAAAATACTAATTTGTTGTATACACACGATTCCACTTGATATATCTCGAGACGGTCATAATAGTCTGACAAGTTAGACGATCATAATAGTCTGACAAGTTAGGACGAATTTACAAATTTATAAGTTATATCGTTTTCAATATACAACCCGTGTAATACACGGGATTCCAAAAAAGTTCTTAATAAAAGAAAAGAATAGGGAAAGAAAATATTATAAAGAAAAGGTTAATACCATAAAAAACCAATATATTTTCTCATTTTACGTGAAAAAGCTCAACCCAGTTTTGGTATGTTAAAGTCACTGAACTTGTTTAATATGTATGTAGCACTTGTTACATATATGGAGACTATGTAGATGATTTTTGTTGATGGGGATGTTATGTAGACTGTTATGTTAACATAGAACACTACCTAATTGAGTTTTAACCGCTTTATATATAAATTTATACGATTGTATATATTTAAAAATTATCCATGTTACCATTTTTGCACACTGGGAATGACACTTACTCAAATTTTGACCCGTTAGAGGTAACAAGTCATTATTTTAATTATTTTTTAAAAGTGCGTATATTTTAAACAAGTTTAAGGACTTTAATGTACCAAAATTGGGTTGAGAGATTTTTTGTGTAGAATGAAAAAGTATGTTGGTTTTTTATGGTATTAACCCGACAATAGATGATGCAAATGCAAACCGTTCGAAGTGGATAACCCAAGACATTTAGTGAAACTCTTCCAGCAATCCCCGCCTTCTCCCGGGGATGATGAAACTTGCATGTTGCTCCAAATTTGCAGGTACCCGTTTTCAAGTAGTACTGTCATAAAATTTAGAAAAATACAGAATGAAATAGAACACACCAATAGCTAGTCAATATATATTTCAAATAAAAGGGCATTTTCACATTTTTCAGATAACGCCTGATAACGAGCCAACAGTAAATAACTATGGTACAATAATATTCATATTTGGACAATAGTTACTTGCCTGGCATTCAGGTTGTCCTGATCTTTCTGGATATTCTCCTCTCATTTTGGCAGTTGCAATAGCCTAGAACCATGAATAGAAAATATTACAACAGTATTTCTCGATATTATTCGAATTAATATGAAGGAAGCTTACATTAATAAACAATTATAACATTATTATAAAAAGAGAAAAAATAAACAAATTATACAAGAATGATACACAAGTCCTGTTAATGTTGTTTTGCAATTAACTAACTGTAGAGTATAACCTACTTTGGTCCTGGTCCAATGGGCTCCGGCCCACACCAAATAGGCCCATGTCATAAATAAACATAAAGAACTTCATAAATATATCATACTTCTTTCACTTGTCATTGAACAAAATTAATAATTATAATTGATCAAATTGGGTTGGCCTGTTTACCAGTTTCCTGTTAGGAGGATGATTGAAACGACATGTTGCTCCAAACCTACAAAGGCCGGTTCTGATGTAATAAGAACAGTCGGGCTCTCCTTCGCGTACAGGATAAGGCCCTGGCTCCATCACTTCCGTTGATCAAAGTTCAATTTTCAAAGTACATCTGAAATATTATGAATTGTGTTAATCAAACTTGATTTGTTAAAAAGATGCATAGGTATCATTTTGTTCTTTGTCTTTATGTAAAACTTCACTCATGCATTAACATATTCTCTTCCTTAACTTTCTCTTCTTAGTACTTCATGTCAATTGCATACACATATTCTTATGGTATATAGTTTTGAATCATTCTTATGGTTTCTCTATTTGAAGAAAGCAAGTTACACATATAACAACTATACACACACATATTCTTATGGTATATAGTTTTGAATCAATTCTTATGGTTTCTCTATTTGAAGAAAGCAAGTTACATATATAACAACTATACACACACATATACTACAACAACCACAACAACCATACCCAGTAAAGTATCACCAATAAAAAACTATTGGTAGAGTCTGTGAGGGCGGGATGTAAGCAAACCATACATCTATCCTAGATGATAGAGAGGTTGCTTACAGGGAGACCCCAGCTCCAAAAACCCTATCTGGACATGAAACTATATTAGAATCATAAAATTATAAGATCATCTAAATAACAGACAACAAAAAAATCTAATAAAATAGTGTTTGAAAGCTACCAATAGTATTAGGTTCAAATAAGAACCATTAAATATTTAATAACCACTAGGAATCATTTTATTCATCACAAAATACACTTTATGTTACTTAAATCACTAATATTTATAGTATATTCAACAAAACATACATGTATGCACCAGTAAATACATTATTTATACAACCATTAAAATATTCTTCTATATTAATTCTTAAATAATATTTAGTGATTCTATACCACTATAGTTTCCTTTATGGAATAATATAAGAATAAAAGGAGAGGCTGCCAACTCTAGTAACTTCAAACCAGTAAATGCTTGAAGTCATGTCATATCATATAATATACTCTTTGCATCAAAACAAATGAAAAAGGTAAAAAACAAAAATATTATATATATTATTTAAACAGAATTTCAAACAATTGCATTAACAGAACCTACACACATCTGAAGCCATAATAATCATAACACAAATCTCAACAGAAACTCGAAATCAAGATCACACTATCATCTGATCATCTCGATTTCAAACGTAATCAGCTCAAAAACACAACAATTTCATAACTCAATCATTTTATATACTCATAAATAAATGGATCTAGA
Source organism: Smallanthus sonchifolius (assembly GCA_023525975.1). Classification (NCBI taxonomy): domain Eukaryota; kingdom Viridiplantae; phylum Streptophyta; class Magnoliopsida; order Asterales; family Asteraceae; genus Smallanthus; species Smallanthus sonchifolius. The sequence continues at coordinate 93,312,879 of CM042029.1, forward strand.
GACACTCACAGTCGATCGTGAGTACGGAATTCAGCAACGGAATTCATACGAGCACTGAAACGACGTCGTTCAACGGCGGAGAAATTGTGGCTCCGGCAATCACATATAAATCAGTGTTGTGTAACAGAATATCTGAAATTATCTCCGTCGCCGGCTTCCGATAGAATGTGTGTGTATGTGTGTGTGAGAGAGAGAGAGTAGAAGAGAGAGAGGGAGATTTAGGTTTCTGGTTCGTTCTCTGGTCTCCACAAAAGAACAGTAGAAGAAAGAGAATGAAAACCAACCAACCATTTTTCCCCCAACGAAACCCCCCCAAAACCAAACACTCACACCAGTCATCCATCTCTTTTATTTTTTTAATTTTTTTAATTTTTTTTTGTTTTTGATCTCACGCGCGCATCCGCACGCAGTTTTGCTGGCTGGAAAACGTGGATTCACGCGCGCATTGCTCCTTGCTTTTGGGCGTGTTTAGTTAACTCGTGCAACGCGTTCTTCTTCTTCGATTACGTTTAAATAAATAAAAAATTGTTTCTCTTACATGTAAAGCTGTAAACAAGGTGTCTGGTGTAGAGGTGTATAAAACGGTTTTTTAACTCGAACCGGTTCAAAACCAAATTAAAACGGTTTGATTAACAAAAAGTTAAAACTGGTTTGAGTTCAACCGGACCGGTTTGAAGCTGGTTTGAGATGGGCCGTTGACCGGGTTTGACCGGTTTAAATGTATAGGTTTCAAAACGGCGGTTTGAACCAGTTTGAAACCGGTTTGGTCTAAATCGGTTCACGGTCGGTTCGGGTATCGGTTTGAAACCGATTTTTTTGTGCATCACTAGTCTGGTGTGTTGTTAATGAGTTAAGTTAGTCGTGACTTGAGACTTCGATTCATTAAAATTTGAATTCACAACCGAAATAAACAAGCTTGGCCCAAGTTTAATAGCAAAGGAGCAAGGGGCGTACCACTGGTAGAATTTTCGGGTATGCGGGTATCATGGGTACACCACCGCAAACTTTTCGGGTAGCTCCAGGGCCGGTCTTGAGAATTCTTAAAACGGTTTGGGCCCGAGATATGTAAAAAAAATCGGGTCTTAAAATATAAACTTAATAATTATATAATCATATATAAAAAACATAATACGGGCTTATATATATAAATTTTTTTTTAATTGGGTTATATATAGTTTTTTTTTATTTTTTGGTTTTGGGTTCAGATTTATAAACAATTGGGATTATCTATACTATATGTAATATACATATTAGAAGGACAAGATGGTAATTTTATCATAATGTCTTAAAACTAAGACTTGTAAGTCTTATTACATAATCTACAAGTCATAAGAGCATTCGTAGGAGTATCCATATCCCCATCCTCATCCCCATAATTATATTAAAATTGCTACATGTTCTTTCTCCTTTTCAATTAAATAATATTTTTTTATACATTTATCATTACCTTTTTTTTCTACTTCACTCACAGCCACTTTAAAAAAATATTTAAAATTTATGCGGGTGAATAGTATTTCCCCCGAATATACAGAAAATTTATATATTTTCTCTCTTCTCCACTTACAACCACTTTAAACCACCCCTAAAATATAGAGAACTCACTCACATAAATATACAAGACCACCTGTGAATGCTCTAAAGTTTTAGAATTCAAAACTCAAAACACGCGTATATAACCTTTTCCTCCTCTAAACCCTAATTTTGTTCTACCAGACTACCACAGCCTCTCCCTCACCACCACCGGCCTCTCCCTTTGTCCTCCATCTTTTGAGATCGTTCAATTTAACCCATAAACTTTATATTTTGATACTTTTGGCTTTTATTTTACTTGAAAAATATCCGAGTGTTACAAGGTGCCCAAAGGATTGCGACTCCCTAGACAGAATACTTCCTTCTAGATTTTACTGACGTTAGTCTGAGTTTTGATTTCAATATCAAATGTATAAAGAATCGGGTTTTATGCCTAAAGTATTTTAATGAAAAGATCTTTTGTCTACACGACGAGCATCCGTTATTTACAAACCCTTGAGGTTGAGATTGCTTTACAAAAACGATCATTTGAGAAACGTTATTCCGCTGCACAAAAACAAACTCTGAAATCTTCAAAGCAGGTACAGATGGTGCCAACTGACGTCATAACCTATGAACGTCCCGGGGCGGGGTGTGACAATTCTCACCGGATTTGATTCAAAAAACACCCCAAATTTCACGGGAATGGTATTATCGATCGAGGAGTGGTTTTACGGGACAGGGGAGTGGTTTCCCCAAATTTCACGGAAATGGTATTAAGATTAATGTCGATTAAAAAATTATAAAATCGCATGTGTTTCCAAATATTATTACATTTGTGAATTGATTAGTTCAAAATGTTTTTATATTTTATGATTTTTTTTAAAGTTCCGATAAGCTCAAACCGTAAAACCAAACCGTTAGTAACAGTTCGGTTTTAATTTTCAACGGTTCGGTTTCGGTTCTAGATGATCAAAAATCGTTACTAACAGTTTGGTTCACGGTTTGACCTAAAAACCGGACCGTGAACACCCCTACTATGTACAACTTTCAGTATCATAATTATCATTTATATTAGTAAAAAGTTGTAATTTGGAGAACATTTAAACCTAAAAAGACCATATAGGCGATAACAAAAATTGTGCATATTTATACCAACATTTAATTAGCACTAGGATATTACCATGAATTGTATTTATGCTTGTAGCACATGGTTTCCTTTCAGAAGAATTAGACATGTTAATCTCTTGTTTATATAGGTTATCGTCGTCGTCATGGGATCGAGGATGGTTTCCATCTCGGCATCTTGAAAAGCAAATGGGAACAGCTTAAAGTCCCTGGAATTCAAGCATGTAGCCATGTCAAATAGATATGAATTTGAGGTAAAACAAAACTTCCATTTCATTGGGTTTATATGATTTATTAAGAAACTAACAAACTGTCATAACTACATCAAATGACTATTTAATCAACTACTATATCAAATAGGGGTCTTCATAGACAGTTGAAACTTGAAACCGACCAAACTGAAGCAAATCAGCCGGTTTGGGATTTATGTTGTTCGGTTCAGTTTCATTTTTGCGGTTTGGTAGTTTAACGGCCTGACCGACGGTTTGGAACTTGGAACAGGCCGTTTAGCCTTTTTCATCTTTTTATACTTTTTTTCATTTTTTTTAATATGAAGTTATGTATATATATTATATTCACGAACATCTTTACCATTGTAAAATCTTAATACAATCTAACAATTTAAAAAAAAAATTTAAAAATCAGTTCAAACCACGAAAGCCGAACCGTTAAACGCACCCAACCAGGCCTGTCTGGTTTGTTGTTTTCTAAAATCGTAGTAGCAGTTCAGCCAAGAATTTCATCAAAACCGGTCAAACCGGACTGTAAACACACCTATAAATATCAAATTAAAGTTCTAACAAAATTCACATTAACGGTGAAACGGTAACAAGCAAGATGTGTTTATTTTGACTGATATCTCAAATATCGGTCCTTGACTGATAACCGATATTTTTCCGCATCAACTGCTTAGTAGCTAAGCATCCAAATTCAAAAGACAAAATTCTAGATATCCATTTACTTAAACTATATGTCACACAGCACCTATGAGCATAAAATACATAGAAATTGTACATTAAGGATAGATATTCGTACCTGAAAAATAAAGCACACCATAGCTGCATGTGTAAATACCATAGCTCGTAGGTGCATGAACAACATTGCACAAGCCCATTTTGATGCTCTCGGTAACGGTATATCTCATTCCCCTTAATCCATTCTTACCCACTTTTGATAAACACCATATGCGCTATCAAAATCTCTCATCTTAAAATACCTTTTGATGAGAATTTGAAATGGTACATGATCAATTAGTAAATTAGAATCATATAAAGTGAAAAATAATCTCTCTGCCTCGTTTACTTTACCTCTCATACAATAACCTTTTATAAGTTTTGTGTACGTCACAACATCTGGATAATACCCTCTATTTAACATGTCATCATACACTTGTTGTGCAGAATAAAGATGTCCATATTCAGATTCTGCACCTACCAGCAGATTATAAGTGACCGTATCAGGCAAAGGACCAATCGTTAACATCTCTTTCATCAATAAATGAGCCTCAAATATTTCTCCAGTTCTTATAAACATATGAATCAACGCATTATAAGTAAACACATTCGGTGACACGCCATGTGTTATCATCTGATCCCTGACAAGAAACGCATTTTGTTTGTCTCCATTTTTACAATACCCATGAATAATAGTGTTCCAGATAAAAGGTTTAGGAACCATTGACTTTTCTAACATGCAATTAACCAACTCATGAGCTTTAATCACATTACCAACATTACATAATCCTTGAATAAGTATGTTGTATGAGACCATATCAGGAGAAACACCCATTCTTGACATAACATTGTCGAACAGATAACAAGCATCATCTACCCTCTTCACCTTACAAAGCCCACTTATCAGAGTATTGTATGTGAAATTATCAGGATCCAAACCGATTTTCAACATTTCATTGACATATTTGTAGACAACAATCACATCCAAGCTCAAGTAATATCCATTGATAAGAACATTATATGCAACAACATCCAATTCTTTATTCCTTTTGCAAATCTCTCCCCAGAGTGTGAGAGCAAGAGAAGTATTCCCGTTCTTAAAATAATTGTCCATTAATATCGTTGATGCTATAAGATTCTTTTGACGATTTTCATCTGTTAGTTTTGAAAGAAGTACCCTAGCTTCGTCTATCAAACCTTTTTTACATAGGGCGTGTACTAGGATGTTAAAAGTGACAATGTTTGGTTTTACCTTATTAACACCATCATCATCACTCATGGTTGACAAAAGATCCAGAGCTTTCTCAATATCGTTGAAATCACAATAACCCTTCATTAAAGTGTTGTAGGTAGCACAATTTGGAGACGGGCCCCAGTAAGACATTTGTCTTATAAGCCACTCGGCTTTCTCGAATGCGCCAACTTTACAAAATCCATTAATAAGGTGATTATGTGTAACTACATCCAGAATAACACCATTGTTATGCATCATTTTGTTATGCAACCACAAGGCGGCACCTAACCTGCCTCCTAAACTCAAATTCCTGATTGTATTTGCATGTTGATCGTATCCTGCCTTCATAGTGTGGTTGTAATGGACTATATTATGTGCCCCCGACATGCTTTCCCTGAAAATTTCATCATTATTAACAACCAATAGAAGAAACGGAAATGAATGACAAAGGAACAGAATGGACAAGGCAAGTGGTGTCGAGATGGAATGATCCATCGCATTCCATTGTCATGTTTGCTTTACATGGGAGAATGGAAAGACTCGTCCAAGTATGTTGTTTGATATGTAATTTTATTTCACTATTTAGCAATTTTGTTATTCGTATTATCATTAAACATGACGTGTTTGGAAACGATTAAATACTTCTTTTACTTTTATAAGATATTAGCTTATATATCAAACTTCAATGTTAAATCTAAATACAAAATATATTTTTATATAATTTAATGAAAAATAATTAAAAAAATATGCTTGCAAAATTGAACATAAAAAATCAGGAAAAACTAAAATAAGATTTTAATGAAAACATATTTTTAGTATTTGAAAAGAAGAAAATATGTTAATTAAATTTAAATGTTTTAAGAGATACTGCTATTAACAACTTTTTGAATTAAAAAGATTGATTAAAGTGTAAATTGTAATTACATTTCATTCCTTGAAGGAATGGGAAAAGACACGCCTCCCCTGAGAAATTAAATCTTCAAAATGGAAAGAATCACATTCCTTATGGAATGATCCATTCCATTCGACGTGGTTAACAAACAAGATTTTTCATTATGTTCCGCCTTCCATTCCTACATACCAAATACTACCGAAATATATATTATGAACAACTACATATTATAGTGTGGCAAAAAAATCACAAGGGAGCCCTTTTAAGTTTTCTTTGCTCTTTAACACAAGCAACAATACACATACACTCAAACAATTAAATAGCAAGATAAAACTTGTAAGTCTGACCTCATGAGTTTCAATCGCTCCAAACTAGACTTAAGAATGGCATCCAGCATATTTAAGGCCAGTACAGGATCACCTCTACCCCTAGAATTTTTAATAGGTGGCGGGCAATCTTGTATTTTCTGTTGATATTTACTTCCAATTGTTGCAATAAGATCTTGAAAAGCAAATGGGAACAACTTATTGTCTTTGGAAATCCTGCATGTGTTCCATTCAGCACTTCAAAGTGATTACAGCACAGTTTAGACAAAACTCACATTAATCATGAATGCTAACAAGTAAAATGCTTTTGTATATGTTGTTCTTAATGCAAATAACATGTGATGGATGATATGATACAAACAGGTTTTATGGCGAGGTAAGAATGATGAAAAATGTCTAAGATATGATGGCGTGAGATAGCCTTTGCAGTTTGCTCCAAACAGAATGCAGGATATCTATCTTTTTTGAGTGAAAGTTGTATAATTAAATGCATAATTCATGTTGATTTGGTTGCGGTTTTAACATTTTACGTTACTTTCTGCATTGACACTTGCACACATCTACGAAGAGGCAAATGTTGATATGTCTTTAGAGTTTAGAATCCATGACTTTTGATGATAGCACGCGAACTCAAACAAACTCGAAATCCATGTGTACTTAAGTTGTGTAAGTTACCTCGTATCCATCAGATTTGTGCTGGAGAGTTTGCAATAAAAAAAGTATGTGTATATCCGAAAAATACAGTCCTTGATAGAGGCTAGGGTTTGGTATTTGATGTTAAATAGCCGATGAAACAGAAGATGCAGATCTTCAGTAGCAATCAACAAATTCGTAGTTATTTCCTGTATAAGAGAACAAAGTTATATATTTCTCTTTCAAGAACAAAAGGAGGAGAAAAATATATTACTCTATTTGAATTAAAGAAGTACGAATTGAAGCAGTGGTTAATTGATTACAATTGCATCAAATTTAGGTAAAACAGACAAGAGAGTGCATAATTACATTTATAACTGAATGTTCAATGAAGAACAGAAGTAAACCCAAGTGAAACTATATCGAATCCAACTTTGAATATCCATGCAGAAGAAACAACTACATGTAAATAAAGTCGTGTTGCAGAAACCGAAAGTTAAATAAGAAAAAAAATGTATGTCAATAATAATTTAAAAGCTATTTCTTTTTTCTTCTTTGTCGATCAATCTAAAAGAAATAAGAAAACCCAATTTGTTGATTAAAACCAACACAGTTAAAGGGTATTATAATGAAAACATTGGAGATCATTAACGGGTTTAGAAATGACAAATTCAGAACCTAAGGGATATAACCAAAAGGAATGTGTTAGATCGTATATATTTGTCAGCCCAAAGTACAGCCCATTGGGCTCTAGGGTTTTATTATTCTTTATGTTCCCTCTCCTATAAATACCTTGTACTCCATAGTGTTTTGGGTGAATAAGAAATACCTCTGATTACAGAATGGAAATAGATGATGATGTTTACAGAGGTTCCTTCATTTTCACGGCCAGAGATTTGGGACCCGACCCATTCTCTACTTATCAAAGATTTTTTAGTATGGTATGGAACATTTACCAATGTAAGCATGCCCAGATAAACCCAACAAATAAATATAAAAAAGGCAAATTTGATCCACAAGTTCCAATTTAGTGTTGCTTTGTTAAGGTGTGTTGTAGAATATATATCAATGGTCGACATTTTCATTAAACTGTGTGACAAGTCAAATGTTGCATATTTTGGGAGAAAGGAGTATGTAATAGAAGATTAGAAGTACCTGTTGATTGAAAATTTTGTGTATAGGACTAGCTTTCAAAACCAATGACTTCAACATCTTCAGAGAATCTGTAGAGACCAGAACACAATACCATAAAATTTTACAAACTAAAACTTCCAACTAAGACAAATTATACAAACCATAAAATTTTACAAGCAGCCACTATTGGAAATTTAGCCAGATGATTAGCAATAAACTCCAAAGTGAGAGGCTCAGTAGTCAACCAACAAGCGTGTCGTGTAAGGCTAACTCGCACATGCTAATTTTTTTGGTTTTCTGTTGAATTTCATTAGTAACTTGATAGAATCTAGGAATTGAAAACGAAATTGAAAACTTGATTGCTGAATTAAACAACCCATTCGAGATGGGGAATCTCCAATTACAACGTATAAACCTCAATAGACAATAAAAACATCGACAGAAACTAAAACAAACGAATCAGTCTATTAATTCTCCTACTCCTACGGTTATTCAACTGCTACCCACTAATCCTCTCAGCCACTATACGAATATTTCTCCTGATTGACTGGGTCAACTGAATACACACTCCTTTGACCCAGATGGGTCGACCCGGGTATTTAATTTTAATGGGTTTGTATCATAACCACTGTATCAAATACATTTATAGAAACTATTACTTCTTACTAAACACCCCAAGTAGAGTTTTTGCGACCCATCTTAAATAACTTCATCTCCTTCCCCATCGATATGTACATATATAGAAAAAAAGAAAACATTTTGTGTTGTTAAACCTTCATAAATCAGCCTCCCTCCAGGATTCTTACACTCCGATCACTCTCTGACTACAGAGGTCCTCGCTTTTGAAAATTTACGAATTTGGTAAGCAAAATTTAGGGTCCTAGCTTCGACAAGACACAAGCACTAGCCTCACATACGTGAGCAAGGAGGGAAGCTTATTGAGGGCCCGGGGGGGGCCCGGCCCCTCCTGATTTTTCGCTCACAAGTGTTAATTTATATGTATTCGCCCGGAAATTTTATTGGTATTAAGTTCCGGCCCCCCTGATAGGGAAAAAAATCCCGCCCCCCCCTGCGTTTTTCTTCAAGCTTCGCCACTAAACGTGAGGCTACCAATATTCATAAAATACTTATAAATTAGTTCTAGATAATATTTACTACCTTGTCAATATTTGAACATGAAAAAAAGATGATAAAAGAAATGCATACAATTTAATAATATAAAGAAGCTAATCAAACAAGCTCTACATACAATTAAAGTAGCTACTTAAACCAAAGTATTTTCTTATCTCTAATATAAAGAAGCTAATCAAACAAGCTCTAAGTACAACTAAAGTAGCTCTAGAAAACAAAGTATTTTCTTATCTCTATGTACAGCCAAAAAAGATTTATTTTCAACTTAAGAAGCTCAAGTTTTAAACTAAACCCAGTACAAAAATTTCTTATCTCTATTCTCTTCTAGAATCTAGAGTGAATATCCTAGTTTATTTTCTGGTTTCCCTCTTCTCTTTTGTGTCCCTGTCTTCTCTCTTCACTTGTGTGTAATGGAAGAGCGCTACACCTCGAGCCGCATCACGAGATCACGTTCGCCTCAGGCCATTTGAAGCGATTCTATGTCGCCTAGGTCGTGCTCTTTAAAACCAGATTGCCTTCGACGCCGCCGACACCTCAGTCTTCGCCTTAAACTCCTAGTGGGATGTACTTTCCTATCCTCCCACAATGTGATTATCCCTCATTTCTTGCTTCACTTGTAACATCTATTAAGATTCATCGTCGAGCCAAAACTCAAAACGATGAATTCTACAATGAAGATAATCCAATTCCTAGAAAAAGGTTCATCCTTTGTGGGATATTTACATTCATATTTAATAAAACGCAACAGAACAAAGAAGTAAAATGGCAGTGGCACACATTATAGAAAATCAACAATATCCATTTTCTTAACTCTCAAATAAACCACTCGGACAGTAAGATCTACCACACGGGAGTAACAACATAGCAAAATCCTATTCTAAATTGCACATATAGTCCTAAAGCTGGTTACTACTCTTCAACTGCTCACTCCCCTTAAATCCAACTGATCCATCACCATTAATCCCCTTGATTACTGCTGTTAAATTTGCAAGTTTATGGCAGCAGCCAATGCTACAGCCTCAGCAATCACTTCATTTCCAGCTGCAACATAACCATAACAATAATACCTAGCAGAGGTATAGTAAACAAACAACAACCTTTTAAATAAAAACCCTAATTCTCCAAGGTACATTAGCTATATTAAGTTTCAAATCAGGTTACAACTTTTACATGACAAAGTATATGATGATATGAAGATAGATAGAATGAATTGAATTACCTAAACACCTTTGGTTCTTTCGGATCGAAGCCCTAATTTCTTCAACTTGTAATATCTTCGTCTCCAAATTTCTGCCGGTTTGCGATTTTTAGGGGAACGAGTGGATGTGGATGGATCTAAATAGTAAGGAGCGGTGTCCTGAGGTAGTGGTGGACGAAAGCAACTTTGGCGGAGTGGAGGAGAACGGTAGTGGTGTCGGAGTGTCACCAGTAAAGAGAGAAATGGGGACGATGATAATTTGGAGATTTGAAGTTTTTACTTTTTTTTTAAATAAAAATTTATACAACTTAATTTAACAATTATAATATTTAGAGTAAATTTTGCTTTTGGCTGTTGTGTTTAATCCTTTTAGTTTAAAAAATAATCTTTTAACATTTCAGTCCTTGAGGTTGTATTTTTGTAACTATTTCAATTCATAACATTAACCCTGTTAACTTTTTCTGTTAAGTATATGATATTTTAGTCATTTTATTTTCTTAGTGAACTAGTTTACCATTTTCAGTCCAATAAAAACTTTTTTTAGGCTTTTTCATAAAAAAAAATTATACTTTTTTAAAAACGCTTTTTTTTACTTTTTAAAATCATTTTTTTAGTTTTTTTCCCGTAAAACGTCTTTTTGAACCTTTTTAAAAAAAGTTTATTTAACTTTTTTTAAGTATATTTTTTTAGTTTTTTTCATAAAAAACGTATTTAAAAACATTTTTTTAGTTTTTTTATAAAAAAAAATTTTAGCTTTGTCGTAAAATGTTTTTTTAACTATGTTGAAAACGTTTTTTTTAATAAGCATTTCACTATTTTAAAAACTAGTTCACTTAAAAAAAAACATTTTTAAAATAGTTAAAAAAAAATTTATTAAAAGCTTAAAAGCATTTTATAAAAAAAATGAATTTAAAAACGTAAAAAAAACCTTTTTAAAAAAGTAGAAAAAAAAATTTATGAAAAAACCTAAATTTTTTTTTATTGGACTGAAAAAGTTGAACTAGTTCACTTAGAAATAAAATGACTAAAATGTTTTATACTTAACTGAAAAAGTTAACTGAGTTAGTGTTATGGACTGATATAGTTAGAAAAATACAACCTCGGGGGCTGATATGTTAAAAGATTCTTTTTTAGACCAAAAGGGTTAAACAAGCCAAATCACAGGGGCCAAAAGAAAAAATTTACTCTAATATTTATTAGGAATATTCCACCTATAATAACCAAAACATTTCTATTATATTTTTTTTCCAGACAACAAAAATCACACTCTAACGGACCAATTTTCGAGTTTATAATATAATATGTTAAACATATTACATGGGTGTAAATAAATAAAATGAAAGTTGAATATGTGTTATAAAATTAGAGTTTTAACTAGTTTGGGTGAAAGGGGTTATTTCTGAAAGTTCAGGAACTATTTGTGTTAATTCTGAAATGATTGAAATATGTGGAAGGGGGTTGCGTAAATTACACACAAAATGTATGTGCTTGTGTCTTCCAAATAGAAAGGAGAAAGAATAAAGGCAAGAGATCAAAGAGCTAGTGGTTGTATGCTTGTTTTGAGGGTTTTTTATTTGCACATCTCCTTTATAATATCAAGAAAGTGCTATTTCATATTTTAATCCACCATTTTGAGGTGTTCTTGGTGGGTTTTTGATGAAATATGAATTTGGTTGAATTAAGTGGGTGATAACTTGTTTAAAGTATAAACATAGCTTAATTAAAGGTAATGTGTAGTAGATAACATTATCTAAACATCTAATTTAATGATTCAATAATTAGGGTTCTTGAGAGATGTTTAAATGATGAATTGATGGTTGAAAAGTGTCCATGGTGTTAATAGACACATTTTTATGTATGAAACCTCATCCAATTTCATGATTTGAAATTTAGGGTTCTTGAGGACCAAAATTAGGGATTTTCAAATTTGGGGTTTTTTATGGTGTTTGAAAGGTGTATGGATGTTGTGGTGTGTCCTTAAACACTAACCAAGTATAAACGACAATCAAAATGAGTGATTTGTCAACTAAAGTGTTAGGTGAACTTGGGTGATTCCTTAACGGGTCAAAATGTGTTGAAAGGTTATCTTTGGGTAATGGAGGTTTGGTTAAGGCTGTGTTAACCAAATTAAGTTAGGGTATTGATCTTTAGATCATAGGTGTGTCTTAAATCCAAATTTGGTGTGTGGATTGAGATTATGGGATTGCTAATTGCAATTGGATTGTTAGGTGATCAAAGTATAAAGGAGCTAGCTTTGAAGACCAAGTGGAATCGTCTATAGCTTAAGGTAACTGCTTTGCACTTACTTAGTAATGATAGGAGTAGGTCATACAATTTGATTGGTAATTATTATGTAGTGATGTTTTGTATGACCATGTTGTATGCAAGAGTTTGGAGGGTGAATTGTTGTTTGAAGTCCTTGAACTTCACAAATGGAGAAGGGGAATTGGGGTCTTTGAACCCCACAACGTCGGTATATAATGTATGGATTATAAATATGCATTGGTAACAGGTGTGAACACTTGTTTGTATGTTTAGAGTCCGTATTTGAAGTCTAAGAACCTCACACGTGGTAATTGAGGTCATGAACTTCACATGTGTAGTTGTTGCTTGTAGTCTTGAACTTCACCATTGTTGTTGTTGTTTGAAGTCTTTGAACTTCACAAATGGAAAAAGGGAATTGGGATTTTTGAATCCCACGTATTGGTAAATAAAATAAGGGTTATAAAAGATGAATAGAGGTCATGTGTGGACACTTGTATGTGTGTGTTAAAGAGTCGGTGTTGAAGTTAAAGAAACTCACCAAGTAGTAATTGAGGTCATGAACTTCACTAGATGTCGTTGATGTTTGAGGTCTTTGAACCTCACATGAGAGTAAATATGATCATATAAAGGAGTTTAAAGTCTAAGAACCTCACACGGTAGTTATTTGAGGTCATGAAAGTCACAAAGTCGTTTGTGGTAATTGAAGTCTAAGAACCTCAGATGGAATTTATTTGAGATCTAGAAGTTCACATAGTCGTTTGTGGTGTTTGAGGTCTTTATAACCTCACAAGGATGTATGGTCGGGTTAGTGAGAGGAAAACCAAACCAAGGTGACATACATAGGTGATATATGTATGTACTAGGTGATGTTTGGAGTGTATGATAGCGGAGAGTTTCAAAACGTCTCTGTAGTAAAGAGTGCTGGAGAAACTCACTGTCCAAGATGATTGTAATATTGCATGATATGCTTGTTATCTAGCTTTGATATAATATATTCAAGATGACTTTTTTTTAAACTGGATTTGCAAAATATATATGTTTATAAACTCACCAACATTAAGTTGGTCTGTTCTTGTTTTGGGCACACATCTTAGGTGCTCGATAAGTACAGGTTATCGGGTGATGGCTTGAAGGTTTAGTAAAATAGGTTGAACATTTGAAGCAAAAAAATATGGTTGAGGGCTTGTATGTCATGTTGTTTTGGTGAACTATTTGTTCAATGTAATAGTCTTCATAAGAGTTTGCAAATAGTTATTTTATCATCAAGAAAGACTATGTTGTTTTAGCTTCTGCTGTGTGTTTTTGTACCATTCGTCACATCTAACCAGTGCTTTGCACTGGGCTGTGACAAGTTAGATGTAATTAGTGATCTTGGAAATAAAATTGAGCCATGCGTATACCAAAGGAGTATGAGAAGACGGTGCACGTGTTAATGCATCTTCACCATTGGCGATACCATGTGGTGCCAACGTACAAGAATGTTGGTCAATTTCACAAACGGTCACTCAATTCCTACATCTTCAAGAATATTGGTCGATTAATGTTGGAATGGATGATATCATGTAACATTCCATTTGATATCCTATACATGCGTATAAGGGAAGAGAAATGTTGTATACAGCCGCATAGGGTGTATGCTTATATAAGAGCAAACTGTATATGGTCGTATATGCATCACAAATCAGAAAACGATTTGGTTTAAAATAAGGAGACTGAATCATAGTTGATTATGGGATCTTGAAATGGAGATTGATTCACAAAGGAGAATGTGAATGTAATACCGTCACAATGGTGAAATCTGGCATAAAAAAGTGATTAAGGGCAATATATGTTGTGTGTTTAGTGTAAATTTGGTGTATCATTAAGAGGATAATATACGAGATTTGGGGTTTATCATTGAAAATATTTTAAGTGTAAAATCATCTAGCGAAAGCTAGTCTTATGTGATATATATTCTCAGGTAAAGCAACTAGAGTTGAGGTTGATCAAGACCAGTCTTGGGACGAATTAATCGAACACTACTTTTGTTAATAACGAATGTCTTAATAAACGTGTATCACTTTAGGTTGTAAATACAATGTTATAAAAGTAAGTTTGACATTATAAAAATTTTGGTCAAATTTTGCTGCCAAAATTATTATTAGGTTTTGAAAATGAAGGCATCATGTAAGTGCTTATAAATGATTTTCACTTATTTGTTGGTGATTTTAGTGCCATCTACCTATTTTGTGTAATTGAGTTTATTTAATGAAAAAATGAGAAGCCATAACGAAATACCAAACAAGTTGGTAAATGTGGAGTGTACACTTATTTGATGATCTTATAACTCTAGTGCTTAAAACACCTTGTTGTATCAGGGGGTGAAGCAACGCCTCTAGTTAGTAGGTCCTAGAGGCAGCAACCCCTAATGGGTCCAAGGGGCAACGCCCCTGGCTGGAAGTGAAAATGATTCTGAAACTGAAAACTACTAAAAGGATGGCTATCCAGACCATTTTAGTCATGTTGACCAGTTTACTCATTCAGAGTAAACATTACTCCTCTGGAGTAAGATTGTCTCTCCTGAGTAGATTGTTCCTCCTAGGTAAATTGCCTCTAGAGAGTAGAATGCTTAGCAGTTTTGGATTAACCGTTTTGACAGTTTTCAGCCAATAACCATCATAATGTTCTAGTATATATGTTTACCCCACATATACATGCGTTTAGGTCATTATCAAACACATGAAATTCCTAACAGACTTTCACATATTCGTTCTTGAATCGTTGATTCTTATCCGATTGAATTCTTTGTATACCACAAAAATAATTCAATCTGAAAGCCCTATACTATTATAAGAGAATCCAAGCAATCTCAAATACATGAATCGCCCGAAATTCCTACATTATGTGCTCAAAACGTGCGAATTGGGAGACCTATGGTGTACGCCAGTAGCATTTTTTTCTTTATAGCTTTCAAAATGATCTTTTGTTGACTTGTTTCTCTGATGAAATAGAGTTAGGAAATGCCTAATCCGTCATTAATCCGTTAATGATATTGTCTATCCAACCATGACTTCTGAATATAATCCATTAATTTCAGTAAAATCCATTGGTGATATGTGCGTAAATTCGTTACCCACGTCCATTTGCCCGCGGGTCTTCATCAAGGGATCATCAACGTTATCAGTAAGAGCCATCGATTTGTAGTTTTGTTCCCTCCACACCAGACACTTTTTTTTGTTGTTACCGAACTACACTTGGATTATAATTGTTTCTTTACTTGCCACCACCTTATAGACTTTCTTTTCCCTGAATTTCCATTTCTCGTCTATGTTAACTAAAAAAGCTCCTTTATTTATATAATTTCTTTTATTACTTTTACAAACAAATTTATTTCTTTTTATTAGTTTCCACAAAATTCTTTTGTTTTACGGTCTAATTTTTTTTTATTCTTTTCGATACTTGGTCTCTCGTTATTGATCTTGTTGCTTTTGTCGTCGCATCTTGTAATCTTCTATGCATCGATCTTGAATCCGGTCTATGTGTATGCACATTATCACACTTGTAATCTTCTATGCTCTATTAAGGTTAACCATCGACTTCTCTTCCGTTGTTATATGACTATTGTCACCACTCTCTATTGGCTCGAACATTTTCATCAAGAAACTAATGTCACATGTCTAGTTGAGTTATTTTTTTTCACTCCTTGAACGCATATGTTTGATAGTAATAAATATTAGGTTACTATATGGGTTCGACTTTATTGTATAAACATGACCCTTGCGGTTTCTTCTGTAATCTTGTAACTATATATACTTGATTAACCTAACACTTTCACCAAATTACCGGATCGTGTCTCATTTATAGCGTTAAAATGCGCAATATTCTTAAAACATTGATATGACATATGAACTCATGGTTGGAGCTAAAAGTTTGTTTATGTTCCAAAACCATGTCTCAAACCAATTAGTTAGGTACCAATGCCTTGCAATTTCACAATGTACCACAATTGCAATTTCACAATGTACCACAATTGAAGATCACAATGCAAATAATATCTTTGATGACATAATGTAGAGATATCATGAAAAAATTAACATCCATTCGAACTAACTAACTACTATGTCGCTCACATTGCAAATAGTTGGTGTTTCGATATGCGTAAATAGGGATGACAATGAAACCCGAACTCGATGGGAAAACCCAAAACCTGAAACATTTGGGAAGGGTATGGGGTTAGGTAATCGGGTATGGGACCGAGTTTGGGACTACTTTTGAAATTTTTCACAGGTTTGGGACGGGTATGGGATATGGTGATATACCCAATAACCCGCCCCGATTACCCGATAACATATACACGTTTACCCGATTATAAACCCGACATAGTTTCCTTTTTTTTAATTGATTTATAAGTATATATACCGTATTTATTTTAACTATATATAATGTATTTATTTTAAATGTATATCCCTAACATGATTTTCTTTCTTTCTTTTCATCTTAATTATAGTTTTTATATATACCCGGTCGATACCCGACGGGTTTTGGGTCGAGTATACCCAACGGGTATTTTTTTACAAAGTAACAGGTTTACCTGAAACCCGCGGGCATACCCGATACCCGACTGGTTTTGGGCCAGGTATGCGACAAGCTATCATAATCGGGTACGGGTTGGTATTACCTAAACCTGACCCATTACCATCCCTATGCGTAAAATATAATCACCCACAACCATTGTTGGGTGCTAGTCTACTAGGGAGGGTTCGGGTAAGAGCGTTAACTTAATAAGAGTTTTATTATAACCTGAATTAGAAAAAATAAATTAAATAATAACTTTTTTTAATTCTAAATACTTCCCAATTAACTTGCATTGCATTTATAAAGATTTAAATTTACATCATATTTTCTAAAAAATTCATGGTAATTCATCTTCTTATTTTTTTTTGAAAGACAAATTTCTAAATCCCAGTTGAAAATGAGACTTGAACCCATGACCTTTCCAAACCTCGGTGTTCCATCAATGAGAAAATACGCTTAATTCGTCTGATTATTCTTTCTATAATAAAAGAATATCAAAAACAATTAGAAAATTGTAAACTTAGAAAATGACGCTATTACGACTTGTACATCACGCACTAAAAGTTGTACACCACTTTAAATTAACCTTCACAAATATAAATTTATAATTAAAGTAATCCTTGACTAACGAGTCAATCCACCCACATTCCCAATAGATTGCTAACCCCAATACAATTGAATACAGCAAAGATCTCCTTTACTCCCTCCACTAAAACATAACCAAATACAAACAAAAATTAATAATTATAATCTTAATTATAATTATAATTATAATTATAAAAATAAATAATCCTATGAACCCTAAATTAGAAATTCCCCATTCACACAACCAAAACCCCCAAAATTCATAACAAAACAAACCAGGGATTTCAAATTTCAATCAAAGATGGCATCCAAAGCAATTGCATGTCTTCGGAGTGAACGAGCAGAATCCAAACGGCCGATTCGGGATGTTGCAATTGATCGCATAGCAGCACGGAGACGGCGTACAGTATTTACCACCACCGCCACCGCCGCCGCCGCCGGAGTTGCAACAGGTGCAGAGTGAACAAATCTGGAAACCGTTGAGCTTCCGGCGGCTGCCGTTTAACAACAAACTCATCATCTCCCCTTTTCCAGGCTCTATCAACGGCACCATCGTTGCCTGAACATTAAAAGCAGAAAATCAAAGTAAATACTACAAGATCTGTGAACAGAAACCAAATCGAGGAGGAATTGAAGAGAGAGATGGGACTTACATGGGGAAATTGGATTGGATTTGAAAGGATGAAGAAGAAGATGAGGAGAAAGGAGGAGTGAAGGATCCGAGTAGACATGTTTCTGTGTGTGGTGTTTTGGTGTGATCTGAATATATACGCGATATAAATAATAATCATTTCTGATTAATTTTTTAGCGATCTTTGAACCTTTTCTGGTTTTATAGGTAATAATGATGGCTGTGCAACTGTTCAATATTGATTTCACTGCGTCAAATTTATTTCAAAAATAAATATATATCATTTAATTAATACATGAAAAGGTGTACAAACTATAGCATCACTTGATCAAGTGAGAGTATATTTCAAAAATAAATATATTTCTGGTTTTGACACCACGTTAGATTTATTGCTTTCTTATTAGGCTCTCATATAATAAAGGAAATATCAAACTTAAGTGCACAGTAAATGCATATATTATAAAATATTTATTTTTTAAATAAAATGATCCTTTTTAAATAAAATTACATAAATAAAAGTTACATAAATAAAAAAGATATATATAATACATAAAAAACTAATGCCGCGAATATGGTCAATCAAGTCCGCTTTTAAAGCGTGATGAACTTTTTATGTACAATCTACTAATAGCTCTAGAAAATTTATACATACATGACCTGATTGTTCGGGCATACATCTTTAGGTAATCGTCGAACGAATCATTAGCGGTTTCATATGCCAATTGACGAACCGCGACAATACACTTTTGAACGAGGTAAAACCAACTTGACCTCTCGCATCAACCCCTTTTCGAAACCAAGGAACCTCTCTCTATATATATCATTTAAAAATCCTTAAAAATAAATTATGGCTCCTTCAAAACCGGTTAGCAAGTGCTCCTCGTCGTACGTACACCATTCGTTAAAGTAGTCTTGTAGTAGTTGGGCGTTAGCAATCGACCGTTCTCGGGTTAGACGAGCATTTCGTGTTAAAGGTTGTGATGATTCGACTTCTTGCCAGAACGTAATCGTTGCGGATGTCCAAGCACGGAACATCATTTGAGCCGCTTCGTCACTTGAAGATGAAGATGAT
This sequence comes from Smallanthus sonchifolius, assembly GCA_023525975.1. NCBI lineage: Eukaryota > Viridiplantae > Streptophyta > Magnoliopsida > Asterales > Asteraceae > Smallanthus > Smallanthus sonchifolius. The sequence continues at coordinate 93,332,124 of CM042029.1, forward strand.
GATGCCATTTTGATTAAGTTTGTATTTGATTTGGTGAAATAGAGGTGTAATGATTTTGTATATTATTGTGTTTATATATAAAGTTAAAAATAATTCTTAAAACCGCTCAACAAGCCCAACGGATACATCCCAACGGCTAGTTTGGGTATGCTCCTCGCTTGAAAGCCCTCACGGATACCCCTTCACGCAAGAGGGGTGGTGTTCCCATTCCCTTCACACCGTGAGGCCTCTCACGCCAACCCTCTCATGAGGGTATACCCCTTCCCTTAGGAGCACAACCCTCACCTAGAAAACTATTCTAAGAAAATACCCAATAATGGAGTGTCACCTTATTTTTACCAAAATCATACTTCAAGTACCCAAAGAGGTGGGGGCACAACCCTAATACCCTAAACCATTCCAAATGCTCCACACATTTACTCCCTTTGTTTCACAGGTATATACATGAATACCATTACCCTAACACTTACCCGAGTCATTAGGGGTGGTGTACCCGTGGTACCCGCTTCACTACCCGAAGGGTGCCCCTAACACCCTTAACATAGACACCGGTAAAGTATCATATAAATTTAAAGGTTTAACAAAAGTTTATAAAATAAAGTAAATATAAAAGCGTATAAAATAAAAATGATTTTAATAATTTAGTTTAACAGGAAATTGATTGTTTACATAATTAGATTTTTGTAACTTACTTTGTATTTAGTCACATAATTTATAAAAGACGACTTCACAAACTCTTAAAATGTAAACAGACAATCCAGTTCTCATCATATGTATTATAATATAGTATAGATAAAGTATATTATTGAAATTCTGAGTTCGTTTTGGCCACGAAGTACGAGTGTAAACGAGCTGAGCTGCTCGTGGGTTATTTAGGATCAACCCACTAAAAATTGGATTGAGCCAACTTTAAATAAGTCTAAGCTCGAGCTTATGTTAGGATTTTTGAGCACGAACGTGAGCTTCATATACTGAACTAAACCAGGCTCACGAGCCTAAACGAATATTTTATTTATATAATTTTTATTAATGTATTAAATGCATATTTCATATAATAATAATTAATTTATATAAAGTTATGATAAAATAACTAAATAATATATATTATGTTATATAAAACGGCTATAAATATAAATATGATTTATTAATAAAGAAAAATCTGAATATGACATAAAACTTGGGATGACAATGGATTGGGTATGAGATAGGTATTAGTAATCTTAATCTTTGTCTCATACCCGGTTATAAAATACGTCTCATGGCCGGTTCAATTTCCATCGGGTACCTATTACTAAATACCCATTTGGTGCGTTGGTATATCGCATGTATCAGGTATACTCGTTTATGATCTTATGTGTTTAAAAAATACTCATTGGAACGACATTACCTGAATCCCGATCTTAAATTCACCCCCAAAAACTGACATAAAATAATAAATATTTATCTATACGTCTAATAGTTTATTTAATTTTAGTAAAAGCTAATTACATAGCGGATCATGTGATTTGTCAAAATTTCACTTTTCATCCTTAGGATTGAAAATTTACGGATTTCGTCCCTCGCATTTTGTCCCTGCGATGGATGTCCGAGCTCGAGCTTATGCTAGGGATCACTTAATAAACGTGCTTGAGTTGAGCTTCACATATTGAGTGAGAGCAGACTCACGATCCTAAACGAGTTTTTTATTTATATATTTTTTAATAATGTACTAAAGACGTATTTATATAATAGAGTTAATTACACGGATGATCTCTTGTGATATGTCCATATTGGGAAGTGTGGTCCTTAACTTTGGAAAATTTCACTGTTGGTCCCTACTGTTCAAAAGCGAGTAACACCAACAGTTCTTGGCGTGAATGGACGTTAAGTTTTCTGTTGAATTTATATGAAATTATCAAAATACCCCTTATACTAATATATATATATATATATATAGGAAGCGGGGCTATAGTAAAAAGAAAACCATAATGTCTAAAAAATGTAGGAAGCCACAGGGAACGCACGAGTCCTAAGATGGTGGGGGTAAATGCGTAAAAAAAAACTTGCAGTACGTCTGAACACACCATTAAAAACCTCTAGACGTCCCAGTGAAAATTATAGACGCCCTGTTAAAATATGTGGCCGCCCAATTATACGCATACCTAGTTCACCATGCGTTATTTTTTTTCAATGTAACAATATCATACTCAAATTAAAGATAAAAAAATAATCGATTGATGGTGTAATTTTTTTTAAATGACGTATAAGAAAATTATATATGTTTAAAAGTAAGAGTTAATTACACAAATAGTCACTGTGTTTTGCGAAAAGTAAATATTTGGATACTAAGGGTTTAAAGTAACATGTTTAAGTTTTATACTTTCTATTTTGTAACGAGTTTGGATATTAAGGCTAAATTTTGTTAATTTTCTGTTAAGTTTAGGGTGAAATGACTAAAATACGGTAAATACCCCTTTGCGGAAAGTAAAAGTTTTGGGTACTAAGAGTTTAAAATAAAATGATATTTTAGTCATTTCACTCAAAGTTGATAAAAGTTAGTCTTAATAGTCAAACTCGCTATAAAATTGAAAGCATAAAACTCAAACCTGTTAATTTAAACTTTTAGTACCAAACATGTTATTTTTAGCAAACCACAAATACTCTATGTGTATTTAACTCTTAAAATATTTAAACAAGCTAGAAATGAAAGGGTGAAACAAGAATTTTACTAATAACATACTTAGGTCATTTTAATGACCTAAATTATATTTTTAGTACTTGTGTAAATAACGGTTTAGGTTTAGGTTTAGGTTTTGGTTCAAATGAGAACTCTAAATATTTTAAGAATTCGTTAAAAAACAAATTTCACTACCTTTATTATTAAAATACAACATAAAACATGATTTATCTCTCCAATTAATACATCTCTTCTCTATAAGTTATTCTTAAAAAAATTCATACACATGTGTAATTGGTAAACATTTAGACACGTGTAAATTGTAAACTTACACATGTGTATATTTTTTTTAATATATGAATACATGTAAATTTAAATATATATTTCATTTTCGTATGTTTATTCTACTAATAAAGGTAGTAAAAACAAAAAAAATTTGTTTTGATTGGTTTTTTGACGAGTTCTCACGAGTTATCAAAATATACAGAAGTTCTCAAATGATCTATTCCCCAACGATTTAAACTTTCTAACAAAATTAATATTTGACATCTTAGGTCTTGATGATTGACAAATCTAACGTTTTTATACTAACATGCCTTTTTTTTAGACTTCAAAATTATTTATTCAAGCATAAAGGTTCACGATAGCACGCTAAAGCTTATGATCCGACTCCGTGTCAAACAGTTTGCACATGAAGATTGTTCCGGCCAAAATAAAACTCGATGATCACTAATGCTATAACGACCAAGTAACGTTTTTCTTTCTCTAACTTAGAATGAGCCGATTAATCGTCAACTAAATTCACTAAAGCTCAAAACATGTATAATTATATTTAATCCAAAAGAAGTTAATCTTTTAATACTAGTAAAAGAATACTTGTTGTTGACACTTGCCAACTTCTTAATGCATCCTCAATGATTTTCCCCCCAAATCTTCTATCAAGTATTATTATTATTATTAATATAAAATTAATATTAATATTAATACTAATACTAATACTAATTACTAATTACTAATTACTAATACTAATTACTAATCAATAATATAAATTATACGTAGTCAGTTACTAATACTAATTACTCAACGGTTGCTGAACCACAATTTTTCATTATTGTGCTGATGCTTACTATTATATATTACTAATCAATAATAATACCTTTCAAAAAATATAGGAAATGGTGGTTTTTTGAATTAGTAATAATTAGTTCTCCTAATTATTATATTTCTAAATGATCACAAATTTAAAAATTAAAACTAATCAATTTAAATATTTGTCGATATCCACATATTTTATAATTTGATATTTTAAATTTTAAATTAAACATTTGAATTTTCCGTATTCCAAATTTTTGATTAAACAGTTTCATATTTATGTCATAAAGTTTACCAAAAATAATTTTCAAATACCGAATCACTGTATTACTACTCAATGTAACTGCAAAGACTGATTATCTTTCCTTACGACAGATATGTTTGATATGATTCACTCTCGTTACACCATGAAATCATATGATGAGAGAATTCCTACCGTTGACCGGAATTCATGTTCAATACGTTCCTTTACTTATCAATCACACATTTTATGGTCAAACACGAGTGTTCGAATTCCCTTCACATCACGTCCATGGCATTTTATCTATTTTAGCCAGCTTGGACAGCATGTTGTGTGTTTGTCTAAAGAACACTTGTGAACTAATTATTTGGATTCCATTAGCCTCTTCTTACATAAAGACATGCCTCTCTAAATCACACGACTACTTTAAAATATACCATGATTCTATTGGTTTTTATATTGATGTTGTAAGAATTACAACATTTTACATATTAAACGTAGAAGAGGTACATTGGAGGTATACAATTATCCGCTCAGGTTTAACTAATGGGAAAAGGTAAGCTTCTCTAAATCACACGACTACTTTAAAATGTACCATGATTCTATTGGTTTTTATATTGATGTTGTAACAACTACAACATTTTACATATTAAACGTAGAATAGGTACATTGGAGGTATACAATTATTCGCTCAGGTTTAACTCATGGGAAAAGGTAAGCTTCTTAAAGCGACGTAAGTACCACCCCTATGACCGGTCGTTGGGTACTTTTTGAAACAAACGGTTTTTACACATGGTCAATTGTATGTCACCTTATCCAAAGTTAAAAGTAGAGATGGAGTCAAACTTTTAATATTATATAAAGATGGAAAACTTAGCAACCAAATAACAAATGTTGTATACAAAGAAGTATTTGTGGATTTGTAATTGCCAATTAACGTTCTTTTTTGGTTGTGTACAAGTGCGTTTTGTAACATTTGATATCAATCATTAATAAGTTCTTTTTTACATATTTTACGTGTTTGAGTTTTGATTTTCCACCCGTATATTAACCTAGTATAAATATATACAATTAAAATACTTAGTTTATTTCATTAAATATGATTTATAATACAACCATTATACCTTTTTCTCTATACCCATGTATTACATGAGCTTGTTTAATAGAAAAATAAAATAAAAAATAATATGTAATTTTTTTTTAAATAATGTATAAAACAAGAAATAAAATTCTTTGTTTCTTTAAATAAGTAATAATTAGAAATCAAATTTTAAAATAGGGAAAATTGTAAGATTTTGATGAGAAAAAATATGGTGATGACACGTGACATTCTTTGAAATCATTTATTAGAATAAAGATTAGTATCTCATATGCGAATGCATGCTTTAAAGGAAGGGTATACATATCAAATATTTAATTTTTAATGGATAATTATGATTTGATACAAGTTTTGAGGGACTATATGAAATTATTCCAACAAACTAGTGTAACACTTGGCAACAAGAATAGGTTACCTAAGTAATAACAAAATCAAAGCACTAATCATTAGGTAAGACCAATAAGTTGACTTGAGATCTTGCTATCAACCTATTGATAAAGTACCGTTTTCAGTGAATTTGGGTTGTTAGGGCTAAACATAATCCGAGTGGAACCATGCACACCATTTTATGCACATGGTTCAACTTATAACGATTTAGACTTCAAAGTTCAAACTTAAACATTCATTATAATGTGTCAACAACATTGTTTCTAAACTTACAAACTGAAAATTTCTTAAGACTTTATATACTTTTTCATGCTAGTAAATGTGAACCTGCTTAGACAAAATTATATGTACAAATTGCATATTTGTTGTAGTGTTACTCAACTTCACTTTTAGCGCGCGTATATATTTAATAAGTATTTTCAAAGTGATGCAAAAAGATAAACTCTCAATCTCTTGACACCATCAAAAGGTGGTGAATCAATGAAGGTTAGATTATGCTATAGTTCCAAGAATATGGATAAGGGTCAATCCAAGATTCATCCTCTTTAGCAGCTTCTTGCCATCTTCTTTTGAATATCTTGTATTCATGATGTGAATGCCTTCTTACCTAAGTAACACAACAACTCTAATGTAATTAGTGAAAACCCTAATCTACGATACATACAACCTCGTAAATTGATTTATAAAAAAATTATACTGAAATAATATTTTGTAATCATGTTTAACACACTAATTATAATTTTTGGATGATAGGGTTTTGGGTCTGACCTACATATAAAGTACCCATTTTGACATATTACCCGACCCGACCTACCCATTTTGGCACCTTGGGATCCATGGCAAGTTTAGGGTCAAAACTGTTTGGATGCAACATTTTCTTTGAATGTGGTCATCAACTCTATATGCATCTCAAGTAGATAAAAGAATACTTACTTCCAGTCTAGCATTTGGTTCAGAATGATTAGCATCTTCCTGCAAAAACATGGTAAATACACAGAATTAACTTGCACTCTAAATACAATGTATGCGAGTTTGCTAGCTTGTAATAAGAGACTAGGGGCGGTAAATTTTTTTATTTTTTTTACTTATGAATATGCCAGTATAGGTTGTGTTTTATCTCTTAAGGTTAAACGGGTAAAACAAAAAGGAAATGGGTCAATAGGGTTGAACAGTCAAAATGTCAAAGGACCAAAGTGTATTTGTAACCCATGAAACCTCATAAAAACTCAGATATGAAATAATACAATCTTTGTGATAATATCTGATAAATTAGTTCTTTATAAAAAAATCCAGAAAATTGTGAGCGACTTTAATGGAACACTAAAGAAACTGGTTATTATTGGGTGGAATATTTCCCAAAGAAAGAGGACTTTCCACCACTTTAACCCGTTCCCTTTATAGCTAAACTTTTCATGTGGTTCGAACAAGATAAAAAATAACCCAAATCGATCCATTCATAATCAAAATAAGAAGTTATAAAAATCACCACTAGACTGACCTTGTTTTGAAACTCCCCAAAGGTTGGAAGACCATAGTGAACAATGTATTCAGCATCCACAACCCCAACATTTTTTGTTCTATCTCCCTTCCAAACAAATGCTAGTGTCAATACAAAGTCACCCAACAAATATGCATTTTGTACATTTTTTTTACTTGGTGGTTCAATAAAAATGTAAATTTTTGCAGGCCTTTTCACACTTATAAACCGGTAAAAAATCTTGACATTTATAAGCATGAAAAAAATATAAAGTCATAAGAAATTTCACACATAAATATGTAACTTACAATCAATTTCCTTAAGACAACATAATTCTACATTTGTACAAATGTGATCATGTGAAGAAAAGAAAATTACCTGTGCACAATAACCAAACAGAATATCTAATCCCCATGCATGGTTCAAGTCACTCTGCAAAATAGAAGGTAATACAACATTAGATTAGTCTAGTGGCAAAGGTGTATAACCAAGACTTCATCAAAATGGAGAGGTCTTGGGTTCAAGTCTCACTTGTGACAAAAAAAGGGGGGGGGGGGGTTCCAAGTTGGGCCAGAGGGTTTTCTTACCTATGGTGGGTTTCCTCCTGTGTGGGTGGATATGATCGGGTGGGCCAGTGGCCCGTCAGTGATCCAAATTGCCGTTAAAAAAAAAATACAACATTGAAGTCTAATTAAAGATTTCATTAGAGAAAGTGAGACTAATAAAGTTCAAAACTTAATGACAGTATTTCATTTGCAATAATTTCATAAGCAGAAAAAGAGAGGTAAACTAATTTATTTTTTTATAGGTTGGATTGGATTGTCCAGAAACACTTTTCATCTAAAAAAATTGAACGTTTCATAACTAAATAACGTGTCAAATATGATAATTAATATCATAAGCCTTCAAAAAATCATCTAATTTTTTAATAAGATGATTTAGGAGGTTTGACACGTTAAAGTAGATTTGAGCCACTTTTGAGTCCTCGGCTCCTTTGACCAGTTTCCTCTTAAACTAAGTTTTTTTTTATTTCAAGCGTTTGACCCAAATCAACTCACTTTTAAAGGAAAGGGGTCCAAACATGGGCGAAGCTTTGTGAGAGTCCGGGGGGGGGGGGGAGGGGGCGCCTTTCCTTCCCCCGATTTTCGCTCAGTAGTGTTAATTTATACTTATTCGGCTAAAAATTTTATAGTTCCGGCCTCCTGATAGGGAAAAAAAAATCCCGCCCCCAGCGTTTTTCTTCAAGCTTCGCCGATGGGTCCAAATTGCCACGTTTGACAAGAATTACTACATAAATGCATGTATATGACAACTTTTATATGGAGCATTAATGAAACATAGATGATTTCTGTTCACTGAATAAGAGATAATTTGATTCAATATGTTTGTACAAATGTTAGTATTAGAGGTAAACCTGTAGTTGTATATTTAGTAGATATAGCTCACCTGGATCATATACCATATACATCGCCAGGCAGCTCGGGAGAAGACTGGTGCCATCAACTCTACCCACCTAAATTGTATTGTTAGGAGATTTCTATTATTAATGTGTAATATTGGTTTGAAATCATAACAAAATAATTATATATATGTATATGTTTAAAAAGGGACAGAAGACAGAAGTGTTTGCAGGCCAGGCCAACCTGAGCCATTTAAACCCACACTAAAAAAACGCATATCAACCCATACTAAAGACGACCCATTTAAACCCATACTAAAAACACCACATTTCAACCGATACCCAAAACAACTCGTTTCAACCAATAGTAAAAATAACCCATACTAAAAACGACCCATTTCAACAGATACCAAAAACATCACATTTCAGCCCATACCAAAAACGACCCATTTTCAACCCATAGTAAAAATGACCCATATCAACCCATACTAAAAACGGCCCATTTCAACCCATACTAAAAACGGCCCATTTCAACCCATACTAAAAATACCACATTTCAACCCATACCAAAAACGATCCATTTCAACCCATATTAAAAACGACCCATTTCAAACAATAGCAAAAACAACTCATTTCAACCCATAGTAAAAACAATCCATACTAAAAAAGACCCGTTTCAACCCATACCAAAACACCAGATTTTAACTCATACCAAAAACGACCCATTTCAACCCATACTAAAAAAACCGTTTCAACCGTTATCCAACCAGCCCATCTTCTAACCTCTATAAATGGTGTTCCAAAGCGAAACTTGTAATATATAACAACACACTTTCACTTCATTTCTAAGTTTGGTCACTGGACTATGATAATTGTTACCAAAACCATCCAACTTTTGAAAACCATTATAAAAACCATTTAACTTTCAAAAACCATTATAAAACCAACTGTTATAAAGATGAAAAGTAAATGGTTTTACTAATGAATTTTGGGGTAAGGACCAAATTAGAATGACGTTATAGCACATTGCTATTTATTGCAATGTTATTATCATTATGTTATCCACCTGATAAAGTATTGGTGTTTATCATGATAGTAAATACTAATTACTTTTGTAGTACTTTATACTTGTCTAAACACAAATCAAAGTAAGTTTGTGTGAAGCTTATACCCTGTGCAAGGAGGATAGTCACTCGTTGAATCACATCTGTGCTTCTTACTAGGTTTAGCCCTCCTAAAGATGCAGCAAACCAAAATTATTTACAAAAATGCCCCACCTGATCAAACACACATCTGAGCAACAAGCATAGTGTAACTATACATCTTAGCAAAATAAAGAAAAATAAAAGTATAAAGAAAAAAAAATATAGGCACTCATATAAGCCACAAACAGTTTAAATGATAGAGCAGTTTATCACATCACAAAAGGTAAAGGTATTGGAAGAAGACATTCAGCAAAGGACTATGGGTTGTATTATGATTTATGAAGTGAACAAATAATTACGATGGAGGGAGAACCTGATAGAAAACCTAGAAAAGCCTGAGCTATATACAAATAAACCCTAATATTACAATACTAACAAGGGCTAATATCATAAAAAAACATTCTTATTTTTCACGAAAAAGTCCTTCAACCCAATTTTCATTTATCGAAGTCCTTAAACATTTAAAAAAAGAACACGAAAAATTCCCCCAACCAAAATTTCTATGTTAAAGTACCTAAAGTTACCTAGAATGCATGTACCTTCTTTTTTTTTAATTTATTTATTTAAAAAATGACTTGTTAGCCCTAAAATTGTCAAAATAAGAAGGCATAAATTTTAAAAAAAAATCAATCACTTCATCAAATTTTGACTAACTTTTAGGGGTAAGAAGTCATTATTTTAAACATTGTTTCACAAGTACGCGCATAATAGATAAGTTTAGGGAATGTAATATAGAAAAGTTGGGTTGAGGGATTTTTTTCGGGTTCTTTTTGACATGTTTAGAAACTTCAATATACGAAAGTCGGGTTTGAAGACTTTTTAATGAAAAATAAGAAAGGGTGGTGTTGGTAATTTACGACTCAAAGGGAGCCCAACATGAGTAGGTGGAAGGCCCGCACCCAGTAGACCTGTGGAGTTTCATTAAATGTTGTTAATGAGCTTATGGGGTGTTTAGGGTTTAATTGTTTTCTTGTTAACCAAGTTAGGGTTGCCTTATAAATTCATAACCATGATTAGAGTTATTGTATGACGGATTACTGTAATAGAGGTTTTTGAGTTATTTTTACTCTGAATAATAATATTGTGAGTTATCCACTAGTGATTTTTTTTAATTCTTTTAGCGTCTGAGTTATATGGAATCAATCCTTGAATTGGTATCAAGGCGGTTAAGTTCTTGACCTGCTTTGGTATTCATCGATCAAATTCGTGATCGATTGGAAAAACCGATGGCCGATCAAAGCCGTGATTGAGAAGGAAGGGAGACCGATAAATTAGTGATGGGAAGAGTCAAAGAACACATTCAAGAACACCAATCGATTGTTGGATCTGCAAGCGACAAAGAAGGAACAACCGCCATTGTTCAAGAGTAAGCCGCCGCCGATCAAGACCACTTAAAGTTGCAACCGTCGTTGCGAAGCATCGTATGGGTCGTATCAAGAACACCATACGGGCCATACCGACATCAAACAAAAGTTGTTGTTCGGTTCTTCAGTCTGATCCGAAGGATTGGATCCAAATCCTACTACACCTCTTACGTACAACCGATGTAAGAAAGATAAGTCATATCTGATGGGCGATCAATCTGAACCCGCAAAGTGTGAGTTTGGAGTTCAAGATATCCTAGTTTCGAGTCAGAAATTGGTGTTGATTGTTGGTAATTTACGAATCAAAGGGGGCCCAACACGAGTAGGTGGAAGGGCACCCAATAGTCATGTGGAGTTTCATTAAATGTTGTTAATAGGTTTATGGGGTATATTAGGGTTTAATTGTTTTCTTGTTGACCAAGTTAGGGTTGTTTTATAAATACATAACCATGATTAGGGTTATTGTATCATGGATTATTGTAATAGATCTAAAGGTCTCAATTGGATCAATAACCAAAGAAACTCAAACACAAGGATTTTGTGATCAAACCTTGATCACGACTCTTTTCTTATATTATTGATTGTTACGATAAGAATTGAAGAGAATCGAAAGAGAAGAAGAACGAATCAGTTCATTATCGAGATGAGTTCAACGATCGGTTACAACAGACATATAACGACTAAACCTGAAGTAACCAACTTCTAATGTATAACCTCCTACTTACAATATTGACAGAAAAAGTCCCTGTATTTATTTAACTAAAAATGACATATGGCAGAATAAGTCCCTGTACTTATTCTGTTACAATTGACATGTAACAAAACTCCCTCCATTGAAACATTCTTGACCTCAAGAATCAATCCGAAAATCTGGAAATCTGGCCATAAAAACTTCAGCATCCTCCCAAGTAGAATCATGAATGGGTAACTGATCCCATTGAATCAAAAACTTCACCCTAGGTCGATTACCACTTCTAACCATCTTCCGATCAAGAATAGCCAAAGGCTGCAGCAATTGGTCTTGACCCGTAGGCAAAGTGACCTGCTGAATAGGTGGACCAGTATCCTTTTTAAGAAGGGAAACATGAAATGTGGGATGCAATTGGGAGTTCACAGGTAGATCCAAAGTATACGCAACGACGCCCACCTTTTTGAGGATTTGAAATGGACCAAAATACTTCTGTGAAAGCTTAGAATATTTGTGTAGCCTGATAGAAGACTGGACATATGGTTGCAGTTTAAGATAAACCCAATCACCCACCATAAAAGATCTATCACTTCTTTTTGAATCCGCAAATTGCTTCATTCTATTTCTGGCCCTCTCCAATGAGTGTTTTAAGGTGGCAATCATAACATTCCTGGTACGCAACCAGTCATCCAAAGAAGCCACAGTAGTAGTGCCCGGAATATAAGGTAAATGTAATGGAGGATCAAGCCCAAACAAAGCTTTAAAAGGAGCCATTTGAATGGCAGAATGCCAAGTGGTGTTGTACCACCATTCAGCCAAAGACAACCATTTAACCCAAGTACTCGGATCAGCCATAGCCATACACCGCAAACAAGTCTCTAAACATCTGTTCAATACTTCTGTCTGCCCATCCGACTGAGGGTGATAAGCTGTCGATAGAGCCTGATCAATGCCCTGAAGCTTTAAAAATTCTTTCCAAAACAGACTCATAAAGATCGGATCTCTGTCAGAAACAATGGTCATAGGACAACCATGTAATTTAAAAACATTATCCAACATTACTTGAGCTATATGAACAGCAGAAAAAGGATGTTTTAATGGAATGAAGTGAGCAAACTTGGTAAGTCTATCAACAACTACCAAAATAGTATCCTTACCACCCGATTTAGGTAACCCACTGATAAAGTCCATCGAAACATCAGTGAAGACAGATTGAGGAATAGGTAAAGGGTTCAATAATCCTGGAGTGGCTACAGCTTCATATTTTGCTTTGAGGCAAACATCACAGTTCTTAACCCACCTCTTAATATCTTTATCAGCCCTTTTCCAATAAAACAAATTTCGAAATCTCTGCAAGGTAGGTTGAATACCCGAATGACCACCCACTGCAGAAGCATGACACAGCAACAAAATATCTTTTTTTAAATCATCATGCTTACCAATCCATAATTTGTTTTTCCTTGTTAATAGAGAACCATTCCATGCCATGTGTTTAATAGTGACCCCTTGAGATAACTGTTGAATCAAGGATTGGGCTGCTGCATCTTGTGACCAGTGTAGTTTGATCCTTTCTAGTAAAATAGGATCATAAGAAGAGACAACCATGTTGAACAAGGAAGAACTATGAACTCTTGACAAAGCATCAGCAACATTGTTGTCTGCACCTTTCTTGTAAAAAATATGGTAATCATAACCCATTAGCTTACTCAACCATGTATGCTGTAAAGGTGTAGTGATCTTTTGTTCCAACAAATGCTTCAAACTTTTCTGGTCTGTTCTAATGATAAAATGCTTCAAAATCAAGTATTGATGCCAATGTTTAACTGCTAGTAAAATGGCAAGTAATTCTTTCTCATAAACAGACAAAGCACATTGTCTGGCAGATAGAGCTTTGCTGACATATGCAATAGGATGTGATCCTTGCATTAAAACAGCTCCCAACCCTTTAGAACTAGCATCAGTTTCAACAATGAATTCTTGAGACCAATCAGGCAGTGCTAAAACAGGAGCTTGAATCATAGCTAACTTCAATGTGTCAAATGCTACTTGTGCCTCAGTGGACCAAATGAAAGCATTCTTTTGTAACAAGGAGGTCAGAGGTTTAGCTAGTAAACCATAAGAAGAAATAAATCTTCTGTAATATCCAGTTAATCCCAAAAAACCTCTTAGCTGCTTCACATTAGTAGGAATGGGCCAATTCTTAACTGCTTCAATTTTAGAGGGATCAGTAGCTACTCCCTCTTTTGAAATAATATGTCCCAAATATTCAACTTGAGAACCAGCAAAGCTACATTTAGATTTCTTGGCAAACAATTGATTATCCCTAAACAATTGTAGGACTTCTCTCAAATCAGCCACATGTTGCTGTAAATTCTGACTGTAAACCAGTACATCATCAAAGAAAATAAGAACTGACTTTCTCAATAATTTCTGGAACACTGAATTCATTAAACCCTGAAAAGTGGCAGGTGCATTAGTCAATCCAAAGGGAAGGACCAGAAACTCAAATAGACCCTGATGTGTTCTGAAAGCAGTTTTATGAATATCATGTTCATCCATTCTGACTTGATGATAACCAGATCTTAAGTCCAATTTAGAAAACACCTCAGCACCACCCAATTCTTCTAATAGTTCTTCAATGAGTGGTATAGGAAATCTGTTTTTGACAGTATGATCATTTAATTTCCTATAATCAACACATAACCTCCAAGTGCCATCTTTTTTTTTAACTAGCACCACAGGAGATGCAAAAGAACTAACACTATGCCTTATTATACCCATATCCAGCATTTCTTGTACCATATTTTCAATGATATCTTTCTGTCCAACTGGGTATCTATAAGCCCTTTGATTGATGGTGATAGATTCATCTGTCAAATGAATCTTATGATTGCAACCTCTGTTAGGTGGCAGACTGTCAGGAACACTGAAGACATCTTCATATTGTGCCAATAATACATTAATATCATAAGTTTGTTGAGCACTAAGTACTTTAGTCTGATGTTGAAAAGAACCATTCAACCCTTCTTGCATACTAAACAATTGCAGTTGTATCACAGGGTTATCCTTGCACAACATAGAAGATAACTTTTCTATGGAACATAATGAAACATCATTCTTACTTATGCCTTTCAACTCCATGACTCTTGAATTCACAGTGAATTGCATAGTCAGATTCTTGAAATTCCATATAATGTCATTTAAGGACTGCAACCAGTGAATACCTAAAACCATATCATAGTTGTCCAGTGGGAGTAATAACACATCAGTTTTAAACCATACTCCTTGCATTAACCATTGAAAATCTGGACATAATTGGTGACAATCCAGTTCCTTGCCATTAGCAACTAGAACTTTCATCACAGGTACTTGTTTAGTGGGACAATTCAGTTTAGATGCTAATTTGGCATTAACAAAATTGTGAGTTGATCCTGAATCTATTAAAATTTGGATTTGTCTAGTACCAATGGTACCCACCACTCTCATGGTTGAAAAAGAACTAACCCCAGTCATAGCATACACTGAGATTTGAGCTTCATTGTCATCTTGAATATTATCAGGAAGTGGACAACTAATATCTTCTACATCATCATCTCCATGTATCTCCAACACATACAAATGTTTAAATTTGCAGTTATGAGTTGGTGAATACTTTTCATTACACCAAAAACATTCACCTTTGGCTCGTTTTTCTTCAGCTATTTTAGCAGGTACTCTCTTAATATTCTTATTCATTTTATCAACTGAAGGTGTAGGTAACAAAGCCAAGGTAGTGCTACTATTGACTAAACCTTTAGTAGATGCAGAATTACCAAATTTAGAACCAGTACTAGGTAACACAACATTAGTACTCATTTTCCTAACATCCTTATCACCAAATAAAGTAGTAAAAACCACTTGTTGTTGTTTAGCCATGGATATTGCATCCCTCATGGTTCTAGGTTTAAAAATCTTCACTAAACAACGAATTTCAGGCTTCAAACCTCCAACATACAAACTAGCAGCATATTCATCATTCAATTTGACTCTATTAAGCAATGAATCAAATGCTTTAGTGTAATCAGAAAGAGAACCTGTCTGATTGAGGTTCTTTAATTCTTCCATTGCATCTTCAGATAAGCGGTCAGAAAATCTGGCAATTATAGAACGAGAGTATTCATCCCATGTAATTTCCTCCAAACTACGGTTTTGACTATCCACATAACCTTGATGCCATTCCAGAGCTGCTCCTTCCAAATTGACTACTGCATAATACACCTTTGCACCTTCAGGTGTTTTATCCACCGTGAAAAAATGATTGCAGCGAATCACCCAACCTTCAACTTCCGTACCATTGAATTTAGGAAAATCCAATCGGCCCGTGCGAACCATCCTCTGCTCATGATGATTTCCGCCTCTATCGCTATCCAATTTATGATGAATATCAGACATTTGAGAAACAAGAGTCGTCATGCTAATCTGTAACAACTTAATTGCTTCCGAATTTTGATCCAAAATAGCTTGTTGTCCTTCAATCAAACTTGTATTAGTCATAGCTAATTTCTCCAATCTTTCCATTTCTTGCTGTCTAGTTGCCATTGCTCAATTAGGTCAAAATCGATGATAACCAGAAAAACACAAAGAATTGCGAGAATGAAATTCGAGCTCCGATGAGAATCGGTTGTCTCTGATACCAATGTTACGATAAGAATTGAAGAGAATCGAAAGAGAAGAAGAACGAATCAGTTCATTATCGAGATGAGTTCAACGATCGGTTACAACAGACATATAACGACTAAACCTGAAGTAACCAACTTCTAATGTATAACCTCCTACTTACAATATTGACAGAAAAAGTCCCTGTATTTATTTAACTAAAAATGACATATGACAGAATAAGTCCCTGTACTTATTCTGTTACAATTGACATGTAACATTGATGATCTATGATTAACATACATACACACATATATATCAAGGGAGAGAGAGGATAACCTGTGAACAGTTGAGTTGCACCATCGTGCAGTTATTTTATGATGCACCTCAGATTTTGTTGAATCAAGTGCTGGTTGTGAGATTTCAAGCCCTTCATCTTTAACTATTGACAGATATCTGTGAATATCAAAAAACTAAAATAATATTCAATCACATTTCTCATAGCAGTTACCACCATATGACAAGAATATATGCAAGGTTAAAATCTTTTTCATACTTATTATATCGCTCTCATGCATTGCATCAGAAATCAAAAGTTTGTATTACAAGAGACTACCATACCGGTCAGGGTCAAAATTGTCAACCCCAAGATCTTCATCCCAGACAAAAATGTAACTGTATTCAGTAACTATATCCGGATGTAAAAAACGTTTGGCAAACCACCTGCAGATCACGATTAGGAACATAAGCAAGGGAAAGATGTGAAAAAAATATATAATTTTGGATTAAAATTTACCATTTTGTGTGGGTCACATTTAAGAACATATATAAGCAGGGGAAAGATGTGAAAAAAATATAAAATTTTGGATTATAATTTACCATTTTGTGTGGGTCACAATTAAGAACACATATAAGCAGGGGAAAGATGTGAAAAGAAATTAATAATTTTTGTTTAAAATTTACCATTTTGTGCGGGTCATGATTAAAAACATAAGCAGGGAAAAGATGTGAAAAGAACATATAAATTTGGTTTAAAATTTACCATTTTGTGCAGGTAACGATTAAGAACATAAGCAGGGGAAAGATGTGACAAAAAATATATAATTTTGGTATAGGATTTACTATTTTGTTCAGGTCACTATTAAGAACATAAGCACGGGAAAGACATGAAAAGAAATATAGATATAATTTTGGATTAAAATTTACCGTTTTGTGTGAGTCACTATTAAGAACATAAGCAGGGGAAAGATGTGAAAAAAAATATAACTTTGGTAACCATTTTGTGCGCGTCACGATTAAGAACATAAGCAGGGGCAAAGATGTGAAAAAAATAGATAATTTTGGTTTAAGATTTACCATTTTGTTTGATTAATTGCAGAAACATGTACCACACTCTCGGCCCATTCTAGTTCCTTCCATTCATCAACAACACCATCATAATGGAAAAGCATCACACTGAAATCACTTGATAAAAACTGCATTAGAAGAAAGAGATTACCATGTGTTTATGGTAAATGTAAAATTAAAAAAAAGGTAAATAAATGAATTACCTTCCTAACCATTTTATCTACAGTTTCCTTTTGTTTTATACCAACTGCAGCGGTAAATAAGCTTGTGGTAGAATTTACTTTCTGTTGATAAGAATACATGTTAATTGCGTCACGTTCGGCACTAAGCTTTGCATAGCATATAAATGTTGCATTTAATTTTAAAACTACCCAGTGAGAATTGTTGCATTTATTTTCAAATACAATAGCAATTCGTGATGTTTTAGTCTTTTAGATCTCAAACCTTAACAGCTAGAATTTATAACTCCAATGTAAATATATATATACAAGATCTCATATTTTAGTCTTTAGATCTCATATACACATGTACCTGTTGTTTTAACTATGTTACATGTAGCGGTTATGTAACCACATCACTGTCTCTTTTTCTCTCTCCCACTATATTTTGTCAGCACCATGTACAGGCGATTATGTGGCAATCACGGTTCTCCACTTAAAATTGGTGCTATATATATGTGTGTTTAAATTTGTAACAAAAGTTGATTCTAACAGTGTACCTTACGACGACCCCATAGTGGTTGCATTTGCAAGTCAGAAGTATTGGCAACAAGCCCTTTAGGTAATGGCTCGCTTCCGGGTAGACGATATTGACTCTTGAACAGAAAAATAACAGCTATAATAATAATAATGAGAAGAACATATATAAAGAAACATGATAACCAGTGAAAAGATAAATAGAATAATAACTTCCATATAGACTTGTGCAGATTGTTGTTAAATAGATAAAACTATAGGAAAGACGGAAGAGAGAAACCTGAGATAAGCATATCTGCTCCCCCTCATGTGGTTGCAGTACTTGTGATGGTTGCGGTGGTGTGTCTGTTTCCTGTTGCAGCGGCAGTTGTGGTGGAGGTTGGGGTAGCGGTTGCAGTTGAGGCCACGGTGATGGTGGCGGTTGGGGTAGTGGTTGCAGTTGAGGCTGCAAAGTTGGCTGTTGTTGTGTTGATGGTTGTGGTTGCAAGTCCTAGAGGAAATGAAAGTTCTTAGTATGACTAAAACATAGATGTTTTGACTTGGACTTTGACTATGTACCAAAATTAACCAAATTGTATATGTCACTCAAATACTCTAAATTGTTGTTAAATAGATAAAACAATAGGAAGGACGGAGAGAGAAACCTGAGATAAGCATATCTGCTCCCCCTCATGTGGTTGCAGTACTTCTGATGGCTGCAGTGGTGTTTGTGTTTCCAGTTGCAGCGGCAGTTGCGATGGTGGTGGCTGGGGTAGTGGTTGCAGTTGAGGCCACGGTGATGGTGGCGGTTGGGGTAGTGGTTGCAGTTGAGGCTGTGGTGATGGTTGCGGTTGGAGCGACAGTTGCAGTTGAGGCCGCGGAGTTGGCTGCTGTTGTGTTGCTGGTTGCAGTTGTGGTAGCGGTTGTGGAGATTGTTGTGGTTGTAAGTTCTAAAGGAAATGAAAGTTCTTAGTATGACTAAAACATAAATGTTTTTACTTTTGACTTTGACTACACCAAAATTAACCAGATTGTATATGTCAATCAAATGCTACAATGATTTATCACTATGGCTAAAACATAACTTTTTAAAGGCAATCTTGAATTCGATCTCCGTTTTGTTCTTCAAATATTTCCTCCTTAAAACAACATTTTACTAGTCAAATGAGTATTCGACGAATTTTACATAGTTCTACTCTAATCATTTGTCAATATAATTTTCACGCCAGTAACCTTTTCTCGAACAAAATGAAAATCATTTTTCACGTGCTTTGTGTTGGCATGAAAGATAGGATTAGTCGTATGAAGGAAAAACAAACCTCACTTGTTATTTTTGAAAATCCTGCGCTTCGTATAACGTCTATGCCCCATCTAATAGATCTCTGCATAGGAACACATAACTTTTGTTGATATATGCAAGAAATATCAAGATCATATTCAAATATGAAATATCAATGTAACTCATCCTAGACAACTAATTTTCATTTTTAAGAAGTAAAATAATATGCATACCTCTCTATGATCTTTACCCACAAATATGGTGCCAATCAATAATGTTAAACAAAGTAGAAAAGCAGCAGGTAGAAAGAAGCCATAGTATGCTCCTATACTCTTTGAACTTTTCAGCAGTGAGATCTGAAACATAAAAAGAAACTCAACAATATTTACAAAAACAATCAAAAGATAAAAACATGTTACATTTTGATGTTTGAGATCAAACCATCTCACTTCAAAGAACAAATTTCTTTTCAGGCTTTTGATGGCAAGTTTTCAGGTTTGTGACTCAAGTAATTAGGGCTGTAAACGAATCGAACGAGACGTTGGCCATGTTAGTTCGTTAAGCTTTTATCGGGCAAACGAACGGTTCATGAATACATAATCGAACGAATTTTTGCGTTCGTTTGTTAAGGAAATGAATCTGTTTATGTTTGTTGGTTAACATCATAAACGAACAAAAACGTATACAAATAAACATAAACAAACAAAAACAAACATATAATAATTTAAATTTAACAATAAAAAACTTTAAAATACTAAAAGTTTGTAACAAACGAACGAAACTGAAGAAAGATTAACGAACAAATTACCAAACACTATTTAACGAACACAACATTTGTTCATGTTCGTTCATTTTACTAATCGAACAGAATTAATTTGTTCGTTACTAAACAACCGAACGTAAACGAACTTTCTGCCGAACGTTCCGTTCGTTTACAGCCCTACCGATAAACATCAATTTTCTCACAACAAATTTAAAGAATAACATCAATAGTCAAAGATGAAAATCATCCCATTTAGCCTAAAAAGGTCAAAAAACTTTTCCAGCATTAGAAACCACTACAAATATTAACAATTCAAATTGCAAATGGAGCTCAAATAACATCAGTTTTGATGAATGAAATCCAAAATTTTCACAATATGAGCATGGTGCTTACAAATCTTGAAGCCATTGTCTTTCATTGAAATAAAGATGATCCGTTTCACCAATGTTGTGCTCTAATTATGAATTCAACGATTAAAAGATATTCAAACACAAAATCCCCTAACCTAGAGTCAAAATTGAAGTATTCTATATTATGAAATTGATGAGAATTATTGGAGTGTAGCACATTCAATTGTATGGAAATCGTATGAACCCCAAAAGATAGAGAGGAGGAACGAATGATCCGCCGATTTGCAAGGCGAATTACAAGAGGCCTCAAATGTGCGAAATCTGTGATTGTGTATTTATTTGTGTCTGCATATAAAATGAGAGTGTATAATTTGGATAATTCAGGTTAGTTGGTTAAATGAGATGCGTACTTAAACAAAGAAAATTAATGAATTTGTTTTTTATGTTTAAAAAAATGTGCATGTTTCATCCTTACTCTAACGTTAAATTATGCCGTTAAATATGGTCACATACCCTGTACATGAGGGCAAAATAGCCTTTTTCTTTCCCTTATATATAAAATATAATTCACCCAAAAACTATTAATAAAATCTCCATCTCTCTTTGCAAGAAAACTATCGTCACTCAGTCTCTCTCTCTCTTGAAAACAAACACATCTTCTTTTCCATTCAAACCTTTACCAAAATCATCCCCACAAAAACTCTAATCCAAACAGGGGCAGATCCACTTGAAGGTGAGAGGGGGTCAAGCCACCCACTCACTCAAGTACAACTAATGTGAAATTATATGTTTTTCTTCTATGTATAGGATCAGACACCCATCACATTTTGAAGTAGCTCCCCTTCACAGTCTTACTATTGTAACTAAAGCCCACCATTACTTGTGAATTTTTTTTTTTATTTTTTTTATATTAGGCTCATTGAAGCCTACTTTATTTAATTTTGTAAGGTAAAGTTCATTATACCTATTCCTATTTAATTACACTATACACTGCTTGTTGTACTCAAATGGCTTAATCATCTTTGCCACAAACCTCCCTTTATAACCGACCCGTTTTGAGCAGTTATAACCGACCCGATTTGACCCATTATAACTGGCCATTTTTTCAAACATATTTTGGCACCCACTGGTGTCACACCCTAACCGACGGCGGATTATACGTCGGGGCGGACGCGGTTGTTCAATAGCACAAGGTTGACTATTTAAAGTTTCAATAGTTTTATTAAATAACTTCAAGGTTCCAATACAAAGAATAAATCAAATACATAACAAGAATACAAGTCTAATTGATTAAGCATTCTAGGTCCAAGCATCCTATGTGATCACAATAAAGTCTCATGTTGTAGTACCTGAAACATGTGAAAGAATCTGTCAACTACAAAATAGTTGGTGAGATACAAAGGTTTTGACACAGTTTAACAAGGATTTGAAAAGAATTACAATTCACTATGATATATGCATTCTATAATGTAAGTATGAGAACAAGTATCTTAAACATTGTGCACTTCAACCCTCCAACCAAGTTTAGGCATAACCCGCACGTTACCCTTATAAGTCTCAAGTTTAAAGTTTAATTCAGTAACAATCACCAAGAGCTCCCCCCCCCCGAAGGGGTCAATCAATCAAGGTGGATTGGTCAAATGCAATAGATCTATCATTGTTACTATAGACTTGATCAAAGTTAATGAATGTGCTAGTTTTAAGTTTAATCTAAGCATACAAGTCTCAAGTTTAACATAAGAATAAGCATCTAGTCATAGTTGTACAAGAATTGCATAAGTTTAATGTTTTTGAACATGTTTCACCCCAAAAGTATAGAAAGGAAAAAGAGGCTAAGTATACTCACTTGGATTGATGAAGAGTATCCGGTAAGAGTAAGTTTGCAAGACTTTGAGGGAGAATATCCTCACAATAAGCCTAAGAATATAAGTCTAAAGTTTCAAGTTTATCTCTATAGGTCTAAGACAAAGGATCTAGGATTTCAAGATTTGACTAGGGTTCCAAGTGGGAGACAGGAATGGTTTGTGTTTATGAAGTTTAAATCAAGTTTATAATAAAGGTTTTGAAGGAATGATACAAGACTTGTATGTCAAAGTTTAATAGATTTATAGATTAGAATAATTATTAATTAAAATAATTATCTAAAAGTTTCACAATTACAATCAAAATAGTTTTCTAAGTATTTAGAAATAAATAATTTACAAGAACAATTACTTATTTAATCAACATAAATCATTTGAGATTTGATTAAGTTTCTAAGTATTAAGTATTTATAATACAAATTAATTCGTAATATAAATACGTTTAAGTAAATAATAACACTTATAAGTTTATAAGATATTAAATAGAATATGGTTATATCTTAATTATAAGTTTATAAATATTTTTAAAGTCTAAAAGAAAACCATAAGTTTATAAGGTTTTAAATAGAGTTTCTATAAATTTATAAGTTTATAAGCATCAAATAAAGTTTGTGTTCAAAATTATAAGTTTATAAGTAATAAAGTTTATGTTTAAGGTTATAAGTTTATAAATATTTCTAATTTATATGAGTTCATAAACTATAAGTCTCTTTTAACTTTAGGATTTATGAAATTTATAAACATTCTACAAATAAATAAAGTATATTTATTTTGTTTTAAAATAAATAAATGCGCAAGTTTTATATAGAATATGGATTTTATAGAAGGTACAAGTTTTTAATTTCTATAAAATATTTCCTATTCAGAATATAAATTTTTATAAAATTTAAAGGTGTTTTTATAGTTTTTAAATATTTACAACTATTTTTAAAGAATTAGTTTTTATAAATTTTAACTAAGTTTAATTTAGTTAAAATGGTTTCAGAATACAAAAGTGTAGATAAAATCCATTTATGGGTTTATATGAATTTAACAGATTTTATAAAAAATTTTTGAAATTTTAATTCTGATTAAATAGGCACAAAAAAAATGAAACAAAATAAAACGGGCCGCCCGGATCGAACTCGGGTCCCGCCCGGTTCACCATTGCACACACACAAGCACTAACCATCCCGACTACGGGTTCGTTAGTGTTATACCTGTAAAAATAAATTAATAAACACATTTTCAAACCATCCCCAAATCCATATGAACCCTAGAATCAATCTCGCCAAATTCGTGTCGATTTGCCCTCTGTTAATGCAATTAAACAGAGGGCTTTCGATCCTCAGAGTGCAACGATAATGTTAGTCACAAGAATTACCTCAAATGGTTTCGGATTGAGGGAGGACGAGTCCGATTTAAGCGTCGGCTGTCGGGAGCAAAATCGCGGAATGTAGATGATGATCGTTCGAATTGAGAGTGAAGAAAGTTGTGGTGTGATGCTACTGAGGTTTCTAATCGGTATTTATAGCCAATGTCGCGATTTAAAGCCGGATTAGGTGGGGAGGTCTCGGGAGTAAATGCCGAATTCAAACTTGAACCCACGCCGCATTAATGTTGGTATCGAGTGTTGGGATACCTCGGGTTAGGGTCGCACGCTTGAGGCGAGACCCGAGGTTCGTCGAATGTGGACGTTTACGCGATTTTGAGTAAAAAGGGCTGAAAAACGCGGGGGATGCGGGACTCGAACCCATGACTGGTTCTGGGTTCGGGAGTTTGGGTTTGTTGCAGAACAGGCCCTTGAGGTTTCTAGTGGTACCATTTTATGTTAAAAAGTTAAGTTTTTTGTTTAAAACGAGTTTTCCAATTGACAGTTTTGGTCCCCGGGGTTTCTATAAAATAAAAGTTTAACGAGTTTTCCCATTGGATTAAATTTTTATAACACGAGTTATATGGTTCGTTTGCTTAGAAATTTAAATAATTAAAATGAGGTTACAAACTCATTAAATTTTTTAAGAGTATATGTATATATATGTATCATTTTTTTTATAAAATTCTCATGTATATATATATGTATATATATACCTATATATATGTATGGGTTTCAAGTATAAAAGGAAAGAAATATCTATTAAACGGGTTTGGGAAATCCAGGATATTACAGTCTCCCCTACTTTAGAAAATTTCGTCCCGAAATTAAAATAGAAGGTTTTCGTTTTAAGTCTCTGATACGCACAAGGATTTTGAAAAAAATATTTTACGTCCCTTAGTGAACTACGGGTTATGTTTAGAGTCCTAACTGGAATGACAGGAATAAGATTACGCTCAAGTTTCTAAGTTTCCAAGGTTTAGGGTTGCCAAGAGTTTCCCTACGAGGCATATAGTTTCATTGAAAATAAATGAAATGCATTCGAGAGAATATCTGCTGAATTACCATTCAGGATTTCAAGCGGGATGCATCACTTAGGATGGATTCGATGATAGTTTAACGATTTGAGTTTGTAGGCTAATACGTCTAGGGATTGCTACGGTACCTAAGTCCCGCGGCTACCTCTGACGATAAGTCTTAGATCGTAGCACATGACAGAGTTCACTATGTCTTCCCATACGTTGATTTTCATACTTACGTGTGCACCCGCAAGCATTTAAATCGTTGTATAGTTCGCATAGGTCCTTCCATTTATGTGTGGATCAAGAAAGATTACAAGAACTTGTCTAACACACGACTAAAGTTTCCACATAAGAGTTGATCATTGGTTAACGAGTCCCTTAGAGAGAAACGTCATTCAATGATTAAAGAAAAAAGAATGTGACAAGATTTAGAGTTTCAAAGTTTCCTCGTGTTTGAATAAGAATACTTCAATCATCGAGTAGTTTAAAGTCTTTACATTTTCCTCGTGTTTGATCAAGAATACATCATACCTTGAGTAGTTTAAAAGTCTTATACGTTCATCATGTTTGAACAAGCATACGTCAAACATGGGGTAGTTTAAAGTCTTTACACTTTCCTCGTGTTTGATTAAGAATACATCAAACCTTGAGTAGTTTAAAAGTCTTATACGTTCATCATGTTTGAACAAACATACGTCAAACATGGAGTAGTTTAAAGTCTTTACACTTTCCTCGTGTTTGATCAAGAATACATCAAACCTTGAGTAGTTTAAAAGTCTTATACGTTCATCATGTTTGAACAAGCATACGTCAAACATGGAGTAGTTTAAAGTCTTTACACTTTCCTCGTGTTTGATCAAGAATACATCAAACCTTGAGTAGTTTAAAAGTCTTATACGTTCATCATGTTTGAACAAGCATACGTCAAACGTGGAGTAGCTCAAATTGTGTTTGAACAAGAATACGTCAAACATAGAATAGTTTAAATTGTGTTTGAACAAGAATACGTCAAACATAGAATAGTTTAAATTGTGTTTGAACAAGAATACGTCAAACATAGAATAGTTTAAATTGTGTTTGAACAAGAATACGTCAAACATAGAATAGTTTAAATTGTGTTTGAACAGGAATATGTCAAACATAGAATTGTTTTTGAACAAGAATACGTCAAACATAGAATAGTTTATATCGTGTTTGAACAAGAATACGTCAAACATAGAATAGTTTAAATTGTGTTTGAACAAGAATACGTCACACATAGAATAGTTTAAATTGTGTTTGAACAAGAATACGTCAAACATAGAATAGTTTAAATTGTGTTTGAACAAGAATACGTCAAACACAGAATAGTTTAAATTGTGTTTGAACAAGAATACGTCAAACATATAATAGTTTAAAGTCTTTTAGTTTAGCTTTAGTGTATAGAAGTATACAATTACGTTTTGAGTATAAAGCGGTTATCTAAATACTCTAGTATTTAAGAGGGGTGTGGGACAGCGTTTGGAACATGATTAACCATTATACGCTCTCTTCAGAAGATTTGAGTTGTCCAGAAGGTTAGGTGGATCCCGATGTTTGGTTTAGATAGGAGTCAGGGCATGTACTCTGCTAAAGAGAGTAATGTCCTCCTTCCTGCTAGTGTCTAGTATCAAGAGTGAAGTTTTCTCGCGTATATGAAAATGAACGTTTTATCAAGTCTTACAAGGCTTAGTTAGGACGAATACAAAAAGTTTTCAAGACTAAGGATCCAAGTATGAATTTGAAAGTAGGATAAGTCAGTTGATCACAAGTTTCAATATTAAGCTTTACATGATCCTTTATTGATCATGTTTAGTTTTAAGAATACGGGTTTGAGTATTTGTATAAGTTTTTTTGCATGACTCAAAAGTTTATGATCTCATAGTTGTGTATACGAAGTTTAATGTTTTTAATAACGTGCATTTAAGCTTTTAGTTTCCGTTGTGATTCATAGCAAATCTTTTATGTGATAAGGGTTGAATGAGGAAAGTTTCCTAGCATAGGGTAACGGGAAAAAGTTTTGATAAGGTTTACGATAGTGTGTTTACAAATGATTTATCTTGTTTCATAACAACAGGCATAGTTTTTCTTTTGTATAGAATGTAATCAAGAGGTTCAAAAACGACGAGTTAGGCAACGATGAGTAGTATGAGTAGGACTTTATAAAAGGTCTGTATAATTGCCAAACGAAAAATAGGTCAAGTTTAGGAGTGTTAAGTCTATATAATGGGTAAGGATCATAGTTGATTACGGCAGTGGTTCGTAAGTCGTGTTGTTTTAAAAGGGTGCTTACGAATCAGAAGGTTTATTCAAGGTTTATTCTTCAAGTATACGTGTCACTTAGGGTTTTTATAGTTTAATGCCACGTTGTTAATTATCTCTAGTACTAACGTGAGCTACTCTTGACGAAAGTGGTTGGGTAGAAGTGTTAAGTTTATAGTGCTAGAAGGAGAGTCAAGCTAGTAAGTGATTGAAAGATAAATTTCAAAATAACTTTCGTTAAATGTTTCAAAATTGGGACTTCTAGCCCTTACATAATACAATTTAAACGGAAAATTAAAGTGTATAAGTAAGTTGATTTAATATGTTCAAAAGGTTTTTTTTTATTCATAATACTGAGTTATCACAGTAATACTTTCAAAAATAGTTTTGATTGGAGGCTGATGGGCTAACGAGGAGGATTCCCGAAAGAAGGGGTGGTCACAAGGACTCACTTAAGTACCCTATTTCCCTAGCCAGAACTTCCTCATGTGCCTAAAACTTCTCTCAGTTGTTGTCACCGATGTTTGGGTTTATGGTACTATGTCGAGGTTCATTATGGGTTTAGAGTCTTAAACGTGGAGCTTGTTTATTCTATAGTAGGCTTCTTCCCTTGCGGGAAAATGATCAGGTTACTAATCCCTTTGTAAATGTACTTTAGGTTTAAAAGACATTAAGTTTTGTTTACAAGAAACGGTGATGTGTAAGTTTTAAGGACGTATGAAGGTTTTGAGATTAAAAGTGTAACAAAGTTTTGAGTTAGTCATAAAATGAAGTTTGCTTGAGTGACGAAAAATGAAATGAGACACAAGGGTTTCCCCTTATGTGCCAAGTTTATAAAATAATGAAGTTTGTAAAAGGACTTGTAGGATAATACATGGTTTTAAATGTGCTGGTATTACAAGGATCATGAAGTTTAAGGACGTATGAAAACTTTGAGATGTATAAAAGTGTAACAAAAGTTTTTGAGTTAGTTATCAAATGAAACTTGGTTAAGTGCTAAGGAGGTAAGGTAAAAATACAAGGGTTACCTCTTAGGTGTCATATTTATAAAATAATGAAGTTTTGTAGAAGAATTTGTAGGGTAATACATAGTTCTAAGGGTTGTATTACAACGATCATGAAGCTTATTGGGTAGTATCTGCATAAATATAAGTTTATGTATATAGTCTTTAAGTATAGTCTCGTAAGAATTTCTTCCTGAAGGTAACTCCTTTAGGTCATGACGAGTAAGCATGCTGTCATGTGACAAGACGGGACTTAAGAATCATAGAGTAAAGGTTACAGAGGAAAGTTTTTGAATCATAAATTTATGAAGTGTATAGTATTTGAGATGGTACTCATTTAGTGCATATCACTAAGTAAGTACTTTGACATATCAAGAGAGATCTAAGCTCACTAATGTTTAGAGAAGTCATGCATTCCTATAAGTGGATACTCATCCCAAGAATTCCCAGGAAAGCATACGGGTCCAACGGTTGATTTAGATTTATACAAAATGCTTTCCTTGACAGAATTTCCCAGAATACAGGTATCCACCCTTCCGGTCCGCACAAGTTCTCACACATTATCTAGAACATAAATATTCTTGACGAGAGTTTAGTGGTGGATTAGGCTTGAAGCCTAAGAACGTGTCCTCGATGTAGTAGCCTCTTGTAGTACGTAGGTAAGTAGAATCGTAGAATCTCCAAGCGTTCACGTATAAGATTTAAGAATAGAATGAGGAGAGAATTCCTAGTAAAGGACATGAGATAATTCATGTTTGGGTCTCCTAAGTTATAGTCTAGGTCATGTGTCTAATAACCTAATTCCCTATAACCAAGGCTCTGATACCAATCTGTTACACCCCAACCGACGGCAGATTATACGTCGGGGCGGACGCGGTTGTTCAATAGCACAAGGTTGACTATTTAAAATTTCAATAGTTTTATTAAATAACTTCAAGGTTCCAATACAAAGAATAAATCAAATACATAACAAGAATACAAGTCTAATTGATTAAGCATTCTAGGTCCAAGCATCCTATGTGATCACAATAAAGTCTCATGTTGTAGTACCTGAAACATATGAAAGAATCTGTCAACTACAAAATAGTTGGTGAGATACAAAGGTTTTGACACAGTTTAACAAGGATTTGAAAAGAATTACAATTCACTATGATATATGCATTCTATAATGTAAGTATGAGAACAAGTATCTTAAACATTGTGCACTTCAACCCTCCAACCAAGTTTAGGCATAACCCGCAGGTTACCCTTATAAGTCTCAAGTTTAAAGTTTAATTCAGTATCAATCACCAAGGGCTCCCCCCCCGAAGGGGTCAATCAATCAAGGTGGATTGGTCAAATGCAATAGATCTATCATTGTTACTATAGGCTTGATCAAAGTTAATGAATGTGCTAGTTTTAAGTTTAATCTAAGCATACAAGTCTCAAGTTTAACATAAGAATAAGCATCTAGTCATAGTTGTACAAGAATTGCATAAGTTTAATGTTTTTGAACATGTTTCACCCCAAAAGTATAGAAAGGAAAAAGAGGCTAAGTATACTCACTTGGATTGATGAAGAGTATCCGGTAAGAGTAAGTTTGCAAGACTTTGAGGGAGAATATCCTCACAATAAGCCTAAGAATATAAGTCTAAAGTTTCAAGTTTATCTCTATAGATCTAAGACAAAGGATCTAGGATTTCAAGATTTGACTAGGGTTCCAAATGGGAGACAGGAATAGTTTGTGTTTATGAAGTTTAAATCAAGTTTATAATAAAGGTTTTGAAGGAATGATACAAGACTTGTATGTCAAAGTTTAATAGGTTTATAGATTAGAATAATTATTAATTAAAATAATTATCTAAAAGTTTCATAAATACAATCAAAATAGTTTTCTAAGTATTTAGAAATAAATAATTTACAAGAACAATTACTTATTTAATCAACATAAATCATTTGAGATTTGATTAAGTTTCTAAGTATTAAGTATTTATAATACAAATTAATTCGTAATATAAATACGTTTAAGTAAATAATAACACTTATAAGTTTATAAGATATTAAATAGAATATGGTTATATCTTAATTATAAGTTTATAAATATTTTTAAAGTCTAAAAGAAAACCATAAGTTTATAAGGTTTTAAATAGAGTTTCTATAAATTTATAAGTTTATAAGCGTTAAATAAAGTTTGTGTTCAAAATTATAAGTTTATAAGTAATAAAGTTTATGTTTAAGGTTATAAGTTTATAAATATTTCTAATTTATATGAGTTCATAAACTATAAGTCTCTTTTAACTTTAGGATTTATGAAATTTATAAACATTCTACAAATAAATAAAGTATATTTATTTTGTTTTAAAATAAATAAATGCGCAAGTTTTATATAGAATATGAATTTTATAGAAGGTACAAGTTTTCAATTTCTATAAAATATTTCCTATTCAGAATATAAATTTTTATAAAATTTAAAGGTGTTTTTATAGTTTTTAAATATTTACAACTATTTTTAAAGAATTAGTTTTTATAAATTTTAACTAAGTTTAATTTAGTTAAAATGGTTTCAGAATACAAAAGTGTAGATAAAAGCCATTTCTGGGTTTATATGAATTTAAAAGATTTTATAAATTTTTTTTGAAATTTTAGTTCTGATTAAATAGGCACAAAAAAAATGAAACAAAATAAAACGGGCCTCCCGGATCGAACTCGAGTCCCGCCCGGTTCACCAATGCACACACACAAGCACTAATCATCCCGACTACGGGTTCGTTAGTGTTATACCTGTAAAAATAAATTAATAAACACATTTTCAAACATCCCTAAATCCATATTTACCCTAGAATCAATCTCGCCAAATTTGTGTCGATTTGCCCTCTGTTAATGCAATTAAACAGAGGGCTTTCGATCCTCAGAGTGCAACGATAATGTTAGTCACAAGAATTACCTCAAATGGTTTTGGATTGAGGGAGGACGAGTCCGATTTAAGCGTCGGCTGTCGGGAGCAAAATCGCGGAATGTAGATGATGATCGTTCGAATTGAGAGTGAATAAAGTTGTGGTGTGATGCTACTGAGGTTTCTAATCGGTATTTATAGCCAATGTCGCGATTTAAAGCCGGATTAGGTGGGGAGGTCTCGGGAGTAAATGCCAAATTCAAACTTGAACCCACGCCGCATTAATGTTGGTATCGAGTGTTGGGATACCTCGGGTTAGGGTCGCACGCCTGAGGCGAGACCCGAGGTTCGTCGAATGTGGACGTTTACGCGATTTTGAGTAAAAAGGGCTGAAAAACGGGGGGGATGCGGGACTCGAACCCATGACTGGTTCTGGGTTCGGGAGTTTGGGTTTGTGGCAGAACAGGCCCTTGAGGTTTCTAGTGGTACCATTTTATATTAAAAAGTTAAGTTTTTTGTTTAAAACAAGTTTTCCAAATGACAGTTTTGGTCCCCGGGGTTTCTATAAAATAAAAGTTTAACGAGTTTTCCCATTGGATTAAATTTTTATAACACGAGTTATATGGTTCGTTTGCTTAGAAATTTAAATAATTAAAATGAGGTTACAAACTCATTAAAATTTTCAAGAGTATATGTATATATATGTATATTTTTTTTATAAAATTCTCATATATATATATATATATATATATATATATATATATATATATATATATATACCTATATATATGTTTGGGTTTCAAGTATAAAAGGAAATAAATATCTATTAAACGGGTTTGGGAAATCCAGGATATTACAACTGGTAAAAAATCCTGGATCCGCCACTAGATACAAATCGAGTCCATCAACTGCAAAACACCCAATCTCCATCCTTGGCCAGTGACGTTTAGGGTTTGCAACATAGAACGAGGAGAAAAGCTCCATCCTTGCCAAGTGAGGTTTAGGGTTTGTAGCAGTGAACAAGGAGAATGGGGTGGATGAAGGGGATGTGATGAGAATAGAGATGACATGAATGAGGTGAACGACAGTTTTGGATCTTATGAACGGGATTTAATCTAACATACGAGTCACCGCCATATCCAATAACACTCTTTTCAATCACATTCATCACAAACCAGGTGGAATGAGCTGGTTATCATGGGAGCACCGGTTGAGAATAGCTCTTGAAGCTACTGGTGCACTAGCTTACCTTCATTCCGAAACTATTATGCCAATCGTACACAGAGATGTCAAGTCTAGTAACATATTATTGAATTCTAAGTATACCGCAAAAAATTCAGATTTTGGTGCGTCCAGGTCAGTCCCATTAGATCATGAGCAAGTAACCACTCTTATCCAAGGCACGCTAGGGCATTTAGATCCAGAATATTTTCACACAAGCCAACTAACAGAGAAAAGTGCATGTATAGCTTTGGAGTGGTCCTTGCAGAACTTGAAACCGGGAAAATGCCCATTTGTGTGGATAGATCCAATAAAGAAAAGAATTTAGCAACCTATTTTGTCAATTCCGTTAACGAAAATAGATTATATACAATTTTAGAGCCTCGAATCTTGCGTGAAGGGAGTCTTGAGCAGTTACAACTAGTAGGTGATTTGGTAAAGAGATGCCTAAATCAACAAGGCCATGATAGACCTACTATGAAAGAGGTGGCTATGGAGCTAGATAGGTTGAGTAAGTTCACAACTCATCCATGGATTGAACAAAAAAGATGTGATGAGACTACAAGCCAAGTCCTCGAAGTTGAACAATATGATCTTTACGATGATGTCCCATTAGTTTCATTCAGCACCAATGAATGTGAATCTTACTCAGCTGCCTACATGACTTTTGAAGAAGGAAGGCCACGCTAGCACATTGGTGCTTATTAGTGTGTGACCACCGTTGTTACACCAATTTATTAGTCGTGTTTTATGTTTTGTTTTCAATTCACAAGGGCTAGTTATGTTATTGTGTGTTTTTTTTTATTTTTGTTTTTTTTGTGTTATGAAGTCATGCAATTTGTAATGTAGAAATAGTACTTTCTTGTTATAGTTTGTAAAATATTAGTCCACTACTTTATACTTTTATAAAGGTATGTATTTTTCATGTGTTGATTACAACGAGATATAGACTGTATAAATAGGCAACAAAACACTAGATTCATAGGGCACATTATTGTGACATGTTACTCATTTTGGGCCAACGTGAACTATACCATTTACACATTACTACAATCCCATGATTCGAAATGAGAGGAGACACTACAAGAAAAAGAGGCTATGGAAACAAGGGCTATAGCGACGACAAGATAGGTAGACATGTGATACCTAGATTATCAATAACCGATTAACCGAAACCGAACCGAACCGAGCACACCCCTATTTAAAAAAGCAAAAGATACCTAGATTCTGGTATAGATGTCCATCTCCAACAATTAGGGGAATCTACCAAAGCAGTTGACAGTTGTTTAGCTGCCAACATGTAACATTTTTTCACACTCCATTTATCCAACCAGAAACTCTGTGGTTAATTCAGATTAGAGATTTTAAGATCAACACAACTTCATTATGTTCATGGGATCAAATATATACCTTGTTTCCGTCTTCAATGATGATCGGGTGATCACAAAGACGTAGATACACTTTCTTCATCGAATCTAGACCGCGGTCTACCTCCTCAGCCAGACATTCCGGCGGCAGAAAACTCTGTTGGAAGTTTGGGTATAAGTGTGAATGAATGTCTAAGTGGTAATAGCTTGTCCCACATCGGTTTGGGAACAAAATGAGGTGTTGTTTATAAGGTAAAGCCTTCACTACTCATTTGAAGCTTCATGATGTGTTTTACCACATGTCCTACCCTCGCGCGGGGGGGGGGGGGGGGAACTGGGTTTCGACTAGAATTTCTTTGGACACGAATGCAGCTCCGAAAACCCGGGCCTGCGTGAGGCGATTTTTTGCACTCGTTTAGAGACTGTTGACCTTCATAACTGATCAGCTACTCCCATTATTACAGCGTGATACGTTATGGCCTTCTGGTTCAAGTTGAATGTAATTGTTGTTAATGGAACGAATGATAACGCTACTAGTTCTGCTTGCTTGAGTCTTCTAATGTTTGGCATGGTAGACTAGGTCATGTTAATTTTAATTCCATTCAACGTTTGATTAAACTTAATTGTATACCAACATTCGATATTGACTCAAATAATAAATGTGAAACTTGCGTCGAAGCAAAACAAACGAGATCGTCATTCAAAAGGATTGAACGAATCACCGAACCCCTCGAGATGATCCACACTGATGTGTGTGATCTAAAAGCAATTCCTACTCGTGGGGGGAACAAGTACTTCATCACGTTTATTGATGATAGTACGAAGTATTGCTTTGTGTACTTTCTTAAGAGTAAGGACGAGGCTATTGATAAGTTTATCCTGTTCAAAGCCGAAGTTGAGAATCAACTAAATAGGAAAATCAAAAAGGTAAGGAGCGACCGAGGAGGTGAATATGTTTCACCTTTTGCTGAGTTATGTGGAAAAGATGGAATCATACATGAACTCACGCCCCCTTACTCCCCTCAATCAAATGGCATTGCGGAACGCAAAAACCGCACTTTAAAAGAAATGATGAATGCCATGATGATAAGTTCTGGGATAAACCAAGACATGTGGGGGGAAGCAATCTTATCGGCAAATTATGTCCTGAACATGATACCCAATAAGAAGAAAGATGTAACGCCATACGAATTATGGACGGGAAATAAACCATCGTATAAATACTTGCGAGTGTGGGGGTGCCTATCCAAGGTAGTGGTGACACCACCGAAACGCCTACTAATAGGACCCAAAACAGTGGATTGTGTATTTATAGGATACACCCGTCCTAGTGGTGCATTTCGTTTTCTTGTGCATGATTCTAAGAACCCTGGAATAAACAACGACACCATAATAGAATCAAAGGATGCATCATGGTTTGAACATGTGTTCCCATGCTTGGGTAAAGAAAAACCGAGTTGTTCTAGACCGGTTGAAGAAATTGTTTCAGAGAATAAGGGTACAAGAGATGACCCTCGAGAACAATCTGAGACGGAGGAAGTTGAAATTAGAAAGAGTAAACGGCAAAGGACTGAAAAATCCTTCGGCCCTGACTTCCTCACCTACATGGTAGAAGAGGAACCTCAAACGTACCAACAAGCGGTGAGTTCCTCAGAAGGACCTCAGTGGAGGGAGGCTATCAAAAGTGAGATAGATTCTATCTTACAAAATCATACATGGGAACTAGTGGATCTTCCTCAAGGATGTAAACCACTAGGATATCGATGGATCTTCAAGAAGAAGATGAAACCAGATGGCACAATCGATAAGTACAAGACAAGGTTGGTGATCAAAGGATATAAACAACGAGAAGGTTTAGATTATTTTGATACATATTCGCCAGTGACGCGAATAACCTCCATCTGGTTGGTGCTTGCCATAGCCACCATTAGAAATTTGGAAGTTCACCAAATGGATGTGAAAACAGCTTTCTTGAATGGAAATCTGGAGGAAGAGATTTACATGGAACAACCTGAAGGCTTTATAGCCACTGGGCAAGAAAAGAAGGTGTGTAAACTCGTAAAATCCTTGTATGGATTGAAACAAGCTCCAAAACAATGGCACCAAAGGTTTGACCATGTCATGCTGGATGCTGGGTTCAAAATCAACGAATGTGACAAATGTGTATATGTGAAAGACACATCAAATGGATATGTCATTCTGTGTCTTTACGTAGATGATATGCTCATTGCTGGAAGTGATGACAAAATCATAACGTCTACAAAGAACATGTTGAAAGCAAGATTTGACATGAAAGACATGGGTTTTGCGGATGTGATTCTGGGAGTTAAAATCACACGAACCCAAAATGGACTTGTTTTAAGTCAATCCCACTACGTGGACAAAATTCTTGAGAAGTTTAATTCAAATGACTCTAATGTAGCTAGAACTCCCATTGACACGAGTCAACATCTAGCTAAGAACAGAGGTGAACCTGTTAACCAGTTGGAATACTCAAGAATTATCGGCAGCTTGATGTATCTTATGAGTTGTACTAGACCAGACTTAGCATATGCTGTTAGCAAGCTAAGTAGATACACGAGCAACCCAAGTTCAATTCATTGGAACAGTGTGTTTCGGTTACTTCGGTACCTAAGATACACTCGGGAATACGGGCTGCATTATAACAGATATCCAGCAGTTATCGAAGGACACTGTGATGCAAATTGGATATCTGACACGAATGATTCCAGAGCAACAAGTGGGTATGTATTCACACTTAGAGGTGCAGCTATATCGTGGAAATCTTCGAAGCAAACGGTCATTGCTAGATCCACGATGGAATCAGAATTCATCGCTCTAGATAAAGCGGGCGAAGAGGCAGAATGGCTACGTCAATTTGTTGAGGACATACCAAGATGGCCTAAGCCGACATCGGCTATTTGTAGACATTGTGATAGCCAATCGGCAATTGGCAGAGCTCATAGCACAATGTATAATGGTAAGAACAGACATATCAGACGTAGACATAATACGATACGACAACTAATCTCTACAGGAATTATCACTGTTGACTATGTGAAGTCAAAGGATAATATCGCGGATCCGCTAACAAAAGGCCTAAGTAGAGAGTTAGTTCAGAAGTCGTCCATGGGAATGTGACTGAAGCCCTTGAAACATTAAAGTTCATATGAAGGAAACCTAACTCAACAGACTGGAGATCCCACGAATTGAGTTCAATAGGAGAACCTAATTGTATGAATTAGTGAGGTCACTATGGGGGGATAACCCTACGTATTTAAAAGGAAGTTTATTACAAGGTTGGTAAACTTCCTAGTCCATTCCTAAAAGTGACAAGTGTGAGGCTAAGCCTATGGCTTTTAATGATTCAACTAAGGTAGTCATACTTGGGGAATCACCTATGTGAGAGAGAAGTGGGGTCGCTTCTAAGGGTATTGATTGGGGCACAATACTTAATGGCTCTCGCAGAACCAGGCTCATGTTCATGACCATAACGAACATAACTATGAGGACTTGACTTTGTCAGGGAGAGTCTTGTGTGAAGTGTACTGTCGTCTACACGAACGGTAGACGAGTTCAAAGAGATTGCTCTCTACTCAGAGCCAGTGGGCTAAGTGCACTTCATGAGCAAAGGTTCAAAGGGTAACACCTACCTATTGTATGCAAAACTCAACTGCTGAAATCTAATCAGAGTGATGTTGTTTCGACCTCCATTCATGTGGGGGATTGTTGGAAGTTTGGGTATAAGTGTGAATGAATGTCTAAGTGGTAATAGCTTGTCCCACATCGGTTTGGGAACAAAATGAGGTGTTGTTTATAAGGTAAAGCCTTCACTACTCATTTGAAGCTTCATTATGTGTTTTACCACATGTCCTACCCTCGCGCAGGGGGGGGGGTGCGAAAAACTGGGTTTCGACTAGAATTTCTTCGGACACGAATGCAGCTCCGAAAACCCGGGCCCGCGTGAGGCGATTTTTTTGCACTCGTTTAGAGACTGTTGACCTTCATAACTGATCAGCTACTCCCATTATTACAGCTTAATGGTGATACGTTATGGCCTTCTGGTTATAAAACTAGTCCTAGTGCCATCAGTAAAAAAGACACCTGATAATCCCAACTCTCTGCGCTACAGCATTGCTTACGTTTTTGTTTTAGGCAAGTGATCAAGTCCGACAGCACGCTGTGGCTGTTTCTATCCGGCGTACCCTGGGAACAGACCCGCGAATCTGTTTAAGGGAATTGTGTCAAACACAAGCCCGGCTCACTGTTTCTATTTACTTGTTTCGTTTTATTTTCTTTACAGGATTTCTAACAAACTCTCCCACACCGTATTCCACTCGGCCGCGGACCGGAAAGAAGAATTGACTGAGGACAACCTGGAAGCATCTCGTGGACTAGTGAGAGCCAGTGCCTCTGAAACAAATCCTTCAGGGAGCGAACTGAAGAAATCTTTCATCCCTTCTTCCAAACACTGTGTTTTCATGTTCTATTATTCAAACTTTTCATTGTTGTATATTTATACGTGGTGAAGTATTTGTCAAGATATGAGTGGTCCATATTGTTGAATATTTATACTTGGTGAAGTATTTATACTTGAAGTATTTGTCAAGATATGATCGTTTTGCTATTTGATAATCATTGTTTGTCAAGTTTGTTAATTTCACCTCAATCATTGCTTGTGTTTGGTCAGAAAGACCCATTGCAACTTCATAAATCGCTTTGTCAATTGAAGTTAAGCACCGACCACAAACTCTTCGTGGTTCGATACCCTTCTTACCCTAACTAGTTTAAGGTGATTAGGACACACTAATTCTTTATCTTTGACCAGTTCCTTCGACACCGATCAATATGTAATATGAACAATCACATATGTGTTAAAAACCAATACAAAAAATTACATGACAAAACTATACTCGAATTAAAGATAAAAAAATTGTTTTTTTAATGGTGTGATTTTATAAAAACATGATATTGTATAAAATCGATTCAAAATAAATGATCTTTAAATCAAAAATTCAAAATAAATTCACCTCCCGCATCCACCCACCCCCACCCCCGCCCACCCCACCGTCATCTCTCTCTCTACACGCACAACGTCCCTACACAACACCATCACCAATTTTCATATTCATCTTGATTGCAACTTCTTCCCTGGACCAAAGACATCCCCACCGCTGGCTACCCCAACAGCCGAAAAAAGAAGGTGGATTAGAGCCAAATCTGAAAGGGGTAGAAGAGTAGGACCCAAATATGAAAGGGGCAGGTTTACGATGATCTCTGTTGCCGGAAAAGAAAGAGGGCGTTTCTCTTGGTGGTGTTGGTGAACGAATCTGGTGAGGAGTATATCTTACAAGGATGGCCGGAAAGACGATGGCTAGGCGGAGTTCTTCGATTTGGTTGTGTAAGATATAAACCCCTTCAGTCCTTCAATTGAATGTGGTTGTGGTGCATCGGTGTTTATTTTGTGGTGGCGGAGACCGGGCATGTTATGATGATTCTTTGTGACGGTGGGCTTAAGGGGTGGTGCTTTACCATGACGTCGGCCTTAGATCCCAAAACGGTGGCCTTAGATCCCGAAACGATGGCCTTAAGGGGTGGTGTTTGACCACGACGGTGCTTGACCACATTTGTTTACAGTTTTTTTTATGTAAAGGAAATAAGGGGAAAAATGACTTTTACCACATAAATGGACGGAGATACTAACGGATTTTTTACGGAGGGACACAAAAAGAAAAAGAAACTTTACCACAGGGGTGCAAATTCTACTTCTTTTAAAACAGGGTTGCAAAGTGTCAGCGAGCCTAAACCACATGGGTGCAAATTACACTTTACTCCTAGAATTAAAGATAACAAAGGCTCGTTTTTTTAAATAACCTTGCAGTAAAAAAGTTATTAAAGTATAAAAAACGGGTGGAAAAATATTTTAAACTAAACTAATTAAAAAAGAATAATCAAATGAACTATTTTACCCTTTTAGAAAAAGTCAAACTAGTGACACAACACAAGACATTTTCTAATTGATGGAGATGGTTTTTTAGTTTATACATAAAAAAGTGGTTCACAGTTACGGGGTGTTTTGGATTACTTATTGAAACTACTTATGACTTTTGGAAAAGTAATTTTTAAAAGTAAGAAGTTTTTTACTTTTGGATTTAAACTTCTCATCTCATATTTTACATCTTATTTTGAATTATTCAAACAAACTTATAAATTATTAACTTATTATAAAAGATAATAAGTAAATAAATAGATTTGAAAAGTAATCTCAAATACCCCTAATCTCTGCCATATAAGTCTTCGGAATTGTTTTGGAGCGGGGAATATTCTCCAAGTACGTCTTGGAACTATTAAATTAATTCGAAGAATAATAATTAGTCCAATATAATTCTTCGGAATTGTTTTGGAGTGTGGAATATCTTCCAAGTACATCTTGGAACTATTAAATTAATGCGAAAACAAACAAAATGGAATATAATAAAAAGCTAGCAAAATGCTAGACCTAGAGAACAATACGATAAAAAAAAAAAAGACCAAAGCTAAAAAGCGACCAATATTAATTAGTCCAAAAGGATGTCCCAATTTCCAAACGACTTGTATCTTATCTTTTAAAAATATCTTGATTTTTAGTTGGTCATTATTATTCATAGATACAAGTGGTGCACAAGATTTATTTTTATTTTTTATTCTTAAAAGTACTTGGAATACTTAAAAAATAATAAAGACAGATATTTAAGTGTATGAAAAAATAAAGAGTGAAAGAACATTTTTAGAAAACACACAATTATTGACTTTTTTTAAAGGATTATTGGATTTTAATAATCCCACCTTTTAGCAATTGACCAATAATAATCTCAACTGAGAATATTCTTACTACCGGTCCATACTTTCAAACTATTTTTTTACATTAGACCCCCTGTTAAAAAAACTTAACGCCGTTATAGTTTATATGACGTGGACATCTAAAAACCGTCAGAAAGTCGATCCAAGCTAGCAATGGTCTCCTGGTGACTTTTTAAATTGGCTCTGGTGGTGTTTAACTGGTCGCGTGGGTACGGAAAGTCCAAACAGAGACAACGGTGGTGTTTAACGAGACCAGTTAAACACCAGCAAAGCCAATTTCAAAAGCCAACACGAGACTACTGCTAGCTTGGCTCGACTTTCCGACGGTTTGCAGATGTCCACGTCATATAAACTCTAACGGCGGTAAGTTTTTTAACGGGGGGTCCAATGTAAAAAAAATAGTTTGAAAGTAGGGACCGGTGGTAAGAATATTCTCAGTTGGTATTATTATTAGCCAATTGGTAAAATATGAGATTATTAAAATTCAATAATCCTTTTTTTTAAATTCCATCACTTTTGCCTATGAAGCCTAAAAAGCAATTTCACCAATCCATTTCGATGATCAAGGGTTGATATTTAAGTATAGGAAAAATAAGGAGTGGGGGACATTTTTGGAAAACCCATAATTGTTGACTTTTTTCAAATTCTCCACTTTTTTTAAACGTACATAACTTTTTCATACGACCTTATTTTAAAAAAATTACACTATAAAATTGAGTTTTTTTTTACCCGAGTATAGTATTGCTATATTTTTTGTAAAAACAAAATCGACACCTAATGAAATTGTGCTACTTTATATAAATGTGCTGTTTTCTAGTAAAAAACACAATTAACCGTCATGCATTATAAAACAGCACAATTAAGTGTGCTGCTGTATCATAAAATAACACCAAACATAACAAATAATTATGCTGTTTTACTATAAAACAATACCAAAACAACACGGTTACTTGTGTGACTTGCTCTTCTTAGCTAACTCAGTACAAACAAAACCAACACAACAAAATCGATAGAGTGATTGAAGGACCAAAATCGAATGCGATTGAAGAACGAAAATCGTACCCGTGATTAAAGAACAAATGCAACCAAAGGAACTAAATCGTACCAGTGACTGAAGAACGAATGCGATTGTTTATCTATATTTTTTTTATTTACAAAATAAAGATTTAATTAGTTTTAACTCATTTTGATAAATATTTTTCAAATCACCCATTTTGGTAAATAAGTTTCTCCACTACACCATTTTGGAAAAAACCCTCCAAAACTAGTATATCAAACTAGCACAAAACAACATAAACTTTATTAAATTGAAATTTTTATATACTCAAATTAAAGATAAAAAAAAGCTCAATTTTATGGTGTAACTTTAAAAAAAAAAATTTCCTATGAAATATTTATGAACGTTTTAAAAAAGTGGAGGAACTTGAAAAAAATCAACAAAAGTGAATATTACTTAAATACCCTTCTACCCTTTTTTTCATACACTTTGATTTTAACAATTGATCATTAAAATTGATGGTCAAGGTTACTTCTTAGTCTTTTTAGACAAAACATACTTCTTATTTAAACCCCCTATATATGTATATGTCATGATTGGTGGCTACAGTGCAAAATAGTAATCTCCTTTCAACTTTACATGATTCCAGACTTTGTATGCTCCTTTCCTCCTTTACCTGATCCAGTTTTGTGGCAACGAAGTAAGTTAAGTCATTTCCACTTTGTAAACAACTCTAATTGTCATGTGTAGTTAGAGTAACTTAAATGTTTGTACTGAATTTGAATGATATCTTCTGTGTAAAAAACCTACACATGAATTACACATGTGTAGCCATGCATGCAAGCGAATTTTTTTCATATTTTTTGTTTGAATTTCAAGAAAGGTGAATAAATATTACATTTATATCGTTTTCTTATATTCAAAACTTTTCAAGGTCGAAAAAGTGAATGATTCATTTTGTTATGTGTGAACTCTCCCCTGTGTATATATATACTAGCTTAGAACCTTTGTATTACACAGGTTGAAAAATATCAATATATAAAATTCTTAAATATTTATATATGTATCTTATAGGTGAAAAAATGTATTACATATACTAACAATAAAAAACA
The DNA here is from genome assembly GCA_023525975.1 of Smallanthus sonchifolius. Lineage (NCBI taxonomy): Eukaryota > Viridiplantae > Streptophyta > Magnoliopsida > Asterales > Asteraceae > Smallanthus > Smallanthus sonchifolius. The sequence continues at coordinate 93,374,708 of CM042029.1, forward strand.
AAACCAAAAAATTTGTAAAACTTAATATATAATTGAGTTTAAAAAATACATAAAATATTATTCAATTTAATTTGACTTTCATTTACAATTTTATTGAAAACATATGTTATATAATTACATTTCAAAGTTTCTTATAATATGAGATAATTTAAAATAAATGTTATTTATTAGTATAATTAATAATTTGTTTAAAAATATATTATTATTGAAATATAGAAGTGTATTTATTATGAGAGAGGCGGGAAAAATTTTATAAGGGTGAATATAGAGGCGATACGTGGCATTGAGAAACCTTTATTTATTATATAGTATAGATATAAATAAATAAATGAGAGAACTAACTTTAATGAGAGAACTAGAGAACTCCTTATTAAAGGGAAAAAATAATAAAAAAATCATAACTAAAAATATAAATAAAAAACTAAAAAAGTGGTTCGGATACTATGTTTCATATGTCGTCCTCGTTCAAAAAATATATAAAAAACAAAAAAAATAACCTAATACTGCATATTTGTAGTACCACCTAAAAAACCTAACCCACCCCAAAAAACCTAAACTCCCCACCCCCCCAAAACCTAAACCCCCCACCCAACCCTTCCAAAAACTTAAGCTAAAAGATAAACTAAACCAAAAAAACTAAACCAAAAAAACTAAACCTTAAAGCTAAACCGACTATTTTTTTGAGTTTTTTTATTGAACGAGGACGACGTGGGAAACAAAATCTTCGAAAATATTTTTTTGTTTTTGATTTATATTTTGAGTTATGATTATTTTTATTATTTTTTTTGTCTTTAACAAGGAGTTGTCTAGTTCTTTTCCTAAATGTTAGTTTTCTTATGAACTTTGATTATAATACAAACCCTTTGAGCTGAAGAAACCTGCTAAACCCTTTATATCAATGACAAGAATTTAATCTTGTTAAATTGTACTTTCACTTTAATATTTTAACAATATTAAAGTACAAGAAGGGCAATTTAGATATTTTACTAAGCACAATTATATCATCTCTATCCTACTTTATTAAATTATATATTCGCTCTCCTACTTTTTAAATTATATTATTTAATTTTTTTTATTATAAAGCTAGAAATTAAAAATGAAAAAAACTACTATTTTAAACATTATAATAGCTTTCGTTTGTTACATATATTAAAACAAACTTAAATATTTAAAAAATGATCTAAAAACCATAATAATCCAACATACGTGTTATTACATAATACAAACTTAAAACTATAAAAATTCATTACAATCAACATTAAAAACGTAACAAGGTATTTCATACAAACTTAAATATTTAAAAATGATACATAAACTATAATAAGCTGACAAAAAACATAAAACCTAAAATAAGCTTAATTTGTTGATAATAATCTTCATCTTTAACACAAAAATCCTTCACATACGAAGAAACAAGTTAATCAACTTATATATATATATATATATATATATATATATATATATTAGGTGGGACCGTGGGATTACATAAGTAACCAACAAATGTAACTATATATGTTAAAGAAACAATATTACCCGATTGTAGTATTCGTGTTGAGCGTGAAGTAAATGAGCTTGGCTTCTTCTTAGCCACTGCAATAGATATGCCAAAATTTAATGAGTATGTTAATACAAACTTACATAATGAAAAATGTAAAAAAAACCTATAATAATCAAGTATACGTGTTGTTACATATGTTAATACAAACTTACATATATAACTAGCAACTTTTTACATATGTAAAATCAAATGTTACATATGTAAGAATCCAAATATTACATATGTAAAATCAATTTACGTATGTAACATATTGATTGTTTTATAAGCAAGACAAATAAATATTTAATTATGGTTTGTAAGTTAGCTTAAAATTCATGAAGTTTGAAAAATGTGATCATTTGTCATTTAACAGATATTCTACTTTAACTGTTTCGATCTCAACGAGAAGCGGTCGAACCACAAAAGTCAAAATCAAAATATTACATATGTAAGAATCAAATGTTACATATGTAAAATCAATTTACATATGTAAAACTGATTTAGAAATTAAGACAATTTAGCAAATTAAACCCATACAATTATACAAAACTACTATTTTTCCAATTATTCAAATTTCAAATCAACGGCAAAATTTCAGAATTTTGATATTATATCAAAATCAAATTTGGTGGGTTTTTTTAGATTATGAAATCACCTGGGATGGAGGAGGGTTTTTTTTTTTTTCTAAATTAGCGTTCTTAGAAAAATTATTTACCACTTTGGTGTAGTTTAAAAAATAATTACCAAACTAGCGCAAAAGATATTTTCTTAATTTATTAAAAAATGAAGGAAAGAGAAACGGTTGTCTTGTTTTTTTACCTCTTCATCACCATGATTCAAGAAATGAAATAACGGCCGACTCCGACAATTCAGAAGACGCCATCGCCATCGGCCTCTCCATCGCCATCTCCCACGTATGGCACTATGTACGTTCTTGTCTTTTCCGTCGCCTTCGCCGACAACGAGCTTAAATTCTCCATGGATTACCGACGCGCTACGTGTGAAATTCTTCGAGGCTGAAAATGAAAAGTTAACCAAATGTATGACGGACATAGTGCCGTTGACGAGACACCTGCCACCGAAATCTCCGCCGCTGTGTTTGATCTGCCGGCATAAAGCGGCGGTGTTCGGGAAGCCACCGAAGTGAGTTTATTTGTGCATTACAAATTCAATCTTGAATTTGTCTAGATTGAACTTGGGTATGTGAATTCTCTCCGAAGTGATTTACATCGATATGACAAACTAGATATTTCAAAATAAGTTTGAAATTACTAATTTATCCTTTTCATTAAAATAATAATGGGACACGTGGCACAATGTAATCCAAGTATTAGAGTTTAATGGGTTTTTCAACTCACAAGGGTTTCTTTTCTACCTTTTCCTTATATATATATATATATATATATATATATATATATATATATATATATATATATACACACATATATAGGGAATGGATCATTTAATAACTTTTAGATATCTTGAGAACTCTGAAAACTCCTATTAATGGTTTATATTTTTATATATTGTTGTGTATGCTTATGTACATAAATAACAATCAAACTAATTTTTACATATGTTTTTACATTTTTTAATTTTTACTTACACATGTGTAGTCATGTGTAGGTTTTACTACCTACACATGTATAGGTAAAAATTTAAAAATGTAAAAACATATGTAAAATCTAGTTTATTGTTTTTTATGTACATAAACACACATGACAATATATAAAAAATACAAAATTCAAAAAATATAAACCATTGATGGGAGTTCTCAGTATATTTAGAGTTCTCCATATATATATATATATATAGGGAAGAGATCAAGAGAAAACCACAAAGTTAGGCGAAAACCAAGAAAACCACTAAAACAATAGATAATACTATGGGTTACCAAATTGTTACATATACGTAAGACAATATTTAAATGATTTTTTGGTAAAAATGTGTAATATTACATTGATACTCTTATAAAAAAAATATATATTATTGGTTAAAATTGGTTTTTTTAGTGGATTTCCGGATTTTTGCCTAACTATGTGGTTTTCTCTGGAACCCTTCTATATATATATATATATATATATATATAGGGGAGGGTTCCAGAGAAAACCACATAATTAGACGAACTTTGTGGTTTACGTATACGTAACCCATAGTATTACACATTGTTTTAGTGGTTTTCTTGGTTTTCGCCTAATTTTGTGGTTCTCTTAATCCCTCTCCTATATATATTTATATATATTAGTGAGGAACCCGCGCGCTGCGGCGGCAACCGAAAATGTAACATAGAAAAAATTAGCGTCTTTTGGTTTTAATGTCGGGAAGTAGGCACTCTATCTTCCTATCAATACGACTTGGTCGAAGCAGGGCGGGTCAAGACTTTCAATTTTGTTTGTGGACAGGATCACTTTTATATGACCTCTAGAATCAAAACTATTCAACAGCTTCAATAATCAAAACCATGATTCCTCAAAACATCCTCCAAATTAATCTCCTTATTACCAAATTTTATAGTAAGTCAAACTAATGATCTCAAAAGAAATTTTAGTCAAAACACATCGATAGACACATATACCGCAAAATCTGCAAGAATATATGAACAATGTGCACATAGTGACATACATATACCTATAAAAAATTGCATAACAAAAGTAAGAAATCGAAAACCATACCCCCTCTCTGTATCCTCCTAAGCATCGTTGCTGAATCCAAAAGTAGAAAAACATGATATAAACACCAACTTCAAAGGAATATTTGGTATAATGTTTGCCAGCAAATAAGTCAAAACAGTACTGCAGCCGGTACCTCTTCACCAGGAGGAGATACTCCCACTCGACATATAATAGCAATAATCCTAAGTGCATCTAAAACCCTCAACGATGCTGCTAGACCTGAACCAACAGTGTGTATGGTTTATGCAGACATATATTAACAATAATCTTAATTCACATCAGGTCTGGACCAACTCCATCTGTCACCATCAATAACTGCAGAAGTTAGAAATGGCTTCTTTGGCTCAATCATACATCGTATGGGCCAAGGTCAATGTTGATCCATTATTTCTCAATCACTGCGTTCCTGCCTCTATTTCTCAATCACAGTGATTATTGGATTGCTTTCAAGAAGACTGGACCAAATGACTCACCCAGGGCAAGTGTTTCGTCATCATTGTATGTGTGGATTCTTTGTTGTACAAGAGCCGTGTAGAGATGATCCACAAATCTCTTGCGAGTGTCTTCTCCTCTAAAACTCAGAAATACGTCATAGTTTCATGATTGAGAAATAGAGGCAGGAACACAGTGAGAAGAGGACGATGATGATGATGCGCATTGATCTGTCTAGTATAAAAGCAAACAGTGAAAATTAGATCAAAAAGACATACGAGGTCTTAAGTAGATGATTTGTCATTGCGAATCATCATACTTTAAAATAATGCTAAAGTCATCTTGTGACATTTTCTTTTTTAAAATTTAAAGAACATTAAGTCACTAATAGGCAGCTTCCACAGTTCCACTTGTTAATAGATTCAACTTGATAAAGCAAAATGTACTTACTATAAAAAAGATTCCTTCAAGTGCAAACAATAAACAACTTAATAAAATCGCATACAACTTAATCAGGAGCAACAAGCATTAAATTCATTTTACCTTCCTTTCAACACAATGTTGGTTTTTTTTGCAGACAAAGGCAATCTGGAGTTGGTTAGTTTTTTTGTTGTAGAAAACATACCCACACCAGAATTGGCTTTATTTGCAAATAACATGACACCAGAGTTGGGAAATTTCTTTGCAGAAGAGGATAATGAACACTGATTGGAACACATAGTCAACCAAAGAAACAAAAAGTAAAAGTTTAACAGAGTAAGAAAAGAGATGATGCAAACACTTACCAGTTGTCTAGACTCTTATGTTGACTAGAGGCTTTGAAGGATGAGGAATATCGTACCCACACACTGTAACTCTTGGACTGCAATGACATAATTACAGTATACAACATCAGAAAATATTCAAAAACAAAGTTGAGGAGCAATTACATCAAATAATATGAAAAAGGTGGCAACTTTTTTGTGTTTTTACAGTAGTAAAACCTTTACAATTGTGATGGGATGATGTTGTTTGAAATGTAAACAAAAAGCACTGCCAAATATTAAACTAAATGAAGAAACAAAACACAATTTTGAAAGCATGATGTTGGCTGAGAGTAGTTAAATAGGTGGGTTTACCTTTTCAAATAAGTCAACCTTGCTATAGCTTTTCACGTGTAGTCAAGAAGAATTTTGAACTCCTTTCGCACTTTAGCCCTTTTGTCCTCTACTTCAGTCTTTTTTAGTGAAATGTCCCCCACATCGACAAGAAAACTACATGCATCTCTCAAATTAAGAGTCCAATAACCGAGCTTACATAAGCATAAAATAAAAAAATAAAATGGACAAATATTATCATATTGCCCACCTAATCAGCTCGGTGTTCCTAATATTCTGCAAATTTGACACAAAATATAAGTAAGAACATGTAAACTATACTGATTATTTAATATAAACTACAAAAACCAAAACCATTATTCCATTATGCTTATAAAAAGTATTTCTAATTAGAAGAGGTTTGTGAAGAAAGTATATCCAGTATCCAATCAGAAGGTGGCCACATAATAACCAAGGTTGATTCATTTTTATAACTTTGGTACCTTTGTTGCATAGCTAATTGCATCTTGAAGTTTTCCCTTATCCAGAGCTGTTTTTGAAAATTCCAGAAGTTGACGTCTATCAGCAGAAAACCATGCCGCTTGCTGCAATAAAATAAAAAGCTTCAAATATATGAACACTAACTAATAAAATAAGATTTGTTGCTATCATGAAACAGTGTGATCATCACCTTATGCACTGTTACTAAGCTGATGATGTCCTATTTTTTGAAAGGGTTAGGAGTATTCATATCAAAATCTGTTTGAACCAGCTCAACTCTAACCTAGACTATGAGTACCAATTTGTTTAAAGCTAACCAGTTTCTCATAATTTTAAAAGCACAGAAAACAGTTACTGTTCCTATTAAGCTAATGGAGATTAACATTTGGTCAGCAAATAAATGTATATAGTATGTTATAAACATGATGGGTTTTTTAACCAACATAGATTAGCAATACTAATGATGCTTAAGAGATGGTAATTAGTAATTAACATGATGGAAGAAATCAATTTCTTGATAAAAATAAAAGATATTGTATTACCTGTGTATCTAGTTGTGAAAATGATGCAACATTAACCTCTGTTGCTGATGGAACAGATGGAATCCGTTCATCAAGACCTCCAACAACCTACATTATCAGTAGACATGATCGTTGCAATTACATACCTGTTGCGATCGAAGAAAAGAGGAAGACGCCGTGTGAATAGCTAATCATAGAACAATGAACGGGGACTATCGTTGAAATTACATACCTGTTGCGATCGAAGAAAGAGGAAGACGCCGTGTGAATAGCTGATCAATGAACAACGAACGGGGACTAAACAATTGCAATCAAAATCAAAACAACAAATTAAAAACGATGAAAATAAAAAATAAACACTAAATAAATGAAAATAAAAACAAATCGACCTAACCTGCTAAAGGTTAGTGATTCAGGGAAATGAAAACGATTACCATTTGATATCACATACCTGTTGGCATCGAAGGAAGAGGAAGCCATCGTATGAAGAGGAAGCCGTCGATTAGAGAGAGCTTGGAGAAGAAGTAGAAGGATGAGCGGCCTTTCAATTGCTTGGAGAAGAAAACGAACGGGTGAATTTAAGAATGTGAATTAAAGACTGAGGTTTAATTGCAGGGAGGGATTAAATAGTAACTTTAACTCATTTAATGCATTGGTAATTTGTACTATATGTAAAAAAATTTGTATTAAGTGTTTTAAAAAATTAAGTAAATTACAATATTGTCTATCCAATATACATTATATAATAGTGTATATATATATACACACACACACATGGGAGGGTTGCCAAAACAAAAACTTTTGCGAGAACTAAGAAAACTAATCTCATCCTTAGATCAATATTGATCAATGGTTGAAGATTAATGTGACAACTTGGTAAATAATTTAAAGGATTATTGGATTTTAGTAATCCCACCTTTTACCAATTGGCCAATAATAATTTCAACTGAGAATATTATTACCACCGGTCCCTACTTTCAAACTATTTTTTTACATTGGACCCCCCGTTAAAAAAACTTATAGCCGTTAGAGTTTATATGACGTGGACATCTGCAAACCGTCGGAAAGTCGAGCCTAGCTAACAGTGGTCTCGTGGTGGCTTTTGAAATTTGCTCTGGTGGTGTTTAACTGGTCTCGTGGGTCCAGAAAGTGAGAGAGGGGTTGTTGGTGAGGTGGTCCAATGAGCCAAGAGGGTGGGAAGTGAGGCGTCTGGGGCTAGACTTGGTCTTGAGGTCAACGTCAACCCATTAGATTTAAGTTACAATTGAGTACATAATAATGAATCCGACCCTACTCCGACATTCAAGTTTGACATATTGATCATTGTTAGCAATTCATTGAATTTGGCTATTTATACTTAGCCTGAGAACCCTCAATACTGCAGCACTTGTAAACCACAAAAGATAGTCATGAAATTTCTTGTTCTGATCTGTGTAGTATTTCTAATGTTCTCGTTTACAGCCTCCTCCCTTCTCAACTCAACCATCTTAGCAAAGCCAGGCTGCGACAGCCGATGCGGGGACTTGATCATTCCCTACCCTTTTGGCATTGGTACAAATTGTTCCATGGATGTGGGTTTTACAATTCAATGTAAGACATCCCTAAACCCTCCAAGGGCAAGTTTTAATGAAGAAGATTACAGCTCGATCAAACTTATATCCGACTCCACACTCCGGCTATCCAATATGTTGGCGACCAATTGCTACTACCCAAATGGGACAGTTTCAAGGTCTTACAACATTAGTGCAGACTATACAGATTCCCCGTTAACCTTCTCAGAGGTAAATACATTCACAGTCATTGGATGTGACGATTACGCTTGGCTGACTTCGCGCACACTATCTCGAAACATATCAACAGGATGTATGGCCTTTTGCTCAAACCTTGACGACGTTGTTGGTGTCGAGTGTTCAGGCAACGGTTGTTGTCAATCACCCATACCAAAAGGCATAAAATTCTATGAAACTCAGCTTGAGACATTAGGGGAGGTGAGAGATGGGATTGATTTAAATCCTTGTACGTATGCCTTTGTTGGTGACGCAAAAGAATTCAAATTCGATGGTGCATCGGATTTAAAGGATGAATCTTTCGAGAAAAGGATTGAAGCTACCGTGTCAATAGTGCTTGATTGGGCTATTGGTAATCTGAGTTGCGATGAAGCTAAGAAAAACGGTGAAATTGTGTGCCAAGGAAATAGCTCGTGTAACTCTACAGGTATAAGTCGTGGGTACCGTTGCATCTGCAACAAAGGATATGAAGGAAATCCCTACCTCAGTCCTGGCTGCCAAGGTATGATCTAAACTTATTACAAATTCTTCTTTTTTATTCTTCAAACGTTTAAGAGCAGTGAAAGTATTTTTCAATACATGATTTATTTGGTAGGTCATGTCTAGTGGGAGGTGATAGGATGAGCTCCTAGAATCAAAACGTTGACTTTACAACCCTTACTGAAACTATTTTACAAAACTGAAGTTTCTGTAACGTAATCAACATGCTGCTTGATTTTTTTTAATGGGAAATGTTAAGTGTACTTACTTTACATCAATAAATCTAAATTACTTTATTATCCAGGATTAAACATGGGACCTCCCCTCTAAAAGGCCGGTGCCTCTATCAAGTTGGCTAACTGCACATTACAATTGCAGCTTGATAACCGCTAAAAATGTTGATGTAGATTTTTTTTTATAAAAATTAATATGCAAAAAGATAAACACTAATTAGTAGCTACCCGTATTAAAACCTGCGAAAAAGTTAACTTATTCAAAAAAATTAAAAAGAAAGAAAAGTCTTAAAAAGTTTTGATGACTTCTTCGTTTATGCTTCGATAACTTTCATAACATCACGCACAACTCCATTATAAACGAAATTCACATTGAAATGTAGATAAAAATAAGAATGACGTAACGATATATTCAGATATTTATAAAATATCATATTTTAAAAGTTAGAAACAAAAAATGAAAAAAAATGTTAAGTGAGACACTTGTCAGTATTTAGTTGGAAAAAAAATATACGGAAAATTCTATATAACAATTATCTTTTTTTTTATCATACATAATGCATGTTATCATCTTGCCGGTAACCAAAATGAAATGTCTAACATGTTAGTTCACATTAAAAAGTAAAAGAAATGTCTGCAATCAATGTATATAACACATGTGTAACATTTCGGCTACAACATTTTGTTACATATATGTAGCAACACGTTAGACATGTTTTTAAATTTTTTTTTTCACGGGGATATAATAACATATATTGCATACCCTAAAAAGAATTTTTATTTTTGAAATGTTTTTCACGGGTTTTCGGAACGCAAGTGAGTTTTCAAAATATCCTATATATATATAGGGGTTAGTTCTAATAAAAACCTACTTGAGTTGAAGAAACCTTGTAAACACTATTTACATATGTAAAATATACTTTTTTTTGGATGAATTATACATTCAATTTTATTACTTTTGGTAAAAAAATTATAAAAAAATGCCGAGCGTTTTTTTTACATATGTAAACTCAAAATCTGACGTTTATAACATATGTAAATGCTGACGTATTGCATACGTAAGAAAAAAAAACGCTGATTTTTGTTAATTTTTACTTGTTTTTTATTTCTTTTTTTATTCGGCTTTTTTTTTAGTTTTATATAAATAATTAATCCCAAATCTAAAAAAAAATTTCTAACTTTTTCTAGGGTTTAGTTGGTTTATTCAACTCAAGTGGGTTTTTATTCTACACTTCCCTTTTATATATATGGAAATGTTCATTACAGAATACTAAATTAATGCGTGAACAAAAATAACAAACTTAAATCGTTTAATTTCTTGGTTTATATTTTTAAAAATTTGTACTTCATACATATAAATATGTATGTTTATATACATAAAAACCTATTAAACAATTTTTTTAATATGTTTTTATACATTTAAAAGTTTACCTACACATGTGTAGATTATGTGTAGATAAAATAACCTATACAACCTACACATGAATTACACATGTGTAGATTATATAAATAAACGAAATTTGTTTATATTTTTTTATAAATATCATGAGAGATGAAAAAATACTGCCTTTCTATAGTTTTCTTATATTTTAAAAATTTTTAAGATTGAAAAAATGAAGGATTCATTTTGTTCTTCATGTTCTCGCAATATTTAGTGTTCTGAATTGAAACTTCCTCTATTATATATTTGTGGATATGAACGAAAGTTGGGTGGATAAATGTGGACCCGGCTAAGGATGTGTGACCCATACATTAAGAAGTTGGGAGGTTTGTAAAATTCGTTTAGAAGTTTATTTCTAAGTATATTTTTTTGAACGGCAAACGGAATTATCATGTTAATTTGAGTAATCGTTCCACCTTCTTCTTCCTCTAGCTTCATCCCTTGTCCTTCGTACTTCTACCTTCTTTAGCATAGGGTACCTTCTCTACATCCAGTAGCCAACAACTATTTTCGTATTTCTTATATTTTTTAATACAATAAAACAATTGCGTGCAAAAATTAACAACTTCAAGGTGATGATAATAGAATCTTTTCTTTGCTAGATGAAGTATCAAATACCTAATTCCCAACCTCTTATTTATTTTCATTTTCCTTTTCCCTTTTAGACGTGAATGAGTGTGAGGATAGAAAAACCTACCCTTGCTATGGAAAATGCGATAATACTCCAGGGAGCTACAATTGTTCTTGTCTGCGAGGATTTGTTGGTGATGCAACAAACGAAAATGGCTGTCAACACATCGTTGATTCAAAAATTTCTCCGACCATATATGTAATTATAGGTAATTCTTCATGAATGACTATTAATCTATCTTTCATAATGGATCTTTTAATCTTTAATATTCTCAAAAAACCATTTTCTTTTAATGTAAACTATGCCTATCGTCTATTAATCCAAATGTTTTTAATTTTCACTTCAAATGTAGCAATGGTGATTGTGCTCTTAGCAATAATAAGTGGAGTTGGAATGTGTTTCGGTATGAAGAGGAGGAACCTAATGATGCTTAGAGAAAAATTCTTTGAACAAAATGGAGGCGTGCTTCTTAAACAAAAGATCAATTTAGAAGGGTCTCATGAGGCAATGACTTTGTTTAGCCCGGAGCAACTTCTAAAAGCCACTAATAATTATTCTCAAGAGCATATCATCGGTCGAGGTGCATATGGCGTAGTGTACAAGGGAGTTTTATCTGATAAGCGTGTAGTTGCAGTTAAGAAGTCTAAAGTAGTGGATGTGACCCAAGCAGAGCAATTCATCAATGAAGTATTGATACTTACGCAAGTCATCCATCGAAATGTTGTAAAGTTATTGGGTTGTTGCTTGGAAGAAGAAGTCCCTGTATTAGTTTATGAATTCATATCCAATAACACTCTTTTCCATCACATTCATCACAAACCAGGTGGAATGAGCTGGTTATCATGGGAGCACCGGTTGAGAATAGCTCTTGAAGCTGCTGGTGCACTAGCTTACCTTCATTCAGAAACTATTATGCCAATCGTACACAGAGATGTCAAGTCTAGTAACATATTATTGGATTCTAAGTATACCGCAAAAATTTCAGATTTTGGTGCGTCCAGGTTAGTCCCAATAGATCATGAGCAAGTAACCACTCTTATCCAAGGCACGCTAGGGTATTTAGATCCAGAATATTTTCACACAAGCCAACTAACAGAGAAAAGTGATGTGTATAGCTTTGGAGTGGTCCTTGCAGAACTTGTAACCGGGAAAATGCCCATTGGTGTGGATAGATCCAATAAAGAAAAGAATTTAGCAACCTATTTTGTCAATTCCGTTAACGAAAATAGATTATATACAATTTTAGAGCCTCGAATCTTGCGTGAAGGGAGTCTTGAGCAGTTACAACTAGTAGGTGATTTGGTAAAGAGATGCCTAAATCAACAAGGCCATGATAGACCTACTATGAAAGAGGTGGCTATGGAGCTAGATAGGTTGAGTAAGTTCACAACTCATCCATGGATTGAACAAAAAAGATGTGATGAGACTACAAGCCAAGTCCTCGAAATTGAACAACATGATCTTTACGATGATGTCCCATTAGTTTCATTCAGCACCAATGAATGTGAATCTTACTCAGCTGCCTACATGACTTTTGAAGAAGGAAGGCCACGCTAGCACATTGGTGCTTATTAGTGTGTGACCACCGTTGTTACACCAATTTATTAGTCGTGTTTTATGATTTGTTTTCAATTCACAAGGGCTAGTTATGTTATTGTGTGTTTTCTTTATTTTTTTTTTTGTGTTATGAAGTCATGCAATTTGTAATGTAGAAATAGTACTTTCTTGTTATAGTTTGTAAAATATTAGTCCACTACTTTATACTTTTATAAAGGTATGTATTTTTCATGTGTTGATTACAACGAGATACAAACTGTATAAATAGACAACAAAACACTAGATTCATAGGGCACATTATTGTGACATGTTAATCATTTTGGGCCAACCTGAACTATACCATTTACACATTACTACAATCCCATGATTCAAAATGAGAGGAGACACTACAAGAAAAAGAGGCTATGGCAACAAGGGCTATAGCGACGACAAGATAGGTAGACATGTGATGAATTGGGATCTCCGATGCCAAGAATTGAACCACCGGAGAGCTTCATCATCGAATAATTCAATGATATACGGAAACCTCTCGTCATCATCGATGGCCTGAGAGAGAAAATACAGTTCGACTTGATAGATCCATTTGGCTTGACTGACGCCTGAAAAACGAGGTAAACATGGATTGGAATCGAGAAATTGGTATATGAGGTGTAACCGATCATTGCCAAGGCAGTCGCCTTGCTTGGTTGAGGATGGAATTGGAAATTGAATGAGCAACAGAGTGTAGATTTCCTCTAGTTGCATCTCCATCTCAGGTAGGGTTAACGAATTTGAAGGAAATTTTGGTACCGATTGCAGATCGTCTTCCGGTATGAGATTCGTTCTGTCAGCCATAGGTGCCAATGGATCAATGAAATCACCAATACTGTGATTCGATAAAAGCTATGCAATCAAACACTAGAACTATGTAGTAATCGGCTCAGATTTCATTGAATTTATAAGAAAATGGTTACAGAAAGGAGATGGGAATTAGAACTCTTACAGAGAGGAGATGGGATGCTAGAACTATCACATACAAATTCATTCATAATCCTACTCTCGATCGCTTTCTTGCTATATCTAGCCGCTTCCACTGATCCATTAATTTATTGGGATTGTGGGGTGGTAGGTTGGGCTTGTGAATACAGTTCATAACACATGTCGCACCGACAAGTCCATTGGCAAAAATGTTTATAGAATTTTTGGATGTTTCTTACCTGTCCCGAAGACAAGTCGGTGACAAAGATTAGGCGGGCTGACTATAAAATAACCCGCCACGTAGAAAATATATCCTGACGACATGTCTCCGGCTTACGATATAGTTTTTTTGTTACTTTTCTTTTAATCTAAGTTACTATATAAAAAAATGTTTAAAAAAGATCAATTGAACCTATACCAACGACTTGTCGATGCCATAGGTATAGCATGTCCTAATGTGAATAAAACACAACCATTCTTTCATATCCCACCCTCCAAAATCATTCTGCCCTAATCCTAGTTTCTCTCGAGTTTTTCAGCCTCCACCGTCTCTACCATCAACGCTGCCATCCACCATCATTTCTATCGCCAACCACCATCATTACTATCATCAACCACCATTACTACCATTGGAAGATCACTGTTGCCGCCAACCACCACCAAATCACTATTACCGGAGAAATTTGCCAGCCACTGGCCATCACCATTACTACCATTAGAAGCTCACTGCTAACAAATACAACTATACAATACCATCAAACTAAACTATTATTTTTATCATGTGTCACTACAAGGATATTACCATGTCCAGACGCCCCCTATCCAGATGACATTTGTCGTCGGGATAGGCAATTCCAAAATTTGGTGGGGGAGACCCTATTCCGAAGACTACAGGATTGAGGCAGATTGGAGGGAAAACCGGCGCCCAAATTATTAGGGAAAACCTATACCGACGACATGTCGTCAGTATAGATTAATTTTGATTTTCTTTTTGTTTTTTTTATTTAACAAATTTTTCGTGGTAAAATTTTTGTTTTTTAAATTAAAAAAATCTGGAAAACCCTATACTGTCGTTGTCGGCATAGGGTTTTTACCTTTTATGACCGGTCAACATCCTACAAACCTATACCGACGACATGTAGTCGGTATAGGGTACCTGTACCGATGACACACAGCCCTATACTGACTACATGTCGTCGGGATAGGGTTTAGCACGAACAAATAGGGAAAACAGTCGACAGACTCTCATTTCCACCCAAAAACCCCCAAACTCTTCTCTCCGACGATTTTGAGGTTTTTAGGCATTTTGGGAGAAATTTTCACAAAAACTCTCGAGTTTTAAGGTGAGGTAACATTCGGGTTTCATATTTTAGCTACTTGTTCAAGATTTTAAAGTTTTCTTTGTTTAATTTCGTTAGGTTTTTGAGGAATTTCACCATTTTTGGACTTCTAGCTTTGTGAAGATAATTACTCATTTTAATTACTAATTTGTGATAAAATTTGGTTTAAATCTAATATTTTTATGATTTTGTATGTATGTTTATGTATGTATGAGTATGTATGTTTATATGTATGATGGAATTAGTAATTTATGATTAGTTTATGTAATTTGGTTTAGATGTGTGATTAGTTTATGTAAATTAGTGTTTGTATGCGTATGTATGTGTGTAATTTATGTTTATGATACTTAGTTTGTATGTATATATATGTATGTGTGTAATTTGTGTTTATGGTGATTACTTTGTATGATTAGTTTGTATGTATGTAATTTGTGTTTATGATGATTATTTTGTATGATTAGTTTGTATGTATGTGTATGTATGTGTGTAATTTATGTTTTTGATGATTAGTTTGTATGTATGTGTATAATTTGTGTTTATGATGATTACTTTGTATGATTAGTTTGTTTGAATGATTAGAGGGTATTTATTCATATTTTTATATATGTATTTGTATGTATTTGTGTTTATGTTCAACAGATGTATGTATGTTTTGAATGTATATTTCTATTTATTTATGTATGTTTATGTATTTCTCTGATTTGTATGTATATAATTGTGTGTTTATTTATAGGTTTATATATGTATTTGTATGTATATTTGTTTATGTTTATATGTGTATGTATGTATTTGTATGATTTGTATCTATATAATTGTGTATGTATATATGTAAGTGTGTATGTATGTATTTGTAAGTATATGTAACTTTATTTAATTTTGTTACAAGTTTGTAACTCGTTGCGGTTGACGATGTGGGAATAACATTATATTTGTGTTTTATTGAACTTAATTAAGGTACGTATCCCGAATTTTTTACCTTTGTATATTTTTATTTGTGTAGTTAATTTTTTTATTTCATTTAGGGTGTAAACGGATCGTTTATCATTATTTTATAAATACTATTAATTATATATTAAAAAAATATGCATTTTATAATTTTAAAAAATAAATAAGAAAAAGACACACTTGGGCTATTGGTACGAAACAATCCCGAAGACACTTATGCAGACGACATGTCGTCGGGATAGGCTATCCTGACGACAAGTCATCGGTATAGGGCAAAAACAAATCGTCGCTATAGACGGTTATTGTTGTGGTGTGTGTGAGTAAACATCTATACTTCTATATCTATATCTATACTATATAACAAATAAAAGTTTTTATGGAACACTTGTTACTCTCCTATGCATACTCAACATTTTTCCCTGTCTCTCTCTCTCCTATTAATTATACAAATTTTCTTTAATTTTTTTGTAATTTTTTGTTTCCCGACTATCTCTTATTAAATGATAATGATTTTTATAATTCTTTTTATAAAACGTTTTTTATTTTAAAAAATAGGTTTGTTCATAAAACATTTTTATAAATTAAACATTTCTTTTATTCTTTTTATAAAACATTTTAAAAATTAAATGTATAACGTTTCTAGAATTTGTATTAAAAAACTATATAATATGTCATAAATATGTAATATGTAAATATTTTTTAATAACTATATAAAATTGAATTTATTAAACCCGTGTACAAGACCGGTCCCGAGAATCCTCAAAATGTTTTGGGCCCGAGATATGTAAAAAAAGCGGGCCCTATGATATAAACTCAATAAACATATATAAAAAATATAATACGGGCATATATATATAGATTTTTTTATTTATTTATTGGTTTTCAGTTCAAATTTATAAATAATTGGGCTTATATATATTTGAAAAAAACACATTTCTAAGTGGGTTTTTCTTAATTTCTAAGTGGGTTAATATGATAAATGGATAATATACAAGTTGAGCCTTTTATAAAAATACAAATATATATATATATATATATATAGGGGAGGGTTCCAGAGAAAACCACAAGTTAGGCGAAAACCGAGAAAACCACTAAAAAAACCAATTTTACCCAATCATATAATAATATTTATTTTTTATTTTAATTTATTTATAAGAGTATGAATGTAATATTAAACATTTTTACCAAAAAAAAACATTTTTACACATAGTGTTACGTATACGTAAACATAAAACAAAAAAATTGCGGTTACGTATACGTAAATCAAAAAAATTGTTTTTGGATGCGTATACGTAAATAAAAAAATTGCCTGAAATGATGTGATTTTCTCGGTTTTTGCCTAACTTTGTGGTTTTTCTCTTGATCCTTCCCCTATATATATATATATATAATTAAAAAGTACGGGCCCCTTAAGAGAGCATGCCTCAGACGGTCGCCCTCCCCGTCCCTACCCGTGTAATATATCGGGTTTATAATCTAGTTATGAATTTACTTAAAACTCCAAATTAATCAACAGTAATTTATAGTTTTCAATGATAAAGTTTTGATTTCGATGTCCGTTTAATGGATTATTTTGACGAATCTTATAAGTAGGGCAAATACCTAAGATAAAACTTAAGAAATTAGGGGTGAGTTTAGACGAGAATTTTGAGTCAAAGGAGGTCCGTGATGATTACATGTGGCAAAATTTATATTCTTTTATTAGTATAGATATAAATATAAATGTGAAAATGGTCAAACAGGCCGGGAGTCCAAATCAATAAAAAGTTACAAAAATATACTAAAAGATGTAGTTGGTCAAATGACCTAAAAGATTTATAAACAAATGGATCGAAATTATAGCAAGATTTAAACTAAAAGTAATTATAAAACAATTAATACAAGCTTATACACATTTTTTGGGCCTAATCTCAATCCCTTGAATAATTAAGCCTCTCTTCCAATTCCCTCCTTTCACTTCCATTACACTAATCTCAAGCTCTTCCTCATCCCCTCCCTTGTTAAAGTACTCCCCTATCTCGACCTCAAACCAACCATCTTCTCTGTGCTTAGGACAATTGTCGGCCGAAGGGGAAGGGGAAGGGGAAGGTACTACATTGTAATTTCCAAACGCTCTTCCGCCAAAGATTCCAATCCGCCTCCTTGGTCGTAATCCTCGTCTGTTTTGTGCTTGAGGGTCCAAATACACCATTCTCGTCTTCGAGTTATCCCCAATGTAGACCTCCACGGGTTGGTAGTCAAAACCATAAGTGGTCGCGGTTGTCATAAACACAAGGTGAGCAACATAAGTTGTAGTGGGAGATAAGATGGAAGTATTGACAGTGCCACTCATTTCAAGTGAACATACACTAATAAGTTCAGCCACTTCTTTAAACCTATAATTCAAAATATGAAAAAATTAAATAAAATAAAATAAATATACTTTTTTTCTCAAGAACACTAGGAGCAAAGAATACCTAGAATCTGCTATGGAGGTCCATTTCCAACAACTAGGGGAGTCAACCAAAGCAATTGAAAATTGTTTAGCTGCCAACATGTAACATTTCTTCCCCGTGCACTTATCCAACCAGAGCCTCTGTTAATTCATTTCAAACTTTATTACATTGTCTAACTCGTCTATTACACAGGTTTAATAAAACAAATATTAAATAAACATAATCTTGAGCTGACATAGCTATGAGCCTATAACACAGTGTCATAAACAATTAATAATGAGATTTAATATGTAGTTTCCAAGATTTGGTTTGTTTATATCACTTCTATAGAAAAAGTTTAATGTTAAACACAACAATCTTATATTATTTTTGACTAATAATTGTTGTGTTTATTTTAGGAAAAATAGCCGGCTAAGAGAAGTCAAATAGCCGGTTAAACAAAGTCAAATAGCCGGCTAAGGAAAGTTATATAGCAGGCTAAAATCGAGAAAAAAAAACGCGTTGGCCTACTATTTAGTGGCCTTCAGCTAGCTTGGGAGTCAGTGCCGTCATGTGTCGTTTTCTAAATGGTTTAAACTCTGACAAAAAGTTGGTGGCCACGGGATTTGGAGCCGGCTGAACTAGCCTACTTCAGCCGATTATCGGTCTAACTGACCACAACTTAATAAGCTGAAAAAGTTTGTCCATTTTGATAAGTTTGACTGGACAAATGTATATTTTGTTAACTTTCCTTTTTTTTTTAACATCAAATACCCTACTGCTACTTATAAATTAATTACACCAAATAATAATTCAACTATACATGACCTTTCACTAAAAGTCAAGAGCCTTTACCTTATTTCCGTTTTCAATGATGATCGGGTGATCACAAAGACGTAGATACACCTCCTTCATCGAATGTCGACGACCGTCTACCCCCTCAGCTAGGCACTCCGAAGGCACAAAACTCCCCCACACTGTATTCCACTCGGCTGCGGATCGAAAAAAAGAATTGACGGAGGACAACCTGGAAGCATCCCGTGGAGTGGTGAGAGCCAATGCTTCTGCAACAAATCCTTCGGGGAGAGAACCGAAGAAATCCTCCATATATCTCTTCTTTCGAAACACTGGATCAAAGAGTTGGGGTGTCCACAAATACGTGTGTGTTTTTTCTTCGGTAGGTCCGTCCATGGTTAATCATTGAAACTTATCCTTTTGTATTTGTATATGGGGAAGTGGTTTCCAGAGTTTCAGCGGTCCCTATATAATTGATTTAATATTTTTTTTAATAATTCTACTCATCCAAATGATGATGATTGAATTTGATGGTTTACATTTATCTCTTTCAATATGATATGTTTTGGCCTTCGGGTGTATAGGGGCATTATTATCTTAATAAAAAGAAATTAGTTTAAGAAAATACTTAATAAGAATATGGTATCTTATTTTTAACCCAATCCAACATCAAGTATCATAAATAATTTTTTATTTTATTTTTAAATTAAAACTAATATATCTAAAACTAATTTCATTTATTCAAAAAAATAAATAAAAATTATTTATGATACAATGTAGATAGAAAATTTGGAGACTACCGTAGCCGCTCTCGTACAAGTCGAACTCATCGGATGAATTGTGAAGATTAAACAATTTAGGATCCATAGTAGATAGAAAATTTGAGAGTATGTATTTGTTATTTTATGTGTAAAAAATATTGAACGGAGATAAATTTATTTAGCGGTATTAAGTATTTAAATTAGTTTTTTAAATAAAAGTAATGGCTAAATAGCCGTTGGACAACGGCTTATTCATTCAACACAAGCGGGTATATGTACCCGATGTCCCCTACCTGAAATGATACTCGATCTCCTTACGCTCGTGGTGTACCCGAGCTAGCCGATTAACCCGATTGGGTACCCGAGCTACGCCCCTTGTGGCCTTATATATTGTTAAATGCTACTTAAAATTCTTAAAAGTTATGTATGATATTTTTGTGTCATAAATTTATATAATATATATATATATATATATATATATATATACATATAGGGTGAGGTTCAAATGCTAACCAATATTTATGTGATAACCATGATAACCACTCTCAAACATAGTGTTACATATACGTACCAAATAATTTTACACATACGTAAACACTATGTGTCATGTATATGTAACATTATTTGGTACGTATATGTAAGACTAATCATTTTCGAATTTATGTTCAAGATACATATTCACTATACTTAAATACTCTTCTAAGAATTAAAAGAAAAAATAATTTATAAATTATGTGATTTTTTTATAGTGGTTAGCACGGTTATCAAATAAAAAGTTGGTTAGTATTTGAACCTTTCCCTATACATATATATATATACACACACACACACATAGGGAGAGGATCAAGAGAAAACCACAAATATATATATATATATATATATATATATATATATATATATATACACACACATAGGGAGAGGATCAAAAGAAAACCACAAAGTTAGGCGAAAACCAAGAAAACCACTAAAATAATGTGTAATTCTAAGCAATTTTTTTGTTTTCTGTTTACGTATACGTGATACTATGGATTACGTATACGTGATACTATGGATTACGTATACGTAAGCCAATATTTAAATGATTTTTTGGTAAAAATGTGCAATATTACATTGATACTCTTATAAAAAAATAAAAATAAAATAAAATAAAAAATAACTATTATTATATTATTGGTTAAAATTGGTTTTTTTAGTGGTTTTCTTGATTTTCGCCTAACTATGTGATTTTCTCTGGAACCCTCCCCTATATACATACATATATAGGGTATGTTGATTTGTTTCATAAATAACCGCATATGATGTTTTTTTTCATTAAGCAACACATACCATGTGTAATTAGTCAGATTATTGTGTAATACAAGTTTATTGTGTAATACCATGTCTAGTCATTGTGTAATATCCGGTCATTGTGTAATACAAGGTCATTGTGTAATACAAGTTCATTGTGTAATACAAGTTCATTGTGTAATACAAGTTCATTGTGTAATACAAGTTCATTGTGTAATTAGTCAGGTCATTGTGTAATACAAGTTTATTGTATAATACCACGTCTGGTCATTGTGTAATTAGTCAGGTCATTGTGTAATACAAGTTCATTGTGTAATTAGTCAGGTCATTGTGTAATACAAGTTCATTGTGTAATACCACGTCTGGTCATTGTGTAATTAGTCAGTCATTGTGTAATACAAGTTCATTGTGTAATTAGTCAAGTCATTGTGTAATACAAGTTCATTTTGTAATTAGTCAGGTCATTGTGTAATACAAGTTAATTATGTAATTAGTCAGATTATTGTGTAATATACGGTCATTGTGTAATATAAGACCTTATATTACACAATAACATGGTATATTACACAATGACCATTATGCACTCCTTTTAAAAACAATAAAATGATACATGTCAAGCCCAGAATATCCTTCTTACCCTTTTTATTTTTAAAACCATTTTTACTATAACCTGACCCTATATATATATATATATATATATATATATGTGTGAAAAACCTAAACTTTTTGTTTCAGACGTTACCGACTTCGTTTAATTTTTGAGACGAAAATTCTTTCAACAAGGGGATGATGTGACATCCGGCAATTTCAGGTTAACTCCGTTAACTCAAACATCGTTAGTTCAAACATTATTCATTGCAAACTCAGTTATCTCAGTTAGTCACACGTGCATTGCATTTAATTAAGTTAATTAAATGTGTCAGTTAGTTCACACACGGCGAATCGCAGTCGAGTCTAACCCGGAACGTTGGTGATTAATTAAGATAAATATTACAAATATTTAATAATTTATATTTAATATAACTTATGTGAATCTTATGTGATTACGTGCATTTACGTGAATTAAGTGAATATTATTGTTCTCGTACGTGTTTATCGTGTGTTAATCATATTTAGTATTTTTATAAATATTAGAGTGTTATAAAAATAAAAGTCGAAGGTTTTTAATTATTAATTAAATATTATGTAGTTAATAATAACATATGGGCCTTAATTAAGCCCGAAGCCCAAACTTAATTACCCATTAGTGCATTGACATATATAAAAACTTAAAAAAAAAAGTAAAACCCTAACCCCACCCCCCATTGCCGTCGTGACTTCTTCCCACCCCCTTGGATCGACCGAACCTTCAAGCCACACAAAGGACTATCAATCGAGCTCCGATCGTGAATCCGGAAGTAGATACGAGCTAGTCTAGGCGTTTCTAACATTCCTACGTAAGTCGTTTCATCTAAATCCGTCGTTATTTCATTATTATTTTTGAGATCGAAACCCTAGTTCATCCAAACTTGATATTTTTCGAAACATAATAATGAATTGGTTAATTGATTGATAGTATTGTATCGAATTTGGTGATTTTATGAAAATATGTGAAACCCTAGTTGTCATACGATATGAAAATTTAATATTGTTGATGATGTGATGTATAGAAATCGCATGCTAGACGTGGATGATGATTAATATGGTTGTAGTTATATTAGTTGAAAGATTTGGGATTGATTAGACGTGTTAATTGTGTGAATGAAGCGTGTAATGGATGAGTTACTAAAAGAGGAAACTTTTTATGATTTCTATCTTGCATGCTAGACATGATTAGGATGAGGTGATGATGGTTATGTGTTACTTGATGCATGTTTACATGATTTGTGAAATCAGATTTTGAATACCTAGATCGGTTTTGTGAACTTTCCAAATAAGGAAACTTTAATTGTTAAAAGTGGTTATAACTTGCTATTTAGACATGTATGATTTGGTTTGAAGATAGCTCTATGTTAGATAGGACACAATAACTTGTTGTAACGTGTTAGGTGTTTGAAATCACGCATGCTAGTCATAGGTTACTAAAGATAGCAACTTTGTCTTGAATTATGATTTACATGTTTAGGTTCTAGACAATTGTTATATGATGTGATGAGCTAGAACATGTTAGAGTGATCCTATGAATATATCAATGATGATAGTTTCCAGGAAACATGAGTCCCGAACAAACCTGCTATTTTTGGAAACTTTCTATTTATAGAAACCTGCTGTTTTTGGAAACTTTCTAATTATAGAAACCTGCTATTTATGGAAACTTGCTATCTTATTAGAACAAATAGGATTTGTTGCTAAGTACTACAGCATGATCATTGTGTATAATAAAGAAGTGTTATACTAAACAAACATTTAATCACTAAAAGGGTCACCAACGGGTCGTCGGGTCAAACTTGGTCAAACTTAGTCAAACTTGGTCAAACTTAGTCAAACTTGAGTCAAGCTTGCAAAACTTTTCTAAACACTTAAACAATAGTATTGTTTGGATACTAAGGGTTCCTATCATCTTGCACAAACACACACTTATAAACCGGTGTTTATAGGTGGCAGTTAGTCGTCAAGCATTCTAAGTTCGCTTTCTTTCGCACGCACTCTAAGGTGAGTTTCACGGCCCCTTTTCTTATGGTTTAAACTTGGGGGAGAAAACATGGGTACGAACATTTAGATCTTACATTTCTTTTATATCATTTGTGTACTAAGCGCAAACATATCATGAAAGTCCTTACTTATCGAACCGTTAGTATATGGGTTAGCGAGGTAATCTTGAGTTGTACTACTGGGCATTGACAAGCCCCACCCACGTTAGTCGCGCTAACACGACAGGAAGTCGAACGGGTGTAACATTGACCTAAACATTCACCATTGATGATGATAGTCATGGTGGGAGGCAGTACAAACATAAACAGTCAGCTTCGGTGTCGAAACGCTTTAGTAACATGTACTAGGTTAGCTACCTATGATATAAATTGTAAATGGTATTATCTAGTAAACTTTACAAACATTGAAACCTGTGAACTCACCAACCTAGTGTTGACACGTTTTAGCATGTTTTCTCAGGTTATTAAGGTACAAGCACAAGCTAAGGCATGCATGCATTCGAAGTCCATCATTTTCAAACTCAAGAATTAGTTATTTTATTTATTGTTGAATTATTTATTTTTGGCGCGACTGTTTTGGCGCATGCTTTTCATTTAACTTTTCGCTTCCGTAAGTCTGACATTAAATCAGTGTTTTCATTACTAGTGTTGCATCGTGACTATGAGCAATACTAGTGGTTTTCTTAAACTCATATAGAGTCGTTCAACGTAACTAATGACTGAGATCCTGGTATGTCACGCTCCTAACGGTAAAACTCCGTTAGTGGATTTTGGGGGTGTGACAGATTGGTATCAGAGCCAGGTTTTAGAGAACTAGGAAATGCATACTAGACTATAACCACGTACATGCATTAGTTACACAACACTTACACTCATACATGGCACTCACTCATCCCGTTACAGGAAATGTCAACCCCGCTTAATTCACCCGCATCCCCAGTCGTCCAGGAGCAAGATGTTCCTACCGTACCTTTGCTAGAGCCGAGGAGACGTCGACTCAACCCGATCAATACCACTGTAGGGTATGACGAGCCTATTCATGTGCGAGGTAACATGCAGGACTGGGATTGGTATCCCGATAGGATCAGGAACTGGATCCGCGAGGAGGAAGTCCCACCTCCACTCACTACTGACATTGCTTCTTCTTCATCATCTTCTGTACGAGCTTTGCCACCATTGCAGTACCCCAATGAGCAAGTGATAGCTGCCTTTGTGGCTAGGATGGACCGAGAGATCCGGAACATGAGAGACGCAGCGGGAGAGATTACTAGCATACTTCAGCGAGAGATGTTGATGAATCAGAGGATCACCAAACTGACTGCAGATTTAGTAGCAACGGATACAGCTCATGAGAATTTGACAAATGGATGTGTGGATATGGAAGACCGGCTGAACACTGCAGAGTGGAACCTAGATATACTCCACACCAGGATTGAGCAAGTGGAGGCTCGGCTTGCAGCTCCTGAAGCAGCAGGAGTTGCACCAGAGGATGCACCTGCAGGAGACCAGGATGAGGATGATGATGCAGCATCCGATGTTACATTAGTTGGCAGTGACATTTGATCATCTGTCTTCATTATTTATTTACGTCTTTCCTTTTGAACCTAGATGGGCAGGGTTGTTCCCATCCAACAGATGTTTCTAGAATTTTGATGTTTGGTTGAATTTAGTTGTAATCGTTACAATTTATTTTATCAAGTATTACTATTATTGAAATGTTAGATGTTGTGGTTTGAATTTCTTTGCTTACTGGTACTTGTATGATGATAAAATGCGATGTATTTTTCTCATTATTGTATGTTGTGAATGTAAAGATAATGTCTGGAAGAGGAAATGGACGTGGTGGACGCGTCGGAGGACGCGGTGGTTGCGGAAACATTAACATGACTGCAGCCGAGCTCACGACACTCATAAATGAGCGTGTGGCTGAAGCAGTAGCAGCTACTCACGCCGCTATTAATGCTGGAGGTAAAGCAAAATATTATCGACTCTAGTGAGTCATCATTCATCCTAAACTCAATTTCGAATATGGTATTCTTAAAGCGCATTCTTGTTTACAATTCAGGTCAGCATAACCACCAGCAGGTTTGTACTTTCAAGGCGTACATGGATTGCAAGCCTCACTCGTTCAATGGAGCAGAAGGGGCTGTTGGCTTACTCCGCTGGATGGAGAAATCTGAATCCGCTTTTGCAATGTGCAATTGTCCACTGAATAATCAGGTGAAGTATGCATCTGGCACACTTGAGGGTCCGGCCCTTACTTGGTGGAACTCCCAGGTGCAAATGCTAACTCTTGAGATGGCAAACGCAATGCCATGGGACGAATTTAAGACTATGCTGCGGGAGGAATATTGTCCCCGCGATGAAGTGCAGAAACTTGATGGCGAGTTCTGGAACCTCAAGATGGAAGGATCTGAGATTGAATCCTACACTACTCGTTCGCATGAACTGGCGAACTTGTGTCCGCAAATGGTAACACCTCCCTATAAGAGGATTGAGAAATTCATTGATGGTCTGGTTCCGCAAATTCAGAGCATGGTGACATCTTCTAATCCCACTACGATCCAGCAAGCAATCAGGTTGGCTCACAGGCTGACCGATCAGGCAGTCGCTCAGGGCACCCTACCCCCTAGAGGTGCGTTATC
Organism: Smallanthus sonchifolius; assembly: GCA_023525975.1. NCBI lineage: Eukaryota > Viridiplantae > Streptophyta > Magnoliopsida > Asterales > Asteraceae > Smallanthus > Smallanthus sonchifolius. The sequence continues at coordinate 93,401,350 of CM042029.1, forward strand.
AAAGATAACTGATAACAAGCGGAAGTTTGACGGTTCATTCCCCAAAACCTTCCAGTCAAACCCACCTTCTCAGTAGCAACAGCAACATCGTAAGCTCGAACCTTCAAAGAACAACAATCAGTCTAACTCTTCTCAGTAGAATCAGGGTTCTTATGTTGGCAAGTACCCGAAGTGCAACAAATGTAACTTCCACCATCATGGAGCGTGTGACCGGTATCGTTGCAATCGGTGTGGAAAGATGGGTCATTTGGCCAAAGAATGTAGAGTAGATCTGCAGAACAAATAGACACCACCTGGAGACGCACCCAAAGGCTGTTTTGAGTGTGGTAAAGAAGGGCATTTCAAGAAAAATTGCCCGCAGTTGAGGAGAAACGGAAACGGGAATGGAAACGGCAACAATCATCAGGGCGGTAATGGAAATGGTAATAACCACCAGGGTGGAAATGGTAATAACAACGGAAATGGTACAAAGGGCCGAGCATTTGTGATTGGATCGGGAGAAGCTCGGAATGATCGGAACGTGGTTAACGGTATGTTTCTCTTAAACGATCATTATGCTTCTGTACTTTTTGATACTGGCGCCGATAGAAATTTTATATCTAGAGAACTTAGTAGTCAGTTAGAAATAAACCCAACTTTATTAGAACACCATTATACCGTAGAGATAGCAGACGGTAAAGTAATCGAGGCAACCCACATTCTCAAGGGATATCAGTTAGAACTTTCTGGTCACAAACTCGACATCGATCTCATGCCAGTTACACTCGACAGTTTTGACATAATTGTGGGCATGGATTGGTTGTCTAAAAACCAAGCTGAGATCATTTGTAGTGAGAAGATCGTTCGTGTACCCCTTCCTAGTGGAGAGATCCTATCTGTTCAGGGCGAATGAAGTGGTGCAGTCATGGGCATAATATCTTTCATGAAGGCTCAGAAGTGTCTGCGTAAGGGTCATACCGCGATATTAGCCCTTGTCGCTGACAAGTCTAACGAGGAGAAAAAGTTAGAAGATATCCCTATCGTTCGTGAATTCCCAGAAGTATTCCCTGAAGACCTACCTGGTCTTCCACCTCATCGTCAGGTCGAATTTCAGATTGACCTAACACCCGGAGCAGCGCCTATTGCTCGAGCACCCTATAGACTGGCACCAAGCGAGTTGCAGGAGCTATCCACACAACTGCAAGAGTTGTTGGATAAAGGTTTCATCCGACCGAGCTCATCGCCATGGGGAGCTCCAGTCCTATTTGTTAAAAAGAAAGATGGAACTTTCCGCATGTGCATTGATTATCGAGAGTTAAACAAAGTAACAGTCAAGAACCGCTACCCACTACCCCGCATTGACGATTTATTCGACCAACTTCAAGGGTCAAGTTTCTACTCAAAAATCGATTTAAGGTCTGGATATCATCAGCTGAGAGTTCGAGATGAGGATATATCCAATACTGCATTCAGAACCCGGTACGACCATTTCGAGTTTTTGGTCATGCCATTTGGATTAACTAACGCACCAGCGGTGTTCATGGACCTCATGAACCGTGTGTGTAAACCTTATCTGGATCAATTCGTCATTGTCTTTATTGACGATATCCTCATATACTCTAAGATTCAGGAAGAGCATGAGGAGCATCCGCGTTTGATCCTTAAACTACTGAAGCAGGAACAGCTGTACGCAAAGTTTTCCAAATGCGATTTTTGGATTCGCGAAGTTCAATTTTTAGGACATGTGATCAATGAGAAGGGAATACATGTCGATCCAGCCAAAGTGGAAGCTATTAAGAATTGGGCAGCACCATCAACTCCGACCGAAGTTCGGCAATTCCTAGGATTGGCCGGATACTACCGTCGTTATATCGAAGGATTTTCAAAGATTGCCCAACCCCTCACCGCTTTAACCCAAAAAGATAAACCCTATAATTGGAACGAGACTCAAGAATCAGCATTCCAGCTACTGAAGCAGAAACTATGTAGCGCACCTATCATGTCTCTACCAGAGGGAACAGATGACTTCGTGGTGTATTGCAATGCCTCCATCCAAGGTCTCGGTTGTGTGTTGATGCAACGCGACAAGGTTATCGCATACGCTTCTCGACAGTTAAAAATCCACGAAAAGAATTACACGACTCACGATTTGGAGTTAGGAGCCGTGGTGTTTGCACTCAAGATATGAAGACATTACTTGTACGGTACCAAGTGCACCATCTACACCGATCACAAGAGTCTTCAACATATTTTTGAGCAAAAAGAGTTGAACATGCGTTAACGTCGTTGGATCGAGCTCTTAAACGATTATGATTGTGCAATCAAGTACCATCCAGGAAAAGCTAATGTGGTAGCCGATGCCCTAAGCAGAAAAAAAACCAAACCCCGACGAGTTAGAGCATTACAACTCACTATTCATACAGGATTACCCGAACAAATCCGCAATGCCCAACTCGAAGCCTTAAAAGAGGAAAACTTACCATTGGAATCCACTCGTGGTATGGAGAAACAACTTGAGGTTAAAGCAGACGGTATTCGCTACTTCACGGAACGAATATGGATACCAGTATATGGAAACCTAAGAGACCTAGTCATGGATGAAGCTCACAAATCCCGATACTCTATCCATCCGGGATCTGACAAGATGTATCACGATCTAAAAGTTTTGTATTGGTGGCCGAACATGAAAGCTGACATAACCACCTACGTGAGCAAGTGTCTGACTTGTTCAAAGGTCAAGGTGGAGTACCAAAAGCCATCCGTATTACTTCAACAACCGGAAATACCAATGTGGAAATGGGAGCAGATTTCCATGGATTTCATAACCAAATTACCCTGAACCCCTACTGGATGTGATACAATCTGGGTAATAGTGGATCGCCTAACCAAATCCGCTCATTTCTTTGCTATCAAAGAGACCGACAAAATGGAAAAGTTAACTCGCCTCTATCTTAAAGAAGTAGTATCTCGACATGGAGTGCCAATCTCCATCATTTCCGATAGAGACGCCCGATTTACCTCACGTTTCTGGCAATCATTACAGAAAGCTCTAGGCACGCGCCTGGACATGAGTACAGTGTATCATCCTCAAACAGATGGCCAGAGCGAGCGTACCATTCAAACCCTAGAAGACATACTACGAGCTTGTGTGATCGATTTCGGAAACAGTTGGGAGACTCACTTGCCGTTAGTGGAATTCTCTTACAATAATAACTATCATACGAGCATCAAAGCAGCACCGTTCGAGGCTTTGTACGGACGGAAATGCCGATCACCACTTTGTTGGGCTAAAGTTGGAGATAGTCAACTTACGGGTCCTGAACTTGTGATGAAACCTCAGAGAAAATCGTACAAATCCGAAACCGTATGACGGCAGCTCGTGACCGTCAAAAGAGTTATGCAGACAAGCGCAGAAAACCGCTAGAATTTCAAGTGGGCGACAAAGTATTATTAAAGGTTTCACCTTGGAAAGGTGTGATTCGTTTTGGGAAACGAGGAAAGTTAAACCCGCGTTACGTTGGACCATTCGAGATAGAAAAAAGGATCGGTCCAGTAGCATACCAACTAAACCTACCAGATACACTCAATGGAGTGCACAATGTCTTTCATGTCTCAAACCTAAAGAAGTGCATATCAGATGAGACACTTGTAGTTCCACTCGAGGAGTTGGAAATTGATGAACAACTACGTTTCATTGAGGAACCAGTTGAAATCATGGACCGAGAGGTCAAAACTCTCAAGCGCAGTAAGATACCTATTGTCAGAGTTCGCTGGAACTCGAAGCGTGGACCGGAGTTCACGTGGGAACGAGAGGATCAAATGATGAAAAAGTATCCTCACCTTTTCAAACAGTCAACGGCAAACACGGAAGGTACTAACTAATTTTCGAGACGAAATTTATTTCAACAAGGGGATGATGTGACAAACCTAAACTTTTTGTTTCAGACGTTACCGACTTCGTTTAATTTTTTAGACGAAATTTTTTTCAACAAGGGGATGATGTGACATCTGGCAATTTCAGGTTAACTCCGTTAACTCAAACATCGTTAGTTCAAACATTATTCATTGCAAACTCAGTTATCTCAGTTAGTCACACGTGCATTGCATTTAATTAAGTTAATTAAATGTGTCAGTTAGTTCACACACGGCGAATCGCAGTCGAGTCTAACCCGGAACGTTGGTGATTAATTAAGATAAATATTACAAATATTTAATAATTTATATTTAATATAACTTATGTGAATCTTATGTGATTACGTGCATTTACGTGAATTAAGTGAATATTATTGTTCTCGTACGTGTTTATCGTGTGTTAATCGTATTTAGTATTTTTATAAATATTAGAGTTTTATAAAAATAAAAGTCGAAGGGTTTTAATTATTAATTAAGTATTATGTCGTTAATAATAACCTATAGGCCTTAATTAAGCCCGAAGCCCAAACTTAATTACCCATTAGTGCATTGATATATATAAAAACTTAAAAAAAAAAATTAAAACCCTTACCCCACCCCCCATTGCCGTCGCGACTTCTTCCCACCCCCTTGGATCGACCGAACCTTCAAGCCACACAAAGGACTATCAATCGAGCTCCGATCGTGAATCCGGAAGTAGATACGAGCTAGTCTAGGCGTTTCTAACATTCATACGTAAGTCGTTTAATCTAAATCCGTTGTTATTTCATTATTATTTTTGAGATCGAAACCCTAGTTCATCCAAACTTGATATTTTCGAAACATAATAATGAATTGGTTAATTGATTGATAGTATTGTATCGAATTTGGTGATTTTATGAAAATATGTGAAACCCTAGTTGTCATACGATTGAAAATTTAATATTGTTGATGATGTGATGTATAGAAATCGCATGCTAGACGTGGATGATGATTAATATGGTTGTAGTTATATTAGTTGAAAGATTTGGGATTGATTAGACGTGTTAATTGTGTGAATGAAGCGTGTAATGGATGAGTTACTAAAAGAGGAAACTTTTTATGATTTCTATCTTGCATGCTAGACATGATTAGGATGAGGTGATGATGGTTATGTGTTACTTGATGCATGTTTACATGATTTGTGAAATCAGATTTTGAATACCTAGATCGGTTTTGTGAACTTTCCAAATAAGGAAACTTTAATTGTTAAAAGTGGTTATAACTTGCTATTTAGACATGCATGATTTGGTTTGAAGATAGTTCTATGTTAGATAGGACACAATAACTTGTTGTAACGTGTTAGGTGTTTGAAATCACGCATGCTAGTCATAGGTTACTAAAGATAGCAACTTTGTCTTGAATTATGATTTGCATGTTTAGGTTCTAGACAATTGTTATGTGATGTGATGAGCTAGAACATGTTAGAGTGATCCTATAAATATATCAATGATGATAGTTTCCAGGAAACATGAGTCCCGAACAAACCTGCTATTTTTCAAAACTTTCTATTTATAGAAACCTGCTATTTTTGAAAACTTTCTAATTATAGAAACCTGCTATTTATGGAAACTTGCTATCTTGTTAGGACAAATAGGATTTGTTGCTAAGTGCTACAGCATGATCATTGTGTATAATATAGAAGTGTTATACTGAACAAACATTTAATCACTAAAAGGGTCACCAACGGGTCGTCGGGTCAAACTTGGTCAAACTTAGTCAAACTTGGTCAAACTTAGTCAAACTTGGTCAAACTTAGTCAAACTTGAGTCAAGCTTGCAAAACTTTTCTAAACACTTAAACAATAGTATTGTTTGGATACTAAGGGTTCCTATCATCTTGCACAAACACACACTTATAAACCGGTGTTTATAGGTGGCAGTTAGTCGTCAAGCATTCTAAGTTCGCTTTCTTTCGCACGCACTCTAAGGTGAGTTTCACGGCCCCTTTTCTTATGGTTTAAACTTGGGGGAGAAAACATGGGTACGAACATTTAGATCTTACATTTCTTTTATATCATTTGTGTACTAAGCGCAAACATATCATGAAAGTCCTTACTTATCGAACCGTTAGTATATGGGTTAGCGAGGTAATCTTGAGTAGTACTACTGGGCATTGACAAGCCCCACCCGCGTTAGTCGCGCTAACACGACGGGAAGTCGAACGGGTGTAACATTGACCTAAACATTCACCATTGATGATGATAGTCATGGTGGGAGGCAGTACAAACATAAACAGTCAGCTTCGGTGTCGAAACGCTTTAGTAACATGTACTAGGTTAGCTACATATGATATAAATTGTAAATGGTATTATCTAGTAAACTTTACAAACATTGAAACCTGTGAACTCACCAACCTAGTGTTGACACGTTTTAGCATGTTTTCTCAGGTCATTAAGGTACAAGCACAAGCTAAGGCATGCATGCATTAGAAGTCCATCATTTTCAAACTCAAGAATTAGTTATTTTATTTATTGCTGAATTATTTATTTTTGGCGCGACTGTTTTGGCGCATGCTTTTCATTTAACTTTTCGCTTCCGCAAGTCTTACATTAAATCAGTGTTTTCATTACTAGTGTTGCATCGTAACTATGAGCAATACTAGTGGTTTTCTTAAACTCATATAGAGTCGTTCAACGTAACTAATGACTGAGATCCTGGTATGTCACGCTCCTAACGGTAAAACTCCGTTAGTGGATTTTGGGGGTGTGACAATATATATATATATATATATATTTATATATATATATATATATATAGGGTTAGGAACTTTTGAGAACTCATAAATACTTGAGAACTCGTCAAAAAACCAACTAAAACTTTTTTTTTTCACTACCTTTGTTATCGAAATACAACATAAAAACGATTTATCTTTCCAATTAATTCATCTCTTATCTCTAAATTATTTTAAAAAAAATTAATACACATGTATAAATGGTAAGCACTTACACATGTGTAAGTGGTAAACTTACATATGTATAGATTTTTTTAATATATTCATACATGTAAATTTACATACATAAATTCATTTTTTTATTTTGTCTTCTAACTCTAAATATAGTAAAAACAAAAAAAATGTTTTGATTGGTTTTTTGACGAGTTCTCAAGATATTTAAAAGTTCTTAAATGATTCATTCCCTATATATATATATATATAGGAAAGGGTTAAACTGGAAACCCATTTGAATTGAGAAAGCTTATGGAAACTCAATTTAACTTACTATTTTTTTAAATTTTTTTTAGCCTTTTCTATTACAATTTTCGTCACCAAAAAACCACCGAGTAGTTTTTTTTTAAATCTTGAAAAAGTAACTGAAATTAACGTTTTTTAATTACTGGTCAGCATGACGTCAGCAGTAACATATGTAACACATGAAAAAATAACAAAAAATCATGTCTTACATATGTAACAACGTTCAACAATTTTATAAAAAAAATTTATAAGAAAATCCGCTCGACGCTTTTTTGATTTTTTTGCCAAAGGTTATAAAATTAGACATATAATCTATCTAATTTCTTTTTTTTTATTTTTCACCAATTTTTAGCTGTTACATATGTTAGTAGAGAGTTTCCATAGTTTTCTTAACTTAATGGGTTTTCTTCATATGCTTACCCTATATATATATGTATATATATATATATATACATATATGTATATGTATGTATGTATATACATGGAGAAGTTCATTTCAGTACACTTAAATATTGCGAAAACAAAGGGAACAAACCTAAATCGTTTATTTTTTGAGCCATGGTAAAAAAAATTAAAACTTTATACTTCTTACATACAAATATGTATGTTTATGTACATAAAAAACAATCAAACTAATTTTTTCATATGTTTTATATATTTAAAAGTTTCCTACACATGTTTAGGTTATGTGTAGGTAAAAAAGCCTATACATGAATTACACATGTGTAGGTATGTATATAAACAAAACTTTTTCATTTTTTTGTATGAATTTCTTGAAAAACAAATAAACATTACATTTATATAATTCTTTTTATCAATTTTAAACATTTTTAAGATTGAAAAAGTGAATGATTCATTTTGTTCTAAAAGTTCTCGCAATATTTAATGATTTGAATTGAACCCTCCCCTATATATATATATATATATATATATGAATACAAAAAACCACATAGTTAGGTAAAAACCGAGAAAACTACTAAAAAAACCAGTTTTAACCAATAATATAATAATATTTATTTTTTATTTTATTTTTATAGCAGTATCAATATAATATTACATACGTAAAATGAAAATAAAAAAATTGCGGTTACATAGTATTACACATTGTTTTAATGGTTTTCTCGGTTTTCGCATAACTTTATGGTTTTCTCTTGATCCTTCCCCTATATATATATATATATATATATATATATATATATATATATATATATATATATATATATATATATATATATATATATATATATATATATATATCCTTCCCCAAAAAATTATATTTTTCATACTCAAATATCCAAAGTTCTCACATATTTGGAACTCGACTTACCATGAGTACTACATATCATCCTCAGACAGACGGACAAAGTGAACATACAATTCAAACTCTATAAGATATGCTAAAAGCTTGTGTTATCGATTTCGAAGTTAATTGGAATAATCACCTACCGTTAATAGAATTTTAGTACAACAACACGTACCATTCAAGTATCAAGGCTACAACATTTGAAGCAATGTATGGACGGAAATGCAGAACTCCAGTCTGTTGGACTGAAATAGGATATAATCAACTATCTGGACCAGAAGTTACACAAGAAACAACAGATAAAATAGTCCAGATTAAACAACGATTGAAGGCTGCTCAAGATCGACAAAAGAGTTACAATGATAGAGGACGTCGTCCATTAAAATTCTAAGTTAGAGACTATGTGATGCTAAAAGTTTCACCTTGAAAAGTTGTCATGTTTCAGAAAACGAGAAAAGTTAGGACGAAGATATATCAGACCTTACAAGATAATTGAAAGAATTGGAGCATTAACCTATAAGTTAGAACTACCTGAAGCATTGCAAGGAATCCATAATACATTTCACGTATCCTGCTTACATATATGTTTAGCCGATCCAACCCAGGTTATTTCACTAGACGATGTGCATTTGGATGGCAAATTTCAATTCATTGAATGACCAATTAAGATTCTAGATACTCAAGAACGTAAATTAAGAAAGAAAGTTATACCAATGGTGTTGCTTCAATGGCAAGGTTGGATTAGAGCCGACAAAAACATGGGAATTAGAGGAACATATGAGAGTCAAGTATGCTCATCTAGTCACATCTTATTTTCAAGGACGGAATTTCTTAAAGGGGGGGGGGGGGGAGATTTGTAATACCTCGAAAATTCCCTAGAAAATAAAGGACTAAACTTGCCCAATTTCAAAGTTGAAGGTCTAATATGAGAATATTCAAAGTCCAAGGACTAAAAATGAAAAGTTCTAAAAAGCAGGATGCTTGGCGGTCCGCTACCTGGTCAAGAAAGCAACAATGATTATGCGCCACGTGTCTGATGACTAGCGGGTAAAATTTGGTGCGTGGAAACCATATGGCGGACCGCCAGGGAATCCTTAACGGTCCATTAGCCGATATCGTGCGTGGCAGACCGACATAGTGAAGCATAGCGGTCCATTACTTGGTCCCTAAGTCAATTTTGCGGCTGGAAGCGGTGGCGGATCGCCACCGCCTTGTTAGCGGTCCGCTACGGATGCACATTTGGCATATACATAGAAACCTTGATCTCGACCATTTCAACAGCAACACACAACATCACACCATCAAACACACACTCTCTGATTAGTCCTAGGTGTTTGCTATATTTAAGATACAATAAGCCGAGATACTAATGAGGTGAGTTCTTAAAGTGTGATGCGTTTAAAATAACCATGGCTATGTTATACTCCATTTTTAAGCATGATTAATTTATGAAAACATTTTGGGTATCTTGAAACGATTGCACCGATTGTATATATAACGCATTTTAAGGTATAAAACTAGTTAAATTAGGCTTTGTGGGGTACATAGGATTAGCAACACTTTACAATTTACAAAAGATATTACTGTCTTTTTAACATAAAAATATAATAGTCGAGTTACGTGTGTATATGTTGATGCATTTGAACTTTCACATGAACTTCAACTTTTCCACTTATAGAAATATAGAGAGGATGTATTCTTATTATTATCTGAGTTCTAGTTGACTTTAAATTCTTATTATTATCTGAGTTCTAGTTGACTTTAAACGAGGAATCTTAGAAAAGTCTTTGGTCAAATTGTTAGTTTTTTTTGTAAGGAAAAGCACACCTATTATTAAATATTAATACCGTGTTGTTTATTAAAAGTCTTTGGTCAACTTCTTTACAAAGAATACAGGCCACAACATTTTAAGTTGAAAAGTATATGGCATCAACTTCTACAGAAACCGTCTTTGGTCTTTTTGATTTCTTGAATTTTGCATCTTGAGTTTTTTAAGACATACAATGACATCTTTCAAGGCTTCTGCATCTTCATCTTCTTCTAAACCATCTGGAGGGTGGACATACGATGTGTTTCTAAGCTTCAGAGGTGAAGACACCCGAAACAATTTCGTAGATCATCTTTATGCAGCTCTAGTTCAGAAAGGAATACACACGTTCAAAGACGATGAGATGATCCGTGGAGGGGAACAAATCTCTCTAGAACTTATGCATTCCATTGAAGAATCCAGATTTGCGGTGGTCGTATTGTCTAAAAATTATGCAGACTCTTCGTGGTGTCTGGATGAGCTTGCCAAAATCATGAAATGTGGGGATCAGGCGGGACTAAAGGTGTTACCTGTGTTCTATCATGTGGATCCATCTGATGTGCGCAAACAGAAAGGAGACTATGCTTCTGCTTTTTCGAAACACGAAGAGAAGTTTAATGGAGAGAAGAATGAAGTAAACAAGTGGAGGGAAGCATTAGCTGGAGCTGCCAATTTATCTGGCTATCATATCTCGGCTGTCAGTGGGTTAGTTTTCATAGATTTCTGGCTTCAGTTTTCTTTAGGGGAATTCTAGCTACACACGGAATATTGCTAATTGGACACGCCGCCGCCCTATACGCCCTCGTATAAGGCAATACGAGGGCGTATAGGGTTCAGTCACTGACAACAGAATGCCATGTGTCATTCTCTGTCTGACGGCTGGTCCAATACGTGTCGTATTGACTTATACGCAGTGTATGAGGCACGGTTATATTTTTGCTTCAAAAGTTGAAAGATTTGGGAATTTATGAATCCTATACGTGACGTATTGCCCTATACGCCACGTGTAGTTATTTTTTATTTAATTATTTTTTTATAATTTAATTTATATTTTGTTTGTTTTATTTAATTATCTTTTTTATTTTAATTTATATAATTTTGTTAATATAAGTTTGTTATCTATTTATAAATTTTATATATTTTATATTTTTTTTAAACATTTATTATATTTTTACATTACAACCAAACAAAATATTAAACATTACAACCAAACAAAATATTAAACATTACAACCAAACAAATAAACTAAACATTATATACATTACATCAAAAAATTAAATATATACATCAAAATGTTTTACATACATAACAACGAAAAAAACTAAATACAAATAAAACAACTAAACGTGACCGGCTCCGCCCTCATCCTGACCCGCCCCGCCCTCATCCTGAACGGGGTCGTCCGGATAATGACGTGGCGGTGGTAGTGGGCGTGGCTCGATGCCGGCTGTCCAACCGCCCACATCATCAGGTCCTCCATGCGATCGACTTGACCACCTTGTCGCCGTGAGTCGGCAACAAGTCCATCAAGCAATGCCTGGGTAGCCCTCTCCAGCCTAACAGACCGACGTACGTGTCGGGGATGCTATGGCGGATGGTCGTGGATGGGCTCGACGTGCGGCGACGTGTCCTCTATCGCCACACCCTCTAGCGGATGAGGCATAGGCGGGTCCCTCTGTCCAGGCATCTGCGGCAACGGCACCGGGACCCAAACCTGGTCCTGGACGGCCCCAACGAACCGAAGGCCCTGCGGGAATCGGTGCGTGATGCGCATGCCGCTCGCCGTGCGACGGTCTAATCGGACAGTGGGAATGGCCGGTAACATCGCATGCTCATACACATCAAATGGTGTAACCGACCGCATGATCTGTGTGATGAAAGCACCGCCATACAAAAGCCCGCGCTTCTGCCACATATAGGCAGGTGCAAAATAAAGCGCTATGCACGTGGATAGGTCGCACGCCTGCCGGTAAGCATGCAATAAAGAAAGAAGAGGTCTCTATCAGTGTACCACTCACGGCTTTTCAGACGCGGTGCGATCGACGTCGAAATAAGCCGGTGCAGATATCTATACAAAGGGTTTCTAATCCCCGAGACCCTCCCCTTGGTACCCAACCAAAGACTATCTGAAATCAAACCCCTAAAAACAAGGAGTTCATCCTTGTCCACATCCGTCACCGCCGTGGTGAAAAGTGGTGTGACCGTCTCAGGCTCGTGGTACAAGCCCGTCGTGACGACCCACTGACGGAGGGTCTGACGGTAAACGGTCCCAAAAATAGAAAAAGAAATATGATCCGGCTCCATATCCGGTGCCTCCCCGGGAAGAGGCTCCAGCCCAGCCTCTGAGTAGATGAACGTCGAAAAAAACTCGACGACCACCTCTCGGTAGGTCTCCGTGATTGAAAGATCAAAAAGACGCGACCATGGCGTGTCCTGACCGATGATGGCCTTAGCCGCTCGGCCTCTTGTACCTCCTCGAGGAGCCCCCAATCGACCGCCATCCCTGGGCCCAACCGCACCTTACGGAGCTTCTGGCACCGGGCATACGCCTCCTAATCGGCCGAAAAATCCAGAGAAAGGGCAGTGCGCAAGATCGTCTAGCTGTTCCATCTCAATATCATCCTGATGATCCGGCATATCTGATAATAATAAAAATATTTTTTTATTTTAAATAATAATAATATATTGTTTTTCTTTTAAATAATAAAAATAATTTTTTATCTTAAATAATAATAAATAATAATAATATATTGTTTTTATTTTAAATTATAAAAAAATTATTTTAAATAATAATAATAATAATAATAATATATTATTTTTATTTAAAATAAAAATATATTTTTTAAACCTATACGCCACGTATAGCTTTATACGTGGCGTATAGGCTGTTACTGGGTAACCAAGCCATACGCAGCAACCCAAGCCATACGAAGGCCAACCAAGCCATACAAAGGTCAAGTTGCCGAGAACATGAGCCATACGCACCGTATAGCACTATATGTGGCGTATGGCTTCATCGTCTTCCTAAGATGAACTATACGCCACGTATGGTGCTATACATGGCGTATAGCTCTTAAGTTTCAGTGTTAAAAATCGCTAATCTACCCAGTTTTACCCACTAATAATCAATATAAACCTAACATTATTGATCGGGAGTTGAGATACGTACCTTTACGAAGTTTTTTTGAGACGACAATCGAAATCAAGATGGTATTTTGACCTGGTCGCGTATGTGTTTGTGTGGGTTTGTTGTGGATTGTTTAGGTCTGTACGAGGCATCATCCGCCTTAATCAGAAGGCTATACGCCACATATAGGGGAATACGTGGCGTATAGCTTTTTCATCATCGACAAACGACGGTTTTAAATCAAGTTTCCTCCTGAAGACGTCTACCGCATCTAGCAGGATTCTACCACCTGTATTAAAACGAAATAGTCAGAACATTTTGAAAATTAAAAAAAATATATAAATAGTCAGAACAGTTTACCTGTAGCTTCGACAATTGCAAGACGACAAGCCACAACTACTGAAAAGTTGGCAACCACACGCTGTATTTTATTTCCGTATATGTGATAACTTGTACCAATCATTTTCTAACAAATTTAGAGCTTTATGTAAAACTTTACCGTGCAGGTTATCAAACAATTCAATATCTATGTGGCTGTCCATTTTCTTTATGAGGCTTGTTCCAAACCCAAACTGTAATTGATAATATTGATCTGATACAATTTCATCAACAAACCCAACAAGTCTATCTAGCGAGCTGTTAACATTTCTAAGATAGCTCTTTAAGAGCGAATGCTGGCTCTCGACTCGGTTCGTTGTATGTTGACCAAAATTGAGGTTTCTGTTGGACCAGGCGGATACAAACTTTTCTTTATACGGGTCATTAGTCACATAATCTATAACTCCTGGAAAAATATTAAATATTGAATAAATATTTAAATATATTATAAATACTCAATACTGAAAATATTAAATATTCAAAACTTACTTTCTCGTTTGACTGCATACAGTTGCTCGTAAAGCCATTTGAAGTTGTACTGGTATATATCTGGCGTGGGAGACTCACATAATACCGACCATGAATACTTGAAATTTTCCCAGTCTTCGTCTGTAAATGATCCCCTGGAATGTTTTACGATATTCTTGTATATGTGCCACCGACATAGGTTCTTGGAACCGTCCGGAAATATTTTATCACACTCGTTCATAAGAGCATTGTCCCTATCTGTTACCATCACAAATGGCTCCATACACTTTTGCAACATTTCTTTTATTTGCAGTAGCACCTAGACAAAGTTTTCCTCCCGTTCTTTTGATATAAATGCATGAGCGATGCAAAACGACTGGTGTGTGAAGGTCACACCGACCACTTGGACAAATGGAAGTCTATACATGTTTGTTTTGTACGTCGCGTCGATCATCAACACGTGCGGGAACGCACGCCACATCTCGTACGATTTCGGATGAACAAAGAATATCTCCTCCACAATATTTGTGGCAGGATCTTCTCGAGTATAGTAGACGTATTTTTCAGAAGAAAGCAGGTTTTCCAGAATCTGCATTGGAGTTTCACCGACTCTCGTTTCATTTTTTATCTTTTGTATCGCATTATAAATGTCCCTTTTAATACAACTACTCTCTGAGTTTTGTTCCCTTATAGTTGCCAGAATGTTTCGTGGCAACATGTTTTGCGAATACAACTTCGCCACCAAAAGTTGTTCCGACTGAGACAGTCTTCTCGCAAAAGAGTGCGCCTCAAGATGTTGACTAGGATCATGGTTATGACTGTCATCCTTCACCATTAATTTCCAATCACCAGTATTTTCTTTGTACTATCCTTCCAAATTAAAGGGACAACCTATTTTCTTGCTACCGGCACGTCTAACCGTTGCAGTAGACGCACGTTCGCCGTGACGGTCACACACAAGCCACACCTTGATAAACGGTTCCGTCGGATCGTCGCCTTTTCTCCTCGATCGTCGGGTGAAAAGAACGTAACCATTCTCACGTCTTCTCCGGACAGCCCAATCCACCAAATGTTCACGAGACTAAAAATTATGTTCAGTTTTATACGACACATTTTGATGGTTTTGTTCCTCGTCTTCGGAGTCGTCGGTTTGTTGTGTCGGGTAAGAGACTTCACAACACACGAAGTCGTCGGTTTGTTGTGTCGGGTAAGAGACTTCACCATATACGTAGTCGTTCATGGGTTGTGTAAGGTAAGACGGTTCGCCGTATACGAACTCGGGATTGCTCAGTGGCTCGTTCAAATCTGGAAGCCTTACCCGTTGATGAGAATAAATGTCGGACGAGACCTCCTCCCGGTTCACCTCTAGAACGCCAGAACTTTGCGGGTTGTTTTCCACCGACTCGTTAGAATATACCTGAAAACCGTAGTTACCATCCTACCACCAAGACATGTTTATAATTTTTAGGAGATTGTTTGAATTTTTTTTTGAAAGGGTACGTTCGAATGAGAATTCTGCATGGTTAAATACACAAAATTTGGGCCCTATACACATCGTATAGGCCAATACGATGCGTATAAGGTACAAGGTACTTTCTGCAACAAGTCATCCATCACATCGTTATATGCCGCGTATAGACCTATAAGGGGCGTATAGCGAGGTGATGGGTGACTAGTAGCAGAAGGTACCTCGTACCCTAAACTGCATCGTATTGCCCTATACGATGCGTATAGGGTTGGAATGACCAGGTTGTACGAGGATGTCGGGCATGGGAAATTGTGAAGGGCTATACGCATCGTATACGCATCGTATTGCCCTATACGATGTGTATATGGCCAAGTCCAAATAGCAATTCCCGTGTGCCATTAGTAGTCCCCTTTCTTTATCCAAAATCTGTCAATAATTCAATTTATCTGGCTATCATATCTCTGACGTCGATCATTTTATATGTTAGCATAACTAGCTTAGAACCCGTGTCTACACACGGGGTGAAAAATATCAATACATTTAAATTTTTATGTATATATTCATAAATATACGTTAATTACTATTTAATGTAATTTGAATTTTATTTACTTTTTAATTGAAAATAAAAGTTACATAATTCAATTGCAGAGTTTCTTATAATAAGGAATAATTTAAAATAAATGTGTTTTATTAGTATAATTAGTATTCTCTTTAAAAATATATATTATTATTAAAAGATGGAAATGTATTTAATAAGAGAGAGAAACGGGAAAAAAATAATAAGAATGAATGTGGAGACGACACGTGACATGAAAAAACATTTATTTATTATATAATATATATAGATTCCGATCATATCAGGGGCGTTTGATTTTTGGAATTCGTTGGAATTAGCATACAAGTAGAATACTTGTCTAGCATATTTGGCTAGCCTATAAATACCAACTTGGGTATTTATTATAAATTCATTTTTTGAGTTATATTTTCTGATTAATAAAACATGAGAGTTATTCACAATTTACGGTTTCTTTTACTTGTTGATTCTAGACTTGAAGGATTTGTCTTGTTTAATTAATATGTTTATCTTTTATTCATTTTCTAGTATGATTAGGATAGGTTTGATTCGTATATTTGGTCATTGTAATTGAGTTTTATTTTAGAGAATTAATAAATAGAAAGAGTTAACTTGAGTTGAGTTCCAAAACTACCGTATACTTCCTTCTTCCTGTGCTTCGAGTTTTGTTTTTATCTGATTTCCATCATTATCAAAAGATTTGCAACGATTTTTCATTGACTTTGACCTCACCAAGTTCAAAGTTTCATATTCACTATAAAAAATTCTTATTAATGATACTTACTAAATTCTTCACTGAATTTTACGAAAGTTTGATGAAAATGCCCAAAGCTATTGTTCATTACTACTTTGGTATTTGTAATTTCAAATTATTTTGCTTAGCTTCACTTGCTAAAGTTCTCATCTGCCTACAGGGGAGAATTTTCAGTTATCAACAAGATTGTTCAAGAGATCATGAGCAACATGCAACCTAAAGGTAGGGATAATGATCTAATTGGGATAGAGTCCCATATAGACACAATAAATCCATTATTGAGCATACAAACAACAGAAGAGGTTCACATTATAGGGATATTTGGGATGGGAGGGATTGGTAAGACGACTATTGCCCAAGCATTGTTTAGACGAATTTACTTAAAGTATGAGGGTAGTAGCTTCGTTAAGAGCGTTAGAGAACATAGTTCTAGTAAAAAGGATATATGCGCCTTACAAGAAAAGATTTTAACAGACGTTTTAGGGACAAGGTTCATGATTCAAGATCCTGAGAATGGAGCCGACATTATACGAGAAAGGTTTTGCAATAAGAGGGTTCTTCTTGTTCTTGATGATGTTGATGAAGTGAGGCAATTAGATTTCTTAGCTGCAACAAATAACTGGTTTGGTCCAGGAAGCAGAATCATTATAACCACGAGAGATGAGCATTTGTTATCAGATGCAAATGCCAAGTACAAACCTGCCCTTTTGCGTATGGACCAAGCTGTTGAGCTCTTTTGTAGGCATGCTTTTCGGAAAAATAGCCCCCCGGAAGGGTACAAAGAGCTTTCAGATCGTGCAGTACGCTATACTGGTCGTCTTCCTTTGGCCTTGGAAATTTTAGGCTCATTTTTTCGTGGAAGAAAAGCAGCAGTGTGGGACAATGCTTTGGCTAGACTAGCCAAAATACCCGATCGTAAGGTTTTTGAAACACTAAAATTAAGTTTCGATGATCTAAATGAATTTGAGCAAAAAATATTTTTAGACATTGCTTGTTTCTTCAAGGGTAGAGAAGTAGAAGATGTGACTAGAATACTTGATAGCTTTGGTTTTTACCCCGTGATAGGCATTAGCGTCCTTATTGAAAAATCTCTTATAACTGTTTCAAAAGGAAAGATAGGTATGCATGATCTCATACAAGAAATGTGTTGGCAAATAGTTCGTGAAAGTTTCACGAATAGCAGGTTACGAAACCTAGAAGAAGTCAACGAGTTCATTGTGAAAAAACAGGTAATGAAAGTTATGTTTATAAAAGCTAATCTAGTTCAAAGTGACCTATGTACTTTTTCTATAAAAATGATGTTTAGTCCCTCAACGTTGTCGGAAGTTTAAAATAACTTGCTTCCATAAGAACAAGAAACTTTATGAACTAAACTCACCTATCGAAAACAAAGCTAGAGGATTTATCAACAACAAAGAAACACAAGTTTGATATTTTTAAACAGATAAAATCATGAAACAATTTCAATACTGTTCCAATAAAAAAATGAAACCTTGATCACTTAATCAAGAAACGTCGAATGACTAAACCACATATTTAGTGAAACTAACCCTTTATAGAATATGTAAGAGTACACATTAAGTTTTTGCTGTTTCATCTAGGTCCCGGAAGTAATTGAAGCCATTGTGGCGCCCAGGGATCAAGACTGGAAGCACGGATTTGAAGCAAATGTTTTTGTAAGGATGAATAATCTTCGGCTACTAGATGTTAATGACAAATTCACTTCTCAAGAACCTTCTTTACTCCCTGATGAATTAAGATGGATTAGATGGAATCACTACCCATTTTCTTCCCTGTCATTACCACACACGAGTAAGCTTATTGGGCTTGAGATGGAGTATGCGAAAATTCAATACTTATGGAAGGGACAAAAGGTATTTACTTGATAAAACATATTTTTACTTGCAAACAATTCAGCATAATCTTGATTGTAATTTTTTTTTTCTGTTTTTATTATCAGATTATGCCCAACTTGAAATTCATTCACCTGAGTGACTTGGACTGCCTAACAAGGTTTCCAGATGTCTCAGAAGCCCCAAATATTGTGAGGTTGAGTTTGGCACGATGTGGTAATTTGGTTGAGGTTCATGAATCTCTTGGATTTCTCAAAAGGCTAGTTTACTTGAACATAAGTCAATGCATGAAACTCAAGTGTCTCCCATCCAGGATTGAGATGGATTCCTTGGATACCCTACAACTTATTAACTGCTCGTCTCTTGAAAAAATCCCCGAATTCTCGTCATCTATGGTTAAATTATCTAGTCTAGATCTTTATTCTTGTTCTGAAATAAAAAATTGCCATCATCGATTCGATATCTCACTAATCTAAGCTTCTTGAACCTTGAGCATTGTGTTCGTCTGAAGAACATTCCAAACTCTGTTTGTGAGTTAAAGTGTCTCAAGCATCTTCGTCTTAATGGTTGCTCAAAACTGCAGAAATGGCCAGACCAGTTTAGAAGTATGTAAAATTTAGAAGAGCTTACCCTAGGACACGCACAGTCCTTTAATTTTCGCGATTTGACAAATTTGAGTTCACTGAGAAAACTAGACCTCATCTCGAATCATATCAGCGAAGAAGACTTCCCAAGAAATTTTAATGAGTTTTTGTCATTGGAAGAATTACGTCTAAGTTTCAACTCAAAGTTATTCCAGCTTCCTGCAACCATCTCCCACCTTTCTCATCTTAAAAAACTCGAGTTGGATGAATGTGATCAACTCCAAAGGCTTCCTTCACTTCCATCAGGAATACAAGTATTGACTGCAACCAATTGCACCTCACTGGAAAAGATTGAAGATCTATCAAAAGAATATGAGTGCTTGTATAAGATATGGCTCTTTGGTTGTAACAAACTACTAGAGGACGACCAGAGCCGGAGTTTCCTTGATAAGATGTTGAAGGAATCATTCTTGCAGGTCACTACCATGATCTTATTTATAGATTGGCCCAAATATTTGTATTTCTAACCATTTATTAATGTTTGATTATTATTTTCTTTTGGTTACAGAAATGGGCGGCTGTTGATCGAAGTTTAAGTATTGGTATTCCCGGAAGTAAGATTCCAAGCTGGTTCAAAGAACAACAACATGGGCACCAAATATCTTTGAAGTTACCTCCCAAATGGCAAACCAAAATCTTGGGGTTTGCAATATGTGGTTTGTTTAACGAGTTTTCAGTATTCTTTCCTCTTAATATCGTGTTCAGATTTGAAAATAGTGGAACGCGTGTTGCTAAGTTGGAGGCTGATAAGATTTACGCATCTGCAATAGCTGAAGATGGGAAAGTGTGGATTAACTATATACCATTCACTTCTTTTGAGCAGATGCATGATGATTATTATGAGTTTCAACGTGAAGATTGGTCTCATATCACCGAAGGTAACGTTGTTATTTATTTTTCAACACTTGGTCAGAAAGTATTAAGATGCGCGGCACATGTTGTGTACAAAGAAGATGTGGAATCCATCCAACATAATAAACTATCTCTCTCTTCTTATTGTTGGAACTGGAGGCTTATTCAGTGGTCTGCAAATACCATCTGGTGCGTGTACAATTAGAGTACCTTTGTTACTAAAATAGATACATATGACTTTTGATCTCTGTTAAAAGTTCTCTAATAAAAGATTTGTGTTCAATCAAATTTACAAGACCGTTTAAAATAATAGTATACATGAATATATAATTAGCGTACCTTTGCTTTATGTGTCGTCTTTCGACATCAATGCTAATCTTACTTTTACATATTGATGGGTTTGCATTCTTCAAAACTGATGATTACCAAACATAAGTGGTTGTTACTAATGTCAATTACTGTTGTAAGTGTTTGTGCTCATGACAAAGTATTTGAAGTTACTACCGAAGGTGTTTACCTCCCAATGGGCAAGGCCTTAAAGCAATTACATTAGGTTCCCATTTTCACAGGGCCCTCACCATAAAAGTTTTTATTTATATGTTACATACATTTGCGCCTGTGTTGTTAGTATACTGGGTTAAAATACCAAATGAAGGAGGGGGAAACAAAAAAAAACGTCGTGATCTGTTTTAACGCTAAAAAAACTAGGTCATAAATAAAGGAAAGAAACGAAGCGTGTGGCATCCTTGAACAATGAAACTGCAATTCAATGGAAATGATCAAGGAGAAATCATTGGTAAAACCTCAATATTTTCAAACGCCATTTTCCGGTCATTGTTATTTGCTTATTTGGCTTTAAATGCTTCTGTGTAACTGTGTTCCAAGAATCCACAATTGTAATCGATTTGCCTTCAGGGGCCTAACCACGACTGAATCGTTTCCATCATCGCTTCTGTGTAATGTGTTCCACGATTCCACGACTTAATTGCTTTGGTGCTATTTGCTTATTGCCTATTCGAATCGGTTCTGACTTCGAATGTAATATCAAGGGAATTGGAATCGGATGTGCTTGCATGGGCCTAACCTTCGAAGCAATTCTTGATCCTGCCCTAGTCTAATGAAGCAATCCTTGGTTCTGCTCTAATCTTACAAAGCAATTCTTGGTTACTTGTTGTACATGAAGGTAATTTCAAGTCTAGCTTCACTTTTCCTGTTTGAAGGTAACTATGAATATCTTCTAGTTCTATCATATAAGTTATCTATATTCATTAGTTGATTATTTGATTATTTATTGGTTTACTATGCTTAAGCTAAATGTTATTATGTTATTTAAGTTTTTTGTTAGACTATTTAGATGTTTTATAGTTGATTATGCGTAGTTTATTATGGTCGGATCCAAACCTGTATAAAAGGAGGATAGTTTATAAATTTTAACATCGCATTTGAAAAAGGGCCTCAGATTCCTAGTTCGGTTTTGGCCCCCAAAATTATTGAACCACCCATAACTGAGGTGCTTTGAGGTTAAAAAGTTCCCACCAATGAGACTAAGTGCTCGCTACTAATGCAACTTGTTACTACCGAAAGGTTTCTACCTCTAAACCAAGTTGGTATTGATGGCAACTTGTTTCTACCGAATAAGTATGGGCGTAAACAAACGGAGCCGAGCCTGAGCCTGCATAACCTCGAGCTAAGCTCGTTTAACATAAAAATGCTCGAGCTCGCCCGTGAGTAGTTTTTCAAACTCAGGCTTGACATCATTTATTATTTATTAGTTATTTTTTTAATTTATTTATAATTAGAAATTTTATTTGAAACATAATATATATTATTTAATTATTTTTTTATCGTCATTGTATTATTTATTAACTAGTTACTTTTTCAAATTGTTTCAAAACAACTTATGTAGAACTTAGGCCCATATTTTTTCCAAAAAAAAATCAAACTATTTATATATACATAATTATTACCACCAAAAACATAGATGTATTACACAGGTGAACGATATTGATACACCATCTAATTAACAAATTAATATCATTTGAGATGCCTTTTTTATTTTTATTCATTATAATCATGCATCATTAAACATGTCAAATCAATCATTTTTTAATCTAAGTTAACTAATTTTTATTTTTTTACTCAAAATGTACCCATTATTAGTTGGTTTCTTTCTTTTTTTTTATTTTAATCTAAATTTTATATATATAAAGTTAATAAAAAATTTTAAAATTTTAAGTTTACTATTATTCTTTATTTTAATTTAAGTTAACTATTTTTTTAAAATAAACTGTATGTAAATCTTAAAAGAAATTTAACAACAATAAAAATTTCACTAACAAATAAAAAAATAAATAAATTTTAATTAAGAAAATAAAAATCCAATTTATTAATATTAATAAATAAAAAATTAAATTACAACTACATATTTAGCAGGTTTTGCTACCCAATCTTTGTAAAGCTTTTGACGTGATTTAAATACGTTTTCCCACTTAGTTGCATCTCTTTCACTCTTTAGTATCCATAAGTTGTGTGTGAAACCTATTCGAATTCGAAACTCTCATATGGCTTTTATTTATGTTAAATTTTAATAAATATTATTTTATATTAATAATAAATGTTTAATTTTATTTATGTTTATATTTAACTATTTAACATAAATTAGAAAATTAGTTAAAACAAAAAAAAATCAATAAATGACAACGATGTGCATTCAATCATTTCCTTATGTTTCAAATTCATTTTTTTGGTATGTTAAATAATATAAACTAGTCATCTACCTCAGCACGTTGCGGCCGCTTCGTGCCGCGACACGTTAAGCAACAGACACTAAAGGGCATCAAACTTTATAAAAAAAAACTAAATGGTTAAACAAAGTTTGAGAAACATAAATTATTGTAGTTCACATTTCGTTGATATTATTGTTTTTAATTTTTATTAAAAGATCTATATGTTTTAAAAACGTTTTAAAATAATTTAGAAATGTAAGAAAAAGGCATTTTTAATAGGTAGTACAAGTGCATTTTTAATATCATGACCAAACAATATATTTTTAATGCTTTTTTTATTACATTTTTTAAAAATATATAAAAACTGTTTAAAAAGTTAAAAACAAAAACGTTTACAAAAAGTAATTTCAAATGAAATAATTTTTTTTTTATAAAATACTAAAAACATGTCTATCCTAGAAAACATTTTAGAAAAAAGTTAAAGAAAACATTTATAAAAGAGTTAAAAAATATTTAAAAAACTTTTTGTAAAATATCATGACCCAACAAATTTTTCTTTTTTAATTTTATTAGAAAATTTTCATCAACTTTTTTCAAATAGAAATGTTTATTATTTAATGAGATTAGGAATGAGAAAGAAAAGATTTTTAAAAAAATATCCATTTTGGTAAATAATTTTCAAATCACCAATTTTGGTAAATAAAAACTGGAATAACATAAAAATAATAAGTTGAGAAAATAAAAAGAAATGAAATAATATTTAAAGAATGTATTATAGGAAGGTATATGAAAAAAAGAGACAAAGTTAACAATTTTAATGAGCCTCTATGGATTTTTGTGCACCACTCTTTTCTCTCTTTTATAGTGAGCTCCATAGGTTAATTAACATGGTGTATAATGTTTAGATGGTGTATAAATTTCAATACCCATTACACAAAGTTTGACACTTTTATTTCAACATCATTACTAAAAAGAGAGTGTTCGATGGCCCACTTCGAGACTTGACCTGATCACACGTCAAATAATAAAGAGAGTGGTTTTTTTGTTATATGGAGCGCAACTTTTTATGCTAAGTTTGTTATGGACAAACATGCATGCACAAGTATGCACGACCATGCATTTTCGTTGAACGTGTGTTAACCACACGGGACGTGCTTCCATACATATTTTTTGTCACCGACTTTGAGGGAGGCACGAGCGTGCTTAGCTAGGCACAATTTCCTTTGACATTTTTCATCTTTTTAGCAAGGGAAGCCAAATAATCTGTAATAATCTCAAAGGAACCAAGTACGTCCTATTTCAAATGTAATTGACCTAAAATTAATAAATCATTGAGATTATTATGCATATAAAATATGTATAAATAATGACACGTTAGTGATAAACTCCAATTCGCATTTATCATCGACTTAATGTATCATATCCCAACACATTAAGTTTTTACCCCATTATTACCCATAATACATTTACTATCACATTTCACCATTGTGGTTAATTATCACCATTTGTTTATCACACACCATCGTGATTTGTTTTTCCCAAGCTTATGATCACAATCACAATTATGATTCATTTTATAGTTAATTATGTGAAAGGACTCTATGTTATAGCCAGATTACATGTTTGGTCCCTCACTTTGAGAAACTACAAAGTGGATCAAAACATTTTGAAAAACGTAACAAAAAGGCCTCCACTAGTACAAAACTTCTTTTTTGGGGCGGTTGAGGATTTTTTTTTGGGGCGGTCTCATGCCCAACCGCCTCAAAAGACCATAATTCTATTTAATTCAACTCGAAAATCAAGAACTTCTCTTTTGGGGCGGTTTGAGAAAATGATATTAATTAATTCAATATAAAATAAAAAACTTCTCATTTTTTGGGCGATTTATCCAATTATTCCATTCACGCTTAAAAATATGGGTTGGTGGGGCAAGTATTTCTAATAATGCACCGTCTCAAAAAGCTTCAAAAGAAAAAAAATACGTAATAAAGTTTGAGGTAGTTTTTTGGGTAAGGGTTGTTCCCCTTCATCCTAATATTAATCCTTTTTTGATACGGCAAATTAGTTAATTCCAAATCAATTAAACTTTTTTCTTCTAACAACATTACTTAAATCAATTAGTGTATTTTCAACGGCCTCAAACATTAGTTAACATTTTAAAGTTTGAATCAATTAAACTATTTGAGTTAATCTCATTATTTTAAAATTTGAATCATTATCATTATTTAACATTTTAAATATGAAACATTTAAAGTTTGAATCAATTAAACTATTTGAGTTAATCTCATTATTTTAAAATTTGAATCATTATGATTATTTAACATTTTAAATATGAAACATTTGTTCTTGAAACATGATAAACCGTTACATTCCTGTTAAAATATAAGGGCTATATTGCAATTATAGAAAAGATAAGAAATTTGGTTTAAGAGTCGCTAGCGACACTCTGATAGTCGCTAGGTCGGCTACAGCCGACACTCTGGAGAGTCAGCCCAGCTCAATAGCCGACTCTCAAATTTTCTATAAGTACTTGACCAATTTCTTATCATTGAGACCCTTTTTTGCTAGTTTGTTGTTGTAATCAAGGTATTGCTTAGCGTGTTAGAGAGGTTATTGTAATCATTTCATGTCCAGGAGCTTATTGTAATCATCTCAGTGGATTTCTAATAAGAATTGGGGTTTTATGTTCTAAGTTTTGTGCTCTTCATCTTTGTTTTCTATTGATTCATCAACAAACAACTTGTCTATAGCTGATTTGTTGATCTGATCTTGTCTAGAATCAATCTAGCACGAATATCCAACTGTTCAGGACCCACAATTTGGTATCAGAGCTCAAATTAACTAAGCTAGAACTAGATTCACTATCCCTAGCCACAGAATATGGCACACATGATTCTGCTTTATTGGAATTTAAAAACGACAACTTAATCGATCGATTGCCTATTGCAATCATTGTGGCCCAATCCAACACCACAATCATCCCGTATCTCATTATCTTGCCCTTCTGTTGTAATGACCCTCAATAGGAGGATGAAACAGTTTCCTTTGAAAATCAGTGAAGTTCAAATAGCCAACTCCTATTTTTACATATCCAGGTTGTTGTTGACTATCAAGCATATCTTTTATATTATTGATTAAATTTCACTTGTCAATGAGTATTCGTAATTTGACAGTCTCACGTCGTGAAGTAGTCATTTTTTTAGTTAAATCAGTATATAAAAACTCTTTTCTGTACACAAATTCTTTTAGGGTTTGGAATTCCTGTTGAGCTTGATTTAAACTGATTTTGAAAAGAACCTCACTCTTCTTAATTTGATTAAGGATACCAAGAGCGCCATCCTTTTCATGAATAATAAGATTGTTCAAGGTGCGATAGTGAACAATCATATCAACACAATCAGGAGATCATAAACGAGATTTTACCTTTGATGGAATAAGCTCTGCAACAATCTTCATGCAAATACATCCATGATTTGAGCTTCTGTTGCCTTTAGTTTGAGTTCCATCACATGCACTCTTTGAAGAGTCAACTCAATCCATTGAGTCGGAAGTAGAGCAGTCAGCCTTCCAGTTACTATAATTCTTCTCATCAACACCGGTGTTTATGCAATCTGATAAAATAACAGTAAAAGCAAAAGATTTGGAAGTGGTTTACTTGAATTCCACCGGTAGGGGCAAATAGCAATTCCCTTGGCTCGTATAACTGAAATTGGTAAAATAAAAGTAAAAAATGAAACCACTGAGTTTGGTAAAATAACAGTAGGGGCGAATAGCGATTCCCTTATTACGGTTCGAATGAAGAAAGTGGCAAATTTACGGTTTAAAGTTTTGTTTGATATTATTATATGATATGTAAATTTACTTAATACATGTGGTTTGCTTCAATCATTGTTAAATACAAACTGAGTTACGTTGTCAATATTTTTCCGTCTTGATAAACGTATTAAATAGGGGGAATTGCATATATCTCTCTCTAAACTTGAAAAATGCATATTTCTCTAAAATACAAGTTTTCAATGCATAATGTACAATGTTGTTAAAGCATGATTTGAGGAAATATGCAATTTTATAAATTTAGAGGGGGATATATGCAATTACCCTTATTAAATATGATTATGATTGCTGCAAAAGAAGAAAAACCAGATATATGGAGAAGAGGGGTCATGAAGAAAGATGGATGAAATGATCCATTGAAAGAAGGATTAATATGCTAATTGAGCGGAAAATACGAAGCATTAATCAAGAGGAGAATAGCATACACGGGCCCCAAAGAAACAAAAAGTGAAATTTATGGAAATTATGGTCTGGGAGAGATAGTTTGCGGCACACGAGGGGCTGAAAAGGCGGCACGATTATTTTGGATATTGCGGTACGCGAAGAATGATTGGGTTTGGTTCGCGGTACGCGAAGAACTATAATTTCAGAAAATTAAACCTAAAATCAATTATAAGCCAGGGAGGAGTCTTTATTCGAATTAACTTGCATTCATCCGTCTCAGATCTTCCCCTAGGCAATTTATAGAGTAAAAGTTCAAAGCTTTTTCAGTTTTTGATGCTAGATCGAGTGATACAAACCACTGAAGAATCTACGATGGTTCGATGAACGACTAGTTCACCCGTGGTTGTTTCAAGGTGTAGGACTATCTTTGTAAGGTGACTTTTATATGGTTCTGCTTTGGTTTAGACTTTGTATAATCTTCCGGTTATTCGAATTCTATAGTTACTTTGTTTGATTAAACGATTTGGTTTTTCGATTTAATACGTTCATCAATTTTTTGGTTTTATATCGTGAATCATTGAGTGTTTATGTCTGACGTTCTAATTTGGTAACTAATTATTGGGAATTTAACATGTGTCAAGTATTCGGTCTCACAATCATTGCTCAACACGGTCAATTATCTTGGATTTTGGTTATTTATCAAATTTGGTAGTTTAACGAGTTATGTCTATGTGATTTTCAACTAGTACAAACCAGTAATCACCGAACTTGCAATCTGAACCCGGAAGGAATCCACTTTCTCATTATTGTTTTTAAGTTTTCAAAGTGCGTTGTTTTTATTATATGAATTTAAATAGTTTTCATCATTAAATACTTTCCACCAATTCTCTATGTATACGACACCCTACTTCACTATACTATAGTTTAAGGTAGCAAGGGATTAGAGTTATTATTGTTTTTGATTAACTTTGACAACGCGATCAGTCATACCTTATTCTCACAATTTTAGTCAGTCAGGAAAGTCGGAAAATTGTCAAATTCTTCGTCCTAAGAGATAGTCTCGAGCCATTTTTGTAATCAAATGGGTATTTATATCATAGTAATGGAAAGACCGGTTTATTCATAACAAATTTGGATACGTTCAATATTAACCGACGAGTAGAGCATTTATGAAAAGATTGATCCAAGTTGCAAAAGACTGATAATCCAAAAGAATTTAAGTAATACTGATTGGAGGTGCTAATCAGTGTCGCACTTTCAGGTTGTCTTGAAACCGGGGTGTGACAGTTATGGACCGTCAATTAGACTCTTACACATATTTTAATTTATATAAAATATAAACATAAACTTTAAAGTAACTTCCCTCCAAATGAATATTTCATTCCCCTCCAAAGGAATATTTCGATTGCTTTCAAATTTCTTTTACCTCCCAAATTTCATCCCTCCAAATGAATATTTCCCCCCTTCTCTCTAGAGATATGTGCAGCTCCTTCCCCAAATCGATGTTCCTAAACATCCATCTCACGAAGCATAAACCAGTTGTATGTTATCGTCTTCCATTGCAGGCTCTTCCTTCTGATTTGCATTCTCCTCTCTTATTAACTGATTACTTTTGTAGATATGTAATACAGAACCCTAGTTGTGAATGGCGACAGATTCCTTTATTACCTTCAGCAGCATACTCGTTGCTTTCCTCCTGGTACTTCTATCGTTGATTTCGTTGTTGACTCAACTGATCAAGTTACCACTAAACTCCTCGTTAAGTTGTAGGTAATTTCTTCCAGTTTGTTCAAGTAAAATATATGTTTTCAATCACAAGTTATTGTTCAACTTTTACGAATTATTTATGATAACATTGTTTATTTTCTGTTTTGATCTTTAAAACCTGGAATTGTTATATCTGAATGTACCAACAAATTTACCTACTCGTGGTAGTTTTAGTGTAGTGACACAAAGAACTAGTAAATGAATTTTGCAGTTTGAAATTATATGCTTGCCATCTAAATGTTTAAAATAATAAGTTTTTTTTCTGGAATGTAAAATGTGAAATACACATTTTGTTAAGCTTAAACCAAAGTTGAAGTGGTTGGCTAGATCTTGCATTATGGTGTGATATTTCAGAAATTCTTCTGTCTGCATGCTGGCATCTCAAAATACAACTTTGTGATACAAAAAACACCGAGTGATGATGGCAATTTGTGTGTTTCAGAAAGTAATTCTTCACATGTTAATACTGAATTATGTAGGCATATGAACGAACTTGGGTTTCCTCTTTCCTTCTACACAAACAAAGAGGTAAGTTATATCCTGATTTGCAGTCTTATTGTTTTTTTATTAGTTGTATGATTTTCTTTAGCCCCTAAGTAATTAATTGTTAATTAGTTAAACAACAAAAATGATGAGAATGTGGCTACATGGTGATATAATATATGTTTGATTTTGTCTTTGCGAGTCAATAAACTTTCCCAACCGGGTAAATAATTTATATACTTTGTATGTCACACTAAATATATATTATAAATCTAACCTCTTCTATATATTTATTTTTAGCTTTGGAATTCCAAATGTTATGCTACACAAAACGAGATCGACGGATTACTCGCTCACCTATTGCCGACGTTTTTAAGAAGGTGTTTATAAATTGGATATAATAGTTTTATGTTTAATTATAGATCGTGGACGCCAAGGCAATTTATAGACCACATGTATTTTATATTCCTTTATTTTGATTTGTATTTATATATAACAATTTTTTTTTAGTTTGACTATTCGCCCGAAGCCAATCAAGCTCAACTAGAAATGCCATATAACCTTTGATACAAATATGGATGATTTTATCGACTCTATGGTAATTAATCATTTCATCATCATGCATTGGTTTGAGACGTATGTTGCTTTTTTTTTTCCTTATTTGGTATAATAATATTTTTTAAATATAACTGCATTTGCTAACTTTATCATATTAATTTTCTCTTGATTTAAGGTTCTTGTATGAGGAGTTTAACCATAAGCCCAAACCATGCGCTTTCCCCAAAGAAAGAAATATTCATTTGTGATTATTTAAAGTGCAAAAAGAGTTATCTTTCTTCACAAGTAATTCAAGATGTCTTTAGGGGAACAAATTTGACATGGACAATGGTTGAGGTATGTTTTTTATTTCTTAGTTGTATGATTTTCTTTAGTCCCTAAGTAATTAATTGTTAATTTATTGTAGGTTAAACAACAAAAAAGATGGGAATGTGGCTACATGGTGATATAATATATGTTTGATTTTGTCTTTGTGAGTCAATAAACTTTCCCAACCGGGTAAATAATTTATATACTTTGTATGCCACACTAAATATATATTATAAATCTAACCTTTTTTATATATTTATTTTTAGCTTTGGAATTCCAAATGTTATGCTACACAAAACGAGATCGACGGATTACTTGCTCACCTATTGCAGACGTTTTTAAGAAGGTGTTTATAAATCGGACATAAATGTCTTACGTATTGTTGTTTGGTTGTTTAGTTATTGTTTAGATGTTTAGTTGAATAGTTTTATACATAATTGGATCTGTGGTTTTAGGATTGCTTGATGCAATTTGGAATTTGGTTTATGCAATTTTGTATATATTTTGGAATTTGGTTTATGGAATTGGCCTCCAATTGGTTTCTTCAATTTATATATTTATTTTTTTTATTAAATAAATATTGCCTTTGGTTTCTGCAATTTGTATTTTGCACCTGGAATGAAAACGTGACCTGCACAATATGGAAAAATTGCAATTAGGAATTGGATTTCTGAAAATTGGATTTTTAGGAATTTGATTTTTGCAAATGGATTCTGCAATTAGGAATTGGATTTCTGCATTTGGATTTTTTATTTATTTTAATTAAAAATGAACCGCCCTTAAAGATCTTCCCAATTTCTGCATTTGGATTTTTCATTTTTCATTTTTTTTTATTAAAATGAACCGCCCTTAAAGATCAAGCCTAAATGGACCGCCCCTAAAGGATACTAACCGCCCTTAAAAAGTAAAAATGGAGTTTTTGATGCGGTGTAATTTGAGGCGGTTAAAAACCGCCTCTAAACTCAAAATCACCGCCCCAAAAGAGATGTTTTTGTACTAGTGCTCCCACATTGGATGGTCGTTAACTTTTTATGTTAATCGAGTGTGAAATGACTAAAATACCGTTTATTATTAAATATAAAACAATCAAACAAACCTATGGTAGACGCACTTGAAACACCAACCAACCCTCCACGCCCCATCATCTTCCTCCTTACCCCCATTCCATGACCTCCTGCAACATTTTTCTAGCAAGACCTATAACTTCCGACGATGTGTGGTTGGTGAATCAAATAAGTAACCACCTTATGGAGGTGCTCCTTCAGTACATAAGTTTGGTCCGAGCAAACATAAGTGGTGGTGGCATGACTTGATTCCATTGAGATTGTGGCTGCCAAATGGGTTGGATAAACATTTACAAACAACAAACCACCCATTTGTTAGGATATCCCACTACTTGCCCTAAATACTAACAAATACATGGATCTAGATATAGCCAAAAACCCGTAAATAAACATGGCGTTCCCAGGAGGCAACCAGATGATAAATAATTGAGTTTATACATACGACAGAAAAATGAATTACAAATCTTCTTCGAGTTTGTTTCACATACCCGATGATAGTCATTTCTTCTATATCAGGTATGCCTCCTCATCTTAGGATATTATGTTTTATTTTTTGTCTAATATGTATATATATATACATGATACAAATTTTAAGTCTAGGAATCCCAAGTGTTTCTTCCTGTTTTGGGCGCTTAATGATGCTTTTGGTAGATTCAATGGTTGTGGGCACTTTTCCTTCGACACAATTGTTTGTCTAATCACTCGCATACCTTCTCAAACTTCTTCCTGCATTTAACCATTCCAACAGTTGTTCACCCGCCTGCTCGATTACTTCTTTCTTCAAGTGTTTGGTTGTCAATGCTTTCCTTATCTTTAACCATACAATCGTCACAAAATGGACATCCGATAGGGATGGCAGAAACACCCGAACCCGATGGGAAAACCCGACACCCGAAGCATTCGGGTCGGGTAACGGGCCGGGTATTCGGGTCACGGGGCGGGTATGGGATTGATTTTTTTTAAAATATCGGGTTCGGGTACGGGTATGGTATTAAGTGAAACCCGACCCGATTACCCGGTATTTGTATACCCGATTACCCGATGGGATACCCGCAATATTTTTATTTATATATCTTATTTTTTTCTTTTTATTTAAGATACATAATTAATTAATTAGTTTGGTTTTTCAAAAGCTTTCTAATTAATATGCTTCTTTTTCCCAGATAAAAAGTAATTGTTTTTTACTTTCGGTGTTTCTTTTCTCCTTCCCTAAAATCCCAAATCTAAAGTCTAATATTGTAATAATAAAATCGTTGCCACTTCCCAGCCCTAATTCCCTCTCTGAAACCCAACCTCAAGACTCAGTCATATCTTGGGTATTTGGGTGCAAGAACAAGAACCCGACCTCAAAGAGCAAGCCCTAATTCTCTCCCTGGAATCGTTGCCACTCATTGGATCTGCAAGAAATAGATATCGTATTGACTCAATTTTTGTAAAAATAGTATTGTATTGACTCAATTTTTTATTCAGCCGATACCCGCGGGTATGCCCGTGCCCGTGTGTATGCCCGATATCCGATATTATTGGGTATACCCAATACCCGCGGGTTTACCCGGAACCCGATGGGTATTTACCCGACACAAACCCGACGGGTAACGGGCCGGGTATGGGGTAAGAATTTATAATCGGGTATGGGTTCGGGATTACCAATACCCGGCCCGAACCCGACCCATTGCCATCCCTAACATCCGATCTACACCTTGTATTTTTCTGGGCTGCAGTCCCGCTCATCATGGCTATTGATACCTAGATCCCTTCGTAGATCGGATCAATAAAGCCTGTCATGTCTGCTTCAACGAGGAAAACTTCCCATCTACACCTTGTATTTGCCACTTATACACTTCTTTTTCTGAATTTCCTCTGCCAACTGTTAACCATCCTGAACCATCTTTTCTGACGATTTTTGAACAAACCCCTCCACCATCTCCTCACAATTCCAAACCCCCCCCCTCTAAAAACTCTAGCTCCTCATAATCTCCTCCTCTTACTACTTCTCCTCCACCTCCACATCCAACTCCTCGTACTTCCGATGTTTGTCAAAATCCCAAACCACGAGTACCTTACAATCTCTGCTAATCATGCTTTGGATATGCCAAAACTCTTCTTGAGCCCACTTCCTAGACTATTGCAAACCAACATTCGGAGTGGCGGCAAGCCATGGCCGAGGAACTTTCAACTCTTGTTAAAAATGACTTTTGGTCCTTGGTACCCCTACTACTAATGCTAATGTCATTGATTGCAAGTGGGCGTATAGGATAAAAACGGACCAAGTGGGCTCGCCTTGTGGGAAAGGGGTTTCGCCACAGGGCTTTGTTGATGCCCAATATCCGGATCACGTGTGCCTTCATCATAAATCATTATATAGCCTTAAGCAGGCACCACGGGCATGGTTTCATCGTCTGCCACAAATCCTTCAAAAACTAGACCTTCAAGGAACCAAAAATGATCCTTCTCTCTTTACATACAAGTCTACGAACACAATCATATACATTCTGGCCTGTTGATGACATCATCCTCACTCTTAACAATACCAAAGTTATCAATACACTAATTAAACAACTCAGTTATGCCTTTGCACTCAAAGATCTAGATGATCTTGACTACTTTTCGGGGGTTGAAATGGTCCGATAAGGTCGTGATCTTGACATCATCCTCACTCTTAACAATACCAAAGTTATCAATACACTAATTAAACAACTCAGTTATGCCTTTGCACTCAAAGATCTAGATGATCTTGACTACTTTTCGGGGGTTGAAATGGTCCGATAAGGTCGTGATATCCTTCCATATCAAAGAAAATATATCTATGAGATCCTTCAATGTGCTGGCTTTTCATAATCCTAGACAGTCTCTACTCCAGTGAGCACGTCGCTAAGTCGTATCTCTAGGAAACAGTCCCCTATTTTATGAGCCAGTCCGGTATCACCAATTTGTTGGTACTATCTGATAAGTCACTCTCTCAATGTTGGACATTGCCTTTGCTGTCAAAAAAGTGTGTCAGTTCATGCACACAGTTTCTGACAATCACCGGTCTACGGTCAAACGCATTCTCCTGTATTTAAAAGGCATCATCAATCATGGTTTATTAATCTGTGGCAAGTCTGGTTGCACTCTCCAGGCCTTTACTTGTGAGGGTCTTCCACTAATCAAGCCTTTGCTGCCTAGCATCCGGATGACTGTAGGTCCACGAGGGGATTTGCTATCTACTTGGTCTCTAAGCTTATATACTGGATCACACGAAAACATAAAACAGTTACTGAGTCAGAATACAAAGCTATAACGGATACACTTTCATAATTAACTTAGCTATAATCTCTTCTTCAAGAACTTGGGATCGACACAAACTCTACTCTCACTCTCTGGTGTGATAATCTCGGTGCAACCTACCTTACAGCCAACCCAGTCTTTTATGCGTGAACGAAGCATGTCTAAATCGACTTTCACTTTGTTCGTGAAAAAGTGGCTCAAGGAAAACTTAGTGTTTAGTTTATATCGACAGACGATAAGATTGCAGACATCTTTACAAAACCGCTCTCGACCCGAAGATTAATGTTCATACGCTCCAAGCTACAGGTCGTTTCCCGCCCCTATCTTGCGGGGAATATTAGATCACGTGGTAATTAGTAATGATAGAAGGTAATATTATGTAAATATTGTTGTCACATATAACCTTCATTGTATCCCTGATCATTTACAAATTTATCAATATAATCATATTTACACACTTAAAATATTTAATTTGTAAACCCGGTATTTAACTTGTAGACCCAACTCAGCCTGAAGGTGACAAGGCCTCCACTAATAATTTGTTCTTGTTTACATTTTTCTTTGATGGCTTTCAGTCGTCGATGGCTTTCACGTGGATGGGCCTTGATGGCTTTCACGTGGATGGGCCCAAGCTACACAGAGAAAACAAATATAGTAGGAAGAATCTGATTTAAAATAATTAATCTTATTAATTTATTTCTTTTCCATAAAAATCATGATTTAAAAATCTGCTTATATCGTTTTATGTATGATTGTACATGACTAATAATTAGACTTGTACGTTTAATTAGTTGCTTGTTAGAAATTAGGTTACTTACTATTTATTTGTTTTAAGTTTATTCTTACACGACCATCTAGTAAGCTTACTTATTTTACCTCTAAAATTGTTCTTAACCTTACAATCTTATGTGATCTGAATTCTTATGCCGGAGCACACTTCCGATGGGTTGCCATAGACTTGTCATTGCGGCTTTGATGGCTTGTCACCATCTGTAGCTGTGTGATTAGACCTTGGCATCTCTATTTATTTGTATATCTATATGCTCGTAGAATCATTTAGTTGTATTTGTTTAGAGGCGTATGTATGGGTTCTAGGGTATATCTGGATATGGTGGATGGTGAGTGTATGCCAACACCCCATCACACATGTGGTGAACATCCCATCACACACATCTGGTACTTAATTGTAGCCTCCATAAGACTATAACTCTGTTAATATGGATGTGCTAATCTTGAAATTTGATAAACTGAATTTACTTAACTTACAATCTGTATAATGAGTTGATATTAAAATATGTTAACATGAGATATATGGTGTGATCCGTTAACCTTAAATATGAAATTAATATATGGCTAATATGGCATGTTAAAATGGAAGCTGAATACGGTAATATGTGATATCTGATAATCTGTTGTGTTATAGTAACTTATTACCGTAGTAGTTGTATTCATTACTTTATTTGTGTCAACTTCCTTTTATCTGTTCACTGAGCATGTTCAGCCGCATTTTTCTCCACGTTAGGTATGCGGTGAAATTAAGGGAACATGTGGTACGTTTGGTTTGGTTTGGTTTGGTTTGGTAAGAGTTAGAAGACAAGCTAGGAAGTGAAGACATAAGGATTTGATAAGAATTGGTGGCCTTATATTCCAAGACATTTAATATTTAATTTGAACCGGTGTAAGGATATTGACTCACATCTCCCAAACCCTCTTAGTATCAAAATATTCACACTCATTTTTTGGCCTAATCTCCATCCCTTGAATAATTATCCCTGTCTTCCAATTCCCTCCTTTCACCTCGGTTACACTCATCTCAACTTCAACCTCATCCCCTCCCTTGTTAAAGTACTCCCCAATCTCAACCTCGAACCACCTATCGTCCCTACGTTTCGGACAATTGTCCTCCGAAGGGGAAGGTACTTCATTGGAATTTGCAAATGCTCCTCTGCCAAAGCTCCCAATCCGTCTCGTAGGTCCTAATCTTCGTCTTTTCTGTGCTTGAGGGTCCAAATATACCATTCTAGTATGTGAGTTATCCACACCGACGTAGACCTCCACGGGTTGGTACTCAAAACCGTAAGCTTTCGTGGTTGTCATGAACACAAGATAAACAACATAAGTTGTATTGGGAGATAAGATGGAAGTATTGACATTGCCACTAACTTCAAGAGAACTCACACTAATAAGTTGAGCCACTTCTGTGAATCTACAATTCAAAATATGAAATAAATAAATATGTTTCTTTTTATATATTTAAAACTTTTAACACACGCGATACACTTTATATAGAATTGTTTATGTTAGAATCCTATTCATTTTATAAAAAAATATATACTATTTAGCCAATTTAATTATAACATGCATTTGTGTTTGATTTCTAGTCAAACACTAATAAGTTGAACCACTTCTTTGAATCTACAATTCAAAATATGAAATAAATAAATATGTTTCTTTTTATATATTTAAAACTTTTAAGACACGCGATACACTTTATACATAATTGTTTGCGTTAGAATCCTATTAATTTTATAAAAAAATTATACTATTTAGCCAATTTAATTATAATATGAATTTTGGTTTGATTTCTAGTCAAACTCTTAACAAAAGCTCAACTTTTTTAGCTTATATCAAAAGTTTTGGTTTAGCGGTTAAACAAACCGAATGATTACCGATAACCGATTAACTGAAACCGAACCGAACCGAGCACACCCCTATTTAAAAGAGCAAAAGATACCTAGATTCTGCCATGGAGATCCATCTCCAACAATTAGGGGAATCCACCAAAGCAATTGACAGTTGTTTAGCTGCCAACATGTAACATTTTTTCCCACTCCATTTATCCAACCAGAAACTCTGTGGTTAATTCAGATTAGAGATTTTAAGATCAACACAACTTCAAACTTCATTATGTTCATGGGATCAAATATATACCTTGTTTCCGTCTTCAATGATGATCGGGTGATCACAAAGACGTAGATACACTTTCTTCATCGAATCTAGACCGCGGTCTACCTCCTCAGCCAGACATTCCGGCGGCAGAAAACTCTCCCACACCATATTCCACTCGGCCGCGGACCGGAAAGAAGAATTGACTGAGGACAACCTGGAAGCATCTCGTGGACTAGTGAGAGCCAATGCCTCTGAAACAAATCCTTCAGGGAGCGAACTGAAGAAATCTTTCATCCCTTCTTCCAAACACTGTGTTTTCATGTTCTATTATTCAAACTTTTCATTGTTGTATATTTATACGTGGTGAAGTGTTTGTCAAGATATGAGTGGTCCATATTGTTGAATATTTATACTTGGTGAAGTATTTGTCAAGATATGAGTGCTCCGTAGATGATTAAAACTTAAAAGCATATTGATTTAGTTTGGAAATAAATTATTAATTTATTTGCTTTTTAAAAAACTAATAAGTTAAAAAAAGTGTTAGAAAGACATAAAAGTCATTTTTGTTTTGGTTTTTTGAAAGTTAGAGCATTCACAGCAACTTCTGTATATATTTATAAGTGAGTTTTGTATATTTTATAGAGTGGTTTAAAGTGGTTGTGAGCGAATTAGAGATAAAAATTATACATTTTTTATATATTTGTGAAAACATTGTTCACCTGTATAAATTTTTTAATATTTTTTTAAAGTGGTTGTGAGTGAAGGAGAGAAAAAATGTAATGATAAAGGTATAAAAAAATATTATTTAATTCAAAATGAGAAAGAAAAGATAATGATTTTTAGTGCATATATAAATATGAGAATAAAGAAGCTGATGGGAATGCTTTTAAAAAGTTGTTTTTAAAAAACCATAAATCTTGGCTTTTTAATTAATTTTTGGCTTTTTGAACAAAAAATTACCAATTTACCCTCACCCTTTACCCTACAATTACAACCGCTCCACCACTACCACTAACCACCCGGCACCGCCAACCACCACCACTGTCGCCACCCATCACCGCCGCCAACCACCCACCACCACCGCCACCCAACGCCAACCACCATCACCGCCCGCTGCCCGCTACCACCACCACACTCACTACCACAACAACTACCCACCGCCACCCACAACCATCACCCACCACTGCCACCCACAACCACTACCGCCACCCACCACCATTGTCTCCAACCACCACCGCCACCACCATCCTCCTCCACCACCACCGCCACCTAACGCCAACCACCAACACCGCCACCTACCCACCACTAAGTATATAATATTTTGTAGTTTTTTTTAATTATAGTTTTTGTTCCAAAACATTGTTAAATATATAGTATTATATGTAAAGTAGTAAATGATTTTAAATATATAAGAATATACTTTTTGGTCATTTTACATGAATAAGTTAAGATAAACACTTTTTAAAAAACATTTTGACTTATTGATTTTTTTCACCACAAAAGCTAATCCAAACACTTATTTAAAAAATTCTTTTGAAAAAGTTATAAGCTAATAAACATTTTTAACAAAAAGCACTTTGTGAGTTAAATAAGCAATCCCAAACCACGTGTAAATGTTAAAGTTAAAAAGAATAATAGTAAATATTTGATCGAATTTGATACATTTACAAATATTGATCAAATATTTATAACAATAATAATAGGATTGTGGTATAACGGAAAATCCTTAAAATGTCGTTATTACTTTTCTTAACCTCAATCTTTTACTTTGACTAATTCTTTAAAAAAATGTAGCCTCATATATCGTCGTAACCGATGGTATAACATGGTCGGTGACGGTGTTTATAACCAATTACATCATGTCACGCGTCCCAAATGAGTCGGATTCACCCGTATACTTGAAAAAATCCGACGGAGTTTGATAAATCTAACGGTGTGAGAAAAAAATCCAACGATTTTTGGTGTTTGAAAAAATATGATAGTATTTGAAAAAATTCAACGGTGCTTGAAAAAAAGTTTGTCTCAACTATTTTATACAAAATAAAATAAAATAAAATCATGTTTAAAAAAATTTATTGATTTTATATAAATACATTGAGATATTAATGCAACAACTTTGTAAAAAAATACCGGCGAGTCCGACGGTATCATAAAATATACGGTCGAATCTTCCGGGTGTCTACATATAAGTGGTCATAAACACAGTCGGTTGACCATGGTATACCGCCGAACCTGGGTAGATTTAAAATAGGAAACTACATATTGAAAAACAATTTAATAACTTAGAATATGGGGACAAACGATCTCATCTCAGTTTTCGGATAGCCAATCATACCAATTACTTTGTTATAGCTTCCAAGTTTTATTAGAATGAGGTCTAGTTAGAAAGTGTGATTATCTGGATATAGTGTACAACCTTGAATTATTCTCCTAGCTCCTAATAATTTGACATTAACTAGTTCAATGGTGTAATGTTCACTCAATATCAAGTAGTGACTCGAATTCGGTCAGGGGTGACCATGTGAGGTACTAAACAGGATAAGTCGTGAAAACGATTCGTGTACCCCTGGTGGTCTGCTCCCACTATTGCCTGTTCCCAAAACTCAATCTCTAACCTTTTCATCTCATTCTTGGGACAGTATTCTTTGATGAGTAGTGCTTTAAATTCTACCCATGACATTTGATTTGCAACTTCACTACCCAGGTTCTTCACCTTTGAGTTCCGTCAGGTTAATGCCTTTCCTTTGAACGAGCAGGCAGCGTACTTCACCATTTGGCTCTCTAGACATTCACTTATGTTGATTACCGTTTCCATTTTCTCAATCCATTTGAGAATTCGTGTGGCTCCTTCTGTTTAATAGTAATCCTTGGGTTTACCAGCAGTGATAGACTTATACGAACAACATTTCCTGTTTCTTTCCTCCGTAGTGTCTCCACTAGTCTAGCATGTACCGTTTCCAATGCCTTCATTTATTTCACCGGTACCATTATCGCTGCTACCATTTGTTCTGTTTCCACCGTTGGTACCGGAACCTCCATTTAAATTGATTTGGGCAATGAGGTTTGGTAGTGTCGTAAGTTGTTCGATGACAAAAATTGGTATACCGTCGTCACATACATACCCATACAAACATGGGTAAATATCATATATACCTAACCAAAATTAAAAATAACATATATACCCAATTTAAATATTTGATTAGTTTATGATCATTCTACCCTTATTCATTATATGATTTTTTATAACCTAACTTTTTTGTTTTATCCAATAAGCAAAAGATCACTTGTTCCCCCATTTTTATGACGACTATCATGATTCTCCAAGCCCATTCAAAAGACACCGATTAAAAATGAATGATTGTGAGAAATTTACAAAACGCTAATGCTATAAAAGAAAATTGGTAAACTTATTAAAAAAATGAACACAAATTCAAAATAGTGTTTTGAGAAAACTATTTTTTATGGTTAAATATAAAATTCTAAAGTAAAAATATGTAAATATGAATTTTTAATGTTAAAAATTGGTAAATATCAATTATTAAATTTAGAGAAATAAGGGTAAAATGATCATATTTTAAATGGGTTTAATGAAATGGTATATATGATATTATTACATGTTTGTAAGGGTATATATGATATTTTTAGTTTTTATTGGGTACACATACTATTTTTCAAGTTTGTAGGAGTATATATAAAATTGCCCCAAGAATATGCACATCATGAATAATATATATATATATCATATCTTTAGATTATAAGAGAAAAAAATAAAATTTAAATTAAAAGGGTTTTAGAGCCTCCACATCAAGATTGATATACATATATATACTACAAGGTTAGAATCCCGTGTATTATACGGATATAAAAAATATAATGTTATATACTTAGTGATAAATAAATATCTTTAGGTAGAATTACATATATCCCCTTATTTTCAACCTTAATTGTATATATACCCAACCCAAAAATTAAATTACAAATATCCCCCATTGTTATAAAATTAGTCTTTTAACCTTACAAAAAATACGACTATTCTTATTCCATCGATCCCAACCCTAAACTTATGATTCTCGATTCCGATTGATTCCAACATCCAACGTCGCTTCTGATCGATTTCATCATCTAGTTAGGTATATATGTAATTAATGAAGGAGATATACGTAAATAAAATTTTGAGTTGTGTATATATGTAATTAATGAATTTTTGGGGGATATATGTAACCCCTAGGGCTGTAAACGAACTGAACCAAACGAAGCCTTGTTCGTGTTCGTTCGTTAAGCATTGAACTTGTTCACGAATGGTTCATGAACACTAACCGAACGAAATTTCATGTTTGTGTTCGTTCATTAAGGAAATGGGTTTGTTCACGAACATTACCGAACGAAGCATTGCTTAGAACTTTTGATGTCAACCCTAATGCTTACATGATTTAGGATTGAGGGAAGCTTACATTAATAGAATTGAGAACTTAGAACCCCTAATCGAGTAGTAGTGGATAGGGAAATGACGCATAAATGAGAATATGGTTTCTTATTTTACTTAGTTAATTGTTAGGGTAATAAAAAAATTTAGAAATTAAAGAATATAAAATGTTTAGATAAAATAAAACAGAAATATACAAAAATTTTAATGAACATCTTAAACAAACGAAAATGAACAAACATAAACGAACGTAAATGAACGAACGTTCACGATCAGCTTACCGAATGTTCACGAACAGATTACCGAACGTTCACGAACAGATTACCGAACATTCACGAACACAATTGAACGAACGGGACATTTGTTCATGTTCGTTCATTTAGTTAATCGAACGAAATTTCTTATTCATGTTCGTTCATTTATTATACGAACGAACGTAAACGAACTTTCCGCCGAACGGTTCATGAACTGTTCGTTGAACGTTCAGTTTGTTTACGACCCTAATTGCCCCATCTATTTAAATCTTATAATTATTCTTAAAATTATAAGAAAA
This sequence comes from Smallanthus sonchifolius, assembly GCA_023525975.1. Taxonomy (NCBI): domain Eukaryota; kingdom Viridiplantae; phylum Streptophyta; class Magnoliopsida; order Asterales; family Asteraceae; genus Smallanthus; species Smallanthus sonchifolius. The sequence goes on from CM042029.1 coordinate 93,443,936, forward strand.
TGAACACTAAAATCTTAAGTATACCAATTCTTTAGAGCACAGTGAGATCTTTATTCTCATTCTTTGTAATTTAACTAAAAAACACATTTGCCTTATCAATTTAAATGTTTGAAAAAAAACTCATCAGATTCCTTATATTTATCTTTATTCAATTAAATAATACCTTTCGATAAAAAAAATAACAAAGAAGCAATAAAGATGGTTCTTGCCTCCCTTTCTCCTCCCCCCTTTAAGATCGTCCATTTGTGGGGTAATCCCTTGCTCGTTCAAGTGTTTACTCGTCGTTTAGGGCGGTGAGTGAGATTTCTGGTCATTGTAGTCACCTCCGGGCTTCTTCGTACCAAGATACTACTAGGACCCTTGTGCCCTGGCCCTTGATAAGATAAAGTTGGCCGCCCTATGACCACAACTCAAAATGAGCCTTACGACGACACGCAGACATTCCCCATGCTACGGTTCCCTCCGGTCCGTTCCCGGGTTGGGTTAGGGGAACATCCGAGCGATTTCCTTCGCGGATCCAAACGCGCTCACAAGGCGCACAATAAGAATAAGACCAATAGAGACTAGTTTCTTTTTAGAATAAAATACAAACTAGAATCCGCAGAAGAATAAAACAGCCCTACGACTGTTGGATATTAGATGTCCGATCATTGATAATATCAACGTTACTATAGAGTTACGATCCGAAGAGGTACACTTTGGACAAAGAACAAATTGAATCGTTTAATTGTTAAACGTTATTACACGAAACAAGAATTAAGAATTCGGTGGATTAAATATCTAAAGAGATATTTATAGATTACATTGTATTTAATTAATGAGAATAATTAAATCAAGAGAGTCGGAATGTGGTGTTATATATATATATATATATATATATATATATATATTTTGACAAGTTTTTATATTTAATAGTTAAATATAGAACCAGTTTGGTTAGCACAAGATAGTTTATTAATTAGGGTAATTATAAACTATAAGGACTGAAACTGATTAATTGTTATTCAGTTAATAATTTAAGGTTAAGTATTCAGGGTTTTAAGTGTAATTAGATTTACTATAAATATATCATTATACTTAACCCTAAAATAAGTTCTAGCCTCCACAACGTTTGCGCAAAAGAGAAGGAGCACCCCCTCCTTTTGAGTCGTCCACCACCGTCGTACGCCACCACCGGCCGGCCTCCCGCCGCTGCCCCACCAAGCCGGCCCTAGCCGTCACCGTCGTTCTCCTCTGCGAGCCGAATTGGAGGTAAGCCGTGAACCGGTTTTTGCGACTGGAAGTGTGTTCATGTGACGTGTTCGTGTGACGAGCTCGTGGTGGTTATCTAGTGTGACGTTCTTTGTACCCGAGTGTTTCAATCCGGTTGTTTCGTCAAAGGTATAAAACCCTAAACACCCTATGGATGTGTTTTTTTTATTGTCTAAACGCTGTGTAATCGAATCACTGTATGAAATCCAGTTATGATCTGTTAAGGGCACTATTAAATCGCTTCCGCTATAAATATCTAATTTATTTATTTAAAGGTTTAAATAATAAATGTATTAAAAGTTAAAACTACTACCATGATTCCCAACAACGACCTCAACCGTCGTTCCAGTATCTAACCGGAATATCTCCGGCACGATTCCAACGATTATGAGATGTTTAACCAGCTTAAGTTAGTTGAACATCGTAACAACCGGCTGCTGACTAGTCCTCATTTTCTGTAACAACCGGCTGCTGACTAGTCCTCATTTTCTTCAAACGCTTGATAAATCAAAGGCAATCAGAACATTATGAAATTTGCTTTTTGACTTATTGGCTTTTTGACTCTAGATATAGTGAACGATGTAACAACCAAACAGTCTATAAACATCACCGATAGAAATTATTTACAATAAACAGGCTTTTAAAACCATCATATCTTAACCGCAAGGCGAGAACCATCACACATTGACAAAAAGATCAAAACGAGTTTAAGGCGCCTTTGGCCTAATCTCGATCCCTTGAATGATTAGACCGCCCTTCCAGTTCCCTCCTTTCACCTCTAACACGCTCATTTCAACCTCCCCTTCTTGACCCTTTTCAGTATAGAACTCACCCAACTCGATCTCAAGCCACCCGTCTTCCCTGTGTTTCAAGCCATCTTGAGGTGGGCCCGTATTAAACCGACTTCCCATGCGTCTCAAATGGCCAAACATCCCCATTCTTCTTCTTCCTGGTAGTGTTTGATCGTACTCGTGCCTTTGCCTATCAGGGTCAAGGAAAACTGTTTTGATTTGACTCTCGGTTTGACTCTCAATACCATTTAACCCGACTGAAACTTCTGCAGGGTGGCATTCAAACCCGTAAGTGTGTGGTGTCGTTTTGTACACGAGGTAAGCTGCATATTTCGTGTCGGTTGACAGCAAGGAAGTATTTATTCTACCACGAACTTCAAGCCAGCATACGCTAATAAGTTCAGCCACCTCGGCAAACCTGTTGTCGGGGTCAAATCCGTAATTTTAGAATCATTTTTGTGTTGACCGACGATGAAAAGTCAAATCTGAAAAAGGAGGGGAAATGTAACCTTGATTCAGGGACGGAAATCCATCTCCAGTACCTAGGGGTGTCGCCCCATATGATCGAGAGGTCTCGTGCAGCCAACATGAAGCATTTTTTCCCACTAAATTTATGTAACCAGAAGCTCTGTCACAACAACAGACTCAGATGCATACAATAATATAATGTAAAACAATAAACAGAACATCACCTTATAAGTCATACGTTGATTATTCTGGTATAACCAGTTCATCGTGCTCGACCAAAATGGATTATAATTATGATTTTCTAATTATTTATGGTCAAAATAATCAGATTTTAATAATGTAAGAAGTTGTTGCAAGGGAAGCTGATTTGAAATTAGTGTAAAATTACCTAATTATCCCTAAGTTTAGGCTACTGCGCTTATCATACAGGGCAAACTACCTGAAAATGTATATACCACTTTACACCAACTGATTAGATATGATAAAATAAAATACCTTTTAATGTACCAAACTTTTCAATTCTTGCTATTCTACGTATCAAAATGGCAGCCATCTAAGTGACCGCGTCATTATAGACTAGGGACACATTATCAATTTACAAGTCCTACAATATCAAGAATTGTAGTTTGGTACAGTAAACGGTATGTTTTAAAGTATAATGATACATGAGGGCGGGCCTTAGAGCAACTGGTAAGGTCGCTGCTTTATGACCCTGAGATCATGGGTTCGAGCCGTGGAAGCAACCACCTTCATAAATTGTAAGGTAAGGTGGCGTACAACAGATCGCGAAGCGATCGGACCCCTTCCCCTACCCTGCGCAAATGTGGGTTCTAAGTCAAGCACCGGGTACACCCTTTTTAAAGTCTGATACATACAATAGCAATTGGTGTAATGTTTGATACATTTTAATGTAGTTTACCGTATTTGATTATAATTATCTGCAACCACCACATTGAAAACAAACATCCTAATAACCCATAGCTTGCTTACCTAACTAACACTAAGTCATGATAACTAATTTCCAAATTTAATCTCCTATGTCAATTTCCATTTCAAGTACGAATGATGACATGGATCAAAACAATATCCTCCAATGTAAAATGACGCAGTAATGTCACACATGGTATACTGGTATGCAAAATAAATTAGAACATGTGATATGCTTCTATAGATTATAGACCAGCAACACATTAGCAATTTACAGGTTATAAAAGGTGAAATACATACAATATCCTATGGTTTAGAGATAAACAAAAGAATTAGGAAGGGAAACCAGAAGACAATTGGAGATTTAGAGAGACTAATTAATCATTTCATTCATGTTCAACACTAACGAAATCCTAGAGACTGTTATATATACCATTATTACTAAACCCACTAACTCTTACCACTAACACACTTTAAAACATAATTAAAAGACTTGTATTATCTTACTAACTACCCGCCCACGTAATGCATGCACATATCAGTTTGGTGAAAACACAAATGTGTTCTTTAAGAACATGGTTCTCCCATAAGAGCTTGCATATCCTCCTATTCTAACCACATAAAGAATAGAGTAAACTGCAGTTTTCGTCCCTGAGGTTTGTTGGTATTAACAGGTTCAGTCCTTGTTGTTACATTTCTTAACAGTTTTCGTCCCTCGCACTAACGCTCGTCCAATATTCCGTTACTTCCACCTCACGTGCCCCTCACGTGAGGGGTATTTTCGTCTTTTCCCTCATGTGTCCCTACCAATTTCATCCTTTTCTTTTGTTCTTTCGTCCCTAAGGTTTGGATGGTTGTTTCTCTACAATCCCACGCCTTTCTCCATCTATGGTGGATAAAGCTTTCTCACACTAGTTGATTTCATTCATGGTGGATACTGTCACTATTCCTATTACTCTCCAATCCCTTGCCCTTCTCCATCTATTCCTCCGCCGCTAATGCCGTCGAAGCCACCATCACTAACCTAGGTGACTTCTTCATCCACAGCAGCAATGACGGCGACGGAAATGCCGGAGTAAATCAACGTCTATTAATTTATCAAAACAATCATGGAGTTTTCTACAGATCTGTTAAAAACAAATCTATATTGTTTCATGATGCACTTGCAATAAATCAACAGACAGTGATCTTAAGATCTAACTAATTGATTATTGAAGTCGACAAATTGACAATATCAACAGTCGTAACGGCCGGAGACATCAGATGCAAGGCGAGATGCGATGGCGGAATGGTACATTAGGTCATGGAAGTTAGCCGTTTCAATAGTCTTCATCCGCATTTGTTTCGCTTTTTCCCCCATGAAGCATCCTGGAGCAAACCATGATCTACCTTTATCTAGATCCGAGTTTCCGGCTACCGACTCATCAACCAGATTGTGAATGTAGTCTGGATCGGATGAGACGCCGAAGAGTGGGGTCCACCATTTGGCAAAGGAGGATGCCGACAGTGGCTTTATCCGGTTATTAGATGACGCCTTATCGACGACGGTGATGGACTGAAAGCAAGTGGAGAATGACGAAGATGATGGCTAATTTTAAACAAATCCAAACTAATATGTTGAGGATTAGTTTCAGTTGGTTTCAATTTTAGTTACAGAGTGAAGATTGAGAGTGTTTGGTATAAAGGTTAAATAAGAAGATTGGGAGTGTTTGGATATAAGCTAACTACTAAAGGTTAAATAGATGTGAAATGACGAAAAACCCCTCACGCGAGGGGGAAGAAACTGCAGATTGGACGGCCGTTAGCGCGAGGCACGAAAACTGTTAAGAAATGTAACATCAAGGACCCATACTGTTAAGGAGGGACTGAATCTGTTAATACCAACAAACCTCAGGGACATAAACTGCAGTTTACTCTAAAGAATACCATTTGAGTTTATATGAAAAATGCAATAAAAATGTTATGTAGAAACCATAATCGATTAAAACTTGCTTACAATCACGAAATAAAGTTGGCATTTGCTCATATAATCTCAGTCAGAAAACTAGTATAGAGAGTAGATCAAATGAACAAAGTCTGTTCCAAATGAGTTTATATGAAATGCAATAAAAATGTTATGTAGAAACCATAATTACAATCACGAAATTAAGTTCAAAATATTATTCATTATTCTTTTTACCATAATACCAACTATTTAATTATAAAAATTATTAATCCATTCCTTGGATAAAAGGACTAAAAATCTAGCATCATCCTGTTTATGCTTGTTTTATACTTTTATATCCAAACAACTTGCCGTTTATGCTTGTTTTATACTTTCATATCCAAACAACTTGCTTAGTCGATGAGCCAACTGGTTGTATTAAAACATGACAGATGATAGCATTTGAAACATAAAGAATCAATTACGTCAGACATAAAAATAATCAACAGCCGGTGCAAAAAATTATTAAAAAAATCAACCTTATTGCCACCGTCGATAGTGACGGGATAATCACAGAGACGTAGATACACCTCCTTCTTCGAAACGGGCCTCGATGAACCACCACCACCACCGCCGTCCGACGCCGCAAGAATCTTCTGATAATCCGACGGGATGAACTTCTCCCACACGGCGTCCCATTCCGCCGCCGATCGGAAAACAGAACACACCAACGACAGCGTACAGACATCCCTAGGGCTCGTACGAGCCATCGCGTTTGCTATGAAACCTTCCGGCAACGATTCGAAGAAATTAGCATCAGTTTCACGATTATGACCGACTTTGTCCATTTTGAATGATCTTAATTTTGGAAATCGTTTGGATATATAGACGGATGGTAAGTAACGATGTGAGGTAGCTTAGGGGTGAAGGATTGGGTGTGTAAAGTAAACGAAAAGGGGTTTTTTTTATGATGTGACGTGTTTGAACCGGCAGGTGAAATGTGAGGACAAGGAAAGACGGCTGGGATACGACGTGGATGGTTTTCTTTCATCGGTGGAGAACGTGTGGATTTCTATTTAAGTTTTAAAATTTATTCAAAAATAAAAACGTTTTTATTATAAATTGTAGAGTAGTTTTAGTTTATATGGTTTAACTTAATTCTTTATTTTATTTTATTAGTTTTAATTTATTTTTTTTTAGTGATGATGGTTTCTAATTTAACTCAATTATCTAGTTATTTTTAACGCTATCAAATTTTCTGTTAATTTTTTTATTAAAAGATCATAATACCCTTCTTTATTTGTACCTACCATTTATCTTTAAAAGACTACAAAGACCCTCTCTCACCAAGCACACACTCTTTTATCTTCCCTCTCCCTACCAACAACAACCACCAGCCACTCTCAGGCCGCAACCTACACCATCCCTCTTCGACCAAAAACCCTCTTTCTTCTCTACAGACCTAAACCCCCACCCCCATCCAATGATTTAAAGTTTTGTGTTGCTATAATCGATCGAAGACCCTTGTCTCTGTTTGAAGCCGTCGAACTCCATCACGTCGGATAATATCTCTGTGTTTTTTTTGCCGGAATGAAACGGTTTTCGAACAATCTGCAGGGAGACTTAATGTTAGAATGTGGATCGTTTAGTTCAGTTCGGTTTTGAGCTTTAACCAAAACTGAAACTTTTGGTTAATATATTTTGAAAACCGATCGTTTCGGTTAATCGGTTATGAGCTATGGGAAGGTTCGGTTTAAAATTTTTCACATGGTTGAAAATTTTAACTTTATTAAACTTCTAAAAAGATTGTTTTAAATCCTCAAGTCTCAAGAAGTGAGTTATCCTTTTATAAGCAAGTCTCAATAAACTTATGCTACAACTTAGCAATATGGGATTGGGCTAGTGAGATCTCTTTTTATAACATAATAGCTCTTTAAGGGAGGTGGGAGTGGCACCCTCCCATTTCAAACTACACTCTCAAGCCCACCAATGAGGATATGTCACCTCATTTTGATAAACTATCTTCCCAAACTACCCTTCATGGTGGAGGTGGTACCCGCTAACCATACACTCTTCTCCCCTTTCTTTCGGCGGGTTCCAAAACCGGCTAACCATACCCGAGTGTTACCCGCAAATTTTCCCGCCAGGAGTGGGAGTGGTACCCGCTGTACCCACTAAGTACCCGATGGGCACTCCCACCTTACTAATACTTTTAGCAACTTAGACGAGACGGGATGAAAGAACACCAGCTACCTCACAAAACACCTTTGGAATTAGTTCGAATAAATTTGTATCACAATTCCTTGCATTGGAATCACCTCACTAGCTATCACTTCACTTATCAATAAGATAGTGCTTAGAAAAAATAACTCTAAGCCAATTGATGCATAAAAGAGTTTAGCCTAAATCTTTCCTTTATTATTAAAACATTCTAAATAATTGTTTAATCAATCAATAATAAATTAATGCATTTTTTTTAACTTTTTTAAAAGCATTTTTTAACTTTTCTAATTTTTTTTCTTTCATAAAAAACGTTTTTAAAAACATTTTTTAGTTTTTTCATAAAAACCTTTTTTAGCTTTATCGTAAAACGTTTTATTAACTATTTTAAATGTGTTTTTTTTTACTTGTTTAAGTGAACTAGTTTTTAAAACAGTGAACTATTTACAAGAAAAGCGTTTTTAAAATAGTTAAAAAACATTTTACGAAAAAACTAAAATATGTTTTTACAAAAAAAAACTAAAAAAATATTTTTAAAAACGTTTTTTTATGAAAAAAAAAAGTTAAAAAACGTTTTTAAAAAGGTCCACAAAAGACGTTTTTACGTGAAAAAAACTAAAAAATGATTTTAAAAAAGTAAGAAAAACGTTTTTAATAAAGTAGATTTTTTAATAAAAAAGCCTAAAAAAAGTTTTCATTGGACTGGAAAGGTTAAACTAAAAAAATGACTAAAATGCTCTTATACTTCACACAAAAAATTAACAGAGTTAGTGTAATAGACTGAAATAGTTACAAAAATATAACCTCAGGGGCTGATATATTAAAAGATTTTTTTTTGGACTAAAAATGTTGAAACAAGCCAAACCACAGGACCAAAAGAGAAAACTCTAAATAGCAAACCTCATCTCTCCATTTTTTTAGACCTCTGCTCACCACAAGCAAATTCCCATTTTTTTTATAATTTTTTTAAAATAGGCTTCTTTTGAGTAAGACTTTCACATGAGTGCTTGTTTTGGTAGAGGTTGCACAATGAGGCTCATCACCATAGCTAGTGGCGACTTTCTTTTCAAACATAGGCATTGTAAATTGGGTTGCAGAGTTTCCAGAATGGCACACAAAGTTGCCATTAGCAGCTTCGTTGACCTATCGCGTGGTAAAGAGAAAAAAGTATGAAAGAATAGTAAATGGAGCCCACCGGAGAAAGATTCAAAATATGAGAAATCCCCCTTTTTTTCGATAAGAAGGAAATGAAGAACAGGAACGAAACGAAATAAGGCCTTTCTAGCTCTAGTTTCGGATGAGCTTCTCCCAAGGATGTCTGGTAATAGAATAGGTCGGCTCGCTATAATTAAGACTCCGCTTTTTGCTCCGTCCGTGGAGCGTATGAATTTCCTGGAATGTAGATAGACCAAAAGAGAGACTGAAGGGATAAGAATAGGAATTATAGTACCATTAGAAGAAGGGGCACATGTGGGAACATCTCTACTGACGAACCATTTCAATAGTACGGGTGCTGCCGTGCCAGGAGGCACGACCATGGAAGTAATGAAAAAGAAAAAGTTATGTAGTTGGACCATCTTTTCTATCCGTTCGAGTTTTGCTTCTTTATAGAAGATGTTACGCTCAAAATGAAAGTGTTCGCAACGCATACCGAAAGGGTACCAATGAAGCCGAGCATTAACGACTAGTTCGAAGAGCAAGAGCGCAAAAAGAATATCATATTTTGGCGAGTTTCACATTAAGTTGGTCCAAAGTTAAAGAAATTTAGTTTTTTTTTAAATTATTTTTTTAGATTTATTGAAGCTCAAACAAGCAATTTTACGCGCGGATATCCCCCTCGTATATTCTGTGTTTGGAGGATGGGTTGGTTCGTTGAGTAGACCTCACGTGATATTACGGGGACGAGTAAACGGAATATATTATTTTTGTTTGTTAAATATAAATAAGTTGGTCCAAAGTTAGCGAAAATGAGTTTTTAAAAAAATATTTTTTTAGATTTATTGAATCTCAAACAAGCAACTTTACGTGTGGATATCTCACTCGTATATTATGTGTTTGGAGGACTGGTTAGTTCGTTGAGTAGACCTCACGTGATATTACGGGATAGAGTAAACGAAATATATTATTTTTATATGTTAAATATAAATAAGTTGGTCCAAAGTTAGAGAAAATAAGTTTTTAAAAAAATATTTTTTTTAGATTTACTGAAGCTCAAACAATCAACTTTACGCGCAAATATCTCCCTCGTATATTTTTCGTTTGGAGGACGGGTTGGTTTTTTGAGTAGAACTCACGTGGGGGACGAGTAAACGAAATATATTATTTTTATCTGTTAAATATAAATAAGTTATTCCAAAGTTAGCGAAAATGAGTTTTTTAAAAATTATTGTTTTATATTCATTGAAGCTCAAACAAGCAATTTTACGCGCGGATATCTCACTCGTATATTCTGCATTTGGAGGACGGGTTGGTTCGTTGAGTAGACCTCACGTGATATTACGGAGACGAGTAAACGAAATATATTATTTTTATCTGTTAAATATAAAAAAGTTGGATCAAAGTTAGCGAAAATTAGTTTTTTTAAAATTATTTTAGATTTATTGAAGCTCAAACAAGCAACTTTACGCGCGGATATCTCCCTCGTATATTCTACGTTTGGAGGACGGGTTGGTTCGTTGAGTAGACCTCACATGATATTACGGGGTCGAGAAAACGAAATATATTATTTTTATCTGTTAAATATAAGTAACTTGGTCCACAGTTAGAGAAAATGAGTTTTTTATATATTATTTTTTATGATTTAATGTGAAACTCACCATTGCTAATGGCAACTTTCTGTGGCATTCTGGAACCTTTGCAACTCAACTGACAAGGCCTATGTTTGAAGAGAAAGTCGCCATTAGCTATGGCAATGAGCCCCATTGTGCAAAGTCTACCAAACAAAGCCCTCACGTGAAAAACTCACTCAAAAGGATCATGCTTGGTCTTGTGTATAACTTTCCAAACAAGTATCAGTTATCATTTATGTCTCCTATTTATTATCTAGAAGATTACTCGAATCTAACTGTGACTCACCGTTATGTATTTCATAATCTGGAAACTGATTTAAGTTTTGAATTTGTATCTACCTGCAAAATTGGAAGCATCATTTTAATTTATTTAAGTTTGATAACATGGTTATGAAACTGTTATTGGGTATAAATTATCTATTGGATCATGCTAATGTATTTAAGTTTCAATAATCTTTGTTAAAATTTTTGAGGTTTTCCATCTAATATCAAATAGATTAACTTATAACCCAGATTTGACATGGAGTAGTTGAATTTCACAGCCCCATCCTTTGATTTCATCTTGACCGAATCAACAATATACACAGAAACGATTATAAGAATTGCAGTGTTTGAATGTAAGAAACTTTATTTCTGGATGATTGAATCTGTTACATTCGTTCCATACTTATATGTGATGAATCGACACACCGATTCATCAATTCTAACTGTTATACGGTAAAGAAACCTCATAACACCATTACCCTAATATCAGTACGTACATTTACTTTATGGGCCTAATACACAAGTTCTATAGCCCATAATAATATTATATTAACTTAATGTTTCTTGACCATTATGACCCAAATATAAAATACAATTAATAATAAGAAGCAACTAAGATTATAGGCCCAACATCTCCTCATTAATCTTTGTGCTTATGTCTTCTGTCTTCTGTTTATTCCAAGATGATGATGAGTATCATTGGTTAAGTAGATCATATAATTCCTTGCTTGATTTCTGCTTGTATCTCCTGTTTCTGACAGGTCGTCTCTGGGTTCTTTATTTGGTTTTGGGTCGATCATGCTCTCTGCATCAGAGGCTTCTTCTTGATCATCTTTCACCATGTACTTCTTTCTTGCCGAATCTTTCTCGCATGAAGTGGTCCCTTCTTGTCCAGTTCCATACTTAACAACTCGGCCTGCAAAAGCTTCATCTCTCTTTGATGAAACCTGGGTACTTCCTGACCCCGTGCCTGCAACACCACTCTCCTTTGGTGGTTCTTTGTTGTCTGCTGCACCTTCTTTACCTGCAGTCTGCCCTCCATGTTGTTCTTTGCTTGCTCAATGCTAGCCTTGTAATAAGAGTCCAAAAGGCTTAAATAGTTCTCATAGATTATCTTGAACCTGTACTTCAACCCACTTGGGTAACCAAACCTCTTTGCTACTTCTGCCCACGCATCTGTTTCTGTTACATTTATGCATCCTCCCATGCCTTCAACTAGTTGGTAGAGATCAAACAAGCACACCTCTTGTTCTCCTATCTTGGGGGGTATTTGCATTACATAATCATAACCCAAATAGTCCTGGTAAAACCATACCGCTGCCTCCTCTAACTTCTGTGTAAACAGCTCTTTATGCTTCATTGCAAATGGAGTGTCCCTTATCATTTCCATAAACTCCATACACTTATCAAAAGAATTAATTTCAAGCTTTATTTTCACTCCCTTCCGTGAGATAGCATGTTCATCATTTATTTTCTCAAGTTCTTTTGCTGTCTCATAGTATATATCTACTAATTGGAGATATTTAACATATATCTCCTCTATCTCATCTCCATATTCAGCCGGGTACCCCAAACACACAAGTACCTTCCATGCTCATCCAAATTGTTTAATGACCCTAAATAGATCCATTAAACATATCTATCTTCCATTCATAATTGGTGGCAATGTCTTGGCATGAGGGCTGTTAATGTACTTGCCATAAAACCACTCCATCATTTTTTCAAATGTCCTTACATATAGTAGCATGAGGTCATAGCGTAGTTTCTTTGTAAGGACATCATCTATAAAACCAATCATTATCTTTAGATCTTTTGTAACAGCGTCATCTTGCTTCATATGTATGTCTCCATAAAAACCTTTACCCTTCGATTCTCCTATTCGGTTAAAGTGTTTTGACACGTATTCTGTCAACATTCTTTTGGTTATGTCAACCACAACCTCTCGTTCCAACTCTTCTAATTCCTCTGTGTTTTTCTGTTTCTTAGCCTCCTCTAATGGTTTGTTTGTGCTAGCAAACATGGGTCTAACATGGCATCTATTTCCATCTAATTCGATTGCAAAACCTTATGAAATCAATTTTTCAATACTAAGAATGTTTAGGCTGCTATTGGGTGTATATGATACATTTGGTATCAACAAGTCATGTTCACAAGTCTTTATCATGACATTCCCAACTTCTAAACTTTTCAGAAAAACACCCTTGTTTCCTTCTTCTATCGGGTAGGGTTTGAAATTACCGAATAGGTTTTTAAAAGGTGTCATGTGTGTAGAAAATGCTTCGCTTACATACCATATCGCATTCCAATCTCCAATGTCTGTGCCATTCACAATTACATCAGACTCCTTGAACCAATCCGGGCATTTTGCGGTCCCTGGTTTGCTGCCCTCTTTCTACACATCCAAGTTTTCTTTGGACTTGCATTCATTTTGCTTCAAACGTCGATCTTCCACCATGGCTGGGCAATTCCGGTAAGCGTGCCCCTTTTTCAAACACACGTAACATTTTGAACGTTTGTAAGACCTCAACTCGGGCATCCTACAGTTGGTTCTCATAACGGGTCATTCTCTTTAAAAACGCATTTATTATTAGTCAAACTACAGCGGAAATCTTTCTAATAACATTAATTACTATTTAATGTCATTAAGTTTACCTCACGAATGCTTGCACACCAATCCGAGTAGCACCGCTCCCAAGCCAAGATACGTCAACGCAACGCTTACCTACAAAACAATCTAACGTACACATAAAGTCAGCACCACTCCCGAGCCAAGTTACTCAGCCTTAACTAAGGCTCTTACAAATCAACTGACACAACGGTCAATCTAACTTTACCTGTCACATACTATCATCAACATATCACATTAACAGTATCTCACACACAATAAATATAACTCATCACTAGCATGCAAATTAACACATATATAAGCATGCAAACATATACATTATCACTGCACCCTCGTCGGGGTGTTCGACGCACCCTGAGCTCATCATTAACACGTTAATAAATGTCACCATTGGGGACTTCTCGACGGACCTCATCCTTCACAATTCCCGTTTGTCGTGTCATAAACATGACTACGCAAACGCATCACCCGTCGTGTCATAAGGACAACGACATACAAAACACAACTGAATTAAAAACATGCAATATCACACTACACGTATATGACTCGTTAACTACAATTGCACCCACACATAACACTAGAATAACATAGCATGTACGTAATCATAAACATTTAGCTTACAACCCGACTCTTCCCGACTGATCCTTATCACAATACACACGATTATAATGGCACAAACACACAAATGCGATGTCTCGTTACCTAAACACATACCCACCTTTAATCTACATATCCCATGGACAACACCTAGTCCCTTAGCCCCATATTTGGATACTTAAGTTCATAAATTCATTGGGTTAAACCCCAAAAGCTCGTTACATATTTAACATAATAAAACACGACTTGTAAGTATGTACGATAGCCCCAAAAGTAGTAAAACGTTAAAAAAGGGGAATTAGAAACTCACCGGTTGCGAAGCTTTCCTTCCGTAAGCCGCATACCCGCAAACGCGTAGTCCAACGCGAACCTGTCGTCAAACGAATTACCCAGATCAACCCTCTTACCGCAATAACACTAACCCACCTACTCTGAACCAGCAGCTACAAGCTCGGTCTAAATCGGCTCAAACCGTACAACTGACGCGCTCGTTCGCGTACAAAAACCTCTATATTAACATTACCGAAAAACGTTCCCGAATGTCGTCCCCGACATTTTTCTCACATCCCAAAATAGTCCCCAACAGTGAATATAAAGTTCTATGGGGTCATACCTTTACTTAAACTTGTTTAGCTTATATCTCGACCATACGGAAACTGCTTAGCACCACGCGAGAAGAAATCTTGTTTAACTTATATCTCGACCATACGAGATCCGTTTCGCGCGATCCACCTATCCACACGTTCGTCTCAACATGCCTGACCTCAAAAATTTATTGGTGTCAGCCGTTGCGACCACCGCTGCTGCCAGAACGCAGACCCGTCTTTCAGCACGTTTGGTTTTGCGCGTCAATATACGAGTAGCTTAAAACCAACCCAAATGGACTCCGTTTTAGGCGAGTTATATGTCCACGCGTCCGTATTTCCGAATCCTTTCAGATTAACCAGTCTCCGTCGCCGGAAACCGTCGCCTCCATCGCCCGAAAACGAAACAGTGACCGGATTTGTCCATTTTCACTTGTCTGTTTTCGCGCTGCTCGAAACCCTATCAAACGAACTCGGAATTGGACAAATAATATATCCACGCGACCGTGTCGCCAAGCTCTTCATCCCCATACCATCGCCGCCGACGCCGCCTACGGAGACGCAAACAGTGGCCATCCTTTCCGGATTTCCACTTTCGCTCGTTTCCTCCACCAATCGTTTCCATGTCGCCTCCTATTAGCCATAACACTTCAATTAAGTAACCTTAATAGAAAAACCCATCCAAAACCGAATACCATGAGGAAAAGGTGATTACCTCGTCCCGTTTCGAAGCTTCCCGATCGGAAACCACCGCGCCGCCGCCTACGTTCTTCACCCGATCACCCTCGTCGTTGGATTCTCGCGTTTCCCCCTTGCGACTGCCGTCGCACACACCTAGCCAAAATGTTCTAGGTTTTGCGCATAGAGTGGTTTAAATACTACTCGCGAGTTACGCTTCGGGTCCCCCTAGTTCCACTTCGCATGATTCGGTCCCAAACTCTTTTTAAAAAACTAACCGTGTTAGTTATAGTCGTTATAACACCTCATTCGTGACAAATCTTACCTCTCATTTTTAATTAATACTAGTTCGGGTCGTCTACTAACCCGAACCATTAGTTCATGGATTTTCGGGATGTTACAACGTTTCATTTTATGTACCATGTCTTGTCCTTTTATATTTTGGTGCCTGGCTTTGATTTCCAGATTACCTAGTTTCCCCAACACTTCGTTTCTTTTCTCGTGCCACAGATTCGGTTTGAAAATAGTAGTTTTCTTGGCCGCTATCCACTTCGATTAAGTGTTCTTTAATTTCTGATTTGTTGTAATTGTTGCCTGATTAAGCCTTTGGCTCTGATACCAAATCACAACCCCATCCTTTGAT
This sequence comes from Smallanthus sonchifolius, assembly GCA_023525975.1. Classification (NCBI taxonomy): domain Eukaryota; kingdom Viridiplantae; phylum Streptophyta; class Magnoliopsida; order Asterales; family Asteraceae; genus Smallanthus; species Smallanthus sonchifolius. Next base: position 93,459,698 of record CM042029.1, read on the forward strand.
TTCATCTTGACCGAATCAACAACATACACAGAAACGATTACAAGAATTGCAGTGTTTGAATGTAAGAAACTTTATTTCTGGATGATTGAATCTGTTACATTCATTCCATACTTATATGTGATGAATCGACACACCGATTCATCAATTCTAACTGTTATACGTTGTTAAAGAAACCTCCTAACACCGTTACCCTAATATCAGTACTTACATTTACTTTATGGACCTAATACACAAGTTCTATAGCCCATAATAATATTACATTATCTTAATGTTTCTTGACCCATTATGACCCAAATATAAAATACAATTAATAATAAGAAGCAACTAAGATTATAAGCCCAACTGCTTAAGAATCTTGATGAGCACATTAGTTTTACTTTTTTGAATTTTTATATATGTATATTCCTGAGCTTGAATGCTAAAGTACATCTCTTGTTGTTGTTCAGATTGCTTATTTATTGCCTCATCTTGCCATTCTTGGTTGCTAAATTTTTTTGCTTGCTCATTGACTGACATTGGCGATAAACATAACCGAAACCAAGTATTGTTCATGTTAAATTAAAAAATCGGAAGAACGAATCAGGCCAGGGGAGGAACTTAATAGGGGCCAAAGGGGGTACAGGTCCCTCATATTTTTTTGCTCAAAAGTATTGTTTCGACTCACTAGGTTTATTTCATATTAATTATACTGTTTTGGACCCCTTCTAATCCATATGAAAAGCCCCAATATGTTCCACAAAAAAACTGGTTTTTTTCTCACTTTTTTGCTCAGAAGTAATGATTTCCACCCACAAGGTTTATTTCATATTAGTTATAGCGTTTGGACCCCTCCTAATCCAGACCAAAAGCCCAAATCTGTTCCACAAATCCACTAAAAATTTTAGTTTTTTAATGTGTAGTATTTTCGGTCCACCAATTTAATTGTTCAAGTTCCGCCACTGAATTAGGTAGTTCAAAAAGTGAAAAAGAAATCAAAGGGCCCCGTACTTTTACTTCGCTTTGGGCCACAAAAATGGTTGAGCCGCCCCTAATTACACATTGTATGACTTTGAATTTGTTCCACCCGATATCATCTTAGTTAAAATTCCGATTTTACCAATTTAACCCCTTCGAACAAAATTTGCAGATATAGTTATTTACGATAAAAAGCTTAAATATGATAGAAGAAAATCAAACTTCATATGAGATATTGGTATCTATATCACTCTAGTTTTCACCTTCTGAACTCTCATCCTCGTATCCATTGTAACTTCTTGATTCTGCATTGAACCTTGAAATCGTACTTTTAAACCTTTGAGGTTCAAACTCATCTTCACTTTCGTCTGTAAATTCTATATCACTATGATCATCTCCCCTCGAATCCGATTTACGCTTGCTTTCCGTCTTTACTGGTTGGTTATGTGACTTGCTACTTCTTTGATCATCTACTTTAGATTTATTAAAGCTTTTCATGCTTGGCTTTATCGAATCAGTTCCTTCTGTTTTGAACATGACTTTCTTTTTGGTTGATTTAACTTTCATTCTTGCTTTTGATATTGAGTTAGTTAGAATCGATGTGCTCGCTTTGTCTTCATCGGAGAATTCCTCTTCACTGTAAGCATCTTCATCGTATACGCTTCCTGATGAACCATCGGAATTACCTTGGTCCGAATTAGGTTCATCTTTATGACTAAGCAATGGTTCGGGCTCAAGCACTGGTTCAGGCTTGGAAATTGGCTCTGGATCTAAATCTGAATCCGAGTCTGTGATAGCAGTTTCTGGCTCAGGCTTGGATACTGGCTCGGGCAGTGGTTCAGTTTTGGAAATTGGCTCAGGATCTGAATCCGAGTCTGAGTCTGAATCCGAGTCTGTAGAATCAAGTTCTAGCTCAGGCTCAGGCTCAGGCTCCGGTTCAGGTTCTGTCTCAGGCTCGGACTCTGTGTCCGTGTCTGACTCTGGCTCTGGTTCTGACTCTGGCTCTGGTTCTGACTCTGGCTCAGGCTCGGCCTCTGGCTCATGCTCTGACTCCCACTCAGGTTCATGCTCTGACTCTGACTCCGAATCAGGCTCAGGCTTTGGTTCAGGCCAAGGCTCGGGCTCAGGCCGGTTAAACGGCTCTATCTTTATATCTAGCTCTCGATCTGAGTCAGAATCTGACGATGACGACGATGAAGATGATGACATGTATTTCTTAGGTGGTGAATCTGTGGGTACTTCGTGTGGAGCTAGTGTGAGCATGCTAAGAGCACCTATAATGTCGGATATCAATGGACGGGCACTCCACTCATCTCGTAGACACATAGCCGCGACCTCGACTGCTTTATTTATACTCTTTTCTGGAACTACCCCTTTGAACATAGGATCAGCCAGCTCTTGGTATCTCTTTGAATCTTTAAGATATGGTTGTGCCTGTTACAATCCAAACATCACAAAATTAATATGAAAAATAATAGTTCCTCTTCAAGAAACCACAATGCCTCCCTTAATATATTATCTCTAGCTTCGTTGCGGAACAAGAGCATCTTAGTTGGAGGGTCATCATATGGTTCTTATCTCTACAGACTATAACTAAGTGGTCCAAGTCAAGTTTTTCTTAAATTCAAGTTTTATACATAAATTGGACATTTTCCATGATCGGAGGTTCAATGGACCCTCTTGACCCTCCCCTGGTTCCGCCTATGGCTACCGTTAAACCTATACTAGAATTAAGGCATAAACAAGATTACCCAAGAAACAAGATTTTGCTCGTTAGTAGGTCGAGAGGTGTCCAACGCTTTTCTCCCGGTGATAAGCTCAAGTAGTATAACTCCAAAGCTATAGACATGGGATTTGAGGGTGAGTTCACCGGTATATTCAGATTCTGGAGCACAACCAACCGTTCCCACCACGCTTTTATACACATTGCTACCGGATGAACTTTCTAGATTCACAAGACCGTAATCAGCAACCTTCGGTTCAAAGTGTTTGTCTAACAAAACATTTGTAGACCTAACATTGCCACATAGAACCGGCGGATTAACCTTTTCGTGTAAATACTCCAGAGCGTGTGCAGCTCCTGCTGCAACTTTCATCCTTGTGATCCAATCTAAAGGTTTTTTCTCTGGAGGAAGATCTGTCATTTAAGTTCATTAAAAAACCTTAGGATCTTGCAGACAAGAACTATTAGATCCTGATATCTATAATTCAGATCAGTGGTGGATCTTGATGGATATGAGGCTATGAACTATTATAACAAAAAAAGATTTTCTTGAATGCATTATAGTGGCAATTTTTATTTTTACACAACAAAACGCAGTCAGAAAATTACTAATTATTTGTGTAACAGTGACAATCTGTTACCAGAAAACAGACCCCGTCAATACCCTGGTAACCAACAGAATCAGTTAAAATACAACTTACGTTTAAAAGTTCTAAACTTGAACATGAAAGAAGCGAATAATACCATGCAAGTGATCTTTAATTGAGCCCATTGGCATATACTCATATACCAAAAGCCTATGATCACCATCAGCACAACATCCAACAAGTTCCACAAGATTTGGACGGTGAAGATCACACAATTTGATCACTTCCTCTATGAACTCCTTGTTTGCTTTTGTTCCTTGTTTTTTCAGTTGCTTCACAGCAACAACCTTAACTCAATCATGTACATAAAATTGTATCAGATTACGATCTAACATATCCTTTAACTATATAATCAACAACCACACTTTAGAAGTATAATCTGTTTCTGGTATAACAAATCAAAATCTTTAAAACGCGTATTAACCTTGCCATTAGTGAGAGTTCCCTTATAAACTTTTCCATTTCCGCTTTCACCTAAAAGATATTCTGACTTGAAAATATTGGTGGCTGAGGCCAACTCTTTGTATTTGAATGTGCGGGCTGAACCTATGGGCGGTTCATCATCACCACCGCCATTATTTTTATCTTGTTTGTTTGAATCTGCATCTTTTACTGGTACAAGAAGAAATCAAATGGGCACATGTTAGAAATTTTGTTGTATACGAATAATCTACTTTTATGAAAAATTCAATATAGTAGGTTGTATGCATTAAAAATACAACTCATGCGACCAAACTATTTACTTTTTTAACTTTCCTTATTGATCACTTAAAAGAAAACATAACCCCATTCGACTTGTTTATACATAAACTAGTCGAAATAAACCCTTAGTGACCTAGTAAAGTAAGTTCATATCATTTATACTGCATCAAGATATCATGAATATTACAAAAATTAAATCTAATGATTTTGAAAGAAAAAAAAAACCAGAAGGTTGTTTGGAAAGGGGATTTTCTTTGGGTTGTGCCACAGGCAACTCCTTGTCTTCCTTCTCATCTTTCTTTTCATCTGATTTTTTTTCTTTTCTTCTGAGGCATGGCAGACAGTTCATTCTTTATGCTGTAGTATAATACAATTTTTTTTTATTTTTGAACAATACAAACGAAAGAGAAAACGCGCAAAGAATATATAACCACCCGGAAACAAAATGAAATTGGAAATGTGTAATATTTTAGAAGTTCTGATCAAATAACAACCGATATCACCGTTTTATCCACTCCTGTATAACTCCTTGATACATAATTTGTTTCATGGGAAGGTTTACAGGAGAGAAAAGTCTAAGATTGTTAAAGAAGATATTGAAAAAAAGCGTGACGTATTTCAAGAAAACCAAGGGGATGGAGGAAAGGAGGATGAAGAGGGTCCTCCACGCTCCGTGTTGGGGACTTGAAGGACCCGTAATGCACCTAACCGGAATGAAAGATTAGGACAGGAGATAAGTGCCATGGATTTTTGAAAGCTTTTTGATGGAGAAATTTATGGAGATTGTGTGGACATTCTCTTAGATGTTTTCCTTTTTCTTCGTATTCAAAATTATGAAAACATGTACTCTCATAAAACCGATTTTTGATGGATGCTATATTTTCACATTACCTAGCTAGATTACAACATCAAAGTCATTTGAAGTTAAGGTGAAGCTTCACTTGAGGTCAAGGATTCGAGCCACGCCATAGATGGATTGATGTAAGTTAATTGTGTTGTAGATTAGGTGTCGTTAAAAATAAAAAAACCTAGCTAGATTATACAAATTTGGAAATTAAATCATATACAGGCACATTACATAGATTAAATGACATGCAAGTTGAACGGTTGTAATTTCGCTCAAATGCGGCCACGTCGTGCTAATTTCTTTTTTCGTTTTCACCTCTGTAATATATATAATATACGCTTTTAACCCGTTTAATATTAATTTCGTTTTTCTTTATCAACTTTTGTTCGTTAATTTTTTTCAAAGAACGGATTGCGCAACTTTTTTTATTTTAAACTTTTTTCAAAGAGCAATATAAATTTATTTGAAAACGGACTTTTTATTCAAAACCGAGTTTTTTGGTATCATAACTTATATCGTGTGCCGTTACCGATGTGGTAGTGTGATGAACGAACCTACGATGAGCGAATTACGCGACATTACACCTACCGCGAAGCGCCGTATTCAGCTAGTTTTGTTTAAAAATGTGGCTGATTGCCCATGTCCAAAGAAAAAAAAATTGTGTTGAATAAGAACTTTTGGTTTGTATCATTTCACTAAAACACTATTAGAAAACGTACTTTCATCGACGAAAAAATCACCGACCGTAACTTCATTCACGATCTCTGAGAAAAAAAATCACGTAATACGTAAAATAACCGTTATAAGGAAAAATATTTTTTTAAAGGCCGTGTGCACATTAGCATACTCAAACATGGGTGATGTGTCGAAAATCACCAAAGTATCAAGACCTTGAACATCTTTATAATAAGGCGAATTGATTTTTAATAATTCAAAGTAGGGATGGCAATGGGTCGGGTTTGGGACAGGTGTAGGTAATCCTAACCTCATACCCGGTTATAAAATCTTGTCCCATACCCGACCCAAAACCCGTCGGGTTTCTATCGGGTAATTACCCGTCGGGTATCGGATATAGCTACGGGTTTCGGGTAGACCCGTTATTTTGTAAAACATACCCGTTGGGTATACTCGACCTAAAACCCGTCGGGTATTTATCTGGAATATATAAAGTTGTAATTAAAATAAAAAATAAAGAAAATAAAATCATGTTTGGTATATATATTTATAAAAAATACGGTATATATAATTAAAAGAAATACGGTATATACACTTAAATGAAATAAAAAAGAAAGAAAGATATGTCGGGTATATCTTCGGGTAAACGAGTATATGTTATCGGAGTGGGTAAACGAGTATATCACCATATCTCATACCCGTCCCAAACCCGCGAAAAATTTCAAATGTAATCCCAAACCCGACCCATACCCATCCCGAATGCTTCGGGTTTCAGGTTTTCCCATTGGGTTCGGGTTTCATTGACATCCCTAATCCAAAGTGTGACATATTGACTGATAATAATCCATACTAACAGTTTGGCTGATAATAAAATTTTAGAGGGACACTAGTGTAAGTGACTCTGTATAACAAAAACCAACTCACTAAGTTGTCACTAATCGACACTAAGTAAACACCCCAATTTCTTGTCGTGAATGTGACTATGTGTAACAAAAACCAACTCACTAACACATTACGAGGCACATTAAGGACCAATAAAATTTGTTATTATATGGAACCGTCGGTAATCCATCGCTAATCACCCATGGGGTTACCGAGGATATCAATGATAATTTAATTAATAATCACTGACTCAGTACTTATTAGGTTAATCACTGCATTCCTCAGTAGCCACCATTATCAGCACGACACTCAACTGCACCACCTAAATTGGTACATTATGTATGTAATTATGTAATTAGAATTTGACCATGGTAGAGTATGCGCTTGGTATGCTAACCTGCTAAACGTCTGTAATTATGACATTAGACATTTGGCGGGTTACTCCCCAAATGAAAATTTAAAAAATATGTGTTTAACCTATAACAACGACTTGTCGTGACTATAGTTTAAATTGTTTTCTTTAGGTTTTCTTTTTATTAATCAAGAATAAAAGAAAAGGAAATATTATATATATTTAACCTATAACAACGACTTGTCATGGCTATAGGTTAAATTGATCTTTTAGGTTTTTATTCATCAAGAATAAAAGAAAATGAAAAAAAAATGTATTTGTCGTGCCTATATGTTAAACTGATCTTTTAGGTTTCTTTTTTTATTAATTAAGAATAAATGAAAAGGAAAAAAATATAGTTATTCTATAGCAACGACTTGTCGTTGCTATAGGTTAAATTGATTTTTTTAGGTTTATCTTTTTATTAAGCAAGAATAAAAGAAAAGGAAATATATATATATATATATATATATATATATAGGGTTCCAGAGAAAACCACATAGTTAGGCGAAAACAAAAAAAATCATTAAAAACCAATTTTAACCAATAATATAATAATATTTATTTTTTATTTTATTTTATTTTTATTTTTTTATAAGAGTATCAATGTAATATGACACATTTTTACCAAAAAAATAATTTAAATATTGGTTTACGTATACGTAACTCATAGTGTTACGTATACGTAAACAGAAAACAAAAAAATTGTGGTTACGTATACGTAACTCATAGTATTACACATAGTTTTAGTGGTTTTCTTGGTTTTCGCCTAACTTTGTGGTTTTATCTTAATCCTTCCCATATATATATATATATATATATATATATATATATATAACCTTTAGCAACGATTTGTTGTGGCTATAGGTTAAATTGATTTTTTAGTTTTCTTTTCTTATTAACCAAGAATAAAGAAAAGGAAAAAAATATGTATTTAATCTATAGCGACGACTAGTCGTGGCTATAAGTTAAACTGATATTTTATGTTTTTTTTATTAATCAAGAATAAAAGAAAAGAAAAAAATATATGTATTTAATATATAGCAACGACTTGTCGTGACTATAGGTTAAATTGATCTGTTAGGTTTCTTTTTTTATTAATCAAGATTAAAAGAAAAGTAAAAAAATATGTATTTAACCTATAACAAAGACTTGTCGTGGATACAGGTAAAATTGATTTTTTAAGTTTATCTTTTTATTAATCAAGAATAAACGAAAAGAAAAAAAAATATGTATTTAACCTATAGCAACGACTTGTCGTGGCTATAAGTTAAATTTATCTTTTAAATTTCTTTTTTTATTAATCAAGAATAAAAGAAAAGAAAAAAAATATGTATTTAATCTATAGCAACAACTTGTCATGGCTATAGAGTTTCAAATTGGCGGGAAATTTTCCCACCACAAATGGAGGTCAAAATACTGGAAAAAACTATAGCGATGACATGTCGTTGCTATATCTCTTTTTATAGCAACGACAATAGGCGTCGTTGCTATAGGTTCAAATTCTTGTAGTGACTTATCACTTTTTGGTGTATTCTTGGCATGTTTTTACATCTCTCTCTTATTAAATAATGATATTAATTTTTTTTTAATATTTAATATAAATCTTATTATGGATAATTATTATTTGGTTATTGGTAGTTATTATATCATTAATCAAATGAATTTAATATAAGGTAACATTTATAAAAATTTAATTCCCAGTTGAAAAGAAATGTTTTAAAAGTTAACTTAACAAAATTTATAATTGTTACGTCAAGGTACATTTTTTTAAATACATATTTTGACGAGTGTATGTGTTATCAGATTACGTTATAGTTTATTCAATCCGTGTAATACACGGTTTTATTCAACCCGTGTAATACACGGTTTTATTTAACCCGTATAATATATGAGTTTTTAAAGACAAACTTCTTATTATTAAGTATATAATGTTATATTTATTTTACCAGTGTAATACACAAGATTCTAAGATAACAAATAATAAAAGAAAATTAGATTTTCAAATATCTGTAGGTTAATCACCAACAGGGAAATTTACCCGCGGCATTAGTGTTGAAACTCACGTCGTGCGTTGCGACGTAAACATGACTTAGTTATCGCATGTTTATGTTATGTCAACATTTACCAAAATAATTAAAGAAATTAGATAAAAGTAAATAAAAAAACAAAACATTTACATGTTGGCTCATTTAACGTCTTTGAAACTTTGTATAAATGAATCAAAAGCATCGTACGTAAACTCACGCGTTACAATTAGAACATTGATAAAATTTAAGGCCTTATTTGAAAAAACTACAGCTTTATACATGTGCATTGCACCAGAGGCGTAAACTCGTGACAAAAAAACGTTTTAAACGTTAAGACCCACGCATTGCGGTAGGGCGCGTTTGCGAACTTAGTTACACGCGTTTTGGTGTTGACTCTAACGTGTTTAAGTGTATAAAAGAAACGTACGAATTAGAGGCGGATCGATTTTAAATATTAAAAAATAAATAAAATAAAAAAGGTAAGAAATCTAAACTAAAAAAGTAAACAAAAAAAAACAACCTATAGTTACAAAGTAAAGGAAAGGCAAGCTACTTTAACTACCCTACCAACACAAAGTGTTTAGTTTTTCTTGAGAAATAAAATATAAAACACAAATGAGTTTTAAAAATGAACCGATCAAAACGAGTCAAATATATGAAAATTTTTTTCCTATATTTGACTCGTTTTGATCGTTTCATTTTTGCACCGGCTGACCCAAAATCCAGGATCCGTCACTGTCTTTGTTACTTGGCTAAACTAGTGGTTGTCCTTATACAACAAGCATACTAACTCAAGGTTTACAATAAAATTGTATTTGCCTTTGCAAAGAGTAAATTGGATTTCACTAAGATACGAATTACATCTAACATAAGACTTTTAACATAAAAGTCTTCCATGCATTTAACATTAAAAAAAACTGCTCAAATCTCGACTATAAAATTGCATTTCACTTTGGAGAGAATAAATTGGATTTTACTGTAATACGAATTACATCTAACATAAGACATTAACATAAAAGAGTTATAAATGCATTTAACATAAACAAAGACTCTTAAGATGAAACAATAAAGCATTATGGTGGCGTGTTAACTCAATCTTAGACAATAAAATTGCATTTGACTTTAAAATGAAATCCAAATAACACAAGACTTTAATGTAAAAGAGTTTCATATTGCATTTAAAATAAACAATGACATTAACATAAATAAATAAACTGATTATGATGTATCAAAAAACAATTCAAATAACATGTTTGAATAATTAATGTTTTAATAGAGCCCCAAACATTATATTGAACATCGGAGGCTATGGCCATGAAATTCATGTTAATAAAATGTTTGTTAACAAAATATCAAACACTCTTACGTTGTGTTCCCGAGTCTCATTTAAAGAGAGAAAAGAAGGGAAAAGAAAGGAAGGCAAAATAAATCATTGTTCAAAAGTTTATTTTAAGGGAGAAAAAGAAAGGAAACGAGGAAAGGGTGTTCCCTAGTTTTTTTTTAAGAAGGGACAGGGAGGGAAATTAAGGGAAAACAAGACATATTTTCATTCTTCTAAATTGGGAAGATTTAGAGAGAAAGGAAAAGAAAAGAAAAGAAGGAAAAATAAATGAAAGGGAAGGCATCCCTTCTTTTCATCCCTTTAGTAAACTCAGGAACACAGCGTTAGGGTGGAGGCTCCCATCACTAAAGTCACGCCTACGCGTCATCAGATTTGCCATCGTAACGCCATCCCTTTTCCGTCCAGTTAAACAATACAATACGTTGCTTCTTTTAGAGAACCATCGCGTCGCCTAGCACCAATCTCCGACGCCTATAAATAAGGCCGACGACAATCAGAAATCAATAAAACAAACGCTTCCATTCAATTGTCGTACATATATATACAAGTTTGATTTCGTTTAACATAATCGATCTGGGCGAAAAATTGGCATCAGAGCCTACTGATAAAGAACGCCGTTTCTCTTTTCTTCGTTAGGGCCTTGGACGGCTTTGCGGTTGTGAATGAGGGTTCCGGCGGCGCTTCCGGTGATGAGACAACTCTTTCTTCCCTAACCGATTGAAACAAACACGCCATTGATTCTGATTTCTATTGAAGCATTCATGAACGACTAATTTTATTTCTAACTGTGCGTGTGAGAGCTTGGTTTGTGAGGATTTTGAGGAGAGATAACTCTTTTTGTAAACCAGCCACAACAATTTTTATGTGGGTAGTTAAACTATGGGTAATTCCTGTGGGCTATTTTCTTTCTTTATATTCATTTCATGGTAAATATGATGAATACCTTTTATATCAAATTTATTTCTAATTTGTTTTCAAATTAACTATATATAAAAATTAATTGTCTTACATTCTACTATTTTCATTCAAACCTTTTATATCAAAAGTTATTAGATTTATTTCTAATTTGTTTCTAAACTTACTATATATATATAAATTAATAATTGTCTTACATTGTACTATTTTCATTCAAATTATCAAAGTGGCTTGTTTTTATTACTTTTAAAAATACACAATTTAGATGCTTAAATAATAATAAATTAAAACAACCCATTTATAAGCATAAATTTATTTTAATGTTTTTAATTATCTGTTTTTTTATGATTTCTTAAGTAAATAGTAAAGTACAGGAGCCCGATGGTTAACAAACTACATAAGCAGGATTAGTTGTTACATCCTATATTGTTTGTTTCGGCCGCAACGCGCCGGGTCACAAATACTTGTTCATCCCTAAAAGGAGTTCCTTCCGTGCGATCCCTAAAGTATCTTTTAATTAATTTAAATTAATGAAAATCAATAAAATACCCAGCAAAATTTCACACATACAATAAGGGTATGTGGAGGGTGAGATAAGGGCAAACGTTAACTGTATCACATATGATAAAGAGGTTGCTCCAAGTGACACCCGACTAATTTTCGTTTTCCAAAGAAAAAGGCAACATATGAGAGAGAAACATGACATAGTACCAAAACAAAGTTTAATATAAGTCAAAGATATAAGAACATAAATGCATAAATAACCATAAATTAGTTTAAACTAAAATCACACCTAAGAATAAGACACACTTAAGACTAAAAGCACACCTAAAAACTAAAGGGACACATAAACTAATGTCACACCTTAAAAACTATAGTCACACTTAAAACTAAAAGCACATCAGAAAACTAAAACCACACCTAAGATTAAAGTCACAATTAAAATGAAATGCATATTGCATAAAGAACTCACCTCAGCAGTATTTTGGATTATTATATCTGAAATATGACAAACACCTCTGACAGATGTCCTAAATATATAATGACATTACTTAACTACACAAACCTAGCTTAATGATATTTAACCAAAGCTTATCAGTAAGTCGTAACCTTACCTTAGCTCTATCTACGACAATTTGGGAGCGAAATGCTAGAAACCAAAGTTCCGTACATTGGATCTTTAAAGAGTGGTGTGTGTGTGTGTTTTGAAGTGTGTGGGATGTGTGAAAGTTTCTGAGATCGATCAAGTATTTATTGGGAAAAAGTTGGACCCGTAGTGGATCGCTACACTAGGTGGTGGCGGTCTGCCACCGCCTCTAGCCGTAAAACTGCCTTTGGGACCATGTAACGGATCGTTACTGGTCCCTTAGCGGACCGTTAAGGCCGCATGCCCCTTGGCAGATTGTTATGGTGCCGGTGGCAGTCAGCCATAGGGTTACACGCGTTGCTAGTCATCATACACGTGGCGTGTCATCATTGCAACCTTGTCCACCACGTAGCGGACTGCTAAGAGTTTGGGTAGACGTCCGCTACCCTTAAAATTTTTGAATTTTACTTTTTGGTCCTTGTACTTTGAAATATTTTCATGTTAGCCCCTCAACTTTGAATTTTGGCAAGTTTAGTTCTTTATTTTCCAGGGAATTTTAATGGTGTTACATAACAACACAGTGTAAGTGATATAACAACATTCTTTTTTATGGTTTTATCATGTTTACAATGTGTTGTTTTCTTATTTTACAATGTTTGAATATACTTTTTGTTGTGTTGTTATCGCATGCACATTTGTTATTATCAACGTAGTGTCATTTTTACACGACTAAAAAAAGTAATTTAAAAAAATATATATATAACAATACTACACTCATATTATAAAAGATAAAATTCTTGATTTTATGATATTATTTTAAAAAAAGTAATAAAGTATTTGAAAGTTATTTGAGTTTAAAAAAATGGTGGAAATATACCTATTATAATAAAAAAAAACTAAATTTTGTGCCACTTGTCAACACCATATTCATCTTCACATCTATTTTTCCTCCAAAACCACATTTACATCCTCCATTCAATATTTTCATATTTAGCTTATTTTTTTTAAAGATCACATAAATAAACATTTTACCAAATCAATTTCATCATTATGACCATTATTGACTCACATTTTTTTAAAATTTATCATCAAAAGTGAATATCTAAAAAAATAAGAATAAAAAATTAGGATATTTAGAAAAACGAGTTTTAAAGTTTATTATCTAAAAGTGAGTTTTAAAAGTTTTATCAATAAAAAACCAAAATTTTAATTTTACATATAAAATTTAAAAATACTACTTTAGTATTTTAAATAAATATGTGTTAGAATAAAGTTTGTTAATATTTAATTATCAGTTTTCTAATTAAGTTTGATATCAAATTTATATAAAAAAAATATGTTAAGATATTTATCAATATAATCTTAACGTTTCACCATGTGTGTTACACGGGGTTTAAAACTAGTTATTTAATAAAAAAGTCAAAAGAGGGTGTCAATTCCCTCTTTTACCGTTCTAATGATTTTGTCTTCTAATTAGTTCCTAATTAATCTTAACCATTAAATTAATATGATCATAGGCTCAGATTGTTTTATACACTTTTTATGTTAAGGGTAGTGGGGGCGCACACGGCTTGCCCATGCGGCGCCGTGCGGCTCCCATGACAACATCGCCGCTACCCCCACTACGAAGATGCAGGGCTAGGTTTCACAGCTTCCCAGCGTAGTTTGGTGTGGTGAGAAATTGAAACGTTAATGTGCCGTTGAGCCTTAACGGGTCTTTTGGATTTTTTTTTAAATAAAAGAAAAAAAGACTATAAATACAATCATTTAACAAACAATTTTCACACAATCAAAATTATACTCTTAAACTCTATTCCAATACATTCCCATTCTATTTCTAAAAAACACTTTTATTTTAAAAAATAAGACGCAGTCTCATTATTCCCTCCTCTTCGAGTAGTTCCAAATCTGACGGGCAAGCATTTTTTACCCTTCTCTACCAAGCCGAATACGAGATCTTGTGGAACACGTTGCAACAAATTTGGACATCACAGTTTCGGACGACGACGACTAGTTTTTATTTTATTTTTCGGTTATTTATGTATTTTTATGGGGGACCTTCACCACTTAAATTCAATTGGTTTTGCCGTGGGGTCCGACCCCACCCATGTTCAAAATGGTCTAATCCAACAAAACGGGTCATGTACTTTCCGTGTTTAATCCGAGTCTTTGTATTAAATGGAAGACTATCTTGCTCGACAATTTTCTCATCAACGTTCCTTCACGTTTTCTACATCAACATTGATGACTGGTTTTTATTGATATTGTGTGCCTCGTTACTTAATTATACAACCTGAGATAAATTAACATTTGTGTTCACGCATAAAAGGCCATCTGTCAAATAATCCAATACCATATCAACTAATTCAACACTATTTGTCAAATAAAAAGCCATTTTCACCATTTATGTTCATTCGTAAAAAGCCAGCCAGTGTCAAATAATTCAACACCAAAATTACTAGAAAGTTGAGAAAACAGTCATCCTTAATTACCGACGAATGATCCATCTGTTTCCGACTGATGAACCCTACCCAGTTTGCCGGAAGGTTTGTTTAGATTCTTTTAGCGAGCACACGATCCATTGCAAGTAGCTACCTGGGTTTAAATACATGCATGATTTGGTTAGAGATGTTCAATGTATTGTTTTTAAGCAGGCAAGAAGTTATGTTAAAAAGAGGACCCGCGTGAACATCCTGATGATCCCCTTAAAGGGAGGTCTATTCTACAATCGGCTGATATTCTCGTGTTTGGGTGGGCAGGGGGAACACTCTTGTTTGGACCTTACAGGAGTGTTCCCTCTTGTGGGGATTAGGGACAATGGGTTTGTTGCGAGCCAAACTGCGTTGAATGCGGAAGCAGACGAAGTTGCTAAACACGCGAAAGCTTGTTTAGAGAATCAACACGTGTTTATACCATTTGCTTTTGATACGTTTGATTTCCTAGCCCCGGAAACAGGGTTCAACGGGTCATCGTTAGTAATTTTTCGGCCCCTAAGACCCAAAGATTTGTTTTTAGTAGGATTAGTTTTGCTATCCAAAAGAGTTTGCGGCGCAACTTGTTGCCTGTATACTTGCCACTTTATTGTAATCACCTAAATACAAAGGAAAATGAAATTATTACTAAAAAAATTACACTGACGGGTCATAGTTAAATTATCTATCCTTGCTTTCAGATCTTTTTTAGTGTATCTTCAATACAAGTGAAAAATGGGTCAGACTTGTGAGTTGAAGATTGAACAAGGGCACACGGTACAAAATCGAAAATACAAAATGAACTTGACACGAACTCGAAATCATATTAGGCACATAGCCCGAACATGATATGAGTTTGCTCGGATTGGCACACAGATGAACCATTTATACAAGAATTTTATTTTTATTTTGTCATATATTAATATTCTAAAATTACAAATTTAAAAAAAAAAATACAAGTTTGTGTATAGTAGTTAGACTATAAACTTTATATTTTGATATTTTCAACTTTTAAATTTTGACATTGTTGGAGATTAATCATATTTCCTGATTTCAAGTTATTATTGTGAACTAAGAGCATCCGGTATACCTCTTATCACGCACCCGTGATCCTATTTGGCATCAAAATCATGTCGTGGTTGTGGAGGGAACACCGTCTCCTTGCCACGTGAAAGGGTGCGTGATAATGAGGCGTGATTTTTTTCATGGGAAGATGAGGCGTGATTCAAGTGAATGCATTGACTCCATTCTTCAATTCTCCTTTGCGTGTGCTTCAATTCTCTTTTTTTATTAATACTAAATGAAAATAACATTTAATTATCACACCACCACAATCTTACGGGTATACCCCTTGTCAAGTGATGGATGGTGTGATAATAAGGATAGTGACGTGACGCCACGTGACGTGCACTTTATTATCGCACCACACCACACAACAATAAAACGGGTATACCCCATGCTCTAAAGATGAACAATATATCATTTGTTGGGAAATAAATTAAGTTGTCTCATTGTCATAAATGTCAACTTCTCCCGCCTATAAAACTCGACCTCCAGTTCCATAGATATAACAAGAATAAAACTTACATGAATATGGATCTTCAATTTCTCTATGCCCTTTTTCTTGCCACCAGTTTTATGCACGGTAATTTTTTACTTTATTTCATGTATATATGACGGGAAAATGTTTTTTTACACCCAATGTTATGTATGTTGAGAACCGTTAAAAATGCATTATCTCTTACACTATATATTATATAAATTGACTAGAATTATTGTTGTTTTTAATATATTTATAAGGTTTGGTTTTAAAAGACATGGTACTTATAGTCGTTTGTCTAAATGCATACATACATACATTATATGCATATTTTTTTACTTTAAAAAAACTAGGAGATAGGAGATAAAATATAACTAAAAGTGGGGAGTGATAAATAAAATTTTGTTTTGCAATTTTACTTTTTTTCATCGAAGCGATATTTACACTTTTTATGCGGTTCTCTCGGTTCTTAACATGTGGTTGGTTATCAAAAGAACGCGTCGCTATATGATGTTAAGTTAGTTCTTTAAGAGATTTAGGCCTAGTTAATCTTAACAATTGGCATATGCTAGGCAAAATGTTACATACATAATGGTTAAGGAGAGTCGATGATTTTTCAGGTGTTTACTCATTGGTTTTCACCATAACATTGGTTGTAAAAAAAAACATTTAAGTTTCACTCATCGATTTTCACTGATATGTGCACGTTTTATACGGTTCTTTCGGTTCTCAACATATAAGTTTGTTCTAGGCAAGATGTTACATACATAACGCTTAACGAGTAAATGATGTTTCAGGTGTTCACTCATCGGTTTTCACCATAAAAAACAATTGCCCATACGACATCGCACCCGCAACTTTGACTAGCTCAGGAGCATCAGTAACAACAGGATTTGAACTTGCACCACAGGCCTCAAACTCTATTAACGTTCCAACCCCGTGGTCTGGACGAGTTTGGGCTAGGTTTCAATGTTCAAATGACGGTGGAACGTTCAGTTGTAAAAGCGGAGACTGTGGTTCTGGTCAAGTAGCATGCAATGGCGCCGGTGCAATCCCACCAGCAACCCTTGTTGAGTTTACATTAGCAGATGCAAGTGGAAAAGACTTTTACGATATTAGCCTTGTGGATGGGTTCAATTTACCAGTTTCAGTGGTTCCACAAGGTGATTGTCAAGCCATTTCTTGTCCCGCTGATATTAACAGTCAATGCCCCACTGATCTAGCTGTGAACGATGGATCGGGTGGAACAATCGGATGTAAAAGTGCATGTGTACAATTTAACGAGCCACAATATTGTTGCACCGGAGCTTATAGTACACCGCAAACATGCCCACCAACAAATTATTCCATGTTCTTCAAGAATCTTTGTCCAGATGCTTATTCTTATGCTTATGATGACCCCTCAAGCACTTTTACATGTAACACAGGCCCTAACTATGACATCACTTTCTGCCCGTAATACTTTAGTTGTAATACCGGGTCTAATAAGACATCACATGTACCATCCCTACTGATCATAATGTTGTGAAGTCATAAGAATAATAAATGTTTGTTTGAATAAATTTCTTGCTGTCATATTACTTAAGCATACACGAAATTCAACACTTTTTAACTACAGGATTACACTAATGTTTTTATAATAGTCTATGTGAGACATTTTAAAGATACAAACTATAAGAAAACTATAAGAAAACGATAATGCATGATACCTATTAATAGAAAACTTGGGGCTTATTATATGCAAAGTTCTTATTATAATCATTTGAACGTTATTATATTGTGCCGCCCATAACATGTCTAGTACATGGTCCATGCCATGATCATTATCAATGTAGACTCTGGTTTATAAAGTGTTATAAAAATGGTATATAAACACTTATATATTGGGGGAAAGATCATGAGAAAACTCTTTGTTCGTGAGAAAACTCAAGAAAACCGACCCAAACGAACTCCGAATAACTCATTTTAGTGGCGTTAAAACCGGCTCAGTGTTTAGGTTTTTTAGGGGTAGGGTTTAGCTTTTAGGGTTTAGATTTTAGGCTTTAGCTTCAGGGTTTAACTTTAGGCTTTAGATCGAGTTTGACGAGCCATTTCTAACGCCGTTGGTATGAGTTCAATCGGAGTTCGTTTGGGTCGGTTTTTGCGAGTTTTCTCACGAAGAGGAGCTTTCTCATGAACTCAACCATATATATATTGGTTTATCTAACAAGTGTATGTTATTGTGTGGTATATAGAAATAAAAGGGGATTGCATATAGTTCATTTTGACATGATTGTTCTCGGAGTTGTATATTGTAGTGATCTCTCTAAGGTTAGCAATATATATAGTTCTTGGTGTGTCTCATTTTAATCTTTGATTGAACATAAAAGATGTAGCACCACACCCCATAATGGGTACCGCAACTATTAAAGACAAAAGGGTACAATTCCATAAGATAACGAGTTTGGGGATGTTTAGGTGGCTGGAATTCATTGAAATTTAATGGATGGAAGTTAATTTCCATTTCCTAATGTGTTTGGTTGGCTAGGAGAAAGATTTGAAATTATAATTAATCCCACACTTAATGAAATTCAAAAATCCTTCAATTTGTTTTGAAGGATTTCACATAAATGTTTTTAAAACCGTAAATAACCCCGACAATCTACCATCCGCCATCAACTGTCGTCGTGCTAATCCGCATTGCCGCCACACCCAGGGTCCTCGACCGCTACCAACTGACACAGTCAGTGGCAAAGTTTGAAGCAAAACGCAGGAGCCGTGACGCCGGGGGGACTTAATACCTATAAAATTTTCGGCCGAATACATATATACTAACACTTCTGAGCGAAAAATCGAGGGGGGGGGGGGGGTTTGCCCCTCGGGCCCTAATGAATCTTCGCCACTGGATGCAGTTGCCATGACGTCATCCGGCATAGGCCACCAGGTGTTCCGTCCAAACGACATCTTAAATTTCTACTCACACCATCGCTGCTTGCCAGAGCCATTGACGTCATGTTCTGTTATAGGAAAAATTGAGTTGCAAGAGTGGAATTTAGACGATGTTAATAATCTCCCTCAATTTTAAGCAAATGCACTATCTTTTAACGGTAGCGAAAAGCAGGTAATTTTGATCTGATCTCCTTTTTTATTATTGTGTGTATTGAAGTGTGTGTATTGTGTCTATTGCGGTGTGCATATTGCAGTGTATGTACTGTAGTGTGTATAGTGTGTGTGTTTTTGCATCGTGTGTATTGTATTATCATTCATTTGCTTGTTTTGAATGTTTGTTCATTTTTAAAAGGTAATTTTGTCTTTTTACATTCCAATTTCATAACAAATAACACATTTTGAATTTTCAAATGAATCCTTTAAATTCTAATTCAAATTCCATTTTCAACGAATCCATGAACCAATTTTATACTTAAGATGCATGATTATATACATATGACTTATACTTATATACATATGATATGTAGTTATATATATATACTGTGTGTAATTATGGTACGAAATTATATGCATATGGTAAGTATACGAAAGCATGTACATCGCGTAAATAAAGTAATCAAAATATTCAAAGAAAAACATAAAATATTGAAAATGGAGACCAAGTTCAAAATGATATAATCCAACAAAACGTGTCATTGTAGTTTCCGTGTTTAATCCGAGTCTTCGTATTAAATGGACGACTATCTTGCTCGACAATTTTCTCTTCAACGTTCCTTCACGTTTTCTACATCATTGATGATTGGTTTTTATTGATATTAGGTTACTCGTTACTTAATTAAACGGCCTGAAATAAATTAACATTTGTGTTCACGCATAAAAAGCCATTTGTCAAATAATTCAATACCATTTATCAACTAATGCAACACTATTTGTCAAATAAAAAGCCATTTTCACCATTTGTGTTCATACGTAAAAAGCCAGCCAGTGTCAAATAATTCAACACCAAAATTACTAGAGTTAAGAAAACAAAAAAATTCAATATGCATTAAAGTTAAAAGTTGTTGCTTATGCTTGAAGCAATCGGCCCAAGAAGGAAAAAATATGCAAGCATGCAACCACTATGAAAAATGGATAGAAGATTTGAAATAACCTAAGTGAAGAAAATAAATAAATCTATACTATATAATAAATAAAGGTTTTAGAGGGACACTTGTCACTCTCCTATGCATCCTCGTCGTTTTTTTCCCGTATCTCTCTCTTATTAATTATACAAATTTTCTTTATTTTTCAGTTTTTTAACTTTGTGCTATTTACACTTTGGCCCTGAACTTGTATTTTCTTAAAATTGGGGTGTTACATCAGAGCGGTGTAAATGAAAAGAACAAAGAAAAAGATGAAGGCTTATACAAAGAAGATGAAGGTTTATACCAGAGGCAAAAAAAGATTGGTTGTATCATAGGCTTTAGAATCTGTACCTTTAATGACAAGTAATATTGTGGGTGTCACCGACGTTCACAATTGTTATACCATTGGCAAAAAAAGATTGGTTGTATCATAGGCTTTAGAATATGTACCTTTAGTGACAAGTAATATTGTGACTGTCACCGACGTTCACAATTGTTATACCACAGACAAAAAAAGATTGGTTGTATCATAGACTTTAGAATACGTACCTTTAGTGAACAGTAATATTGTGAGTGTCACCGACGTTCACAATTGTTATACCATAGGCAAAAAGATTTTGGTTGTATGTCACAACCCGACCAGGGGATTAGACGTGATGATCGAATACCAAAACAAAACACAGCGGAAATAACGTGACATATAATTTATAAATGCCATTGGTCCAACTAAGTCAAAATATACATTTACAATGGTTCATATCATCTATACACTAACTAAAAGTAAAATAATGGATTCTATCTTCTCATCAAAGCTTTCTCGGGTGGAATCTATGACTCGGCATAAGTCTTCTAAAGGAATCATCTATCTTCAAGCAAGCTCGTGTCTATGTTGCTAATTGCCAAACTCGAGAAGGTACCTGAATACATGCTTAAAAATATTGTGTCAACTAAAAAGTTGATAAGTTCACGAGTTTAGTTAATAGAGCATTTATATTGAGACTAGAGATATGTATGGTGTAAAATTAAAAAAAATTCACAATCAACCCTGCGCCCACAACCTGTGGACATCTAGAAATAATAATATTCCCCTAACTCATACCCGTTATTGTTATGGGTCTAATTACTCATGTCTGCCAACATAAGTTCAAAACTGTTAAACGAATATATGTCACAAGATATTTATCATCATTATATGATTATCATCCCATGGGAGGTTGTCCCGGTTACGTCGGGGCCATGGTGTGCGGGGGTTTCACCAGATAGTACTACCCATATATTCGTCGGCTCCAAAGGAGTTAATGATTGTGTGCTAAAGTTCGGGGATTCGTTATGGCAGCTAAAAAATGGCCTTATTTAATTAATACACCAAGTATGTAAACAAAATAGAAGCATGTAATCACCCCAAAAAGTTTAAGTAAAAGAGGGGAAAAATCACATGAACTCACCTGGTAATCTTGTATATGCTAAAGTTGCGATCTTGCTATCGAGTATGCAGTTGTCAAGACAAATCCTAATTATAATTGTGACATTAGTATATTGTAATAGAGTAATGTCATTATCCGTGTGGTTGAGCTCGATCGATTCGTTAAAGTGTTGGGTCGTTTAGTAAAAGTCTCGGGTTTTAAACCTCTAATAATTATTCTAATAGTTATACTATAAAAGTGTTGGTTTGATTTAGTATTCTTAAATAGTATTATGACTTGTGTATATGTCCTATTATAAGTAGTAAAATAATGTTTTGACTCGCATCAAAGTAATAATAAGTATTATAATAATGGTTCGACTCAAATAAAGTAACACTAAATATAATTTACTTATACGGTGTTTATATATATAATATGTAAAAATAAATATATAGTGATATATATATATATATATATATATATATATATATATATATATATATTCGAGTAGCTATGTTCGTTCTGAAAATAATAATCAAATTATATAGTTATGTATATATAACTAAGTATAAAAGTCATTAAAATATTCGTGTATATTACAAGACATAAGTATTTAAGAAACTAGTTATAGTCGTTTTATATATAGTCATAATGTTTGTTTTGTAAATATTGGTAATAGCTAGTTCATAATGGCATGAAGTAACATAAGACATATTTTTATCAAAAATAAATATTCAGAGTTTATAAAATGTGTGTACATATATATACACAATATATGTATAAAGTATCGTGTTAGATATTGTTTTGAAACTAATTTCAAGTAAAATAGAATATGGTTATGTACGTATATTAAAAGTATATAATCTATAAAACTTTAATTATTATATAACAAGTCCTAAAATGTATATATAATATGTGTATAATATGTTTTTTATAAGAAGTAGTTAATGCTTAGTATCTTTACTATAAACATATTCGTATCAAAATAACTATTTAGGATTCTAAATATGAATACATGTTGGGTAGTAATAACTATAAACATAAGTATAATAATTTTACTATGTAATAAAAAGTAAATGTTGAATTATAATAATAATAATAAGCAATAAGTGTAACGTTTCTAGTAAAATACCATTTAATGTTATTTGATTCTAATTAGCAATAATAACATTAAGTATATTTGAACCACCGATATCTATGAGTATGTGTATATGTCTACAAATGTATTCATATATATAAATATACATATATATGCTTCGCGTATTCTACAACTCCTCTTTAATTTATATTCACTACTATTTCTGTTTATATTATATATATACATACATATAGTTGTAATAGTTTTATACATCCAGCTACAAGATAATGTAGCTTATAATTATAGATAAATATATGTTTTATGTTTCTAAATAAAGCGTGATATCTTTATAATTAAATGTATATGCATTCGTTTATATACTCGGTTTTTATAGATTTCGGTTTCTAATTAATTATACAAGTGTAAATATATGTATATCTATATTTCTAAATAATATTTTATACTTATAATTAAGTGTGTATATATACAGATTTTTATATTTTCGTTTTGTTCGGACGGAAACCCGGTTGTTTACAAATACTCGAACGATGTTCGGTTTTACATCTATATCCCGAGTGGTCAGGATGGAGTCGGTTTAGCTCAACTAACTATTATACACGTTTACATACAAAACAAATACAATAATAATTACAAACTTAACACGCGTTTATACCTCTTTACTCGTACGTGAACCCACTCGTCGACTCTGCCATTGACCCGTGTTGACTTTCGTTGACCGAACCTCGGGACTGTCGGGAACGACCCAAAAAGTCGCCTATCCAGGTGACTTAGCTCCACCTTCATAACTTGTCCAAAATCCAAGTAATCACCCAGAAACGAAACCCGGTCAATCTCAATGACTCGTTTAACCGGAAACCTTGCCGGAATCTCAAATACAAAAACCAACCTCAACAGTGGGTCGATCTACCTGAAACAAACGACATGCAAAAGGAAATAAACTCACCGGGGACTCGCCGGAAAAACGGGGCCTTGGTAGGAACCCTAGTTTGTCCCGTCGGAAACCGGGTTTGAAACCCTAGTCACCGTCACCGTCTTCACTAAGCTCCACCACCACCGCTGCCGTCTGACTGGCAGAACCCTAGCCGCCAGGGTAGCAGCTACTGCCGTCGCCGAGGTTGGTCGGCCACCGCGAGGGCCGCCTGTCGCCTTGTTTGCTCCATAGCCCGACACCACCGTTTCCTCCCCAGCCCAACGCCTTCACCGCCGCACCACCGCCGGAGGTGGCCGGCTCCTCCCCATTTTGCGCTCTCTCTCCCTCTCGTAACTCTCTCTCTAGATTTTGTGTGTGAGTTTTCAGAGGTTGTGGCTGAAATCGAAGGAAACAGATGAAGAGGATGATGGTTGGTGGTGGCGTTGCCGTCTGAGGCTCGTCGGAGCGGGTGGCTGGAGAAGGATGCAGGAAATCGCCCCCAATCAATCTCTCTCTCTCTCTCGTGTCTTTTTCTCAATACACATAAGTGTGTGTGTGGATTTGAAAATGCTTTGGTGATTTTAGGAGAATCATTTAATGTTTTCAGCAAACGGTTTTAACGAGTCATATAGGTTTTAGAGAGGAAAAGATTTGTTTTTAGGGGCAAAGAAATCAACAAAATCATGTGAATTCCATGTAATAAACAAAATCTTGTGAATTCCGATGGAGGATTTTTAGAGATTTTTAAAATCTTGTCAAAAGTCAAACATGGATGTATCCTTGAAGAATTTTAATAACAATAAAATTATTTATATAAAACTTATAGGATGAGTAGGCAAATACCAGTATTAACTAGACTAGTTTATGTATATCGCGTGTTCATTCGGGTCTCCGTCTCGCCCAATAAATTTGTTTTCTAGTTCTATAATTCTTATAATAATAAGACGCGGTAATAAACATAATTTAAATATTTATCTCGTAGAATTTCCGTTCCGACCGTTGTCCAAGCCGGTATGCGTCGACACCGCATGTCTCATATGCGTCCGTTTCAAATAAATGTTTCGCACTTCGTTTAAATAATATTATTGTTAATAATAATAACTAATAAATGTAAATAATTATTTAATTTATTTTCTTAATTTCGCAGCTCTAGAATAACCGGATAACGTTCATGTACTGCGTGTATAACCACGGATGCTTAGATTAAGCGTTTCGCGTCTCGAGATTAATTATTATTAATAATAATAATAACTATAATAATAATTAGTTATATATTTTATTATGCTATTTCTAAAATAGCCGGTATCGCTCTTGTACCGCGTGCTCTCACACGTCTGCTCCGGGTAAAGCGTGTCGCGTTCCACATGTAGTTATTAATTTTTAAAGAGTAATAATATTGATAATTTAATAAAATAGATATAGAATAAATACTTGTTCATATTATTTAGTTATACCGGATCTAGCAAGACCCGCTGATGTCCACATCGGTGTCTATCACAGTCACGCATCCAACGTCGCATATCTCCCGAATTAAATACTAGTATTTATTAATATTATTTATTTGAGATTTGTCATCTAAAATATTTATCGCGTCGGATAACCGGTAATAACCCGTATGAACGCGTTAATCATTCTAACAGTTCTCTGTGTAAACAATTTAGGTCTTAATCATTATAAATTATATCGAATCATGAAATGATCCGTCAAACAATGTTTATTAGTTTGTTTTGGATTCGGTTCGTATATTAGCTATTCAGTTAGACCGTTAATGGGTCGAGTTCGTTTATTTACATTTGGGCCAAGCCCAATGGCCTTGTTCAGTTGTGTAAGCACAATGTATTTATTGCATTCTAAATGATAGATCAAAGTATCCTAGTTTACTATCCAGTAGTTTAAGTATCAAAATAGGTAACACGTAATAAAATAATAAAAAAACCAGACTCTAAATTTAAGATTCTTACATTGTATCATAGGTTTTAGAATCTATACCTTTAGTGAACACTAATATCTGTACCTTTAGTGAACAGTAATATTGTGAGTGTCACCGACATTCACTATTGTTAGTTACATAATAATATCACATTCAGATTTCAGAGTAACAATATTAAATATTATCCTATTCAGAGTTGCACGTTGAGATTTCAACCTTAGATATCACATTCGGATTACGTATTGGGATTTCAAATTCGGATCTCATATTTGGATGTCAGATTCGGATTTTAGTATTAGAATATTATTGTCAGAATTAATGAAATTTTATTCTACATAATAACCTAAACTAAAAATGAACACAAATTTAAATTTTCTTTTATGACAGGGCCATCCCTGATGATGTATCGGGTGAACAACCGCTCACGTCCCAATATTTTAAAGGGTCCAAAATTTTTACTCAGACGACGGAGACAAAACAGAAGCTTGTTGCAATTGATGAAGATTGAAGTAAAATATGATGAATGTGGGAGATAAAATAAGATTTGCAAATAGAAAGTGTGATGAAGATGTACAGAAGAGGAAAGTTGAAGAAGATGAACTTAAAAAAAGAATAAAGTGAATTTTAAAAGTTTTTATATAGAAAAGAAAAGGTTGAAGGGACTTGTAAATTACGGGTACTATTTATTAATATGTATATCGAAAATCGGAAGTTGCATACATAACTCAGTATGTCTTGAAACTAACTCATTATGTCTTGAAACTTAGAATTTATTGACAAGTCTTTAATTATTATATATTTTTTATTAATCTGGTAGATTATTTATTAGTTTTTTTTTTAATTCATCATGGCTTTCTTCTTCTCTACATCTTCATTTATAGTTTATTAAAATATATATTGGTGTTTTTTATTTTTTTATCTACTTATATTTTTAACTTTCAAATTGAAAATAAAATAATCCAGTACATCAGTTCGAAAATCCGTTCGATTTTAAAAACATTCGGTGTCGTAGATCGATTTATTGATTAATTGGTTCTATTTTTCATTATTTATTGAAACTAATTGTTGGTTCATTAGTTTAATTTCTCATCATTTATTGAAACAACTTTTGATTCTAAGAATATTAGGTGAACCTCACGATTAATTATGCACGATAGATTATATTACTACAGTAGCATTGTTTTATTTATTTTTATAACAATTATCGTCGAATTAATGAATATATATATATATATAAAAGTTTATATATATCCATATAAGTTTATATTTCACGCAATGTTTTCAGAACCGGACAGTACAGCGAACCGGTTGTCTTACTGGTTCACTGGTCGGACCGTATTAAAAAACCGGATGACTTTATAAATATTTTATCCACCTTTTAGTATAGAAAATTAATGTTAATGAACAAAATTAAGCTATATTGAATATTGAAGGACTAAATGTGTAAATTAGAGAAAATAAAGACTAAAGTGTTGTAAATAGTATTTATTAAGGGCCATAAATAAAAATTGTTTCTTAACCTAAATGTAAACATGACTACAATTCTTTTGTCAAGCTAGGAGTGTTTCTTAATATTTGGTTTCAAACCGATTAAACCGATAACCGAATCGAAATTGAAACCGTTTAAAACCAAACCGAATTACATATTTGGTTTTCGGTTTGGTTCAAACCGAAAACCGAATATGTAATTTAGTTTTTGATTTGGTTTAGGTTTCAAGATTTTCAATTCGGTTTGAACCAAAAAACCCAAATTAGGTTATACCATAATTTTTATCCATATTTTATAGTTAACCCAATACATTTATATCAATAACCAATACCCATATATGGATTATAAATCATTATTTGATGAAACTATGTTTTTGTTTAGATTTTTCTAAAACATTGTGTTGTTTAAACCGAATAAGTTATGGCTAGCCAAAAGAAAAAAAAACTTTTTGGCCAATTCGGATTGTTAGGTTCAAACTGAAAACCAAACCGAATTACAATGTGGTTTTAGGTTCGAATTAGGTTTCCTCAAATATGGTTTGGTTCGGATTGTGGTTTCAACTAAAAAAAATACCATCCCGAAAAACCTGAACCGATTAACCCGAAAAAACCCGCAACCCGACCCGATAAACACCCTATGTCCAGTCGCTAACACACACTACCAAAATTTTCTCTTCATCTTCTAGCTTTCTAAATTATAAGTTTTTGTTGGCAATGGAGACCCCAACTGCGTGCAGATTTGTTAATTTCCAGCCATCGCAGGGGGACAGGCGCCATCGTTCGCCGGGGATAGCCACGGCGTGCCGATCCTTTTTTCCAGCCACCGCTGCGCACAGCCATGGCCGCTCACCACCAACGGCGACCACAGATCTAGCTTAATCGTAGTTTTTTGTCCTTCGTTTCCATGCACAACTCAGAGATCTAGCGTCCTCTACTTTCGCTGCCTGGTTCAACCCGACTCAACCGCTGTTTACCTGTCTGACCACCGGTTCCGGTCCGACCGGGTGGGTTTCTGCAGGACCGTTTCAGCAGCATACTAAACCAGACCGTTCAAGCCACCGGGTCCGGTCCGAGTCTGAAAACATTGATTTCAAGGGCCCATTTTTACTAGTTTGCACTCTGAAATCTTAGGGACGATCCTATTCTACGATGTAGAGAAAACCCAAATTCATACAAATAAAATTGAGAGAGATCCGTACCTAGTCACATCGATTTAAACTCTAGTAACTCTAATGTTATTGCTAATCTCTATATGTATCTTAACTGATCCAAGCGAAGTTCTGACTCGTCAAAATTTAGTCACGAAAAATAAAGGAAATATTTGTAAAGATTTGAATGCAGAGAGACCCGCAATTTCGACTAGGTTTTCCGTCTCCTTAATAAAATTGAGTGCCGATATTACATATGAAAATCTCGTTATTTCATGTTCTCCTTAACCCGAATGCCTTTTCTTATTGGCTCATTAAAGAAATTGCATGTTCACAAATACATAACTGAACGAGATTTTATGTTCGTATTCGTTCATTAAGGAAATGAACATTTTCTTGTTCGTTGTGGTCGTCCGATAATTCCATGTAATGAACATAAATGAACACAAACAAACAAAAATTCATTTGAGAATAAAGTCAGCATTTTCTTTTTAAATTAACATTACACAAAACCCATCAAAAATAAATATGAAGTACTTGACAATTACGATAATTATCTCCACATACTTCACATAATTATCATAAACACAATTAGCATATATCTTTAATTGATAAAATATAAAATAAAAAAAATCTTTTAAACACCGATCGAACACAAATGAACATAAACGAACAAACACATCACCAAACATTTACGAACATAAATGAACGAGCGTGTCTGGTCTGTTCATGTTCGTTCATTTAACTAAACGAACGAAATTTCTTGTTCATTTTCAATCATTTATTAAACGAACGAAAATAAACGAACTTACCATCAAACAGTTCACGAACTATTCATTAAATATCTGGTTCTTTTGTAACGCTAGCTAGTGACACATTAACTATTTAAAAACTATTAACAAATAAAAAAAGACATTTGCCAATCGACCCTACCAAATATTACACGTTTTTTAGTGTTAACACCAACCTCGTTTTGACTCTCCTCAAAATATTGTTTTTTGG
Organism: Smallanthus sonchifolius; assembly: GCA_023525975.1. NCBI lineage: Eukaryota > Viridiplantae > Streptophyta > Magnoliopsida > Asterales > Asteraceae > Smallanthus > Smallanthus sonchifolius. The sequence goes on from CM042029.1 coordinate 93,488,936, forward strand.
AATTTAATGGTGCAGGACTGCAAGATAGAATAGGTCAAAGAAATTAAGGAAGCTGAATAATATATATTTTGTTGTCGTTTCGGATAAAATTTAGACTTTGATAACCGCAATATCAAATCATCCAAAAGCAAGAAAACAAATACAAACCCACAACTCTCACTCTTTCATACCGCCTGCTTGCTTCTAGTTGTGCCATATGTATGTATCCTTAAACTTGATGTCTATATCCACTTAAAGAATGAACATGATAAAGACAAATATGATAAAGAAAACCCTAAAAGAATCCATCAAACTGTGAGCAAGAATTCTATATATATATATATATTTGAACTCCATGTACATTATCCAAGGCCTCCTGTCTCATAACATGATATTACAAATTTAATAGTGAGCTTACAGAAGTTTGTAAAATGGTAGGTCGGGTGATATTAGTTTGCATCGAGGTGGGTAGAGAGATCACCGATTATGCACTTGAATGGGCGGTACAAAACGTTATCAAGCCTACGGATTCGTTGATCATACTTGCAATTATCCCTTCTCATGAATACAATCCGCTTCCCGCCAAGAATAATCAACCTCGTCACAACTCCAAGGGATTCTTTTCTCGTAAGACTAATTCGCCACGATAACTTAGCTAAATTATGCATTGTTTTATGAACATTTTCACACACCTACAAATGACTAATATTGCCAATCCACACTTTCAATTAATGGAAAAAGTGACTGACAAAATCGGTCGCAAAATTAGCTACGGAAACAAAATCAGTTGCAAAATTAGCGACTGGATTGTTTTGTTCGTAAAACAGTCGCAATATAGCGACCAGATATGTTTTTTTGTCACAAATACAGTCGCTAGTTTTATAAAACTAATAAGAAATAAAATGTGCATTATTTGTTATGTAACTTAAGTTGTGGGGTGTTTAAATAGGCATGTTGAAGAAACGGAGTGTTGGGAAAAAGGATGTGTCTGATAAGGTTGGATTTGTAGACAATGGACGTGACATACCCCAACGAGTTTATAATGTTTGTTCACAAATGATACACCATTTATTCTCGCTTCACAAAGTTGTCAAGGTATGCATTCTCTTTGGAGCTTATTTTACAAATATAGGGGCAAATGTTATGCATTTAGAATGGCATTTTCACTTAGTAATTTTAGTGTCATCTAGCTATTTTGTGTAATTGGATTTATTTAATGATCAAATTAGAAGTAATGAAACATTAAACAGCACACTTGTTTGATGATCGTATGATTTCTAGTGCTAAAGACACATTGTTATATCAAAGGAACGAAACCCACTGAACAACGGGGGTCCGGGAACCGTGCCCCTGGTTAGCAGGGTCCTAGGGGCGGCAGCCTCTAGTGGGGTTCAAGGGGCAACGCCCGTGGTTGGGGTTATTTTTCATGTTATGTTATGCATTGGAAAATGATTTTTGAAGTGAAAACTGCTAAAAATTGGTCATCTTGACTAGATTACTCCTCCTGAGTACCTCCGGAGTAGATTGCTACTTCGAAGTATAATTAAATAGCAGTTAAGGATTGATGGGTTTTGACGGTTTTCAACTAATAATTGTCATGACGTTTCATTGCATTTGTATACCCCATAAATACAAGCGAATTTGGTCAGTTTCATATACACGAAATTCTTAGCAGACTTTCACATTTTTCGTTCTTGTAATCTTTGATTCGTGTCCGATTGAATATCTATGTACACTCGAAATAATTAAATCTGAAAGTGAAGTCTCACTATTATCAGAGAATCCCGGTCATCACGAATCACCCATAATTCTTACAAGAGATGTTATTTCTTTGGTGGAGTCACTCAAACGTTTTCCATCTTTAATATTGTTTTGTTGTTATAAAATTTTCCACTAGGAAGTTAGAGCAAGCTACATACCTTCTAGCAAATGATAGAGAAAATCACACTTTGCTGAAAACAAGGAATTTAAAATCAGAGCAAGTCATACTATGAGTCCATTACGAAAGACTAAAGTCATTTTTATGGGCTTGGGTAAAATTTCAAAATTAGAAAAATCAGATTATATGTTAAATGAATTATTGAAATAATAAGAAAAAAGAAATACAATTACTTTTTATCTTGAATCCGGTACTTCAAGTAGCGAATTTGGGTGATTCCGATGTCACACATAGCGGATTCCCTACAAACCACATCAATTCAAAAAACCAAAATTGTTCCTTAAACACCCTAGAAATCAAAAATATTCTATGCTTATCACATGTTTAACTTCCTCCATGAGTGTCTACTGTCTAAACTTACTCCTGCTCCGCGTCATGAATCAGGTTCATACTGAAGTAAAAGTTGTTGCATACGTGCCAGTGGGGTCAGTCGCGATGGTAGCAACCGAGTTACATGCAAAATGGGTGGTTCTTGATCAGTATGTATGCTTATATATCTAGATTATTCAAAGCGACTACAAATTCATCGATTTGTAATATTTTCTATGTGAATGTGGCAGACGATTGAAAAGCGAAGCAGATTGTTGCTTAGAGCAGTACTTGAACTGCAATGTTGTACTCGTAGATGGACCCCTTCACAAGATCCTTAGATCAGTGAACTTCCCACTAACCATGAAGATTGATCAAGAACAAGTCCCCACTATGGCTGATATGTTAGGTGCTCTTCCAGCCTACAATCAAGTTCAAAACAAGAGCCTTGCCACATCAGATCTTACTCAAAGCTCATCTAGCACACAAAACAGTTCATCATCTAATTCAAGTTCTTCATCCGCGACAACTGAGAATGGCAGCCAAAACACTCCCTCTCCTGTTGCAAAGTATACACGATCTCCTCGCTCAAAGCAGTATTCGAAGTCACAACAATTGAATCAGATTCCTGAGCTTGAGATTAAGGTAAATCGCAGATCGATAGCTTGCCTTACGGAAGAAGAAAGAACAGATGGAAATGGCAATCATTTGAGAGTTAAAGATGGTGAGATAACTAACCATTTGATTGATGCTTCATTATGTTAGATGCATTCTTAAGAATGATCAAGGCATAGAGTAATTTGGCAGGAATAATTAAAAGTAAATATGCCCTCACATGGATGTCACATGGGGTTACTTAACGTTAAAAACTAACTGCTTCTAACGACAGGGGCTGAATTTGCAACCCATGTACAAAACTTTGGGCTATGTTTGCAGTTTTTAAAACTTGGGGGCTAAACTTGCAAAATGAACAAACCACAGGGGTTATTTATGCAATTAACTCTTATAACTATGATGCAAACTTTTCTTTGGAGCCGGAGGTCTCATTGGACGCAACCTCTCTATCTCCTGGGATGAAGGTAAGCTTTACCCCATCTCATTCTCATTGGATACTGCTTTCGGAGTGGGACTTTACTGCGTATGTTTGTTTGTTAATAACTATGATGCAAATGTAAAAACCTTGAAAACCTATAGGAAGTCAAAATCAGAACTCCTAAAATTGGTAAATATGTCTCTGCTAACTATGTCAATTTGTTTTGAATTAATATGTTTCATGGTTATTGTTTCATCATAATCCGATTTTGGTATATCACAGATATGACAAGAAATGTAGACATGAAGGGAGAAACACAAACAATACCATATGCCTCAAGATTAGACCAAAGAGAAATGAATCAAAAAGAGTTTAGACAACAAACTACAAGAAGAGTATCTTTTAGTCACACAAATACTCCAATTATAGACAGAACCTCAAGCATAAGAAGGGACATGTCTCTTTCACTAAAGGAGCCACCTACACCGCCCCCTCTTTGTTCCATCTGCAAGCATAGTGTTCCAGTTTTTGGCCGATCGCCACAAAGGTTTAGCCATGAAGAGATTGAGAAAGCAACTGATGGATTTTCAACAAGCAACTTCTTGGCAGAAGGTGGATATGGTAAAGTATATAGAGGCGTTTTGAGCGATGGACAGGTTGTGGCGGTCAAAAAGCGCAAGATGGTTAGTGCACAAGGTGCAGCGGAGTTTTGTTCTGAAATTGAAGTGTTGAAATGTGCACAACACAAGAATCTGGTCATGTTGATTGGTTACTGCATTGAGAAGGAGTGGCTACTTGTATATGAGTTTGCTTGCTATGGGTCTTTAGACAAACACTTATATGGTAAAACTCTTATATCATTATTTTAATACACTTATAAATATGAAATCTTACATTTTCTGAACACTTAACTTGAAGTATACTTAAGCATTGGTGTACCAGAAAAAAATAATGAATGTGTACAGGAACAAAGGAAGGTGAGGTGATGGCTTGGGAGAATAGAATGAAGGTTGCATGTGGTGCAGCAAGAGCCTTAAGATATCTTCATGAAGACTGTCGTGTCGGTTGCATAATACATCGAGATTTCAGGCCTAACAATATACTCTTAACGCACGATTTTAAACCCATGGTCAGTGATCATAATAACTCCCTTTGATCTTGTTGGTTTTCGGGTTCTTATTTTCTTTAACATAGGTAGGAGACTTTGGACTGGCTAGATGTCAACCAGATGGACAAATAGAGGAAGAAACACGAGTTGTTGGAGCATTCGGGTATTGATTTACCTACCCGTTTATGATACATTAGTGTTACAATAATATGGCAATACATTAGATGATTTAAAGAATGTTTTAAATTTTTACAGTTACTTAGCTCCAGAGTATACACAGACTGGTTTAATAACTGAGAAAGCCGATGTATACGCATTTGGGGTCGTCCTTTTGGAGATTTTAACTGGCATCAAGGCTATTGAGTTCTCAAGAACCTCTAGGCAGAAGTACTTTTCTGATTGGGTAAGGATCTTCATTAATGTGCATTGCCACAATGATTAATATGTTTACAACAGCATACCAGCAAAACACTATAAGTTCGTGTAATTGTGATTTGTATTGATAATTGTCTAAATGAATAGGTTACAAGAGAAGGTTATATACTATAACCATATTTACACAATCTACCTTCTATTAACTCTAATTACAAATGATCTAGTAATACCGATTAACTGAGTTGGATTCTTGCACTTTTCAGGGTCGAAGTTTACTTGCGGAAGGAAAGGTGTGTTTAGAAATGATTGATCCTAGGTTAGCAAACAAGTATGATGTGAAAGAAGTGGAGCACATGATGTATGCAGCCAGTTTATGTATATCACCTCACCCTGAACAAAGACCAAGGATGTCTAAGGTGAATCCTTTATTCGTAACAGGTTTAAATTAGCCCCAGGATATACGGACACTCAACCAGGTTCTTTTGACACCCAAACCCTATACCACTAGTATAGGTCTATACGAGTCGTATACGAGGCACAATATGACCGTAGTGCGCACTTTTGGACACAATACGGCCGTATTGGTGACCGAATGTGTCTGATGTGACATGTCTGGTCGCTGTCAGTTTGACTTTTTGGGCAATACGACTCGTATTGGGGATATACGAGTCGTATACAGGGTGTCAAAAGAACCTATTGGGTGTACCAATAATAGCACCCTTAAATTATATACATGAGTTTAGATATTAGATTTAAATGACCAGAATCAGAATATCACCTGTAATGTAACAAAACTAGGAATTTATAGTGCTCTAATAATAATCCAGGTACCAATAATACAAAAAAGTTATAGATTTGATCCTAAATAGTATGTCTTTTCAATGAAACCATTGTGTTTGCAGGTCTTGAGGATATTGGAAGGGAATTTTCAGATTGAAATGCTTAATCATCAACAAGAACAATCTGCCTCCATCTTTCCAAAAGCAAGTCTAGAAAGCTACAATTCAAGGAAGCAAGAAAAAAGGCAACAGCAAAAACAGATACGCGCTGTTACAAAACTAAGTTCAATATCACTCAAATTCGAGAATCACCAAGATACCAGTCTTGAAACGAAAACACCAACAAACGAGCATATGATAAGCGATGAATATCAAGAATACCTACAAGGGTCACTCCAAAAACATATCCAGAGCTTCAACATAAAGTAGTAAATTTGTAAAATGTTATTTGAACATCATTCATTCTTATTTATATCCATAATAAAATCATTCATTCTTTTCATACAAAAGTCTGAGTTTGGTTAGTTTGCCTGCCAAGTATTTACGGACTACAAAGATTAAAGATTTTATTAACATACAAAGTCAAGCAATATTTCAAATTTATTGACAAATGCTAATAGCACATATATGAAAATGTATATATTTTAAAGTACAAAACACTAATATCAATAGATTTAGAAAAGAAAGAAATACAGATAGAGAAGAAGCTATTAGCTTATATTCATGATACTGGTAGTAAGTACTAACTAACATTAGTTAAAGGTTAGTTAGTTAATCTCTTACAAGCAACCATCAACTTTACAACAGTTACAAAGTAACCCATGCACTATCTTTTTATTAACTAGTACGTAACAATAATGAGTTGTTGACCTCAAGAACTACAAAAACCAAAACATGAGAACTACCAAAAGTAGGAACCCATCTGCTCATCATCAACACTAACCTTATGAGTGTTGTGAAAAAATTTGCTCTAAAAAATCATCAACACGAACCCATATGTTCATCATCACAAGGTTTGGTGGTATTTAGATGTGAAAAAGTTTGTTGTTCAAAAAAAAAAACCTTATGAGTGTTGCAAGTGGTGAGGTCAACATTACTATTGCAGTCCAAATGAGAACTCATACTGAAACATTAAACTAGTTGGTAAGTGTGGAGTGTACATTTATTTGATGATCTTATTACTTCTGGTGCTAAAGACCTTGTTGTGTCAACGGGGTGAAGCCCATTGAATAACGGGGTCTGGAGGCAGCGCCCCTGGTTAGCATGGTCCTAGGGGTGGCAGCCCCTAGTGGGGTCCAAAGGGCAATACCCCTGGCTAGAAACATTTTATTTTGCATATTTTGTTATGCATGAAAACTGAGTTTGAAAATGAAAACTGCTGAAAGATGGTTGATATAATCCAAAGTTGGATGCTTTGATTAAACAGAAAAGAAGTATTGATAGTGCCCAATTTCGAGAATGGGTAATCTCCAAATACAAGGTTTTAAAACCCTAACTTTGATAAACAATACATCGAAAGTAAAACTATATAATTCTGGGAATTAAAAGACCTAAACATCCGGCAATTTTCCCCCACTCCTCCACCTCCTGAATTCTTGGTTCTTCCCCTCAATTCCTTAATTTTTTGCTTTTATTCCCGCCACACAGCACCAACTAGGTCTGACCCAACCCAGTTTGACGTTGACCCATTATTGGGTTCGTATCAATATTGTATGCCCCAAAAGACGACTTGTCCTCAAAGTCGATAAGAAGGAAGTTGGCCCGTAGTAGCTCGTAGTTTTTCCCAAGCGATAAGCAGCTCCAAAACCGGGTAACCAGATGCTAAAAGCCACCGATAAGCTGCCACTGATCCCGTAGTATGGTCAAGTACAAAGCCTTTGCATGACCATTTAAACAACTCTAAGATAGGAAAAGGAAGTTTCCCATAAATTAACTTATTAACCCAAGATATTAATGATAGAGAATTCGTAAAATATTCCAATAAGGCCCCTATTGTGGATAAGATATTGTCTTTTCCCACTTTTGCACACAAAAGTTTCCTAGAGAGTGAGCCCTCAAAATACCCACCAGTTTGAATTTGATCTTTAAGCTGAACCTTGATTGCATCTATCTCCTCATAAACCCAAGAGAACATAAACTTCTCTTCACCAATCTCTGATTTCGTCACTCTCTCAATTGAGCTTTGCTCCTCTATAAACAGGTTCAAGTCTCTCCCTAAACCACTGAGTTTCTCCAACTTTTTTCGATTAAACTCCGCCAGACGAAGCTCGATGGTCTCTTTGAACAAGATCACGTTGATGGATTGCAAACTGTGAAGTTTCTCGAAAACGGCATCATCCATGGTTTCATGTTGATCTTTAGAGGGTTTGTTGTTTTGGCTTGCTTTCATTTTCGCCATCGTACTATCCTCCGCCACTGTGTCCTTCCCATCATCATCTGCTTCTTCACAGTCATCTCCCATCACCTCATCGCCCATCGAACTATTCCCACCAACTTCCATATCCAAATTGGATCCGATATGGTCCCCCTTGTGAAGGCAGTCACGGTTACTAGCAGTCGGCACTTCTGACTTTATGGGAATAGCTTCTTATTCGTGGCACCTGGAGGGTGTTCGATACATCTGAGCCTTGATTGCTTTAACATCGTCCTTCAAGGTTGCAAAAATAACATCTAATCGTGTTGCAATTTCTGCTAACTGGACAACAATGGGATCAGGTCTTGAAACTCACATTTTGATCTGACTATTCCGTGTCTGAACCATCTTCTCTTCGATTTCCCGACAATGGAACCAATGATAGAATCCAAAGTTGGATGCTTTGATTAAACAGAAAATAAGTATTGATAGTTCCAAATTTCGAGAATGGGTAATCTCCAAATACAAGGTTTTAAAACCCTAAGTTTGATAAACAAAACATCGACAGTAAACTAGATAATTATGGGAATTAAAAGACCTAAACATCCGGCAGTTTACCCCCACTCCTTCACCTCCTGAATTTTGGGATCTTCCCCACAATTCCTGAATTTTTTGCTTTCTTTCCCGCCACACAGCACCAACTGGGACTGACCTGACCCAGTTTGACCCTGACCCATTATTAGGTTGGTATCAATGGTCTTCAAGACCAGATTGGTCATGCTGACCAGTTTACTCTTCTAGAGTAAAAATTGTTCTCCCTGAGTAAACTTGTTGAGTAAGTTTGCTCACCTGGGTAAATTTTGCCTCTCCCGAGTAGATTGGCTCTCCCGAGTAGATTGCCTCTCCTGAGTAGATTGTCTCTCCTGAGTAGATTGTTATGATTGACGGTTGTGACAGTTGTCAACCAATAACCGTCATAACATTCAAATGTAACTGTTTACCCCTTATATAAATGTGAATCTAGCAAACTATCACATATCCGTTCTTAAATCTCTGACTCTTATCCGATTGAATTATATGTATCCATGAAAATAATTCAATCTAAAAGTGAACTATCAGGATTGTCAGATAATCCAAGTCAAATCATATACACGATCCAAAATTCCTACGGAATGTAGTATAAACACTTGGACGGTTTCTTTTTAATGATCTTAATCCAATTAAAGGTCCTACCCATGATTGGCAAATTCTCACTCTTTAATCACTTTTACTTATTACCATTCGTATATGAATCGTTGCTTTCTTTTTGGAGTAATTCTTGTTCTCAAAGATCAAGAACCACAACCCCCTCCTTCGCCACAACCCTCGCTATCGCCCCTGCCTCCGCCGCCCTCACAGTGGTGTTCGCCACCCACTCGCCACCGACATCGTATAGTAGGTGGTGGCGGCGGTGGCACCCAGTAGGTTGGGGGTGACGGTGACGATGGTAATGGTGATGGCACCTAAAAGTCTGGGTGTGACAGTGACAGAGGTGACGATGATGGTGGTGGTGGCGGCGGTGCCGAACATGATAGCAGACTAGCGAGAGAAAAGGACAGTGATGCGGCGGCGAGCCGACTTGTAGATGGTGACCATGGTGATAGATTATGATTCATTTGTGATTGTTTTGTCACTCAAATGCATTCCAAATTCAAATTTCTTTAATGGATGTCAATTCCTTTAAATTCCAAATCATTTTAACAGATTTAAATTCCAAATCCAATTGCTTCAAATTCCAGAACCTTTAGAAAAATTCGCAAACAAAACGCACCCTAACCATTTCTTCACATATCATCCAATGCACCCAACTTGTCCATTTTGACAAGTAAACACAGAAGCGATGCTGGTCCAAATTGATGATCGCATCCATGTAAAAATCAACATTTAAACCTCAAGCAATCTTAGTTACTTGGGTGTGGTTTCTGTTTAAATGATATGGATACAGGTGAATATTAAAAAAGTTATATTTATATCTTAACTAGTTATAAATGGTCAAAAAAATAAACAAAATATTCAAGGTTTTGACCTATTAATCACCAATGTATCTCAACTTTACCACCTCTAATCACATACAAGAAAATGAAAAACTTAAGACCAGATATCCTAAATTTGAGGTTTCCCAGCACCAGTATCATTCAGCAGTGTTTGGAAACACAAAAGTAGAGCCAAACCAAAAAAAATAAAACTGTTTTACAGAACCTACCTATAAACTCGATCACAGAAACCATAATAAACTACCTGCGCTTTCAGTTGAACATATTTGGAAGTGGTCGAACTGCCATGAATGCATCAACCATCTGCAACAAAAGATGATACAATGTTAACCACCAGAAGTGTTTTGAAATCCCAATTGTTTAATTTTATATTTTTTTCAGGAGTTCATGTACACATACCTCATCAGTCACTGCTGCCCTTGCTGCCTGGTGTCTTTCCACCAATTCAGTTAAAACGTCAATTAATCTCTTCTTCACTTCACCTGTAAGCATGCGTCCCGAGCCATATTCCTGAAATATTATATATAAAAACATTAAACTTCTGTGGGATTGGACAAATTTTATATTTTATAACAATTTAAAGGTGTCAATAAATAGTTTTGTTACCTTCCTAATATGATCTAGCTCATCATCATCCTCCAAGAAGAAGCTAAGGAATTTGAAAGGTATATCCACCTACAAAACATGTCATGTTGAATGAATCAAACAGGTTGAAAGTAGCCCAAAGTTTGTTCAAATGTGTATAATCTTACAAAATCATTTTATTCCAAAAGTTGTGTTATTATTATTGGAATAATATGGTTTTTACAATCTTACTTAAGATAGTAACTATTTATAAAAAAACAAAGTGTTTCTACGTCAACCCTACCGGAACCATACAAAAATTACACATTTTTTACCTCACGTGTTTTTACTTGTTACCCAACCTTCCCATATTATACTCAATACAGTGCTAGAAAAAAAATTATAAATCCTTCAATATTGGCAAAAGAAAAATAGAAGCTTAAAAAAGTCAACAAATCAATACGGTTAATACTAACTCAAAGTGAATTTTTTGTTCTTTTTGTAATTTTTAAGGATCAAAGGAGTATTTTCTAAGTGGTCTCGAGTTTCTGCATGAGTTTTTGTTAGGAATCGTTTATATACCGCAAGATTAGCTCCATACTTCCTATGATTCTCTACAGAATCTTGCCCTCCTGAGAAAGCATATTTGTTTACCTGTGAATTACATTTATATAACAGTAAAAGAATAAGATATAGACAATATGAAAGTATGCTAACACTACAAGTATTAAAGGACCACTAGAGATAATTAGATTCAAAAGGTTTAAAGCCCATTTGCACATTAACATTCCATAATATAAAATTTAAGCCAGCTTAAAAAACTCGATATAAGATAAGGAACATAGAATATCAAACACCTTGGTCTTGATTTGCTTTTGAGAGTCGGTCACATATATTGCAGAATATGCATCAGTGGCTGACATTTTGCCTGTTTCTCCCTGAAACATTTAGCGAATTAGATAAATATATCATAAACAAAATAAATAATATGAATAAATGCATGAAATTTGCAAACATAAAAGCTATAATATGAGCTAAATGTACCTGAAGGGCTGGGAAGAATAATGACTCAACTAATGCAGGCTTATTATAACCTAAACGAGGAGCAACATCCCTAGTCATCCTGAAATAAGGATCCTGAAAATATTCAAATATAATCATCCAATAGTGAATAGTTAATTCATGGCAAAATGTTTTCCATCTCTAATACCATCTTCTACACGTCATTCCCAATCTACTAATCAAATAAAGTATCACAATTCACAAGAGTTTGACGATTATCAATAACTTGAATATTTATATCTAATTCACCATGTATTTCTTCACAATCAATTAAAGGGGGGAATTTCAACTCATTCACTTATTTAATGGGCCGGATTGGATGGGTCAAATTAGTCAAATAAAAAAATTACTAAGGGGGAGAGAGTATAAAATGTAGTTAAGAACTCTGAACTTAAATAAATATGAAAAATAGGATAAAAATATATCCAAAAAGGCCAACCTGATCGATTGCACATGGAATCAAGCAGCGAAGTTTATCTTTGCCGGAAAACAAATGTGGAAATGAACTGGGGAATGATGGAACAGCCTGCAGAAAAAACATGTTAACAAAATTACTTAAACTGTAATGCAAATATAAAGATCTTGTAGCAAAATGTTTAAGTCCAACATTGTAAAAAATGATTGGTTGTTATTTAAAATTCTTGAAAATCGCCTTCCAACTTCTTCTGAGGTCAAAAAGCCTTATTCTAATCACATAACTGGGAATAAAAATCATCTTTTTCTTCATCTTTTAATGGTCGAAATTCCCAAATATAAATTCATTAAAGTACAAGATTGTGACCAAATATTTGGAAAATGCTGACCTGGACCGGTGGGAAACTAATCTTTCCAATGTGATCTTCACCAGTGAAACCAAATATACCAACAACCTGTGTAATTTTAGCAAAAAAATATTTTTAGAATAAATCAATAAAAAAGCTCAGATGGATAGCATTTTGGAAACATTAAATGGAAATTTTGTAACATTATCACTACTTATTCTGACCTTATTGTAAGTAACACATTTTGCAAACCATGTTCTCATAAAAGGCACTGCACGTGAGAATCTCACATTAAGGCTTCAGCGAATACAACAGGCCAATAAAAAATATAGAGAATTCAAAGACAAAAGATTCGTTTATATCTTTTTTCTGAAATGGTTAAATTATACAAACCCTATCAACACCAAGTTTTGATCCAATTACCTTTTTATCAGTTGGATTACAGACCACCAGTGATAAAAAAACCTTTCTACAAGTTCTAGAGGTGGCAATTTCGACCCATTTACTTATATATGGGTTGAATCAGGTAGTGTTTCATATCTAAAAAATAAAAAAATTTAAGGAGAAGGGTCAGGGTATTTTTAAAGCATAAAAACCACCTAAATAACTTTATTCAGAAAATTAGATTATTATTAAAATAATATAAACTTCCATGATATTTTACACGAACTATTAGTTAAAAAATGGTCAAAACTGTGACAGCTCAACACTACCCGACCTGCTTTGTGCTTTCTATCAGTACCAAAGAATAATCAGTTACCCAACCCGCCCATTTTGCAACCTCTAATTAGTTTCTATAAATTTTCAACTAGAATGACTTTTGAGAATTCACCATCCAACACCATATATAGTTTTCAAAAAAAAAAATCTTGTTACTCAATATCAAAAACTAGATTCAATTTATCCGAGTATGTCATGGACTCATGGTTCACATTATTCCAAGACTACAAAAGGTAATCCTACAAAATATTTAATAGCATCACCCTCTTTCACATAATGACCTCATACATACATATATTGGGAAGGGTTCCAGAGAAGACTGTTGTGATATAGAAATGAAACAAAAAGTTTGAGTTCTATGCAAGGTATATGAAAATATTTATGAAGAAGTAAAATTTACTTCTAACTCAGCATCATGATGCCTACAATACTTACCCACCAACATAATCAAAATCTGAGAAGATAAAGGTCCTTGAGATATCAAATCCACAAGCAATTATATCTTTTGCATTCTCACGAGCAAGTCTCTTGCTCTCTTCTACTGTAAGGTTCTTCCACATGCATTTTTCATCATCAGTTAGTTGTATGACTAGAGGAACCTTGAAAGCATCCTGCAAATATCTGCAATTCAGTCTTAGAGCAAGTTTGAAAGCTTAACAATGCAAATCACTTATGGTTTCCACCATAATGACCCATTTAAAATGTCTACTGTATACAGATGAGGTAATATAATTAGAGGTGGCAATTTTGACCCATTTATCTCTAATGGGTCAAAAAGGTAAAAATTTTAAAAATAGCTAAAAAAATAGGCCAAACAAGACAAACATCACCTAAAGTGTACTTTTAACTCGTACAACGTCCTGAATTCAATAAGTTATATTATTACTACAATAACATACTCTTGTAAACATATCTGACACCCTTACTATTTATAAAAGAATCAAAACTTCAGACAAAATGTGTTTCAAGTGAACCCAACCCAATGTAATTCGACTTGTACCATGTAAAAAAGACTGGGAAATAATATTATATGTGAAAGATGTATCTTACAATGAAGATTTAACCCTCAATATATAGGAAAACTAGAAACCCCAGACTAATCTGGGCCCGTGGGGGCTAAACACCACTAAACACTAATATTAAACTAGTAATACATTTAACATACCAGAAGATTACATGTATTTACTATTTACCCAACCGGGCCATTTTGTCACCTCTATGTACTCCAATTGCATAATTGAGATAAATAACATATAATAAACACAACCTACTTGGTGAACATGAAAGGAACAAGATGCCCCAAATGCAAAGCTTCAGAAGAAGAGCCTCTGCCTGTATAAAGATAGAACTTTTCACCACGTTCATAAGCATCCAATATCTCATTGAAGTCCCTGTTTTATAATACAACCGGAAATATAAATTAGGTTCTACAGCCTAAGCTTCTATTGGCTTCCATCAAAGATGCATATATATACTTTTGTATTCAAATTCACATATATACAAATGAAGTATAGTTGTCAATAACGGCTATAGCGACCGCTATAGCACGCTACGTAGAGAAGCAGTCTAGTGGCGCTATATGGTATATAGCGACCACATAGCGTGAAAATAGCGATTTTTTTAATATAAATAGCAGTAGCGAATAGCGATTTAGGGTTTTTATTTCATTAGATGATCGGTGATTGCGTATTTTAGCTATTTTGGTGGTGTGCCTGTTTTTTTTTGTCGATTACAATTGCTACAATAGTTGACTACTTTAGGATTTTTATTTCATGAAAATTTTCTACTACTTTACCGTTAAACATAAAATAGCAGACGTTATTTCATCGCTATCGCGGCACAGCATATAGATAGCTTGTCGCTATTTACCGCTATTCGCTATTGACAACTATGAAATGAACTAAACTATTAAGAAGCATATATTTCAACTAGATAACTTGAGAATTCACATTGATTTTCGCTTGAAAAAACAAAAAAAGTGAAAAGTAATCAGTATGAATTGATTTGAAAATATAATGTTGCATTCTTCTAGAAAAAAACATTTTGAAACTCGATGAGTACCTGTGAGCAAAGAAGACGTTACGGCGGAGGAAGATATGAGGAGGACGAGAAGTGAGTCGGGAAACTCGATCAACAAGAGATTGATCGAGCCTTTGACAGCCAAATTGGTCAATAAGTTTGTCATAATCGATCTTGCCTTTAGACGACACCACCCATGGATTCACGACTTGATCTTCTTCTTCTTCTGTTTTCGTTCCATTCTCCTTCTCCGTTGATGTTAATCACCTTTTCTCCTGCTACGGCTAGGTTCTGACTTTTATCTACGTGATTACGTTTCCTACGCTAACGGATTTAACCTAAACTTAAGCCTTAATTAATTTATATCTTTTTATATTTATTACACCTTACTAATTATTACTTACCACCGAGACTTCTAATTGAGTGGTAGCCTCGTTACTTTTCAAATACAAGGTTATGGGTTCGATCAGGTTGAGTTTTCTCAGTTGTGGGTTTCTTTCTAGGTGGTGTGGGGTCGGGTCATGTCACACCCTCGTCAAGGCGGATTATACACGGGAGAGCGACGAAATTAAATCATCACACAAGGATCAAAAGAATACTAAGACACTTTTTATTAAATCGAATAGTTATTACATCAAATTTTAAAACAAATAAACCAAGCAAACAAGTAGTCTCATTATTGAATTTAAAAGTCTAAACTAGGTAAAGCATAATCCTCGGTCCTAGCATGAGCTTATCATCATACTAGTTAGTTTCATCTGAAAAACATGTTAAAATATGTCAACTGTAAATTTGGTGAAAACATAGGTTTAAATAGATAGATAGTTTGAGATAACAATTTTCACATTACAAGTAAACAAACTTTTATACGTGGGTCACAACCAAGCCTAGTAATTGAATGCTCTCACGTCCAACTCTTTGACACAACGAAGTTAGACCAATGGTATAAATGTCTAGTATGCAGTTTCTGAACACCCAGCTCCTTCCAAATTTAAAAGAATACGTCAACTTGAAGGACGTTTGGAATTGATTGGCATGCATCAACCCGAGAACCGAACGGGCTAGTCAGGCCAATATATCTATTTACTTACTCTCGTTGCTTCTCCGTAGTTAATGGTTGTGTAGATTTTAGAAAATAAGAGAGACTTTGTAGTATAAAGCGTCATAGAATAGCAACATGTATAAACCGGTTTAGTTTTACTAGAATTAGAAAGTTTGTTATTGACTTTGCAAAAGAATAGTTTTGATTCTAGAATTTGTTAAACCCTGTGGCGTCCATGACAGCCACGATCAACACAATTACTCGATGATTCGTATATGAGACGGAAGCAGAAGCGAATCAATCCAATCACAAACATAGAAACACTAGGTGTAACAGAATCCGATCTTGTATTCCCTAATGAGGTCATCACAGATTACAAATCGAAAGAGTATACATCTCAGTGTAAGCTCCATGTCCAACCCCTAGGTGAGCTCTACCTAGGGGTGGTGATTCACTTCTCACAAAGACTCACTCCCTCTCTGTATATGCTAACTCTAGCATGCTTACCTACAAATGAACACAAGTGTTCTATGTATAGGGAAGTGAACTGTTGCTTGCGCACTTGTTAACTGCGCCTAGAATCCTAGAATCCTTCTAGCGCACTTAACAAATTCGCTAGGCATATCTATAGCGCACTTACTAACTACACTAGAACAAACTCAATCGCACTTAGTAAGTTCGCTAGACCTAGAATTTTAACAACAAATACAAAAACATGTCCTAATAGACTCTCTCTTAGCTGTTGCTAACAATTATAGACAAATGTTGATAAATCATCAGTCACAAAGACATGTCCCAACAGACTCCCCCTTGATTGATGATCCTGGGTCTTGACTTCACTTGGTAAGACTTGATATTTGGAAATGCACTATGATCTTCAACATGCAATGCTACAATCTTGAGACAAAAGACTCCCTCTAAACTGATGCATCCGTTGTAGGCTAATTTTGTTTGGCCTTTTCATGAAAACCGACGAGATGTTCTGGTGGCGAAAAACAATATTTAGACCCCATTTTAAGTTGGCAAATTTGATGCGTGAGCTGTTTGACTCATTTTGACCTGTTGTCTAATTTCCAAATTGACCCGCTCAGTTGGTTTAAGGGTGGAGTGCTTTGCACCTTCCAAAAAACTTTGACCCGTTGTATAGGTTTAGGTGACCCAAATTGAACTACATGCAAATTTTTATTACCAAAATCAACCCAATGCCACCCTTACCTGCAAATATGCAAAACTTGGACACCATTCTCAACAAGGGTGCAAATAGCACACTAAGTGTCAAATAAATCCACAGATGAATGATTATAGATATCATGTTACATATATAAACTATAAAACGTAAACAATTCTACTACGATATGTACTAAACACGCGCTATGGAACGGGAATTGATCTTTTTTTTTGTTGTTGTCCCTGTTTTGTATCATATAGTGTAGTGGAAAAGAATGAAACCTGAAGGAACATCATCTTTTAAGTAACTACTGGATCAGCCTCCGGAATGCTTCCCAGATTTTGTGTTCCAAGGGTAGGAACGATTGGAGGCTTCATTCTTCGTGTTACCGTCATGTTCAAACCTTCCGTTGTGTGAATCGTTGCTCCTGTCGTCATTTTCACCTGAAAAAAGAACGGTTTCATGCGTTTGTAAGCTCTTAAATTCATATGAGAGTCATAAACCGTTGAAACCAACCAAACCGTCCAAACCAAACCAAAGAAAGTTGGCCGGTTGAGATCCATATGATTCAGTTTTGGCGGTTTAATTGTTGATTTTGAACTTGGAACCAGCAGTGTAAACCGAATCATTATTTATGTGTTTTTTTTAATATTCAATTTTGTAATATGTATAAATTTTAAAATTCATAAACTATATTACATTAAAAATTTTAATACAAACTAACGACTTTGAAAAAAAATCAGATCAAACCGCCAAACATTTATAACCAGCCAGGCCAGCCAACCCATTTCAATACCTTTCAATCTCATATGACTGACATATATACTTTTATCACAAGCATCGACATTTTTTGGTCATCTTATCTAAAGATCGTCTTAAATAATCATAATCACATGACCACTTTCGAAAGAAACCATCAAACAACAAGTACAATAATCATATATAGTTATACAATTTTTATGTGTTTGGGACGGGTATGTATTAGGTGATGCCACCCGATTACCCACATCAAAACCGAATATATTATACATTCATAAAAATATAATGAATGGCATTTTGAAGTTGTTACTTGTTAGCAACTTGAAATTATTAAAAATGAAGAATTGTTAGAAATATAGTTGAGTGTTTGATACTTTAAGTTGGTTTTTGGGGTTAGTTTAAGATCAGGTTTTGGGTAATGGGAATCCCAACAGGTACGGGACACGGTTTTATAATCGGGTATGAGACTGGAATTACCAAAAATCATTCCGTACGATGCAATAAGATTTAACAAAATATAGAAAGATTGACTTACCGGGGGTGCTCCCAGTGCCATTTGAAAGTTGAATCTACGAACAAGCATTGAGACTGCAACTATTGCCTGCAAGTACAAGTTTATTTTAAAAATATAGATTTTGTTCCCCAACTAGGAACTTTTAGAACATAATTATTAGTCATGGGACATGGATAGTTTATTAAAATTATTATTGTATGTAAAATGATTACCTCAAATGAAGCAAACATGTCACCGACACATTTCCTTGGTCCACCACCAAACGGCAAGTAACTGAAACAGTTCATTTAGAGATGGCAAAATGAGTCAAGTTGGGTGACGTGTCATAACGGGTTGTCTGGGTGTTGACCCATAACATTTATTACAAAAAATAAAAAATTATATATGATTACCAAAACTATATTATTTCAACGATAATAAAAATTATAAAATAAAATGGTTCTAGTATGTTTTATGCATAAAAAACTTGGGGTGAATTTAAACCAAAGCCTACCTAATTTGACTTGTTTCCTTTTAAGCATATTTTTTTCCGACTATTCCCATTTGGCCCGTTAGAGATAAAACATAAGGTGAAATCTCACAAATTAAATAAGTAAACATCATTTAAAAAAATATCCATTTATATGTGAAGACAAGATTATATAGTACCTGAAATTTTGGTTGGTTTCATTAGGATTTGGTCCGTCTAAAGGCCATCTTTCGGGATTAAATTTATCTGCATCTACCCAATGAGTAGGAGAGCGATGAAGATTCCAAACAGAAATGAACAAGTCTTCACCCCTATCAACAAATGAATAATAATCAGTTTCATACTAGCTGCAAATAAACTGAATATCCAATGGTAAAATAAAATTATCAATTTACTGCTTCTTTTATCCTAATTTGCAAGAATGTCATACTTGGTTAATTTAAGTACCAATTATTTTCACTCCTAAAAAAACTAATCAAACTGAGTAAAATCTGTAATAGCCCAAAACTTAAATGATTTGACCTTTTAATCGGATACTTGTCAAGGACATCATCTTCAATGGAACGACGTATCAAAACAGGTGGTTGGGGGTAGAGCCTCAAGGACTGCAATGCATACAATTAGTGTACGGGAATAAATAACATTGACTTGGGCCCAAAGAAATAAAAATGTTTTTTCTTACCTCATTAATCACTCGAGTTGTATATTTAAGTTTCTTCATGTCTTCCATGGTTGGAAACCTATCACCTAGAACCGCATCAACCTAACAAGCATATCATATTGTGTTAGATGCCTATAATTGTATATTTCATGTAGAGAGGTCATTTATTAATGAATGGGTCGGTTTGAGTTATGTTATATCTACAACGGGTCAGATAGGGTAAATAAAAAAAATCTAAATAGGAAATGAGTCAAACAGATTGAACACCATGCATAAAACCTCTTATGTAATTTTATCCAATAAAATAGATAATCATTACTAATAAATTATTTATTACATATAAAATTAGTTTTGAAGAAAGATGTTTCAGGCAATCCCGACCTCAGTCGACCCATGCAAGGAGGGTGTGACCCAACTTATTTTTTAACTAACCTCGTTTTGAAGCTTGGACATGATATCAGGTTCCTGCAACATAATCAAAGTACCCATATTTATAACGTTAGAAAGAACACTAAATGTACACTCTTTATGCTTATTGAATCAAAAACAGAGGTGGAAACTATTTCAAGATTTTTAACATTAACAAATGTTTGATGTTCCAAGATTAACCTTAAATGTTTTAAAGAATGCTAAAAGAGTCGCGTTCTTAATTTGAACTAACCAAATGATAAAACTTTTAAAAAACAAAATAACTTTTTTCATATTTCTTTAAACCATAGCAATGGAGGTACCTCGGAAAGAAGATAAAAAGTCCATGTCAATACTGCAGCAGTTGTCTCATGTCCTGCAATAAGCATTGTCATTAGATCATCCCTCAGTTGCTTGCTCGACACCTACACATCACAAATACATGGTTGATCCGGGTTATGTATTATTCATAATGGGTCAAGAGGGTAAAATTTTAAAATATAGCTACAAAGAAAGCAAGTCAAACAGGTTGAAAGTATCCTAAAGTGTCCTTTTAATTCATACAACCTACTAAAGTGCTTTATCCAAAACTTAACATAATTACTGTAATAATATTTTTGAAATCAAATAAAAAAAATTGTCGAAAAGAAGAGAACAAACATAAGGTGCATACATTGTCTCCTGATGCCAGCAGGAAATGGAGAATACTTGGATCGTTTTCGTTCATGTATTCCTCATTGAACTGTACGTCTTCTTCGTCCACCATCCTCTGTATGTAAATGTCATGGTTAAGATGAAGAATAAAGTTGTAAATTATTAACTGAAATCAAATAAATGGTTTTCAAATTACAAAAGTAAACCTTAACACAAGTCAAAGGAGTTAAATGTCAACTCTAGATTGAGTAAATTCTTTATGATCCATTGCCAATCATTACAAAGAACCAACAATATTGACATAAATACACAAGAGTCCGTTATTTCAACATTATTACAGGACCATATAAGAAGTCTCATCAATAAACTAGCATCTCTCTTTTACCTCCCTGTTCGATCAAAATTGGGTCAAGTTGCGTTATATTTTACATATTATTCGTCTTTACAAAGGGGGAATTTGAAATCATTCATGTAAAAGTGGGTCAACTTGGGTTATATTTAACTTATCAAGAGTCAAATTAAAGAAAAATGCTAAGAAGAATACATGTCATACGGTTTAATAGTGTCCTGAGTGTTGTCAAGTGTTAATAACCTCCAAAAAATATGTGATAATTGTTCCAATAATGTTTTTGTAAATATATAAATTATTTATGAAATTAAAAAGAATTAACAAGAAAAATCTTGGTGGGTCAACCCAATCCAATCCAAACCATTCAAATGATCTACCAATTTGACCCATTACCCAACCCACTCGACCCACCAATTTCCCCAACCTATATAACAAAAAATATTACAAGCTTTACCTTGCATATTGCAATTAAATCATCCAAGGTTGTGTTGATTAGCTTAAGAGCTTCATTGACCTTCTTCTGCCTGGGTGAGATATCTTTCCATATTGGAATCTCCCAAGTTGGAATAGGTGAGACGCTTCGATCCTCTGCTTCTCGCAAAACAGTGTATACTGCCTGATCTAAGATAACCGATCATAAAACATGAGTAAAAAAAAAGAAAAAAGTTAAAGAAATATAAGGCGTATTTACCAATGTGAATCTTTAACATACCTCCACAATCCCATTATCCTTTGTCAATGAATCAAAATCATAATTAAATACTGATTTCCCGATAATGTCTAAGGTCAGACGTGAAAAAAGTGATTCCATTTCCACATCCTCACCATTGTACGCAGCGTCGTCAAGTTTTTTGCATAAGCGATCGGTAGCTTCTCCAAACAACCCAATCATTGCTGCTACATACTACAATTGAAGTTCACTTAAAGATGAAGTAAATACCGTCAATTACTTTGAAAACATATAAAAATTGTAGAGATAAATCATTTATCAGCGGTGGCTAAATGGGCGGTTGGTGAATCGGGTTAGGTAACAGGTCAAAACTGGTAACTTTCAAGTACTAGTATAGTCAAGTCGGGCCAACCGACCAATAAGTTTTCCCCTTTTTTTAAATTTATTCATCATTATGTATTAAATAAGATTATAAAAAGCTATTTTAGTTGATATAAAAACCTGTTTTTTTACAGTAAAATGTTGAGTTTTAAACTTTACCCGTGGGTTGAAATTGCCACATCACACCATTTACATGAAACTAGATGAATTTCGGTTAAACTGATTGACAAGGGGTCAAATAGGTAAAAAAAAAATGACCAGTTATTTTAAAATTATTATTTGACCTGGCCTGTAATTTTACCTATTTGACATAAATTTGTTTTGACCAGTTACCGAACCCACTCCCTGTCTCACCCATTTTGCCAACAATAAATAAATCAACATATAATGATTATAAAATACAAGATGGTAATACCTTAAGATGTAGTGCGGGGACTATAACCCGTCGTCTGACTCGCCAGACCTCCCCATCAGCTGGAATTAGTCCGGTTCCCATTACAAATTCTAGAATTTCCGCTAATATACCCTAAACATCAGTCATCAAGTTTCAATACACTAATATTATAAAAAGATTATTTTTTCTTTTTATCAACAAGAAATAGTGGCTAAACATATACCAAAAACAAATCAAGAAATAAAAAGAAACACACAAATGCTTACTTTTGAATATGCCTTTGAATTGTCTTTCAATATGTGTTTTGCAATGTTGGGATCAGAAACTATCAGGAAAGACTGCAGTAGAAGACAATTCAATCATCATTTGCACATTACTAGAATTACTAGAGGTGGCAAAATGAGAGTGTTGGATAACAGATCAAACACATTTTTGTCAAATTTTTTAAAATAATAGTCTAAATCTGTTAGAAAACGGATTTAGGAGATTGTGTAACTTGGGTGACTTTCAACCCGCCCCCCCCCCCCCCCCCCCAAGTTGACCCGTTTGACTTTTAGCTAACCTTTTTATTTGGCAAATTTGATATAAAACAGAATCCAAATCAACCCATTAGTAAACGGGTCGAAATTGTTAACTATATATCTTTTACTACATGATGAAAGGAGCAAGAAAATGAAAAGAGTCAAACCTTGGGACCAAAAGTCAACCTGAAAATTCCACCATATGTAAGAAAAAGCTCATACAAGGGGATAAAAAATGCCTCACTTCGAATGGCACTAATTGCCCCTTTCGCTTCAGGAATCTTTGGATAACTTTCACCAGAACTTATCAATTTTGATAAAGGTTCAAGAATACCCGAAGGCACTCCTAATCTTGTCAAACCACTCACCAACAACGATCCTAAACTATTTTCCCATGAAAAAAAACAAGAACAAACATTAAATTTAAGCACAATTTAGATATTTAATAATAGTCAAACATATCCATGAAACATGTGGGAGAACATTTGAGGACATACAAAGTAAACAAGTCTTACAATCAGATAAAGGGAAAATTTCACAGAGTCTCCCATCTATTTCATTTTTGCCACTTACACTTTTTTTGTCTCATTAAAGTCACTCAAGTTCACCTGTTGTTCCAATTTTGCACAATTACCAAGCTAACAAGTTACTATTTTTGGATTTCATTTTACAGATACTGTGAAAATGTTGGTTTACTCTTTTTTGATTTCATTTTCACCATATCCATATAATGAAATCCAAAAAAAAGTAACATGTAACCTGGTAATTGCACAAGATTGGACGGCATGTGAAACTTGAGTGACTTTAACATAAACCGATTGTGTGTCTAACAGGGTTACATGGATTCTCTTTATATATTACACGGAGATACCATAATTACGGATACGAACATAACTAGTCTAATATAATAGTTTTCCATTTTCTATTTTTGTTAAGGAATTTCAAAGTTGTTTTCTCAATCATACCAAACAAAATTCAACTAATCCTTAGCATAACATCATATAAAATTGTTCAATTTCATAATTTTTTTTCCCAATAATCAGAAACTAGAGTTAGCTAATTTGAAGGTTTTGACTGCCACTTGAAATCATAATAAACGAAACATACCTCGGCTTTTCAACCGTGAATTCGCCGGAAGCAATTCGAGCCGACAACTCCGCCCGCCGCCGCTCCTCTAAGCTCTTTTTCTCTTCACCGGAATTAGGCTTTCTCCCATTTGAATACGAGCATTTAATCCCTACAAAAAACCCCAAATCATAATCAAACAAATAATCAAGTTTTAATAAACAAAAGAGTAATTAAACCCACCATTTGATTTTGAAATTAATGGGGATTTGAGGTTGAATTTGGTGGTATGAGTGTTGTGGGTTTGGAGATAAATTGAAGGAAATTGAAGGGTTGTTAAACTGGCAGCCATAGATAGTTAGAGAGAGAGAGTATTATGGATGATAAAAATAAAATGTGAAGTGTTGTTTTGTTTTATAAACCGCATCGTACGAACAGATCATAATTTTTTTTTTATATATTTTGGAACGAAAGAAACAGACAACAATGGAATCTTTTAATTTTGGAGAGAGATGGATACCCACTGATACCGGTTCCGGCAGAACATCGTTTGGACAACAAGTTTGGGTTTTAATGGCGGTAATTAAATTTTATTTTTTTGAAAGGTAGAAGATTTTAATAAAAAATAAATAAACTAAAAATTATAACCTACAAAGAAAGTTGTGGGAGATAAGTCAAAAATACATGCGCCTATAATAACACTTAGTTACTGAATCCGAAACTCATATAATTGTGATCATTACAGAGACCTGATACTTGAACGGTGTTTGATCCAAAGGAAGCTAGTGATCTTAATATCTTCGAATAACCATTTAACAGATGCTCTTCACTTTTCTGAAGACAACGTTGTTCCTCATTTTCCAAATGCTTCAAATAGTTGTAAAGATGAAAGCTTGTATTGTTCCGTTTCTTTTAGATTGGATCGAAGTTCTCTTGATCACCTCCGGTATATCTCTTACCGAAAAAACAAATATAGGGGGCAAGTGACATCGATTGATGATAAACGCCTATGTCATGGAAGCAAAGTTGCATGTTGTGAATAGATGCTCTGTCGTTTCCGTATATTGAAGGCGTAATGGGAAAAGTTCAGATTCAAGGAAGCTTGTCGGGTTGGCATCCTATCCTGTTCCGCAAGCCATGCAAAGATGTTTATTTTTTTAGGGACCCATTTGTTCCAGGTGAGGGTAAAACTGCTATCTGTTGTGGTGGATGGCATGAGAATCTTGCGCATGGATCTTACCATGAATACTCTTTGCGAATCCCCACTCCAAACCCAAACATCGTTGTTTTCCATTATCAGAGCTTTTAGATCAATGTTCTGCTTGTGAAGGACAATTTCAAGTTTCTTGATGTTGCACCAAACCCTCGGGTAGTCTCTCCGACCTCGTAAGAATGCAATGTCACGATTAGAAGCATGTAAATAATTAATAATCTCCTTCCACATCGAGTGAGATTGTTTTGAATCGCCACCATCGTTTTGTTAATAGACTTTGATTAAAAGATTTCAAGGAGCCTAAACCAAGGCTCCCAACCGATTTTGGTGCACAGACCTTATCCCAATTAACCCAATTAATTTTCCTAGTGTTACCCGCCTTCCCCTAAAAGAAATTCCTTCATAATCTTTCTAATGTATCAATGACTTTATCCGGGGCTTTGTAAATAGAAAAGAAATACACCGGTAGACTGTCTAAGACCGAGCGTAAAAGGATGACTCGGCCTCCGATTGAAAGATGTTTAGCCTTCCATCCGAAGAGCCTAGCTTCGAACATGTCAATACCGGGCCTCCAATTTTTCACCAAATTCATATTGGTCCCAACAGTTAGCTCGAGATATGTGAACGGGATTGAACCTACTTTACGGTAAACTTCCCTGCCCAAACTTGACACGTCAGTTTCTGCAACATTGATTCCCACTAGACTGCATTTGTAAGTGTTAATTTCCAAACCTGATGCTAGGTAGAAGCATCTGATGATACGAATTAAGTTTCAAAAGTTCGAATGAGACCACTCTCTCAAAATGATGATGTCATCTGCAAAGAAAAAATGTGAAAGGGTTGGCCCATTATTTGGCAATTGGATACATCTGAAAAATTTCCAGTGACCCTGCTTAGTTGAACATACAGTTTTGTGACTCCATGGCAATAAGGAAGAGGAAAGGAGATAATGGGTCCTCTTGACTGACCCCGCTTGAACACGTGAATTCTTTTGAAGGCGATCCGTAAAATTTAAGGTAAATTAGACAAATCTTGGCGGATTTGTGTATGCATTTTGGTATCTTACATCACACAATTAGGTGGATTGTGCATACATTGTTCATATTACATGGTTTGAATGTACACTTGGAATCTTGTATGTTTTCACATTTATGTTTTAGATTTTATATGGACATAACGAATTGTAAACCATTTTTCAACTTTTGTTAGTGTCAAAACCTATGTTACTCACCAACTACTTGTAATTGACATTTACTTAACATGTTTCAGGTGCACCCGTTTGAGGACAAGTCTTGATCACTTAGGACTATGGACCTAGTTATAATAAATTCAAGTTTTGATTATGTTATGTTTCTTTTGAACTATATGTTCATTATTTCCTTGTAACGGATATTTAATATGGTTGAATAAATATTGAAACTCATTTAATAGTTAATCATATGCTTTTGAACAACCGCGTCAGCCCCGTTGTATAATCCGTCGTCGGTCGGGGTGTGACACCTGTCTCCCAGGGTACAACAACCAGAACAGTATATGTATTGCCGGAGATGTCCACGCGCCCGATGTTTTACCAGGTAAACTATGTGTTTAGAAATGTTAGAAAAAGATGAAGTTGGTGATGGTAAATCAAGAACAATTTAGAGAGTGCTCCGGTCTGATTAAGTTATATGAAACTAGTTCTCTAGTTTTTAACTTTTAATATTTCATGTGTTTTCATTATCTTTCAAAATCAACAAAATGGATCATTTTATGCTCATACTAAAAACTAAATATTTAATATTATATTAACGACAGTTAAACTAGTTTAATATGGCATAACTCCATATTTTAATTTGTATTAAACACAATAAAAAAGTTTAATATGAATTTATGAGACAACCAAAACCACCATATAATTCATGACATGAAATTATGAGTCAAAAAACAAAACACTCATATTGTTTTATGATAAAATATTTGTTAGCGTTAATAAAAAGATGCAACAATTTCTACTAGAATCACCCAACTTCCACAATTTTACATTATAATTACTCAACTTCGAGCATCGATATCTCATTCATCTTAGTTTCGTTTTGGATACAGTTTGTTTCGTTTGTGAAACTCTCACACAATAGAACACAAATCTAAAAAATTAATAATTATATTAATCGCGGTTACATATAATTATTTGTACCCAAAGTTAGTGAAAACTACATTTTCACTAAATTTTCCAACAGAATTCGGGTTCGACGATTGAGAGAAACCACCTATAGTTGTTTGCCACATGATCCGGCTCATTAAGACGTTCCCGTCCATTACTTATGTGACATGTAACTCCAAACGTATATAAGGTTATGCATTTTGTAAGTTAGGCCCTTTCTAGCATGTTTGCCTCTATCTAGCTGGTCTAAATATGAGTCCACTAGCTCCTTGATCAGCTCTGTATCTCCCCCCTCACTTGAGAAGAAATCAACATCGAGTTCTCATAATATAGTGTCACACCCCAACCGACGGCGGAATACGTCGGGGCGGGACATATAGACTGTTCACGAGCACATGGTTGACTAAATTGAAATAGATTAATACATTAAATTTCCATTCATATCTTTGACAAAACAATTTCCATAATACATGAACATTTAAATACATAACATGCTCATTCTTGTTCAATTAACTAGGTCCATAACCTAAGTGAAGCAAACTTGATCAACTCATACTTTGTACCTGAAACATGATGAAAACGAGGTCAACTAAAAAGTTGGTGAGTATATATAGGTTTTGACTCTAAATAGTATCAAAGTATTGTGTGTAAACAAATCCATACAAGTCATGATTAACAAGGCATTTATGGGGAGTTACTATTGTGTAACCAAGTAGTACAATCAAACCTTTGTAACTAGCATGCAAAAATTGTGTTGTCGGTAACAATCACCCCAATCTGGGTGGGTTTGTCAGACTCAATAGATCTATCATTGTTAACCGTCGGCTTGATTAGTTAATGATTGTACATGTAATTGCAAATAAGTAGTTAACACACCTAGCACTCAAACATAAAGCTCAAATTGCACACAAATTGTAAAGTGGATTTGTATTGTGTAGTTTATGTAAATCATTGTAAGTTGTGATCATGTTTCACCCCAAAATGTAAAAATAGTGAAAAAGGGGCTATGTAAAACTCACTTTAATTATCTTAAAAAAAATTATTTTAATAAAATTACAAATGGTATAAGTGGTTTACCTACTTAAATGAATGTGCATTCACATAATTAAATACCCGTAAATAACATTGATGTGGTGGAAATTAGGATGTAAATGTGAGTTTGAGATAATAAATACATGTTTAGGAAAAATAAATAATCGAGACATATTGTGTTTGAACCGGTATGGAATCGAAATGGATTGCGAAATGAAATAACAATTAGGTCGGAAAAATCATGGATGTTACATATAGTGTCGGGGAGATCAACGATATATCTATTGTTATTTATATTCCAAAAGATCATGTACAGACCATACTTCTTTTGGCTTGGTTTGAAATAGGTGTCGATCTCCTCCCATGTCTTTTTAAAGTCATCATCTTTTTTATATAGTTCTCTTAGGAACTCGAGTCCAATCACCTCGTTATTGATAGTCACAAGAAGCATTGTTCTATTGGGTTTTATAAATGTTTTTTTTATAAAAAACCATTTGCAACGAAAACCTTTAAATATGTATCTCTCTTAAAACGCTTAAGCAAACCCACAAAGGATCCATATGTAAGTGACATGAAACTTTATAAAAGATACATCAGCCGTTAACATATAACAACCTTTACATAGAAGTGATAGTTCGTTGATGAACAAGGATCCAAATGTTGCCTCTTCAAAGTGTATTCACTCTAAGCAAGAATGAACTTCATGTGATGCTAGTCTTGAACAACCTAAAACGACAAGAACAAGTACTTTCACTACCTACATGTGACTCTTACCACTATTCCCCTCTTATCTATACTCTTTAATAAATAAAGTTTTGATGAGACACTTATCACTATGCTATCATTCTTAACTTTTTTTTCACGCATCTCTCTCCTATTCATTATACAAATTTCTTTAATTATTTTATAACTTTTTTCATGCCCCTCTCTCCTACTAAATAATAATGATTTCTATATTTTTTTTATAAAACGTTTTTTATTTACAAAAAAATAGGTTTGTTCGTAAAATATTTTTATAAAGTGAACATTTTTCATTCACTTTATAAAACATTTTAAAGAATAACTATATAACGTTTTCTAAAATTTGTATTAAAAACTATGTAATATGTCATAAATGTGTAATTCGTAAATCTTTATTACAAAGTATATAACATTGTATTTATTCAACCTGTGTAATACACAGGGTTTCTAACCTAGTTTAAATATATATAATTAATATTTGGGCAGAGGTGGTTCAGTGAAACGTGTCGCCGCGCGGGGCACGTAATTTTGATGGTTTTGTACCGGGCACGTAATTTCGAGGGGCCTAAAAATTTTAAAATATATATGTATATATATATATAGGGAAAGTATAAAATGAAAACCTCACTTAAGTTGTGAAACCTTGTGAAACCACTATGTAACTTTTATATATATATATATATATATATATATATTTTTAAATGTAAGTTTTATACACATTTTCGTCACTTAAAAAAAACAAAAGGCGCTGAATACTTTTTTTTTAAATCTTGAAAAATTAACCAAAAATCCCGTTTTTGGTAAAAAAAAAAGTTAATGTAAATTCAGCGTGTTACATATGTAAATTTTTATAAAATATATTTTTTTTAAATGGCTCGGCGTTTATAAAACTTTTTTTTAAGTCTTAAAATTATTTATAGAAGCTACCATAAAAAAATTTTAAATTTTTTATAAGGTTTTCACAACTCAAGTGGAGTTTATTATAACCTAACCCTATATATATATATACACTATATATAAAACTATATTTATAAAAAAATTATAAGTTTAAGCCCATAAAAATTCAAATATATTTTGACCCAAATTTAATTTAAACATAATGGTTTTTTAACCCAATTAAAAATACGATAGGTTTATGACTTTATGTGCCCAATTTCATTTAAACCAAAAGAAAATTAAACCTATGTTATGAGCCAATTCCATATGATCATCAAACTTGAAGAGTCTTCACGTACTTAAGAGCACGAAATGGCAATACGAGAAAAGATAAAAAAAACGAACATTTAGCTTTCCTCTGAGTGACGAGAAGAGAACGAACGATTGCAAGGAGCCAGGGACGAAAAACTCAAGAATTGCGGACGAAAATTGGAAATTGGATTCTGAACGCAAGAGTGACGGCCGACTACTCCGACGTGGTCACACTTCACAGGTTTCTTTGAAACTATGAATCATATTTATTTATTTTTTGTTTTTAGTAAAAAAATAATTTGCGGTAGTAGTTTGTTCATCATTATTATTAAAATATTTTAGAAGAATATATTTTACAATTTCCAGGTTTGTTTATCATTATTATCGATTTGTGTTTTATCTAAAAAGAAATCAAAAGGAAACTCGGGTGTTGTTGCTGCTCTTTTCCAGTATTGAGGAATGTTATTCTTGTATTAATTTAGGTTTATGTTTTCTACAATATTTTTATTTTGTTTATCTTTTTATTACATTTATTTCTATATAATCGAACTTTTTATATGATTAAATTTTTTTAAATATAAGTTCATATTCTATGAAAATTTCTCTGTAGTCGCGCCGGTCATTTGATTAGGGTTAGTGATAGAGAAATATCCTTTAAGAACATCAAGGTTTGAGAAGGTCATGAGTTCATATCCCACTTCTAACAAGAATTAAGAAATTTGCATTTCAATAAATATATATACAATTTTTTGAATTATTTTAAGGATGATAAAGTGCAACCAAAATCATCCACCACTATATCTGAATTAATCTAATCTGTTAAAACATGTAAGATAACTAAGGGTGAAGGGGGCGCCCTCGGGTAAGGCTTCACGGGTACCACGGGTACACCGCCGCCAACAACGCGGGTACCCCTTGTGGGTAGTATTTTCGGGTATAAGTACCCGTGTTCTTGGGTAGAAGAGCAAACAATGATTGGATGGATCAAGTGGAGAAGAGGGTTAGGGTACTAGGGTTGTGCCCCTAACCCTTTAGAGTATTGGGGTTGGATTTGGGTAAAAGTAAGGTGACACACCCTCATTATGTATTTTTGTTAAGGTAGTTTTTTAGTGAGAGTTGTGCCCCTTCACCCTACGAAAATCATTCTGGTTATATTTTTAAGGAGTCCCTAGAAAGTTAATATAACCCGATTCCCTAATCTATATCTATCTATATCTATATATATATATATTATTTAATAAAAAAACCCATAGAGGACACGTGTTAACACATGAGAGCCTTATTTTTTGGGTTTCCCGTCTAATATTAGTTTTTATTAACTTCCTAAATTAAAAAAAATAATTAATTTGCAAATCAAATAAAAATTTGAATTTGAATGACTTCCATATATATTACATGTAAATTATCGTAATTTATATCGACTTCATCATAGTTATAATAATTTTATCAACTAATTTTCAAATTAAGTTAATAGTATTATGTTCTATATATACATAAGTTTTATAATACAAACATTTATTTCAATCTCAAAACACACAAATATGAGTTTCTAATATGTTGAATCCACTTTTATCAAGTTATTTACCCGGAGTGTGACATCAAAATTGTTCACTCTCACTCCACCATTACACACCTTGGTGAAGGTGAGTGTGAAATCTGGCATAGTCTACGTGGCACCTACGTGGTGTGAGATGTGCTCTCACCTTCACCCGGATACTACGGATAGTCTTAGTGCTTGAAGACAATTTTAGTTAAAAATAATTATATTAGTGTATTAGCAACAATTTCATATTAGTGCTTGAAAACAAATGACAATTTTTATTTATAAACTTATGATTTATATAATTTAAATTTGTTTAATCTGTGTAATACACGGGTACATAACATATATAACTAATATAATCGGGTTATTAGGACGAAACCGAATTATACTAACAAAAAAAGAAGTAGAGACAAATGAAGTCCAGTTGTTACCTATAGATCGGGTCTTATTGAGAAAATACTATTGTTACTAGTACTACAAAACCGAGTTCTATTATTTTAGGGGACTACTAACGGAACACGAGAATTACTATTTGGACTTGGCCATATACACATCGTATAGGTCAATACGATGCGTATAGCCCTTCACAATTTCCCATGCCCGACATCCTCGTACAACCTGGTCATTCCAACCCTATACGCATCATATAGAGTAATACGATACAGTTTATGGTACGAGGTACCTTCTGCTACTAGTCATCTATCACCTCGATATACGCCCCGTATAGGTCTATACGCGGCGTATAACGATGTGATGGATGACTAGTTACAGAAAGTATCTCGTACCCTATACGCATCGTATTGTCCTATACGATGCGTATACGAGGTTTGACCAGAATCCTATACGCACCGTATTGGCCTATACGATGCGTATAGGGCCCAAATTTTGTGTATTTAACCATGCAGAATTCTCATTCGAACGTATCCTTTCAAAAAAAAATTCAAACAATCTCCCAAAAATTATAAACATGTCTTGGTGGTGGGATGGTAACTACGGTTTTCAGGTATATTCTAACGAGTCGGTGGAAAACAACCTGCAAAGTTCTGGCGTTCAAGATGTGATCCGGGAGGAGGTCTCGTGCGACGTTTATTCTCATCAACGAGTAAGCTTCCAGATTTGAACGAGCCACTGAGCAATCCCGAGTTCGTATACGGTGAACCGTCTTACCTTACACAACCCACGAACGACTACGTATACTGTGAAGTCTCTTACCCGACACAACAAACCGACGACTTCGTGTGCGGTGAAATCTCTTACCCGACACAACAAACCGACGATTCCGAAGACGAGGAACAAAACCATCAAAACGTGTCGTATAAAACTGACCATAATTTTCAGTCTCGTGAACAGTTGGTGGATTGGGCTGTCCGAAAAGGACGTGAGAATGGTTACGTCCTTGTCACCCGACGATCGAGGAGAAAAGGCGACGATCCGACGGAACCGTTTATCAAGGTGTGGCTTGTGTGTGACCGTCATGGTGAACGTGCGTCTACTGCCACGGTTAGACGTGCCGGTAGCAAGAAAATAGGTTGTCCCTTTAAATTGGAAGGAGAGTACCAATAAAATACTGGTGATTAGAAATTAACGGTGAAGAATGACATTCATAACCATGATTCTAGTCAACATCTTGAGGCGCACTCGTTTGAGATGAGACTGTCTCAGTTGAAACAACTTTTGGTGGCGAAGTTATATTCGCAAAACATGTTGCCACGAAACATTCTAGCAACTATAAGGGAACAAAACCCAGAGAGTAGTTGCATTAAAAAGGACATTTATAATGCGATACAAAAGATAAAAAAATGAAACGAGAGTCGGTGAAACTCCAATGCAGATTCTGGAAAACCTGCTTTCTTTTAAAAAATACGTCTACTATACTCGGGAAGATCCTGCCACAAACATTGTGGAGGAGATATACTTTGTTCATCCGAAATCGTACGAGATGTGGCGTGCGTTCCCGCACGTGTTGATGATCGACGCGACGTACAAAACAAACATGTATAGACTTCCATTTGTCCAAGTGGTCGGTGTGACCTCCACACACCGGTCGTTTTGCGTCGCTCATGCATTTATATCAAAAGAACAGGAGGAAAACTTCGTCTGGGTGCTACTGCAAATAAAAGCAATGTTGCAAAAGTGTATGGAGCCGCGTATGATAGTAACAGAGAGGGACAAAGCTCTTATGAACGCGTATAATAAAATATTTCCGGACTGTTACAAGAACCTAAGTCGGTGGCACATATAGGGCAATACGTGGCGTATAGAATACCAAAGGTTGGTGGCTATACACCACGTATTGATCTATACGAGACGTATAGCCTTTTGATAAACCAGGTTGATGCCTCGTACAGGACCAAACGAACCAAAGAAACACACACAAACACATACGCGACCCGACAAGAAAAACTGGTTGATTTCGATTGTCGTCTCAAAAAAGTTCGAAAAGGTACATATCTTAACTCCCGATCAATAATATTATGTTTATATTGATTATTAGCGGGTAAAAACCGGGTAGATTAGGGGTTTTTTCGACAACAACTTAGGCTCTATACGCCACGTATAGACCCATATGTGGCGTATAGTTCATCTGAGGAAGACGATGAAGCCATACGCCACGTATAGTGCTATACGCTGCGTATGGCTCATGTTCTCGGCAACTTGGCCTCCGTATGGCTTGGTTGGCTCGTATGGCTTGGGTTGCCCGGTAACAGCCCTGCGTATGGCTTGGTTACCCGGTAACAGCCTATACGCCACATATAAGGCTATACGTGGCGTATAGGTTTTAAAAAAATATATATTTTTATTTTAAATAAAAACGATATATTATTTTTATTATTTAAAATAAAAAATTATTTTTATTATTTAAAATAAAAACAATATATTATTATTATTATTTAAGATAAAAACAATATATTATTATTATTATTTAAGATAAAAAATTATTTTTATTATTTAAAATAAAAACAATATATTATTATTTAAAATAAAAAAAATAAAAACAATTTATTATTATCAGATATGGCGTATCATCAGTATGATATTCATATGGAGCAGCTACACGATCTTGCGCACTATCCTTTTCTGGATTTTTCGGCCGATTCGGAGGCGTATGCCCGGTGCCAGAAGTTCCGGGAGGTGCGGTTGGGCCTAGGGACGGCGGTCGATTGGGTGCTCCTCGAGGAGGTACCGGAGGCCGAGCGGGCTAGGGCCATCATCGGCCAGGACACGCCATGGTCGCGTCTTTTTGATATTTCATTCACGGAGACCTACCGAGAGGGGGTCGTCGAGTTTCTTTCGATGTTCATCTACTCAAAGGCCGGGCTGGAGCCTCTTCCCGGGGAGGCGCCGGATATGGAGCCGAATCATATTTCTTTTTGTATTTTTGGGACCGTTTACAGTCAGACCCTTCGTCAGTGGGCCGTTACGACGGGCTTGTACCACGAGTCTTTACCGTCAGACCATTCGTCAGTGGGCTGTCACGACGGGCTTGTACCACGAGCCTGAGACGGTCACGCCACTTTTCACCGAGGCGGTGACGGAGGTGGACAAGGAGGTACTCCTTGTTTTTTGGGGTTTGATTTCAGATAGTCCTTAGTTGGGTACCAAGGGGAGGGTCTCGGGGATTAGAGACCCTTTGTATAGATATCTGCACTGGCTTATTTCGATGTCTATCGCACCGCGTCTGAAAAGCCGTGAGTGGTGCACTGATAGAGACCTCTTCTTTCTCTATTGCCTGCTTACTAGCAGGCGGTGCGACCTATCCACGTGCATGGCGCTTTATTTTGCATCTGCCTATATGCGGCAGAAGCGCGGGCTTTTGTATGGAGGTGCTTTCATCACGCAGATCATGCAGTCGGTTACACCATTTGATGTGCATGAGCCTGCGATGTTATCGACCATTCCTCATGTCCGATTAGACCGTCGCACGGCGAGTGGCATGCGCATCACGCACTGATTCCCGCAGGGCCAAGTTTGGGTCCCGATGCCGTTGTCGAAGATGCCCGGACAGGAGGACCCGCCTATGCCTCATCCGCTACAAGGTGTGGCGATGGAGGACGCGCCGCCGCACGTCGATCCCAT
The DNA here is from genome assembly GCA_023525975.1 of Smallanthus sonchifolius. Classification (NCBI taxonomy): domain Eukaryota; kingdom Viridiplantae; phylum Streptophyta; class Magnoliopsida; order Asterales; family Asteraceae; genus Smallanthus; species Smallanthus sonchifolius. The sequence goes on from CM042029.1 coordinate 93,524,959, forward strand.
CCACAACCATTCGCCACAGCATCCCCGACACGTACGTCGGTCTGTTAGGCTGGACAGGGCTACCCAGGCATTGCTTGATGGAGTTGTTGCCGACTCACGGGGACAGGGTCGTCAAGTCGATCGCATGGAGGACCTGATGATGTGGGCGGTTGGACAGCTCGTGGATCTGTCACGAGCCGCCAGCATCGAGCCACGCCCACTACCACCGCCACGTCATTATCCGGATGACCCCGTTTAGGATGAGGGCGCCGCAGGTCAGGATGAGGGCGGAGCCGGTCAGGGTGACGACGGAGCCGGTCAGGTTTAGTTGTTTTATTTGTATTTAGTTTCTTTCGTTGTTATGTATGTAAAACTTTTTTAATATATATATATATTTAATTTTTTGATGCAATGTATATAATGTTTAGTTTATTTGTTTGGTTGTAATGTTTAATATTTTGTTTGGTTGTAATGTTTAATATTTTGTTTGGTTGTAATTTTTAATATTTTGTTTGGTTGTAATGTAAAAATATAATAAATGTTTAAAAAAATATAAAATATATAAAATTTATAAATAGATAACAAACTTATATTAACAAAATTATATAAATTAAAATAAAATAGACAATTAAATAAAAATAAACAAAATATAAATTAAATTAAATTAAAAAAATAATTAAATAAAAAATACCTATACGTGGCGTATAGGGCAATACGCCACATATAGGATTCATAAATTCCCAAATCATTCCACTTTTGAAGCAAAAATATAACCCGTGCCTCATACGCTGCGTATAGGTCAATACGCCACGTATTGGACCAGCCGTCAGACAGAGAATGACACGTGTCATTCTGTTGTCAGTGACTGAACCCTATACGCCCTTGTATTGCCCTATACGAGGGCGTATAAAGTGCCGGCGTGTCCAATTAGCAATATTCCATATTTGATTAGAATTCCACTTATTTTATTATGTGCGTTTTTGATGTAACAGAAAGAGCCTTTTTTTACAAAGAAAGCTAGGTTTTGTGTTTTTGAATCGCAAAAGTTAAACATTAGGTCTCAAATTTTTTTTAAATGTGTGTTATATACAATTTTTTTTAAATGTGTTATATTGATGAGATGTATCTTTTATTATATAGTAGTAGGTTATCTTAAATGTCAAAAAATTAAATGCTTATATTTAATCTCTCCATAAACTTAAACGTTATGACTTTGATTTTATGTATAAGTATGCGTTACTTTCAGAGTCTAAACAGACATCAACTTGATAAAATTGTAATCTTTTCCCAACTTTTTTGTTTCTCAATGAGTTGATTTTTTTTTTATTTTTTTTTTGTTATTGCTTATATTATTTTTAACTTTCAATTTTGCAAAGAAATATTCTAATTAAGCCATTTTGGCAAACAAATTAATCAACCCAAATCAATTTTGTGGTGTCATGCTAGCATTCAAAATCCTCAAGGGATACAACCATATGATTGTTCGTTCATTCAATCATATTAGTCAACAAAATCATGTTAAACAACTCATTAATGATAATAATTAATAACTTAATTAATTAGTTTTAATAGCAATCATATATAGATATAAATCCTTAACTTACAATATGTGATTAATAGGAGGAGAATGTTGAGGGGAAAGGATGGAAAGACAATTATGTGTATAGCAACGACAAAGGACTGGATTCATACACACCGCTCGTGTACTTCTAAACCTCCTATAGCAAACACCATGACATTCGCTTTTTATACACGGTGTCATAAAGATATCGCTGTGACAATCACGTTCGGCCATGATCAATCTGCTACCTGCATATTTAAACATGCACCGCCGTTATTTTGTATGTAAGTATGTAACATAATATACATTATTTAGTTAACTTCATCAAGATTATTTATAATAATATTTATTATGTAATATGTATTTGTTATATTAAACAAAAAAATATATTATATTAATAAAAATAAAATGCTCACTTATGCTCGCAGATCTAATCGAGCTTGTTATAGAAAGCTCGGGCTCAACGAGTTACAATTTAGGCTCATACACGTCTATGCTCGACTCGATTAAATTTTTACCGAGCTGGTCACGAGTAGCTTGTAAAAGCGTGAGTCATTTACGGCCTTAATCGAATAGCAAAAATTGTTTTCATGAATATCCAAAGATGATTTGAAAGGATTTGTATGTTATAAAACTTTTAAATCAAACAGAAGGAAACAATAAATTACCTGGGCTCAAGAGAAACGCAAGAAATATTGTAAAGATTACCAACGAGTTAGTCATCGTTGACGTTGGAGTTGTATAATATATGTTGATACATGCTTATATAGGAGATGGAATTAAAGTTCTTCCATTTGTTTTGTTGTTATAATTGCATTTATTGCTAACTTCAATAATATCTTTTAATAATAAATAAAAATTCTAGGATGATATTTGTTACTTTTTAGTGTATTCGTAGCATATTTTTTTTTATTTTGTCTCTCTTATTAAATAATGTTACGGAAAAAATATATTTTTAATTATTTAATATAAATCTAATTGTAAATAGTTATTATTTAATTATGGATAATTATTATATCATTAATTAAATAAATTTAATATGAATTAACATTTATCAATTATATATAAAAAAATTAATATCTAGTTGAAAAAAATATTTAAAAAAAATAATTAACATAATTTATAACTGTTAGGTCAAAATACATTTTTTAAATACGTATTTGATGAGTGTATAGATTACATTATATATATATATATATATATATATATATATATATATATATATATATATATATATATAGGGGACGTATCAAATGAAAACCCTGTCTTATTGTGTAAACCCTTAAACCCAATGTAGGCCACACATTTTATTTATTGGTTTTTGTTTTGTTTTTAACCTGGAGGGACATATGAGTCATTTTACTCATCTCTTTATACCCTAAATTTATTATCTTTCCTCTTCAAACACCTTTTCTGTCTCTCTCTAGATTTATGCAGCCTCTATTTCCTCTCTCTAAAAATACCCGTCTTCATGAGGAAGAACAAGATCCGGAGAACAAGATCTGGAATCTACTATTCCAACATAAACGACCATCCTAACAATCTCTCTTCTACTCACCCTCCTTTGCTCCTGGTTCGTGACCCATCAAACCCCCGCTTTTCCTATCTGCAACAACAGGGTCAACAACTTGCCGGCGACCTGCTATCATCTTCTCTCTCAGATCTCTCTCTCTCTAAAGAAATCGATGTTGTTAAGTGTTGAAGTCGGCGACCTGTTGAAGCCCAAATCCACGTAGGGTTTTGAAAACTTGAAGCCATTGAGGCAGTCACGACCCGGATCCACTTTTTATCTATTCAAGATCTGAGGTATGAGACTTTTTTTTTGAACTTTCAAGAATAAATGTTTCTATACAGCTCATCACTCGTTAGATTTTCTTTTCTAAACCACAAATTTGTTCAAACTTCCATAAACTCACCTCATCAGTTAAGGTTTTTAAAACACAATTTTGGTGCAAAAATAGGGAAATATCATTTTGCCCCCTTCTTTCGTGCAAACAGATTGATTAAGGTTTTTAAAACGAAAATTTGTGCAAATTTGTTTTGGACTATAGGATGAGGTATATATGGTTTCAGTTCAAGGACTTAGATTTTGCAAATATGTTTTGGTAATTGCTTGCAATAATTAATCTAAAGGACATTAGAAGCCCGGGACATATCCGCAAGGCTAATTAACTAATTTAAATTTTGCAGAATTCACATGGCACCATTTCTGAATTTACACTTATGCTTTTGGTTCAGCGGTTGTTTGATTTTATAAAAAATAGGTAGGTAAAGACACACAACACAATCTTTGCTTTTGGCTTTATATAATCAGTTGTGTAAGCACATAACCTGTCGTTCTTAAATTACATATGCGATTTCCGAATCTGTGTATTTTGATTTTACACTTGTGTATTTTGTCTTTATAAAAAACTGGATTTACACAAGTGTAAATTGATATTACACAAGTGTAAATTGAATTTACACAAGTGTATTTTGATTTTACAAATGTGTATTTGATTCATTTACACATTTGTAAACTGAATTTACATATGTATAAGGAATGTTTACTCATGTGTTTTTTATGATGTCTTTGATACTTAAATGGTGTAAACTGGTATTATTGTTATTTTTATGATGTTTTTTATGATGTCTTTTATACAAGTTTTATTTATGTAACTCTTTTGTATTTTTTTTATTTGATTGCAAGAAGTACATTTTTTTTCTAGGTTTAAATGGTTGAATTTTGGCAGATCTGGATGACTGGAGTTGCAAAACTGAAAGCGTTCATATATTGAGCTTCAGATATGAAGAAGTTGGTGTTTGTGAACTTGAGGTTATGTTTTACACTTGTGTATTTCATTTTTACACTTGTGTATTTTATTTTTTACGTAGTGTAAACTGAATTTACACTTGTATAAAGAGTTCTTATTCATGTGTATTTGATTTTATTCTATATATACAGTGTAATTATTGGTTTTATGGATATGTTTTAAGTTAATAAACCTTGTTTTTGGGTTATTTCTCATGTGTAAAAAACCTGTTCTTGAATTGTTCTTCAATTTGTTCATGTTTTGATGATTAATCGTTATTTTGTTTATGTTTATTTGATTTTTAAACATGTGTATTTGATTTTTACACATGTTTAAAAAGAATGTTCTTCAATTGTTTTAAGCATTTTAATTTTTATTAAAATCCTGATTCAATCAAAAAAGAAAAAGAAAAGAAGAAAAAAAGGTTAAAATTACCATTTTACCCCTTTAATTATTCCTAGCCACACATTTGTTTTGGAATATAATAAAAAATTCAGGATTAATCTTGACCACTTATTAAATTATTAGGAAATGAATGTGTGGTCTACAATGGGTTTAAGGGTTTTCACAATAATATAGGGTTTTCATTTGATACATCCCCTATATATATATATATATTAGAACGGCGTGGCCTCAACTGGCACGTCCCATCAGGAGAGGCTCGAACATCAGTTTACCCATACAACCCCCAAATAATTCGAATCTGCAGAGGGTGTTCCTAGTTTTTATAAAGTGCACCTAGCAAGATTCAAACCCATGACTTTCACAGAAGGGAAACCTTTTGGGAAAACCCCCTGACCACCAAGACAGAACATTGATGGCACATTACATTATATTTTATTAAACACATGTAATATACTAGTTTATTCAACCCATACGTGTATACACAGGTTTTTAAAGACATAATTTTTTTATTACTAAGTATATATAGTATTACATTTATTTAACGTGTGTAATACATGAGATTCTAATCTAGTGACATAATATAATAAAAAAAACTAAAAGTCAAATCGAGTTATATGACCTTAATGAAATATATATCTTGATAAGTTTTTGAGTTAATTACTGTTTGAGTCCCTGATGTTTGATCATTTTAACCATTTGAGTTCCTTATGTTTAAATCCATCTCTTTTAACCATGACGTTTCATTTTTGCTTCTGTTTGAGTCTAATTGGTTAACGTCGTTAGATTTAACAGTTAACTTTATTCTGAAATTACCAAAATACCCTCAAGACTCAAATGGTTAAAATATATTATATATTCTCCCGTCTTTTCTCCCCCACCACCACCATTACAATTCATCTTCTTAAAAATCCAATGGCCATCTCTCCTAAACCTCCAATTTATCTCTACCATGAAAATCACACAAAACCCTAAAAAGCCTCAAGTTCTGGGCCAAAAAGAAGAAAAAAAGATTCATCACCATCATCATCTTCCACCACCATGGTTAGATTATGAAGACCAGACCTACAATCAACATCTGTTGGCTATCTCATCCTTGTACTCCTGCTCCACCCGACTAAATACCTTAAAACAACAACTGCTTTACCGCCGCCGTCGTCGTCCTCGTCTTCCTGCTGCACAACCCTCTAGCACAGATCCGAAGGAGAGGGGAGTACCGGTTTTGTTGCTTCTCCTTCCGAACAGCCCTGGTTCCTTGAACTTTGTCGGATTAAGCTATCATCCCCTTCCTCAACCCCTAATAGCGCCTGAAGACCTCAATCACGAAACCCTAGTTTTGATAATTGCATCGATCAGGGAGGATTGTAGATTAGGGTTCTGAAATCAGGAAGGATGAGACATTTGGGATTTGGACGGGAGAAGTGATTAGGGGAAACACCTGAAGACCTCAATCACGGGTTTGATAATTGCATCGCCTGAAGACCTCATTCACCGGAGAAGTGATTAGGGGAAACGCCTGAACACCTCAGGGAGGATGAGGCATTTGATAACTGTGGTGGTGGTGGGGTGGTGGTCGGTGGGGGGTGGTGGTGGTGAGAAGAGAAGGGGTATTTTGGTTATTTCAGAATAAAGTTAACCGTTAAATCTAACGACGTTAGTCATTTGGACTCAAACAGAAACAAAAATGAAATGCTAGGGTTAAAAGAGATGGATTTAAAAATAAGAGACTCAAATGGTTAAAATAGACAAACGTCAGAGACTCATTACTCTAAGTTTTTATTAACTAAAACATGAAATAATTTTTCACATCAACTTGTGATATTTTATAAAAGAAATCACACGATCAACCAATCTATATCTTTACTACTTAATCTATCTATACTAATAAAATATTGACGCCCTCACATTTTTTCCTCACAAAATTTTTTCTACTCATTTTTAATTACCCAATTTAATTTTCTATTTTATGTAATAATATTTGTTTTCTATTTTAAAACTCATTATTTATGGATAATTTACATATTTATAGTGAAATTATTTTAAGTTATAATTTATTATTTCAAATTTTAAAATTATCTCACTCATTTCATTCATGAATAATTTATAAATTCATAAAAATAATTTAATTTTTAAATTATTTTCTAAATTCTCGATTTTCAATTTGAATCTATACTATATAATAAATAAAGGTTTTTCATGTCACGTGTGACTTCCATATTAATTTTTATCATTTTTTCCTGCTTCTCTCTTATTAAATACACCTCTATCTTTTAATAATAATATATTTTAAAAAAATACTAATCTTTATATTAATAAATCTCATGACAGTGTATGTGTTAACAGATTATATTGTATTCCACGGGTTTATTCAACCCGTGTTAAACATGAGGTTTTAAAAAATAAAATTTTTATTACGTAATATATAATATTATATTTATTCAAACCGTATAATACACGGGATTCAAATAAAAGACGTTTAATCATATATTTATATACTAAGTTAGAATCCCGTGTATTATATGGTCTGAATAAATATAATGTGATATACTTAGTTGTTTTGGTTGGTATTTATATAGGTTTCATTTAAAAAAAAACTTTTAAATGCAATCCCGACGGCTCCCCCTCCCAACGAATACCCCAACGGTCACAAATTGAGCCCCCACGCCGTGAACACCACCACCTCAACCCACCACGCCACCCCTCGCCCACCAGCGGCGCAGTGTTTCACGCCTGTGATGGGGTGAGGTGACACCATGCCCCTTCCTCAAGGTGTACATACCCAGAGCCTTGTTTCTTGTGTGTCAACGGATCCAATTTTTTTTTGTTCATGTAAGTTAATTTGAAAAGAGGCATAGAGACAGATTTTTGCTAATTTTTTTGTGACCAAACAATAGCTTGCATATCGGTATTTTTTAGTTGTACTTGGGTACAATTACACACCAGATTGTTTGTACTTGGTTATAAACCCGGTGTGTTATACGGGTTGAATAAATGTAATATTTTATATTTATTAAAAAAGATTTACATATTACATATTTATTATATATTATATAGTTTTTAATAGAAATTCTAGATCGTTATATTGTAATTTTTTTAAAATGCTTTATAAAAAAATTAAAGAAATGTTCAATTTGTAAAATGCTAATATGAAAAACCTATTTTAATTTTTTTTAAAAAGAATTATAAAAATAATTATCATTTAAGAAGAGAGAGAGAGATGTGAAACAAAAAATTAAAAAAAAATGTATAATTAATATGAGAGAAGCGGGAAATAAATGTTGAGAATGCATATGAGAGTGACAAATGTCCCCTTAAAAAACCTTTATTTATTATATAATATAGATATAGATGTGAAATTATGATTAGAGTGAGCTTTGATTTCATTTATTGGATATGACAAGAGATAGATTGTGACTGAAAACATAAATTCGGTTAAATTTGACTATAACCGAAAACATAACCAAACGGTTAATCCAGTTACTCGGTTTGGATAAGCTAGATTTGAATTCGGTTCGGTTAACGGTTAAAAATGAAAAGAAACTTAACCAAACCGTATTAACTGAGCGGGTTGGCGGGTTGACTTATGCAACCCGAACACGACCCATATTCTTATTCATGTTAAAAAGTACAACCCTAACCTAGATACACTTAAAGTCAGGTCAACCCAAACCTGACCCATTTAACTCATTTATCTAAATCAAAATCACAAACTACTAAATCCGGAGCTACCATCGCCTAGGCTGTCGGCACGCAAATGCTAAATGCTCCTTGAATGCTTGTAAGATCTCTTCTTGTTGTTTCAGAGATTGTTCCTATTGTTTCATCGACTGTTCGTGTTGTTTCATCAACGTGGCTAGGGTTGCCTGAAGATCCGAGATGGCCTTTCCATGGTCCTTGAGAGTGTTGTCTACTTGTTGGTTGCGAGCGTTTATCATGGTAGCGAGATTGAATTCCAATGAGAGATTGGAACGGCTCTGATACCTTTGATAGAGTTTGAATGTGATAAACAGAGAGCTATAAAAGAGGAAGAAAAGATTATCTCTAAAACAAGTTGATCCCATTCCATAACAAAATATGTAGATATAGAGTTGCAATTACAATAGTAAACCTCCAACTAACAATCAAAACATAAATAGTCGCATAACTTAATAATAACAAATTACGTAACAATACACTTAAATATAAAACTTTTAACCCATTTAACCTGGGCTAAATAAGTAGTAATAGGAATCTTTATATACTGAATTAGTGGGCCAATTATTACTTTTTTTCCATGAAGTTGGAATGATTTTTCAAGCAGTCAAATTAAGAAATGCTCAAAAAGACCCACAAAAACGTTCATATGGCTTAACCAACTCAACGATCTTTCTGATTGAGAATCTTCATAGTAAATTTGACTGCAAACTACTGAACGATGAAGGGCATGTATTTGAGAGATCTTTCTGTTCCAGTTTTGGTTGTTGAAAACATTTGGGAACTCTTATTCTCCTTCCTTTGATTCTTGATCTTATCATGGGTCTAAACCTACATGTAACCCAAGGTAAACATTCACATGACCATATATTCTCAAAACATTAATTAGTGGCCAGAAAAAAAGGTACAAGTAATGAAGATGACAAGCACGTAAAGTAAGATTCACCTTAATATTTACTATACATTATTCAAGCCCTCTAGAAAGCGAAGGCAAATGTTGCAAATATGTTTCCCTGAAGAAAATGAATAAATACAAAGGGGTTAAAGATATGTAAACCTTTTCAAATTTAATTTAATAGCCTTTGGATGAATTAAAAGTTAAAACACAATCTACTTACCTCTTGTATTTTGGTCATTATGAAGGAGTTGATGTCTTCCTCTGCATGAAAGATCCCAAAACTTGTCTCTACTAGTTTTAGCTCGGGAGCAATTGCACGCCCATCATTGAAAATCCTTATTTGTGGGCATTCTTTTATTACCAAGGTATTCAGTGATGGCAATGTAAAGTTCTCCTTCCCTAAACTAAATCCTTTAAGACTTGCAAGATATTCAAGTTTTAAGGACTTTAGACAAGGCAACTTAATCTCACTTGCTTTCCCGTCACATTCTTCTTCTTTCTTGACGATTACCTCCATACTTCTGGTGTAACTTATATGTAGTTCTTGGAGTTGCATGAGAGTACTGACCATTGAAGCTGTGAAAACATGTTCTAACCTATTGCATTTATGAATTAACAGTCTTGTTAGGTTTGGAAACTCCAATATTCTCGGCTCACTTCTCTTGCATATATACTTAAAGCTACTTAGATATTTTAACTCCATTTCTCTTAGCTTTGGAAATTTCACAACAGTTTGTGAACCATTGTTTGTCACATCCGATGCTACTTCAAACAACTCCTCTACATTGACACATCGATTTACATGAACCTTTTCAAGATTTTGCAATTGATGTAACTCTGTGGATGGAACAATCTTTTGAGGTTCGTTGTTATCTTTCAAAAACATTTCGACCAAATTATTAAAGGACAAAAGTGTCCTTTGTGCAGTAGCACGGCACAAGCTTGAACTTTCTGAACTTGGAGTCTGAAGACACAAAAAAAAGAGAGACGACAAAACACATGTTAGAGAAAACAACATTTTTATTTTTGATTGAAGAAATGATAAAAATGGAAACATGAGATCAATAGAAAGTTGATTCTAGTTTTGAAATCATAAAGGGATGCATGAAATGTCATGTGTGTAATAAAGAGATTTCTTTTTACAAGATGCTAAAAAAAGAGATTAAAAATTATACCTCATGAAAGTTAAGGCCACATTCAACATTATGTTTGCCTAACCATGAGTGTATGTACTTGAACTTCGAATATGTTGGTGTGAATACCATCATTTGAGGGCACTCCGTGATCATAACATAATCTAATGACGGCATCTGATAGTCAATATTCATCCCTAAGAAGAAACCTACAAGGTTTGGTAGATCATGTAGTTTAACTGATATTAAACGAGGTAAGACTACCTTAGATGATTCCTCACCATTTTCTTCCCTCACAATCACTTTCATTGCCTTGCAACTTTGTATGCTCAACGTTTCCAGTTTCTTAAGGCTTTCAAGTGTGGAAAATGTGAATACATATTCTAATAAGTTACACTCAAAGATCTTCAATATCTTTAGGTTGGTTAGTTCATGATGTATAGTAATATTTTTTGGTCTTGGCAACGGGATGGTTCCTTGGTCAACGTTACTAGCACTACAACCATAATTGTCGATCTCTTTAGTTTCAAATACCTCCACCATGGATGTGCACCTATATATTCTTAGCTCTTGAAGCTTGTGCATTTGTGCTGCTGCATAAGATGGAATCAGACTTGACAAAGCATGACAACCCACTATTTCTATCTTTATAAAGTATTGGCACAAGGACCAAGAAACAGCACCCACCTGAGAAAACTGTAGTAAATGAAAAGTCAATGTTAAAAATGGTTACAAGTTTGTTACCCACTTAATACAGTTTTAAGTAACGCTGTAGTAAGGGAGGTAAAAACCAAAAGTATTTTAAATTCAAGATTAAAGAACAACTTTCAAACTTCATATGTTTAAACTTTAAAAGTGTTTTTCTGATGGTTGAATATCTTATTGAAGTTTAAACTAAATATCGGGGTCTTCTAGTCATTATTAGAAAGTATGTTTGAGTCATTTGTGTAATTAATAGTATGTAAAGGTCAAGTGTGTAAATATTAAAGTCTTGAATGGTTATTAGGTTATCTAGGGTTGCGTCGTTTACAAGAACGACGCGTTGGTTCAAAAGGGTTGTATACCCTTCATCGAGTCTGTAATTTCCAAGAAGAACAAGTACAACAATTCATAATCAAATTAGCAAGTTTATTATTCTCATTCTTCTCAATCATACCTGAAAGTTTATTGTTCATACACAACCTGTGAATCACAATCCTGATTACCAACACATCTACGTAAAGTATTAGTTGGGAACCACATAAAGAAGCAACTATACTATTGTGATGGTATATGTGATTTTCGTTCGAGATTAATTCAATCATAAAAACCACACACATGAATCATGTGTGATGTGTTTATACTTCAAGATCACAGTGAATTAAACAGAGTTAGATTAGAGTATAAGATATCATAAAGTACCATCTACCTTTTTACTAAATAACATTAAGCAAATAAATGAGAATACAGTTACAATTCTCTTTCATTGAGCCTAAGGTTTGGTTCTAGACAATCTATAAACTATTTTACACTCAATTCCTTAGATGGTAGCAGTAGTAAGTTCACTGTTTGAAAACGAAATTAATGTCAAAAAAACATGGGAGAGCCTTGCATCATCTACTTTTAGTGAGTTTTTGAACTGTTTGGTGTAAGTTTCACAAGGAGAAATCATTCTATATGTTCTAATTCTATGTTTGAGAGATGAGATGTGTTTCCAAATAAGTATATTTTCTTAAACTGTCATTTGTTGGTCTTTCACTTTGAACGAGTGAACACAAAACAAATAATCAAACTAATCTTTAATAAATGAACAAAAAATAATTTTTACAGACTCAATTACATTCCTATTTATACCCCTAAACTTGAACCATCGCATCTGTTCGGAGTTAACTGCCACACACACATTCAAGGGAGGTGTTCTTCTGCCAAGAGTTGCAACCTTTGCCAAATTCGATGTATTTTCGGTTGTTGGTTTCTTGGTTCTAATTTTGACACTTCTAATCCTACTAATTTATAATTGTTACAAATACTAATCTAAATACACTTTACACTATTGACAAGTTTTACCCAATACTTTGACTCGACTCGACTCATATAACCAAACTTATATGGATTAAGAGATTAACTATCAATATCCCCCCTCTCTAATTTCTTAATCCATGTCTTCAACATCTTCAAGCTTCATCATCTTTATTTTGAGTAGGTTGTAGTAGATCTTTGTCTCTAATCTTCGGCTTCCTTCCATTCTGATAAGTGTTTGCTACTCTAACTTTGTCTTCATCATTTATAGTACCAAACGTTGTCTTTATCCAGAACTGTATCTTCTATGTCTGCCCATCTTTCTTGATCATCTTCAGCTTGTAAGTTATCTTCTTCCACTTGGGTCATTTTATCTTCTTGAACTTTGACTTATACGTCTTCCTTTGCTTTGAGTGGTTCATCTTTGAATGGTAAGTCACCAATAGCTTCTTGTCTCTTTCTTTTACAACTTGATTCAGCGTCCTTTAATGTCATCCTTCCATGTATGTCACATTTCTTTTCTTTTAGCTGCTCATCTTCTAGATGCTTTTGACTTGCAAGCACCTCTTGTTTTTCTTTTTCCAACTTGGCTTTTTCTGACTTCAGCTCTTCTATCTCTCTGTTTGCAGCTTCTCTCAAACTCTTAAGATTCTCCATTTCTCTGTCTATCTTGTCTTCTAATGACTTCTCTTTGTCATTCATCTTTCTCTCAGACTCTAATTCTCTGTTACTCAGCTCGGTCTTGAGTTCTTGTTTCTTTACTTCAAACTCATGAAGCATGTCAATATCAATATCTATATCTAATCTCAGTTCCTTCGACTTTGCATTTTCGGGCTTCTGATATCTCTCAGTAACTAATTCTATCTAATAACCGCTTTCCTTCTCATATGAGATATTCTCCTCATATATCTCTTTGTCTCTTGTAGTTGCCAACAAAAGGATTGATTCAATATCCTCTTGTACTAGATTTGCCTCTTATTTTCTGTGATCTGATTCTGGAAAATCTGATGCATAATGTCCAAACTTATGGCAGTTGTAGCACTCTACTTCTCTAATATTTCTTCTAGGGTGGTTTTGATCTCTAGGGTTTCTCTTTCCTCTATCAAAACCATTTTCACTCTTGTTCCTGGTGTTATCATTTGAGATATTTCGTCCTCTTTGTCTAAACTTCTCATGACGACAATTTCCTTGTGATGTATTAAACCTTCCTTGTTCACGGTTTCCAAAATGTCTTCCTTGACCATAGTTCTTGTTATGACGTGTGAACAAAAGTCTACTTTGATTGTCCACCGGGCTTTAATCCATTAGCAGGGGCGGCCCTTAGGGGGGCGGGGAGGGCGACCGTCCGAGGCCCAGTCTCCTAAGGGGCCCGTAGTTTTTAAATTTTTTATATTATATATATATATATATATATATATTTATAAAAAGGCTCAACTTGTATTATCCATTTATCCTATTAACCCACTTAAAGATAAAAAAAATGCTCACTACTTGTATTATCCATTTATCCTATTAACCCACTTAGAAATTAAAAAAAGACCCATTTGATTTTCAAACTTATTAAAAAATAACAAAATAAGTGGGATGGGGCTGGAGCGAGAAGGGAATCATCGAATTGACTATTCGAGGTATGCATCATGATTCATTAATCGTTATGTATGATTCTTTAATTGCTATTTGTTTGTTGTCGTTTTTTATCATGCCATTATGAATTTATATTATGGGCCCCGCTTTTTTTACATGTCCCGGGCCCAAAACATTTTGATGATTATCGGGACCGGCCCTGTCCATTAGACTGGTTCTTTCTTCAAAGGCTTTCAACCTTCCAAGTATCTTATGTAGATTTGATGTATCTAGGTCAGCGAACTGCTCGATGGTTGCAGCTATGTGAGCAAACCTCTTTGGTACAAAACTTAGTAGTTTTCGTACTATTTAACTTTGAGGGTGAACGTATCTATATTGTCTTTCCTGCTTCATTCTCAATATTTCAAACTCGGTTATGAGTGTTTGTAGACGTGCCTTCTACACTCTATCTACACCAACATGTCTTGTCTTTAGTGCATCCCAAATCTTTTTTGCACTTTTACAACTTGCCACTCGTAATATCATCTCTTCTAGTAACGCTTGAAATAGATGCGTTGTCACCTCCATATCTTTCTTCTCGTCAAATTGCGTACTCGAACTTGGTTCTATCATTTCTCATAATCCGTTTGTCTTAAGTATGGTTTTTATACAAATTGCCTATACGGCGTAATTTGTGGATTTTAGGACAGGACATTTGAAATGGGAAACAAAACTCGTCTCCTTATGTATTATTATCTCTTTACTTGAATTATCTGGCATCGTAACTTCGGTTTTCTTCTAAAACAAAAATGGACTTGTGTGTCTTTCAAACATAGTCTCAAATGCAATTTCTAATCTAATTTAATCCTCTAAATTGCAATAACTCTATAAACTTTAAATTCTAACGTAATCAGAACGTAAAACCTGTAATTTCGTGAATCCTCTGCGCGTACTTTTAATTCTCTGAATTTTGGTGACGTAAACCACGAACACCTCTCGTTCCCTTTTTTGTCTCTTTGATGTCGTACTCCACGAACACCACTCGTCTCTTGTTTCGTCTCTTTTGGTGACGTAACAAACGTGCACCAATTATTTCGTCACTTCCGATGACGGTCTCCTTCACGGCTATTCTAATTATTTGGGTTTAAAAATGAGTCGAGTACACAAAATTAATTTTATATATAGCCTACTTCTTTGAACCAAAACAACTAGTCCACACAAGACCAGGACCACTGGCCTTCTTTTCCTTTCGGTGCACCGACCTTCTTTTCTTTTCGGTCCACAAAATCTTTCTATTTGTCTTTGGCTTTGATGGTCTTTAAACAGTAAACTAGGGTAAAAAAACCCTTTTTTCTTTCTACCCTCTGGCTTCACTATAGCAGCAGACTCAAAAAAGGTACGTCTCTTTTTTCTTCTCTTTAATTTGTGGTTTCACTAACCACTTTGGTTATCCTAATTCGATGTCTCTATTTAATCGAATCGTGTCTCAAACTTGATCTACTCCCGGTCAATATTGTCTCTCTCTGAATTGATTCACACCAAATCGATTTTTCCTTCCCTGGTTTTAACCTTTGGCTTTGATGCCACTGTTGGTCTTTCTCTTTGAACGATTGAACACGCAACAAATAATCAAACTAATCTTTTATTAAATGAACAAACGTTAATTTTTACAGACTCAATTACATTCCTATTTATACCCCTAAACTTGAACCATCGCATATGTTCAGAGTTAACTGCCACACACACATCCGACGAATGTGTTCTTCTGCCAAGAGTTGCAACCTTTACCATATTCGATGTATCTTCGGTTGTTGGTTTCTTGGTTCTAATTTTGACACTTCTAATCCTCCTAATTTATAATTGTTACAAATACTAATCTAAATACACTTTACACTATTGACAGGTTTGACCCAATACTTTGACTCGACTCATATAACCAAACTTACATGGATTAAGAGATTAACTATCAATATCATTAACCTTATAACCTTAATCACGCTTCATTTTGTATCTTATATGCTCTCATTGTTACTTTCATAACGAAGCAAGAAACTTTAACAGAATTGGTGGTGGGGTTTTGGGTTTTAGGGACTCTCAAGTTGGTTTTTGAAGTTGAAACTTTTAATTTTTATTTTGTTTGATAATCCTTTTTGATTAATTTTTAAACTCAAACTACAATGATAGTCCATGTTATGGACTTTCTACTACAGAGTCAAAACGTTTAAAACATAATTTTACTACTCAAATTATGATGAATTAGCTTATGAAACATATAAGAGTTGAGAAAATGACATAACAAACTAAATATAAAAAAATAGTAGAAAACATACCTTAAATTGATCATGAATGGCCTTCGATTTCCCTTTGGCAACACCGCCACCAACACGCTTTAGGTTATCTAGGTGATAAAGTTGTACAAGATCAAGACGTGGGAACAAAGCAGTGGTAGATATAGTTGATACTTCTTCTTCTTCATCATCATCATTGCGATCTTTGTTTAAAACAACTTCTTCCATACCTTCACACTTTTGTATGCGAGTGTCTTTAGGTTGGAAAGAAGTTTGGACATGAGAGGTGAAAACAAGTACTTAATGCTTTTGCATGTCCACAAACATATGCTAGTGAGGTTTTGAAATGAGGATTGCGGTTGGTGTTTGTGAAGAATAAAGAATTCATTCCAATTACTGCACTTCCACACGACACATGTCCATGTTCTCTAACTGCAATTCTTCAAGACAAGGAAGTAATGGTAACAGTTGTTGTTGAGTTGTTGCCGATTCTATATTAGTACTTGGACTCTCTATATCAAGCAGCACCTCCATTCCTTCAAATCCAGCAAAATATATTTGACGAAGGTGATGGAAAGTGTGTGTTAGGGGATAGGACGGGAATGCAACTAAAGACATATTTTCATCATCTTCTGATATCTCTTGCAACTTTGATGTACCAGTAATCTGCATATCCCAACAACAAATGACGAAAATAGTAATAAATATTTATTTCTATTTTTCATACTTGTGACCCAAATATGTATCTGATTTTCTAATTATTTTCTCAAATTTAACTTTACAAAAAAGTTTATAATAATTCTTCAACATTTACAATAACAAATTTTCATCATTTCTCTCTTAAAAATATCATGTTGCTAATAAATCCAAAATTAACTTGTTTCATGTATGTAAAATTTTATACGAAACTGAAAGTTCAATCATATTTCTTTCCTTTTCTATATTTTTACCAAGATTTGAATGAGAGAAAGTGCACCCAAAATAAATATTTGACCACAAATGCCCTTTCTCCACATGAAACCCTATAAATAACTTAAACATACATACCTCTGCCTCTCTACCTTCGTTAACCATACGGAGGTCCGTAAGTGCTCCCATATCAAAATTGGCGGTTGTTGGTGTGAATACATTTCTAAACTTCTTACAACTTTGGATATTAATACTTTCAACAGCCTTAAAGCCATGAATAAGATGGCCAGAGTTATTTTCTTCATTTATCCTCCACACTTCTTTTAGCTCATCTAATGCCAACACTTGAATCATTCTCAAGTTGCTGCTGTTGTTGCTTCTATGTTCCTCAATTTTACCCAAGTCTATGTTAAATATCACTTCAATGGAACAACATCTTTCAATTGTAATCTTTTCTAAATTACCCAGTAACCGCATTGGATTACTCGGAAAAAGATTTACAAGACAATCACAACCATACACTACAATCTCTCTCAACATGGAAACATTATCTTCCTCACCATTAGTAATATCACAAGCCCATATCTGTTTCAACTTCTTCAAACGATTAATTCTCAGTTTCGACAACTTTGGAAACACAACCTGAACCATGATAAAGTTTAAGCTTGTTGGTGTTAGCCTTAATTGTTAACCAAATTTGAATAAAAGTTAACTGGTCGGATTTGTAATTATCCATAAAGGTTTAGAGTCTTTACGTATTTATGTAAAGTCCAATGGTCCATTGTGCTAATATGTAAATTATTAAACGTTGTCTTAGTTTAAGATTAGGGTTGTGACGGTTCCCACTGGTCTCTATAAAGGGACGAACAAATGTAAACATTCCGATCTGACCGTTCAATACAAAATTCAGTGTTTTATTATTTCTTGATTGTGGTTTGAAACATGATAATCCTATAGTTGGATCCATCAAGAACTTCATATTCCAAACACTATATTTTACATTTAACTCAAAAGTATTTTCTCAGTCAATAACAAATTGGCTTTCAATATTTTCTCAATAAGCAAGTTGAAATTTAACTTTACTATATTCAAATTTGGTAATATTAAAATGGGGGAAGGTTCCACTAAGAAGTGGTTTTTCGCTAAGAAACGCTAAGAAGTGGGTCAAACGAACTCCGATTGAGCTCATTCCAGCGGCGTTGGAACCGTCTCATCGAACTCTAATCTGGACCCAAAAACCTAAGCCCCCCTCCACCCGCACCCCCAAAAACCTAAACCCCCCTCCAACCCCACCCCAAAAAGCCTAAAACCACCACCCCCACCCCCCAAAAACCTAAACCCCCCAAAAACCTAAACCCACCCCCACCCACCCCCCAAAAAAACCTAAACCATAAAATCTAAACCCTAAAAGCTAAACCCTAAGGCTAAACCATAAGGCTAAAACCCTAAAATTCAAACGTAAAATCTAAACCTTAAAAGCTAAACCCTAAAAGCTAAGATGATAGAGTTCGACGAGACGGTTCCAACACCGCTGAAATGAGCTCAATCGGAGTTCGTTTGATATCGTTTCTAAGCGTTTTGGTCATTTCTTAGAGTTCTTAGCGAAAACATACTTCTTATTTGATCCTCCCCTATTAAAATGAATATAAACATGTTTACCTCTTTGTTAAATAGTGCTTGTGGTACGGAACTATATATTATTCTCCGGAAAGATGCTTGTAAAATTTGGAAGGTCATAAAGCTGCAACTCCTCCAATTGTGGTAACTTCATTTCATTGACAGTGTCACACAAACTTACTAGTGATTTCAAAACCGGACATGAGGAAATCGTAAGGATCTCAATTTTCTTTAAACCATTTGCCACATGAATTGTGAAGAGTTGCGTCAAGTCTGCACATTCTGATATATGAAGGACTATTAAATTGCTAAATGTGGAATGTGGAGAAGGATTCTTCAAAATATCTTCAATACAAGTCATGTCTTTCACACTTAACTGAAGTTCCTCCGTTTGAGAAAATAGCTCATTAATTTTGCATTGGAGAAGATTGTTACGGTTAGTCACAAGCTTCAATGTATTGTTAAAGGAATATTTTCCGTTTGTATAGTAGAAATTCAATAGACAACCCATAGATATCCTAAACCTTTGAAGTTTCTCCAATGACACATTTATCGGCTGAAGAATATTTTCAAAGAATTCAACCTCTAATGCTTTTAGTTTCATTGAAAGCATCCTTAACTCATCACAAATGGCATCCGTAAATCTAATAGCTTTCCCTTCACCAACTTTCATATAAAGCTCTTCAAGTTTGTCCAAGTTTTGAAAGACACCTTCATCAATACAAAGGTCAACACAACCGGTCAAATCAAGTAACTTCAGCCTTTTTAACTTCCTTATTGTAGATGGTAGTTTCCGGATGCCACAATGATGAACACTGAGTACTTCTAAGTTGACAAGATCTCCTAGAAAAGATATATCATTATCCACCAATGAGCATGAACGGAGGCATAATGTTTGAAGACTGCTGAAGCATCGAAGTGACACGGGAAGCAATGGATTCCGCATTTCGTCGTATGCTATGACTTTAACCTTTTCCATTCGCATATGAAAATCTTGTGGAAACTTGAGTAACTTATCCCCTTTCATTAGCTTCAAAAGTGCAAGGTTGGGGTAATAAAAACCTTCAGGAAACTCGGACATACCTTCACATGTTAATAAAATTCTTTCACAAGATTCCTGTGTATCTTGTGTAAGCCATTCCGACTTGTCTTCATGGTTAACAATGGAAGCTTGCTTGAATTTTGAAATATTACTCAAAACAAAAGCGCGTGCAAGATCATGCATTTTCACATATCCAACGGTATAACTTTCAGCCAATAAATTTGCACGTATGAGGTTATTAACACACGTATTGGTCCGTTTTCTTGCTTCGACTAAACTATGCTCTTTATTAAAGAATTGCAATCCCCATCCATACCTCACTAGCTCCTCCAGTGCAATATCAAAGTCATCTGGAAATAAACCACAAAGAACAAAAATTGCTTTATCATCATCCTTTTTGAGATAGTTGTAACTTATCTCAAATATTTTATACACAACATCTTCAAGGTCTTCAATGTCTTTAAGGTTATGGCGTTGCAAACTCTCCTGTGCAACTTCCCATGTATCCTTTTTTTCACCTCTAAGAGCCAATGCAATGGTTTTTATGGCGATAGGCAACCCACGACACTTCTTTAAAATATCTTCTCCTATTGAGCGAAGCTCACCTTCCCCGTCTGAATATCTTATGGTTCTCCAGAATAAATCATTCGCTTCTGCTTCTTCTAGACGACCTATTTTAAAAATTGAACTAGTTTCAATATCCATTTTAATGCAAACCTTTTCATTTCGTGACGTTACAAGCAACTTGAAGCCTTTTGGAAAAGGACTTGTAAGTCCAATGTCTTCGAGGTTGATCGCCTCCCAAACATCATCAAGCATAACCAAAATCTGTGTGCCATTTTCTGACATCTTCTCGAAACTATTCCCAAGACGAAGAACCCTTGCTTCTTTAGTTTTTTCAAGTAGAGATACACCCATGCTAACAGCAATCTCTTCTTGAATAGCAATTGGGTCATATTTTTTTCCAATATCCACCTTCAAAACCCATTGAAACATTCCCTTCTTCTCCACAGCTTTCTTTATTTCTTCCATCATTGTGGTCTTACCCACGCCGCCCATCCCCCATAGAGCCATCATTTGGGCCTTACTACCTGGTTCAAGTGATTTTAAGACATCTTTGAATAGCGATTGTCTGGACCTGAAGATGTTTAAGGTACCATCATAATCATGAACAGTTTCAGAGGTGGATGGCCCTGTAGAATTAACTACCATACCAAGAGGTCTTTGTTTATTAGTCCACTCTATTTTTTCTTGTTTTTCAAGAAGGTCATCTATCTTATTGAGAATAATAGATGATCTTTTTCCTGTTTTGTATCTCATCTTGAGATTCAAGCATCCATTTCCACCTGTTGAAATATTTCCGGCTTCTTCATTGATAGTTTCCACTTGTTCCAACCAACTTGGTACGCGATCAGGTATAAGTCGATCATTGATCAAAGCATCCTTCTTCTTCTCTTCCATATCATGTTTTGTTTGATTCAAGTCTAACAACTTGTCACTCATGTTTCTAGCATATATAGTTGAGGAGAAGAAGAAACCCAAGTGTTTCTTAACGGGTACCATTAAAGATTCAATAATGGGAGTAATAATTGGAGTTACAAAGTCCATTTTCAAGATCTGTATACAAACAACAAAATAATTGTTAATAAAAATAAGAAATGAAATGTGATATGACCTACTTTGTAAAATTAATTGAATTACACATGCGTTGATAAGAAAGTAACTATAATGCACATAGAGTTGAAGCGTTAATAGGAAAAGTTACATGTTTCCATGTACAAAAACATAAACATAAAACTTGAATGACTTCTATAAAATCTATACTTGATTAACTAACCTTTTTCTTAGAATGGCAATTCACACGCTATGTAAGTCTTATGCAACACCATGCTACCGCTAGGCCAAAGGCCCTTTAATTTGGTACACAACAACCTATTTATGACCCTTTACAACCCCCCCCCCCCCCTCCCACCAACACGTTTGGCTCATTTAGATCAACCGGTTACATGATTCGTGTAGATTACACGATTTTAAGATTAGATTTTATGTACTGACAAAAATAAAAATATTTTAACCCGTCAATCTGACACAATTGACACCCCTAGTAACAACAAGAAAAAAGATTTATGAATTATGCATTAGAAAGAAAGAAATATTGACCAAGAAACAACGATTGATCATGTGATAGAGTTTATATAGGACATTAATAAAGATAAAAAGAAATACTAAACCTATAAAGGCTATAAAATAGAACTCATCTAGACAGATAACATGTTGCATGCAGCGACCCATTCGACCCATACTCAAATTGCACCACAAGTTGAATTATCATCGACTTACTATAGCGTATAGGAAAAGAACACAAAAACAATTAATTCTGAATAAGGTTTGTACGTTAAAAAGACAGGTATACCCGAAACACGAAACATCCGGGAGAGGTATGGGACAGGGTATGCGACATGTGATGATTAAGTGATACCGGCACAGTTAAATACTGTATGTGTGTGTAAATGTATATTGTTGTATTGATAATTGTGATTAGGGTTACAATGAGGAGTGGTTTATATAAAACGAATATTTACAAAATCTACCTCTAACTAATGCTAATTACATTTGTGTCTAAAATTCCCCCGCAAGTTAAGGCAGGGGAGCGACGTATAGCTTGGAACATAGAAAAGTGAATATGTGTGTTGAGAGAGGTTTTGTGAATACGTGTGCAATCTGATCTTGAGTGGATATCATTTGTATGCGTAGTTTTTCTTGGGAAACCTTTTCTCAAACGAAGTGTAAGTTAACTTTGAATTCAATGTGTTCTGTTTTAGCATGAAAAACATGATTGGCTGCTAGATAGGTTGCTCCAAGATTATCACACCAAATAGTCGGAGCAGAGTTTGTGATTGTCGTAGGTTCTGCCAGTAAGGCTTCCAACCATGTTAATTCGGTCCACTGTGTCAGAAGAGCTTTGTATTCAGATTCAATAGATGACCGATATACAGTTTTTGTTTGCGAGCAATCCAGGATATAAGATTAGAAATCATGTAAATGGCAAATATCCCGGTGGATCGACGGTCGCCCGGTCAGCATCAAAGAAGGCTTTAAGAGTGCCGGTGCGTATCTGTATATGCTTGAAGATGATAGCCCGAGTTATGACGAATGAGAAGACCGTGATCAATTGTGCCCTTCAGATATTTGAGAATTCTTTTAGTAGCGGACCAATGATTTTATGAAGGGGTGAGCATGTACTGAAAGACTTTGTTTACATCATACGTGATGTCTGGCGTGATAGAGTGACATATTGCAGACCTCCTACTAGCTGACAAAAGGAAGAGAGGTTGTGAGTACTCATAGGTGAGGAAACATTTGCATTAAGTGAAACAAGAACTTTGTATAAGATATAAAAAATCTATATACAGACCAATTAAATAATATTTTTTATATCTTTATGATTACCTTTTCTCTCTCCTCTTCTTACAACCATTTTCAAATAGATATAAAAAATTTATACAGGTGAACAGTGTTTTTCCCGAATATACAGAAAATCTATATATTTTCTCTCTGTTCCGCTCACAACCACTTTAAACCACCCTAAAATATAGAGAACTCGCTCACATACATATACAGACCAACTATGAATGCTCTAACATAGCAACAAATAATAAAATCATATTATTTAATATTAACAAGGAGATTAAAAAATTTAATATCATACAAATCAAGCTTTTTTTTTCTCTAAAATTTTGGGGTTAACATGAACACATTAGTTTTAGGGTCCATTAACTCCGGACGAGTGGTATCAACCGGCCATTACGCTCCGACCGATAGAAAAGAGGACGAGCCGACAGAGACTGTGTCACCGATTCCCTACCAACATGGAAGACGCCAAGGCCATGACTGCCCAACAGCAACAACAACAACAACAACAACAGTATCTCATGCTGCAACAACAACATCAAAATCAGCAGCAGCAGCATCAACAACAGCAATTCCTTTTGTTGCAGCAAATCCAGCAGCAGCATAAGCAGCAGCAAGCAATCTCTCGATTTCCGTCCAACATCGATGCGCATCTACGACCGATACAGCGTCCTATCATCAATCAACAACAGAACGCTAACCCTAACCCTAATCTGTTACAAAACCCTAACCCTATGACGTTGAATTCGCAGATTAGACCGCCGAATCGGACGCAGAGTAATCCTTCTGCTTCTCCTCCGGCGAATCAGGCGGAATTGCAGATGGCGTACCAGGACGCGTGGCGTGTCTGCCATCCGGACTTCAAGCGACCTTTTGCTTCGTTGGAAGATGCTTGTGAGAGGTGATATTTTCACAATTTGTTATAAATTGTTATTAGTTTCTACTGATATTATCCATATCCTGATTCATCTGAAAATTTAATTATGATTTTTTTTGTGGTCAAACGGTTTAAACTGATTAGGTTAAAATTGGTTGATAAAAAATGATCAGGATTCAAGTTTTGTGATTAGTTAGGTCAAAAGTTGTTTAGATGATTGTGAAATTATATAACTGTGTTTTGCACTGATCTGTATCTCTGTAACGGGGGCTTAGTTTAATTCCTGAATTTAATTGGTGTTTCGTTTGTTTGAAGATTAATGTTCATGCAATTGCAAAAGGTTGCAAGTTTTTTATATGTTAGGGTTTGATTTGTTAATTCTATTTATAGCTTTAGGTATGTGTAGTGTTTGTATTGTTAGATAATAGTGGCTTAGTTGAACTCCTTGACCCTTGTTTTGATTGTTGGAGCTCTCAGTTCATTCTTGAAATTCCACTTTGGAATTATCCGGTCACTATGTGCTTGTATGTTGTAACTTAGGCAATCAGTTCCTTGTATATATTATTTTTTTTTCATAAAGTTAATTGCTCTGACTTTGGGCTACACTCGTATTTATTAACCATTTAAAGTGATGTTTTCCCTTCAACATCATATCTCCCATCGTGGCATCTGCTATTTGTTTGAAACCTTTCTGAGTTTCTGGTTACCCATGAATACTCTGCCTCCCTTCTCAATATTAATAAATAAATTTTACTTATATCTGTTTTTGCTGGTTTATTGGTTCAATAAATATTGTAACTTCTAGACTTCATTTAGAGGTGTGAGATACTATTTTTTATTTATTTTGAGGCTCATTAGATGCCAGAGTTGTCAAAGATATTTGCTGATGGTTGAAGCCGTTATATTTTATGAATTTGTGCAATAAATCAAGTCAGCAAAACTGAGCTGTTATTTGAAAAAGTTATGTTTTCCTAAATTAGGATATAAAAGCAGTTTAAAGGCTAAAAATATGTAATTTTCTTTTTGGCTATTGATATGTTGAGTATGAGAATTAACACACTTTTTTCCCAAATATCTCTAAGAAGAATGTAACATTAATTTGTTAATTGTGCATGACATCTGTGTTTGTATATGTCCAGAGATTTTCAACATTTTCTGGTGGATAAGCGTCTTGGTTTATAATCAGTTGCTGCTTACATGTAACTTACAGATTTATGATTCTTCTTTGCTTGATATCAATTGTTATTGGTGTATCTTGGTAAACCGGTCAAGTATATTTCTATTCAGTTTCTCAATCAGCTGTAACCAATTTGTGGTAACTTGGCTTCACATGTGAACATTAGTAAAACATGGTTGACTAGTTTCATGGAATGCAAGCACTAGTTACCTTTTGCTCATCACCCAAGTTCCCACCCTGTCCTACCCAACCATTTTGCTGCCTCTATGGAAAGTTTTTTTTTCTGTGTACATTCACTGCTTAGTTACCTTATCTAGGGTTCATTCAAGGTCTTCACTATTCATGTTAAATTTTCAAGAAATGGACTTGTATTAGTGTATCACTCGATAATGTGTTTTGATGCTAGAAATAAATTTGTATTAGGCGTTGCATTTTATTCGAATATTTTTGGCACTTTTGCATCAATTTACCGTTTTCCACATTGTGTACTGATACATACCCACAGGTTGGGTCATCGGGTCAACCCATCTGGGTCCAATAGTTCTCGGTTCAATTACCTTGAACCAGTCAATCAAGAGCAAAGGTCTAGGGCTGAATTAGTGGAGGGCGGATTGTTAGGGGAGTCAAAGTCAAGCTTGGTTTTAAATTGCGCGCATAATGCGTTTTGCGACGTTGCGATGGGGTTAGCGCATCGCTGCACATGATGCGTAGCGATTACATGATGCGTGAATATTGCGCCGTTTCTCGCATTATGCGCTGTTCGCATGTAGCGCTCTGATGCGCGCAACTATGATTTTTTGGGTTTTTTGGCAGATTTTTGGGGTTTTTGAAATTCTATCTTCTTATTGTAGGTTCTTCCTTGGCTTATTCAACATTTTCTTTCTTGGAAATACTTTAGTATGCTTTTTTTGTGCTTTTGGAAGTATTTTAGCATGCCTCATTTGGACATTTGGACAAAAAAAATGAAATTCTATCTTCTTATTCTATGACTTTTTTTTTGTTTAAGTATGTTTTTACAACTTGTTATGTATAAATAATATTTTTGTACTTTTTAATAAAGAGCGCATCGCATACGTGATGCGCTCGCATCACGCAAAACGCATCGCGCATCGGATTTTGGGACCAAACGCATTGGAGCGCATCGCGCAATTTAAAACCAAGAAGTCAAGAGGAAAGTTAGGATGCTAAATGTTAGGGGCTGAATATTAGGAGGAAAACTGCCCAATATATGTTTAAATATCCCACTCCCTGTTCTAGTTTAGTTTGTCTTGTTTATTTTTGAATTATCCAAGTGTTCTTGTAATTGGAGAGCAACCCTTCTCGAATTGGGTAATCTATCCATGTTTTTCTATTAATAAAGCAACCTACTTTGAGGTTCTATCATTTGGTTCCATTGCCGGGAAACACGATGGTGCAGACCCGGAGCAATCAGAGTGGAGGCCGTGGAGTTTATCATGATTCAACAGCTGCTCAATTGGCGATTATCTCAGAAAAAATCGATTCCTTGTTATCCCTGAAGAATGATATTGTAGCAATCAGGGAAACTTGGCTAGCAAGGCAAACACAAGTAACCAAGGAACTCGAGGATGAACCTCACGGACCAATCCTAGAACTGGATATGGAGGAATATTCCGGTGATAACCCTAGGGATGACGGAATCGTGCATTCCTTGGATGGTCAATTCAGGATCGTCGATGATGTTCAATTGAAGACCGGATACGGTGTTCAATTACAGATCGAAGGTTTGGGAAAAAACGAAGATCGATCTGCACAAGTTTTTGGTGTTCATTTGAAGATCGAAGATTTGGAAGCGAGGGAAACAACCCAAGATCGTGTGAAGTTGCTGCATACCAATTTGCAAAAAAACTGGGATCGCATGAATACACAGGTCAACCTAAAAAGGCGTGAACTGAATTTGAAGGTTGGGGTCACTTACGAAATTGAAGTACCACCGGACTCCCGGAATCACTTGGTCTTCCATCTTCATTCCGTTCGAGACCGTTGCGGGGCCCAAGAAGCCGGTCCAGCTACAATTGAATGGCTAATCGCTTGGTGCAACAACTATCAGATTCTCGACTTGAGGACAAGTCGATTTTCCGGCCTGGAAGTATTGATACATACCCACAGGTTGGGTCATCGGGTCAACCGATCTGGGTCCAATAGTTCTCGGTTCAATTACCTTGACCCAGTCAATCAAGAGCAAAGGTCTAGGGCTGAATTAGTGGAGGGCGGATTGTTAGGGGAGTCAAAGTCAAGAGGAAAGTTAGGAGGCTGAATGTTAGGGGCTGAATATTAGGAGGAAAACTGCCCAATATATGTTTAAATATCCCACTCCCTGTTCTAGTTTAGTTTGTCTTGTTTATTTTTGAATTATCTAAGTGTTCTTGTAATTGGAGAGCAACCCTTCTCGAATTGGGTAATCTATCCATGTTTTCTATTAATAAAGCAACCTACTTTGAGGTTCTATCATGTACTCACATGATTAGCAAGAGCTTGAACTATCAATATACACAATGTTTGACTCTTTAGCAAATTTCTTCTTTTCCTCCGTTATTTTATTGTTACAGCCACGCTTTTCACTTTCTTGTTCTTTTTCTTTTATATAATTGGCTTCTTTATAATCCTATGTGCCGAACAAATTTGTCTTAGGTAGAAACCACAATGATTCTTGACCCGCATAAGGGTCGAGTCTCACCATTTCATGACCGTGGGTCCATGGCATGATTCGGCCTGTTACTAGAGCTGGCATTATCAGTCTATTAGTGGATATACTTTGGAATGGCTCAATTCTCATCCTGTTTGTTCTCTACTGGGTCTGGAAAGGGAAAAGATATCTCAATAGGAAACGAGTCAAACGGGTCGAAATATAACTCCCTAAATCATTTTATTAAATTAACTAGATTCTATTGATTTGAAATAATATATACTTTAATCATATTAGGGAAACTGATTATTTGTTATCATTTTAGTAATTTTTGGACAAAAAGTAACTTGTCAACCCTACCCGCTTTGACCCGTATCAAATTCACCCATTCTGCCACCTTTAAGATGTAACTGCAAGTTATGGCTTATGTTGTGCAAATTCAACTGATTTACCTTCTCATAAGAAGAAATTAATATATATCTTTTAATGTCTCTCCAGGCTGCTACCATACCATGTAGTAGCAGACTATGAAGCCGAGGAAGACGATAGAATCCTTGATTCAGACACCACGGGCCAAGCCCTGTCGCGTACCCAACAATGGGATCAAAGCATTGCCAACAAAGTCTCTGAATTCACCGCCACCTTTGAGAAACAAGTACTCGCCTTCAACATCATTTCCCGAAAACGGGCCATCGGGGAATTCCGCTCAGAAGAAAGGTTACTAACTGAACAAGCTCTGTTTCAAGAAGAAAGACGGTCGTTACTGGAGGCAAGGGCAGAAATGGAAAAACAACAAAAGGCGGGCCGAGAAGCTCATGCAGCTAATATGAGAATGGCAGCCATGGTTCAGGCCGAACAGGCTCGGGCTGAGATGATGGCTCGGGCCCCGATACGGGCCAGTGCATTGGGGTCGATGGGTGAGCAAGAACAGGAAGTGAATCCAGATGAGATGATGAATGAATGGAATAATAATAATGACAATAATAATAATAATCAGAGAGATGAGAAAGAGCCATCTGAGGATTTCTTGAATGATGAGGAGAGGGAGAATGGAGACACAGGGGTGCAAAGTGATTGGCGTGAAGGTGGTGAGTTTGATTTAAATACAAGATAAGAAAACTATGTTTGTATGTTAAAGTTCAAAAAGTATCTTGTAGTAATTTAATTTGGCTTTTCTTTTATTAATTTTTGGTAATTTTTAGTGATTTAATACTGAAATTCTTAAATGTTATATTTCTAATTTTTATGTAGAAAATATATTTCTAATTGTTTTTCTGTTATACGGGTTTTACGTACGCTTGGACTAGTAATTTCTACGATTACTAAGTCATGAAACGATCAATGTATTATGTTCGCTAGACTTTTATTGTTCGAGTTTATGGTTTTGAATAGTTGGTTGTGTACTATGTAGATATTGGTTGCAGGTTTTCAATGGGCGGTGGTGTCACTATAGTTGCAGGTAAGGGTGGAAGACTAGGTGGGGACTACGTAGTTTATAGTTTTTGGGCTATGCCATGAATGTGCGGTAGCCGGATTTCTTGGCCATGGTAAGGTTAGAGGTGGTTGTTGGGGTTCTTCAGGGGTCGTGGGTGGTGGTAGTCTAGTTAGGGTTAGTAAGATGATGAAGGTAATGTGGGCCGTAGATTATTCCTAATTTTTTTTAATTGTTTAAAAATATATAAATAATGTTTTACGGTAAAAAGACGAATTTACTCTCACGTTATGTTTTCCATATTTATTTTGTAATTTAGAGGGACACTTTTCTCAAAGAGTGCATAATATGAAGTCGAATCCAACTTGGATTTCGTTAAGAACCTAGAGAGAGAGAAAGAATAATGCGGTTATGAGTGGGTTAGGGTTTTACGAAGAAGATAAAGTAGTGGGTAAAAAGACTATTATATCCTTATGCGCAAGACGCATGTCTATATTTAATTGAAAAAGTTAACACCGGTTAATGGAAAGGGCGAAATATGTGCAAAATTACTAAAAAAAGACAATATCTGTAATTATTGAAGTCAAATACATAAAGTATAAATTTATATAACTAAAAGACAATTTGTATAAGGGGCAGTTACATATATCCCCTAAAAACTCCATTAATTACATATATACTCAACTTAAAATTTTATTTATATATTTCCCCTCATAATTACAAATATACCCAACTGGATGATGAAATCGATCAGAAGCGACGTTGGATGTTGAAATCGATCGGAAACGGTAATCAGAAGGTTAGTGTTAGGATTAAGGGAATAAGAATAGTCGTAACTTTTGTAAGGTTAAAAGACTAAATTTATAAAAAAGTAAAACATATATAATTTAAGACTAATTAGACTAAATTACAATTTTTGTCCTTTATGTTTGTCAAAATTATGGAATGGGTCCTTTAAAGTTTTGACTTTCACTTATTGTCCTTTATTTGAAAAGTTTTCTCGTTTCTTGTCCTTTAGTCTAACAGAGGTTAAGTTTTTCAGTTAAGTTACCTCATATGTACTGCACATGAGGGCATTTTAGTCTTTTTACTCATAAAGGACAATACTTGTAATTTAATTAGATTTTATAATTTAATAATTTATTTTAACTATTAAAATTCTTAGACTAATATATATATACCTAAATTTTTACTCTCTCTCTCTACACCAACCTCAAATCCAGACCACCAGTACCCACCGACCACCACCACGCCGACCGCCACTGCCCCTCTTCCCAACCTAGCTTTCATCTTCACCGGCTAGAAACCCAACCTAAGTTCTTGCCCATAAATCATTCTAAACAACCACACACAAAATTTGTAGCCACCTGCAAACAGGTGCAGGAAAAAAAAAATTAAGGCTTAGAATTGTTGTTCCAGCAACATCAGGATACGGGGCTACACATTTCAATAGCAATTTGAGAATTCTTGAACTTGGGATTTTAAGCCCCCAAAATATGCTTTCGATGAAGATCTAATTCATGAGAGGTGATCACAAGCCTAAAACTCAGATGAGATCTAATTCATGAGAAGTAATCACAAGCCTAAAACTCAGATGATTACCTCTCATCGTCGACCGATTGACGGAAACTAGACCTCGCCGAAAACCGCTGCTACAATGTGCCATGTCCAGATCTGAATTCCTAAAAACAATATTTTCTTCACCCAACACCTATCGACTTGATCTAGAACCAGTGGTGGCGGTTTTGACTAGGTGGTGTTTTTGATCGCTAGCTCTGCCGGTGGTGTTCTTCTTACATACACTGAGAGAGAGAGAGAGAGAGAGAGAGGAGTAGAGAGAGTGCTGGAAGGAGAGAGACAATAGAGTAGCAGTGGTGTTGGTGCGGTGGTTCCGGTGGCGGTGCCGGTGCAACGAGGAAGACGATCGGGTGAGGTGGGGCTGTGGGGATTCTTGTAAGAATTTAGGTATATATATATATATATTAGTCTAAGAATTTTAATAATTAAAATAAATTACTAATTAAATTACAAGTATTGTTCTTTATGGGTAAAAAGATTAAAATACCCTCATGTGCAGTGCACATGAGGTAACTTAACTGAAAAACTTAACCTCCGTTAGACTAAAGGACAAGAAACGAGGGAACTTTTCAAATAAAGGACAATAAGTGAAAGTCAAAACTTTAAAGGACCCATTCCATAATTTTAACAAACATAAAGAACAAAATTTGTAATTTAGTCATAATTTAATTTTTAGATTGAGTATCCATGTAAATAAAGTTAAAAAATTTATTCATGGAATATTTGAAGTCTTTCCCAAAGAATTCATAAAACCCAAATCTAAATTCTTAAACCCTCCCTGGCATTGTTGCTCCAAAACCCACTCTTATCCACTTCTTTCTTCCATACAACACCATGCCTTCTTCATCGTCATAATCAGTTAATCAATTCAACTGATACACAAACACACTGTTTTCAATCAAATCCATGGCGAATTTGCTAGCTTACTCCCAAAACCTTCTAAATTTCACCACCAACAATGTCATCGTTCCCGACAGTCTTTATCGAACCGCCTTCGCAATCCGTGCTTCTGCGGTGTCTCAGAATACTCGGAGAAAGAAACAGTCGCAGCAGAAGGAAGACGAGTCATCGTGGTTAACCGCCACAACGACGGAGAAGGGGCTGAGGTTACTGTTCATGGAGGATTTGATGGAGCGTGCGAAGAGCCGTGACGTCGCCGGAGTTTCGGAAGTTATTTACGATATGATTGCTGCCGGAATCAACCCTGGACCTAGGTCGTTTCATGGATTGGTCATTTCTCATACGCTTAATGGAGATCACGAAGGCGCTGTAAGTCTAGTTCTTTATAGAATTGCCCTAGGTTTACTTAATTTTATCTGGTATGATTCGTAATTCTAGGGTTTTTATAAGAGAAGATGCGACGTTTGTGTAATGAGGTCTGGATGGAAACATTTTTTAGTAAGTGTTTGGGTGATTGATCAAACTGATTATGGTGACTAGAGGCTGCAATAATCAGCTTTAGAAGTGATTATGAGTTTTTGATTATGTTTTTTTCATAATTAGGCATGGTTACACACTCCAAACCTCTCAACACGCTCGTGAGCGCCACATCATTTTCACATATCTTTATATTTGGGAGGCGTGGTTCCACATTCCTACACTGTTTTCACAGCCGGGCCATATTTATTTTTAATTTACAATTAATAGTTATGTTTTAACGATTTGTAAATAAAATTTAAAAAGTAAATATAACTTAAATAACCGATTTTTTTAATAATTAAGATTTTACATAAATGTTTAAAAAAAAGTAAAAATAATTTTTTTGGGGCTAAAAGAAACTGTTTTAGAGTAGGTGATATGTATTTGTATACATTAATATTTGTAAATATATATGCATATATATGTATGTATATGAGTATGTGTATGATGATGTGTATTTGTATGTCTATATGGATGTGTATTTATGTGTTGTAAAATGAAAAAAACAAACAATATTGTCCCTTCCACGGCCGTGGTAATCTCCACGAAAATCTACCACATTCGTGGACACAACATAGGGGCATAGTGTTCCACATTGCTATCTCATCTCCACGCTCAGGTTCCGAGGGGTATACCCTGTGGCCTTAGGGAAATTCTAGTCAAATTCGGAGAAATTCAACGAATCTTTTGACTCTCCTAAGGACTGTTACTATCTTTTAGTACTTCATCTCAAAATTAACGTCTCTTTCTTTTTATATTGGTTTTTTTGTGTGTATGTGTTCCCTGGGGGGGGGGGATGTGTTAAGTAAACAATGTAGTGGAATGAGGTAACGATGGGGTGTTTGGATGTGCGTTTTGAAAGTGATTATGTGATATTGTATAATCAGAATACAAGTCGGATAATCAACTGTAATAAAATGGGATGTTGGGGATAGTGTTTCACAGTGAATTTGTTTTTTGACGTTATAATAATCTTACATGATATTTCAAGTGTTTAGAAATTTCTGATGATTCGGGAAACTAATTGATAAAATGGCTAAATGCAGATGAATGCATTGAGGAGGGAGTTAAGTGAAGGCCTTTGCCCACTTCCTGAAACCTTCACTGCATTGATTCGTCTGTTTGGTTCAAAAGGGTATGCTACTAGAGGTTTAGAGATTCTTGCAGCAATGGAGAAGCTGAATTATGATATCCGTAATGCATGGCTGGTTCTTATTGGTTGGCAACTAACCCTTTGCCCCACAAAATCATGCATCAATTCACAGAATTTAACTTCTTTATTGAAAATGTTAGGACCAATTAATGTTTGCTGATTGTGGATTGTGACCAGGGGAGCTTATTAGAAACCACCATTTGGCTGATGCCAACAAGGTATTCATGAAAGGTGCTGAAGGTGGACTCAGAGCTTCTGATGAGATATATGATCTTCTGATTAAAGAAGATTGCAAAGCTGGTGATCATTCAAATGCGTTAACCATAGCCTATAAAATGGAGGAAGCTGGCCGGATGGCTACCACTTATCATTTCAATTGTCTACTTAGTTGTCAGGTAAGTTAGTTATTGTGATAACCTCTTCTTCTTTCCTATGTAAGTTGTAGAGGTGGCAATCATCGGGTCAGGCGGTCTGGTAACATGTCAAATTGGTATTGGTTAAATCGGGTTGGGTGGAGTTGACCTGAAACATGTTTTTAATATTTTTTACTTCTCTATAAATAACGTGGATTATGATTACCATAATTGTATTATATCAGTAATAATCTAACTTTTGTGAATAAGATGATTTAGTGTCCTGTTTCCTTTCTAGCCAACTTTTTTTTATTTTATCTGTTTGAATTGTTATAGATAAAGCATATCCTGAATAGACCAGTTCATAAGTAAATGGGTCAAAAATGTCACTTAACTGCAATGACATAATAGATCATTATATAACTGAACATCAGTTTGGATGCGTGGCGAGTAGTGAACTAGTAAACACAGAACAAAGATTAATTATATATGGTTCTGGACTGTTGGTAAATCATGATGCATATATAACTCGATATGCTTAGCTATCATAATCCTATATTATTAATATTAAAAGATTTAAGTTGGAGGGTGAATCTACTTTTGGCATGATCACAAAAGTCTTACTGTATGTAGTTCAAGACATTTTGTCCTATTATGATTCATGATCAAACTTGAATAGCTGAAAAGCAGCACTGGGTATGGAATGCATGTTTCCTGGCATTACTATTTCATTATAGTTGATATCATATAATTTGGGGACTGCTTTGATGCATGTTTTGTGTAAAAATAGTTTTTATATTTTTTTCCTGGCCTGCAGGCAACATGTGGAATACCTGAAATTGCGTTTGCCACGTTTGAGAACATGATTTATGGGCAAGGTATATAAAACGTAGTTAACACACACACACAGATACGTAGTTAATGATATCATTACATTCACAGATATGTTTATTAAATCTATTTTCCAATTTATATTGGTTATCAGTTATATCTTTGTATCACAGAGTATATGAAACCTGACACAGAGACATATAACTGGTTGATCCAGGCTTATACCAGGGCAGAATCCTCTGACAGGTGCTTTGCAGTATAACACATGTTAACTGTCTACATGTTCTATATTTCCTTCTAGTTTTTAGAAGATTGTTATACATGCTTTATTTTCAG
The DNA here is from genome assembly GCA_023525975.1 of Smallanthus sonchifolius. Taxonomy (NCBI): domain Eukaryota; kingdom Viridiplantae; phylum Streptophyta; class Magnoliopsida; order Asterales; family Asteraceae; genus Smallanthus; species Smallanthus sonchifolius. The sequence continues at coordinate 93,560,045 of CM042029.1, forward strand.
TGAAGTAGTAAATTTGGCAGCAATTATTTCCATAACTAAAATAGGTAGTCATAGTATTTCCATGATTAAAAGAGGTAGCAATATTCTATCCAAAGTTTAACAACTCTCTGTAAGTGGGAATATGAGATATGGTTTAGAATGCTTGATTCGATACAGATTCCAGGGTTTAATTGATCATCATATGGAGAGTTGATTTACCTCTTTAAAGTAGACTGTTATCTAGGAGAATCTGACCATCTCTCGAATATAGACACTATTTTATTCATTTAATTATTTACTAGTTTGTTTAATTCTTCTCTTATTCTCAATAACTATATTATTGTGAACATGTAGGGTACAAGATGTTGCACACCTACTTGGCATGATGGTTGAAGATTACCACCGTGTACAACCTAATGTGAAAACCTATGCGTAAGTCAACTATTCTATCTTTTTTTGGTAACCTTAAGAACCCGTCATGGAAAACCAGGTAAAGCGCAACTTACGCTAGGCTGGTGGCTTTCAAGGGGTTCAAGCGCTTACCACCACACCCCTTGAAGGTTCAACTATTCCATCTTTATTATTACCTTGTCACACACTTATACAATAGTTATAATTGAAATATCATTTATCGTCTAAAGCAATGCCTTGCTTTTTCTTATGGATTTTTTTTATTAAAGAATACCTAAATTAACAAAGAGTCACAACTCTTGATTTACTTAAACCATAAGTTGTATCATAAATCATTTTAGTATCATTTCAGGCTATTGGTGGAATGCTTTACTAAGTATTGTTCAATAAGAGAAGCAATCCGACATTTTCGGGCCCTTACAAGAATTGATGGAGGAATTAAAGTTTTATACAATGAAGGAAATTATGGTGACCCTCTTTCTCTATATCTTCGGGCTTTATGTGGAGAAGGTCCAATATTATTTACTCTTTCAAATTTTGACTACTTGACTTTGAACCTTCCAGTTTTAACTTATAGTCAATATCTCTGCTTTATTGGCTTCAGGAAGGATTGTTGAGCTTCTGGAAGCTTTGGAAGCTATGGGTAGAGAGAGTCAGCCTATTCCAGCCAGAGCAATGATACTTAGTCAAAAGTACCGAACCTTGGTTAGCTCTTGGATTGAACCTTTGCAAACGGAAGCTGATGTAGGATACGAGATTGATTACATTGCCAGGTATGCATAGCAGGAGCTGAGCTAATAATATTTTCTACATTTTCTTAGGAGTGTAAACGAGCCGAGCCTGAACTAGTCTAGTTCGAGCTCAACTCGTTAAGAGCTTTATTTCTAAAGCTCGAGCTCGGCTCGGTTCGGTTCGGCTCGTTTATTATTTATGATTATTTATATACGTACATACATATGTATATTATTAATAGATTTTATCATAATTTTATATATCATATTAATTATTATGTAAATATATATTTAGAATATTTAATAAAAGTTATATAAATAATAGGCTCATTTAAGCTCGCGAGCGTAGTCGAGCACACTATTTGAAGCTTGAGCTTGAGCAGAGCTCCAATAAAGTTTCAAGCTCGGGCTCGTTTAATTTCAGCTCGATTCGAGTTGGTTTTTAGCGAGCCGTTCTCGAGTAGCTCACAAGCAGTTCGACTCGTTTACACCCTACATCCTCATGTATTTGACAAGTAATGTATCTATCTTTAAATTCTTTAGTCAAAACACTTATTTTTGAAGTGGAAAATATGATATAAAAGTATATTTTAATGTGCTATTAAATTGAATGTTATCATACTAACCTTGTATATCTACCAGATATATTGAGGAGGGTGGGCTTACAGGGGAACGCAAAAGATGGGTCCCACGAGAAGGAAAAGATTCACTAGATCCAGATGTTGCTGGATTCGTTTACAAAAACCCATTGGAAACCTCATTCAGACAACAATGTTTAGAGAATTGGAGAAGATATCATAGAAAGGTATTACGGGCTTTACGCAGAAGAGGCCCGTCACTTTTGGGAGATGCTTCTGAATCTGATTATGTACGGGTTGTGGAGTGGCTATTTCATGTCCTTAAACGGCCCAACAAAAATGCATTGAAACCAAAGGCTGCAAGCAAGATGCTTGTGCCCGAACTAATGGAGGAACTTGAAGCACAAGGTCTGCCCACTGATGGTAACCGGAGTGTACTTTATCAGCGTGTTCAGAAGGCTAGAAGAATAAATCGTTCTAGAAATAAACCCCTATGGGTCCCTCCTGTGCAAGAGCAAGAAGAAGAGGTATTTTCTAGTGGTGGAAAAATGGGTGGGTTGGACGGGTTGGGTAATGGGTGGATGATAAAGTGGGTAATTATTGGTGTGGGCCGAAGTCGATTTAGGTTATGTCATATTTATAGTGGGTCAAACGGGTAAATTAAAGAAAAGCTTTATTTTGGTTTCCTAATAGTTAATCATGATTAATAAATGTGGCAATTTCGGCCTATTTACTTATAAACACGTGGATCCGAGTTATGTATGATTTATAGTGGGCCAAACCGGTGAATTGAAAAAAGTTTAACTAAAATTGAAATATATCAGATTGGGTAACGGGTCAAAAGTCGCCCAAAGTGCATTGCTTAAAATATCCTAACTCATTTTATTCAAAACTTGAAGACTTTGAAATAATATAAACTTTTTTAGTCATATTGATACACTATCTACAATTTACGAATTTGGACAAAAAGTGTTTACTTATAAACAGGTAGATTTAGGTTATGTTTTATCTATAACGGGTCAAATGGGTAAAGCCGAAGAAGTTTACTAAAAAGGAAAGGGAATAAATGGGTTGAAATTCACGCAAAGTTCTGCTCAATTTATTCAATAATTAGACTATTATTGAAATAATATAGATTTTGTGATCATATATGACACCCAATATATTACAGTAAAACTAAAAAAATTGGGCAAACACTTCTGGTCAACCCAACCTGACCCCTTCAACCGGTACAAATGACCTGTTTGACCCGTCTCCCAATCGGCTCACGTTGTATATTTTTCGGCTTTCTTTAATTTCAATAAACCACACATTATATGTTTTTTTTCAGATTGATGAGAAGGTGCAAGAATTAGTATCACGGGTCAGGTTAGAAGAAGGGAATACAGAGTTTTGGAGAAGACGCTTTCTTGGAGAAGGTTTAGAAGCTGAACTTGGAATACCAACCGCAATTGAAGTAGAAGCTTCAGATGTCTCTGATAATCCTGAGGATGTGAATAAACAACAGGTCGATGATGAGGAAGTAGACAAAGAGGAGGTAGTTGAACCAACAGAAATCCAAGCTGGCGATACAGAAGCGGTCAAGGACAAAGAAGTGGCCGCAAATCCCCTTCAAATGATTGGTGTCCAATTATTTAAAGGTCATGATACTACACCAGCTAAATCAAAAAAATCTGTAAAAAGATTGGCCCGAATTGCTGCAATGGAGGTACGTATCATAACAATCATGATATTACCTAGAGGTGGAAATTTTGACCCGTATACTTATGAATGGGTCGATTTGGGTTATGTTTAACTAAGAAAATTGGCTTAAAAGGAAACAGAACGGAGGGGGCCCAAATTGTATTTTTAATGCATAAAATCTCCTAAATCTTTTTATATAAAGTGATTGATTACTACTGAAATAATTTAACATTTTTAATGTTATAGGACACATTAATTATTTATTGAAAAATTCTCTTTTCTTGGACAAAGTCTATTGGTTCAACCCAACCCGACCTGTATCAAGATACATGTTTTGACCCGTTACCCAACACCCAATAGCCCATTTATGCACCACTAGTATTTTTTGATAATTATTATTTTCTACCTGAATATAGAACGATGATGATGAAGAGTGGTTTCCACTGGATATATTGGAGGCGTTTAAGGAGTTGAGAAATAGGAAAATATTTGATGCATCAGATATGTACACAATTGCTGATGCTTGGGGTTGGACATGGGAAATGGAATTAAGGAATACCCCTCCTAGGCGTTGGTCACAAGAATGGGAAGTAGAATTAGCGGTTAAGCTAATGAAAATAGTAAGTTCTTTGTTGTTCTTTCTTTCAGAAAAAAAAGTCAACATAGTCAAAAGTTGTCACTTGCCATGTCATCATTATTTTTGAATAAATTGGAAGAGCTCACCTAAGCTTGAGCTCGGCTTGATTATTATTTATATCTTTTAAAAACATATATTTGTAATTATATATATATATATATATATATATATATTTTTTAATTATTTTTTTATATATAACATTATATATATATATATATATATATTTAAATTATTTCTAACATATTTATATAGTAAATAATAATTATTATGTAAATATATATTTAATATATCAAATAAAAATTGTATAAATAAAAAGTTAGTTTAGACTCGATTTGTGAAGCTCAGGATCGAGCTTGTTTAAATGTGCCCCAATATAGCTTGAAGCTCGGCTCAATTTGAGCTTCCAGAGAGCCAATCTCGAGGCTCACAGGCAGCTCCACTCGTTTGCACTTCTTTACATACAATTAGCCCACATTATGATGTCGTCTTTTCTTCGTTACTTTTCTTTTCTAAGTTCCTTTTTTTTTTGAACGGCGATTTTTTTTTACCCAACCTCTTAGTTGTGGGACTCCCCTCTTACCATTAGGCTTTAACCCTCCACTCTCTTTTCTAAGATTTTTATTGACTCATGTTAATTATTTCTGATTTATTTTATCTGCACTGGTTGATCTTAATAACCGGTTGATTTCAGGTAATAGAGTTGGGTGGGAAACCAACGATTGGTGACTGTGCTATAATTCTGCGTGCAGCAATACGAGCTCCATATCCTTCGGCTTTCTTAGAAATTTTAGGAACAACACATAGCCTCGGTTATGTGTTTGGAAGGTATGCTGGAAACTCATAAATTATCACTCTTAATCATTTATTACAATTATAACTACAGTATTTTTCTGTTAATGGGTCAAATGAGAAAAAAATTTAAAAAAGTCGACGAAAGAGGAAACAAGTCGAATGGTATTCTCACACGTTTACAACTTGTAATTTGCTTTATTAAAAATTATAAATGACTATTTAAAACAAGCTTTGTTATTATATTTCATATATAATTAGTTATGAAAAGGTGTTGCCGGGACAACCCAACCTTACCGGTTTTCACTTGTTCTAAAGATTTAACTTTTTGACTCGCTATCCAACTTTCTCGACTCATTATCCAAGTATAGAAAAAAGTATCCATACCTTTTTCTATATTTTTCTAAAGTTTTAAACATTTATAAACTATGTTGTTTGTGGCCGTTAAATTTTGAGGATAACAAGCTCAACTTTTACACTTGGTAAACCTATATTACAGGGATAATTTCACATATCCCTCTCAAAACTTGATATAATATCATATTTACCAACAAAATACCGTAACATAAAATATGCCCATTTTCAAATTAATGACATTTATTCCCTTTTCTTAAAACTTGCATTAGGATATGAGAGTTTGGAGTGTAAGGAGAAAGAGAATGGTATAATGGTCATATTATAACTTGTATTTAGTGAAATGGGTGGGTCACGCAGGTTGGGTAACTGGTAAATCTTTTAGTTGGGGTGACCTACAAACACTCCACTGATCGAATAATTTTCAGAGATTAAACTAGTTCTGATTTCGTTTGTATTTTGCAGTCCGTTATATGATGAGATTATCAGTTTATGCCTTGATCTTGGAGAACTCGATGCAGCTATTGCAATCGTTGCTGACCTGGAAACTAGTGGTATAACAGTTCCTGATGAGACACTCGATCGGGTAATTCGGGCTAGACAAACAACTCGTACTAACGTAAATGGTACATCTTTGTAACTTGAGAGTTGGTCTGTTTTCTGTTGTATGTTATATCTCCTATTTTAATAGAAACCGGCTTTGCCTTGTGAGCATTCCTGAAACTAACACTAGGTTCTGTGAGTGGTAGTTATTGTTTCAAATCGTTCTTCTAGGTGTAATGATTCCAAGTGTAAGTTTAGAAGTGGTAAAATGGACGGGTTGGGTAATGCGAGCCACGCTTTTTATGATTTTATAAATCAGATTATTACAGTCGTACTTGAACCTCTTAAATAAATCAATTTAGGAGGTTTTAGGCATTTCGAAAACGCTTCACTGTTTGACTATTTGACCCGTATTATTTATGTTAAATCTTTTAGCTTAACATATTTTACATGTTAGACATAAAACATAACATAAATCAACCCATTAATCTGGACGTGAACTTTCATTCCTTTAAACACGTCTTAAATCTAATTAGACTTACCTAATTACTAGGGGTCTTGTTTTGAATATTGATTCAATGACTGTATTTTTCTGCTGCATTTTCGGTTTAAAACTAAAATGAGTATTAAATCTAATCAGACTTACCTAATGCTCATCATAAATGATCACTCGGCCAAGTGGGAGAATGTAAGACTCGATTTTATATATATGTGCCCTTACTATCATTTATTTAATTATATTGATCATATTACCCATATGAACTAATTGGTATTTACTTGATGGACGTAATTATCCTTATTATCCTGAATAGGTTTTCCCATTGTGTATGTATATATATAGGGGGAGAATCAAATAAGAAGTATGTTTTCCCTAAGAACTCTAAGAAATGACCAAAACACTTAGAAACGATATCAAAGGAACTCCGATTGAGCTCATTTCAGCGGCGTTGGAACCGTCTTGTCGAACTCTATCATCTTAGCTTTTAGGGTTTAGCTTTTAAGGTTTAGATTTTACGTTTGAATTTTAGGGTTTTAGCCTTAAAGTTTAGATTTTATGGTTTAGGTTTTTTTGGGGTGTGAGGGTGGAGGGTTTAGGTTTTTTTTTTTTGGGGGGGGTGGGGGGTTGGGGGTGGGTTTAGGTTTTTTTGGGGGGGGGGTGTTTAGGTTTTTGAGGGGTGGGGGTGGTGGTTTTAGGCTTTTTGGGGTGGGGTTGGAGGGGGGGTTTAGGTTTTTGGGGGTGCGGGTGGAGGGGGGTTTAGGTTTTTGGGTTCGGATTAGAGTTCGATGAGACGGTTACAACGCCGCTGGAATGAGCTCAACCGGAGTTCATTTGACCCACTTTTTAGCGTTTCTTAGCGAAAAGCCACTTATTAGTGGAACCTTCCCCTATATATATATATATATAGCTTGTTAGAGGGATGTATAATCTAAACACGAATCTCTCATTCACCAACTATTGAAATTTCGTCTACATCTCTCTTTAATTCGTGGGTTCCCAAACGCACCTTAAACATCTTAACCTTACACCCTAAATAGAAACCCGATCATCCTCAAGAACATGACGTCTTCCTTCAACACGGTTACAAGCTTATAAAGAAAACAAAAAGATATCGAATTTGTAAAGAAACCAAAAAGATATCGAATCTTGGATTGCGAATGCATATTAATTAGCTTGCTTACATGCTGTTTCATTTTATTTGACTTTACTCAAGATACAAACATTTGATGGTGCTACAATTTGACACAAATTATTGAAGTTTACAGCCTATAATTACCAAATAAACTGCATATAAAATTACCATTTGAAATCAATCGAATAAAGTAAGAACATACACAAACAATATATATTTCAAAAAACATCCAATGTGCAATCACACATTAGAAGCAGCATCCAGAGCCATGACCGTGCTAAGATTCATCGGTGACATGTACTCACTTGAGCCCGTTAGAATTTGGCTTACGATGAGCCGGTTTGCTCTCTCCGAAGGATGGAAAGCATCCCAAAACGCGTATATATCTCTATTCGGACACAAGTTTGATAACTGTGTGCATAACCCAAGTCCGTTATATGGTCCTTGTCCACAACAAGCTACCTTTGATGTAACAAACCCTGCTCAACAAAAAAACATTTACTATTCATGTAAATTGTACTTTAAGACATGTATATACATATGCACGGAATATATAGGATGAAAACTCACATAAGTTGTGAAAACGTTGAAAAGTCATCAAAAAACGGGTTTTTACAAGGTTTTTTTTTTAAAAAGCTTTTATACGTAATTTCAAAATTTAAAAAAACAAAAAAAAATCAAAAAAGCGGCCATACGTTTTTTTTATAAATGTTTTTTTTATTCTGCCCAATTGTTGTACATATGTAACGTGTTTTTTTTTTCAGTTGTTACATAACATGATGTTTTTACACAAAAAACGAGATTTTTTGTCGGCTCAATTTTTTTTTTTTTGAAGAAAATCTTATAAAAAGTGGTTAGAAGGATTTCCAAAAAAAAAGATTTAAAAACACGTTTTTTTTGGAGTTTACAACGTTTTCACATCTCAAGTGGGTATTCATTATATCATTCCCCTGTATATGTAATCAAGATTTAAATTTACCATATCTTTGAGGGTCCGAAATGAAATCGAGGTTGGTTTGTCGGATATTGGCACCGATAAAGACAGTGCTACCGATCTCACTGTTGAGATTATCAAGCATTGCTTGGAGTTGAGGGTTGAACAGGGCTGCTGCTCTTTGCAACTCGGGTGCGCAATTGCCGTCTCCGCTGCGTTGGGCGAGTTCTGCGGGCACACAACCTAATGGTCCTGTCCCCGTGACCAAAATCCTTCGTAATCCCAATTCATAAAGCCTCTGCATTCATTAATTAAGAACACGTTCAATTGTGTACATTTTGTTTGAACTTTCAAAGATACATGTGAAACTAAAGTATTGAGGGATTCATTGAAATCTTATGAAACACTTTAAGACTCACATGATTGTTGCACATGGGATAGGTGCATGCTACTTTTTCTTTAGCCATTATGTATGATATAGACATACAACCACCCATGTCTTCCTTCAATAGATTTATTTAAATTTACATCCATACCATGCATGAATGTACTATAATCAGGGTAAATCATGAAACTAAACATGTTACTCTCCGTTTTACTAAAATAAACTGTCTTTAAGTCCACCCCATCATTATTATATTCAAAACCATCCAATCATAGAATGTCATGTAAGTAAGGTCGGCTAAAGTCTGGCTTGCCCTGAGCTTTCCAAGGAAAAAAACATGTGGTACCACTGGCAGTAGCCGATGAGAGACGCACACGTGTAACCGCAAGCGGCTAAAATGGAGCCGGTGGTAACCGTAGTGTAGCCGGTAGATAAAGGGCCGGCCATAATTGGCTACTACTGTGGGACCACAAGTTCTTTTTTTCCTTGGCCGGCAGGGATAGCCAGATTTAGCATACCATCCTTACTTGGCACTCTGTGATTGGTTGGTTTGGAAAAGGCAATGATAGGGTGGGCTTAAAGTCATAGGTTATTTATGTAAAAAGGAGAGTCAACATGTTTAGTTTGACGCTTTTCCCTTATAATTACCGGAGACAATTTCTCATACGTCATGAATAATTAGGTTTGAGTTTGGGTTTGGCTAATCTAACCCGTTTTAGCCCAAACACGACACATTTTAATAAGAAAGCTGACCCTTTAACCCGTTTAAGTTGAGGGTTTTAATAAAAGTTTCTATTCAGATTTCAAAATCCAATGACCTAGTGGCATTGTGATTGCTCCTCACAAAAGTGTTGTGGATTCAAATCGTAAAAGTGTAGGCTTAGGTGGTGTTTTAGGATATTTCAAGACATCATAATAAATTAATTATTAGAAAATTGCTAAGGTACGCGATAATAGTAATCTCACTAACTAGTATGAATTATCATAGTAATACAACTATACAAGGCCACCTATGTGTATATATAGGAAAAAAAAACAGAAATCAACTAAGTGAAAACTATGACCAAAACCTGTATATAGCATCAGAAAAATACAACCGCATAACTGCTCTAATAATCAGCATTATGCATGGGCTGTAATTAAGAAGCCGAACGACATAATTACGTACCGTTAAAACTTTACGGTATTCTGAGATCAAGTACACAACATAATCTGGCAGAGCAAACTGTCTAGATCTTGCTGAGAATGGGACTAAGTAGTAGTTGTTTACAAAATCATTGCCTCCCAATGTGATGAGTGTCAAAGCTTGATTTACAAGCCTTTCAGTCTCCTCAGGGCCAATTATATCACTCACTCTTTCTTGATACTGTTCAAAGTATTGTATTTGTTGTGTGATCCTTATTATGTTAACCTACATAAAAAGATTTCATACACCCCATCAAAATGACATGAAGTTTTCCATAATATACATGCTAAAACCGCGCGCAGTGGTAAACACTTAAGTCCCTCTAGTAAGGTCTCATGATTGCTTTCTGCATTTAACCCCATTGAAGGACATATAGGTCTGTAAACGAATCGAACGTTCAGTGAACTATTCGTGAACAGTTCGATCGGAAGTTCGTTTATGTTCGTTCATTTAATAAACGAATGAACATGAACACACATTTTTTGTTCATTTAGTTAAATGAACGAACATGAACAAATGTCTCGTTTATTCATTTATGTTCATGAACGTTCATTTATATTCATTCACTTATATTCGTTTGTTTACGTTCGTTTAAATATCATTCAAATTTATTTATTACTAATATTAATTTAAAATCAATTTGATTTTTCATATTTTAAAACCCTTAAGCCTAATATAAAAATCAGACATCTTTATTTAGTTTTGAAATGTTGGATGTAAGAATGCTGATACTTTAAAGTGTAATTTAGATATTCACATTTACTTTTAATTTGTGTTCGTTTATGTCCATGAACCGTTCATTTATAATATTAATGAACGAACATAAACGAACAGAAACACACTCATTTTCTTAATGAATGAACACGAACACGAAATTCCGTTTGTTTAAGTGCTCGTGTTCGTTCATTTCTTCAGTTAAAGTTAAATGAACAAACACGAACAAGCCCCCGTTCGTGTTCATTCGGTTCATTTATAGCACAAACTGTGTTTTTGTCAGATCCCGTTGGTTAAAAGGGTTAAAAGCTTATTGATGGGTCCCATGAGTTTAATAGAAACAGGTTCTCAGTTACCCAAAAAATAAATAATAAAAATAAATTAGTATCATTATTTTCACAATATTTTCAGACCCCACCTTGGCAGCATGTAGGTTGTAGCATGAAAAGACTTTAAAAGTGTACAATTATAGATGAAATTTTGTATTTTCACACTCCCAACACTTTTATTTTCCAAAAGAGAACTTACAAACTGAACTCCTGTATCATTAAGTATGCCAACACCAGCAGAAGCAAAATTGGCACCAACAAGTAACCTTTCACCTGCAAGAAATGGACTCAAGTATGGCAATGTTGATTCTTCACCAAGGGCTTGGCCTGATAATTAATTAATCAAAGATTTATTCAAAATGTATCCATAAAACTAACCATAATCCATAAATTAATCATAGAGTTGAAAACATAATAACTCAACTGATAAGGTCCGGAATGTTAAATCCATTGGAGAATCGGCCCGTAGGGCGATGAGTGGGATAATCAATCCCATAAGGAGGTGCATCAGCCCGTGCAGAAGTAGCCAAGTAGTTGTTGTTGCCATTATCGACTAACGAGTCACCAAACACAAAGAAAGATCTAGCCTCAACTTCAAGAACGACATTACTTAAATCTGCTAATATCAGACACAATAATATGGCAAATGATGATTTTGAGCTAGCCATTGTTTTATATATAACACTATATTTAGTAATATTAAAAAACACACACAGAAAGGTGTGTTTTTTGGTGTGTTCTGAAAAACAAGGAAGGGGAATGAGGTCTATAAATATGCATTTTTGGGAATTGATGATGGCAGAAGTGTAGTGAGTGCAGAGCCAATCCCAACTAACAAAGTTGTAGTAGTTCTAGTGTATTTAATTGGACAGTTATTTGCCAGCCATTCTTACACAAACACAGACACTGGTTTAGTTGACATCATCAAATCTAGATTCTTGATTATGTTACCAAGATGTTTTTTTACCTTCTAGAAACAAAAACAGGTTTCTATGCCATGAAAAACATAAAAAAGTTAAAGTCAGTTTTGTTCACTAAAGAAATAGGGTAATGGATTAACTTATATGAAATAGACAACAAAACATCACCTACTAATGTCACAGTAAAAACCAAGCATTTAGATTGATAGTAATAAGATATCATGTTTGTATTATGTAATTTTGATAATAGGGTATAATGCTATATGCCTCCTAATGTATATAAGAGCATGGAAGGGAATATATTCAAAATGTTTAAGTAATGGTGTAACAACCTAACAAATCATCTATAATGAAATGCATAAATACCCCATGTACAATATCCTTAGGGATAAATCGTCTAATATGTTCCCTCAAGCAAAGCGGGCGTAGTAACGTGCAACTTGGACCGAAGAGAGTTTAAATGAGTATATGGCAATCCTTTGGTCAAAATATCCGTCAGCTGAGAGAGAGGTGCACAAATAGGTTTTTGGACCAGAACCAAAACCGATTTGGTCAAACAAAGTCAAATTTGGTTTGAGGCCAAACCGGTTTAGTGACTGGGAAACCTAAACCGGTAATAAAAAGTGAGGTTCTTTGGGGATAGGTTTAAAGAACAACTCTCTTCCCGACCTATTTTGGTATGTTAAGGGATTAAAGGGCTCTCTGATTCTAAAGCCTCCTCGCTAATTCTTCCATTCTCACGTGAAGAGATTAAAACTGTTGTCTAGGAATGCGGGGGTGATAAGGCGCCAGGCCTGGACGACTTCAACTTTGCCTTCTTTAAACACTATTGGGACATGTTAAAACCGGATTTTTGTAACATTCTGAGTTCCTTTCATGGCAATGGCGTGATCAATGGGGCTTGCAGTTCGTCTTTTTTAGCCCTAGCCCCAAAATCAAAGGACTCTTCTTATAATGACCACATACCAATTTCTCTAATTGGTTGTATTAGCAGAGTAATTTTCAAGATTCTCGCCAATCGCATCAAGTCTGTGGGGGTCTGTCATCTCAGAGTCCCAGACCGCTTTTCTCACAAAAATAAGTATCCTCGACGGTCCTCTTGTGGTGAACTAAGTACTTTCATGGCTTAAGAAGTCAAAATTCTCGGGGCTTGTTTTTAGAGTGGATTTCAACAAAGCCTTTGACTCAATCTCATGGAGTTTTATCGACTCAATTCAGCAACAAATGAACTTTCCTAATAGATGGAGGGTTTGGGTTAAAAGGGAGTTTGGCATTGGAAGGGCGATCCACTAGGCACATTTTTGATAAGCTCGCTGAGGCATTTGTTGGTTCGGGTGATCATCAACCGATCAGATTCGTCTTTAATAGGTTCAAGGGGGTCCCTCTCAAAGTCAACATCTTCGCCTGGCGTGCTGAATTAGATTATGTTCCAACTTGGCAAGCACTTATCCGGAGAAAAGTCCAGTTGGAAGTTGGAATTGGATGTGTGTCCTTTATGTCTTCAACTGGCCGAAACCACAGAGCACCTCTTTACTTCCTGCTTCTTCGCCTCCATGCTTTGGGGATTTGTTAGCAGCTGGTGCAAAGTTCCACATATTTTCGTGTTTTCGGCCCAGGACATCTTGGAACTGCCTACGACATCCAGGATGAGAGCTAATCGGGGTAATGCTTTCCAAGTTGTAATCCTCTCAGTAGTCTGATGCCTTTGGAAATTAAGGAACGAGGTGATCTTCGAGGGTAAAAGGGCGTCGACCAAATGGCTCTTCGAAGATCTCAAGAGTGTTAGCTTTCTTTGGGCAAAAAATAGGGCGGGTCTTGGATCCATAGTTTGGATTAGCTGGTGTGCGTTTAATTTTTAAACTATTACCTCCTCGTCCACCTGCTCTTCTATCATCTTGGCATCGATCTCAGCGAAGCGAGCTCTCCAGCCTATCTTCTTAACCTCCTCAAGTGACGAAATGTGATGGTCAGGTTGTGGGAGGCTTCCTCTACAACTTCTTCCTCCCTCTAACTCATGATTGACACGACCATCACTGAAGCATTAAAGCCTGAAGATGGACCTCCCTGTCGATCCTTCGGACTCTTAGCGATGTCCTCTACCGTGCACTGCAGATCTTGGAATGTTGTCTGCTGATTTTTCAATGAAGTGTCGTGGTCATCCGGTCTCCATCTCTTTTTTTCTCTTTTGTATTGTTGCAGGCTTGCTCTTCGCTAGCTCGGGGTTTTGAATAAACTTCCGCCTTTAAAAAAAAAGTGTCTTAATTTTTTGAATAAGTTATAACTCTATTCTTTTAATATCCTTATTCTAATAATTGATTCCAAAGAATGCCACGTGTCATCACCATATTGTTTCTCACCAAAATCTTCTAATTTTCTTTATTTTAAGTAAGTTTGAATTTTGAAATTTAATTATATTAATGTTTTTTTATTTTTCAAAAAAGGTAATATAAAATTTGAATTCTAATTATTACTTAATTAAGAAAACAAAGAATTTTATTTCTTATTTTACACATTATTATAAAAAATGTATACATCATTATACTTTCACTTTTTTTATTAAGCAACCCCATGTAATACATAGGTATATAACTTAGTGTATTATATATTAGTATAGAACAGATAATATTAAACTACCTTAGACAAAAAAGCAAAAATTACTGACTCTGTATAACATTAGTAAAGTTATGCGTATTTCCTCGATTAAAATCTTAAAAGGCGCGATACGTATTAATTGTTTTCCGGATATTATTTGATATGGATGAAACTCATGCACCATGTGTTGCAATCAATATTGCATTTATTGCAGTTTTTTTCTTTTTCTTTTCAAAAGTTGAATATTCAAAAGCAAGAACGCAAGGAGACGTCAATCAAGAAACAAGAGAAAATTAAGCACATACTTACACAAGATTGAAACTAACCCAATTCTTTCAAAGAAAATTATTGAGACTATACCTACTTTTGAATCATAAAAAATCTAACCACTTTATATCCCCAATAATATCTTCAACCTTAGATGTTTTGTTGGAGAACCGAACCTCGTTTCTAGTTTTTCAAATGCACCAAAAGCCAATGAGAATAATGCCTTTGAAAACCTCCTTATGAATCCCGTCGGAGAAAACAGTCTTATGTAGCTCATATAAATCCCAAGTCGAGAAAGCGAAAATTGGGTTAACCTTGCTCCAACTGCTGACTTGCTGCCTAAACAACTGAAGCGAAATAGCAAGAGGAAAAACAATGACCAATTGTTTTCACCACAAAAGGGGCAAGAAAGAGAGACCAAAGGAACATTCCGAATACAGAGAGCCTCCAATATCGGAATGCGATCTAAAGCCGCTCCCCACCCGAAAATGTTACATTTGGAAGGGATACATTTACAACAATCCATAATAAAATTACCGTTATGGCCCCAATTCTTGGCGATTAGAGCTTTGACCAATTTAACCGAGTACTCACCCTCCCACTCCCATCCATCCATGCCCCGAGGAATTGAACCTGGCCCAAAACCGAGCGGCGGTCGCCTCCAACTTCAAACCCAAGTGACCTCCTGATTATGCAATGAGAAACGCTCAGCAACTTTGCACCGTTTGCTTCGATCTAAGGCGAATAAAAGAGGGAAATTATCTTTTAACGGGTCATTTAAAACCCATGTATCAACCCTGAACCTAATAGAGTCTCCAATTCCAAGCCTCCCTTTATCCCAAGAAGGTGCTTACCGCCAATTGTTTTTCTTCTAACCATCTATACCGCTTTGTGAGATTTGAACCCTCCACCTCTTGAATAGAGGGAGGCACGTTACCACCGTCGCCGACTCATTTGACGACTATTGATGATGTCCAATAAATCTTAATGTGCGTGTCTTTATAAATTTTATAAAGGTGTCACAAAGCTATATGGGAAAAAAATATTCACGTAAAGCGACGTTGAGTGACATCCAAAAACTGTATGATGCGCACGAAACTGTACGCGGGTTTCCCGGAATATTTGGAAGCATTGATTGCATGCATTGGGAGTGCGAGAATTGCCCTAACGCATGGTGAGGGCAATACATGCAATGTGATCATCCACACGCGGTGATAATACTAGAAGTTGTGGCCTCACATGACCTATGAATTTGGCATGCATTCTTTGGTATAGCAGGCTCGAATAATGACATAACCTTTTTGACCAGTCACCGATATTCATCGACATCATCAATGGAGTAGCATCCGAGTCTTCATTTAAACTCGGAGGACTGGAGTACAAATTCGGGTATTATCTTGCTGATGGAATATATCATGACCACCCTGTGTTTGTTAAATTTTTTACGTCTCCACTAACCGATGATCGAATAGAGTTCAAAGGAGCCCAAGAAGCAATAAGGAATGGCGTGGAACGAGCATTTGATGTCCCTAGAAATGTTGGCATATAATACAAAATTTAGCACGAGTATGGTTACCAAAAAAAAATAAGGGCGACAATGTATACATGCATCATATTACATAATATGATTGTAGAAGCCGATGGTCTTGCGATTTGTCAATATGATGAAGACGATATTCAACCATCTTTGGATGAAGTTGACGACTAAAAAAAGCTATCAAATTATCGGGCATAGCATAATTGAGAAACTTACAATACCCTTGGCATGCATTTGGTTCAACATATTGACACAATTATGTAATTTTTATATATAATTTTTATTATATGCAGTTTTCATATATATGTTTATATTTTATAGTGAAATAATTTTGTTATATATATATATAAAAGTGTGTATATATATATATTATGTAATTTCGTTTTTATATATTTTATTACTATTGTTTAAATATAATATTATTTTATTATTTATATTAAAAAATCAAGAAGAAATGTGAAAGATGTAAAATTAAGGATGTGTATAACATAGGTGAAAGATGAAGTGAAAAATAATAATGTGACGCTGAGGTGAAACTTAATGATGAAAAGTGAATCGTGAGTATATAACACAAAGCTTTAAATGCCATGCAAAAGCACTTTTTTCCTCAAGTTCCCATGCACTTATGTTTGGAGTCTAATTCATTTTATAATATATACTACCTTCGTACATTTTATATAAAATATTTTTTATAAGTTTTGATTTGTTGCAAAACACACCTCGATTTCCTTTGTATTTTGTAACGTTTTACTATAGTTTTAGAGTCGTTTTGAGTCAACTATAGTTGGTACTTAATAATGTCATGTCTTGTAGGTGTTCATGAGTATATAGAGCGTAAACGAGCTCAAATAAAGAGAATTAAATCCTATTGGGCTCATATGGATCAACCTTGAAATTTGACTGAGCTATATTAATTTGTTAGGCCTAAATTGAAACGGGCTCATATTGGTTGAGTGGGCTAGGTTAAAAGAAAAAGAAATTAATAAATAAAAAAGGATTGCAACCGTGAGGGGGGGCCGGCCAAAGTAGGATACGGCAATTTTTGAAGGTTGTTTTGTGTGCACGCGTATCAAGAGGGAATTGCAATTGTGACGGCTGTGGGGTGAAGGTCAAAGCAAGCATACGGCAGAAGCAAGTTCTTTTTGAGAATTTGATCGAAGCAAGCAACCACGCACCTCTAACATTGAGGCTGTTATCGAAGAAAATAATTGAAGCAACTCAATTTAGTAAGCATACACAGGTGAACATTAATTGAAGCAAGCAAGCATGTGAATTAATTAAAATAAACAGGCTACTGAATTAATTTAAGCTAGCAGTTTAATTATTTTTTATTTACGATGAACGTCTTTATTGACCTTGCAAGTTTTGTTTTTATCATGATTGGCTAGACTTGTTACACTATCTAGGTTTGATGAATATTTATTGAGTTTTGAATTTTTATCAGTTTTATGGATTATTATTGATGGATCAATGCTATTGTAATGAATCTTTTGATAATTGATTGATGTTTATGCATGCTTAGATCAGATTTGTAATTGGTTTCAAATTTCATGTCCAAATCTTTGCCTATAAATAGGAATCTCATTCTAGTATTTTAGGTGTCCAAGATCAAGAGGTGTGAAGGCCTTAGTGCTCTGCTAAGAGCCAGAACTCTCTCCGTTTTGGTCAATTTAGCTTTTTCTTGTTTATTTTCTTTTCTAAGTCTTCTAATATAAACTTATTCTTCTCGTTCAAGTGAAACAATAGGCAACCTATACTCATTCTCCCTTGGTGTTGGAATCCTTTCACACATTGTCTAAGGGCTAGTGGAGTCACCTGTATGGTCATTCATTGCTAGTCCTCTTGAGTTGCTCGAGTTGGTTGAACTTTAATTAATTAATGAAGTATTTTTAGTAAGTTATGTTTTTAAAGTCTTTACTATAAGTTATTTTTAAAAGACCAGAATAAGTGATTTTTAAACCAATTCAATAATCTTAAATCTTGTAAGTTACTCAAGCAAGACTTCTTGTTCGGGAAGCTTATTCGATATTTGTACGGTCTATATACAAATCTTGGTGCTAGCACGGCCGGTTAGTATAGCTTTAATATTATGGGTTGGTTGGAGGTTTGGGTATTCAGCAGGCCGTTTGTGTCGGTATTTCTCTACTTCTCTTGTATCGGCTTGTAGAGGACTTCTAGCGGGAGCCATGGGGTTTGATCTTGAGAAAGAAAATCTTATTTATTTGAAATAATATTATAAGTAAAGACAACTATTTAAGAACATAAATTGTTAGGTCCGAGCATTCATAAAGTACATTTGGAGGAAGTCGTGCATTCCGACTTACCGGAAGAAGTTACAAGACCAGACGTACGTCAATCACAGAATATTAGTCCGAATAATGAATTGTGAGATACCGGCGGACTTGACACTCCGTTTAGGGTCCGTTATATTCATTAAGGAACAGTTGGCCGACCGTATCCACTGTTCCGTTACGAAATACTAATTCTCCTATCGAAAGGCTTAGTAATAGTAAATATGAACAACCTTATTTTAAATACAACATTAATTAAAAAGGGATAACAACTAGAGTAACACCTTAAACAGAATAATAATTATAATTACATTTCTTAACTTTTTATTTTTCCTTTTAAACAAAACCCATTTTCCAACTTATTATTCTAGTCAGACAATAGCAAGAGTTGAGTACGGGATCCGTGTCCATGGTTCGATACTTGGTTCTTACCCAAACTATATTACGCTGCGATAGGTACACTTGCCTATTGTATGTGTTTTAAGTTAAAGTAATTATCATTGTATAAATTTAAAACCTGATTTTGTGTAGCTCAAAATAGAATATATTTATTACTACTAAAATACACGATATCAGTTGTCCTGCATTTTCTTTTGTCTTGTTATCTTGATTATCGAAGTTACTCTTGTAATCGGATACTAAGCCCACTCAAATCTGGCCGACTATCTTGTTTGTTCTTATTTCAATATAATCATAATTTCATATTCTATCAGTCACATGATGATAGTATAAAAAATAAGTGAAAATATAGTAGCATATGTTATGCATTGACGATTTCACCGTATGGTAAATAAGTATGCATGGATGATTACAATACATATTTCACCGATGATACTTTTGTGCAATCCTTGTTGCATACACTCCATGTGCTACTGATGATAGTATAGTATAATCATTATCGTATACGCACGTTGCATGTGTTCATAGTGTGGTTTATGCACGGGTCATTACACAACATGTGTTACTATTGATACGCTAGTGTAATCGTTATTGCTATATATTACTGTTATGTGTATTGGTTTTGGATCATAGGGCAACGTAAGTGATCGAAACTGGAGAACGGCATGACAACATGGAGTTAAGCACAACACTAAGAAACCAATACTTGGTGAATTTCCCTTGCTTTATTCACACTATCCTTAGGCCTTAAACAATAATCTAAAAACATCACATACACACGACACTTGCTTCAAACATAATACAGAAAATTAATACAACCTAGGATTGACAATCATTAAGCTAAATACAAGGGATCAAAACTTAGAATCCATGGCCAAGATGGTGCTGAGGTTCATTGGACTCATGTAGCTTTGAGCTCCCCCGATCATTTGTTGCACAATGATCCTATTTGCCCTCTCTGAAGGGTGAAAAGGGTCCCAAAATGCATAGATATCTCTGTTTGGACACAAGTTTGACATTGGGGTGCATAGTCCGAGTCCATTGTATGGACCTTGTCCGCAACATGCTACTTTTGATGTTACAAATCCTGCAAAACAAATAAAATATTTGTCGTGTTTATCATAATGACGTATCAAAAGTTATTAACTATGTATGTAGATGCACCAATCATATTAATCTACCATTTTATTTAGTCCGATTTCAACCATCAATCTGGTTCTTAAAACATTGTTAATAGTATAGTTTTTATTATGATATAGATGTATATTGTTTATTTATAAAATTTAGAAAGTCAACAAAATATTAAGAACTCAAATGAACTGTTATCCAAAGTATCCGTCACATCTATACAAAGGTAGAGACAACTAGATACTCAATCTAGACCTTATATCAAAAATAAAAGGGTGAGATTAATGGTTTTTCACATGTAAGTACATAATCACAAGTGAAGTAAATATGAAAATATGTTTATATTTATATATATATATATAGATTATTATATAAGTGGAAAGTTATTGTAAAATTATGGTTGAAATTAAAAGTGGAAGTGATTAGACATGGAAGGAAGAGGGAAAACAAACATTGAAGAAAAGACTGTACAAAAACTAAAGAATTGGAAAAATGATATATGTATAACCCTCTCACTTCAATTTAATTTTGATTTTTTTTATATATATCACAACCTTTGACGTGATAGTGCGAAGTGAATCTCAACCTTGGTTATGAAAAATTATTTGATAAAATAGATGTGATAGTAATTTCGTAATTAATTAAGGAAAAATCGTATAATAGAAAAAACCATAAATAGTGATGAGATTTTTACATATATCCCGTAAAACTATTAATTAAATATTATTGTAACACTTTTTACTTCTTATCAAAATCTAAACCCCCCACCCACCCCTCCCCTCACTTCGTACTTATTGCAACACTTTTTACTTCTTATCAAAATCGTCCTCTATATGTGTGTATATGTGTGTAAAAGAGAATGTTGAGACACTACACACATGTCTTTAGAAAAGAACACAATTAAAAGCAAACAAGTAAAACAATTGTACGCACGTCAAAGCTGAATAATACAACCAATAAAAAAGAGTAAAAAGGCGAAATATAAACATTCTAAAAGTTGGAAGCGGATGTTATTTACCATAAGCTTGAGGGTCTGATATAAAGTCCATGTGCATTTTCATGGTATTAGCGGCCACGAAAACTTGATCTCCCTTCTCATCATTGAGACTTTTCAACATATCGTTAAGTTGAGGGTTGAACAAGTCGGATGCTCGTTGCAATTCTATCGAGCATTCCCCAGCTCGACTATGTTGAGCCAACTCCGCTGGCACGCACCCCATCGGCCCAGTCCCCATGACCAATACCTTCCTAGCTCCGACATCGTACATTTTCTACAATTTGTAAATAGTAAATAGAAAATATATAATTCAGTAACATATCACTTTAATGGTCCTAGAGTATGTTATCTGAAAAATAAAAAATGTGTGCGGTATTTGTGTTGTGAATGGAAAAATTACATTGAGAATGTATATACATAATTTTATAATTCACTTTTTGAAAAATAAATTTTAATTCGTTTGTAAAATGAATGAGTGACTAATCATTCAGTCAAGCTATGAAAGGCAATGATAAATGAAGTAAATGCAAAGGCATTAATATCCACATGAAGAAATGTAGACAATTTTAGACCATCTCACCAACCACAATAAACGACATCAAGGTTCTGCCTTGGTGGTCAGGGGGGTTTTCCTAAAGAGTTTCCCCTCTATGTAGATCAGGAATTCGAATCTTGCAAAGTGCACTTTATAAAAACTAGGAACACCCTCTGCATATTCGAATTCCTTAGGGGTGGGTAGACTGATGTATGAGTCTCCCATGGTGGGACGTACCAGTTGAGCCACGCCGTTAAAAAAAAAAAAAAAAAAAACCACAATAAACATTTAATTATGGCTATTGTGATCCACCATACTCCATTAAAAGCCATGCTCCATAGATATTATTTCATAAAGCAATATTGTATAGTTACTTTTTTAGATCTATTTATATTATTTATAAGTATATATCCCAATAATCATACTCCGTGTGTGTCATTTCCATGGTCTTAGATAATCTCATCTAATAATAAAAGTTATCATATCATTAATAGTTATATGATTAAAAAGATATTTCTGTATTCGGAAACTACATAACGAACATGATCTATTCGGAAACTACATAACGAGCATAATCTGTTTCATAAAGCAGTATTGACACTGCGAATAGAAAGATATCTTGTTCAAATGCGTGTATATATACGTATTAAACTCTAGAAAACAAAGACTTACCGAAAGAATGTTTCTATATTCGGAAACTACATAACGAACATAATCTGGCAAAGAGTATTGACGTGATCTAGCAGAGAAAGGAACCAAGTAGTAGTTGTTAACAAAGTCATTTCCTCCAAGGGATATGAGTACCATCCCTTCATTGACTACTTGACGAGCTTGATCTGGTCCAATGATGTCTGCGAGTCTAGCTTGATACTGTTCGAGATACTCTATTTGTTTCCATATCCGTATTATGTTTAACTGTGAGATATATATAATCTAGTTTATTAGAACAATACAAGTCTATTATTAAGGTGTATAGTAAATGTTGTTAATACACATTAGGTCCTTTAGTTTTAGGATGTTTTTGCTAACACATAGCTTAAAGACATGACTAAATATGTCAATTGTCAAATGAGACAAACATGTTATATACCTTTGACAGTGAATTTAGTAGCTTACAACCTACCAAATTGCTCTGTCTAAAAAGATTATTATTGAAACAGTTATTTGTAATTATATTTATTAAAGTAATTATTGGAATTCAAATAATGACTTTGACCTGGACCCATTAAATATTACTTTGACCAATTAATCAGTCTAACCCTAGTGTCATTCTCGGTTTGTGGTTTTAATTATCCATTCTTTATGACATATTAAAAAAAAAAAATAACAATAATATAAACTTAAATACCACATAATTATTTATTTGCAAAGATTTACACACATATCACTTTTGTAAAAAAACACTATACTACTAGATCAACATGTCATAAGTTATTATGTTTTAATTGAGTATGAAAGCATTCGAATTTTGTGTATGCAGTAGTCTATTAATTTGATAGGTAGATGTGATAAATCCTTACACGACACTAAATACAAAACAGTTAGTGATAAGGTGTCACTTGTTTAACACGATTAGCTAAATTGGTCGTGTCCGAGTTAACTTGTTCAAACCGTTTAAAGTTAATACAAAAAGAAATAAACACGTGTAAGATTAATCCGCTTACACATTTTAACTTATATTTATAACCACTTTACAACTTGATTGCAACCAATTTACAAACCTTCAAACCGTTTCACTTATTTAGTAAATGGTTTAGACGGGTTGTGTTCATATTACATAAATTTAAGTGTGTTTGCGTTATAATTAATGTATTTAACACGGATAAGTTTAAGTCAT
The DNA here is from genome assembly GCA_023525975.1 of Smallanthus sonchifolius. Taxonomy (NCBI): domain Eukaryota; kingdom Viridiplantae; phylum Streptophyta; class Magnoliopsida; order Asterales; family Asteraceae; genus Smallanthus; species Smallanthus sonchifolius. The sequence goes on from CM042029.1 coordinate 93,583,432, forward strand.
TTATTTGAAGTTTATAAATTCAATCTATCAACCTCACATAATATTCCCTCCTAGAGATATATAGAGGAAGATAGATCGATGTCTTTTAAGAAGATGACTAGCTTAGATTACAAAAGATAGAATATTACCTTTTTATTAATTAAATAAAAGAGTAAAGGGGCATGGGGACATACAAATTGAACTCCGGTATCATTAAGGATTCCAATTCCAGCAGAAGCAAAGTTGGCACCATTTAAAAGCTTGTCACCTTTTAGCAACGGGTTCAGGTATGGCAACGGGGATTCCATTCCCATATGTTCACCTTTTCAAAAGCAAAATAAAATTTAATACCAACCCATCTATAAATTGTGATTTTAAACATCATAAAAATAATTAAACAAGTTATATTTTAAGAGTTGTAGATAATGAACACGCAACTGATGAGGTCGGGGATGTTAAGGCCATTAGAGAAGCGACCAGTGGGACGATGAGTCGGATAGTCAATGCCATAGGGTGGTGAGTCGGCTCTGGCTGTCGTGACCAAGAAGTCATTGTTGCCATTGTCGACTAGCGAGTCCCCAAAGACAAAGAAAGCCCGAGCCCCGGCTCCAAGTGGGGCATTGACAAATGCCATCACCATCAAAGCCAAAACCACTAAACTACACCAAGAAAGTGAGCCTTCCATTGATCAACTAACTTAAGAACTTTGATCGAATTCAATCGATAAGTGTGTGATCAACCTCAAAGGATCATGGGTTTTATAGGGGGTAGAAAATTAAAGGCCAATTCCTACCATCACAAGAAAGATGAGTGCATTGATGCAAGTGAAATCAAATGTGGATGAGTAGAAGATGTAATTTTGGGAATTGATGACTTGCTTGCACTTTTAAGGCATTGTGTATTGCAATTGCAATGCTAGTACAAAATTGTGAAAGAGCAATAGTTATTCACGAGGAATTGGTACAATTGGTAGGATCGAAATAGCCTAATCTTCATACCCGGTACCATAGTTGTGTTATGGTGGACTCATGGTGGTGGAGATCCAATTATTTGGGTGGTATGGGCGTCATGGTGGAGGGTCTTGTACTGTTTGTGCTCCGCGTTTCGGTGTTCTCACTTTCTTGCTTCTCAGATACAACAAAATAGGGTGTTTATGGTTAGGTTTTGATGGTTTAGATGCATTTTTACTATTGTAAAGCAAAACCTAAACATTGGAAATTTAATCCGAACCAAGTCTAATCATATGTATAGTACAAATATATAAAGTAAATAAAGGTCAAGTAAAATATAAAAAGTTACAACCCAAAATGTACGTTATGGTCCGGTTGGATTTCGAGTATAAACCGTAAATCAAACCGTTTGACACAATTAGAAATTTCTAAACCTACTAACCATGAAACTAAACCGACCACTAGTTTGAAGGGTTTAATGGTTTTCCATAATCACCCATGGCAAAATATAAAAATTAACAGGTTAGCCATTGTCCGTATGTACCGTTGTTTTATCTATTGTGCTATGTGCAGTTTAATATTAATTAAATTATTTGAAATTTAACTCGTTAGTGTCATATATAACGGGATTACAACATGACAATTGCTTTCTTGTAAGTTGCTATTTGGCATGACATATTGAATGAGGATTGTGATGGATGACCTACCAATGCATTTATATAAGGGGCCCACGGCCGGAAGCTAGTGGATTCGACGGCAAGTTTCCCGGTGGCTGGCGGTTTGCGGGGTGGCCTGCCATGTGTACAGGCTGTGCCATCTCCTAGGAAAGATAAATGTCAATTAAATATCTTTTTTTTAACGACGATGGTAATTCAGGCTCAGTGGCATATCTCTTAATAGTCAATGTATGTTCATATCTCAAACAGGATTTCAACCGTTCATCGTTAGTTTGACGCTCGGAGATGCGCCAACCCGTTCCAGGACGAAACTGATTAGCTCGTAAAACCCTCTGACTTGCCTATGTCTAGAGAGCTTATTGGCAACCCTGGCTAACGGCAGCAAAATTTTTATGCTGAAGTGCAATTTAGAACTTGGGACCTTATGGTCACAGAACACTTATCCACACCAGCTGATGCTCTAGACCACCAGCGTCAATTAAATATCTTTACAATTACTTTCTTATGTTTATGTAATTACTGTTAAAACTTTTTAGTTTCAAAAGCAAAATCAACAACACAACAAGGGACTCCAAATCGATTGCTCTAAAACTGATGAGCGACTCTTTTGTTTATTAAATTCCCCGTATGAATAGGAAAGAAAACATTCTGTTGAATATAATAACTAACCACAAAGTTTATATAATACTCTTTTACAAACCTATTTGAATACCAATCTTACAAATTCAAAATTTAAACAAATAATAAATTATATATCTTTAAGTGTTGCCAACGACCACTTCTCTCCCTCAACTTTAGCCTATTGTCAAAACTTATCCTAAACTTTCAGTTTGACCTCTCAAGTTTCTAAAGTTTTGAATTTAACCCTCGTTGTATATATAATCTGATCTTTCCTTAATAACTTTCGCATTTGTTTGTTTATTTTTTTCTTGACGTCCTACCGGGTATTTTTTATGTATCGTGAGTTATATCAATAGACGGTGACGTTCTGGTACCATGAAGAATGAGACCGACACTGACTTAAAAAATCAGCACCGTTATCTAACTGTCTTTTATCCATGTTTCGACCTCCACAATCGACTCTCTGTAATTTCATATGTTTCTTTTATGTATTTAACCATGACTCTTTTTGTGCTTGGTCATGTTAATGTCACCGCCTCAACCGTTTTAAGACGGTGCAAATTTTATTTAACCACGTTTCTTTTTATGCTTAGTCACGTTAATGTCACGACCTCAATCATTTAAGATTCGCTTCCCGCCGCGGGGCGCGGTGCAAAATTTCTAGTTCAAAATTAAAGATAAACTTAAATTGTTATCTTGATCCTCTCCAACCATCTCTTGAGATTATCTGTACCACCCTTAATCAAATATCGTTCAATAATTACATTTCTAAATCTCTCATTAAAGGTAGTGCTGAAGTGACTTGCGAAGTCAATTGGTGAAGTTCAGGGTTACTGCGAAGGTTGAAGGTCGTTGGTAGTAATATTGGTCTATCACAAGTAAATTTGTTAGTCGGTATTAGTTGGTGAAAGTGTACTACTGATGTGTAGAGTTGCTACCGATGGGGAATAAAACAACCTCGTTAAAGAGTTGCCAAAGTTGCTACCAAATTGTAACAGAAAGATTATTTTTCCCGTTTTTCCAGTTGTAACAGTTTCGTTTGTTGGACAGGTCTTTGGTGTTTTGTTTATTTTAAACAATTGTCATGGTGGTTCAAACTAAGTTTTTGAGAATATGTAATTAACGTCTTATATGTCCTAATTTGTACATATTTTGCATGCATAATAATCTCTATATTATGGTACTAATTGAATAAAAACCTTGCAATTAATTTTGAAAAACGCGTATATTTAATAATTGTAGGTTAAACCGCATCTCGAAAGAAAAAGAGCAAAAACGAGTCAAAATCATTAAGAAATCAAGTTTTCTCGTAAGATGGGGGGGAACGCCCGAGCTTTGACCCCCCCCCCCCCCAAAAAAAAGAAGTAAACACCGGTCAACAATCAGCAAATGACAAAAGATGAGACAAAAACAGGAATGCACGGTCGTGCATCCCATTGCACGGTTGTGCAAAGCTCTTCCTTGGGTTCCAAGATTCCATGTACCCTGCCATTTGTACTCTGGGTGTTTGCACGACCGTGCTTCCAATAGCACGGTCATGCATTGCCCTTTTTGAAACCTATAAATAGATGGCTTGGGGTTATTCATTTAACACACCTTAATCTAGAGAAAATCTTATTTCTAGAGTTCATAGCTGTAGTTTAAAGTAAATGGGCTCTTCTGCTTTGTTTGCAATAGGGAAGCCTACGAAACTTAGCTTTATGATTGGTCGTATGACCATTCGTGGTTAAACCCTTTGTATTGCTTTAGTAAAGATAAAGTTTGGTGTATGTTAATGTATAACATATTAGTCTAATGGCATGTTTATGTTCATTAATTATCCACTCTTAAAACCATCTTCATGAGGGACTTTTTATTATCATCTAAATTAGACTTTAAACTTGTGAGTGTTCTTGATTTTAAAGTGGAAGACCGTAAAATCTTTTTAATCAAACTTCTCTTAAAACTTTTACGTCTTTATACAAGCGGATGTTGATAAGTTAACACTTGATTAATATTGGTAGAACCGTACGTCTTTATACGAACTTTGTCATGAAACCAAGAGTCGGTGAACTCATGTTGTGAATGATACGTCTTTATACATGGTCTCATTGTTGCACCGCATCCTGGTGAACAATGTCTAATCACTCTTTTAATAAAAATAAAGGTATTTAAGTTTGATGTCTTAAACCAACTCAGTTGTAGATCTTACTGAGAGTCTTACTATTTTATTATTAAGGAACTTAATTCTTGAACCAAATGTTGTGAGAATGAGGCCCTAGCGGTGTACCGTTCATACATTTGTATTAGTCATACCATCGGATTAGTTAACATAACATTATCATATACTAAGTGAATTTGAAGCCCAAAACACTACTCGTTGTGACCTGGTTATTCTTGAGCTATTTACTTTTCTTTTATTTGCTACTATGTTATTTATATATATGTTAAACATTTCACCCACATGTTGCATTTTTTGTTATTTACTTACCGTCATTTACTTTTCTGTCATTTACTTTTCTGTTTCACAAGTACACCATACCCACTTACTAATTAAACCGGCTAAACGATAACAAACGTTGAGTATCGAAACTCGACTGTGTCCATTGGTTCGATACTTGGTTCTTACCTAAACTATATTATGATGCGATAGGTACACTTGTCTATTATGTGTGTTTTAAGTTTAAGTACTTATCATTTTATAATTTTAAAACCTGATCTCTTGAAAACTTTTCTAAAATAAATATATTTACAGATAAATTTTTACACTATTAAAACAAGAATATCAACGTCCTCGTATAAACTTTTCGAAATGAATATGTTATGTCGTTTTAATGAAAAGGGTTTTAATTGGGATTGGCTTTCACATATTTTATAAACTTTTATTTGGTTTCAAATTATGCGTGTTGCAATAGCACATATTAAAGTACTAGTTTAGACCCCGTGTAACATTCCAAAAATAGTAAATAAGTAAATAATAATACGATAGAGATTTAAACGTCATAAAACGAAATAAGAACGGATGGGCTTGGGCTCGGCTCCAACGGGCCGATGGAAGCCCAGGTATATAAGGGGCAAGGCAGCCCACCTTCTCCACTTCACCTTCATTTCACCATCCTAGAGAGAGAAAGGAGAGTCGGGTCTAGTGAGAGAAAGTCGCCGGATCGACACGAAATTGAAGGAGCACGTTACTACTGAGCTCGTGAGCAAAACCTCCGAATCAGAATCACAATCCAGGTAACGAATCGACCTTAAACTGAGTTTTTCTTTGTTTTGGGGTTTCTCGGGTTTTAGCTAAATAGGATACGTTTTTGTGGATGAAACTTGAAAATAAGCTTAGAACTAGCATCTAGAGTGAAAACCGCACATTTTGATCAAAGAAAATTGTAAGATTAGCATGATCGGATTAACATGCAAGAATTTCGGATTTTTGGTCCAGGAACCAGGTATTGCGTACTTACCAAGTACGCAAGAGGGACTTCCTGCGTTCTTACCAAGTACGCAGGAGGAAGATCCTGCGTACTTACCAAGTGCGCAAGAAGGACCCTCTGCGCACTTGTCAAGTGCGCATGAGTATGGTCCTGCGCACTTAGCAAGTGCGCAGGCAGCAGGCTGGGTAAGTAAAGTCAGTAAGTTTAGAATGGTTAAACCATTAGAGTCGGGGTTGGGTCTAATGTGTATTTAACTACCTAATCCAGATCGGAAGTGACGTTGTTGGACCTTTGTTTAGGACAACCAAGAGAAGCTTATCAGGTGAGTTCTATGTGCCCCTTTCTATGTTATGTGCAAATCATTTTAAATGTTTTGGGGCTGAAGTGTATACACTAAATGAATAAATGTTATAAATGTCAATGTGATCATACGTATATATATAAATACTTATATATGAAAAGAAATTATGAATAAAGAATGAAGCGTATGATTATAAAGAATGAATGAAAGAAGGACCTAACGTAAATGAATGAAATCTTGCTTTATATTATATATATATATATATTGCATGTTATGAATGTATGTAAACGTTATAAACCCTTCTATGACAACGGCTACTTCGGTAGACGGACGACCACGTGACTATTTTGCAACCGGGACAAAAACGTTCCTTCGCAAGCTAGGACGTATGAAAAGGTATTAATGGACGGTCGAAGCAATTGCCTTAACTGAAGTAGAACGGTTGCATACATAATAGTCGCGTGGGAAACGGATGCCCTAGGGCAGACGGACAAAATGACGGATTACGACGGTAGGACGGTTTAAGAGCGGACGGACGAAGGTTGCCGGACGGATTTAATGAATGACGGACGGTTTTCTAGAGCCGGACGGTAATGAAATGGGCTACGACGGTAGTTCTGACTGCGATGTCTTCGTGACATTCGCGACAAGTATGATGGGTTGATCTCCCTTAAGATTATGGCCAATAAGTGTTCTCTCAAAAAGAAAGTATGTATGTACATATGTATATACCCTCAATGAATGTTATGTGAGAACAGTAAAGTAAAGAATATTTAAAAGTATGAATATATATATATATATACATTATATTCATGATAAGGTAAATATTATGTATGATTGTCTTTAAACTAGAACTCACCGGCGTTAGCTGACTTTTAGTATACATTTCAGGTAAAGGAAGAAAGGGTCGTGCGATGGCGTGAAGGGTTACCCGACACAAGACTGACATCCCACTTTAATACATGTGTTAAGACTTCCGCTGTCAAGTTATGTTATGTTATGTAATTGAATGACGAATGATATGTAATTGAATGATGAATGTTTTTAATTTAAGTTCAGTATTCATGACTATGTTTATGAGTAAATACAACAAGTGAGGTTACCCGGAAAGGGGCCTTACACCCCGTGTAATACACACGGGTGAAAAACATCAATACATAATTTTCTTAAATTTTATTTATGTATTTTATAGATGTAAAAATGTATTACTGTATACTAAGGATATAAAACAAAATTCAAAATATATAAAAAATAATATATATTTGGGTTTCGGAAATACGTCAATTACTATTTAATGTAATTTGACTTTCATTTACTTTGATTTAAAATAAAAATTACATAATTAGATTTCGAAGTTTTTTTTATAATAAAGGATAATTTAAAATAAATGTGTTTTATTAATATAATTAGTAATTTATTAAAAGATATTGGTGCATTTAATAAGAGAGAGACGGGAAAATATTGACGAGATTGAATATGGTGACGTTATGTTGCATACAAAACCTTTATTTATTATATAGTATAGATGATTGCTAATATTTGTGTAAGATAAACTCAAGCATAGTTTTTATTCCCCAATAGTAAGTGGGACACATTTCAAGTTTTTATTCTCCTAAAAAAGATTAATATTTTTAAACTAGTGTTATACCCGTGTGTGTTGCGGCGCTAAACCGTCAAAATTAACGTTCTGAAAATTTTATACGATAAAAAAAATTTAACATCGACGTTCTCAATTCCAGTGTTTACAAATGTTACTATAGGTTCAATGTTGACGAATTATGAAGATCTTGTGAGGGTTAATTTATAAATCATATTTATATACAAATTGTTTACGAAAAAAAAAAGTAAAGTTTCTTTCTTAAAAACATTATTATGTGAAATTATATTTATGTGTGTTATAACATACATAATCATCCATTAACCTAACTACATTGGGGGTTAATGGCGGGCTTTTAAAATTTGACAAACTGACCAATTAATATGTTTTATTACATGTTTTTTTAACAGCCCATCTTTTATTACATGTTTTTTTAACAGCCCATCTTTTATTACATGCTAGACATGAATTTCATTTATCATGGTTTTTAGCTGAACAATTAAGAGATGGGCTTTTAACGAAACAAACACCCTTACATATTTAGAGGTAGTCTTTTAAACACACATTTAATATGCTTAACTCATTTGTCTAGTTATATTTAACATATATCGTGAATTTATCATCTTGTCACATTATTAAGCATTAATTTGCTGATGGTCCATTTAAACTTTTTTTTATATTTTTATTTTCAACCATTATACTATAAGTAATATACGATTTTAGAGCGTTTTATTTTCTATAACTTCCATTCTTCTTTAATAACTCTCGCTCATTAACATTTTTCAAAATGCGGAGTCCGCAACTGTTTTTAGTTTTTTGTCAACGTTCCGATATATTTTTTTAAAAAGGGAACTGTATTCGGAATACAGTATTCAAAATGGAGTTTTTTTGTATCGTTGCCTATTATGACGAGTCGAACCTATTATGAGCGAACAACATCATTGTCAGTATTGATATTATCGGAACCCGTAGCGGTGTTCGCTTTTATGTTTTTCGACGACCCGAACTATTCATTTTTTCCCGTTTTTATTATTTAGTGTTATGTTTCTATTTATTAACATTATTTTTACAGTTGAGCCTACGTTTTCATTTATTAACGATAGACCCGACACCCACCACAAAGCATAGATATAACCATCCAGTTATCATTAAATTGCAATATTTTCAAATAAATGAGTTAATACTATCAATGAAACAATCAATACAAAAAACAAAGCTCAATAAGTTTTAAGGGGACGGAGATAGGCCCCTTATTGATAAACGTACTTTATATATTATATATTGATTTTATATTTTACTTCATCTTAACAAAAAAAGACTATAACGTAAATAATATAAAAGTTTATAATCAAACAATTAACTTGGACGATATGTGTGCTTTTACTTTAAATACAAGGACGATTTTATATATTTTTTTAGTAAACTTGAGAATATCGTAATTATATAACCATCTGCATTATCCGTTGAAAATATTCAACAAAAGTAATAATATATTCATTTAGAAAGTATTTTATTAATTTATTTTAATTCTTTTTTATAGTAGACAAAATGTTAGGATCGGTTAAAAAGGCAAAAGGGCATGTGCTTGGTTGCATTGGCACTTATAAATACGTAGGGTCAATGGGTTAATTTTTTATCTACTAAAGCGGCTTTTTAGGGAACCTCCGATTATTTATGGCCTCTTATTTATGAACTACGGTCCTATTTGCAACTACTTACATGACCTGGTTAATGTTTACTTACAATTTCTACGTGCCTCCATCTTTATTTCACCTATATAAACCAAAATATTCGGTCTAAATTTAAAAGAAATATCACACCAATTGCAGGTGAGAAAAAAACTGAAAACCAAAACGTATCGATAATCGAAAAATTGAACCAAGATGTTGTTTCCCGTCTATCCATTTAAATTATAATTAGTTATATATTAAGTTACTTAATCTTGTGTAGTACACGGGTTGATTAAATACAATGTTATATATTTAGTAATAAAACATTTATGTCCTTAAAAACACATATATTCCACGGGTTAAATAAAGTATAATGTAATTTGTTAACGTATATCAAAATGAAACAATGTGAATCTCTTTTCTAAATAAAAAACTAAATATTTTTGTCACTTGTCATCACCACATTTCATCTTACAAGTTTTTAACCCAAAACCACATTTATATGCTTAATTTAATACTTTCATATTTAGCCTTTTTTTAATAAAAAAATTACATAAATAAACATTTTATCAAATCAAATCATCATTATTACCATTTACTCATATTTTTTTAAATTATCATCCAAAATTAATATTTAAAAAAACAAGAATTAAAATATAGGAGATTTTAAAAAAACAAGTTTTAAAAATTTTATTATTAAAAAAGATGATTTTTTTAAATTTTATTATCAAAAAAACAAATCTTTTTCAATTCTAAATATAAACTCTGAAAATACTATGTTTGTAATTTAAATAAATATGTGTTATAATAAATTTTAATACTTAGTTTTTAATAAGATTAAGAAACTTGCAAATATTACTTTTTTAAAATGCATTATATTTTAAACTTTAATTTTTATTAAATGACCAGATTTTTTTTTCAAAAAATATGTTTACAATTTTCAATTTTTTCATATTTAATTTGGAATTTTAAATTTAATTGTGTCGAAATATTAAGAAGATAAATTTTTAAAATTTGGAGTTTTAAATTTTGAATTAAAAAGACGATATATTGTTGAAGTTTAAATTTTATTTGTATATTTTTTTAATGAGAGATTTAGTATTAAAAGTTTAGCAAGATTTTTCACATACAAGTATAAATACTATCCGACAATCAGAGCATCTTGATGAAAGTTTATGAACTTACAATATCATATTTGTTAAACCATAAATTACTTTTAAGTGTCGGTGTTCCAGTTATGCTATTAGGAAATATTGAAGAAAAAATGGTTTAGGCAATGTAACAAGACTTCAGGTCAAATCACTAAGTAATCGCGTTATAGAAGCGATATTATATTTGGAAGAAAATTGGTCATCACAATTTTATCCTTATAATTGGGTTAACATATTCAAACAAAAGAATTTCATTAAAACTTCAATGAAGAAAATATACAATTGTTGTATGTTTTGCAATGACCATGAATAAAAGTTTAGGGCAATTACTTTCAAATGTTGGTTTGTATTGAAAGATCCAGTGTTTATTCCTGATCAGTTTGCAATATCAAAAGTTAAAAGTAGAGATAGCCTGAAGCTATTAATCTTTGGTAAACATAAAAAATTATCAATACTACGTCAAATGTTGAATACAATGAAATATCTTCAAATTTGTAAATAATAATCGTAAGGTTTCATTTGACATGTAGTTTAATGTATTGTAAAACGTACACAACTTATGAAATATATTTTCAAGTATTTTTTGATGTTTTGATTACTATCATTCATATAATCTTAACATGTAACAAAATGAAAAAGTTATAAATACAATATCAAATTTGTATAAAAGAGTTGTTAAGAGTTGTTAAAGCTTGTATACCTGGCTATAAAATTGTTTTTAGTTTGTAGATATCATAAAAATATGATTGAACAATTTAATTGATAATAAACACAATTTTAAATTAAAAAAATTAGATAAAAATTGAAACAAATAACTAATTTAGTTGTCTAAAATTGTGGAGTTGATTATTAATAGGAGAGATGCAAGAAAATGAGAACGATGAGACCTAGAAATATGACAAGTGTCATCTTAGTTTAGTTGTTTATTAGGTAATATAGATATTGATTACTACCACAAAGCCTTTTGGTGGAGTGGTAGCCCCATGACTTTCGGGTTCCAGTCTCGCCTAGGACAAATTGTTCCAGGTTGAGCCATGTCTTTTTTTTCTATTTGTGGGTTTCCTACTAGGTGGGTCCCGGGTTCGAGTCCGCTGCGGTTACAACCCATTGGGAAAGACATGCATGACTCACAGAAACACTCAGACTGCTCCCGATAATAATAAAGATTTAAGAAAGTCGTCTTAAAAAAATATAGTATAGATTACTCTCAGCTAATGTAAGGCCCCAAACCCGGGAGGCCTCACTTGTTGGATTTACTCATAAACATAGTCATTGATCACTGAACTTTTAATTACAAACATTCAAACACAGCGGAAGCATACATCATTCAATAACATAACATTTGTCTTAACATATATAAAAGTGGGATGTCAGTCTTGATGTCGGGTAACCATCATGCCTTCGCACGACCCTTCCTTTTGTCACCTGAAATGTATACTAAAAGTCAGCTAACGCTGGTGAGTTCTAGTTTAAATCAAGTAGGCATAAACATTAATTCTTGTCATAATTTTTTCGTAAGTATTCATGTATATATATATTCCGTTTCGATTCTTTCCTTCATATTTACAATCTTTGTGGGTACATATATAGATACATACATTCTTACATTTATTTGTGCCTTTGCTGGTCTTACACATAAGGGGGATCGGCCCATCAATGATTACGTGAGTCACAAAGACAAACGTAGCGGTCTACCGTCGTAGTCCACCATACTTACAACCGTCCGGCAACTAGTGTCCGTCCGTCATTATCTTACAACGGTCCGGTAACTAGTGTCCGTCCGTCATTATCTTACAACGGTCCGGCAACTAGTGTTCGTCCGTCATTATCTTACAACCGTCCTACCGAAGTAGTCCGTCATTATCTTACAACCGTCCTACCGATGTAGTCCGTCATTATCTTACAACCGTCCTACCGAAGTAGTCCGTCATACTTACAACCGTCCTACCGTCGTAGTCCGTCATATTTGTCTGACTGCCCTAAGGTATCCGTCTCCCACCCGAACTAATTATACAGTCGTGCATCGATTTCGGGACTTACTCCACCGTAGTGGCCTGTTTAGTCTACCTTTCTAGACTTTCATTTCTGGCTGCATAATAGTCGAGTGGTCGTCCGTCTACCGAGGTAGCCGTTATCATTGTTCCATTCATAACGTTTATTCATTCATAGCAAGCAATATATATATGGATATAAAGCAAGATTTCATTCTTATAAGTTATGTCATACTTTCATTTCATTCTTTGTAGTTATTGGGTCCATTCTTTGTTCATCATTACTTTCATGTAACACGTATGATCATATTGGCATTCTTATCATTCATTCATTTAGTGTATACACTTCAGCTTCAAAACATTTAATAAGGTTTGCACATAACATAGAGGGGGCACATAGAACTCACCTGATGAGTAGTTTCTGAGATACACTTAGCTGGTTACTGAGCGTCACTAATGTCACTCACAATCTGTATAATAAAGTCATACACGTAAGGTAGTGCTCCTAGATGACATTAGACATTACTATGCTTGAACCTAGTAGTTTCGATGGATTTGCTTATATCGAAACTTGGTAGTTTCGATAGGTTGCTTATGTCGAAACTTGGTAGTTTCGATAGGTTGCTTATGTCCAAACTTGGTAGTTTCGATAGGTTGCTTATGTTGAAAATTGGTATTTTCGAGTCATGGGTTCATATCGAAACTATGGTAGTTTCGGTAAGTAACTTATGTATTATCTTAGCTTCGGATCGTGGGCATATCAAAACTAGGTAGTTTCGATGGGTCTGTATATATATCGAAACTAAGTAGTTTCGATGGATTCACCTACATCGAAACTAGTAGTTTCGATGAATCAGTCTTCTTCCCCAAAAACCCGAAGGTTCTGCATGCGAATCTGATCATGTTGATATCTAAATTTTCTTTGATCAATGCGTTCGGTTTTCATTCTAGATGCTATACCTAAGCTCATTTTCAAGTTTCATCCGTAAAATCATCATCTATTGGGCTAAAACTGAAAATCCTAAAAAAATCATAAAAACTCAGATTATGATCGAACGCTTACCTAGATTAGATTTCTGATTCGGAGGAGATGATCACGAGCACAGCAGCAACGTTCTCCTGAATTCCCGAGTCGATCCGTCACTTTCTCTCTCTAGACCCGAGCTCTCTTCTCTCTCTCTAGAACTTGTGAATGGTAGAAATGAAAGGTTTGGGGCAGCCCTTGCCCTTATATACTTGGATTTTCTTCGGCCCGTTGGAGCCGAGCCAAAGCCCATCCGTTTTTCTTTCGTCATTTAAAAATTATAATTTTGATCGTGTCATTATTTATTTATTACCAGTTTTGAAATGTTACAGCTAGACAACTCTACCATGTGAAAAAAAAAAATAAAGTCTCTTATTTGTGGCTAGGGGTGAGCAAAAAACCGAATTAACCGAACAAAAACTGAAATAACTGCACCGAAAAAATCGACCCAAACTAAAACTGACGGTTTTGGTTTTGTATTTTTTGAAAACCGAAAATTATGGTTTGGTTTCGGTTTTGTATTTTCTGAAAAACGAAAAACCGAACCGAACCAAACGTATAAATACTTTAATTATACATTGTGTGCATGCACGTTTCATAATATATATTATATTGTGTTGTGTTTGCTTGTATGTTAAAAGTGTATACATATTTGTGTAGGTTATTATTTATAAATTATAAAGTTTATTTTTTATTTTGAGTACTTTTTAAGAAAACTTATAGTTTTTATAGCCCAAAATATTTAGACAAAAATATGTGATAATCATTAGTTAATAAAAAAAAATTAGGCAAAAAATTGTTTATTATGTTGGACCATTTTTCTTTTACCCCAAAAAGTTCAAGCACAATTGGTTTTAAAACCGAAAAAATCGAAACCGAACAAAACCCATTGTAAAAACAAAAAATCGAATAAACCGAACGGTTTTAAAAAAACCAAAAACCGAACATTCGGTTTTGGTTTAGTTTTACCCTCAAACCGACCCATGCACACCCGTATTTGTGGGCGTATTCAATGGATCCAGTCTTGTTATCATCTTTATGGTTTATATGGAAAGCAAGAAAAAAAGTTATTTAATAATAAAAATATGGCGTGATATAAGTTATTGAGGAGATAAAATCCTCTTCGTTTCTTTGGATCAAGAATATGAGGAAATCTTACAAACTAGATTGGGTTTCGTGGTATGATTTCATTTTCTAATCTATGTATATAAGTATATTGCTAGTTTATTGGTTTGGTTTGTATAAAGCAATTATCCTATGCCGTTCAAAAAAATATATATTTTGAAAGACTTTTTAAATGTAAAAACTAAAATCCCTTTAAAAGTTAAAAGTTGGGTTGAGAATCTCAACTTGAGATATCCTTTTTAAAGACATTTTTAATAACACTTTCTTTAGCAATATGTGATGTTGGTATATGTTTTACAGACATTTTATTACATTAATATTTGTTTATTCTTTAAAGTTCACATTTGTTTTCTTATACGTCAACATTGGATACAATTTATAGAATCTTATAAAAACTAATTAATAAAGATTTGTTAAGTAATATATGTTGTATGAATACACATAAATTAATGTATATAGGTGTCTAACTCCGCCATCTATAAATAATTAATAACCCTATTTAAAAACCACTTTGAGTGAATAGTACCTCCTCAATGCGTGTGTCTCGTGCTATCTTTTTTTTGTTTTCGCCCTTTAATTTATTCAATATAAACTTTTAACTTATTTAATTTTCTAATAATTTTATTTTTATTTAATAACTTTCGCTTGTTAACTTTTTTAAACGGCCGCTCGTTTTTGCGTAGTTTTTTGTCAATGTCCCGGTGTAATTTTTTTAAATGGAGTTGTGTCTAAATTCGAGTGTTTTCTTTTTTATTATCGTATGCTACAACGAGCGTATGTAAGTTTTAGCCCCACAAACTAGCCGAATCAATTACGACCGTGCCCGCACCAGGTAACGAGGGGCAATCGTTTTAGCCACTCATATTTAACTTAAAAAATAATGATGTTTTTTACTTTAACTTTTTTGTAATGCTTGAACGTTAATTTTCCCGTTGAGTCACTAACATTGCATTAATTTTTTTTTTTTTTTTTACAAAGTTTGTTAATATTTTAAATCCTTAGCAAGAAAGACGATTGCAATAAATTGGCCGATAAACGGGCAACAAGCTGCCGCAACCCCATTTTGGATAGCAAAACTAATCCTACTAAAAACAAAGCTTTGGGTCTTAGAGGACGAAAAATTTCCATGCATTACCCGCTGAACTCTGTTAAGTAATTCCATAGCCCCCGGGGCTAGGAAACCAAAAGTATCGAAAGCAAAAGGGATAAACACGTGTTGATTCTCTAAACAAGCTTTCTCGTGTTTAGCAACTTTACCTGCTTTCGCCTAACGCAGCATGGCCCGTAACAAACCTATTGTCACTGAGCCCCACGAGAAAGGACACCACTGTAAGGTCCACACAAGCGTGTTTCCCCCCTGTCCATCCAAACACAAGAATATCAGCTGGCCGTAGAGTAGACCTCTCTTCGAGCGGATCTGTCAGGAAGTTCACCGAAGCCTCCTTTGCAATGGACTGTATGCTCGCCAAAAGAATCCAAACAAACCTTGCGACAAACTGGGCAAGGCTCATCAAACGGAAGCAAAGAGATCATTAGTCGATACTTAAGGATAGCTAGATACTCTACAGCCGACATATGTTGGCCCAGTCCTTCAATGTGGATGACTGACAGAAATCATGAGCCCGAGAAGCCCGGAGACATTCAAACACCGCTTTTTGGCGAAGGGATAGATCAAATTTCACTCCCAACGTCTGGACGATTCTACTAAATAGGGACTCGCCAAAGCATGTTGGGCTTTAGGGGGCGGCGGTGCCCTTATTAGAGAAACCGATAAGATCGAAATCGGGAAAGGACATGTGCAAGCGATCCATCGCACACCTATAGTCTGAGTCTAAACCATCAATACCACACCCCCGAAGTATGTGGTCCTGCAAACTCCAAGATTGTGCCCTCGAGGCCACAAAAGCATATTGAGATACATCCTGAGCCGAACATAAACCCAAACCTCCAAACCGGGTAGGGAGTGATGCTAACCTCCACTAAAAATCCCCAAAAAAGGTACCCCTACAAACCACGATATCCTCGATCGCCACCCGAAGCCCTTTGTCAAAAATAGAAACAGCTTCCCCTACATATATAGGCTGGCACGTTCTAAGACCAAACAACAACTTTGCGACTCCCATACAAGAGCGAAGCAAAAGGGGCTCACATTGAGGGTCCCGCAGACGTGGGAGACAACTCATTAGTTCAACTGCACAAGATGCCCTTTGTCAAAAATCATAAAAACGAAGTTACAAATTTAACCCTTCAGCCACAACGCACGGATTTAAAAAGCTAGTTTAGTTTATTATTCATAGTAACAAACATAAAGAAAGGTGATGGTTGTTTTACTAAAAAGAGATATGAAATGACCTGAAATTTTGGTTTAGCTTAAGATTTCAAATAGATTGAGTCACGTTGCTCTCAACAAGATTTCAAAATAAAAAATTTCGTAATAATAAAGGGAAATAACATCATAGTTCTCAAACATGTATCCCCACCCCAAATGTTAATTTATACGTACTCCGTCACAGGCCCTGCGTTTTTATTCATTCTTCGCCCTGCATCGGCTTACGCCTCGTGATGCGTGCCAGGCAAAAAAGCCCTCTTCTGTCACCTGCTTGCGTATCCCCTCACCCCTGGCTTTCGTGACCTGCTTGCCCTTTTTCTCCTTTCTAATTCCTTTCGTGGGCCATGAAAACCTTTGATGGGCTGATGCTTCTTTTAACTCCTTGATCCGTCAGCAGTAATAGCCCAATATAAATGAATTTGGCCCAACTAAATTTAAGTTCATCCCACTGATTTAATCAGCTCATTTGAATTCCTACTGTTGTTGCAATCCATCTCATGTAAATATATTTTCACAACTTCTTTTTCACAATTGTTTTCACTCATGAGACCAAAATGAATGTCCTTAAAAATTGATCATTTTAACTCTTTTTCTTTATAACCTACAAAATATAAAATCCGGTTATAACTAGGATTAAAAACATTCAACTAGATATAATTATCTCATGTAAAACCACCACTCGTCAACAGCTCCCTTGTCGGGTTACCGTTTTTAATGATCGTTTTGAAGCTAGCAAGTGTTAGCATTCCTTGGATCTTTAATTCGGACTTAAATTTCTAGCTCCAGGTACAGTTACCAAATCGTTTGACTTGTTGAAAAGTTGGAATGCACAACCACATCGAAGTCACTCTGTGAAGACCTAATAAGCTGATGTAGAAGTGGTTCATGTTAGGGTTACCAAATTATGTGACTCGTCAAAAAGTTAGAATGACATGACACCCTAACTATCAAAAATCATGCAATGAAAACCGATATTGACTGATTTTATATTTTTAGTAATAAATGGAAGGGCTCCTAGTTAGGGTTACCACGACCATCAACATATTGGAAAGCTAGAATGTCGCTAGACACAATAGCCACCGCAAGGTCGGAATAAAGACATCTTGACTATAACAACCTTTAAAAGATATCTTCCACCTCCAGCTTCACACTCCATGGCTCCAGCTAAGAGTTTGCGAGAGGTAAATACAAGAGGATAGAAGAAATACCGCTATAGAACACAAGGTTTTCCTAGAGATCAAATATTTTTCTTGAACACCCAACCTAAGTAGAAATGGATCAAACACTCATAGGAAATTAAGGTAATTAAATTAAAAAATAGCACAAATATAAACACACCAAGTTCATAATTAGAAATCAATTTAAACCAAGGTTTATTAAAATCCAAGTGATACAAGAAAACTAGATAAGAATGACCATACAAATGAGAACACCAGCACTTGGTGATATAGTCATAGAATGATTCAAGAATCAAACCAAAGGCAAGTGAAAGTGAATACACAATGTTTCCTGATCCTGGAATACAATTGATTAGCCTACTAAACTACTTGGTACACTTATATTTACAGAAATTTGGGCTAGAATAATAGGTTTTCGCCGCTAGGACTGCACACCAACGAATAAGGCTTGAGCTTGCTATCATAGGCAAAAAAATGGTGAGGCACGGACATGTATACGGATGCATGACCGTGCCACTTCCTTTTCTGACATGAAAAGACTGCTAGGCATAACAGAGTTTTCACATAACCAACAAAATAGCAACTTCTCCAAGTCAGATGGAAAATAAACAGGATTCAGGGAAGCAATCTGACTTGCCTCCTGCAGGTCAGTTACCACCAGAACAGCGCTCACCTCGGGTGTGTTCTCATCATCTATTCCACCTCCGAGGACAGATGGAACCCATGACCAATCAACTAGCCAAATCCCATCACTACCCAACTTTGTTCAACCTCCACCACAAGTAAGCCAACCCTTTAACTTCAAACCAGAACCTCATTATTCTTCACCATACGTGAGGATAACCACCCGTAACCAAACCCTCCATATTTCACTCAACCCCTCCGTTAGGCTTTCATCTATACACTTCAGGTTTAGACTTTGATGATGAAGCAGGAGATTTTGATGATGAGTTTGACGGGTATGAGAACGATAATGAAGAATCCAACATGATGGATGATCAGCGGGTCGGGTTGTCAGTGCACAGAAGGCAAGATACGGGTGTTCAATATGAGGGGAACATGGGGCAACAATTTGATAACAGGTTTTCACAGCAGAATTATCAACAACATCCAGTTAACCTAGGTGTTCCGGGTCGAATTCCACATTAACAACAGCCCGTGAACAGACAGAGAATACCTGATCCTAGGAATGTGGTCCCTTCCTTTTAAAATATGTGAGGCATTCCAAGGAGGTATGACAGAGGTCCTTTTAAGGGGATTGACAGCCAATTCCGCCCTACCATTGCAAATAACCCATCTCCAGTTGTTATTCCACAAAAACATGGTAGGTCCTTTGAGGTTCGTTCCCAGGTTATTCAAAATTTGCCTAAGTACCATGGTCTAGGAACAAAGGAGCCCTACTTGTATATGAGTGATTATAATGCAAGATGCAATACTATTGGGGGACAGGGTTCGCACCGGATGATGTGAAGTTAGTACTCTTCTGATTCACACTTGAAGACAAGGCTCAACAGTGGTTCCACTTTTTACCGCCTGCATCTTTTTCGATCGAAATCGTTTTCGGATGTAATACATTTCGATCGAAATGTATTTCGGACGAAATCATTCTTTGTCTTTTTAGTATAAATCTCTTATTATAACCAACCAATCCAAGGAAACTACGGACTTCGGTTGGTGATTTTGGGATTTCCCATTTGGATATTGCTTCAATTTTAGCAGGATCAACTTGGATTCCATTAGCGTTAATGATATGTCCAAGAAATTGGACTTCTAACAGTCGGAATTCGCATTTTGAGAACTTAGCATAAAGTTTTTCGGGTCTCAAGAGTTTGAGTAGGATTTTCAAATAATTAGCATGATCTTCTGTGCTTTTGGAGTAAATGAGGATATTGTCAATGAATACGATAATGAATTTATCCAAGTAAGGTTTACAGACTCGATTAATCATATCCATAAAAGCAGCCGGAGCATTAGTAAGTCCAAACGGCATTACCTTGAACTCATAATGACCATATCGAGTTCTGAAAGTTGTTTTAAGAATATCTTATTCCTGTACAACACACCCAGACATTGGCACTAACACA
The DNA here is from genome assembly GCA_023525975.1 of Smallanthus sonchifolius. Lineage (NCBI taxonomy): Eukaryota > Viridiplantae > Streptophyta > Magnoliopsida > Asterales > Asteraceae > Smallanthus > Smallanthus sonchifolius. Next base: position 93,603,519 of record CM042029.1, read on the forward strand.
GATGTGGGATGCAAGAACTCCTATAGGGAATTGACCTACATTCTTGACTTCCTTTTGAATACATATGGCCAATTTTCATTCTGAGACCACTAATTCCAACTAGTTACTACTAAATAAAGATGTTTGTGTAATACATGTGAAATACAGGGAGGTATGGGGAGACGAAAAAAACCGAAAGTCTTTATCGGTATTGAATGAATTATTCATTTAACGAATGAAATGCATGTCGGAACACTTTTCCCATAGAAAAACGCACGAAAAGCGTGAACGGGAATTTTATTTGAAATGTCATTTCTACTATTACCGAAGGATTACCGTGGGAAATTCCATCGGATAAGAGTTCCCACTGATAACAACAAAAATTAGACTTTCCCACATCGGTGGTTCCTCGGTAATCTGTCGATGAAGGTTTCTTTTTTCTAGTTTAGGTTATCCAATATATACTGGTTTTTAGTTTTTGGTGTTTGTAGATCCGTCCGTAAATGCCGATAGAGTCACTCCTTCAGTCATTTTTGGTCAGTGATTCTCAGTTTTATAGTAATGACATTGTCATGTGCAAGATGTATATGCCTTAGTACTTTTGGTCATTAGATGCTTTTGAAGACATATGGGGCGTTCTATCTTTCACCACACAATCGATAGTGAGGAAGTGATTGCTTTATTTATGTTGATTGGCGTCATATGGAACATACCATCGTTTATTTTGATCATTCTGGCTATTGTGGTTGTTCACAATGTTATTAAGTAGACAATTGCTTTGATCTTTGGTGACAATAATGGTGCAAATCTATTCCACGGAGAAAAATACATCATCGATATTTTCGATCATAGTGATGATATAAGAGCATCATGTATACTCGATTCATCGCACCTATGATCCTACGTGTGCAAGCCAATCACAGCGTGAAAGAAAGGGAACACCGCCCCCTCAAGGCATGATCCACCGCCCCCTCAAGGCATGATCCACCGCGTGAAGAGTTTTGCGTGATTTTTTCATGGGAGAATTGCACACTTTCAAATGGAATATAGCCGTTGGTAAAATCCATCACACACCACCGTACCACAGTCGTTAACATCTCGACATCTATTGGTCTTCATCGGCTTCGAAGAAGATGCTCCAAGCGAACTTATTTAGTTCACTTATTATGTTCATTTCTGTTGCAACTGAGTTTAAGTTCGCTTCACATGTTTGCACATCAGTTTTGTTACTAGTGGGTTATTAGCTTAGTTTGTTAGACTTCAGTCTTGTATTTATCACTTCTTTTATTCATTTTACATTTGAATGAGAATCAAGTTTTCATATCAAACTACAACATCTTTATCAGTTGGTGTGTGTTCTTCGTAAAGAGAGAGAGACGAGTAGAGAGAGTAAAACTCTAGTGATAAAGCTTTAGGGTTTCTACGTAATCTGCAATATTTTTGGAGAAGAAAGTTTTAGAGGTCAGTGAAGAAATATTAGGTCTATTGTTTGCGTTATCAAGGAATAAGAAAGGAGATTACTTTGCACTTTCGTTTCATGAGCAGGTAAAAGGAAAAATAAAGTGGTGACAACTTTTTAGTTTTTGAAGTCCATATATGGTGGATGGTGTGATAATTATCACACCACCTTAATCACTTCGTTATTTTCCTTGTCAAGTGATGGATAGTGTGATAATGAAGGTGTGACGTGAAGTGCACTTTATTATCACATGGCACTCCTATCACTTGGGTATACCACATGATTTAAGTTATGGAGCGGCGGCAAAATCTCCTTGGTTCAAAAACCCTAGCGGAGAAATAATATGGAATTTGGATCTTTAGAACCACGATGCTCCACTTTTGGGCCTTTAGATCCGCAAATTTCATTTGGCAGCCAATAATCAACGTCTACGGGCCTAATATTTCTACTTTTTTTTTCTCATGTATTATTTTACCCAATTTCCTATTGCTTCTTTCGAGTCTAGTACTTGTTTCGGCCCCAAATATTTTACAAGATGAATTCCTCCACAGGCCCAATTCTTCATAATATAGGCTCACAACTGCTTCTTTTTATGCATGCCAGCAACAAAATGTTTTTTGGATTCCGGATTCTGGTACACTGCACACATGATGTTTGACAAATTAATGGTTCACAGTGCCACTACAAACCTTGTTTCAAAAAAAGTGATAGTCACTGACGGTATTGCACTTGCTATCACACATATTGGCCATGCATTTATTAGATTATCTCATCACACTCATCCTAAAACACATTCTTCTTGTTCTTGGTTTGATTAAAAAAACCCTCAACCTATTGCTATTGTTCCCTCACATTTTGGTTTGTTTGTTCCGACCTTGATAGGGCAGACCCTTCACCATACGCCTCCTAGACCGCATCAATTGAATTCCTTTACTACTACCACCCTTGTATATTGCAAGTTGTGGCATTCTCGTTTGGGTCATCCTTCCGATTATGTCTTTTCGCATTTATCGTACCTTCATATTCCAAACAAATCAACCAATTTGTAATGTACTCTAATCATTTCAGTCATAAAGGTATTTTGGTTATTTTTTTAAAAAATTAACTGTTAAATTTAATGACGTTAGTCATCAGGACTCAAATGAAGTCAAAAGTGAAAATTCAAGGTTCAGACCGAGTTTTTAAAATATAAGGGACTCAACAAGTTAACATGGACAAATGTCAGGAACTCAAATAGTAATTTACTCTTGTTTTTATTATTTTGCTTCCCACATCTTTATCTCATATCAAATAATAATAATTTTTATAATTGATTTTATAAAATATTTGTTTATTTTAAAGTTAGGTTTATTTATAAAACATTTTTATAAATTGAACATTTCTTTTATTCTTTTTATAATTTTTTTTTAAATAACTATCGATGTTGTGCAAAGCACACATATTTATTCCATCGTTTTCGAGTCGTTTTACTAAGTTTTGTATTTGTTTTGAGTCATTTTTGTTGCATATTGAGTCTTTGTTATATTTACAGGAGCTCATGATGATTACAAGTGAAAACCCGAAGAAACCGAGCACGAGAATGAAGCCCAAAGTTTAAAAGTTAAAAATATGGAATTCTTATCCCTCGTGGTACGCGAAGACCAGAAGGACATGTTTCACGGTACGCGAAGACTCCAGAATCCGGGCACGACTATTTTGGTTCTCGCGATATGCGAGAAACCATGTTCCACTTCTCACGGTATGCGAGGGCCCTGTGAAATCCGAAAAAATCCCTAATCGACTTTTAAATCAAATTGTAATCCCATTATGCAGAGGTTGGTATTCTTGCCGTCCAGAGAAGAATTGGAGGCAATTTCAGGGCAAAGGAAGTGGAATCAATTGTAAAGTTGAAGATTTTGGACACCGGGTTAGTTTGTTTAAGCGTTTTCGATTCCAAGATTGAATCTTTATCTTTGTTTTTTGTGTTTGAACCAATGGTGAATGTTTATTACTTCTGTTTGGATGTTTTAGATATGATCCTAGGCTAAAACCTTAATATTGCCTAGTTCATATGATGAATGCTTGTTAAAGTTGTGATTTTTACTGGTTTTGGATTCGTATGATGATTTAATGATTTTGTAACGATTCTAGTTTGATTAATTATGATGTATATGCATGCTTGAATCTGATTGTGTGATTGATTATTGATTCCTTGCGTTGATTGTGGTTGTCCGCCAGTTCGATTAGCGTATCTAGGTCAAAGATCTTTGGGTTTGTGATTTAGGTGGTTTGCTAGACGTAGTGACCATAGGAGTTGTGTTTGATTACTGATTAGAGTTAAATGTGTATCCTAGTTCAATACCCGAGAGAATTAGTCGGTTAGTCTTTGTTATTTGGAATCCGAATGTCAGCTGTCTGAGAGGAAGTTGGTATTAGGTGTCTAGTGATTGTTGCTATTCTGAATCATAGTTGTTATTCTAGGATTACCTCGTGTATTCCTTGAATGTATGGTGGACGGTGAGACTGAGAGGTAATCCATCCATTAGGGTACTTGATCATAGTTGGAAATACCTGAGAAGTGATCTGACAATCTGGAGAGTTTAGTACACTTTAGGTAGCTTAGTTGGTGACACCTTGAGAGTGATTAGGGATCCACTAAGTTGTCTTTGGCAGTTATCCTTAGAATCCCAGATCCATCATAGTTCCAAAACCAGTAGAAGTTATGTTTTGCAAGTAGGATTCCGACCTAGGTAGTGTTCTTCCCATCTCTTGATATTTTCCTTAGTTTGCCTCTTGATAGCTTGATTCGTCTTTAGTTTATTGCATTCTTAGTTATACTCTTTAGTGTAGTCAAACCCTCAAACCAAATCAAATCTTAAGTCTGAGTCATATTCTGTTTTGTTATTCATAGTGTCTCTAGGGTTCGATATTCCGATTTACCGTTAAGTTGTGCTACACTCGATAGGTCCACTTGCCTGTCAGTGTGGTTTAGTTCATAGGTTTTTCATTTATTACTTAGGAGTCTAGGTTAGGTTTTAATAGTTTTTATATAGACCGTCTGGACGACATCAACTGTATAACGTTTATATAATTTGTATTAAAAAAATATGTAATATGTCATAAATATATGATATGTAAATTATTATTACTAAGTATATAACATTTCATTTATTTATTTCGTGTAATACACCGGGTTTTGAACCTAATCCCTATTCTAATAAAAAACTAAATATTTTGTCACTTGCCATCACTATATTAATCCTCATAACTTTTTCCTCTTAAAATCACATTTAAATCCATTATTCAATCTTTTCATATTTTCCTTAACTTTTTTTGAAAAATTACATAAATAAATATTTTATCAAATTAATTCATCATTATTACCATTGACTCAAATTTATTTTTAAATTATCATCAAAAGTAAATATTTGAAAAAAATAAAGAATTAAAAAATAGAAGATTTGAAAAAAGACTACTTTTGTATTTAAAAAAATATGTGTTAAAATAAAGTTTACTAATATTTATTTAGTAGTAATTTTTAATTAAGGTTAATATTTAAAAAATAAAATATTTTGATTAAAATTTTATTAGTTAGTTTTTAATTAAAATTAAGAAACTTATATATATTTATTTTTAAAAGTGTATTATATTTTAAACTTAATTTTTTTATATGACGAGATTTTAAAAAAAATATGTCTGGCTTCAATTATAATTTATTAGTTTCAATTTTTTTTTCATATTTAATTTTGAAATTTTTAAATTTAAATTGTGTCGATATATTAAGGAGTGAGATTTTTAAATTTTGGAGTTTACAATTTTGAATTTAAAAGACGATATATTATTGAAATTTAAATTTTATTTTATTTTAAATGAGAGGTTAAATATTAATGGTTTAGCGAGATTTTTCGTATAAAATACGAGATTTAAAAAATAAGTAACTTAATTTGATAAATAAATTTAATTACAACTTAAACATTGTAAATATGTTACAATATCAAGGTTAAAGTTTATACAAAAAGGCTGATGCAGTTCAAGAAACTAATAAAATGGAGAAACAACGTATGCAAGGAAATCGTTGACCAATTTGATTATCTTCGATTTTTTTGACTCCCTACTTGCTTCAATCAGATTCCCACCATTTATGCCTGTTTTTCGAACGGTTTTGGCTATTTTGTGGTTTCAGTAATTGAGGAAAAGAAACTCTATTTTTTGTTGCATTTAGTGGATGTTAAACATTGAAAAGTTACCAATATCACGTCAAATGCTGTATACAATGAAATATTTTCAAATTTGTAAATCATCATTGTAATTGTAAAAATACACCACTTATGAAATGTATTTTCATGTATTTTTTTTATGTTTTGATTACTATCATCCATATAGTCTTAACATTTAACAAAATAAACAAGTTAGTAATACAATATCAAAGTTGTATAGAAAGATATGTTAAAATAATTATTAATATAATGTTAACGTTTCATCCCATGTAATACATGGGGTTAAAGCTAGTGTTTTATAAATCAAATGATAGCTGTGATGAAATTACAAATGTACCCTTTTAAATGCATTGCATTTATGTTAACTGACTTATGTAACACTCTGGTTAGGCAGAGAGAAGTTGAGTGTCGTGGATTGTTTAAAAAGGGAAAAATATTGTAAACCTTTCCTTTTACATTAATTCACACCTTTTCCTCTATGCGTAAATTCGAGGCAAAGAAACTTAATGCCATCACCGGCAAGCAAGTTACACCATAAATGTATACGTGGCTGAGTTGGTGCAAGCCCGTAAAATACAAAATAATTTTTATTTGAAGCAACTTGTTTGCGTTCTTGGTTTCTTGAAATACAAATATAGTCAATTAATTATTTGTTAACGGCCTCTCTTAGGGTAAGGGGTATATTCCTTCATCACTTTGTCATCATTCTGCCCATCACTTTGCCAACTGGGCGCCACGTCAGCAGTCAGAAACGTGATGAGAAAATGATGGTGCAAGGGAAATACTCATCTTCATCACCTTGCCATCACTTTGTCACATTATCAACATTTTTTTAACTCTAAAATTAAAATTACCATTGATTTAAAAAAAATTACAATCTAAAAATAAATAAACTTAAAACTAAAAAAAAAAGTACAAACTAAAAAAAAATTACAAACTTATAAAAAACTTAAAACAACTAATCGCTCAACTCGAGCGCATCCTCAATTTCCTTTTGTTTATGCTCGATATATTTTTTAGCCTTCGGTCCAAGCTTACTCGTATCCATGCTAAGGATCTTCAAATCCGCTTTCTCTTTTTCGACCAAATTAAATTTACGAATCTCATCGACCAAATCTCGGCCTATGACGGTTTGCTCATCAAGTGACGACCCCGTTGCTTTTCCTTTTGCCTTTGCCTTCGCTTGTTTTTTCCCGATCGGGCGAGGTATTTCTTTCTCGTCTACGGGTGCGTCATCGTTGAGATCGTAAAAATGACCTATTGTGTCCGACATCCCCTGCCCCGGGCTACCCGACATGTCGGTCGCTTCTTTTTCATGAAGATACATAACTCTCCGAGTTGTACAATTTTTGCCACTTTGGGCTTTTGATTAGCAAACTCCATTGGGATAAAGGCGGTTTCCCGCCTTCAATTAAATCGCATTGTGTCAACGCGTCCGCCATAACCTCTTTGTCACCTGCACCGCTACGCTTGGTACGGGTACATTGATAAAAAATTCCATTGAACTTTTTAACCTTTCGGTTAATATGTGTAAACTTGGAGCTAAATTGATCGAGGGTTATGTATACACCTTTACCCATTTATTGAAAAAACGTTTCTCCGATACGAACCCATAATGCGTCTCCGGTTTGATCAGTGCCTACATATAAAAAATAATTAATATTTTGTTTTATTTACTAATATAATTTTAAAAAAATAAAAAAATATATAACTACCAATAATGGGGTCTCGGACGTTTCGACCCAACTCTTAACCAACGTGTCCGCCTCGTTGTCACTCCATTTATGCAAACTTTTGGACGGTTCCTTTGACGCGGCTTCTTTACCCTTCTTCTTGCGAGCACGTTGCTTTGGCTTGTTTGATGGCCCGGTTGGTTGTTGGGTTTCGGGTACAAAGTCGGGAATCGTTTGAGAATCCGCTAGAAAATCAAAGTTGGGCATGAGTGGAGTAGACGGTGGTGTCATCGGTCGGGGGATGTAACCCGTGTTGGGAGATTGGAATTGGTTTTGAAAAAACGGTTGTGGCGGGTAAAATTGTAGGTTTGGCATTTGTGGCATTTGTGGGGGGAATTGCGGTTGGTTTTGATTCGACAACAAGTTTTGGTATTGGGCGAATTGTTGGAATAAGGCTCGTTGTTGGTCGAGATTCATTTTGGATGCAAATTTGTATTTGTTTGTGTGTTTTAAGAGTGATTTTTAAGGTTAAAAGTTGTGGTCTTTATAATGTAAAAATAAGGGGTTAAAAAAATTATTTTTTGAATATTACCGAACGGTAATATTTATGATGCCAACTGCTAGTTTTTGGATGGCGCAAGGCGTCACTTTTCCGACGCCATTAACTCACGCCTCGGTCACGCGGACCAAGGGGGCGGTGTGCCATCTATGTCACGGCATGAGATATCGGCCACGTTGGTTGTTGGCGTGAGATATCCGGGTATACCGGATACCCTTGTAATCTTTTCTAGTGTTTTTTTTAATTAGGTGTTGATGAAAAACTTATTTATTAAAATGTTGTTGTTAGAATAATATTTTATAAAATTGAGTGCCAATTATATGGGTGTAGATGGATTATTTTTGGGTGAATATATCCTATTTCATAACAAAGTAATTTTTACATGAGTAGCGTATGAAAGATTCAAGATACAACACCTGTGTTTCACTGTGATGGTATGTGTGTTGGTTAATTAAAAGTGGTTTTCCACATACTATTGTACATTGGACATTGTAATTGGGTTAAATTGCAATGTAATAACTAGTTTAGATGTATTTTTATAATTAACAATGAATCTTTACTTAGAAAACATTAAATTTATAAAAATATAACAATATTATATCTAAATTAAAGTTAATAGTCTTCTCATATGTTACAAAAATAACGAATTATATATAAGTTAACTGAGTTCTAGATTTACATGTAAAAAAAACATTTGTGTGGGTCTTTTTTTTATCTTTATCTTTTTATCCATTTTTAACGTTCTATTATTTACAATCACTTCTAGAAGACTTCGTTATTGCAACTGCATTTCCGGTCGCAAAATAATCATAAGAGGACAAAATATCAAACTTCCAATGTTTATTAATCATCAACCAAAACTATAAAACTAAACAATCCAAACCTTATTTAAACAAGACAAAATATAAACTAAGAAATTAAATCACACAATTTAGAATTCGTATAATAAAAACAAATAAGAGATAATAATGATCTTGAAATCATCCTACTCTTTTGTGCCTCCATCGTCAAACCCGTGGACCCGAATCAGACCCACATTGCAGAATTGAATCGAGCCCACTTGCCTAACACCCGAGCCTGTACCGACTACCCCCCATATTGGTCAGTAGATGCTCCTACATCACTATCAAACCTTAATCGACCATCAATAACCCTAAATGACCTTCAATGAAGATAGTTGAGCACAAATGAACCTAGTTCAACGTCATTGGGCCTAACCGGCTGTAAGTGTCATCATTAGCCCTAATTGAACATGATTGACCCTAGTTGACCATCAATCACCCAAATTGACTTTCAGTGACACTAAGTGACCATAAACGACCCTAATTCATTACCATCAAGACTGATCGGCCCTAGAGTGTTATCATTATTCCTAATTGAACATCATTAATCCTAATTGACCATCACTCACTCTAACTAACCTTTAATTATGATAATTGCGCATAAACGACTTTAATTCACCTTAATTGGGCCTAATAAACCATAAAGTGTCATAATTGGGCCTAATTGAAAATTATTTGCCCTTGTTGACCATCAAACCCCATAATTAAACATTAATCCTATACTCGTGAAAAAATTTAAATCTAATCCCATAACTGTCGGGTTTCTGTTATACTCGTACCAAATGTTTCGGGCATACACTCTAGGCTCATATTTTTTTTTCCATCCGTAATTGCGACCGAAAATAAGCGGTCACAAAATTTGCGACCTAAACTAAGCGGTCACAAAATTTGCGATTGAATTGCGACCGAAAATAAGCGGTCATAAAATCTACCGTTGTGCTATCGAAAATAAGCAATCGCAAAATCTGCGACTGATTTGTGAACAAATCTTGTTCGATTGCTAATTTTGCGATTGTTATGAAATCGCTCGCCAATCAGTCGCAAAATGCTGTAGAAGTTGCATAATTTTCTGGTTGTGAATCTTGCTAATATCTTCACCACTTGAAAGGGGCCTATTATCCTATAAACATTTCTTAAGAAACGAATTGGGCCGAAAATTTCTACACATTTCTGACACAATTTTAACATGGCAGAAAACTCTAATTTAGGGTAGGAAACGGCCCAGTTTTCTAGTAGAGCTTATTTTTAACCATTGAATTGGTGAGATCAACGACTTATAAGATCAACTTCGTATCCTTCTAATAGAATTTTCCTTATTCATTGCCAAAGTCTCTCTTTATTTGTGTGATGAGTTGTGATTATTAGGTCATCCGGTATACAACTCTAAAACACGCCGTGGTCCTAGGTGGACAACCTAATCACGCCGTGATTCAAAACCCACACCGCCCCCTCAAATAATTTACCACGCCGTGAACCTGTGCCGTGAATTTTTTCACGGGAAGCAAATGTTATGCAAGTGGGAAGACTATACATGTGGATAATGTTCTTAAAGAAGATATAATATAATAATCATTAGAAAGAAATTAGATAATTGGTCTTTATCTCAAATCCTGCTTAAACAAACATTTCTTTAAGGCTATTAAGGCTAATAATCATAACTTTATATTTAAATACATGTTTGTAATTATATATTACGCAAATTGGATTTTAATAATCTAAACTATGACCCGGTCGATAATAATTTATACCGACAATTGGGAAGAAAAAAGCAAAAGCCCAAGCAACGGGCTCGGGCTCAGGATCGGTTTCAAGACACGACGAAATCGGCGAGAAAATGGTCGAACAAATGACAAGATTTAACAACGCCCAAGACGAGAGGATGGATTGGAAACGAACAAAACAAGAGATCGAAATTCTTGGTATCGATCTTGAGTCACTCACAACCGCCCAACGTTTTTTTATTGAAAAAAACAAAAGGAGATCAAAGAACGTCATGGTATCCCGTAGGTTTTGGTTATGTTTTTTTTAATTAATGTAATTTTATTTTTATTAATGTAATTTTAATTTTTATTAATGAATATTATTTTATTATGTTTTATTTTATTTAAATAAAAATTAAAAAAAAACATTAAATTATTACACCACCACAATCACATGGGTATACCCCTTGCCATGTGATTATGGTGTGATTTTCCAGAATCTGACGTGGCGCCACGTGACGTGCACTTTATTATCACATGACACCATAATCACATTGGTATACCCCTTCCCCTTACATAAATGTTGATTGAAACAACATGAGAAATCACTGGGACAAATATTGTTGAACTATATATGTAATACGATATATGTGAAGTCAAATTTTGTTGGGCACTAGAAATATTCTGATTTTTTTAATATCAACAGCTAGATTATGAAGGATTGAATGGGCATTAATACCTAGATTATCTAGGATGAAACCAACCCCCAAATATATTATCTTACTTAAATGCTTAAGTATATAATTACTAAATACATAATAATAATAATAATACTCAAATATAATCAGTGTTTAATACTGTCTGGGTTAGATTGCGCTCTCCAAAAAAGTCTTGGTGATACCCGAAGCTTTATGCGGACTAACCCACTAGTTATTTAATAAAATAGCTGACTTGGTGTTAATAGGACAGATATTACTAGAATGGACGACATCTTAAATAATGATGTTGCTATTTTGCTAAAGCCTTGTCTAATGTTGTTTTCTAAGAATGAATTTGATTTCAACATTTAAAATTAACAAAACTGTGGTGTATATATATGTATGATTTGAACTGTTATATGTTATTTCATTATGTTAGAAACCCCGTATATTATACGAGAATTCAATATTATATACTTACTAATAAAGATTTACATATTACATAGTTTTTTAATACAAATTGTACAAACGTTATATAATTATTTTTTTAAAATATTTTATAAAAAGAATGACAAAAATGTTCAATTTATAAAAATATTTTATGAACAAATCTATTTATTTTAAATAAAAAATGTTTTATAAAAAATAATTATAGAAATCATTATCATTTAATATTAGAGAGAATCGGAACAAAAAATTATAAAAACAATTAAAGAAATTTGGGTAATTAATAGGCCTATGACAAGTGAATAATTATTCTCAATTGACAAGTGTTATGCTAAAATTCCTAGGAGAGAAAAGCGACGGAAAAAAAGATAAGGATACATAAGAAAATGACAAGTGTTATGCTAAAATTTTTATTTATTATACAGTATAGATAGATATCTCATCAAGCGTATTTATATGTAAATATTTGTGACGACCCAAATGAGCACCAAAATTAAAAAAAGAAAACATAACATTATTTGTGAATACGCTTGTGCTTCAATTCTTTAAGATGTGAACAACCTCGATCATTCACATGTCAATAATTATTCTCAATTGACCACCAATCAAAATTTACATATGAATGTACATATATAACTTAACATGTAATTATGGTTTTGATCTTGAAATAATCCTAGCTTGTCTTAATCTATGCAAGTTAGTTTTGTAGTTTTTTCGTACTTATTTCTCTTGTAACGTGAGTTTGAATTGGATGGATTGGACTTGTGACCAAAGTTCTTTCCTATCCTTTTCTCTTACATGTTTTTTTTTCCTTACTATTTCTTATTTCTAACTATATAATAATATGCATTGTAAAAAAAAGCAAATTGTTGATTAGCTATATGATTTTTTCAAAGGAAAGAATATTGGTGGAAAATCTGAGGAAAAACATAAAAGTCATAATTTTTAATTGGAGTGAAACCAGGGGAAACAAGTTTCACTATAGTTGGGAAGATTAGACTGTCAATCCATTAATAGGTATTGGTTAAATTATAGAGTTCTTGTGTTGTTTTTAGTTGTTTGGGTTCGGTGTAATTGAGGTGTTGCTAGTTCCTAGCTACATTATCTATGAGAATTCTCATTATTGTCGTTATAAAAAAGCTATATAATCATGTAGTCAACTTTGTAAATTCAAGTTTCGCGCAAAAGATATTGGTCCAAGTTTTATATATATATTTTTATACTCATAAATAAAAATTGTAAAGAGACATGTGTCATTTTTTGTTGCATTCTCAGCATTTTTTTCCAACATATCTTATATTAAATAATGATATTAAAAAATATATATTTTTAAATTTTTTAATATAAATATAATTATGAATAGTTAATATTTAATTATGGATAGTTATTATATATTTAAAAAATGAATTTAATATGAATTAACATATATCAATTACATAAAAAAACTAATACACAGTAAAAAAGGTATTTTAAAAATTAGCTTAACATAATTTATAACTGTCACGTCATAATACATTTTTTAAATACATATTTTGACGAGTGTATGTGTTAATAAATTACATTATATTTTATTTTCAACACGTGTAATACATGATTTTATTCACCCTATGTAATATGCGAGTTTTTAAAAACTTAATTATTTTAAATATATTAAATTTATTCAACTTGTACTTATAACCTACTATATATGTTTATATAAACAAGGTGGTAAATATATTAAAAGAAGTACCGAGTGAGTTAAAAAGAAAAAAAGAACAAATAGTTGATATTAATGGCAAATAAAGAGAGGTGGATAGAGGCAGATGCTTGTATTCAAGTATTCTGGTAGGTTGATTATTAATTACATACAATTAATTCACTTTTATTTTCTCTCTTTTTTCTCTTTTTTTTAATCTTGGTGCATGCCATTAACTCTCTTTTCATTGAAAGAATCATTATAATTACAATTACATTAATTCACACACACTCAAACACACACACACAAACAGGTTTTATGGAGTTTTCAGGGGTACAATCATGATAATAAGTGTTTGAGCTGTGTGCTCATCTGCACCAAAACCAACCCTTCTTCCTTGCATTTACACGCACCTCATATACTGTCATTTTCAAACTTTCTTTCTTCTTCAATCTCATGATTTAAAGCTTCTTGGCCCTGATTTTTTTTGTGATTTTTGTTCGTAAATGTTCTTGTTCTAGAGAGAGAAAATTAGGGTTTCTGGGCATGCATTGAGTTTATGAAAAATATGGTTTCATTGATGATCAACCTGCTTCAAAGACTTGTACTTTTGCATCTTTGTGTTGTACTTTTCTGTGGAGAATCTATTTGGGGCTTGAATTACACAAAGTATAGACAAGTTGGAGACTTGAGACTTGAAAGAATTCAAAAGCATTTGGATTCCCTCAACAAGCCTCCTGTTTTCTCCATTCAGGTATATATATTATGCAAGGAATAATGCAATAATATCTTGTACATTATGCATTGAAATGTGTACTTACTAATTCACCTATATATGTTTTTTTTGGTTTAACTTTCTTATAGAGCCCAGATGGTGATATTATTGACTGTGTTCACAAAAGAAAGCAACCAGCTTTAGATCATCCCCTTCTCAAAAATCACAAGATCCAGGTAAACTATTCTTTTTCAAGCTAGCTCAAATTATACGCGATAAAGATTATACATTTGCATCGATTATTAGATCTATCGGCAAAACTAGAACTTTTGAGTCGGAGAGTTATCGTAATGTTCTCTTTTTTTACCTGAATCAAACTAATGCTATGTTTTTTTTTTAAAAAGTCAACTTTTATATATAAAAACCGGACAAATTCAAGTGACCGAGGATCAATGTACCATCTTGACCATCCCCTATTCCGTCATTGATTGGTTTATTACGATCTATAGGCAAAACTAGAACTTTTTAATCGGAGAGTTATACCTGAATCAAACTAATGCTTTGTTTAAAAAAAACATCAACTTTTATATATAAAAACATGACAAATTCAAGTGACCAGGGATCAATGTACCATCTTAACCCTCCCCTATTTCCATCATTGTTTCGTATATTTCGGCTTTTTTTAAAAGAAAACCCAACATTGTATATCTTTTTAGGTTTCAACTTTCAACCACCAACAACCTTTTATTTCGGTTACATGTAACATAAATATTTTTTTATTTTTTATTTTTTTTTTCCTTTCAAAAAAAAGAAAACATAAATATTTCATTTATATCTATTTTTTAAAATAGAAATTAATTGGTGATTTAATTTATTCAGAGAGTGCCACCAGAAATACCAAAGGTGAGACCAATAGCAAAGCAAGAGGAAGGAGAAGAGGGTGGCAAATCCGTAAATACTAGTCAAAGTCATGGGTACATAAGACGAGGCGCGTGGCAAATGTGGCATCAGAATGGTCAACGGTGTCCCAAGGGGACGGTTCCGGTGCGGCGGAGTACCGTGCACGACGTTTTGAGAGCCAATTCTTTATATGACTTTGGCAAAAAACGACGTAGTATTGCTCCCCTTGCTCGACGTGCGGATGCACCGGATGTCGTTAGTGGCAATGGCCATGAGGTATTCAAATATTATAATTTTAAATTTTAAATAATGTATTCTTTATGTTTGAGATACTTTTTAAATACGTATTAAATAAAGTTAGTATATTAATTAGCAGTAATTAATTTTAAAAAATAATAATAGTTTAAAACGTTGACTAATATGTACGCGTTATTAATAGCTTGCACGTAATGAAAATATTTATTAAATACTTATACTCCACCAAAAAACAAAAATAAACTTTGTAGAAAATTAAAAGTAATTGACTTTTCTTAGTATTCGAAGTAGTTGACTTTCTACCTATCTCACGTCTTTGACACTTATATAATACTTTTTAAATGTGTTATATGATCAAATTAATATGATAGTTAAGTATTAAAAGTTAAAAAAAACGTTTATGAAAGGCTAAAAAAAGTTTTAAAAAAAATAAATAAAGAAAATATTTATAAAAAATTAAAAAACATTTTAAAAACTTTTTATGAAACACGACATTCTAAAAAAATGTTTTTTTAATTTATTAGAAGCATGTTCTTAACTTTTTTAAATAACATAATTTTAAATAAAAAAATTTATCCAATAAGATTAGGAGTGAGAAAAATGATGTTTTCAAAAAAACACCCATTTTGGTAAATATTTTTCAAATCAACCATTTTGGTAAATAAGTTTCCTAAGAACACTAATTTGGAAAAAAAAAACTTGTATTAAAAATGGGTTTTTAATTTATTATGATATATTTTCATTTCATTATATTAATTAAAAAACTTTGGGTTAATTACATGTACTTTAGGTCATTTCTGATAGAAAGTTGAATTATAGTTTAATTTATTTTTTTAAGAAATAAAAATAAACAAATTGCAATAAAAATATGGCTACTTTAAAAGGCGATTCATTATAGAAAAATTTTGATTTTAAAATCAATATTTAAGTTTTTAAATTTCATGCAAGTGTTGGTCAAGTTGTATACATTAGTTTGATGTTAAAAGGTTGACCAAGATGTACATATTAGAACCTTGCACGTAAGGGAATATGATTATTATAAACACTATACTCCACCAAAAAATAAAGTTTATATAAAATTAGAAGTAATTGACTTTTCTAATATTCGTAGTTGAATTTCTAACTTTTTCACATTTTTGACAGATATATATATATATATATATTTTTAAAGGTAAATTTCTTAATTTCTGTTGAGAGTGAGACTTGAACCCATAACCCTCCAAACCTTGGTGTTCCTTAGAGGATTTTCCTCTACCATTGGGCCACCAACCCCAATGTATTTTTTTGACAGATATATAATACGTCTTAAATGTATTATATAGTCAATTTAATACGATAGTGAGCCTTCAAAATGTTTTTTTTAAGGATTAAATATAATTTAAATCAGTTGTTGTCCATATCTAAATTAAATTGATTAAGAAATTAAAATATGCATTCTTTAAGTCAATTCATGGTTGATGATTTTGATTTTAAAATTATTATACTGAGCTTTTTCTATATTTACATTATATTAATTTCTGGCAAGATAAATGTAATAAATAAAAATATTATCCGAATATAAAAAAAATTATTATTAGGGGAAATGAAATAGACGGGTTATTGTTTTATAAAGAAATTAAAAGATTAGAAGTAATTGAATTATGAAATTTAAGAATTAAATTGTGGGTTTTGATAGCATGCGATTGCATACACGGGAACATCCAGTGAGGTGTACGGGGCAAAAGCGACAATAAACGTGTGGGACCCGAAGATAGAAGTCTTAAATGAGTTCAGTCTTTCCCAGATTTGGGTTCTTTCCGGGTCTTTCGACGGCTCCGATCTCAATAGCATCGAAGCTGGCTGGCAGGTACTGCTACACTTTTCTATACTTATTTTTCTTTTCATCTTTAAAATGCTCCACATCTATTTTATTTTTAAGTTATTATAAAATATTATAAGCCACTGGGTGGTCAACTATATAAAAAAAAAAAAAAAAAAAGTTTCTTTAAGCTCCTCATATTAAAAGAGCCCTAAATTTTTAGGATTTAACTTTTTTTAATTTTCAGATTTTAAAAAGTAGAACTAAAAATCGTTATACCTGAAAAAGATATCTTTTTACTAAAATTTAGTACAACTTTAATACGTGTAAATGTAAATGTGCGACTTTAAGAAACTGTATAAAAAATATGTGTATCATCATATTCTTATGTGTTAATATTTAAAAAAAAATATAATTTTTATAAAAAAAGCTCCGATTTTATAATTGCCTTAAAAAAGGTTCAGCCAACCTTGATAAACCACTTAGTATATATTAATTTTAATTTAATAAAAACTATTTAAAACAAATATTTAAATTTTTAATAGCACTATTAATTTTTCTACGCCAAGTTCATTATCTTTACAAAGAGTTGATTATTATGTTCTGTCTTTTTCTCTCTTAAAAGAACCTTTTGCTTTTTTATTTATTTTTTTATATTTATATTTTTAAGGCAAATCTTGTAAGATTACCTTATGAACTTGATTAATAAATGTTTGATAAATGCATGGTCAAACTTAAGTTATTATTATTATTATAATTCTTTATAGAAGTACTAAAATTAATTTTTGATAAATATATAAAAACAAACTAAAGCATTAACTATTATAACTGATATACGATCAGCTTTATAAAAATTACGATTGGGGTATCATTTCTATACCTTTTACCAAATATTACTAAAACAAAAATGTTATTTTTTATGAACTCTTATATGTCTTCTTTTAATATTACATCCTAATTATTTAATAATACAATTGTCTAGATAAATGTTACGTTATATTTAATAACACAAACAACAACATTTATAGGAGAATGATACGTGCCCCTTTGTTTAATAATAAAAATTGAAGTGAAGACTTTTTTAACTTCATAGAAGTTTGGGCTTCTTGTCACCAAGATTTAATATTTGCATATTACTAAAATCTTGAAATTGCTAAAAATTAATAATTCAATAAAGATTTAAAAAAATCTATTAGACTATGCGAAATGGGCAGGGGTGTGGTGCCACCTCATCTACCACAGGATTGGAACACCGTGCCGGGTGGGGGTGAAGGGGGGCGTGGTGAGGGGCGGGTGGTGGTGTTCACCGGCGTGGTAAGGGGCGAGAGTGGAATGTTACCGTTTAACGTTTAATGTTTTGACTTTTTGAAACAAATGTACCCGTTTAACATTTATTTATTTTTTACCCTATATAAATACCAACTAAACAAAATGCGAGCGATATGTGACTTTATTTCATGAACATCGATCATTTGGTCAGCGACGAACGGAAGAAATTCGTTAAATTGAAGAAAAACATAATATGTAGTTTAGTTAGTTTTTTAGTATTATGTTGTTTTTTTCTTTTTAATATTATGTTTTTTTTAGTATTATGTTGTTTTTTAATATTATGTTGTTTTTTAATGGTTATATATTGTTTTTTTATATTACGTTTTAATCTTAGTATGAATTAAATTAAAAAATAATAATTATATAATTATTACAAAACTGTTCACCCTCACCCCAGCAATACACACCTGGGTGAGGGTGTGAGTGAAGGAGGCTCTGGTCTACGTGGCATAAAAAATCCATCACTTTCACCTTACCATTACACATAGTCTTACGTTAGTGGTCCAATAGTAGAGACAAATCCATTTAAAACATCAAGTTTTGAGTAGATAATTGATCCAAATCCGACTCCCACATGATTTAAATAAAAAAAAAGAAACTTGCTTTAAAAAAAATCCCATAGTATTTAATAGCATAATTTCATAAGTTAATAAATACGTAGTATATTTGAATTTGGGTTTTTATTTTATATATATACTACAGCACGATAAAATGTTAAAGAAATATATATTGACGTGGAATATCTAAAGCTTTGATTCTTCTACTAGTCAGGTCAGTCCGGAGCTTTATGGTGACAGCCGACCCCGACTATTCACTTATTGGACGGTAATACCTCTCTCTCTTGATAAGTTTAATTATTGTTGCATATTACAACTATATCTCATATCCTTATGTTCTAGTAGCATTAATAATTACCTCATAAAAATGATGAAATAACAGGTTTAAATGGTGCTTAGCATAACAAAATTTGTTGTAAAAAAACATATTTGAGTTATAAATACACTATTTAATTAATTTAACACTAGCTACATTAATGCATTGAGATGCACGAACATATATTGTCAACTTCAATGTTTGAAGCTATGAATTTCTTCACTTATATCATTTGAAATCAAATTAATATGTTTTTATCGGTTTTACCAATATATAACATATTTTTTTCCAACAACAATGATAATGGAAACTAGCAAAAAAAAATCCCTAATACAAACACCAAAAAAAACATTTTAAAGCATGACAAAATACATATATAACACATAGACATGTATACATACATGTAACCCTTTTATTTTTGAAAAGTAACAGATTTTAAAATAATTTCTTTTAACAAGCGAATGCTTCGAGTTATTTATTTCGAAATATAAAATATCAAAAGTGGATTACAGAAATCAATGTTACTTGTCATATATTACAACAAAATAATATTATCAATAAGTCTTAATGGAAAAGTAACTCCTATTTTTACAATTTATTTTTAGTAGTTTCATATTTTCAAATAAATAACTAAGAGTTTCTACTGTTAAAAGAAATTGTCCCTCACATATATACATATGAGAGGGAGAGAGAGAGCACATGCACTTCTGTGTGCGTTATGAACAGAACTATCAGTTCTGTCTGATCGTGATTTATTAACTCATGAAGCGACGATTTCGTTATGTAAATATATAATTCACTAAAGAAAAGGATATAATGTTACCCAAATCAGATGGTCAAGATCATGGGCTCATGGTTATCCATGGTTGGCAACACATTTAAGAACAACATTTACAATTGAGAACAGTCCACGTTCTTCCCATAACATTTTTGGTGGTCCGAATATTCATTTACAATGTCTACCCCAATAATAAACCATTAATTACGACATTGACACCCCACATTCAATGTGGATTTCAATTATTATTTTTCTGAAGTTTTGTATTCAATCGTGACCATTGATTATAATATTTGTTATATTTGGATTCGAATGTGTATATAGTATGTTTAAATGATGAATGTGACAAATTATTCTATTGTTGATTGTGTAGAGTGACGCATATCAAGCAACCGGATGTTACAATCTGTTATGTTCAGGGTTTATACAGACGAATAGCAGAATAGCCATCGGGGCTGCCATTTCCCCGTTGTCGGAATTTCAAGGAAGCCAGTTTGATGTTACAATAGTCATTTGGAAGGTACGCGTTTACAGCTTCTTTTAAGATGTTTTGGATAGATAAACTTTATGGAAGAACTTTCTTTGATCAACTAGTCTAACATGACTCATTTTTTTTAATCCATTTACGAATTTACTCTTACGAAATGTACCTTTTTTTAATATCTTGCATATTACAAACATAGGATCCAAAACTTGGAAATTGGTGGATGGGTTTTGGTGATGATACTTTAGTCGGTTACTGGCCCGCGGAGCTATTCACACACTTGGCCGACCGAGCCACAATGGTGGAATGGGGTGGTGAGGTTGTCAATTCACGAGCAAACGGTCAACATACGTCGACAGAAATGGGGTCAGGCCATTTCGCTGAAGACGGGTTTGGGAAAGCAAGTTATTTTCGAAACCTAGAGATCGTGGATTCAGATAATAGCCTAATCACTGCCCGTGACATATCAACGCTAGCTGAGAACACAAACTGCTATAACATTAAAAGTTCCACCAACAATCAGTGGGGCACTTACTTTTACTATGGTGGGCCCGGAAGAAATCCACAGTGTCAGTGATCGTGATAACTTCTTTTTTTCTTTTAAAATGTCCAAATGTATTAAAATTTAATTGTTTCAAGGGTAATGTTACGTATTTCTATAATTTTTTTAAAAAATACAACTAACGTTCATATGATTTTGTTTAGTGAAACAAAAACATCATATGACTTTGTTTTAGGACAAGAACGAATAGAAATATATAACATTACTCTGGTTTGATATATTATATGAAAATGTTTGTGTAATCTCCAATCTTGTTTCCCCTTATTCTAGTTACTTTTGCTAGTTTCTTCTTAAAAAAGGGAAATGATTTGTATATAATGAAAATAAGATCTAAAATGGCTGTTTTTTGATTTGTTGTCATGTTATCCGGGTCGGGTATTTTTAAAAGCATAAAATGCTAAGAATGAAACCTATAAATTTTGATTCAGTATTTACTTATATACTGAACTTAACTGAAAATTAAAAATTAAAGAAAATATTAGTCTATAAGAACAATACAAATTTGGATTTTATATTTTGTATACAACTATTAAAAAGTTCTAATCTGAATGAATTAAAATATTGATTCTAGGTAGTGGATACCAGTTCTTAATTGTTAACTTGTATAACTCCCAGTAATCGATAAACGTCCTAAATGATCTGTCTTTCTTCTTTACAAACAAGACCGACACTCCCCAAGGCCAGAAGCTTAGTCTAATGAATCCCTTTAATCGGGGTAGGCCTTGAGCATGTGCAGGGTGGGAGACCGCTTAGGGCCCGGTTTTTTGGGGGCCCAAAATTATAAATTATTCATATTTTATAAAAATATATTTAATATAAACTGAGTTTAAAAAGTAAATTAACTGATGGGTCATGTAAAAATTACAATTAACAATTAACTTATGGGCCATATAAACTGAGTTTAAAAACCCATTAACAATTACTTCATCATTAGACAATGTCCAAATTAACAATTTTACCTGATAAAAAGGGAAAATGTCACAGAATAATAATAATAATAAACCTTCAAAAGTGGTCGATGTCTTCTGCCTTCGAAATTAAATCAGATGAATTCAAAAAGTGGTTTTTGAATTGACTTTTTTTTTAAGAAAAATCAAAACTAGAGTTGTTACAAATTTCATTTTAATGATTTTTTTTTCATATATTTAACTTTATATTTCAGAATTTTAGGGGCTTATTTTTTTTAGTCACACAGGGCCTTCGAAATCTCAGGGACGGCCCTGCCTTTAATACTTGAAAATTTGAGATATACTGAAATATGAAAAACCTGATACAAGACATCGTACATAATCACAAGATAAAACTGATAACATAGTTGAACAAATGGTAGATATAGACATAAGCCTTGGTACATAGATACACTGAGATAGAAGGATGTGGCCATTGCCCATCAATGTTCACGTTAATGTAATGAGTAGATGACAATGCGTAAGGCTGCCAGGGTCATGTAGAGTTGTAGACTGACACTCCAACTCCTTTCTGTGTCCTTTTATCCTCATCTTACGAGTAACTAATAACTCGCGCCTAATTTCATCGGTTTCATTAGTCATACATTCCATCGTTTCCCATTGGTATTAAAGGTGAGCGCGATGATTCTGATTCTGGTCAATAAACCAGTTAATGCGTACTGTCTTGCTCGCATATCCTACAACCAGTAAACCCATTACTGATGTAGAGGATCTTTCTATTTCATGGGTACTTGACGGTTGCCATACCGGGGGTAATACGAAAGTAGGCGATTGATTCATGGAGTCGGGTCCCCCGAATGTTGAGTCTACTGAGTTGTCCTTGCTATCGGTTTAACATCCTTTACTATTGGGAAGAGATCTGTCACTGAAGAGTTGTGATAGTTCTTCTTCGTTGTAGCTTGAGACGAGGATCAATTGCGGAGATGATGAAGATGTTGGAAATCAGGCCCAAAACACAAACACAAATTTTGATCTCAACCAAGATCGACTCTTTTATTAATAAAACTCAACTGACACTTTACAATTAATCCCTAATCAATTATTTATAATAAACCCTATACTAATCCTAAACCAACTCAAACTCAATTAAATAATCAAATAAATAAAACTCTCTCCTAGTCTAATACGAACTCAACCAATTAATAAATAAATAATTATCTTTAATCAAGATTAATCCTTCATTCTCCCCCTTAATCTTGATTTGTACCTCCTGAATCACTCAGGTCTTCCATGTCACTTCCAAAGTCACCCTTCACAGGTTTCTTCTAACACAGGTATCACACCTTTATCCGCAATTTGAATCACTCAAATTCTTCACGTCGTTTCACACGGTCTTCAATCCTGTTTCACACAGAACGTTCTTGATCTATCACA
The DNA here is from genome assembly GCA_023525975.1 of Smallanthus sonchifolius. Taxonomy (NCBI): domain Eukaryota; kingdom Viridiplantae; phylum Streptophyta; class Magnoliopsida; order Asterales; family Asteraceae; genus Smallanthus; species Smallanthus sonchifolius. The sequence goes on from CM042029.1 coordinate 93,626,783, forward strand.
GATCTTCTTCAACACAGCTCTCACAGCCTTTTTAAACAATCTCTCACAGATTGGATGTATTCTTCACTTCTTTTGAACCTATCACAGGTTCTAATATTTCTTCACCGGTATCACACCGTACCACCCTGAATCACACAGGTAAACACTTTGTAGATTCCTACACCCTTCACAAAGTGATTGAGCCTTCACTCAATCTGAATTGTTCAGATCGATATCTTCCTTGGTTGACTCACACAACCCTTCGTTGCTTGGCTGTCACAGCCGCTAATCATAACCATTGACCATTAGTCATCACCAGACATACAACTAACACCGCCGCCGCATGTTGGTCTTTCCCATTAGAATTTGGGTCTCATTGTTCATCCTGTGCATGTTTATTTTTAACTCCACATGTTCAGCTCTCAAAACAACCATATCGCCTTAAAACTTTATATGTGTTGTTTTCCACTGAAATTATTTTCTTCCACCATTTGTCGCATTCATCTATCATTTATTTAGTCAAGAGACCTACTATGAAATAAGAGTTCAAAGTTATCTAAAGACTTGGAATTAAATCCACCGCCACAATCCTCCGCCTCGGTTTAGCTACGTTCCAACAACCAAGTTGTTGGCTTTCTAACCCAGCAGACGCCTGTCGACTATCTCTTTCTGCACAACAGCCGCCCTTTATTTTTCTTTCTCGACTTGCGCATCAAGATCCCTTTTTTTCTCCCTTTGATCACTAACCTGCTCCTTTTTTCGTCTTCAGCCCCGCAGCCAAAGGGCTGCTCCCCCTATCGAAAAACGACTCTCAAAACCGCAGAACTTTAACCAAGCTCTGATACCAATTGTTGGAAATCAGGCCCAAAACACAAACACAAATTTTGATCTCAACCAAGATCGACTCTTTTATTAATAAAACTCAACTGACACTTTACAATTAATCCCTAACCAATTATTTATAATAAACCCTATACTAATCCTAAACCAACTCAAACTCAATTAAATAATCAAATAAATAAAACTCTCTCCTAGTCTAATACGAACTCAACCAATTAATAAATAAATAATTATCTTTAATCAAGATTAATCCTTCAGAAGACACGACTGAGTGTAGCGCCCACAAAACCTGCCATGTTCATTTGGGCCAAAGGAAAGAAAATAATGAAAAGAGATGAGTTTGAGGAGTGTGGCTTGGCCCATGAGAGCCCCATAAACCCTAAAACATGAATTATCAGCCTTCGTTTGTACCATTTCACTCAAAAACGTAGAGAGAGAAAGTGGGGGCTTTTAGAGAGATAAAGCTTCAAGAAAACTCCACCATTTGGCTTAAGATCAGTCCCAATCTTCTTCTCTATCGACATTCATAAAGAAAACACTGAGAAACGCCGTCTTTGAGGTATGGATCGAACCTGGAATCTCTATTTCTGCTTAAAATGGGTTTTTGGGGGGGTTCAACTAGGGTTTTCATCTCAAAGGTCGAATTTTTACGTGTTAAAATATAAACAAAACATAGATCTAGCTTTATGAAAGCTAGATAAACGATTTGAACGTAAAAAGTTACGATTTTAGATTAAAAAAAATCAAGCTGATATGGTTCGTGTTCTTGAGGCGACACTAATAGTGTCACTTCATCAGGCGAAACTAATTATGGAAGATGTAGTGAAGTTCTTGTGGTCGGCCAATGATTGGGATACGTTTCATTCCTTAGAAACAAGGAATGTAGCTACCAATGATTGGAGATACTAAAATGTAGCGAGACTAAGAGTGTCCCCACTTATATCTGGCAAAACTAAGTAAACGACTAGGTACTTAGTGAAAATTAGGGTAACATTGTTCTGACGACGCTGCTTCGTGGCAACACTGTCAACACGTGACTCTGTCAGACTTTTTTTTTCCTTTTTTTTGTATTAGCGCAACACTATCAACAGGCGACTCTGTCAAACCAAATCCATAATCGTAGCTAGTTTCTTTTGCATGATCAGTTGGATGACTCAAGGTTAGTGTTGCCCTAAGTACACTTTCTTTTTCATCTTGAAATACAACCACAACCTTGTTTTCACACAAACGGTTAATAACATATGCAAAAGCATCAAGGTCCCTAGACGTTAAAGCTTGCAAGTTCTTTTCTTGCCACTAAAAAAAAGAGTCTCTAATAAGCCCATACTTGAATACCTCAACAAGCCCGTATGCTAATTCTCCATATGGTAATGTGTTTGATGGGTCGGTATCTACGATCACACATTGAGGCTGGTAGAATGCACCTATCAAGTTTTTTTCCAAACGATGGTTAATACCAGTTTTGCCCCCCAACAGAAGTATCCAATTGAGCGTCCTTAACTCCTAATGGCTCATTAACATCAACCATCGATTCAGTTTGAATTGCTAATACATCATCATCAATGGTTTCATCATCGAATAATTCAACGATATATGGAAATCTCTCATCGTTATATATGGCGTATGAAACAAAATACCGTTCCGCTTTAGAAATCCATTGGACCGGATTTACACAGGAAAAACGAGGCAAACGAGCATGTGCTAAACCAGAATTCTTATATCCAGCTAGGTTCCTTAATGCTTCTTAACAATCTTCTTAATCCTCTATCCTGAGACCTACAATCTTATATCCATCTAGGTTCCTTAATGCTTCCAAGGACCCGGTTCATCTTGTTGGACTTCTTGTATGGGCTGCTAGGTTGGGCCCATAATATTCATAACACTACTGGGTTATGTTTGTAGTGGTGCACTTCTACACCAAAGAGTATTAGTGATGGAAAATAAAGGAAAACATACTCTTCGCAAATTCTACCACAATCTCACGATATAGAACACACACGCAGTTAAATTCGGACCAAAATTAGATATGCCGTCACTAATTTTGCGACCACTTTCACACAAAAAGTTTTGTCGCACCATTAGCGTTGAAATTTGTGACAAGAAAAACTGTCTGTAAATATTGTCCGTGTAAAATTCCAACGTTATTGTTGCGACCAAATATCTAATTAAGTGGTAAAGAGAGGATATTGAAGTGATAACGAAGATGAACAAGTGTAAAGAGAAGATGAAGAAAAGGCTATAGTTTAATGATTGCAGCATGTGAGAAAACAAACAAGGAAATAAATGTGTGGATTGTCATTTTTGATAAAAATACATGGCATGAAACTCTCCACCGAAATAATGATGTGTATAATTCCTTTTTATATTTATATATCGTAGAGTTTTTTTTTCATTTGTGTTTGTGTTTATAATGGCATTATGGATTTTTGTAAAAAGGATAAAACTAGAAAAACAAAAGAAAAATGAGAATTTCAAATTCGACAAGGAAAAAAGTTGGTCGCAAATCCGTCCCAAAAGATCTTTTTGTTGCCCGTTTACCTGCCATTTTATTGTAATCATCTTTTTATTGATGAACAATTTAAGGATAAAAAAACAAACAAATATATAAGTTTATAAACCCAAAAAAAAAAAGATCACATCGCAAGTCCCTCCCAAAAAAAAGTTAGTCACAAATCGCTCGTAATATTCAATTTCTCGTCTTAGAAGTAGCAACGAAAGATCTTATGGCCAACAACTTCTGTCATAAAACGGGCATTTACGATGGATTTACGAAGGTCTTGTATAAATGGTCCTTTATGTGTAGCAATGCTGTATCAATAGACTACAAAATATAACTCTTTTATTCACAAATGTCTTGATAAAATACAGCAAAAAAGAAAATCACATCACAATATCTTAACAAATACATAATATGCACATTTTTATAATCAAACACAATATCTAGATCTAAAGCAACGTCTTATATATAACAAAATAAATGCTAGCTTGGTAGTCTACACAACATTGTTTGTTGATCCGTGGATGGGTGTCGGACATGCACCAGACGGCTCGATCCTTCTCATCGTGAACCCGACCGGTGGGTGAGAACTACCATCATCATCATCGGCATAAACATAAGCAAATCCACCATGCCTTGTCACATCCATTCCAGCCATTTCATCTTCATTTGAGACCCTCAACAACTTGAGTTTCATCATAATGTAGAAAAGCGGACCCATGGTCGCGCTAACCCAACCGATGATCACGAGTATTTGGACAATCTGCGCCGCGAATAATTTCCCACCACCACCCAAAAACAACCCATAAGGCCTCCCAATGTCATACACCCTCCCATTGTCATACACCTCATGGACATATTGTTGTTTGGCAAACAATCCTGTGAACAATAGACCCCATGCACCACACCCACCATGTAACTGTGCAGCCTCTAAAGGGTCATCATACTTTAACTTTTCTGCTAGCTTGTTAAATCCTATTAACACCCAAGCTGCAATGAAGCCACACACGATTGCTGCCCATGGCTCAACCACCGCACAACCAGAGGTGATTGCGGCTAAACCACCTAGTAAACCGTTACAAACGTCGGTCACATTCCAATGACCGACTAACCGTCTACTGAACAATGTGGTCAGTCCGGCCGTGCATCCGGCCAATGTGGTGGTAACCGCGGTCCTTCCAACCGCGCTCCATTGACCGTAGTACATGTGTGGTGTATGATATGGTATTAAGATTTTGAAAAACGAACCCGGATTGAAACCATACCAACCGAACCAAAGAAGAAAAGTTCCCAAAACAACTAGAGAACCGCTGTGGCCTCGTAAGGCCACAGACCGGCCAGAGTGATTGAATCGTCCGATTCTTGGACCTTCTATTAACGCGCCCCAGAGGCCTGCAATCCCGCCCACCATGTGGACCACACCTGATCCGGCAAAGTCGATAGCGCCAGATCCAAACAAGAGGCTGCCACTTTTTTTTGTGGCACTGGCCCAACCATCAGTAGACCATACCCAATGTGACACTATTGGATACACAAAACCTGCAATCATTTGAATTAATTAACATGTTATAGTAGATTCAAAACTTATCGATCGACCTTTCCTAGTCCATTACCAGAAATCAAAAGATTTTACGACATGCACGATTTCGTGGAAAATTTGTCGGAATTGGTCGTTAACGACAAGTTCCCAACACAAATGTGTTTGTTGGAAAAAAAACCTCGTAGGAAATGCTTTTTCCGACAAAGTCCCGACTAATTTTCTAACGAAGTAGTAGGGCTGGCAATTTTTAACACAGACATGTTAACACGACACTACACGTAATTAACATGTCACGTGTTTGACCTTAACATGTTTCGTGTCTTAAACAGGTCAACACGTTAGGGACATGTTAAATTCGTGTCTTAACAGGTTAAAGACATGTTAACCTGTTAAGACCCGTTAGGGACATGTTAACACTTAACATACTATTTCCATCTAGATTCTAGGCCGATTCCATTAATTAATTTCGATTTTATGGGTTTTTGTTTTAAAAAGGTTTTGGATTTAGTATGTTAATAGATGTTATGATTGGACTTTTTAAAATTTTATTAAGTTTTGACATTTTATTTCTTTTATTACATATGTTATATTTAAACATGTTTGTAAACAGGTCCCTTAACAGGTGACATGTTTCTAAACAGGTCGTGTTTGGAAAAATGACACGATTAGTTATCGTGTCGTGTTCGTGTTGAGCACAACAGGTAATCGTGACTTATCGTGTCGTGTCTGACATGTTATGCCAGCCCTACGAAGTAGCGACAAAAGCCTTTCATCGGTAATTTCCAACAATATTCCGACGATTATAGTAAATAAATAAGTTAAGTTATTTAATAAATTTGTTGAAAAATTATAGAAAATCGTATAATTACTTTTTTGTTTTTGTTTTGTCGGAAATTTGTCGTTAACATGTGAGAAATTTCTTTTGTTAATAATTTGTTAGAAACTTTTATAGAAAATATATATGTTTTCTATGCTTTATTGTTGGTAAGTCATAAGAAAACGTCTGTTCAGACAAGATTTCGATAAAAATTTCTGTGAGTAAAGCTAGTGGGAAAATAGATTTTTTTAATTATATTTTATTATGTTTATGCGTCGGTTCCGAGGTGATTCCAAGAGAAATCACCGACAATTTTCCGACTAATTTTGTTTTTATCAATAATTGATCGCTAAATTTAGGGATTTTTATTGTCGGAAGGCTGTTGAAATTTTGGACAAAAAATTATCGAAAAAATGACAGGTTAAAAATAAAAAATAATATTTATCAACACGTCCTGTTCAAGACTGATTTAAACAGTTATAAACGAAATTTTATTAACATCACTAGTGCTGATTATTAATTTAATGTAATCAGTTACATATCAATATGTTACATTAAATAATCGAATACGAAAAATATGAAATATCTTTAAAGTCTATATCTAATTCTGAGATAAGATAGTCACTGAATGGTCCACAGCTTACATGCTTGAAATCTCACACATGTGCTATCTCTCACCAATCAAATAACAGGCAATGTTTTAAAAACGGATTTTTAAACTGTACCGGATTAAGCTCAGAAATGGTTCAACCGGTTGTATTGGGTTGTACCGGATGGTTCAACCGGGTTGACTAGTAAACCTATAATTTCATAAAAATACAACTCTAACTCAAAAAATAATCAAAAACACATGATTCCATGGTAAAAATTAATCAAAAAGTTAATCCATGATCAAAAGATAATCCAAAACCAATCAATTTTTCAATAAAGTTTTTTTAAATAAAAGTGCATAATTGTTTTATGTCATTGGTGTGTTGAATGTATTAATTTCATGATTGCTTAAAAGATAAAAATTCACCATCATCGTCATCCTCATCAACAAACAAGAGCTTAACTATTTTTGTTTCCTACAACATTAAATAAGAAGTTTTATCGCTTAAATGTTTTTAAAGGCAATCAGAAGGATGATGGTTAAACATAGTTTTTACATGGGCCACTATTTTCTGAAGATGAGCATATCAATTGATTTTTTTTCTAAACTGGGTTGTAGGTAACGTAATTGATCAACAAACCTTCTGTTTGTGACTTTGTGTGCATCCCGGCAAACAATTTTTTTTAAAGTCTAAACATAAAATTTTACTTGTAACTAAAACCGGTACAACGGTATAACCCGGTATTACCGGTAATACCAGAGGTTCAACTAACATACCGGTTTTCCAATTTACCGGGCTCAAACTTACCGGGCTAGTGGCCGAGACCCGGTTCAACCGGTATTACCGGCCGGTTTAAACCGGTTTTTAAAACATTGATAACAAGTCCACCGATTTTTTTATTACATCTTTATTTAAAATTACTATGAAATATTAAGTTACAATTATTTAAAAAGTTTATTTTTTAAACTCTATCTTTTTAGTATTTAGATTTTAAACCAATCTCTAACGTTAATATGTGAAACAAATTTGTGACCAAGGCGGAAGAAAGATACGGGCGGATAAAACATGGTGAGGAGAAAAACAGTGAGAAATTGCCTAAAAGAGTGAGCTCACGCTGGGATTGCGAAAAGGGAGGAGAAAGAGAGAGAGGAGCCGTCCACCGATTTTTTTTATCACATCTTATCATATGAATTACTAGAAAATATTAAACTACAAATATTTAAAAAAAAATAGTCTATTTTTTTTTTTATCTTTTGCTTATTTAGACCATATCCAAGGCTAATATGTAAAACGAATATACGGTTTGTGTTGAAGAGAGACAGATGTAGTGGTAAGGCATATTCGTTGGCCACCGCGGTTCAAAAAAAGATTGTACTAACCATTTTTTTAAGGGATAACTTTGTAGAATAGTAAACAAGTTTTAAAAGTGTTCCAATTAGGTCACCCAATACGCATTTTACAAGGTATACACCCTCGAGTATACTATGGTGAGTGACCTAATTGAAACAATTTTCAAAGTTTACTATTATGTGGTTTTTTCACTTTTTTTTAGCCCAAACTAGTGCACAAAAGTAACCTATTTTTTTGCAAAAAAAATAACAATCCGAAGAAAAAGAATATCATAGAAGTCGAAAGGAGACCTGTCAAGAAGGAAGAGTAGATAAGGTAAGCCACAAACTGTGTTCTCTCTGCAATGGAGCCACTGGTGATACCAGCAGCTGCTATAGCAAATGCCCACTGGTACAGAAAGTTACTATAATCATAATCCTCATTTGGGACATTTTTCAGCCCAAAGTGGTGTTTTCCAATGAAACCATTTGATTGTGTACCATAGGCAAAAGCAAACCCGAATATGTAGTACGACAAGCCTCCGGCCGCAGCGTCCAAGACGTTGGTGAGCATGATGTTCATTGTGTTCTTAGCTCGGACCGACCCCGCGCAAAGCATGGCGAAACCAAGCTGCATGGCGAACACAAGGTATGCTGAAAAGAGGAGATAGGTGTTGTCGATGGCGTGTGAGATGTTGGTGAAATTGGTGGACGTGTTGGTGAAGCGTGTGCATATGTACTCAGCTGCTGCCATGGCGTTGGCCGCAGATCCTAGGAAAGGTGTTAGTTCTGTGGCGTTGCAGGCGGAGAGAGATGCCATGGCTATGGCTGTGGGTGTGGGTGATTGAAGGTGAGGGAGTGGCTAGTGATGTGTGGTTTTAAAGAGCAAATCTAGTTGCTAAGAGGGTGTTTGAGAGTGTGGTGGTAAAGTGCTTATTGACTTTTTCAAAAAGCCCATAAGTCAAAAAAATTAGCACTTTTTAAAAAAAAAACTAATAAGTTAATAAGTCATTCTTAAAAGCCAAGAAATCCTGGCTTGTGGAAATGACTTATTAACTTATTAGCTTTTCAAAAAGCTAATAAGTCATTTCCAAAAGCATATCCAAACACCCCCTAAGTCATGAGGTTGAGAGACTTTCTGAGTCAACTCGTTGTGGAAGCAAATTATGTCCACAATAATGTGATGTTGTTTGAGGACCACTGAAATTGGAATTGCAAAGATAAAAGGTGATTAGATCAATTTTATAGAGGTCACTTTTGCCCTACTAAATTGGATGGTTTTTAATTTTTTAGCCAAATATGATCGGTTTATAACTTTATTATAATAAACTTTGAAAACTTAACGATTTGCATGCATGGAGTAGCAGAGAGAAAAAAAGGTTCAAATTCAACTTCAACTTCAACTTCAAGATGGTACAAAAACATTGTTGGAGATGAAGCAAATTTTATTTGAAGATTAGGCTCAAACTGATGACTTCCACCACGTTAAGGACACTCTACCGTTGAGTTATATCCCTTCCTTGTCTCCATCGAGAAATAGAACTGACTAATCTTAAGACAAAGGGTCGAGAAACTCAACGACATTATTCTTGAACAACTTGGGGCCGGACTTTTTTTTCGCACTACTACGGATATGAAAACAATGAGAAAAATCGAATTCAATTGTCAATTGTCTCTCAGAAATAGGACTGACTACAGATTCAAGCCATAACACATGGTTTCATAAAACCACATGATTTTCTCAATCTAAATCAAGCAGGTTAACTTTACATGAAGAAGATTTGGCTCAGCGTGTTCTACTCGATACGAGTAGGAGAAGAACGCGACCCAGTATTATTAAAATAATAGAGGAAGCAGAACCAATTCAAGATGATATGGATCAACCCTATGAGTAGCTATGTACTAAGAGTAGCTTCCTTGGATTTATCAAACAAGCTACCACATTCAATGTACCAAAGTGATGTGTTGCAAAGCACACATCTTTTATACTATTGTATTCGTGCGTTTTAGTTAGTTTTGTTTTCGTTTTTAGTTCGTATTAAGTCTTTGTTATGTCTAAAGGTGCTCGTGTGGAATACCAAGTAATATCATAAAGGAATCGAGCACGAGAAGAAATCCCAAGAAAAGAAAATAAAAAGTTGGATTTTTATCTCTTCGCGATACGTGAAGATGGGAAATGAAGTTGGCACGCCACGCAAAGAACCCCAATCTGGGCCCCAATTAAATTGTCCTTCATGTGTCGCGAAAGGCGATGTAACTTATGGCACGGTACACGAGGGACTTGTAATTCCACAAAAATCCCTAATCGATGAATTAAGAGAATTTGAAGGCCATTATGTTAGGGAGTTCGACAATTAGCCGTCTGGAGAGCATTCTAGGGCAATTCTGAGAGTTAGAGAAGGATTTGGATCAAAAGATTGAAGCTTGATTGATCGGTTTGGTTAGTTCTTGCTCGTTCGGTTCATGATCTTTGATCTCGTGATTCTAATTGTTTTGATTTGGATTATGTTCATTACTTTTGAGATTTGTTTTATGGTTTTGAAAACGTTTCTTGGCTAAGCTTTACATATTGCCTAGGTTTAAGATGATTGTTTGATAAAGTTCAAATTTTTATTCGGTTTTTGGATCCTATTGATGGTTTGATAATATAGTAATGATTTTAGTTCAATTGTTATGATGCACACGAATGCTTAATTCTGATTCATTGTTAATTATCGTTCTTTATGCTTCTTGTTGAATGTCTTTCAGTTATAGTTGCATATTTAGGTCATTGACTGTGTGTTTGTGACTATTTTGGTGTTTGCTAGATGTAGTAACCCATAGGAGCGTTGAATGAGAGTTCTTTAGAATTGAGTGTTCTTCTTGTCTAGATACCCGAAAGGTGATAGATAATCGGTTAGTCTTCTATATTAGGTGTCTAGTTGTAAACACACTGAGAGGAGGTTTTCCTAGGTTCTTAGTATTTGTTACTAGTCCGTGTCTGTAACGAACCAAAATCCGGGTCTCGTTATAAATGAATAAATATTTCTAAATAAATATTATGGGAAAATAATATTTTAGAAATAAGTTGAAACAAGCGGGTTTCAAGTTAGTAACGGGGTTATACTAGTTTTTAACTAGTTTTGGAAAGTTATGGGTGAAATTGAAAGTTGAGGGACTAAAGGTGTAAAGTGGCCAAAATCTGCTATTTGACTTGGTGAAAGTCAAAATTGAGTCTCATTTGGTGTTTAGGTCGTTCAAGAGCAAAGGAGAAAAAGAGGAAACGGGTTTGGAGCTTGAATCTTGCATTTGAAGCTCGGAATGAGGAGGTTTTGGCTCACACAACACTTTCCTAACATCAAGTAAGTGTTAATCATCCTTTTGATCTCACTTTAGATGTGTTCTTGATGGGTTTTGAAAGAAAACCGAAATTTTGTATGCATGTGATGAAATGGTGTTAGATTATTGATAATCTAGCTAAACTAAAGGTAAAGAGTAGTGATTAACATCCTAGAACCCTTTGATTATGATTTTGAAAAGTTAGGGTTCATATGGTGGAAATTGGGGGTGTTTGGATCATGATGATAAATGGCGAATTAATGAAGATTAAGTGTTTTTAAGATGTTAGACACTTGAGCAAACACCAAATTAACTTAATAATAATTTTTGAAAGAAGAATTAGTGTTAAGATTAAGTTAATGAAACTCAAGTAGGTGAGTTTGTGGTGAAAGAGGGTGTTTGGCTATGAGGATAACCCAAACGGGTCAATTTGGGTTGGAATTGGGAAATTGGGTTGTGAACTCAATTGTAATGAAATGTTGGTATATGTTAGATTACTAAACTAGGCGAATGTGTTTAGGTAATCAAATTGCAAGCTTGAGAACGGTGCGGGATCTTCTAACCCGAAAGGTAAGTGCCTATGCACTTACTTAGTATTGATGATAAATGGTGAATTTTGTGAATTATGTGTTATGTGATTGTGTACATACTTGTGATATGATAAATTATGAATGATTTAGTATGTACAATGAATGAATGTAATTATAGTGTTAAGCTATAATGGAAATGGATCATGTGTTGATCATAAATGAAACGGGGATAAATGAGTTTTATGCAAGATTGTATGCATAATGTGTAAAGTTGCATAATTTGTTATGTGGTATGAATGAGCATGAAATTGTATGCAAAATTGAAGGAATGTAGTTATAGTATTTATACTATAATGGATATGTCGATATGGAGTTATGGTCTATGAACCATAATGGATAGAATGGATATGGAGTTATGGTCTATGAACCATAATGGATAGAATGGATATGGAGTTATGGTTTATGAACCATAATGGATAGAATGGATACGGAGTTATGGTCTATGAACCATAATGGATAGAATGAATATGGAGTTATGGTCCAAGTACCATAATGGATAGAATGGTTATGGAGTATAATCTCGTATCCTAAATGGATATGAAGTTATGGCCTACGTGCCATAATGGAAATGGAAATGTGGTAATGAAATGATGAAAGAAACTTGTATGTGAAAAGTATGTGTATGAAAACCTTAATTGACCAAATGGGTGCAAACGGGTCAAATGGGTCAAATGGGTGAATTATGATCTAGTGTTATGATGAAAATGAGATTGTGGCCAATGTGCCATAATGGAAAAGGAAATGTGTTAATATGAATGATAAATGAAAAGAATGAAACTTGTAGGTGAAATACAAGTGTTATGTAGCCAAATGTTAAAATTTGGTGGAAACGGGTCAAATGGGGGAATGGGTGGAAACAAGTAGAATTTACTTGTTTGTTATGTTTTATCTTCATTACTAATGGTGTTATGTTTTGTGGTTATGTAGGAAAAGCTCCGATGTAGTCCAAGTCAAGTCCAAGGCTCTGGCGGGTTCTCGTATGTGCAAATGATTGGTTTTTGGGCTATGTATTGAAATCCTCGAAAGGGGTGTGCGTTTGGGTCAAGAATTTATGTTTTGGTGATTTTGTGGTGTAGGTAAACTTTTGGTCAAAACCCAGGTGTCGGGTATTTTTAGTTTGTGTTTTGGATGCAAAAAGTTGGAAAAATGGCAAAGTTTGAAATCTGCAGCTGAAGGGAAACTCACTGGAAATCTGGTGCCTCGCGGTACGCGAAGAACCTGGTATGGTTCTTTCGCGGTACGCGAGGGACAAGTTATCCGGATTGCCTTCCTTTGGCTCTCTCGCGGTACGCGAAGATCATAGTGGTATCCTCTCGCGGTACGCGAGAGGTTTGAATTTCGGGTAAGAATTTTGGGACTCCCTCGCGGTACGCGAGGGAGGTGGCCAAAACGCCTCGCGGTACGCGAGGATAAAAAAATAAAAAAAAAAAAAAAAAATCTTGGGATAAAAGTCTTCCGCGCGTTTTCGTATTTTAAAAGTGGTGTGTTAGAGTGTCATATCGTGTTGTTCTAAGATTACTTCGTGAGTTCCTAAATTTGCATATAGAGGTACAAACTTGCATATAGAGGTACAACATAGCTTGATCTAAATTTGCATATAGAGGTACAACATAGTATTCGTTTATGGTGATGCATGTTACTTATTAGACTACACATAGCTTGATCTAAATTTGCATATAGAGGTACAACAATTTCAATACGATCAACAAAGACGTCAATAGATCACACTTAGTTATTCGCTCTATATGAAGTTGAAGTTGGATGAGACTGTGTTCGATTAAGGTCAATAATTCAACATAGTCAAGAAGAATGAGGGCCAGAGTTAATCAAAAGAAGTCGAGCTATACTATATGACGATAATGCAATCTACATCACTCAAATCAACGAAGACTACATCAAATATTAAGTTAAGTAAATGTCTCGGAAGAATACACTCCAGAGACTAAATTATATGTGTTAAATTGATTGGGTGGGGGGTATTATACACGTACTCTTTTTCCTTAACTAAGTTTTTCCCATTGAGTTTCTTAGTAAGGTTTTAATGAGGCAACATAACTGATCATACAATATTAGTTAGTATCGGTCCTGAAGAACCGAGACAACATTATCTAGTAGTATAATGTTGATGATGTATGATGAACTATAATATGTCTGAGTGAGAGTGTTATAAATGATCATAGTGAGCAGACATAATACACCATTATTCTCTATTTTTGATATATCATCGGTTACGATTAGTACTTGTATATATATGTGATGTATGTATTAGTTGGTGATATGAATGAAATGAGTTTCTCCTCTCTTATTTGTCTCTTGTTTTCTACAATATGTTAAATTTTCAAATTTTTAGAATTTATGAAAATTACTTATCAGAATTTTGTAAGATATTCACTTCGAAACTGTATTTATAACGTTTTGTAGTTTTAGTGGTCGGTAAATTTCTGGACACACTCTCTTAATCATGTATACAATTTTTTGATTGAAGTATTACATTGGGTTATCTGAAATCGTAGTCAGGTAATTTAGAAATTCCAGAAATTATATGTGTTTCTATTAAGATTCCAACTCCAAGACAACAACTAAATTTTTGTACTCAACAAATCATCACATTGTTTTAATGAAACTATATAACAATTCATGAATCAGTGCCTAACAAGTAATTCAGTTGGCGTGAACTGATGCGTCTTTCAGACTGTAACAACCTCAAATTTAGGGCCTGATTTTTTTATTATTGTTTAATTACATGCTACTTACTTGGATACTTAAACTATTGAATAGCAAAGTCGAACACTTTGGCCACCATTTAGAACCCAATAAACACATTGCGATCACACTAATGGGCTAGGCCCATTGAACTTGGGCAAAATGTAGATAAACAAACTCGATAAACAAACTCGACCTATGAACGGCTCAACTAAAGGCCCCGTATACGAACCCAATAAAAAAACCATTTAATAAACATTGTTTGACGGATCGTTTCACGATTCGATATAATCTATAATAATTACGAATTAAATTATTTACGCGGAGAACTGTTAAAATGATTAACGCGCTCGTACGAGATTATCGGTTATCCGAAGCAATAAGATATTTAGACGTCAAACCTCAAATAAATAACATTAATAAATACTAGTGTTTAATTCGGGCAACTGACTAGGAATTTATACGCGAGATATGCGACGTTGGATGGACGACTGTGACGAACACCGGTGTGGATATCAACGGGTCTTGCTAGATCCGGTATAACTAAATAATATAAACAAGTATTTATTCTATATTTATCTTATTAAATTATTAATATTATTACTCTTTAAGAATTAATAACTACATGTGGAAAGCGACACGGTTTAACTGAAGCAGACGTGTGTAAGCACGCAGTGAAAGAGCGATATCGGCTACTTTGGAAATAGCATAATAAAATATATAATCATTATTATTATGGTTAATAATATTTGTATTAATAAATAATAGAAATTTGCGGAGCAAAGATCGTTAGTTTGAGCAAACACGTTTTGCACGCGCAGTGTCAACGTGTACCGGCTTAGACAGCAACCGGGACAGAGATCTTGCAAAATAAATATTTTAATTACATTTATTACCGTGTTTTATTATTATAGGAATTATAGAATAAAAATTTGGGTTTAATTAACATGACGGGACTCGTGTTTGACACGTGATGTACCAGTAAGCAATCCAACTTGCACCGGCTTTTACCTACATCCATAAATAAATATATATATATATATATATATATATATATATATATATATATATATTTGCATAATTAAGTTATTAAAGAATATATCTTACAAAATCTTCATATAATCTTACCAAAATCCTTGGTAAATATTTCCAACCAATACACTACCCACCTTAATCCTGTCAAATCCTTCCGTATCTATAAAAATTCACAAGAAATCTGCCATATCTACACATTTGCGATGGTATTTTCCATAACTCAATGTCATTTCCATCTTCACCATCCATTCCATGCAAAATCTTTCAATAAAAGATCCTACCACATCATTCTTCACGTCTCCTTTTCAAACATTCTCTCCAAGTTCCAGCAAGAAAAATCATCCCTTGAAGCCTCCAAATCAGTCCCGAGTTCGACTCCAACAAGGTAATCCCGAAAACCGTTTTCAAAACTCTTAAATTCTCGGTTTATACCTTTGTTTTCACAAGCATCTACTCTAACTCATTGGTCTATCATATCCACGGTTTTCACAGATCATTTGGACCCTCATGGAGCCCATATCAAGTTCAACCCACATTAAAGGTATCGATCTCCTAACCGTTGCGTACGTTTATCTTACTAAAAATTGGATTTTTCACGTTTATTAGGCACTCATGGTATTCTGTAAGAAAAATAATATAATTATACTTGTTTCCATTAAATACTAACCACATAACCTGAATAAAAACCTTAAGACACCTTAAAAACACGCACACACGTTAAATGCGATAAAACCGACCGTTTATGATTAATCAAACAACACATACAAAGTATATTATCTTCTAGTAACATATATCATAAAAATGTCTTTTATGAGTAACTTGCTTGACTATTTAAATAATTAAAATGATTCAAGTATTAATAAATGCAATTAAAATATCAAAATAGGTATTTTAGTTAGCAGTATACAAAAACTAAGTCTTGCTACTGATTTAGAACTAAAATTTGTCATATGACATTATATAAATTTTTTTAAGACCATTCAATGCTTTATTAGTACATATATATACGTAAATAAATTATTCTAAAGGCAAACATTTTGATTTAAAACCGTCCGTAAATGATTTTAATAAATTATAATTCTTTACTAAATTATTTTATGAATATTTGAAGATTTACAAAAGCATGTTTGGCGAAATATGTTATATTTTAAAGTGTAGGGACTAGTTTTGTAATAGTTATTAACTTAACTTTTCAGGACTTGTTTAAGACTTATGTAATATATACATATTTTACTTTAAAATAAAATCTCATACTATTTTTACATATAGGTAATTATGTATGTCTAGGACTTGTGCATACGAAAAATGATAAAACCGACACGGGAAAACATTTTCATAATTCAAGTGATTGTTTACATGAAATACTTAATGTTTTGATTCTAGTATACTTAAATAAATTATAAAGGTGATTAATGATATTACTGTTGTACACATCTAATCTGTTTTAAGTATCCAAAATAAAAGATACAAATTTTATAATAAAAGTATAATATTTCAATCTAAAGAAAATTTCATCCAATGATAATATGATAATACGGTTAACACTGCTACCAATAATATTGCTAATTAAATTATGGATCTTAATGCTAGCATCACTATTATTGTTATTATCAATGTTTTCAGAACCGGACCGGACAATGAACCGGACGTCTTAAAGGTTCACTGGTCGGACCGGATTCAAGAACCGGATGACGCAATAAATAATATAAATATTCATAAAAATATATAGAAAAATATAAAAAATTCCAAATTCTACATATACAACCATTTAAACAATTTTGAGTCAAGGACGAGGGTTGTAGGTCTGTACGAATTTTAATTCGTTTGAATCTTCAATTTTAATTTTGATTAGGGTTTTGGAGGACCTGTGGCAGCGTATAAGTTAAAAGGAAAGAGCCAAATTGGGTTAAAATTGTAAATAGAAGTAAGTAGGAGGACTATAGGATAAAAAGATAAAAAAAATTAAAAATAAAAAATAAAAAATTTAACTACCCGGTTAGACCACCGGTTCGCGGTTCGACCGCTGAATCGCGTGGACCGCCCGGTTCAACCAGCAAACGGTCTCAGAGCATGTAACTGGACCGGTGGAGGTCACGGTTCCCGGTCCGGTCCGGTTTTAAAAACATTGGTTATTATGACTTGGTTTTTATTATTATTATCATTACTATTATTATTATTACTATTATTATTATATAATATTTTGGATATTATAAATACCTGTTTTACTAATATCAAGACATATAATAGTATGATTACTTTTAACATAGTTATTGCTAAAACTACTCGTAATATTTACCCGAATATACTAAATACCCCTAGTACTCAAATGGTATTATCATGCACCGTAATATTTAAACTACTTTTCGAATCCATTATTGATATTATATTTTTATTACAATATTTGACTATTATTATTAGCAACACTATAGTTGCCCTTCAACACGTATTAATAACCCGACTATTGTAATCCTCAACGATAGGAATGTACCAATAACAATACAATCTTATGAGCATAAGAATACATTTCATTTACGAACATAATTATACAACTCAAGTTAATACTTGCGAAGTAGATTGAAGCCACTTTGAGATCAAAGATTTAATTAGGGATAACACATAAAATCCATAACTTACTAACTAAGGAAACTTTATTACAACTGTTAACGCAATAAGCCGCCACAATCCTAACAACCTAAATTAAGACATTAACATATACGACTTATGTCATAGGCACATATAAAATGATGCATATTGCTTTTAGTAACACGTTATATGGATTTAGGAATGTCTTATATTTGGAGTCGTTTCCGGCATATACAAGATTATTGTTGTCTTCACGTTTTGACTCAGGTGAGTTCATGTGTTTTTCCCCTTTTTTACTTAAACTTTTTTGGTGTGATTACATGCTTCTATTTTGTTTACATACTTGTTGTATTAATTAAATAAGGCCATTTTTAGCTGTCATAACGAATCCCCGAAGTTTAGCACACAATCATTAACTCATTTGGAGCCAGCGAATATAGGGGTAGTACTATCTGGTGAAACCCCCGCACACCATCGGCCCGACGTAACCGGGACAACCTCCCATGGAATGATAATCATATAATGATGATAAATATTTTGTGACATATATTCATTTAACAGTTTTGAACTTATATTGGCATGCATGAGTAATTAGACCCATAACAATAAGGGGTATGGGTTAGAGAAATATTATTATTTCTAGATGTCCACAAATTGTGGGGCACAGGGTTGATTGTGAATTTGTTTAATTTTACACCATACATATCTCGAGTCTCAATATAAATGTTCTATTAACTAAACTCGTGAACTCACCAACTTTTTAGTTGACAATATTTTTAAGCATGTATTCTGGTATCTTCTCGAGTTTGAAAATTAGCAATATAGACACGAGTTTGCTTGAAGATAGATAATTCCTTTAGAAGACTTATGCCGATCCATAGATTCCACCCGAGAAAGCTTTGATGAGAACATATAATCCATTATTTTATTTTATTTTTAGTTAGTGTATAGATGATATGAACCATTGTAAATGTATATTTTGACTTAGTTGGACCAATGATATTTATAAATTATATGTCACGTTATTTCCGCTGTGTTTTGTTTTGGTATTCGATCATCATGCCTAGCCCCCTGGTCGGGTTGTGACACAGACCCCGGCCCCTAGACCGGACTATAACTTAGAACCCACGAGGGATGCGTTTTTTACCCCCGCTGTTCGTCGAAGCCAAAATCAGATAAGTCTCGAATGAGTGTGTCCTACTAACCTGTAACGAGCTTTATTTGAATTTCTTTTTATTTTTGAGTACTTTTTAATTACCTAAAATGAATTAATAACACTAAAATCATCAACAATAATAACGTCACATAGACATAATAGCATTATGTGGACCAAGTCAATCTTTTTGGACATCACAAATGATGGAATATTCTCACCACAAATCTCATGTGCGTGGTTGATGCATTCTTTGAGGACAAATGAGAGAATATTCTCATATAACGTCCCTCAATCTCATATCTGCCGCATTTGAGTTTAATCATGTGAATATTCTTATAACCACATAAAATACTATATTATTTGATTGTTTACGTGGTTTACTAAAATTTGATTTGTTTCCTAACTTTTAAAAATTACATGGATGGTCTTTGTGGTTTACACTTTATAACGTATTTAGTCCCCAGTTAATAAATCAAAAATTTTAGCAGGTCCAAGTTAAAGACTAAATGTGCTAGAAATTGTAAACCAAAGGGACGATCTACGTACTTTTGACAAAGTTTGGGGATTAAATACGTTATAAAGTGCAAACTGATCATCCATATTTTTATAAAGCTAGGGACCAAATCTAAAATTTTAATAAACCACATGACCATCCGTATACTTTACTCTAATTTGAATGAATGATATTTTTATAACTAGTTTATGTCATGTGAAACTTTTGACATAAAATTAATATTTTGTAATTTCTTTTGGCGTATAGTTGACTTGGACACAAGTCTAGTCTAAGTTTTCGTCCCTCAGGTTTGTCCCTATTAACAGGTTCAGTCCCTTCTTAACAGTATGGATCCTTAATGTTACATTTCTTAACAGTTTTCGTCCCTCGCACTAACGTCCGTCCAAAGTCCCGTTAGTTTTCCCCCGTGTGCCCATCATGTGAGAGGTATTTTCGTCATTTCGTCTCTATTTAAACTTTAATAGTTAGCTTATATCCAAACACTCCCGATCTTTTTATTTAACTTTTAATCCAAACACTCTCGAGATTGGGAATCATGGAATATTGGAATGCTCCATCTTTTGTTGTCAAATAATATCCACGTCTGCAGCACTGTTCCACAAATCGGATGAAATTACATTCATTATTCAATCAAACTGTAACACAACAAATCCGAACATAAAAGATGGCATCTTCACATCTCCCCAGTTACCCTCCATCCACAACCCAAACTCACCTTCATTTTCAATTTCAATTTCTCCAATCCATCACAAACCCTAGCTTTCAAAACCCCCAAATTTAGCGGTTTCTGTAACCCTAAAACTCACTCTCGCAAGCTAATCTACTACGGAAGCAAAGAATCCGCTAAGGAAGTAAAGGCGGGGTTGGATTTGGAAAGTGGCGGCGGCGGCGGTGGTGACGGCGGTGGTGACGGCGGAGTAGACGGCGGAAGTGGGAATGGAGAGAAGAAAGGGGGGGGGGGGTTTACCGGATTGGGTGGATTTCACGTCCGATGATGCGAAAACGGTATTCTCTGTTCGGATTCTTTCATCAAACCCGGATCCGCTCTAAATCCAGTTTTTCCCTAATCAACAATCTCAACCATCCTCGCCTGAAACCACGGGTTTGAAATTGCTTGCTTTTTTTGCTTCGATAAGAGGAAAAAGATGCGATGTAAATAATAATATAAGATGTGCCACCGCATCTCCGCCGTGGATCTCGCCGGAGCAGGGAGCTCCTCCCCCTCTTTTTCTGTGGATATGAATGTGTGTGTCCAGATCAGTGTGTCGGGGCTGTCGATGAAGAGGTAGGGATGGGGAAGGAAGGAGGAAGAACACAAATTCAGGGGTTCAAGAGACATGGGGGTTCAAACCCGATAAAGGTAAAATGACGAAAATACCCCTCATGTGAGGGGCACGTCAAGGGGAAGTAACGGCAGATTGGATGGGCGTTAGCGCTAGGGACGAAAATTGTTAAAAATTGTAGCATCAAAGACCCATACTATTAATGAGGGACTGAACCTGTTAATAGGGACAAAACTCAGAGACGAAAACTATAATTTACTCAAACAAAAATAATAGATTTATTTCATTACAAGGTTAGAAACTGTGTTTTAAATAAAAATTAAATTATTAATAATTAAAATTTTACATTAGTTAAATAAATAAAATATTAAATTATTAATAATTAAAATTATAAAAAAATATTAAATAGTAATAAAAATTTAAGAATTAATAAAAAAATATTAAATAATTAGTAATGAATAACAAATAAGTGAAAAAAAGAACCTTTAAGCTTACAGAATTATGATACGTGACACAATCAGTTACTTATTTATTAGGTACATATTTGTATCTATATCTATATCTATAGTATATAATAAATAAAGGATTTTTATTGTCACGCGTCGCCTCCATATTCATTCAAATCATTTTTTTTTCGCCTCTCTCTCTCTCTCTTATTAAATATCACTTTATATTTTAATAATAATATATTTTTAAATAAAATACCAATTATACATATAAAACAAATTTATTTTAAACTAGTTTTAAACCTCATGTAACACACGGGGTGAAACGTTAAGATTATATTGATAAATATTTTAACACATTTTTTATACAAATTTGATATCAAAACTTAATTAAAAAACTACTAATTAAATATTAGCAAACTTTATTTTAACACATATTTATTTAAAATACATAAGTAGTATTTTCAAATTTTATATGTAAAATTAAAATTTTGGTTTTTTATTGATAAAATTTTAAAAACTCGCTTTTAGATAATAAACTTTTAAGACTCATTTTAAATATCCTATTTTTTTATTCTTGTTTTTTTAATATTCATTTTTTATGATAAATTTAAAAAAAATGTGGGTCAAAGGTTATAATAATGAAATTGATTTGGTAAAAATGTTTATTTATGTAATATTTTTTTTAAATAAGCTAAATATGAAAATATTGGATAGATGAAATAATGTGGTTTTATGGGGAAAATAAATGTGAGGATGAATATAGTGTTGACAAGTGACACAAAATTTAGTTTTTTTATTATAATAGGAATTATCTTCTACTATAAGAAACTTTAAAATTTTAATTATGTAACTTTTATTTCTAATAAAATAGTAAAAAAATTCAATATTACATTAAATAATAATTAACGTATTTTCAAAAACTCAATTTTATACTAATTTTTGCATATTTCGAATTTTTTTTCCATCCTTAGTGTATCTAATACATGTTTATACATGTAAAATATATAAATAAAGATTTTAAAAATTTTATATATTGATATTTTTCACTTCGTGTGTAGTGCACGGGGTCTAAACTAGTTATATCTTAAACAAAAAGAAATTAAAAAAACTATTAAAACTAATTTAAATTAATATAAGGTTATCAATCGCTTTTATAATTAAGTTATATCAAAGTTTTGATGTAATTAAGTTTGCATTTTAAAAGGGAATGACACCCATCTTATTCCTAACAAGTATAGGGTAAGAAATAATGCTCTATATTCACCATCTTATTAAGAACAGTTGGAAATCTTTTTTACTTCAAATCTTTATACTAGTAAATAACAATCGTAATATTATTTTTTAATGCATTCTTATCATGTTTTTTCGCTCATCTCTCCTATTAATAATGAAACTAAAAGAATGTATTTTAAATATTTAATATAAATCTAATTATGGATATTTATTATTTAATTATTAATAATGAGTGAAATTTTGTGCCAAAAAGATGTGTAATTTACAACACATCAGTACTCCCTCTGTGGAGGCCATGTGTTCGAATTTTGCAAAGTGCATTTCATAAAAACTAGGAACACCCTCTGCAGATTCGATTTCCTTGGGGTTGTATGGATAGACTGATGTACGAGCTTCTCCTAGTGGGACGTGCCAATTGAGGAGTTTTTTCTAAAATAGTGTTGGTGAAAAAATATTTACTAAAATGGTGTTTATTAAAATGTATTTACCAAAAGAGTGTTTTTGAAATAATTGATTGTGTCTCTCTCCTAATCTCATTGGATAACCTATATTTAAAAAACAGTAAAATCTTTATAAAAAAAGCTTTATTTTCCAGAAAAGGTTTTATTTTATTTTTTGAAAACAACTATATATATTTTTAAATCTGAAAGTACACGTTTGTATTTTTTTTTCAAAATAGTTTTTTTTAATCTTAAAAAAATACTAAAAACAGGTTAATAAATCTTAAAATACAAGCTTATTTTTTTTTCGACAACAAATATCCCTAAGTGGGATTAAATATATTCAAAGTTAGAATACAATCCTATAGTTGTGAATTTGAATGGTGTAGATTTACGGTGTAGATTAGGAAAGAAACAAGCAATTATTTCAAAAATACTATTTTGATAAATACCTTTTAATGAACATCATTTTAGTAAATACTTTTTTCACCAACACTATTTTAGAAAAAAAAAACTCTCAGTTGAGTCCACGTCATTCAAAAAAAAAAATATATCTTCTAACCAACGGTTTGGTTGGACGTTAAGTAGGTATATAATATAAGGTGTAAGGGGCAAGGGGGTGGGAAAGGGCCCACTTGGCCCAAATTTACTGAACGTTGGGGGATGCTTTTTTAGAAGGCTAGGGCCCATTGTGCAACATACTCATCTAATGCATCTCACTTGGTTGGACTACTAACAAAATGTAACCCAAATAATTTGGGTTAAGTTCTCTGGTTAAATCCTCATGACTAATCGGCTAATCCCACTTATTTATAAATTAACTTCTTTGGTTAAACCAATACTCCCTAAAATGGTTTGGTTTACACCCAAATCTATATCTATCTATCTATATCTATACTATATAATAAATAAAGGTTTTTCATACCACGTTTCACCTTTATATTCATTCTCATAGTTTTTTTTCGGCTCTCTCTGTTATTAAATACAAATATATCTTTTAATAATAATATATTTTAAATAAAATATTTATTATACTAATAAAACACATTTATTTTAACTTATATCTTATTATAAGAAACTTTGAAATCTGATTATGTAACTTTTATTTTAAATCAAATAGTAAAAGAAAATCAAATTACATTAAATACTAATTAATGTGCGTATTTTTTAAACCCAATTATACATTAATTTTTATATTTTTTGATTTTGTTTTTCTATCTTTGATATATGTAATACATTTTTACACATGTAAAATACATATATAAAGGTATAAGAATTTTATGTATTAATATTTTCCACCCTGTATTTATTACATGGGTTCTAAGCTATATGTAATATATAAATATTTATTACTAAGTATATAAAATTAATTTTATTTAACCCGTATAATATATAAGAATGTAACCTAATAAACATTATGTCAAAAGAGGGATGTAAATGAAAGTTTGGGAATTTTCCCATTTCCATCGAATAACAAATGCCAATAAATAATAAAATTTCCTAACAAACTATTAAGGTAAAGCTAATACAAATAAACCAATAAAATATTTATAAAATATATTTATTCTAATATGTCCACGAAGTCTTAACGTCGATATGTTGGATGCGAAGACTAAACTTGAATCTTTGGAATAGGGCATGAGGTACTCCCTTTGTAAATATATCTTCATATTGGTAATCCGTAGGAATGTGCAAGGCACAAATAGACCCAATATGTACCTTTTTTGTGAAAAAAGTTAATATCTATTTTAACATGTTTGGTACGTTGATGTTGAACCAGGTTACTTGATAAATAAACACAGAGACTTTGTCACAGAACACAATATTGGCCTCAAGAATTGAATTGTGCAGTTCGACTAATAGATTTTGGAGCCATGAAAGTCCAGCCGCGGTATTTGAGATGCCTTAATATTCGGCCTCGACACTTCAAGCGGAGACTGTTGCTTGACATTTAGAGAACCATGAGACCAAACTATCTCCCAAAAATACACAGTAACCTGAAATAAAACGTCCACAATCTGGACAACCCCACTAGTCAGCATCAGAGAATGTCGTGAGCTTAGTGGACCGTGAGGGGGTTATAGGAAGGTCATGAGATAATATACCTTTCTGATAACTTAAAATACATTTAAGATACTGAAAGTGTGGTTCTCGAGGGGCGTGCATAAAGAGATAAACTTGTTGGACCGTATAAGCAATGCGAGGTACCGTAAGCACATGCTAAGCTTGTGTACAGAGTACCGTTTGGAACAAGATCCCCGAAAGTTGCATTGAGTTTGGAATCAGTGTCACATGGTGCAGAAATATGGTTTACAATTAGACATTGATATGCTCTGATCGGTCTATAAAAACTATAATAAAACATAATTTAGACACTAGTAATACTCTGGAAAATCTATGAACTAGACCGCACTGACAGGATAGCGTACCTATCGAATGTAGCTAAGCTTAACGGTAAACCGGAAATCGAACCCTAGAGACACCATTATAACTAAACTAGACTCTGACTAGAACTGGATTAATTGGTTTTGGGGGATTTCTATAACTAATATTAAACTGAAGAAATCAAGAGTAATAAGTACTCACGATTGACAGCTAACTATTAGAAAAAAAAGACACAGATGATATCAAGAATAGAGAAAGCACTACCTATGACAGAATCCTACTTGTAACACTTAGACTTCTAGTGGTTATGGAAACTATGATGGAACTGGGGTTCTAAGGATAACAACCCTAGACAAACTAGTGGATCCCTAATCAATCTCAGGGTGTCAGCAGAAGGAAACTCTGAAGGATGTGAAACGCTCACTAGAAGTTGGATTACATTTCAGTCTCTCCATCGACAATAAAGTACCCTACAGACAGATCACCTTTCAGTATTACTGTCACAGTACATTCAAAGAATGCAATGGGTAATCTCACAACAAAACAAAATGACATGGACTAGCAGTGAATACTAAGAACCTAGGGGAAACATCCTTTCAGAGCGTCTACAACTAACACCTAATATCAATGTTCAACATAAGATACTACATATGTCAATTTGGGAAACACTTTAGAAAGAATTTCCCTGGAAGAAGAAAGATGAGAGGGGGAAGGTTGGTCATCAAGAAAACATGTCACTCATTCAGATGATGGATCTTCTGACGGCTATGAGAGTGAAGAAGTTCTTGCCATGTCCAGTGGAGGGAATAGTAAAGAATGATCATGATTTCTGATTGCTTATACCATATGACACCTGACAAAGAGTTCTTCGCGGATCTGAAGTATGAAGAACCTGGTCCAGTGATGCTAGGGGATGATGACCCTATAAAATTCTAATGCGTGGGACAATAACATTCAAACTAGAATGTGGGTATGAGTTCAATCTTCAAAATGTGAGTTTTATTTCTGATCTCTAAAGAAATTTAATCTCATTAGATACGTTGAAGAAGCTGGCTATCATGTGAAGTTTGGTAATGATAAAGCAAAGGTTAGTGATCTTTGTAATCATTTTTTACACATCAATGTTCTTTGTGACCTCGGATCTCTAACGATGTTGGAAACTACTGCTTCAACCCTATTCTGTCATCAAAGATCTTTGTGGTGGATCTGGTAGGCAATCTTCATTTTTTACACATCAATGTTCTTTGTGAAACACCAAAGGTTCTCTAATAATATGTAACGAAATGAACTCACTCTTTGTTACATGTATTCACAATAATACGTGAAAATATGAATATTAAAGCAAAACGAAAACAAAACAACTTAACATTACAATCCCAACAAAAGAATATTTATATTTAAACACATCACTAATTCATCACTATATGTAACAGCACCATCACATTTGTCTTAGTTTGACCTGAAAACAATCAAAACCAACACCTTTGCTGAGCCCATAACACAATCCATTTATGATAATAACCAATTAAAGTCCGGTTTTCTTTTCCATAGTTGGAATTTCCCATTCTACTTTAATATACAACCAACTGCAATTCAAACAAGAAATAATAGAGCTACACAACATTGTTCATTGTGTTGTTAACTGGTGATGGACTTGCACTTGATGGTTCAATCTTTCTCATCGTAAACCCTGGTGGCGGGTGCGAACTATTATCTTCGTCGTGATATACATACGCGAATCCGCCATGTCGAGTCATATCCATCCCTTGCAATTCATCTTCTTTTGATATCCTCAACAAGTTGAGTTTTTTCAAGATGTAGAAAAGTGGACCCATCGTCGCGCTCACCCATCCAAAGATCACTAGTATTTGGATGATCTGAGCCGCGAGTAACTTCCCACCACCGCCCATGAACAGCCCGTAAGGCCGTCCAACGGCGTACACCTCATGAACATATCGTTTCTTAGCAAACAAACCCGTGAATAATAAGCCCCATGAACCACACCCTCCGTGCAACTGCGCTGCCTCTAGCGGATCGTCATACTTGAACTTTTCCGCGAGTTTGTTACATCCTATTAGAACCCAGGATGCAACAAAGCCGCAAACGATTGCCGCCCACGGCTCAACAACTGCACAACCCGAGGTAATGGCCGCAAAGCCACCTAGCAAGCCGTTACATACGTCAGTAACGTTCCAATGGCCCACTAGCAGTCGTTTGCTGAATAAAGTTGTCAGTGCAGCCGTGCATCCGGCCAATGTCGTGGTGACGGCTGTCCTTCCGACCGCACTCCATTGTCCATAAAAAACGTCCGACGTGTTATACGATTTTGAGATTGTTAAAAATGAACCGGGATTAAACCCGTACCAACCGAACCATAGAAGGAATGTACCCAAAACTACAAGGGACGCACTGTGGCCTCGTAAGGCCACAGACCGCCCCGAGCGGTCAAACCGTCCGATCCTTGGACCTTCGATTAACGCGCCCCATAGACCCGCAATCCCACCCACCATGTGGACCACACCGGAGCCGGCAAAGTCGATGGCTCCTGATCCAAATAGGAGGCTGCCGCTTGTTCTTGATGCACTGGCCCAACCATCACTTGACCATACCCAGTGTGACACTATAGGATACACAAAACCTGTAACAATATATAAAATTATATTAGTTACCCACCAGTCTAATTTTTACAGATTAATAACTTTTTACAGTTTAGGTATATTTTTTATGTTTGATTTTAATTTTGTATAAACTTAACACAAAATCAAACACAATAATTATGCAAGAAAAAAAATATTAATTATTTACTACTTGTATTTATTAATTATTACTTTATTAAGCTAAAATATTGAATTTTCCATTATAAGTATATAAATTGTCAAGTTGTCGTGTTGACCTTAACAGATGGAATTAATTATTGAATGGGTCACGGATACGTATTCATTTCAATTTCTCAATATAATATGATATAAAGTATAATATAATATCATTCAAATAACTTAAATAAATGTCAAGAAAAACTACTAGCCACTCTGTGCATTAAAAATATAATGATCTTGATTCTGATCTAATATAGAAAATTTGATTTGCTGTTGAAAATATAAAGATCTTGACTTTCTTTAACTTTTTAATTCGAAATCTCATTTTAATTAATTTACTATTTCAAATTCTATATTATATTTATATAATTCTACATATATCATTTAAATTCTAAATTCACATCAAAACACAAAATATTTTTTATTAACTACATAACTTTCTTTTTTATTATTTATAACGTCATTTTTTTCTTAAATCCGGTCCGTCTAGGAGGCAGGTTTCGCTGTACGGTACGGTCCGTTCCATTCTGGTTCCCACACATTGACTATGAATATATGGTTATCTTTTTATGCTTTTTTGGGGATATTTCTTATCAAAATTACTGAAATAAATTACCATACTTTGAAATAAATAAACTGAAATAATGTGGTAAAAAAAAGCAGTAAAATTAAAAAACCTGTCAAGAAGGAAGAGTAAATAAGGTAAGCCACAAACTGAGTCCTCTCAGCAATGGAGCCACTGGTGATCCCAGCAGCTGCTATAGCAAACGCCCACTGATACAGAAAGAAACTATAATCGTAAACCGTGGACGGGATCGATTTCAACCCGAAGTAGTGTTTGCCAATAAATCCATTAGACGGTCCGCCAAACGCAAAAGCAAAACCAAATATATAGTAAGACAACCCTCCAGCCGCAGCGTCCAAAACATTGGTAAGCATGATGTTCATCGTGTTCTTGGCCCGAACCGACCCCGCGCATAACATGGCGAACCCGAGTTGCATGGCAAACACGAGGTATGCTGAAAAGAGGAGGTATGTGTTGTCAATAGCGTATGTTGTGTTGGTGAATTTGTCTGAGGTTGCGGTGAAGCGGTTGCATATGTAGTCGGCTGCCGCGGTGGCGTTGGCGGCGAAGCCAAGGAGAGGGGTTAGCTCCGCCGTAGAGCATGTAGGGAAGGATGCCATTGTGGTTGTTTAGGGGAAATGGTTATTAGGGTTTGCGGTTTTATAGAGGAAAAGGAGTGAATCTTTGATGCTAAGTCAACGGTTCCTTACCCACAGGGATGAAAAATGGTGTCGCATTTAATTTTGTGGTTTTTTATTTGAATATTTATTGGTTATATAACAGATATTTCAAAAACGGTAAAGGATTAAAATAGATGTGAAGTATAAGTTAAATCATCAATGTCGATTGAGTTGACCACATGGTGTGCATATATGTGAATGTTATATCAATTTTATGAATAAAATTTAGTTTTTGTAATTAAAACATTCAATGCATTCATACACTTATTCAACTTTTGATTTATTCAATGTATGATTTTAATGGATTGAAAGTGTTACCTTTTATAAAAACTTGGAGTCATTAATCAAAGAATTGTATAAAATATCTAAAGGGGTGAAATTGTGTTCTTTTAAGGGGTAAGTTTGTATAATACTAACCAGTTTTCTTATATGTTTTATTTTAGTTACTTTAATTTTTTTGTCTTATTTTAGTTACTCAAGTTTCTCATTTGTTTCATTTTATTCAAATTTCACATGTTGTTCCAATCTTTCGTAATTAACATATTACGAGTTACTTTTCTTTTTGGATTTCATTTTATGGATATAGTGAATGAAATCAAAAAGGAGTAAACTAACATTTTCTCCATATGCATAAAACAAAATAAAAAAAGTAAAATCTTAATCTTGTAATTGCGTAAGATCGGAACAACATGTGAAACTTGAGTGACTAAAATAAAACAAAAGTTTGAGTGACAAAAATGGAACATATAAGAAACTTGAGTGTAAAATGATACGAAAAATAGTTTGAATTTCCGATCACAACTACGCTTCCGACCATATCCACCTCTCTGGCCGAACTATACCAAGACTAACTGGTGAGCAATATCAACAGTTCTTGAACATGTTTGGTAGCGGATCCAAAATTGATGTTGCACCAATCGCTAATATGGTGCATGCCCACGTAACAGCCAATACCACAGGTACCTTCGCCTTGAAGGATAGTTGGGTAGTCGACTCCGGTGCCACGAAACACATAACCCATAAAGCTTCTATACTTGAAGACTAAATAAGAACTGCTAACGAGTTCCCGGTCACAATACCAAACGGGGAAAGAATAGCGGTTGAAGGGAGAGGAGACCACACACTTCCAGATGGAACGAGGATCAGGAGCATACTTCACGTTCCAGAATTTAAGTACAATCTATTGTCCGCCAGTAAGTTATCCAATGTGAAGTGACGTTTTTTTCCCGATTTCTTTGTTATGCAAGATTTACGTTCGAGGGCTTTGGTTAGATATGGTTAATGCAAGGCTGGTCTTTACCGTATGGGGATGGTAGAGGAGAAAAGACAAGCTATGATGATAACCATGGATACTTGGCATAATAGGTTATGATTCAGACTCTAAACTCTACCAGGTTAATTTCCTCAAAGACATTACTATAACAGATAAAAATGATTTTTTTTGTAAATTGTGATTCTTGTATTAAAGCGAAACACAAAAGACTGCCTTTTCTCGTTAGTTCAACAAAAACTCATGATTGTTTTGAATTATTAAACTGTGATATCTGGGTAAATATCGTACGTCATCTCTTTCACGTGCAAGTTATTTTCTAACTATAGTGGATGATTATAGTAGAGTCGTTTAGGTATTTCTACTAAAACACAAAGATCAAGCAAGCTCTTACTTGATGGAATTTCATAAAATGGTGAAGACACAATATGACAAGAATGTTAAGAGGATTACATATGATAATGGAGGAGAATTCACCTCAAACATAAAGCTTTGTTTTTATGCTAATGAAGGAATTATCCTAGAAACTAATTGTCCACATACCCCACAACAAAATGGGGTAGTTGCTTATATCATCAATTGTTTTCCTTCGAATGTAATTGAAAACAAAACACCGTATGAAGTGTTATATAACCAATACCCCGACTATAACCATATAAGGGTGTTTGGATTTTTAGAATATTACTGGAGCACCGAATCAAAGGGAAATAAATTAAAAAAATAGGGAGGCCGGGTATATTCTTAGGTTACCCAAGAGGAACTAAAGGCTACAAAGTATACGACATGGAGAATCACAAGATGATAATCTCAAAAGATGTAAAGTTTATTGAGAATGTTTTCCTTTTGGCCAATTCAGTCAACCAAAGTGCCTAAGAAGAAGCGTTTGAGTTTCTTGTTAGTTGGGACGAGAACATTGAAGAGGCAGAATTGTGCCACAGTCCAGAAGAAACACATGTGGACCACAACATAGGTCAAGAGAGCCCAGTTTTAGGCCAAACGCAAGTCCAACAAACTGAGCCCAATATCATCGATGATCTAGCTCAAGATGGGCACTCTCGTGTGAAAAATATTGTCGATGAGGTGGGTCATGATGGGCCTATGGACATTGAAAACTTACCAGATGGTGAGATTGAAAACGATGCGAGTGAAGTCACCGAACATATAGAAACAACCAAAGAGAAAAGAACTAGAACTCAGCCGAGACATCTTGCGGATTATGATGTGATTCATCCCCATCCATAGACCATGCAGGACCCAACACCAATCTGATATCCTCAACGGTGCACCCTATAACTCATTTTGTCTCTTATGATAAATTTTATAATGAACGTAAAGCTTTTCTCTCGGCCATTAGTTCTGACAACAGGCCAAAATACTTTGCTTGGGTTGTTAAAGATGACAGGTGGGTCAAAGCTATGCATAAATAAATTCAGGCCCTCGAAGAAAATGGAACGTGGTCCTTAGAGGAATTATCGAACGGTAAACAAGCCACACACTCTGAATAGGGGTATAAAATCAAATATAAACCCTATGGTGAGGTTTAAAGCGTGATTGGTGGCTAGAGGATTTACACAAATGGAAGGGGTTGATTATCATGAGACATTTGCACCAGTTGTAAATTTAGCCACCGTTCGAACTCTCTTGCCTTTTGTTGTTAAATTAGATTGGACCATTCATCAGTTGGATGTCACTGAAGAAGTCTATATGAAAGTTCCCCAAGGCTTTCGTAAAGATAAAGACACTTAGTATGCAAGTTGAAGAAATCCTTATACGGGTTAAAACAGGCTTCCAGAAACGGTTACCAAAAGTTCACATTGGCTCTTAATGAGATCGGATTTAGACAAACAAAGTGTCACACCCCGGCCGGCGGTGGATTATACATCGGGGTTGACGCGGTTGTTCATAAGCATATGATCATTAATTAAATGTGTTTCAATAATTATTCATCATATTAAAATATCTGTTACAAAGAGAAATAGAAACAAAGTGTTCATAACATAAACATAATTTAAATTTATTAATGCTAGGTCCATAGCCCTAAGTGTTTAAGCATGGTCCTCAAACAATTGCACCTGAAACATGTAAGTAATGTCAACTATAAGTAGTTGGTGAGTAACATAGGTTTTGACACCAAAAAAAGATGTATATGGTTTATAATACATTATGTTCAAAGCAAGTTTAAAGCATAAATGTGAAAACATACGAGGTTCCAAAGTGTATAATCAAGTTGTGTAATATGTATACACAATCCCTTGATTGCGTGTTGTAATGTACCAAAATGTATACACAAATCCGCCAAGATTTGTGTTAAGTAATGTATCGGTTTCTCATAAAAATGATCATGTTAGGTACCTTCTTAGGCTTGCCACACAAGTTAATGATTGAACTAAACATGAACACACCAGGTAATTTAAGACATAAAGCAGATGAACTTTGCATAAGAACATAGGTAAATGAATTGTGTATGTAAATTATGTAGACATGTTACACACCAAGTATTTGTAAACAAAAGTATGAAAAAGGGGCTATGAAAATCACATGTAATGAAGCTAGTAATGACATGAATTGTTAGTGATGGATAGGCCTCGTGAGGATTTCTCACAATCAACCTACATGGATAATTGTATTCCAACTCAACGTATGTCCTAATTAGGTAATGAAATAAATTCAAACAAATGTGCACCCCACAACTCCTAACTTGTTTGATATTTAATATGATTACTTTGGTTAAGTAGTTAAATCAGTTATACTAAAATAGCCAACATTTCTCAAATCAAAAGGCTAAGGAGAGGAGATGGTATGATTCCTAAAACCCCACACCATCTTCGATGCTTCTAAACTGAAAACCCAAAACCTGCAAATCGGAATTTGTAAGACCTAAAACCTGCTAATCGAAACTACCATGACTTGTCTCCATCGCGATGTAGAAGGCCCAAAACCTACAAATCAGAACCATAGAAGGCCCGTCTAAACTACCATCACATGTCTCCGTCGCAAACTACCATAAGAACCCGCGTGAACCGATGTTGACATCTGAAGCATAGAAGGCCCTGGGTTCTCCCGATGATGTTTTTGCTAGTCACTTCGAAGGTGGTGTGAGAACGGGGGTTGTGGTGGTCGTCAAGCGAGGAGGGGGGTGGAGGAGAGAATAGATCTTGGTGGATGGGGTTGCGGTGATGGTGATGGTGATGGTGATATATTTTTTTTTGTTTTTTTACTAGCAATAGCATAATGTTCTTTCACATAAAGTTAACGATATCATCCTAACGGTGTTAGAGGAGTGGTTTTACTTAAAACGAAAAAGAAACCATAAGGACTTAAAAAGTAAAATTGAAACTATTAGACTCAAAAAGTAAATTGGAGCAAACGACATGAATTCAAAACAAAATGTACTCTTTTATTCACTACTAGGTTATATACCCATGTATTACATGAGATAATTTAATAAAAAAAATACAATAATGTGTAAAAAATTAAAATAATATGTAAAACAAAAAATAAAATTCTTTGTTTCCTTAATTAAGTACTAATTAGAATTTAAATTTTATATTATCTTTTTTGAAAAATAAAAATATTAACATAAGAAAATTAAAAGATTTTTGTGAAAAAAAAATATAATAATAACATGTGGTACTTTTTAAAATCATTTATTAAAATAATGATCAGAGCGAATATATCTTACATGTAAAAATCTTTGAATTAATTTCCTTTTTCTCCCGAAAAAGCAATAAATATGAAAAAAGAAGTTACAAATCAAATTCTAACCAACAGATTTAGTAATGTGGGTGGCAATTTGCCATCGGCAAAATTAACCCTCAACTTGGGTAAATGTCACAATTTATCCTTAATTTTGTAAAGTATTATTTTAACCTTATCAAAATTTTAAAGTTTTGTGTTTACCCATTTAGTATATCTAATATGTTTTTTTCTCTAAAAGTTTCGTTTGTTAATTTAAAATAAATATATATATATTTAATAATAGATTATGGTTGTGTTTAAATTTTTTTCTTGGCGTCTAGGTATAAATTTAGTTAAAACAGAGTTTTATTCAAATTATGATATTTTGTACGTATAATGGGTTATATCGACTGAAGCTAACATGCTGGTACCGTGAATAACACCATCATCGACTGAAAAACACCGGTACCGTTATATAACGTTGATCTTCACAACTGAGTCGCCGTAACTCCATACGTTTCTTTTATATACTTAACCACGTTACTTTTTGTGCTTAGTCACGTTAACACCACCGCCCAACCGTTTAAGGTCCGCCTCTTATCACAGAGCGCGGGTGTAATTTTCTCGTAATATTAAAAATAGATTATAATAGTTTATATTAGTTTGCCTTTAAAAAAAATATTAAAAATGGATCATGTCATGCTGATTCCGTTGAATCATATTAAAAATAGATCATGTCTTGCTGATTCCATTGAATCATTGAAAATACTGAATTTAGGTAGTAGAATATACTTATGGTGGAAATACAAACACGACTACACGAGTAATATTCATTTTCTATATCATTTCTTACATATATGGTACTAGGTTAAAATTGTGTGTATTACACGGATTAAATAAATAAAATGTTATGTATTTAGTAATAAAAATTTTATATTTTTAAAAACCCGTGTAATACACTGGTTAAATAAACCATATTATTACATCGATTGAATAAAATATAATTTAATTTGTTAACAAACACATTTGTCAAAATATGTTTTTAAAAAATGTAATTTGTCGTGAATAAACCAGTATATTACATCGGTTGAATAAAATAAGCTATTATTCGGCCTTAGAACATGCCAGCCTATGTATTTAGTAATAAAATAAGCTGTTTCAATTGAAACAGACCTTATAACTGTCACGACAAATTATATTTTTTAAAAACATATTTTGACAAATGTGTTTGTTAACAAATTACATTATATTTTATTCAACCGATGTAATATACTGGTTTATTCAACCCGTGTATTACACGGGTTTTAAAAATATAAAATTTTTATTACTAAATATATAACATTTTATTTATTTAACCCGTGTAATATACGGGATTTTAACCTAGTTTAATTAATAGAAAAAAAATATCACATATTAATAATGAACTTTTTAACGTATAATGGTTCATAACACATTAATAATACCGAGTAAAGCCATTTGTATTAGTTTCACACCCAAATTATTCGTGTTCTGTCACGTCACTGTCACATCAGCACATGAGTAATTACTTGACATAATTACTAAGATACGTAATGGTTTCATGCCCCGTATCTATTTTCTAATAATTAACTAAATACAAAATTTTCATTTTTAATAAATAAAAAAACTAAATTATAATATAAACAAATAATACATTTTTAAATGAATAAAAAACTATATTATTAAAAAAATGATTTTAAAAAAATAAAAAAAACTACATTCATAAAAATAAAACACAAACTACTCAACATCCTCCTAGGTTAAGTTGTTTCTTTCATATATTTCTTTTCTCCGCCTCTTTGTTAGTCTACGAGAATTTCCGGTCAACTGGTTTATGTTCATAGTAAGAAATTTGAGATCTTGTTGTTGTTTATCCTTTATAAAATCGAGTAGCTTCTCAAGCTTTGCGTCTATTTTATCAAACCAGTCGTTAAATGCGAACGAAGAAGTAGCTCGTTTACCTTTGTTGTTTCTTCCGGGCGAACGAACTGATTCTTCCGGTGTTTCAACTCGTCATCGGTATCATTTAAATTAATGGGTTTGCCTTTGTAGCCCTTTTACCTTTGTGGCCCGTTTACCTTTATTGTTTTCTCACAATCTCCAATGCTTTATAGGAATTAAAAGACGTACTGACTACGACTCTGTACTCATCACAAGCTTCTAAATAAATATCTTGGTCGTTTTGACCACTTTTACGGTTGTTGTACTGTTTGTTGTAGAAGTTGTTAAATTAGCAAGTTTGTTGTTAAAGTCCCGCCATTTACCCGAGATCTTGTCGACGTATTGTATTCACCCCTCCCCATTGCGGCGTTAAATTTTTCACGAATATGTAACCAAAAATCCATACTTTTTTTTATTATTTCCTATACAAATATGTAAAAATTATTAACACATTATTAAAAACTATGTAACAACTTATAAATAATATAAATGGCTTACCAATTTTCGGGTCCTTCGGTACGTCTACCCAAGATTTTTCCAAAGCTAATTCTTTTCCGATGTCCTATGTACACGTGGAGTTGTGTCGTCGGTTGATATTGTTGGTTGTTTCTTTTTATGAGATTGTTTCTTTAGTTTTGTCGACGAGAATTCGGTGAATTGTTGTGTTTCGCCTATGGAATCCGATGTGGGAAAGGTTTGGTCAGAGGTGGTTGTTGTGTTGGAGGCGTTTTGGTAAAAGGTAAAGTTTTTCGGATAAATATTGGGATTGAAATAGTGAAAAATGCTTGGTTCTGGTGACGCTTGGAACTCACACGTCTTGAACAACGAAATTGAAAAGGTTGTTCGGGTCATTGTTTGGGTCGGGATTTTGAGGGAAGGACCGACTATTCGGGTTTTTGCGAATGTTCGCGTAATGGGGATGGTTTGGGTTCCCGAGAATCATTTTTGAGAGAATTTGATAGTTTGAGAAATGGTTAGGAAAGATTGAAAGATTATATGTTTAAATTGGTAAAATTGTTAAGTATTTATAAAAGAAAATTTTCTTTTTTAAATACACCCAATGGCTATATATGTTACCGTTGGATATTGGAGTGCCCCTTTCCCGTGAAAACCCTCATGCCCCCCCCCCCCCCCCACGCGCCCACTAGCACACCCTAGGGGCGGTGTTCAACGCCCGTGAAAAAGTCATGTGGCACACGCCCCCCGGTTCACGCCTCCACTACGAACACCCTAACGTGAATAGCATATTTAATTATATCCTTTTAAGTTCAACTTAATAGTGTGAGTAACTTAAAATGATCTATCTATACTAATAAATAAAGGTTTAAGTTTAACACTTGTGATTTACTCATGTCTTTTCACATTGGTTTTCTCGCATCTCTCTCGTAATAAATACACATGTATCTTATTAAATAATAATGATATTATAAACATATTATTAAAGAAAAGTATTAATTATATTAAATAAGAATATATATAATAGGAAATCAAAAAATAACTGATTAACGAAAAATACTAATTTGTTATATACACACATTTCCACTTGACATATTTTGAGACAATCATAATAGTCTGACAAGTTAGACAATCATAATAGTCTGACGAGTTAAGACGTATTTATAAATTTATAAGTTATATCGTTTTGAGTATATAACCGTGTAATACACGGGATTCTAACCTATTATATAATAAATATGTTTTAGAAATATTTTATTATGCTAGTTTTAATCAATTATAAAAAAAAATTGTAAGAATAAAATACTTGAATTCTCTTTACGGTTAAAAAAATTATATGATTTAATGAAATAATAATAACTTATTGTTTATGGTTTTCATCATATATTTCATTAGTGTTTTAAATCTATTAAAAGTACATTATGTATAGAGTACAAAAATTAAGATATTATCATCCTTAATATCTCGGGTTCAATCATCGGGCAGTGCGGGTATATGCCGCAAGCCAAGCGGTTACCCGTGACGGGTAGCATTTTCAGGTATGTGAACCCATCTCGGCAAAATGAATGTTTAGAAAGATGGTCGTTGGATGAGTTGGACTTGGGTATAAAAAGACTTAGGGTACTTAGGGTTGTATCATCATCACTTAGGGTACTTTAGGTTGGATTTGAGTGAAAATAATGTGACACTCCCTCATTAGTTAGAGGTACTTGGGGTACTTAGGGTTGTGCCCCCTATACCCTTATAGTTGTTTCTCGGTTGGATTCACTTAGGGCTGTAAACGAGTCGAGCCAGGCTTGGCTCGAGCTCGAGCTCGAAATTAAACGAGCCGAGCCGAGCTGGCTCGATTTTTTTTTCGAGCTGAAAAGTTGAGCTCGAGCTCGGCTCGTAAAAAGCTCGAGCCAGCTCGTGGCTCGTCGAGCTAGCTCGTTTTTTTTTACATATTAATATATATATATAAACAACAAAAAAAATATTTTATTCTCGGTTTGAAGTTGATTGTTTTTAAAAAACTAAATAGATGGAAGAGACAATATATAAAACACAAAAAAAAACATAGATAACCCAAAACTTACAAAGTAGAGAGTAAATACAATGTTAGATAAAGTAAAATTTTAGTCCAAAACTTATAGTTCTTGAAAACAAATGAACTTAAAAAATCAAAACATCATATTTCAAATATAACACATATATAACATATATATATATTAGTTATTTAGACGAGCCGAGCCACGAGCCGAGCCCGAGCCGAGCAAACCCTAGCTCGAGCTCGGCTCGATTACAATTCGAGCCAGCTCGGCTCTGCTCGTTTACAACCGAGCTTTTTTTGAGCCGAGCTTTTTCCGAACTTTTTTCGAGCTATTTTCGAGCGAGTCACGAGCCGCGAGCTTTTTGAACAACCCTAGATTCACTTAGAGTTGCTAGTAAGAAAAGGGAGATATTTGAGGCGATTTTTCACACAACATGGTGGTTGATATGGCAGTCGTGAAACGAATCTATTTTTCAATCAAATCATTTGATGAAGGGTTTAATTTTTGACGCCATTCTGCATTTTTCTTTTCTTTGAATAATTAATAGGTATAACAAACTCAATCTCAATTGGACTGAGTGGTTGAGAAATCCTTATTATTCATGTAGTTATTCTTTTAAATATTTTGGTTAGCTTTTTCTTCTTTGTTGTTAAAAAAAAGTTTCATCGTTATGATGAAAAGTTTCATATTTTTTCTTTTACGGCGAAAAGCTCCATGAGTATGAGAATTTTGATAGTGATAATCCAACTAATTTATAACACTTTGCCTTATCAATACGCCTAATAAAATAGTATAATGTTCTGTTATGTTTCAATACCAGCTTGTTAAAAACCTTACGGGATGGAATAAAACCATATAACTAAGGTGTAAAAAATGTTCTTAAGGGGACATCATTGTCGCAAGGTGTCTTGTCTTTATTTAACATGTTAAGAGTTTAAATCTTGTAAGGTGTAGGTATAAATAGTTTATAGGAATAGATTAGGAGTTGTTGGAATATCTTAATCTCAAGAAGTAATTTCTTTGAACTTTTAGGAAGTGTATTGGTAAACATTTCTAGGGGTGATCAAAAGGGTCCGACCCTTCAGGAACCAGACTGACCCGATCTGGAACCGGAACCTTAAAATCGAAAGTCTAGAACTGAGAACCGAACCCTATAAGGAGGGTCCGGGTAAGGGTCTAAAGGATCTGACTCTTCAGTGTCACTTTTCTTTTTTTGGCTTGTGTTTTATCAACGGTTCCGTCATTATCGTCACTCGAAATATTTTTTACGTCCATTATGTATAAAAAAAGTATATATCACAATTTTGTATACATACAGTAGGTTTTATGTTTGCAATGTATACATATAGTAAGGTTTTATATTTGCAATGTATACATACAATAGGTCTTATAGTTAGGTGGCATGCCACACATACAAGTATAAAAGTTAAGTGAGTAGTCGCATGCCATGTAGGTGCCATACCCATGTTATCCATTATATATTTCTATTTCCATCGTAGGTTTTCAATTTTCACCTATGTTATCCATTCTATTTGCAATTGGAGATATTGAAACTAATCACATACATATAACAATGTAATCGCATACATACAGA
This sequence comes from Smallanthus sonchifolius, assembly GCA_023525975.1. Taxonomy (NCBI): domain Eukaryota; kingdom Viridiplantae; phylum Streptophyta; class Magnoliopsida; order Asterales; family Asteraceae; genus Smallanthus; species Smallanthus sonchifolius. The sequence continues at coordinate 93,667,114 of CM042029.1, forward strand.
CAAATTTATAAAGATGAAGCGAAGATGAAGTCCAGTTCTTACTTGAAGAAAAGATGAAGTGTCAGTTATATGTTGAAAAGAGAAGATGTAGTGCGACTCTTTTTTCACGATTATATGAGTAAACGTCGTTTGGTTAATTGGTTCCCTAATCCTAACAAAATCTAGTTTTTTTTATTCATTTAAAATCTCAAGGTTCTTAAGGTTCTAACCCACGGTTCTACCCAGAACCGACCCAGACCCTTTAAAACCTGAAATCTCATAACCTTGAACCGACCATTTTTGCTAGAAAGGTTCTAACCCATGGTTCTAAGGGTCGGGTTCATGGTTATTGAAGGTCAAAACCGTTTTTTGCTCATCCATAAACATTTCTAACAAATTGTTGTATTCGTAAACATTTCTAACAAACTGTTAAAAGATAACTTTTTGAATAACATGCCATGTTAAGTAAGTATTCATATCATACACTACTAATATTGTACTACCCAACAAATATATATTTCAAACTTCAAGAACAATTTTAAATAAAATAATACTTCTAAATCAGACAAAATTTATTGAAGGGAAAGAGTGCAGTGCGTATAATCTCATTTTAATGTACATCTCTTCGCACTTTATGACGGGAATCAAACCTTAAACAATTGAGACAATAATATTAACATGGTTAAGCACAAAATAAAATGTGGTTAAATAAATTGTCCCGTGCTCCACTGTGGGATGCGGTCCTTAAACGGTTGAAATACAGTTAGATAACGATAGCGATGCTTTTCAGTCGGTGATGGTCTCCTTATTTATGGTACAGCACGTCACCGTCAGTTGATATAACACACAGCATCTAAAAAATAAAGTATTTTTAATACGACTCTATTTAAAAATTATTTTAATGGATTACATAGTGGGGTGGGAGCCGTAGTTTTGGACCATTCGATGAATATTTTATATTAGAGTAAAAAGACAAATAGATTTTAAACTATATATACAACCCATATTTGTCTTCTTCGATTATTTAATATATTTTAGTAATATGTAATTATTTTAATAATAATAATAATAAGCAACGGTAATGATTATAAAATATGGTTAACTGTTAAAATAATCTAATCATACTTTTAAACATGTATGTCACTATGTTATTAAATATGATAGTTATATGGTTTGAATATAGTACAAGTACGCAAGCTGATACCATAAGTTGACAAATTTAGATAACACGAAATATTTTTGGGAAATTCCAATGGGACACGAAATTTTGCTATTTGGACACGTCGCCAAGTCTATACGTCTCGTATAGATCAATACGGGGCATATAGCCCCTAACCTTGAAAAACAGACCTGCAGGTGTCAGTTCTGGTCTGGCGGCTGACCCTATACCACCCAAATAGACCTATACGACCCGTATAGACCTATACGACCCATATAGGTCTATACGCCACCTCTTTTTTTCAAACTTGAGCAAATTTTGATTTGTATATGGTGAGTATAGCCCTATACGCAGAAGCCTATACGCCCCCATATAGGCCGATACGACCCATATAGGTCCATACGCCACCTCTTTTTTTCAAATTTGAGCAAATTTTGATTTGTATATGGTGAGTATAGACCTATACGCAGAAGCCTATACGCCCCCATATAGGCCTATACGACCCATATAGGTTCATACGTCACCTATTTTTTTTCAAACTTGAGCAAATTTTGATTTGTATATGATGAGTATAGCCCTATACGCAGAAGCCTATACGCCCCATATAGGCCCTATACGACCCCTATACGACACCTATGAGATTTTGGTGCATGTTAATTTTGACGTATTAATCTAGTAGTACGTTTATTTTTTTTTAATTATTCGTTCTTAAAGCCACCTCTTGGTGGGCTTTACTATACGAGATGATACGAGACGATACGATACAATACAATATTATACTATACTAAGTTATATTATTCTATACTAAGGTATACTATACTATACTACACCAAGTTATACTATACTAAGCTATGATATACTATACTATACTATACTATACTATACTATACTATACTATACTATACTATACTATACTATACTATACTATACTATACTATACTATACTATACTATACTATACTATACTATACTATACTATACTAAGATATACTATACTATACTAAGCTATATTATACTATACTAAGCTATACTATTCTATACTAAGCTATTTTATTCAAACTTGAGCAAATTTTGATTTGTATATGATGAGTATAGCCCTATACGTAGAAGCCTATACGCCCCATATAGGCCCTATACGACCCCTATACGCCACCTATGAGATTTTGGTGCATGTTAATTTTGACGTATTAATCTAGTGGTACGTTTATTTTTTTTAATTATTCGCTCTTAAAACCACCTCTTGGTGGGCTTTACTATACGAGATGATACGAGACGATACGATACAATACAATACTATACTATACTAAGTTATATTATTCTATACTAAGGTATATTATACTATACTACACCAAGTTATACTATATTAAACTAAGCTATACTAAGTTATACTATACTATGCTATACTATGCTATACTAAGCTATACTATGCTATACTAAGCTATATTATACTATACTAAGCTATACTATTCTATACTAAGTTATACTGCGTATAGGGCAATACTCGCCATATTATAGCTTAGTATAGTATTAAATAGCTTAGTAAAGGATAGTATAGCTTAGTATAGGATAGTATATGATAATATAGCTTAGTATAGTATACTATAATATAATATAGCTCAATATAGCTTGATATAAGATAGTATAGCTTAGTATAGGATAGCATATGATAATATAGCTTAGTATAGTATACTATAGTATAATATAGCTCAATATAGCTTGATATAAGATAGTATAGCTTAGTATAGGATATTATAGCTTAGTATAGCATAGGATATTATAGCTTAGTATAGTATAGTATAGTCTAGTTTAGTATAATATAGTATAGCTTAGTATAGGATAACATAGGATAGTGTAGTATAGTATAGCTTAGTATAGGATAACATAGGATAGTGTAGTATAGTATAGTATAGTATAGCATAGTATAGCTTAGTATAGCTTAGTATAGCATAGTATAGCTTAGTATAGCTTAGTATAGCTTAGTATAGCTTAGTCTAGCTTAGTGTAGCTTAGTATAGCTTAGTATAGCTTAGTGTAGCTTAGTATAGCTTAGTATAGCTTAGTATAGCTTAGCTTAGCTTAGCTTAGCTTAGTTTAGCTTAGTATAGCTTAGTATAGCTTAGTATAGCATAGTATAGCATAGGATACTTTAGGATAGTATAGCTTATTATAGCTTAGTATAGCATAGTATAGCATAGTATAGTATAGGATAGTTGTGACATCCGGCAATTTCAGGTTAACTCCGTTAACTCAAATATCGTTAGTCAAACATTATTTATTATAAACCCAGTTTAGTCACACCTGCATTGTCAGTTAGTTCACACACAGCGGATCGCACTCGAGTCTAACTCGCAACGTTGGTGATTAATAAAGATTAATATTACAAGCATTTAATAATTTATATTTAATATAAATTATGTGAATTTTATATGATTACGTGAATTTACGTGAATTATGTGAATATTATTGTTCTCGTACATGTTTATCGTGTGTTAATCGTATTTAGTATTTTTATAAATATTAGAGTTTTTATAAAAATAATAATGGATAGTTTTAATCATTAATTAAGTGTTAATTAATTAATTAGAGTTTATGGGCCTTAATTAAACCTGAAGCCCAACTTAAAACCCATTAGTGCATGGATTATATGTAAGGAACTTAAAAAAAATTCATAAACCCTACCCCACTACTTGAAGCCGTCGCGACCTCCACACCTCACCCCCATTCGGCCGAACCTTCAAGCAACCCAAACACACCTCAATCGACCTCCGATCGTGAATCCGGAAGTAGATAGAGCTAGTCTAGGCGTTTCTAACATTCATACGTAAGTCGTTTCATCTGATTCCGTCACTTTTTCATTATGATTTTTGAGATCGAAACCCTAGATTATCCAAACTTGATGATTTTGAAATATGATAATAAATTAGTTAATTGTTTGATATTGTTGTATTGTATTGATGATTTTATGAACGTATATGAAACCCTAGTTGTCATACGATGTGAAAATTGAATATTGTTGATTATGTGATGTATAGAAATCGCATGCTAGACGTGAATTATGATTAATATAGTTGTAATTATATTAGTTGAAAGATTTAGGATTGATTTGATGTGTTAATTGTGTGAATAGAGCGTGTAATGGACGACTTACTAAAAGAGGAAACTTTTTATGGTTTCTATCTTGCATACTAGACATGATTAGGATGATGTGATGATGGCTATGTGTTACTTGATGAATGTTTGGATGATTTGTGAAATCGGATTTTGAATACATAACCCGATTTTACCAACTTCCCAAATAAGGAAACTTTAATTGTTAAAAGTGGTTATAACTTGCTATTTAGACATGCATGATATGATTTGATGATAGATCTATGTTAGATAGGACACAATAACTTGTTGTAACGTGTTAGGTGTTTGAAATCACGCATGCTAGTCATATGTTACTAAAGTTGGAAACTTTGTCTTGAATTATGATTTGCATGTTTAAGTTCTAGACAATTGTTATGTGACGTGATGATCTAGAACATGTTATAGTGATCTTACAAGCATATTAACGATGTAATTTCAAGAAACACGAATCCCGAACAAACTTTCTATTTATGGAAACCTGCTATTTATAGAAACTTGTTATTTATGAAAACCTGCTATTTATGAAAACTTTCTATTTATGAAAACCTGCTATTTTTGGAAACTTTCTATTTTTGGAAACCATGCATGTTTGTTAGAACAAGAAGGAATTGTTGCTAAGTGTTACCTGCATGATTTTGTGTGTAATATGGAAGTATTATATTAATCAAACACTATTTCATACATTGAGTCACCAACGGGTCGTCGAGTCAAACTTGGTCAAACTTGCAAACCTTTTCAAAACACTTAAACAATAGTATTGTTTGGATAATAAGGGTTCCTATCGTCTTGCACAAACACACACTTATAAACCGGTGTTTATAGGTGGCAGTTAGTCGTCAAGCATTCTAAGTTCGCTTTCTTTCACACGCACTCTAAGGTGAGTTTCACGGCCCCTTTTCTTATGGTTTAAACTTGGGGGAGAAAACATGGGTACGAACATTTAGATCTTACATTTCTTTTATATCACTTGTGTACTAAGCGCAAACATATCATGCAAGTCCTTACTTATCGAACCGTTAGTATATGGGTTAGCGAGGTAATCTTGAGTAGTACTACTGGGCATTGACATGCCCCACCCGCGTTAGTCGCGCTAACACGACGGGAAGTCGAACGGGTGTAACATTGACCTAAACATTTACCATTGATTATGATAGTCATGGTAGGAGGCAGTTCAAACATAAACAGTCAGCTTCGATGTCGAAACGCTTTAGTAACATGTAACTAGGTTAGCTACCTATTGATATAATTGTAAATAGTTTTATCTAGTAAACTTTATAAACATTGAAACCTGTAAACTCACCAACCTAGTGTTGACACGTTTTAGTATGTTTTCTCAGGTCATTAAGGTACAAGCACAAGCTAAGGCATGCATGCATTCGAAGTCCATCATTTTCAAATTCAAGAACTATTTATTTTATTTATTGTTGGATTATTTATTTTTGGCGCATGATTTTCATTTAACTTTTCGCTTCCGCAGTCTTACATTAAATCAGTGTTTTCATTACTAGTGTTGCATCGTGACTATGAGTAATACTAGTGGTTTTTCTTAAACTCATATAGAGTCGTTCAAAGTAACTAATGACTGAGATCCTGTTATGTCACACTCCTAACGGTAAAACTCCGTTAGTGGATTTTGGGGGTGTGACAATAGTATAGGATAGTATAGCTTAGTAGAGCATAGTATAGCATAATATAGCATAGTATAGTATAGCATAGTATAGTATAGCATAGTATAGCATAGGATAGTATATGATAGTATAGTATAGTATAGTATAGGATAGTATAGCTTAGTATAGTATAGTATAGCTTAGTATAGCTTAGTATAGGGTAGTATAGCTTAGTATAGTATAGTGTAGCTTAGTATAGTGTAGTGTAGCTTAGTATAGCTTACTATAGCTTTGTACAGTATAGTATAGCTTAGTATAGGATAGTATAGCTTAGTATAGTATAGTATAGTATAGCATAGTTTAGTGTAGTATAGTATTGTATACCTTAGTATAGTATAGTATTGTACCGTATCGTCTCGTATAGTAAAGCCCACCAAGAGGTGGTTTTGAGAGCAAATAACTAAAAGATAAACATACCACTAGTTTAATACGTCAAACATTAACATGCATCAAAATCTCATAGGTGGCGTATAGGCCTATATGGGGCGTATAGGCTTCTGCGTATAGGGCTATTCTCACCATATACAAATCAAAATTTGCTCAAGTTTGAAAAAATAGGTGGCGTATGGATCTATATGGGTCGTATATGGGTCGTATAGGCGTATATGAGGCGTATAGGCTTCTGCATATAGGGCTATACTCACCATATACAAATCAAAATTTGCTCAAGTTTGAAAAAAAGAGGTGGCGTATAGACCTATATGGGTCGTATAGATCTATACGGGTCGTATAGGCCTATATGGGTCGTATAGGGTCAGCCGCCAGACCAAAACTGACTCATGCAGGTCTGTTTTTTAAGGTTAGGGGCTATACGCCCCGTATTGACCTATACGAGGCGTATAGCCAGAAAATTCTGTGTCCAAATAGCAAACTCCGTGTGCCAATAGTAGGCCCCATATTTTTTCTCTCCTGATTTTTTATATTTTGGTAATTAATATGGAAACACGTCAAAATCAGAATTTGATTCATAGTGAATCTTCTTTATACTTTTTTTTAAAAGTCAACCAGTAAACACATACCCGCGCGCGGTGGATCCTGGTGACCTCAAAGCAATTTATACGTGTACACATCCAGTGGCGAAGCCATAAATTATTTCTAATGGGGTCACTTTTTTTCTATGTTCAAACTTCTAAGTTACCGACTATAACTTTTTTGGGCCGGTTCGGGTGATCGGGTCAGGTTGTCGGGTTGGTCACATAATAAGATATGATACGATAATGAAAATGCATCGTAATTAGAAACCAAACGGTAAAAATAGGCAATGTAGGTGCCTAGCTCATTCATAAGTTTGTCTTTAACCTCATGATCAAAATCATATGAATACATATCCGTCAACCTTAAAATATTTTGTATACTAAAGTTATAAAAATTATTATTCGGGCTTAAAGTAGACACACACGTAAGCAATTATGTGGTTACCTCGTTAAAACGATTGCTAAGTTCTTGAACTTACATATCTAATACAGTGTTGAAATTACTAACATCATAATAATGATTGCCAACTAAGCAATTCCGTGGTCCCTGTTTGATTGAATTATTTGTTATTTTTTAATTAGTTTTAAGTAACTAATACTAAATAAATTATAATTAGGTTAGTTGGGTTTAAGTAATCTTACTACTCTAATAAACGAAAATCTCTTTAGGACACATGTCACTCTCTGGTTACTCCTCATCTTTATTTTCCCACCTCTCTCCTATTAAATATTAGATTTTCTATTTCTCTCTCCTATTAAATAATACTTTATATTAATAAATCTAATTACGAATACTTATTATTTAATTATAAATAGTTATTATATCATCAATCAAATGAACTTAATATGAACTAAAATTTATCAATTAAATTAAAAAATTAATACTCAGTTGAAAAAAAATGTTTTAAAAACTAACTTAACAGACCTTATAACTGTCACGGCAAATTACATTTTTTAAAAACAAATTTTGACAAATGTGTTTGTTAACAAATTACATTATATTTTATTCAACCGATGTAATATACTGGTTTATTCAACCCGTGTATTACATAGGTTTTTAAAAATATAAAATTTTTATTACTAAATATATAACATTTTATTTATTTAACCCGTGTAATACACTGTATTTTAACCTAGTTAATAATAAATAAATTATAATTAGGTTAGTTAGGTTTACAATTAATTAACTTATGGACTTAAAATTAATAACGCTTATAGAGTTATGGGTTTATAGTTAATTAATTTATGGGCTTAAAGTTAGATTACTTATGGGCTTATAGTTATTTTACTTATGAACTTATTAAATAAATCTAACTTATGGGTTTAGTTAATAGGATTAAAAAAAATCATATTTTTTTAAGGTTTGGAGTCAAATATTTTTTTTTCCAAAAACCAATGGGGTCGACGTCAAAAAAAAATTAGGGTCGTTCGGCATTCGGGTGATATACGTCTACTAAAAATTTGAAATTGGGTTGACCCCACTTGTCATAACATACCTCTGCCACTGTACACATTGCATAAATTGTTTCACATTTGGCTTTCGTAAATTATGAAATTTCTTTAATTACGTGGGAATGAGACTTGAATCAATAAATTTATCAACCCTTAATAGTTCCAAGAGGATTTTTCTTTAATATTGGGCCATCAATCTCAATGAGAAATCTTCTTTATACTAATAAATAAAGATTATACGAGGACATGTGTAATTTTCTGATATATCCACATAATGTTTTTCCTTCTCTCTTCTATTAAATAATATTTTTTATACTAATACATAAAAATTAGATGGGGACACGTTTCATTTTCTGGTGTATCCTCAGAATATGAGCGTTCAATATTTGGTTTCAAACCGATTAAACCGATAACCGAATCGAAACCGAAACCGTTTAAAACCAAACCGAATTACAGATTTGGTTTTCGGTTTGGTTTTTGGTTTTGTTTAGGTTTCAAGATTTTGAATTCGGTTTGAACCGAAAAACCCGAATTGCTTGATTTTGACTTTCTGGGTTGACTCCTTGGGTGCACGAACGTCCGATTGGCTTCCGGATGCTGATTTTGCCTTGTATTGGAGTGTTTTCTTAATATTTTTGCATGCAAAGGATGATTATCCTGTTGTAACACAATTAAGTATATTAAGTATCATATCTTATCATTTTCTCTATAATTGTGTTAAATATGGGGATAATTATGCATGTAAAACATGTATAAATGATGACATATCAGTAAGCTTCACGTAGGTGGTGGTTGTACGAGTTTTAAGGTGGTTATGGTGGTTCATGGTGGTCCTATGAAAATGAGGATGATGATGGTTTCATGGAACGATGATAAAAAGGGTATTACAAGGTTGAAGAAAATGTGTTCCATCTCGTGGTAACCGACGCGTCGAGACGAGTTCGTGGTGTCACACCCCGCCTCAGCACCCCCGAGACGTTCACAGGCTGCGACATTTGTTGGCACCTTTGGTACCTGTTTGATTTCAAAGTTTGTTTTGTGCAGCGGAATAACGTTTGAAAATGGATCGTTTCATCTCAACCTCAAGGGTTGGGTTTGTATATATCGTAATCTCGTCGTGTAGACAAAAGATTATCATTTTAAATACTTGGGTATGAAAACTCAATCGTTTGTATATTTGATTTCAAATCAAAACTTTGACACAAAGTCAGTGTAATTTACAAGGTGGTATTCTGCCTCCGGAATCGTAATCATGTAAGCCCCTTAACCTTGTCTTTTCTCAGGTCCTTTCTGTGCATAGAACGAGCCTGTTTAAAGTATTTTCGGGTTGCACCGGGTCTAGGTGTGTGGCCTGACCCGACTATGCAACAAAAATGTCATCAGGACTTACATCGTAGCCGGTCCGGTCCCTGTATGATGAGATCATTTCATTCTTTTCCTGAAGAAAATGAACGTCAGCTATATGCTGGTGAATACTTTATAACCCCAATTCATTTCAAAAACATGGTAAAACAATTTAATTAAATAGTTAAACATTTCTTCTTTGTTGGAATTTAGTAAACACATCACTTATGAAATTGCTCTTCTATTTATAGGTTGAAGTTGGAGTAAACCCCAACATACGCATTAGAATGATTTATTATTGAGTTATGAAATTATTGTGTTCTGGAGTGTTCAATCGAATGAATTTCACTGTTAATTATATCAATTTGCTTTTTTAGAAAGAATAATGATCCATAGTAACGATGCCTGATATATGTTATCATAATCAATAGTATATTGAAAACAACATTAGTGTACAAATTGCTTCAATGAAAACCATAAATTGAAAGGCAATCGTTTATTTATCACTTATCACTCTTTATTTGTTTTATCTCATCTCTCATAGTTTTTTTTTACTTCTTCTATACCAGAAGGTTGTAGGTTCGATTCTTACAGCCATCCTTTTTTTTCTTCTTTTTAATAGAGACCATTTCTTCTCCCCAGCTTTAGTTAAACTTCAAAACTCACCCAGAACTTTGTAAATTGTTAAATCAACACCACTTTGGTAAAATGGCAAAACTCACCCCTAGATTTGTAAATTGTTAATTTTACCACCTCAAATTTCTAAAACTTTGCGTTTACCACTTATAGTATTTATAATCCGATTTTTTGTCATTAACTTTTGTTCGTTGTTTTTTTTTACGTCGTCGTGGGTTATATCAACTGACGGTAACGTAACTGGCAGCTTGAAGAGCGAGACCGACTAAAAAACATATGTTTCGTTATATAATTGTTTTTTTATCTATGTTTCAATCTCCTGTCACGGAGCGCGAGACAAATTTCCTAGTATTATTACATGACACAAGGGTTTTTACTTGATTTGATTATTGAAAAATCCAACATACATCATACCTAAGATCGACCTTATAGTTATGGTGTTTGGATGAAAATGTGTAAATTTTATATAAATTTTTTTTACACAAGTCATAAAAATGAAGTTTTAAGGATTGAATAAATGAAATAAACTTCTGATTAATTCTATTTAAGGATCAACTAATCCTTTATGACTTCATTTAAAAGCATATATACTATTATTTTATTAGTGATGACAGATTATCCATGATCAAGACTGATAATGAGAGGATCCTTTGATTAATTAAGTGTTGGGTTGCCCTCTCAATTAGCAAGAGGCAGCTTATAAAATATTTAATCTATTTATTTAATTTAATTATAATATTTTTATTTATTATTTATTTGGAATCTTAGAAGCTGGTAGATACGTAAACACCCTGTCATTTAATGTTTGATCAAACCATCTATTTCTGTTGGAATTTCCGTTTTAGTTCGGATCAATTTGTCAAGTAAATCATGTTAAAAGGGTATGTGGGTTGACATTTTCAACAATTTGAGGTTTGAATTTCGGTTTTGGGTCGGGTCAACCTGATGTTTTAACAAGTGCTTTAAACGAGAAGAACCGCTCATTAGTTAGTAAAAGATCGATTAGTAAAGATTAGTTCGATAAAAGGTATGAATCGAGCTTAATAGAGCTAGAGCCCAAACTCAAACCTATATTGTAGTAGCTCATTAATAAACGAGTTTCATACGCCGAGCTTTACTAGGCTCATGAGGACAAGTATATTATTTATACTAGGTTATATATCAATGTATTACATGAGTTTTTTAATAAAAAAAATAAAAGTACTGTAAAAAATTTAAAATAATGTGTAAAACAAGAAATAAATATATTTGTTTTCTTAATTAAGTAATAATTCAAATTTATATTATTTAAAAAAAACATTAACATAATTAAATTTTAAAATTCAAATTTACCTAAAATAGTGAAAATTATAAGATTTTGTTAAGAAAAAATATGATGATGACATGTGCCATTTTTGAAATCATTTATTAAAATAAGGATATATAAATATAATAAAATTTATTTAATTTAATAAATATAGAATTACTCAATAAATATTATTATATCTAGTATAGTTATAAAAATAAATAATTAATATATATTAATATTAAGTTATATACGAAAGAATTATATACAAATAGTTTAATTTAATTATTAATAAACTAGCTTAGACCCCGTGTAATACACACGAGATGAAAAATATCAATACATAAATTTCTCAAATTTTATTTATGTATTTTACATGTGTAAAAATATATTACTATACATATATTAAAGATAGAAACACAAAATTCAAAATATGTAAAAAATAATATATGATTGGGTTTTGAAAATACTTCAATTACTATTTAATGTAATTTGACTTTCATTTACTATTTGATTGAAAATAAAAATTACATAATTAGGTTTCAAAGTTTTTTATAATAAATGATCATTTAAAATAAATTTATTTTATTAGTATAATTAGTAATTTATTAAAAGATATGGGTGCATTTAATAAGAGAAAGAGACGGGAAAAATAATGAGATTGAATATGGTAACGATACGTGGCATACAAAAACCTTTATTTATTATATAGTATAGATATAGATAATGGAGGTTGAGATCGAGTATGAAAAAAATTACTCAATGAATGGAGCTCAATTTTTATGAATGATATAGAAATCAATTTTTATTGGTTATTTATTCATATATTATATTTAAAGAAAAAAATATTTCTCAAAAGGCAAGGTTGACCAATTTAAAGATAAAAAGAACCATAGTATTTTAAGATATAAGATCCATGAAACAAAACTAATACTACCATTATAGTGAATGTAATATTATCTATATCTATACTATATAATAAATAAACGTTTTGATGAGACACTTGTCACTCTTCTATGTATCCTTAACATTTTTTCTCGCATCTTTCTCATATTAAGTATACAAATTTACTTTATTTGTTTTTATAATTTCTTGTTTCCCGCATATATCTCCTATTAAATAATAACAATTTCTATAAATCTTTTTGTAAAGCGTTTTTTATTTTAAAAAATAGTTTTGTTCATAAAATATTTTTATAAATTGAACATTTCTTTCACTACTTTTATAAAATATTTTTAAAAAATAACTATATAACCTTTCTAGAATTTGTATTTAAAAAAACTATGTAATATGTCATATATATGTAATATGTAAATCCGTATTACTAATTATATAAAACATTGTATTTATTCAACTCGTGTAATACATCGTGTTTCTAAAGTTTAATATGAATTAACGCTTATCAGTTACATAAATAACTAATACTCAGCTAAAAAAATATTTTAAAAATAAACTTAACAGAACTTATAACTGTCACTTAATATATTTATTTAACCCGTGTAATACACGAGTTTTTAACGACATAATTTTTTTATTACTAAGTATATAACATTAATACATGGGTTTTAAAGATATAAATTTTTTATTACAAAGCAGTGGCGAAGCTTGAAGAAAAACGCACGGGGGCTGGGATTTTTTTTCCTATCAGGGGGGACCGGAACTATAAAATTTTCGGCTGAATACGTATAAATTAACACTACCAAGCGTACATAAGAAAGCTTCGCCCATGTTACGAAGTATATATAATTTTATTTAACCTGTGTAATATACGGGATTCTAAACTAGTAATTAATAAAAAGAAGCCATAAAGTTGATGATGTTATAATTTATTTTAATATTTGTTTATCTTGTTTATAAGTAAAACAAGAAATTAAGTCTACCCAATGCGGCGCACGGTGACCTCGCTACGAACGTTACGGTGGTGACAATAACATGACTAAGTGAATTAAAGAAACATATTAAGTTATCACGAATCGATACTTGAGATCGAAAAATAATACCATTACAGTGAAAACAAAACTAACACCATTATTTTGAAAAACATATAATGTTTACTTTTTTAACTAATAAGCTATTTATTGTTTGAAAAATGTGACACTACTCTTTGTTTTTTCTCTGTCTTACGAAAGCAAAGACACAAAATTATTAATGAAATGACTTCAAGAACTAATGTATGGCAACCAGCAGCAGTTTTAATTTTGTACTTTTGTCAACCTTCAAATTCATTGGTTAAACCATAAAGCGTTTAATTATAATAATTTGTAACACTTGATATTTAAATATACGCACGTATATAAAAAAATATAATAAAGAGTTAATTACACGGTTATTCCATATAGTTTCTTTGAAATAATATGAGTATTAATAGTTTTAAGTAACACGTTAGGGTATTATATTTTATTTTTTGTAACGCCGTTAGGTTAACACTAACTATTGTTAAAAGTTAACTGTAAACCACCTCACGTGCCCACATGAGGGTATTTTTGTCAATTTCAAAATTTCTATAAACTCTTGTTTTTCCATTGTTTATTACACGTTTCTTCTTAAAAAACAATTAGGGCTACGTTCAAACTCATCTTCCTTCGTTCTCGCCAATCAAAATCAAGCCTTCGATTCGTCAACAATGGTAGTCCGTAATGTGGTAGGCGCACAATCAAAACTTCATGGACGGAAAGTAACCTCGGGGGTCAATTTTATAGTTTTCTCCAACCTGTAAGTACTTCAAACCATAAATTTCTAATCAATTGAACTACAACCATCATTCAAAATTCCCTTTTGTTTCAGCGATCAAAGTGTAGATTTTTCGTTTGGCTTGATTCTCCCATGTGTGCTCGTTCAAGCCAAATCATACTTGGCCTACTGAATTCCAAGAACAACCTTGAAAACAAAGTGAAAGAGATGAAGATAAGTTCACAGCCTTGAAATCAAAGTGAAATAGTTGAAAGATCAAATGCAATGGAAGGATCTTGGTTTGATAATTAGTGTGTGTGTCGCCAGTTTCACCCCACCTAATTTGGTTTCCTGTATTTCATGCTAACCCTTACACTTTCATTCTTAACCCTAAAAGAAGTCAAGATTTAACCTCCAACTTTAATCAATTCATGTAATACCCCCATAATATCTTATATAATAAGTTGAAACATTTTATATAATAAGTTGAAAGTTGGTTGGTTAGATAGAGAATCAAAACATGTGTCAAACTTACATGCATATTAACATCTTAGGGTATGTTCGGTATGGGGTAATGGAATGGAAGAGGGAATGAAATGAACGAGGTAATAAATGGACAAATGAATGAAATGGGTCATTCCATTCCATTGTCTTGTTTGGTTACCATGAGATAATGGAATAAATCATTACTTTATGTTGTTTGGTAGGCTAGAAAAGACGAATGAATAAAATTGGTGGTGAGTGGCAGTGGTGGTGGTGGGTGGCGGTATTGGGTGGTGGTGGGTGACGGTGGGTGATGGAGGCCACTGTGGTGGTGGGAGGTGGCAGTGGGTGGTGGTGGCGGTGGTGGCAGGTGGCGCTGGGAGGTGGCGGTGGGAGGTGGGGGCAGGTGGTGGTGGTGTGGTTGTGGGTGGCAGTGGTGGTGGCGGCGAGAGATGGCGGTGGGTGGTGGAGGTGGCGGCGGCGGCGGTGGTGGGTGGTGGAGGTGGCGGCGGCGGTGGTGGGTGGTGGAGGTGGTGGTGGGAGGTGGTGGTAGGACGGTGTGGTGGTGATAAAAGGTGAAAGAGGAGATGAAATTTGAGGGATTTAGAGGGAATGACATTCCTTGTGGAATGGGTGATTCCATTCCATTGTCCCACCAAACATTATTTTTTTCATTCCATCATAATCGTCCATTCCATTCCACCTGCCATTACTGCATACCAAACAGTACCTTAGTGTTTTAAGGAACAAACTTAACATTTTACTTACCAAATGAACTTGAACGCTTGATGGAGCTAAATCTCTCGATTTCCTAATAAAAATAAAATTTAAGTAGGTTAATGTTTATATAAGATTTAGTTTGTATGGATCTAATTTTTTAATAAGTTGGGTTTCAATTTCAAATAAACTCAACTGGGCCACTTACACGTATTGGCCTTTGTTGAACTAAGTGTCTCTAGTGATGGTTTACTTAAGTGTAGTTAGGCCCATTAATCCTCATTGAGCCGAATTGGTTAATGTGCCAACCCAATTGGGTTGGGTCTACTTCACTATCTTGAATATTCTAATCTTACAATGTGCCTTGAGTATCTTCCTAATCTATGCAACAGTTAACCCTACAAAATTCATTACATACACTTTTTTAAGTTGGACTTAAATTCGGGTTGTTATAATTTTGTCCGATTCGGTGGATTTAAATAAGACGTTTTTTAACCAGGAGGCGAGCAGCCAGACCTGTAACCTGGTTAGCAGGTCGGACCAACTAATTTATTTTCCTGATTTTGATACTTATTAATTTTTTCCAGGTTCGTGGAGCGGGTTGGAGGGAATTTTTGGGTTCAGGGAATGGGTCGGACATAACGTTAAGTAAAATAATTGTTTTTTTTTTAGGATTGTGAAGTTTGAATCTTTAACCACTTGATCAAAAGCTTAAGACTTTAGGGGGGGGGGGGATGGGACTTAAGGTAGTAGTAGAAATCAATGACAAGAATAAATCACTTTGGTTCGAATTCCTTCAAATGTTATACTTAACTTTTATTTATGGATTCTCAAAAGATCACTATATCGCAACATATAGCGGTCGTCACTTAAGTGGTTAAACCCTATAGACCGGGTTGATTTTGTCTTCCCGATGGTAGTATTTTGAACAACATGACAACCGCTATGTTTAGTTAGACATGGTTCCTGGTTCGGGACATCAAGTCATAAACTTGAAGATCGGTGATAATGTATGTGTAAGTGCAAAATATGGAGCAAATCCTGGGTCGGGACATTAACTCCCACAACAATATTGGAAAGTTGTCACCATAACAACCACCTCAATATCGGAATTAAAGTATCAAAATTGTGTCTTTTAACAACGGACTTCACACACTAATCACTATGACTCCTTTTCTTTAATTCCTCTCCACTAAGGTAGTGGTAATGTATGAAGTCAATTCTTTAAAATGCCGAGTCACCGTGTATTAAAAAGCAAGGATATTTACAACCATGTTCACAATTCACAACTTCTAGCACTCTTTTAAGTAACTAACACACCGAATCTACATAAACATAGAAGTGTGAATGCCCGAATCAATGAGGCATGAAGTATATGAATAGTTCTGACGATTGTGCAGATCCACTTTCAATGTTGAAAGATCACATTTTGAGGTCACTCACACACACACCAATATTGAATCCATAAACATAGTAACTACTTTATTGGAAGTTCTTTTTCCCCAAAGTGATTCAAAAAGTTTAGCCAACAATGGTCTTGCAATCAACAAAGATTAAACTTGTATAAACACAATTAAGCATCATTACAATATTTCAAATTTGTTAATCGAGACTAGAACCTTGAAAATTGAAACTAACTACTAAAAATTACATAGAATTCTTCTACACAGCTAACAAAACCTACCAAAAGCTTCGCCAAAACTGTGCAAGAAATGGCCTATTTATAGGCTATTTATGAGCTAGAGCACGAGCCATGCCTGGTGAGGCACGACCCCGTGTGTACCCTAAATGTTGGTAGACTTGGACATCGTAGTGCGCATGGGGGCGTGCTGAACTGTAACACCCCATCCCGAACCCGAGTGATTATGCACAATTGATACAATATTAACAGCGGAAGGAAACATAACTTTCATTAAAACTTATGATAATCTAATTATATCATATTATTTATTTACTAAACTATCAGGGGTCTAGTTAGGAGGGTCGAAATGCCAAAAACTAAAAACTAGGTGTGCAGACCTTAGTCTGGCGTTGGGAACGCCGGTGGGCATCTGTCCAACGCCAACTTAAGCTCCATCCGCTGAATTTGGGGATTTTTGGAGATTTGGGGAGTTAAGCACTTGGAGGCTATTGTGCAAAGTTATACCAATACTAATGGTTTGTTTGTGGTGTTTTGATTGTAGGGAAAGCTTCAGGTTGATGTCTCGGGTCAAGCTTCGGGTGTAGTTGGATTCTCGATATATTGATGATTGTAAATGTTTAGAGTTGTGACTCGTTGTTCGGAGTCACTAAACTTGTTTTGAACTATCTATTTGGTTGATAAAACTTGTTGTAATTTTGTGATGTCGGTCGAATGTTTTTAAACAAAATTATCACATTGTCATTTTGTCGTAATTAACGTGTGTCATTTTGTCAAGGGCATGTTATGGGACCTAAATTCCGCGAGTGTTAAAAAGTTAAAATTGGTCTGAAAAATCAAGGTGTTACATGGGGGAGGGTGTAACACCCATAATTGGAACACCAATTATTAAAACATTTAAACACACGCGGATGCATTTATCTCAAAAAAATTTATTTTTTTACACTATCGTGTACCGCGAAAGACCTGGGAACTCCCTTCGCGTACCGCGAGGGATTCCCCATTTACACTGTCCGCGGGAAGGGTCCTTTGCGTACCGCGAAGACCCTCCTGCCCATCCTCGCGTACTGCGAGAGACCCTGAAATGGCCTATCCGCAAGAAGATCTCTCGCGTGGCACGAGAGACTTCATCCCCCCCTCGCGTACCGCGAGGGACCTAAGTAAACAGAAATTTTACTCAGTTCGCCCAGTTCCAACACTTAGCCAAATTTCTACCAACGTGTCACAAAACATTTCTAACTTTTGGGTTTGACCAAAAACATTCATATCACCTTTATAAACACCCAAAAACATATTTCTTGTATCAATATACATTAACATCTAAGGATTTTCCTTTAAACCCTCAAAATACCAAAACGCATACGAGAATCCTTCAACGCCTTGAACTTAACTTTGACCTACATCGGAGCTTTGCCTACAAAACCACATGAACATTTCACCGTTAGTAATGATAATAAACATAACAAACAAGTATTTATTACTTGTTTCCACCCATTCACTCATTTGACCCGTTTACACCTATTTGGTCATTTAAGGTTCATAGCATTTGCATTTCCACTACAAGTTTCATTTCTTTCATTTAACATTCATAACCACCATTTCGTATCCATTATGGCTCTTAGGCCATAACCTCATATCCATTATGATACTTAGATCATAACCTCTTATCCATTATGGTATTTCAACCATAACCTCATATCCATTATGATTCATATATCATAACCTCATATACATTATGATTCTTAGATCATAACCTTATATCCATTATGATTCGTAGATCATAACCTCATTCATACATATCCATTATAGTTTAGCACTATAACCACATTCATTCATTTCATATTTCCGTTATAGTAATTTAACTATAACTATATTCATTCACATAACCATTATAGTTTTACCACTATAACCACATACATTCAATTACACATAACCATTATAGTATATTTACTATAACTACATTCATACTTATCACATACTAGTTCATGTCATCATCATACATATTCAATTCAACACATTGTATGCATACGTATCACATTTTACACCATTTATCATCATTACTAAGTAAGTGCAAAGGCACTTACCTTTTGAGTTAGAAGATCCCACACCACCTTCTAGCTTCGCAATTTGATTACCTAAACATATACACCTAGTTTAGTATTCTAACATACATACGTCATCACATTGCAATTGAGTCCACTACCCAATTTTCATTTTCCAACCCAAACTGACCCGTTTGGATTATTCTCATGACCAAACACCCTCTATCAACACAAACTCACCTACTTGAGTTTTCTTTCTAATACCTTGACACTAATTTCTTAATCAATAACTTTTATTAGGTCAATTTGGTGTTTGTTCAAGTGTCTATTACCACCTAAACACTTAATCTTTACTAATTCATCATTCTAGCATCATGATCCAAACACCTCCAATTTCCACCATATGAACCCTAACTTTTCAAAATCATAATCAAAGAGTTCTAGGATGTTAATCGCTACTCTTTACCTTTAGTTTAGCTAGATTATCTATAATCTAACACTAATTTCATCACATGCATACTCGATTTCCGGATTTCTTCAAAACCCACCAAATATCACATTCAAAGTGAAATCAAAGGAAGGAAATCACTTACTTGATGTTAGAAGGATGATGTGCAAGCCAACACCTTCACGATTTCAAGCTCAAATGCACGATTATGGCTTCCAATTCGATTTCTCTTCTTTTCTCCTCTTGAACATAAACGACCTCAACAACACAAATGAGGTTATTTTGACTTTTGCTAGTCAATATGGCAGATTACCATATTTTAGTCCCTAAACTTCCATTTTACCCATTTCATTCCAAAACTAGTATAAACCCACAACAAACTTGAAACCCACTTGTTTCAAATTATTTATAAAATATTATTTTCACCATAATATTTTATTATTTATTTAAAAACGAAACCCGAATTTTGGTTCGTTACAGAGGGGGTTTACGGCCAAAGGGGAAGAGGAGGGGAAGTGTTGGGTTTTTTAAAGGGTTTAAAGAATAAGTGGGTATTTTATTTTTTCTTTTTATTTTTAATAAAAAGTGGGTAAAATTTCGTTAAACGGTTAAAACGCGGTATAAAAACCCGGAATAAAAATTGCACCCAGAACTTTAAAAAATTACTAGAAATACTAAATTTTAACGGGAGTCACAAATATATAAATAAAACGTTTGTTGAATTATTTTTAAAGCTTGAATTAAAATAATAAATTCACGAACCATCAAAGATTGTTAGTTTACAAAATTCACCAAAAGATTAGTCTAAGAAAATTAGAATGCATCATCATCCATATAAATATAAAAATAGACTTTAAATAAAAGTTACACATTTTTTTTTGTCATGGTTTCATATTTACATTTTACGCGTGTGACTTAACCATGTAAATCTCGTGTAACCTTAATGTACGTCTAAGGTTATGTTCCTATGACTCTAGAAACATAAAAATAACAAGTTTGGGGCGTTGACTTGAAAAGTCGCGGTTGTCACAGACAACTCCTCCGTTCTTCTTATTTCATCAAACCGCATAACAGTAAGTATGTTTGTTCAAGCTCGAATATATAAATATAAAAAATCAATATAATAGGGTTGAGTTCATTAGAAAACTCCCCTTCGTGAGAAAACTCGCAAAAACCGACCCAAACGAACTCCTGTTCAACCCATTCCAGCGGCGTTAGAACCGGCTCATCAAACTCGATCTAAAGCCTAAAGCTAAACTCTAAAATCTAAATCTTAAACGCTAAACCCCACCCCCAAAAAACCTAAACGCCGACATGGTTCCAACGCTGCCAAAATGAGTTCATTCAGAGTTCGTTTGAGTCGATTTTCTCGAGTTTTCTCACAAACAAAGAGTTTTTTCATAATCCTTCCGCCAATATAATATTCTATAAGTGTACTTGTGTTTCACCAATATAATATTCTATACGTGTACTTGTGTTTTTAATAATGGAGACATTGAAATTGAAACAAAAGTTGAAAACCATCTTAAACCACAACCATCTCTATAAACTCATTTATTTGAAGGGTAAAAAACGGAAAAGCAAGAAGTACAGGGCCTGTTTTGCAACATGTTGAAAATATGAAACTCTGCATCCAATCAGAGGGCGATTCAACGCCTTATAAAACCGAAAAGAAAGCGGAAGAAAGTAGCGTCACAATTACTAGTGGGTGGACTGTTTTCGTCGGCGTCGTTCACAGCGAAACCCTAGGGTTTCTTTGGTCACAATTGATCGCTACAAACTGGCGGAAGAAACACTCTCTTGTGTGTATGAACTTTCTTTTCTTTCGATTCATTTGATCATTCACATTACATTGATTTGATTAGTAATTATTTGTTTCTGTTATCTGGATCTAGTTTACTTAACTATATACTGTGTAATTCTATGGAAGTTATTGTAGTCTAGCTAGAAATCATGGTGTATAGTGTTCGTTTTAAAACGTCATTTTGCTCTTAGCTAGTATTTGAACAAATTAGACCATCGAATGTAATATTTGAAGGATTAATCTTGATTATAGATAATTATTAATATTTTTTATTAATTATTTAGGACTAGGAGTGAGCTGAGTTGTTTATTTATTTGATTATTTAATTTAGTTTGAGTTGGGTTAGGATTAGTATAAGGTTTATTATAAATAGATGGTTAGGGATTATTTGTAAAGTGGTTTTTGGTTTTCAGTATTAATAAAAGAGTCGATCTTGGTTGAGATCAACTTTGTGTTCGTGTTCTTGGGCCTGGTTTCCAACAATATTTTCACTTTTTCACCGCTCACACTTTTCTGTTAATCACACATTTCCATCATTTTACTGTTATTGTGATTCATATCTATATCCGTACCTAGTAAATCCCACCTATAGCAATGCTATTGATGAGGTATGAGGAAGGTGGAATGTCGGAAAACCTTACCTTTATCGGCTTCAAAAACAAACGGTACAAGACTATACACGCATTACTAACATTAGACAAACAAATAGTACTAGAAATATAGAACATAGGAAGTTACCGATAACAAAAGAGGGTAAAAGAGTAAGTAGCAACATATATAACATCATAAACATCAGTACATCACATATACACCAGTACAATATGACAATAACACGCAACGGATATAACATCATAAACAAACATAGACATAAGTACACCAAGATGATAACAAGCAAAATCCACTCTTGGTTTTAAATTGCGCGCATAATGCGTTTTGCGCTGATGCGTTTGGTTCAGCGCATCGCTGCACTTGATGCGTAGCGTTTACATGATGCGTTCATATTGCTGCGTTTTGCGCAATAAGCGCTCATTGCAAAATGCGCTATGTTGCGTGCAACACTGATTTAGGACCCGGGTCGGACTTTTACAAGTACAAACTAGGTCGGATCTTTAAGTTTAGAAGGTGATATTTACCTGGAGATGAAGGAGAACTCTTGGAGAAGGGTGAGAAGCTTGGAGAGTCGATGGAGAAGGAGAAGATGGCTCTGACGGATGGAAATGTTTTAGAAACACTAAAACTTCTTCTATTTATAGTCTTTATTTACATTTAAAATGCTCATTAATGAATCTATACATATTCTACTTGTACATCAAGCTTCTTTAGTTGTAAGTCATAACTAAAGCTTTTTTACTATTTATTTATTATAATACCTTATGCATAAACTAGTTGTACATTTAGAGTTAGACTTATTTTGGTATTTATTTATCAATTTTTTTTAATGTTTTATAGTTAACATGTTAAAATATTAGGTATAATTAATTTTTTAGTATTTTTTAATAAAGAACGCATCACATACATGATGCGCTCGCATCGCGCATCAGATTTTTGGACAAAACGCATCGGAGCGCATTGCGCAATTTAAAACCAAGAATCCACTAAATGTTTGGGAAAATTTAAGCCCACAAGACATAGTTACTACACCACTGTACCCTCCCCTAACAATCCTTAACCTTTACTATTATTGTGATTCCTAATACTATACATTTAGATTCGTTTGTTGTCTACTGTTTAGATCTTATGTATAGAACTCTATGGTATTAATATACTTTCTATGTCTATACATGGTTTTGAAGTTGGAGGTCTCCCTGGAAGTAGCCTCTCTATCCTTAGGATAGAGGTATGGTTTGTCTACATCTCACCTTCCCTAGACCCTACCAATAGCTTTGCTATTGATGGGATTTGTACTGGGTATGGTTGTAGTCGTAGACCATCGGTTGCAATGATTATGAGTTTTTCAAATCTGATGATGATGAGAATATCTTATATTTTAGTGTTTAACAGTTAACAAGTTAATATTATTAGTAAATAGTTTTTTAGTGTGTTTTTAATAACGAACGTCTTGCATACGTGATGCACGCGCTTCTTGCATTGGGTGGAATTTTTAGTGGGTATGTTTGTTTGTTTGTTTATTTATCTGTGGATTCTTTGACCTGACCCATATGCATTGATGGATTGTAGAACAAATACACAATGGCTTCAAGTTCAAGCTCTCATCTTGACCACAATGTAGATGATTCATACTTCTTAGCTCTTCATGATGATGCTGATGGAATCTTTCCCATTTCTGATGAGAAATATGCCGAAGAACTACAACTTCAAGAGGCACTCATATCCAGCTCATTATCACTAATCCTTTCGCCAATTCAAAACGCTTCAACTGTCTCTTATGCATCATCATCCAAGCAGCCGTCGATGACATTATCTCAAGTGCCACACTCGCCGCACAGCTTGTGTGCCATTTGCATGGATGCAAAGACGGCATCCGAAATGTTTCAGAACACCAAGGTCTGCGCTCATCTTTTCTGCTCAGACTGCATCCGTGAATACGTAGCAGCCAAAATAAAGGAGAACGTGACGGCGGTCAGGTGTCCCGACCCAAACTGTGAGGGGGTGATAGGACCTCACGACTGTGGCTCTATCGTTCCGAAACAAGTGTTGGAAAGATGGGAGAGTATTTTGTGCGAGTCTCTTATCGTGGGTACTCAGAAATTTCACTGCCCTTTTAAAGACTGTTCTGCTATCAGTGACGTCATCGGAATGCCCAAGTTGCAACAGACTGTTTTGTGCGCAGTGTAAGGTGGCTTGGCATTGCGAGATGAGTTGCAGCGAGTTTGAGAGCTTGAAGAAGGGTGAGTTAAATGGAGATAACATGTTAATGAGTCTTGCTAAGAACAAGAACTGGATGAGGTGCTCAAACTGCAAGTTTTTTGTGGAAAAAGTTGATGGCTGTAAGCACATTTCATGCAGGTAGGTGTTAAATTAAATAACTTTTTATTTTTTATTTTTTTTAGAACGGCTGTCGGTTAGGATGTCGCTAATCCTGCCACAGAGGGTGTTTCTAAAATTATGAAGTGCACCTTGTGAGGATTGAACCTGAGACCTTCACAGAAGGAAAGCCTTATGACAAAACCCCCTAACCAAAGGCTT
Source organism: Smallanthus sonchifolius (assembly GCA_023525975.1). Taxonomy (NCBI): domain Eukaryota; kingdom Viridiplantae; phylum Streptophyta; class Magnoliopsida; order Asterales; family Asteraceae; genus Smallanthus; species Smallanthus sonchifolius. The sequence goes on from CM042029.1 coordinate 93,691,688, forward strand.
GATTGATTGATGATGAGTTTTTGGTTAAATTAAATAAATATTCAAGTAGGAGTATATATATAGTATTGAGTGATTGATGATGAGTTTTTGGTTGCAGGTGTGGACATGAGTTTTGTTATGGGTGTGGGAATGTGTATACAGACACTCATGTGTGTGGATCCGGTTGATGTTTTTTTAGTAGCTCTAATTGAGTTTGTGGCTTGTTTTTATTCCTAACACTATATGGTTTGTAAAGTTGACTTGTTATCTGAATGAATACTAAACCTCAATATATATTAGAAAGTGGTGATGTTTACGGTTCGGCTCAGTTGGGTTTTACAAAAGTTCTGGACCGAACCGCTAACTACAATTTCAGCAATGAAAAACCAAACTTGTGGGGTTGGTTGGGTTGGTGGGACAGGACTGGCGGTTTTCTTTTGGTGGTTTGACGGTTTTATTAAAAATCTTTTAAAAGCAAATTTTTCATTAATTTTTAAAAAATGATATAAACAGTTTCATGTTACTAAAATGATAAAAATATGTATATAAATAATAAATGATAAAACGTCTAGTTTAATTTATATGGTCGGTTTCAAGTTCCAAACAGTCAACCCTTCCAAATAGAAGATAGCTATATTAATCAAATGAGTAATGTCAAGTTATCAACATCAAAACCAATTACTAGTGATATAGACCCATAAACATTATTAAGCAATTGTGACATGTGACAAAGATGAATGGGTGTGAAAATTACATTTTTTTAACGGTAATTTGAGTCAGTGGCCAACCAGTGACAAAGGTCTAGCAGGTTGTACTATAACTTAAACAAATAAATGTCATAATCTAACAATATACAAGGTAAATAAAAAGAGCGTCGGGTCAAATGAATCTTTTAATGTGTGACTTCAAATTGTACGGTGAATCGAGTCGATTTGTGACCCAACCAGTATTATATAGATCACAACCCGAGGTAGTTTTCAAAGGGTCGCTAAGACATAAACCGAACATAAGGAATACTTATATTGAAGGGAGTACAAATAGGGCATTATATCACGGGGTTACCGTTTGAAGCCCCGTGTGCCACCCAATATCTCATCCAAGCCAAACACTCCATCATGTTTATGATAAGGTTTAATGGTTTCACCCCTACCTTGAACTCATCAGAGGAGCGACCCCAACTCCCGACCAATGTTACACCGTAAGTGTAAGAACCACACTGTAAGACTTTCTTCGCTCACTAAATCTCAACCCAGTAGCCAGTAAACCCAAGCATTTTATCATAAGTTGAATAGATACAATCTCCTAACATCTATTTAGTTAGGGTGAATTTTGTTTTCGACCCTGTGGTTTGATCTGTTTAACCCTTTTTAGTCCATAAAAAAATCTTGGTTGTATTTTTGTAACCATTTCACTCTATAACATTAACCCTGTAAACTTATTCTATTACGTATAAGGGCATTTTAGTCATTTTAACGAGTCAATGAGTCAACGAAAGGCAGCCCCTAGTCAAAAGCCCAAATCCAAAAACAAAAACAAAGTGGAAGAAGATGACTTTACACTTTTCATTTTCCAATTTCTCCACCCAAACCCCAACGCCCAACTTCTTCCTTTGACGGCTACTGTTACACTCACATCTCCTAGATCGAATGTATATATATATATATAGGGGCATGTTCTTTTGAGAACCAACAATATATTAAGAACCGTGAGAACCGCATTAACTGTTCCTCTATTTATAATATAAATTGGCTAGAATTAATGTATATTTCAATATGTTTAAGGTTTGGTTTTAAAAGACCTCGAATTTATAGTCGTTTTTTTAAATGCATATATGCACTTACACTATATGCACAAATGAATGCATATATGCATATTTTTATACTTTTCTTAAAAAAATTCAGGAGAGAGAAGATAAACTTAAACTAAGAGTGGGAGGAGATAAATAAAACATTGTTGTTGAATTTTACTTTTTTCACTAAAGCGATATGTACACGTTTTATGCGGTTCTCACGGTTCTTAATATATTGTTGGTTTTCAAAAGAACATGTCCATATATATATATATATACACATATACATATATACATACACGACGATGACACTTGTAATTCAATTCCCCCAATTTCTCGTTTCTTGATGCGCCTATTTTCGAACCAATTTTACTCTTCGATCTGCTTCGTTTGAAAAAATTTCATCAATGACGGCGAAGCGTTTCTGGGATAAATTCAGCAAAGAATCGATTCTGACACTATACACACCGTTTGTTGTTTCTTTGGCTTCTGGGAATCTGAAACTTGATACATTTGAGCATTATATCGCCCAGGATGTTCACTTTCTCAAATGCTTTGCTCAAGCGTAAGTGGAAATTGTTCTTCAATTGGGTGGGATATTCAATTTGGGATATTGAATTGAGTTTATGTGTTTGTTTTAGATATGAATTAGCGGAGGATTGTGCAGATGATGATGATGCTAAAGTTTCTATTGTTGAATTGAGAAATTTGGTTCTTAAACAACTTAAACATCATGATTCTTTTCTTCAAGTAAGATCTCATGCTTCTTTATGCAATTATTGTTTTAAAATTTGATTTATTCCATATTTAGAGAGAGTATACATATTGTTCAACTAGGTTAGAAACTCGTGTTTTATACGGGTTGAATAAAGGAAATATTGAATAGTTAGTAATGAAGAAAATATAAGCGGGAAAAAGAATTTTGGGCTCACCGGATTCTGACACCGGTTACTTATTTATTTGGTATAGATTAGGTAATTGAAAATTGTGAAATAAAATGGCATTTGTATCTATATTTTCTATCAAGAAACATTGGAAAAGCAAATATGATATGAAAATTATATTTTCTTGTAAGACTATGTGTAGTGGGTTAGTGATGTGTTGCCACGCAGGCGCCACATAAGCAGTCCAGTGATCACCAATTCACCGTAAAGATGTGTAATGGGTTAGTGATGGTGATAAAAAAGAGATGATGAAGTGTAGTGTTGTGGTTGGTGGTCAAATTTTAAAAAATAAAAATAATTTATCTTGCCCCTTTTCATGTGATCATCGCCACAATTTGGGCCATCATGCCTAGGGGGCGGTGTGCGTGGCGTGATAGGGTTGCCACGTTGGGTGATAACGCCTCCTTACACATACCCTAAGTGCCTATATTTTCTTTTTTAATTTCCCAATTCTTTTGAACAGTTTTCTCATATAAATCAGGGGATGAACATGTGTTGTGGCTCATATCATGTACTAGTTTCTTGAGCATTTATAAGAACATCTTGAGCGACATTTTTTGTCTGTGACGTCATGTTTTATCTATTCTTCTATGAGTAACTATCATATTAATTTGATTGATGTAAAACAACAGCTGAACTCTAATTTCTGTAAATTGTTTCTAGACAAATGCGTTAGACTGATATGATTGAGAATTTGTGAACATAATTTAGTGCAAATATTTATTTATATAGTTATTGTTTTATAAAAAGTCAAGTTTGATTGTTGTTCTGCTTATAAAAACATAGTTTAGTGGTGAACTGGTGAAAATGTTCAGCTGTTATTTTTTTTTCTTCTTTTATCTATTACTTATAGGTCAAGATACCGTTATGTACTCGGTGCTTGATAGTTAATATTTCTTAATATTAGAAGTTAAGCTTTTGGTAATGAAAGAACTACACAATCGACTTCTTTTGTTTTTTTTTAAGAAGTCGGGTTTTTTTTTCTTGTTTTATGGTCATTTTAGACCATTACATGAAGGTATAATTGGAAAATTGACATTAGCATTAAAATTCATGGTTTTAAAGGATTTATGTAACTAAGTTGTATGTGCTTATTATCTAGGAGTGGGGTCTTGACTTGTCAAAAGAAACAACACCAAACCCTGCAACTACAAAGTACACAAATTTTGTGTTAGCAACTGCGTCCGGGAAAGTTGAAGGAGTAAAAGGTCCGGGTGAACTTGCCACTCCTTTTGAAAAAACAAAAGTTGCAGCATATACGCTTGGTGCAATGGCTCCTTCTATGAGGCTTAATGTTTTTCTTGGTAAGGAGCTTATGGATGTTAATGGTGATGAACACCCGTATAAGAAATGGATTGACAAGTACTCCTCTGAAGCTTATCAGGTTTGAATTTATCCTTTCAGGTTGACTTTTGAGATACCATAACTCATGTCCATAGGTTTACTAAAGATATTATCATGAAATGTTCATAGTTGAGGACATTTTTTATCTGTTTGTGTGAAATGGATCATTAGTTTCATAATAATATAAATTAAAGTCATCCTAAGTTTTTTTTTTCTGTAAAATGGATCATTAGTTTCATAATAATATAAATTAAAGTCATCCTAAGTTTTTTTTTCTGTAAAATGGATCATTAGTTTCATAATAATAATTTTTCTTGTTGAATTTAATATATTAATTATTTACCAAATAAAAAAAGGACAAAATAGTGACAGCAAGTCAAACTGACCGGACTCGTCTAGTCCGTCTTTGAAAGTTATGAGTTTTGATGTGAATCCATTTGATCCGCTACTTAAACCGATTATTTTTCCTGGTTTCTAGTTTTATTTATTTTTATTTTTTGTAACGTCTAGGCAGCAATGCTCCAGACTGAAGACGTGTTGGACAAGTTAAGTGTTTCTTTGACGGGTGAAGAGCTTGATACTATGGAGAAACTTTATCATCAAGCGTTAAAACTTGAGAGAGAATTTTTTTTAGCCCAGCCTGTTGACCAACAGACAGTTCTTCCATTATTAAAGCAACATATTTCTACTGAACACCGTCTTATGATTTTTTCTGATTTTGACTTGACATGCACTGTGGTGGATTCTTCTGCCATTTTGGCTGAGATCGCAATTGTTACTGCACCAAAATCAGATCAAAGTCAACCTGAAAGTCAAAGTCAAATTGCCAGGATGTCTTCGGCTGACTTGAGAAACACATGGGAGGTACTCTCGAGAGAGTATACAGAAGAGTATGAACAGTGCACAGAAAGTATGCTGGCCAATCAGAAAGGTGCAATCTTTTGTTGTAATGAATTGTTTGGCGTTATTTTAATGATGTTGAATGTTTAGTAATAAATAAAATAAGAACATAAAAAGGGAACATGTCTAATTGGGTTGTGTTTAATCTCAAACGGGTCGAATCCAAAACTCTTGCTAAAAAGGGAGCATGTCAAATGGGTCGAACGGGTCAAAGGGGTTAAAATGTGCCCAAAGTTTATTTTTGTCAAAGCTCAAAGAGGTAAAAGTTGCCCAAAGTTGATTTTTTTTTTCAAATTGGTCAAACAGGTTAAAAGATGCCAAAAAAATTATTTGTCAAATGGGTTGAACGTGTCAAAACAAGTTAAAAGTTGCCATAAGTTTATTTTTGTCAAACGGGTTTAATGGGTCAAACAGGTTAAAAGTTGCCCAAAGTTTATATCTGTCAAGTGGGTCAAACAGCTAAAAATGTATCTTTTTTTATGGTGGTTTTTGCAGTTGAGGAGTTTGATTATGAAGGCCTAAAGACAGCACTTGAACAACTATCAGAATTTGAGAGAAGGGCAAACATGAGAGTGATTGAATCAAACGTGCTCCCAGGTTTGAATCTTGAAGATATTAAACGGGCTGGTGAACGACTTATTCTTCATGATGGTTGCCAGGGTTTCTTTCAAAGCATCACCAACAACCAAAATTTAAATGTGAATGTTCATGTTCTATCTTACTGTTGGTGTGCTGATCTTATTAGGTCTGCTTTCTCATCAGGTATGATCATTGTGACTTCTGAATTATCTTACTCTTTGCTACCTTTCCCATTATGTGCTTCTTAATATGAGTAGAGGTGGCAAAATGGGTGATTTGGGTAATGGGTTGAAAACGGTAGATTGTGTTTGGATCAAATCACATTGGCGGGCTCGGGTTGTCATGAAACACCTTTTGAATATCATCACAAATTTTATTGTTTTGAATATCAATTTAATTTTTTGAATAGAAGTATTTAGTGATTACACTAGGGGTGTTTCGACCAATTTGGCTAATATCTTTTCTTTTACCCGTTTAACCCGGCGGAGATTAAACATAACCCGAATAGTCCTACTCGTAAGTAACTGGATCAATATTCCCACCTCTAAGTTTGGGTGATTGCTTATCAAACTGTTGTAAGTGTCTATTTACCGTAAACAAATCATCATTCTTGAAAACTTTGCAAGAATGAATATTTGTTGTATTTATATCATTGTTCAAAACTAGAGGTGGCAAAATGTATGGTTGGGTAATGCGTAAAACATGTATTTTTTGTAGATGTCAGATTGACCCAAAACACTTTTTGTCCAAAAACAGTAAGCCTTTATATAACTAGTGTGTCAAATATGATTAAAAAAGTAATATTATTTTATCAACAAAGTAATTTTTTTGATAAAACCATTCAGGAGGTTTTATGAATGATGTTTGACATGTTCCCTTCAAGCTAAATATTTTTTTATTTTACTCATTTGACCCATTAGAGATAAAACATAGCTCGAATCAACCCAATCATAATTAAATGGATGTGTCATCTTGTAATATACAACTTATCTACTTATACATTAAGTCTATTAATAAAAATTCGGTCTTGCCATCAAATGAACAGGGGGCATACACACAATGCATGTACATGCAAATGAATTTGAGTTTGAAAACTCTCTATCCACCGGTGAAATCATCAAAAAGGTCGAGACCCCTACTGACAAGCTTCAAGCTTTCTCCGACATTCTTAAAAGTAGCGACCAAAGTGACAAAACAAATCTGACAGTTTACATCGGGGACTCAGTTGGCGACTTGCTATGCCTTCTAGAAGCTGATATAGGCATAGTTATCGGCTCAAGTTCAAGTCTTAGAAGAATTGCAAGCCATTTCGGTGTCTCATTTGTTCCACTGTTTCCGGCTTTAATCAAGAAACAAAAAGAACACGTTGAAGGAAGCGATTTTAGTTGGAAGGCGTTATCAGGCGTTTTATATACAGTTTCTAGTTGGGCCGAAGTACATTCTTTCATCATTGGTTGTTGAAATGAGCCTGTTTTACGCGTAGCTATAGCACTAAGAGGAGGCATCTTTACATATAATAGAATGAAGATGCATCTTGTCATGGCTGATTTTATCATGGGCCATATATTTTATAAATCTTGTATTTTTTCATCAAACAACAGGACTTTCTGCTCATATGATGAATATTGTCAAGTGGGTATGAATCTTTTCGCGATCTTGTTGACTTTTATTTGACTTTTTGTGCTGTCGTTGACTTGGTCTGCGGTTGGTTCTTGCAGGCTGAGAGCTTCTGTTGCTGAGATGAATAGTTTCATAAGCTTGAAGGGTTTATTTTCATAATTCAAGGTTTTGAGTTTTGTTTTAGATTTTGATTCAAATTTTTGGTTGGTAAATATGTGAAAATCTTGTGGTGCTACCCCTGGAAAACCTTCAATTGCACATCAGATGATATTTTTTTATTGATATGGTAATGCTGGAAAAGCTAATAATGCTTTGTTTTTGGAGTTCTGAAGACATGTTAAATATTGTAACTTTTTTCCTTCTCTTTTATTTTCCTTTTTCACATTTATTATTTTTTTCTTTCTCCAAATATTAAATTATGTTGATATAAAAATATTATTAATTTTTATAAGTGATGACATATTTATTTTCTTTTTTTGGGAATATAATTTTATATAAAACAAAAACTAAAGGGAAATAATTGAACTTTTACTTATTTCATGGTTTGGCACTTTGGCATTGTTTAGTTTCATAAAATTATTTTCGGTTCAAATGGTTTGACCTGAAAAGAAGTCAAAAAGTCAACCTGAGAACCGACCCAATAGACACCCATAAATTCTGTCCCCACTTAAATTCTTTTCTTTTTTTCTTTCACTTTACTTCTTTAAAACTACTAAACTCACGGGTCCTTTTCTTTTTACCATTATGGGACTTGAACCCTTAACCGCATGAGTCTGTATAACGGTAAATTCGAATCCGTCATGAACTAAGGTGGTGTTTGGTTTGAGAGTTTGGAATTAAGATTTGATAGTGTTTTAAGTATGTTTGGTTTAAGGGTATAAGTTGATAAGGAGCGTCTGCACTGTATTTAAAAAAGAAAACCCTCAGATTTGGACCCCTAGAACTTAGGGGTCCTACATATTTTTGCATTAGGGTTTTAGTCATAAGTGACGATTAAATTTGGATTCACTTCTTCAATTTATGCATTCATAGTGTTTTAGGACACCGAATTGGTGTTACACAATACAACAAGTTTATTCACGGTTTATGTTCATATTAAATCTAGTAATGATGATAAGTCATTATTAGAATAGTATGTAAAATAATTAGCTTTATTATGAAAATGCCTCAATTTTAAGGCTCGTTTTAGGCCCCTAAAAAAAGTTAAAATGACCCTACAATGCCCGTCAAATTGGGTATTCTCCAACCCATCAAAAGGTTGGATTTAGAAACCATTTCCATTCTAGAATGCAAATCAAACCCACCTAACAAAACAATAAGAGAAAACTAAATAAGTATATTAATAGAAATAAGACACAAAACATGTCAAAAACTACTTAGCCCTAAACTTCTTGAAATAAAAAAGCTACAAACATGAGAAAAGAAAGAAAGATTTCATTGTCTTCATTCCCATTTTTGCTCATTTTGCAGCCTTGCAGCTTTAATTCTGACTATTACAAAAAGACACTTAGTCACTTTCTTCTCAACCCTACTGATCCGCAGGGCTAACCAAACTACCTATGTTCATTTGACCATCACCCCTCTAGCTAACATGGTGCTCTAATGGCCCATGATTTGATCTTCAAACCCATATGAAAACCATGCAGTGGCATACACTGAGTTATGACCCTTCCAAGTGAGCACAATCATGTCATCTTCTGTCTTCATCCCCCAACCACTTGCATGTTCATCTAGCAAGAACTTCACTTCACTAATAGTATCTTCACCAAATGGTACACTAAAAAACCCTAAATTTTTCATTCTTTGTGAGAATTTAGCTCCGGATTCTAGTCTTTCTACCCTTTGTCTCCCTTCGTACGCGATGATGTTTTCGATCTTGTGCCCGATATCGGCTTCATACTCCATTCTTTGACGACTATCTTTTGGCAAGAAAGTTTCCAATGCATCAAAGGGTATCCACAAGAAGTTAAAGCAAGCGGTGATTCTTGATGCTAAACTTGATGATCCCAAATCGCAATCTTCATCTACGATTGTTAGGATGCGAGGATTCAAGCTTTTTATTAACTCGAGGAACGAGTCTTTACACGAAGCTATATCGGGCATGTATCGTAGCCAGTTTTGGCAGTTAACCACTAACTCCTCGTCCTCTCGGACGAGGTTCGTTTGGGTTAAAAGAAACTCATAATTAAAGTTGATGGAAGATTCTTGGAAGGATGGTGAAACTTCAATCACATTAAATTCAAATGGAACGTTTCTAAAGTTGGCGAAATTCGTCAACTTTAGGCCTACTTCTTCCGTTAACACGTTAAGAAATGGAGGCACAGACGGCCTCCAAGAAGGGACTGATATGCGCACGCTAGGAGGCCCTTCAGGCCTTTTAGCGAGCGCGTCTATCAGGGTTGGCCATTGCATACAATGAGTGACACTAAAGTCCAAAATATGAACTTTAGGACACCCTTGGATGGCTTTAAAAATGGCACTATTTGATGCACAAAAACCAAACCTATGCCAAGGGATAAGATCAACATACCCTGCTAACTCAGTCACACTCATGAGCCTTCTCTCAAAGTCACTCCTCCCACCATTAAAACTCATGGGTGTAGGGCAAACCCTAGAAGCTCTAGACACTAGTGCCCTTAAAAACCAAGATGCAAGCCTTTGGTTAGGGTCACCAGAGGAGGAAGCAACGTTGTTTAGGACCCACATGACTTGTTGAGCCGAGTTGATGTCGCTGTTTTCGAGTGCGTTTGCGCAGTGCAGGAGAAGCTTTTCGATACAGGCTCCATCGAGGTTGCCTAAGCAGCCTTTGAGTGCAACTGAGAGTGGGTTTTGGTGAGAGTTGAAAAGGGCTGGATTTGATAAAGAAGTTGAAGATGGGTTGGCTCGAAGTTCGGCTTTCATGTCGATTTGGGAGATAGATTGAGAGATGTAAATGTAATGAGTAAAACCATATATATACACGTATGCACTAAAGGTTGTATGTATATATTTATATAAATATATAAATATATAATGCGGATTAAATAAAGGAAGTTTTGTAGGAAGTGAAAGGAATGATCAAGTACCATTGGTAATATCGTGTTAGAATTGGTATGTCACTTTGACCCATGCGTATAGCCTTATTATAATGAGGCTTCTTACCGGTAGTGTGGTCCATCTGAACTTTCATGTTTTGATTTGTATAATGAGTTTTGATCCATATTGATTAGAATTGTGTGTATAAGTTTACAACTCGTGTAATATGCTTTGATTAGTAAGTAAAGCATTAGTGGCTCTATAGTACAAGCAACTAAAACAACCCCTTTAGGCTCCCAAATTTTAATGACTCAAAAGTTGAAGAAATAACTTTAATCTATATTTTAACATAAAAATATATGTGATAACTTATCAGTTTTTTTATTTTATTGAGAAATGATAATCTATCAACTTTTGTGTTAACATTAGACGTTTTCACGCTCCATAAAATTACATTTTGGTAGTTTTTATATATTTAGAAAACATTTACAAAAGGCCACAGTTTTGATGTTCGCTTTAGGCCCCAAAATATGTTGAGTTGCCCCTGTTAGTAAGTACCTTTCGTCCATTACAATGGTGCGTTTAATTTATTAGAATAATACGTCCAACTTAGGTGTTTGTATATTGTTGCCAAAACAATATAACTTAGACGCAAATACCTCTCGCCTTAATACTCAACCATATACACGTATTGAACGATGACGCTTTTCTATGATTCTTAAAAAAAGTGTTTTATTATATTGAACAACCTATATGTATGTATGAATGTATGTATAAAAATTAAAATAACATGTAAAACAAAAAAAATAAAATTCATTTGTTTTCTTAAGTAAGTAATAATTAGAATTTAAATTTTATATTATCTTTTTTGAAAGATAAAAAGATTAACATAATTAAATTTAAAAATTCAATCTTACTTAAAAGAGGAAAAATTAGGAGATTTTGGTAAGAAAAAATATGGTGATAACATGTGGTATTTTTTGGAATAATTTATTAGAATAAGGATTCTAGAAACATTATATAGTTATTTTTATAAAAAAAATTATAAAATGAATGAAATAAATATACGATTTATAAAAATGTTTTATGAACAACCCTATTTTTTTTTAAATAAAAAACGTTTTATAGAGATAATTATAGAAATCGTTATCATTTAATGCGAGAGAGAGACCAGGGCCGGCTCGGGGGGGGGGGGGGCAAAGTGGGCGACGGCTCTAGGCCTGAAATTTTAAAATTTATATATATATATATATGTGTGTGTGTGTGTGTGTGTTTTAAAAATTAAAAGGGCCAACTCTTTAACTAAAAACTAAATGCACTAACTCAATTATAAAATACTCATTATCTAATCTAGGCCCAATAGTTTAGAAGTTTAAATCGATAATTTTTATTTTCTACCTAATACATCGATTGCCTATAGAGTTTTGTTGACTATTCCGGTAACGGTGGCTTCGACGGAGATGAGTTTTTCAAAATTAAAGTTGTTGAAGTCATACTTAAGATCAACAATGTCCCAAGAAAGACTTAACGGATTAGCGATGATAACTATTGAAAATGATATATAAGAGACTATGGATTATAAAGACTTGATCGAGAGCTTTGTTACCAAAAACGATATGAGAGATTCACGATTTGCATAAGTAAGTAACTTTAGATTATTTTGGGACAATACTTTTCTTTTGTTTATTGTTAAAACAATTATCGTCGTATTTTGGATTTTTTTATATATGATTATTGACTGTATATATTAGAGGCCCGTATTTTTTTTACATGTCCCTGGCCCAAAACGTTTTGAGAATTCTCGCGACCGGCCCTGAGAGAGACGATAAACAAAAAATTATAAAAATAATTAAAGAAATTTGTATAGTTAATAAGAGAGATAAGCGAGAAAAAAATGTTAATAATGCATAAAAGAGTGACAAGTGTCACATCAAAATCTTTATTTATTAGGTAGTATAGATATAGATGTGTATTTATGATGCACCGTTAATTTTTAAGAAAATATTTGTGTCTATCAAACAAGCTCGTGATGTCCACTACAATGGATACACATACCATAATGATTATGGCATAATCGAACAATTGCTTTCACATATAAAACCTATATACCCTAGAAAAATCTTATGTACTCATATTCGTAGGCAAAATTATTCATAGTAAGGAAAATCTATAACTATACTGTATAATAAATAAAAGTTTTTCATGATACGTGTCGTCTCCATATTTATTATTGTTATTTTTTTTCCTCTCTCTTATTAAATACACTTATATCTTTTATCGTTTAATATATTTAAAAAAATATTTATATTTATATTAATAAATATTTTGTCATATTTTGACAAATGTATGTGTTAACAGATTATATTGTATTCCACATGTTTATTCAACCCATTGAAACACAAGTTTTTAAAAAATAAATTTTATTACTTCATATATAATATTATACTTATTCAACTCGTATAATATACGAGATTTTTATCTAGTGCTAATATAAAAAAATTAAAAATATATATATAGTTTGCAAATTCATATTTTAAAAAGTTACAAGTTGTATGATTAGTCAGTCCTAGGTGCATAGTGTTTCTCATGAAAGCTATAATTTGATCCGATCCGATCCAATCTAATCCAATCTTACTTAACTTCAATTAGTAAATTGAAAGATTATAAAACAACATAGGAACTAACTTAATAATTAAAGCGACACATAGTTAAGAGTAAACTTTATGAAATCTTTTGAATTAAAAAAAACTAGTCTTACATATAAAAAGGCGTGACACTTGTGTAGGATTGTCTGATCCTAGATCGGTCTTATTATATCCCGAAATTACAAATAGTAAAATGATTCGTAATGGGATTTTGATATTGATAACTTACTTTACCTGATTATTAATAATTATAAATCTTATTTAAAGTACATCGTGAGTGAATAATACCTCCACTACCTACGTGGGAGTGTCACATTGCGTTTTATTTTATTTTTTCATTTTCACCACTCATATAATTATACTATATATAATATATGTTTTTAACCCGTTTAGTTTTCTATTACTTTTATTTCTGTGACAACTTTCTTTGGTCAACTTTTTTTAAAAAGGGAATGCATGGTTTTCTTTTGTTTTTTTTTCAACGTTCCGGTATATTATTTTTTATAGAAAAATATATTCAAATTCGAGTACTTTTTTTTGTATCGTACGCTATAGCGAGTTTGCGTTTCAACTTTCGTTTTAATCTCCCATACTATATATAATATGCTTTTAACCCGTTAGTTTTCTTAACGTTTCGGTATAAATTTTATTAAAAACCGAGTTTTATTCAAAATCAAGTAATTTTTTTTAGTATATCGTGTGCTATAGTGAGTTTGTGTTTCAACTAAGTTTTATCCACGCAAACAAGACGAACTGATAACGACCAGACTCCCGCTGCATAGCGAGGACGAAAAATTGCTAGCTAGTATTAAAAGACAAAATTACAATTAAACATGAGGTTTAAAATATTTTTTTAGAAAATGTTGAAATTTTATAAAAGACATTTTTGATCATGTAAGTGCATGCATTCTAAGTAAATTAGAAAGGGTAAAGAGTAAGCCAAAGAGGTGTCTTAGCCGGCCTTTCCTTTGTCTTTTTTTGAAGTCACTATAACTTCTTTTAATTAAGATAAATTAATTCCTTTAATTAACTTGTTTAATTTTGTTTTACTCTTTGATTGTTGCTACCTTTCATTCCATCATTCCAAATTAGCGTTTTCAATTTGTGAGAGAGATCATATTTGTTTGCTAGTATTGTGTAATTCCACAACAAAAGACAAAGGAGTAGCCCACGACAAAATGAATTATGGGTACACCCCTACCCCTACCCCTACCCCCTCTTACCCCACCCCACCCCCAATTCATCATGTGGAACTTCTTATTTTCCATAGAATATTTGTGTAATTGAGTCTTGTCTTTTCTTAAGAAGAGTACCATTCATTGGTGCATAGGAGAATGTGATCAACAAATATTGCAACAAATTTAGGGCAAACATATCAACAAGAGGGAATTTGGCTATTGTTTCTTTAAACTAGATGGGATCTTAACTTAGTAAAACAGAAAATAAATAAGCTTTATTATTGGTATATTAAAGTTATTTAAAACTTTTAATTATAAAAATGGCTTGGTTTTTAATATTATATTATCATCATAAAAAAAAATTTAGTATAAAACTTAGAAATATAAGTAGACCGAGTTGACCAAGTGTTAAACTAAGCTCGAGTTAGAAGTTTAATCATTTTAAGTTTAATTTACATTTAAAACTTGAGTTTGACTCGTTAAATTAGAAGCTCATAGTCTTTGTTTTTTTTTCTTTTGTTACTTATTTCTTATTTGATTCTTTTATTTATGTAGATTTACTTTTTATAAGTTTATAAATTATTATATTTATTCATATCATAACATATAATATTTGTTTTTTTTATCATAGTTATATATATAATGATATTTATTATGTAATTGAATATTATATTATACAAAAATACTATATGTATATTAATATTTAATACTAGACCCCATTTAGACTCACAAGACTAATAAAACTAGGTATATTAAGCTCTAACTTAAACTCCTTATTATATGAGCGTCAATTTAGGCTTGAAATCCACTCAATTTGAGTTTTTAATAAACGCATCTAAAATAGTACGTTTAGAGCATCTCGGTTGGTTTACACCAAAAACCCGAGTGACCTAAATAAATAACTTAGACAACTTGATTACTATTTGGTTTTTTTTTAACTTAAAGATAACATGTAACTTTGAACAAAACATTAAATACTAATCAGATATGATACATGTCACTAAGTTTTAACCAATTTTTAAAACTTTCATAATGAACGAAAAATATTGAAATTTTATGTATTTTTTTATTTCAAGAAGTTTGAGTGGAGTTTGAAGGCGAGCCTTGTATCAACTGGTAAGGTTACTACTTTGCGATCTTAAGGTCACGGGTTCGAGCCGTGGAAACAACCATTCGCATAAAGTGTATGGTAAAGTTACGTACATCAGATTGCAAAGCGATCGGGACCCTCCCTGAACCCTACACAAATACGAGAACTAAATCAAGCACTATTACTCACTTACTATTAAAAGTTAGAGACGTGAATTGCAGGCATAGATTTTGTGCATCCAAATTCCCATACGATTGATGGATGAAATTTGAGCTTTAATGTTGACTATTTCAATATGTCACTTTCATTTTTTGTTTTATTTGAAAGTGTAAGTTGTTACAAAACGTAAAATGAATTGTGTCAAAAACAGTTCCTTGAATGCTTTGTCATAGAAAGTAAAGGAATTTTCATCATTATTTTGAAAATCAGATCGAAGTATCGAACTAGACGTTCAGACTTTGAAACCTGCCATCTTGCGTGTTCGGTTCGTATGTTATATATGGAGTATGAACCGTCAAAATTAAACAGGAGACGACGATTTTACAGTTCTTTAAAATAAAAATAATTATTCATGCTTGTTTGTATGATTAGTTTCTGATTGTATTACGTTTAGGGTAGTATTTAAAAATTAAATTTGTTTCTAATTGGATCATTAATGTTTGAAGTTCTTTTTTATAATACTTAAAATTCTTATGTTTGTTTTAATTTAAACTGATTATGAAGTTATTTAATTTTTGAGATGGATTAGTATGTTTTAAAAACATTGATTTTCACGGTTAAAAAGATGAGAATGTCATCAACCATCAATGGTCACTTTGATAAAAATATTTATGTTTTAAAAAAGGACCTCGTATACGACTATGATGAATATTTTTAAGGCTATTGAGTGAATATTTGTTGGTAATTCGTCGTTAATTCATGTGCATAAGCAAACTTTTAGCCATTGATATCACACTTTCTTTGGTAGATGTTATGTTAGCAACAAAACATTTGTCACTAATCGGTTGCTATTCTTAAAAGATAGTTTACTAAGACTATGTGTAATGGTAGGGTGAAGGTGGTGAATTTTTTATGCCACGTAGGCGCCACGTAAACCAGAGCCTACTTCACCTACACCCTCACCTAGGTATGTTGTGTGGGTGAGGGTGAAAGCTTATTAGTGTGTGTGTGAGAGAGAGAGATAAACTAAAATTAAATGTGTTTGTGTGTGTAACCCGTCTCACGCTTGTGACCACCATCACTTTGCCCACTCACCCCCCCCCCTCACCCCCACCTTGCGCGGTGTTTCACGCCTGTGGTGGGTGAGTTGACACCACGCCCCTCTTCTCACCCTCCCATTACGCACAGTCTAACAATCAACAAGTTTTGCAACGACTTGTAAGTTTTTATTAGGTAACTAATTACCACGTAGTTGTTTAAATTAATTATAAACATATTCATTTGTATATGACTCTATACCTATAAACCCTGACATAAATAAGAAAACAAGCCTTTTACGTTTTTTTTCTTCACGTTTTCTTCCCAACTAATGATATTCAGGACTCTGGAGAGTGTAAGTGGTGTTTTCTTAAAAACCATACCTTTTTACATAGCAAATTCTGTTGGAGAGTCGGCGGACCCTCTTGACTCTCCCTTGTTCCGCCATTATGCTTATCATTTGTAAAATTGTTCCGAAATGCAAATTATTCACCATTTTTCTAATGTATGAATGGTTCATTCACTAGAAATAGTGTTTAAAGCTTCAATTACAACATTTACATTGAATTCAAATAATCAAATCTTTTAGTAAGATTTCACTTGAAATAGTGTTTAAAGCTTCACTTGAAATAGTTTTGTTTTCCAACAACAGAAAAAAAAAACTAGGATACACTGAATCTATAGTTGATTGCTAGGCTATTGTAGTTTTTTCTTAGTAATATTTCACTCAGATAGTCAAAAGCAACTTTGTCAGTTTCCCGTTGGTATATCGGACAATATTATTTCCGGTGGTTGGTATGAATAGTGATTTTTTAATATATTCCTTTTCTTTTTGTAATTATATACATTTATTTCACAAAGAATAACAAGCACGTTGCTTGCCTTGGTTGTTTGAGAGTCGCATGATTGTTTTTTAGCTTTTTTATATTCATTTATTTTATTTTATTTTTTTAATATTATGAATAGTTTTTAGGCATATTCGTAACTTTTAAAATAATGTGTTTATTTTTATCTTACGTGTCATATAAATTTCATTAAACCGAGTTTTCATAATAAATATACAATTCATCGAAGCACAAACGTACAATGTATCGAAGTTGCTTCAATGATTCATTTTTTATAGTTTTTTTTCCTCTGGATTATTTTATAAAATTATGGATTTGCCGTTTCGACATGTTCATTGTTATCAGCGTTTTGACGTAATTCTTTGCACGGGGTGAATACCAGTATATAGGTCATCCAAACCGCGCATTACAAGTTTTAACACTCCCGACGAAGCGCTCGGTTTTCACTTTACCCCCTTGTTAGTTACCTAGTAAGGGTGATAGCCTGCAAGAACAGACAATAAAACGAGGCTGGACCTTATCAAGTTTTCTGAGAGTGGGCCTCACTATGCTCATGGACTGAATACCGCGTCGTGTCGGGCTGCCTATTTCAAGAATTCTTGGACCATCAAGATTTGGTTGGATATATATTCTTGTATCTAGAAAACATTTTATTACTTTTATATATTAACTAGCTTAGTTCCCGTGTATTAAACGGTTAATGAAAAGAAACATATATTATCCATAAGTGTCTAAATAAGAATTACTTTATATAGTGAAAAAAATAAAATTACAATTACATTCACAAAACCAAATTACATAAGTAAATTTTTTAGATTCTAGAAAGTTGATTTTGATTAATTGTTATTTGCTTAACAAAGATAAGTTGTTAATTTTTTTAAAAAAATTGTCAATTTAATTCTCTAATTTCAGTAAATTTGCGAGATGATTTTGTTATAATTTAAATAATACAAAGTTCAAAATTTTTAAATCAAACGGTTTTTAAATTTTGTCAAATGATATTAAATAATTTTAGCAATTATATTTGTTAAGCATTTATTATTTGTGAGGTTTAAAATCTTAAATTATAATTAAACTTTAGGTGGGAAAACTATTTTACAAAAACCTTTATTTATTAGGGAGTATAGATTAATATTTTTCTTTAATTAGTTATATTTTGAATTCTTATTATATATTCTTATTTAATATAATTATTATTCTTCTTTAATAATATATTTATAATATCATTATTATTTAATAAGATATAGGTGCATTTATTAGGAGAGGGAGACAGGAAAACCAATGTGAGGTGGCATGGGGAAGTGACATGTGGCAATCCAAAACCTTTATTTATTAGTATGTTGATGTCGTTGCAGACTATACGCAAAAACCTACAAGTTCTAATATTTATAATAAAACGGACAAACCTAAACTAACGCGCACAATACGGCAAGTGTACCGATCGTTTGCAGAATAGATAGATAAGACCGAGTATCGAACCTACGGACACTGTATGTACAGTGAAATACTGACTCAGATGCAGGATAACTAATTACAAAAAGGGGGGTTTCTTCTATTTAAGAGAGAAATAAACTATAGAAAATAAAGGAAAAGACGAGGACAAACAAACTAGCGTGAGAATAACTACGGAACGAAAACAGATAGGGTGAAAGCACTACCTAGGCCCGAATCCTACACGTGTCTGACGAAGGTTCTATCGGTAATGGAACTGATGTGATACCGGGATCTTAAAATACTAAACTCAAAGGGAACCTAGAGCACCCTCGACCCTTCTCAAGGATTGTCAACTAAGAGACCTAAAAGCCGTTAAACCACCGGCTGGACGGGTTCCCCTCACAGGTCATCAAGTCTACTCAAGAAGTATCCGCTAAACAATCTACCTCACAGCGCGAAAGTCTCAATACACCTAAGTGCAAGGGACAACTAAGAATTTCCTATTGGACTCGGTAAACAAGATGCGAACGACGAACTAGACAAACCTTCTCACAAAGATTCTAAACTAGCGATCAGACACACGAGATAAACCGACAATCTCTCACCTCACAGCTATTAAGATTGGTTGAATATTTAGATTTACCAATTCACGAATTTCATTCCTATGGAATACTATGTCTAGCAAACCATCCAATAATCAAAAACACACGGCAATTGATCTAGCATGCACCTATTATACGAAAGACATTCATCAAAGCACATGAGGACTGAAAAATCATTTAATTGATAATACTAAATACGCATACACATCCAATGATCAAAACCAAGTTTGTTACATCATGAGTTCTTCACATTCAAAAGTTCTAAAAACCAACAAAAACCAATGTTAAACATGTGCAATCATCTAAACCTAGGTAGACAACAAGAATCTAGCCAAGAAACATGTTCAAAATTATAAAACAATAAGTAACTAGGCTGTTCATCATGTTAGAATTGACAAGAAAACAAGAACAAATCAAAAATATGTAACCCGAGGTGAATCCGGCTTCAATTCTTCGATCCCAACGCTTGTTCTTGATCAATATCCACTTCTCCTCCCCCGATTTTAGTCCACAATCACCTTCTTAAGGCTAGAATGTTCCTCCTTTTCGTCTTTTGCCGTCACAAGGTGGTCTCCCCATTAGGGTTTTCTAATTTTTGGTTTAAAAGGAGATGTCTGCGAAAAACCATCCGTCGCGTAGCGCGACGGGATCTTGCACACTCCTCGCGTAGCGCGAGGGCCCCAGAAAAGACAAAACAGTCGGACAATCATTAAAAGGGCAATTCTGTTATTTTGCAATCCTCGTGTAGCGCGACGAAATTCCAAGACCTGTCGCGCTACGCGACAGGGGTAAAAATCTAGAAAGTTTCTTTTTTTTCTTATCCATAGCCCTCTCGCACAAACTGGAAACTCGTTCTTCTTCGTTTTCAATCATATCCGCTTCCTTTGTGACCTAACAACCATAAGATATAGAAATATTAAGTACAAGCAGTTATAGAAGAAAACCGAAGCAAAACAAACACAAAGTGGGAATAAAATTGACAGTAAAACGGATGTATTTTGCAATACATCACATCCCCACACTTAACTCTTTTTCGTCCCTGAAAAAGATTAGAATAAAGAGATCAAAGATTAGCGAGCCCGAATTAAATCATTTCATATTAACAAGGGGAAATACCGACATAGAAACCATGATTGTTGGTATACTGGTCCATTGGTAAATCTAGGAAACTAAACAAGCCAAAAATATTTTATATATTTACCCAATTAACCGTGAGCCACATCCTCTTGGCACTAAGCTACCTACTTTCGGGCTTGGCAAGGATTAGTTATGATAAGCTATTTTAACGAATTAACTCGTGAATATAAAATACTCTTATGTTTTTTCCATCAGATCACTTGCAATAATTTACAGCTGGACCATATTTTTTATTTTATTTATTTATTTATTTATTATTATTTTTTTTTTATCAAGCTTATAGCTTTTTTGGGCATCTTTTAATTGTGATCAGCAACGTGAACCCGTTATGCGTCTATAGCAACAGGGCGACGCGCTCCTTTCCCAGGTCTCTGCCATCGCAGAACAGAGGAAAAGTGGGAAATAAACTAGAGATTCTATAGACACAAGATTCGAGCAAATCAGGACTTTACCTACTGCACCCTACTGGTTGGAATTACACTATCGGCCTAAAGGAATGTAGAAACCACAAGTTAATATTATTCTTAATTAAATTTTTCAAGGGCTTGCTAGCTAACTAGACCTACCAACACATCACAAGTTTGCTATGATTTCCTTCCCACAAGTTTCAATTAAATGATAATCAACGAACTGCTAAATTATTTTTCTCATAAATTCACAATCAATTCAGAAACAATTTCAAATTTTTTTTTTAAAACACACTCTAAACGAAAAAAACAAAACTAAACGACAGTGTCCCATCCCCACACTTAAACTTTGCATTGTCCTCAATGCAGGAATGGAAACACGACTCAAAAACAAAAACAGGGAAAAGTAAAAGAAAATGGAAAAGACTTAGCTGGTATTTTGGCGGGTCAATATGCTCCAAGCATGCAGCAGCTCCCAAAGCCTTGTTGAGGATTCAGCATCCCCACACTTCGCTCTCGTTGTGTTCTCGCTGCTATTTTTTTTTTCGCGTAGCGCGACGGGGGACGAGAAAAGCGTCGCGTAGCGCGAGGTGTGGAATTTGACAGAAAGTTTCAAAATTTTCCAACACTTAGTCAAATTTCTCACCCCTTATTTCCCAAACCTTCCAACCACCATTTACAAAAACAAACATACCTGGGGACCCGCATTCTGCTGCTAAAAGCTCTTCCAAAAATCAATTATAATCCCTGCATGCAAACATCAAAACACAAAACCTGCAAACCGGGCACTCCAATGATATGTAACTGGTTTTCCACAACCAGAATGGAGATTGAGTACGGGTTATGAAAAACCAAACCTGCAAAACAAAAACAAGCAAAACCCGAGCAGCATAACACTTACACAAATAATAGAATAAAAATAAAACTAAACTAAACAGATAATGTACAAAATACAAGCAGCCATAATAATGAGGACAAATCACAGAACAGGAGAAGCAACAAACACAATGACAGCTAAAATAAAGCAAATAAATAACTAAAGCGAAAATCTGGGTTGCCTCCCAGTAGCGCTAAGTTTACAGAAGAGTCTTCAGCCAGACTCGTGCCTCGCAAGTAAACTCAATCAGGAGGCCTCTCCTTAATCCTCTTCCCATCATTTTTAATCAATCTCATTCTCTTGTCGATGGACGGGAAGAATCCAACAACCAGGCCCCAGAAGACTCGAAACAGACTCGAGTCGGGCCACCAAGACTTGAATTTTCCTGGACCGAACTGTATGCCATGCATGTAATGAGGAGCATGGTCGTCTTTGCAGTCTGGAACAACTGCAGGGCCTCTAATCGACCAGGTTTGTGTCCTTGAAATGCGCCGGTCCAGGCGCTCTCTCACCCTATCTCGTGGCACGTTGGATCTGGGTGGCGATCCATAATCATCGTCGTCATCCACGGGCCGGCTATCATCATCAGCAATCCCCACACTTGGGGTTTGCTCATCCTCAACAAGAAGTGGTCGCTCCATCTCCATCACTTCTTTTTCATCCTCTCGGTTTGGTGACTGCTCGATAACCGCTGCTGCTCCATAAAGTAATGTCTCGAGAGTAGTAATGTCACCAACAGGGTCAAACACCTCATCAGCCTCTTGAGTTGTATAACCAACCAACTCGTCACCAAACTCAAACTCCCAGGATAGTACATGCTCCTCCTCCTTCGTCATGTCATCCTCTATCCTGGCTTTCTCACTTTCCTCATCAATCTGATCATTAGGATGCTCTGTGGTCACGGGATCAGATGAAAACTCCAACTCATCATCAGAATTGGCCCACAATGCGAAAATCGGCTGAATTGGGACATCCTGCTGAACCAGAGGTGGGACTGACTCGTCCATTAACGTCTCTGGTCCTGGTGTGTCGAATACTTCACCTTCTTCTGCCCACCGGGCCTCCATCTCAGCAAACCGGGCACTCCAATCAATCTGCCTGACTTCTTCTGCTGATGGGATGTGAAGACTCTCCTCCTGCGCTCGGAAGTGAGCAACTACAGCCTCATCTACACTCGGAACAAGTGTATCCTCTACAGCAAAAATAACAACTCTCTCCACATCAGCTGGTTTGTCCGCCTGTAGATCGTGCCTCAAATAAGCTTGGATGTGTTCTTCTACATCCGGATCCTCAGAATCAAATATATGCCGAGCCGGAGGTGGGACTTGGGAAGAACTATCGGAAATAGCAAAAACTCCGCTGTCCGTTCTCGTCTCCGGCTCTAATGAATCATCAATCACAGGATCCTCTATCTGCTTCATAGATGTAGCCATTGCAAGTTTAAGTGCTTCAATCTGACTTGTCAGAAGATCCATCTCAGCTCTCCATTTGATGTCTTCGGCTCTCGCTTCCTTTTCCATCAGCTCCATCAAATGGTACGATCTCGCCAACACATCATCCTCCTGATATCTCTCATCGTACCGGTGCGCAGAATACCTATATGAATAAAAATGCTGACATTGCTGCATCCAATGGGGTCCACCACAATTCTCGCACCACATCTTCCTCTTCTTTCAAAATAAATAAAAATAAAAATAAAGAGAAAAATAAAGAAATACAACCTAATCTAAAACACCCAAATAAAAGAAAATATACACAAATCCTAAAATCAAAGTCAATTTCGCTATTGCCAAGTGTCCCCGGCAACGGCGCAAAAAACTTGATGTCGGTGCAGACTATACGCAAAAACCTACAAGTTCTAATATTTATAATAAAACGGACAAACCTAAACTAACGCGCACAATACGGCAAGTGTACCGATCGTTTGCAGAATAGATAGATAAGACCGAGTATCGAACTTACGGACACTGTATGTACAGCGAAATACTGACTCAGATGCAGGATAACTAATTACAAAAAGGGGGGTTTCTTTTATTTAAGAGAGAAATAAACTATAGAAAATAAAGGAAAAGACGAGGACAAACAAACTAGCGTGAGAATAACTACGGAATGAAAACAGATAGGGTGAAAGCACTACCTAGGCCCGAATCCTACACGTGTCTGACGAAGGTTCTATCGGTAATGGAACTGATGTGATACCGGGATCTTAAAATACTAAACTCAAAGGGAACCTAGAGCACCCTCGACCCTTCTCAAGGATTGTCAACTAAGAGACCTAAAAGCCGTTAAACCACCGGCTGGACGGGTTCCCCTCACAGGTCATCCAGTCTACTCAAGAAGTATTCGCTAGACAATCTACCTCACAGCGCGAAAGTCTCAATACACCTAAGTGCAAGGGATAACTAAGAATTTCCTATTGGACTCGGTAAACAAGATGCGAACGACGAACTAGACAAACCTTCTCACAAAGATTCTAAACTAGCGATCAGACACACGAGATAAACCGACAATCTCTCACCTCACAGCTATTAAGATTGGTTGAATATTTAGATTTACCAATTCACGAATTTCATTCCTATGGAATACTATGTCTAGCAAACCATCCAATAATCAAAAACACACGGCAATTGATCTAGCATGCACCTATTATACGAAAGACATTCATCAAAGCACATGAGGACTGAAAAATCATTTAATTGATAATACTAAATACGCATACACATCCAATGATCAAAACCAAGTTTGTTACATCATGAGTTCTTCACATTCAAAAGTTCTAAAAACCAACAAAAACCAATGTTAAACATGTGCAATCATCTAAACCTAGGTAGACAACAAGAATCTAGCCAAGAAACATGTTCAAAATTATAAAACAATAAGTAACTAGGCTGTTCATCATGTTAGAATTGACAAGAAAACAAGAACGAATCAAAAATATGTAACCCGAGGTGAATCCGGCTTCAATTCTTCGATCCCAACGCTTGTTCTTGATCAATATCCACTTCTCCTCCCCCGATTTTAGTCCACAATCACCTTCTTGAGGCTAGAATGTTCCTCCTTTTCGTCTTTTGCCGTCACAAGGTGGTCTCCCCCTTAGGGTTTTCTAATTTTTGGTTTAAAAGGAGATGTCTGCGAAAAACCATCCGTCGCGTAGCGCGACGGGATCTTGCACACTCCTCGCGTAGCGCGAGGGCCCCAGAAGAGACAAAACAGTCGGACAATCATTAAAAGGGCAATTCTGTCATTTTGCAGTCATCGTGTAGCGCGACGAAATTCCAAGACCTGTCGCGCTACGCGACAGGGGTAAAAATTGAGAAAGTTTTTTTTTTCTTATCCATAGCCCTCTCGCACGAACTGGAAACTCGTTCTTCTTCGTTTTCAATCATATCCGCTTCCTTTGTGACCTAACAACCATAAGATATAGAAATATTAAGTACAAACAGTTATAGAAGAAAACCGAAGCAAAACAAACACAAAGTGGGAATAAAATTGACAGTAAAACGGATGTATTTTGCAATACATCATATGTACATATATAGATACTAGGTTAGAATCCCGTGTATTACACAGTTAAATAAATGTAATATTTTATACTAAGTGATAAAAGTTTATGTCTTTGAAAACCTATGTATTACATCGGTTGAATAAACATGTGTGATACATATATAATGTAATCTGTTAATATATACACACGTCAAAATATATCTTTAAAAATGTATTTTGACGTGACAATTATAAATTTTGTTAAGTTAATTTTTAAAACATTTTTTTATAATCGAATATTATTTATATAATTGATAACTGTTAGTTCATATTAAATTCATTTAGTTAATCTATACTATATAATAGATAAATGATTTTTCATGCCACGTGTCGCCTCTACATCCATTCTCATCAATTTTTTCTCGCATATATCTCTCTCTCTTATTAAATACACCTCTATCTTTTAATAATAATATATTTTTAAAGAAAAATCTGATTATACTTATCAAACACATTATTTTAAATTATCACTTATTATAATTTTTTTTGAAATTTAATTATGTAACTTTTATTTTCTATCAAATAGTAAATGAAAGTCAAATTAAATTAAATACTAATTAACATAATTTCGAAACCCAATTATATATTAGTTTTTACATATTTTGAAACTAGTTTAAATCTCGTGTCTACACACGGCGTGAAAATTGAAAAATATCAATATATAATATTTTTAAATATTTATGTATATATTTTACTTGTGTAAAAATATATTACATAAACTAAGGATATAAACAAACCCAAAATATGTAAAAATTAATATGTAATTGGGTTTCGAAAATACGTTAATTACTATTTAATGTAATTTGACTTTCATTTAGTATTTGATTAAAATAAAAGTTACATAATTAAATTTCAAAATTTCTTATAATAAGAGATAATTTAAAATAAATGTGTTTTATTAGTATAATTAGTATTTTCTTTAAATATATATTTTTATTAAAAGATAGAAGTGCATTAAATGTGAGAGAGAGACAGGAAAAAAATGGTGACAATGAATATGGAGGCGACACATGTCACTAAAAAACCTTTATTTATATAGTATAGATTTGTATTATATCCTTAGTATATGTAATACATTTTTACACATATAAAATATATACATAAACATTTAAAAAAAATATGTGCTGATAGTTTTCACCTCGTGTGTAGACACGGGTTTTAAGCTAGTTATATAATAATTATCCATAATTAAATAATAAATATCCATAATTAGATTAATATTTAATAGGAGAGAGAGGCGGGAAAAACATGTCGAGGACTCACCTATAGATAGATATTGGGGAGGGCGAAAATAAAAACTCATTTAAGTTGAGAAAACTCATAGAAACCCTATATAACTTTGTTTTTAGGCTGTTTTTATACATATTTTCGTCACCAAAAAATAAAAAAAAACGCCGAGTATTTTTTTTAAAAAAAATCATGAAAAAATAACAAAAAATTACGTTTTTGTATCATATGTCAGCATTACGTCAACACGTTACATACGTAACACATGATTTTATATACGTAAACAGGTTCAACGTTTTTATAAAAAAGAAATTTATAAAAAAAAATACCTTTTATACCTGTTACATATGTTAATAAAGAGTTTCCAAGATTTTCTCAACTCAAAGGGTTTTCCCAATATACTTCCCATATATATATATATATATATATATATATATATATATATATATATATATATATATATATATATATATATATATAGGGGCATGTTCTTTTGAGAATCAACCATATGTTGAGAACCGAAAGAACCGCACAAAACGTGTACGTATCGCTTTAGTGAAAAAAGTAAAATTCAACAACAATGTTTTATTTATCTCTTCCCACTCTTAGTTTGAGTTTATCTCCTCTCTCCTAAATTTTTTTAAGAAAAGTATAAAAATATGCATATATGCATTCATTTGTGCATATAGTGTGAGTGCATATATGTATTTAAAAAAAACGACTATAAATTCGAGTTCTTTTAAAACCAAACCTTAAACATATTGAAATGTACATGAATTCTAGTCAATTTATAGTATAAATAGAGCAAGAGTTAATGTGGTTCTCACGGTTCTTAACATATTGTTGGTTCTCAAAAGAACATACCCCTATATATATATATATATCTCATAACTCGGGTTATCTGAATGAATCAATCCCATTTTGAATTTTTGTATTTAAATCGGTTTTCTGAGTTCGAATCCAGTTCAAACTCGAATAAACCAAAAACCGACATAATAAATGCCTATAATAACAACTATGTTACATGTTATATATAGGGATATGGGTTCTAGAAAACTTTAAATAATTAGGTCAAGAATGGATCTACGAATTTCTTCAAGGACATCAATGCCATTTGAAAATGTTTTTATTTTAATTTTATCCGGTGTATTTTCTGAATGTAACAACTAAGATCATGGATCGATTATAGGTTGTTGGTTGCTAGTGTTCAAGACACATATGAACAAGGTGACACACAAAAGTCGTCAGGTTTGTGGCTTAGGACTTCCGGGTATTGTTTTTACCATACTTAAAGCTAATATTTATTGTGAACATTTCTTAGAGTTTGGTGCATTATTAAATCAAACTCCAAATCTTGAAGCTTTTGTATGAATATTAGATAGGTTAAAAACCCCGTGTATTACACGGTTTAAATAAATATAACATTATATACTTAATAATAAATATTTACATATTACATATTTATGACATATTACATAGTTTTTTAAGACAAATTTTAGAAAAAATCATATAGTTACTTTTTAAAAATGTTTTATAAAAAGAAATAAAAAAAATGTTCAATTTCTAAAATTGTTTTATGAACAAACCTATATTTATTTAAATAAAAAACTTTTTATAAAAAATCATATAAATCATTACTATTTAATAGGAGAGAGAGATGAAAAACAAAAAAAAATATTAAAGAAAGTTTGTGCATTTAATAGGAGAGAGAGACAGAAAAATTTGTCTCATCAAAACTTTTATTTATTATAGAGTATAGATTTGACGAGCTTCACAGTCATATTATTAATATAGATTTTGCAATGGATGCAACATAGTTTCATTTTAAGAGTTGATTTAAAAAACATTGTAGCTCAGTTCAACATTGCTTTAATTTTGCAGGAATTTAGTTAGTTGTTTTTTCATGTCAATACCTCTATTTTGTTTTCTTTATAGCTCACAAAAAAACGCATAGAAAACTAATCCAAATCATTTGATGCACCTGCTTTGAAACTAGTTTACCATCGTATACCATATTTCCCTTGAGAAAGTGATTGTTTTGGCTAATTATGTCTTTATTATAACGCTTTATTTTGCAGGCCTTAGCTGTCGGTTTGCAAAAATATATCCGTGCAATGATAGATAGTCTTTCAAGCTTGGTATTTCATTTGTGTGTTTCACTTCATCTTGCCTTAAAATTAGGGTTATTTTGATAGGAATTAGAATTATTTTGATACGGAATTGTTACGTAATTCATTGAGGGTTTTGAATTTTGATGAATCTTTATGGGCTTTTAATTTGATTTTTAATTGGATATTTGTTTTGTACACCTCGATCCTTAACCCGCTGCAATGCATGGTGGGTACAATATATCACGAGAAAGTTGATAAACTAAGTGAAAACAAGTACCGTGTTGCAAATTGTCGTTAATCACGCGGGTTTCCGACTACCAGATATATATATAGATGTGTAGCCAAAAATATACATATGTATTCTCTGCCGTGCAGATTGATAGAAGTGGCGGAGAAAAGGGGGAAACCGCAAACGAAAAAACCCTCCCTCCCTCCTTCCCTATAAATTATAAAATCGAACCACCACCGAAAAAAGCGGGGAAATCGGACCTACTATCTAGACACACAAGCTCGTAGATCGGGGTTGAGATTCTAAACTGCAACTGAATTCATCCGTGCTTAGAAATGACCACACATATTCCAACACGAACGATTGAAGGAGCTTAAAAGGACTGATTACTTCTCTTTAGGTATTTTGATCGTTCATTTTCACCTTTCGATTTGATAAGTTCAATGATATTTGTACGATCTTTTGTGATTGATTGAGTACGTTGCATTAACGGTAGATCATTCCAGTGGCGTGTCTAAATTAGAATGTGATAGAGAAGATAGTTGATGTTATCAACGATATATGGTTAGGTTTTTGTGTGTTTAAGAGAATCAATCTGTCTAACCAATCTGTTGTTACTTATTAGTTATTACGCCTTGATCTTGAAAGTTAGTGTCAGTTATGCAGAATAATATTGCTAAACGAAGACCTAAATTACATGTGGGATAATGTATTATGGAATTAGTATGAACTATTAAGAAATTCATTTGTCTATAATCATTTAGTAGAATAATAGTATTTTAGCTTCCGTTTATTTGGTTGTTTTATCTGTAGCATCTAGTTCTTGCAGTTTGTATTAATGGCATCGGTTTTTATAACTTTATCTAAGTTTTATGTAAAACAAATGTAATTGATGATTTGATGCGTGTCTGTGTGTGTGATTGCAAACTGTTCTGGCTAGGTCTTATCAATCACGTTGCTTTAAGTTTTACATCATACATGGATGCCATGATTTTCTTTATTTTTGTTTGACCTAGTGCATGGTTGTCAAGGCGCATAGGCGCGCTCAAGGTGCATAGGCCTCGCCTGGAGCCTAGTCACAAGGCACATAGTATAAAAATACCATTTTAGGGGTTTTAGACATCTTTAGGGCTAGTTTAGGTTGATTCAAGGCTTGATTAGGGGTTTTAGAGAAGTTCAAGCAAGTTCAGACTATTTTTTGGCTGGAATTTGGCAGGAAGACACGCCTATCCAGGCGAGGCGCATTCCCTGCGCTGCGCTTTTGACAACATAGACCTAGTGTTGCATGGTATGTGGATCTTATGTAATGGCTTTAGGTGAAGTTGCACTTGCAGGTTAAAAACATATCATTTTATCTAATTTTGATCATTGATGGCGGTGGATAAATGTGAGGAGGAAGAAGATATTGGCAGTACATCAAGTGACTCATTTATCAATGATAGTGACAACGATGAACCCTCAACATCCGGTCAGGATGATGAGATGCATCATGAGGCAAGTCGATGCAAGTTTCGCATTTATCCATGATTAAAACGTATTTAGATAGATACAAGTACACATAAAGTTTTTAATTACATGTATTGTGATTGTAAAATTTGAGTTATGGTTTAATTTTCTCGCAGGCACCTCTCTCAGATGAAGACATTGAAGGTCTAATTGCTGAGCTCTTGACAATTGAGAGCAAGGTATCGTTTTATCTTTGCATGTTTCTATGAGTGGGTCATTTCGGGTTATTAGGAATCTTAAACACGGCAATAGAAAGTGTAGCTAAACGTGAAACAAGTCAAATTGGTTGAAAGAGTTGAAAATGGATCGAAGTGTTTTTAAATGCATACAGATATTCACGGCTTAATTTGATGATTTTTTATTGGTGTGATAATCTTATTTTTTAATCATATTAAATGGACAAATATGCGTGTTCGGGTCAACTGAACCCGACCCACACTGAAAAAGGACCCGTTTTGATTGTTACCTAAACTGCCCAATTTGCCACCTCTACCTAATCCACAAACTTTCTTATTTTTCTTGTAAAAGTCCCTCAACCCAATTTTGGTATACCAAACTCCTTGAATTTGTTTAAAATGCACATAGTTTTGAATTTAAAAATGACTTATTACCCCTTCAACCAAAAGTTGGTGAGGTGACGTACCAAGTGTGCAAAGGTGCCGACTGAATAACTTTTTTGAGCATATTAGATGATGTAGATGTTTATTGAAGCGGTTAAAATTTGATGTAGCAATCTACATCATCAAGAGTCTACATGGCATCCACATCAGGAACAAATCGCCACATGGCCTGCTAATGTGATGATTTCATATATATATATGTGTGTATGTGTGTGTGTGTGTGTTATTTAAACAAGTTTAGCCATTTTAATATACTAGAATTGGGTTGAGGGACTTTTTCGTGCTAAACGAGAAAGCATGTTGGTTTTTTTATGGTATTAACCCTTGTTTTTTTAATTCTTAATTTTTGTTGGTTTATATTTCCGTGTTGCAATCTAGGCTGCAGAGGCCCAAGAAGCACTTGAAGACGAGTCACTAGCAAAAGTGGAAACTGAAGTGCGAGAAGAGTTAGCACAGTCTCTTGAGGGGGAAGCTGTTAGTGCTATGCTCTCAAGAAATAAAATCAAAGTTTCATATTAGAAATATACCTTAAATTTTTTATTTAAAGACAAATAAAATGTTCATTTTTTTTTCTTTTTCTTGGATAGCTTGATAGCGCTGTTGCTAATGAAATGTTAGCTCTTAGAGAAAAATGGGAGGACGAGCTTGACGACCTTGAAACAGAGAGTGCTCACTTGCTGGTCTGCTTCTTCAATCTTCTGTCAACCTATGGGCTCTTATTATATTATCACATTTTAATGAATAGGATGGAATTAGGTTAATGTTCCATGTCTATATTATGTTTGTTGGTTCTTACAGTATGCTTATTGTGCAGGAGCAACTTGATGGTGCAGGAATTGAACTCCCAAGCCTTTATAAGTGGATTGAAAGCCAAGCCCCAAATGGATGCTGTACAGAAGCATGGAAAAATAGGACTCACTGGGTTGGATCACAGGTCACTGGTGATGCTAGTGAATCCATTGCAGATGCTGAAAAGTATCTGAAAACTCACAGGCCTGTCAGAAGGTAGCTTATGTTATTACTAAAGTACTAATAATTGAGTGGCAAAATTGGCAGATTGAATTACTGGTCAAATGGATGACTCAAAAGTCAAAACACTTTGTCAAAATATGTTAATTTTTTATGTACATAACTAGTGTGTCAGATATGATCGCAAAAATTATATCATTTAAAAAATATTATAGTTTTTCTTTTTTGATAAAATGACTAGAAGTGTTTATGCATTGAAGTTCAGTTTCGATGACTTTCAACTTGTTTGACCCACATGTTTTCTTTTAAGCTTGTTTATTCTTCATGTTTTAATCTGTTTGACCCGTTAGAGAAAAAGCACTACCCGGATTGATTTATTCATAAGTAAATGAATGGAAACCGCCACCGTGAAACGGAAATGTTAGGAGTTATGTAGGCTCTAAGGTAGATTTTTATGCTTTATATTTCTTGACAGACATCGTGGTAAACTTCTAGAAGAAGGTGCGAGTGGGTTTCTTGCGAAACGTCTTGCTCCTGAAGAAGATAAAGAAACCAATCGTGATGTAGACTGGTCATCTTTTAGTGAATTGTGTTCTTCATCAACCAGTAACAATATTACATTTGGAAGCAAAAACTGGGCTTCTGTATACTTGGCCAGTACGCCCCAACAAGCTAAGGAACTGGGACTCAACTTTCCTGGTGTAGATGAGGTAAAATATTTATATTTCTTGTCTTCTTGATTAAAAAACTTATATTCTTTTAATAATAATATAATTTATGAATAAAATGTTTGAATGCAATTTGTTCAACTTTCGAATGATTTTGATCATTCATATCTTGTTATTTTTTCATGTTGTGTAAGGTTGAGGAGATTGATGATATTGAAGGCAATTTGAATGACCCATTTGTTGCTGATGCTATCGTGTCAGAAAGAGAACTATATCAATCCGAAGATCATAAGAACTTCAAAAAGGTAAAAAAATATTTATGATATTGTTGTCTCTATTATTTATATCCAACTTTGTAGCTTAAAATTCTGAAGTTCACCGGCTTTAATGTAATATGTTATGAGCCATGGATACCTTCATAAGCTCATTATGTGTATTAGATGCACACCACTGCCTTTATATGCATTATAGGCTCCATAATCGCTGTTCTTATTTTAAAGAAGGAGAAAATGATTAACATGCCTAAAAGATGTGTATATGAATGGGGTTGGGACATGGCAGATAAACTATAATGATGTTGCATATTGATTGTTAAAACGGCCTGTGTTATGGGATAGGCAGCGGCAAAGGTTTGGGATAGCGGGTTGTTCTTGCCACGGTTTGGCTTTTGATAGTAGCTTGGCTCTATACCAAAATAAACCATAAGGGTATTGTATATTGATTGCGAGTAAAATGGGCTACATAGGGGCTCTATATATATAGTATAATATCACACATAGATACCTTATAGATATGATAATACAATAGGTATTTAAATAGTCTAATAGTGGCAAAATCAAAGGGAAAGATAATGGAAGAGAAAGTGGCCAAGCTATATGTCATACATTAAACGGTATAGGTTTTTTTAGGCCTATGAATCATTACTCTTAAAAGAAATTATTCCATGCATAATAAGAGGTATGTTAACATGGAGCATGTATATATCATTTATATTATAAAAAGAAAAGTTGGGAATACTAAGTCTAGCCGGCTAGGTGCATGGAAGCGAAGCTCTCATGTGTTTGTATCATGCTCTCTAACCTAATGCTCTAATTCCAGGTGGTTTTTTAATCCCTAACCCTAAGGCATTGATACATGCATGTTTAGGTTCAAACAATATGCACCGGGAATCTGGGATGTCAAGAACTTATATGACTTTCATAAAGTATTCTAATTACTAAATTTTAGTTTCTTCTAAAAATACTCAATTAGAAAACCGTAAACAAGTAGCTACTAAAAGAGGAGATTTACTACTGTCTTCCGGAAGGATAATAAAACAGTGTTGCTATAAACTAGGATTCGAGTCTCGCTATTAGTAATCTAAACCGTGACTTAAAATCTTACTTTTGATATTTACCAATCATCAACGCTGAGCAACTCTATACTACGCTTACTTTTCTTACATATATTAATGACAAATCATGCTACTCCATAATTCCTTCTAGCAAAACACAATTACCTTATCTCTATGACTCTATTTGGCTTATCATAATTAATATATATCATAGATGATCATACTTCCTTATTGAGGGAAATAAAACCAAATTTAGTCCCTCTATGAAGATTTTTTTTCATAGTTTAGTGCAATAATGATATCATATTTATAACACGCTAAAAGTTTTGTGATTTGACAGGTTAAAGAAGAAGATGATGTAAATCATGACCGTAAGCTTCTGTTCCATTTGAACCAAAAGAGACGCAGAAGAAAATTAAAGCAGGTGTGTGTCTTCCCGCATTTCTGTTTTTATCTATTTTTGCTTTTATACAGGGTGCCGTGCCATACAAATTCATTTCTTTGTTTTTGAAAAATGACCAGGAGGGTATGAAGGAAGCTGATGAAAATAACATGAGTAATGATATTGCATATCAATCATCGAATATAGACCACAAGATATCAAGTGATCTTGAAATGAAAAATCAAAAGAGTAATGGTCTTTGTGGATCCAAGCGGCCGTCTGATAGTGTTGAACTTTCAAAGTGCAAGAAGGGAAGGACTGTAAATACCGACAGTTCTGATGTCGAGCCTGTTGCAGTGGACGGATCTGCTTCACTATGCAGCGACAGTGAAAATCTTGATCAATCTGATGAAGAAAATGGGGACCACACTGCCGATGAGTTCCATTGTACGGCTTGTGATAAAGTTGCTGATGACGTGTATACACATCCACTCTTGAAAGTAATTGTTTGCAGAAACTGCAAATATCGATTACAAGAGAAAATGAAAGAAACGGTAGGCATTTGTAGTTATGATCTAGAAATGAATACACATTTTGTTTTTTTAGTAATTATGACGTTCATATGTTTTTTTCTTTATGGCAGGATCCTGATTGTGCTGAGTGTTTCTGTGGATGGTGTGGGAAAAGTGGGGATTTAGTAAATTGTAAGTCATGCAAAAACTTGTTTTGTTCTTCATGTATAAAGAAGAATCTTGGGGAAGAGTATTTGTTAAAAGCCCGGGGTTCGGGTTGGGAATGCTGTTGCTGTTCTCCAAGTATCCTGCAGCCATTGACTTCACAGTTGGAAAAAGCTTTTACATCTAGAAGTGAATCATCCTCAAGTTCAGATAGTGACTCAGATGACACTGATAATTCAGATTTTGGTTTCAAGGTTCCAATCAGGTATTCCAACTTTTTGTTCACATATCCGACTCTTCTATACATGCTAGATGTGGAAT
This sequence comes from Smallanthus sonchifolius, assembly GCA_023525975.1. Taxonomy (NCBI): domain Eukaryota; kingdom Viridiplantae; phylum Streptophyta; class Magnoliopsida; order Asterales; family Asteraceae; genus Smallanthus; species Smallanthus sonchifolius. The sequence goes on from CM042029.1 coordinate 93,726,856, forward strand.
GGGCGGTTGGGTAACAGGCTCCATTCAGAATGAACACTTTCTTGAGCGGGTCAAAACGTATCTGGTTTGGTTGGGCTGACCCACAAACACTGTATTCTTTATTGAATTTGATGATGTTCAATTGGTTATTTGTGATTACAAAACTGTAGTGTTACAACTTACAACAGTAATTTGAACTTTCTTTTAATGAAGGGATTCAGAAGCTTTTAAGCATTTGATTCAGTTGGGGTGACTTTTAACCCCTTTGCTCCCTCGACCCATTTTATATGTTCACTCATTTAGTTTAATCTTTTAGCTTAACCCGTTTGACTCGTGAGAGATAAGACACAACCCAAATGAACCAATTTGTCTATAAGTGGGTTATGGGTCAAAATAGCACCTTTAAGTTAAATGCTAACATCTTTTGTTAACTTTTAAAGTACCATGTTAGTGTTTTCTACTTGCACCTTGTATTACATTCAATCAAGTACCAATATTATGTATCTAGTATGTTATGTAGCTTTTTTACTTGATTGAACTCCTAAATTCCATTTTTGTGTCACATCAGCAAAAGGAGACGAAAGAAGAAAATTCGCAGAATCCTTGATGATGCTGAATTAGGAGAAGACACTAAAAGAAAAATTGCAATTGAAAAGGTATCCTGTATTTTCTGTTGACCTCTCATGTAGGAATGTGAAGTCATTTTATATATATTTTACTAATTTTTATTGCAGGAACGCCAAGAGCGTCTTAAGTCGCTAGAAGCTGAGCGTTTGAAGTCACTGAAATCAATGAAGACAAATTATGAAAATTTTAGAGCAAATGTATCTGAGGGTGCTACCCTTGATATGTTAGGTGATGCACAAACTGGTTATATTGTAAATGTTGTGAGGGAGGAGAATGAGGAGGCTGTGAGGCTTCCACAAAGTATCTCAACCAAATTGAAATCTCATCAGGTTTGCTTTTTCTCTTTCTTATTTAACTGGTTATAAAGATTTGAAAGTAATAATAATATGTTTTCACCGTTTAGATAAACAAGTTAGTTCGGCTTCTAATTATCTAGATTATTTAAGGGTCAACTAAATAGTTGCATCACTGTATCAGCTGCAACGAAACTGATTATCTGATTGGTAAAATAAGCCACCCACTCATCCCTTCTTTTGACTTAGCCTGATAGATTTTTTACTCCTGTTTTTCAAAACATCTCCCCCTCCAAAAATATCCCTTTTGGTCATTCATTTTTATTAGTTCTATAAATATTCAGAATTTTCCAAACTCTGAAACATCGTAGTATTTGACACTTACAACATCAGATTCTAGAAGCACATCTGAGCACCATCTTCTACAGCTCGTTTTACCACAGCTGATGATTCAGTATCATATAATCATTTCCGAGCCATATCTTCTGCACATCTGAGTACTATCTGTGCACTATCTTCTGCAGGTTGCAGGTATAAGGTTTATGTGGGAAAATATAATACAGTCGATCACTAAAGTTAGGTCAGGAGATAAAGGACTTGGTTGCATTCTTGCACATACCATGGGCCTAGGTAAAACATTGCAGGTACGTCAATAGTTAGCAACTTATGTTTTTGAATCTATTATTTATGGTTAGTCTGCTCATATGTGAGTTTTTTTAACATTCCTAAATAAACATGGCAAGGACATTTAGGATGAAATAGGTACAAAAAGTTGAATTAATTGGTGGTTTTCCCAGGTTATAGCATTTCTCTATGCTGCTATGAGATGTGTAGATATAGGACTGAAAGCTGTCATGATCGTGACACCTGTAAATGTTTTGCACAACTGGAGGCATGAGTTTAGAAAGTGGAGCCCTACAGAATTTAAGGCTCTTCGTGTCTACATGCTTGAAGATGTTCCAAGGTTTTATTCTCGTATCTTTACTTTTTTTGCATTTTATTAATAATGACGCTCATATTCTTAAGATTACTTCTCTTGTCTTCACTTATTTTTAATGATATTAAAGTGTTACATTTTACTAAATTTGGGTGCAATGAGGTTGTATTTTATGAGCTCACACACTGAATTTTGTGACCATTTAAATTGTTGTATGACTTCTTTTCAAACTGATATTTGTAGGGATAGAAGACTGGAGTTGCTAATGAAGTGGAGAGCAAAGGGTGGTGTTTTCTTAATCGGGTATACTAATTTTCGTAATTTATCTCTTGGAAAGCATGTCAAGGATCGTCACATGGCTAAGGAATTTCATAGGGTTCTTCAGGTAATTTTTTTCGACTTCCATATTTATCACCTTTTTCTTTTTTGAAGTGGCTGATTTGATATGCATTTTGGAACTAGTTATCTGATTACTTCGACTTTGGCTTTTATTTAGGAAAAACATATTTTGCTTTTGAAAGTCTGTCAAATAATCGATTTCATAACAGTTGCAGCAAAACTTATTGTCGAAGGAGAAAACAAATTTCTTTATTTTTAATATGGAAAACGGCTATTTCCATTTCACAAACCATCTATACCTTTTTCATCAAAATGTCAATTTTGGTCGTATATCTATTAATTACTTGAAAGATCCTTATATGCCACACTTAAACATGTGGTTATTTTATTATGACAAGTTGAGATAAGTGCTTGCATTATATTATTAGTTATCTTAATCAAAGCCTTTGATATGTTAAAGATCTCATTTTGTTTTACCAAAGATTGACAAAAGTTACCCAAGTAAAAATGTAGAATACCATGTTTGTAGTTGTTCTATGTGGAAGACCTAGAGAAAGTAAGTTACAAATTTTCACTTCATTGCAAAACAACCATTGTTCTTGAAAAAGGCTATAAAAGAACACCAATAATAGCTTTTCTTGGTTGAACTAGAGTGGTATATACATATATGTATGTACGTATGTGTGTGTGTGTATAATTTATGATCTTTAAAATTGTCTTGCTAAAATTTTCACAGAAAAAATTAGATGGGATTGTTTTTCCTGCAAATCAGGATTGCACAAAGGCATAAAGTTAGATGCCCAAAATTACATTAAGAGGGATAGATATCACCTACATAACTAAATGCATTAGATGCAATGTCACACCCCAACCGACGGCGGAATACGTCGGGGCGGGACATGTAGACTGTTCAAAAGCTCAAGGTTTACTAAAGTTTAAATAATTAAACAACCAATTTCATGTCACAAATAAACATAAATCCAACAATACATGGAAAGTAGAAATGCATAAATAGTCTCTTTAAATTAAATTCTAGGTCATCGGTCCTAAGTGAAGCATCTTGTACTTATTCTCAAGCATTAGTACCTGAAACATGATGAAAACGAGGTCAACTAAAAAGTTGGTGAGCATACATAGGTTTTGACACATAACCAAGTTTAAAGTGTTTCATACAATTCATACGATACACGTGTATAAGGCATTTATGGAGAATCTATAGTTAAACTAGGTGTGTACAATCAAACCTTGTGACTGAGGCATAACACGCAGGTTACCCTAATGTAAAGTCGGTAACAAACACCCTAACCGGGTGGGTTTGTCAGACTCAATAGATCCATCAATGTTAACCGTTGGCTTGTACGTAGTTAATGATTGTACTAAAGTCATGTATATATAGTCTTAACTCATAGCATTCAAGCATAAAGCACGTAACACATAATATCATATTATTGAATTGTATTATAAGTTTATGCAAAAAGTTTCAAAAGTAAATCATGTTTCACCCCAAAAGTACAAAATAAAAAGGTGGCTATGTAAACTCACTTGATTCAATGTATAGCTAGCACGCGAAAATGAATAATAAGATTGATCCTTGCAATTCACCACGTTAACCTAGTGTGCAAAGCATATGGATTTCCAATCACTATCGTATAAAATAGAATTGGTCTAAGTGTAGGATGGAATTGGACGTGTGTACGACGAGTTGTGTTTGTGGATTCGTATTTAAAACGGGTGTTGTATAAATTAAAAGATTTAAAATAAATAGTTTAAAAATGATTGAATTAAATGTTGATTTGGAATAACTAAATAAATTAATTAATTATTAATTATTTATTTAGTTAGAAAATAGTGTGGAAATTATATTTAAATATACATTAAATAAATAATTTTTTTCACATCATTTATTTACTTATAAAAAATGTGTTACATAATATTTATGTGTAAAAATATACATTTAAATGTTTTAGTATTTTAATAAATTCATTTATTCATTTATCATAAAAACAAGTATTTGTTTATTTCTAAAATAAAGTTATAAACTTTATAAGTTTGGATAAAATAAAATAAAAAGGGATATATTTTATGAAGTCACTATTTTATTGGGAAATTTATTTACTTTAAATAAATAAATAAAAATTAAACTTTGTTTTTAAAAATAATTAATATACAATTTTTAAACAAAGAAATTTGAAATAAATTGAGTTTATATCGAAAATTGGCGATTCCAGTTATATTCTGTTCTAAATGTTTCAAGGTTTATAAAAATAATTTTTATAAAATTTTTGGAGTTGTAAAATGGTTGTTAAAAAATATAAACAGACCACCCGGTTCGAACCCGGGTGGTTCCTGTGAGAGGGATCCGAGTTACCACTGGACCAGGTGGGTTTTACTTGTAATCGGTGGCTTCGGGTTTGTATTAACAAGGAAAACAGCGGATCCGGCTAGTTCTATGGTCTGCGCAAAAATAAACAACTGGATACGCTGGTTGTGGGTTTCGAACCCACGTCTCCCAGTTCAGGGTCCATGTACATTACCAGCTGAACTGGGAGGTTTCACTGGTTAAGCATGTAATCCAAAAACATTTATACACATAATAGATTAATAATAGTTTCATCTTTTTGATTTAAAACCCGCGATGAACCCTAATCCCAAATCGAATTCGGTTATGTTATGTCAACTCAAATTGATAAGGGGGTTTTAATCAAGACTCAGAGGCGATTCGAATGATGTATTTACTTACTCGATTGATGGGGGCACGAATGCAGTCGGCTACAAGTTCTACTTCGATGTTCTTGAGGCTTGGCAGGATTCCAGAGGTGTTTTGCGGATCGAAAGAGGGTTGAAGGAGTTTGTGTGATCGTATACGAGAGTGAGGAGGGGATTTAATTTGATTAATTTCATTCGGATAAACCAGTTCGAATTTCAAATCGATCGGGAATGTCGTGGCGACGGTTTGCGCGATAATCCATTGAATTGGGTCTTGATAACAGGCTAGGTTCATACTAGTTTAGTTCACGTGTGATTCCTGGGATTTACACGCGTTAACTTCGCGAATTTAGTTGGTGATTTGATACGGGTTGACTATCCAAAGTCAAACCTGTTTGAATTCAAACTCATCCACTGAATCAGTCGAATTGACTCGCATATGGGCTTGGTTTCGATCGATTGTCACTCGTGAATTCATGGGAAGCCCAATCAAACACGTATTTTGACCGATTGTGGCTTGATTTGTATGAAAATTTGGGCTTTGTTGACTTTTAAAAGTCAACTTGACCATATGGGGTCAACTCTTTGTAAATTGTATGTATTTTGATGATGTATAAATGTTTATATGTGTGTACACGTCTCATTATACATGTGTGCATATATATCTACATCTATATTTATATATATAATTATTTTTAGAATAATCAAGGGTATAAATAATAATTTATGTAAATACGTATATGTATACACGCACATGTTATATATGTTTAATATTCATCTTTGATAGTGAAATAATACATGGAGAATTCATAAATGTTACAGTCTCCCCATGTTAAAAAAATTTCGTCCCGAAATTTAGCTAGTTGAGGCGGCTGAATCAGAGAAAAGGTGCGGGTACTTGAGCTTCATTTGGTCTTCGCGTTCCCAAGTGAACTCAGGTCCACGTTTAGATTCCCAACGAATCTTGACAATAGGGATACGTCTTCGCCTGAGTTGCTTGATTTCACGATCCATGATCTCTACCGGTCTTTCAACGAAGTGCATCGTTTCGTCAATCCGCACATCGTCAAGAGGTATATGGAGATTCTCATCAGCAAGACATTTCTTTAGGTTGGACACATGAAATGTAGGATGCACATTGCCAAGTGACGGAGGTAACTCGAGTTTGTAAGCCACTTTCCCAATCCTTTCAAGGATCTTGAATGGACCCACATAGCGAGGTGCTAACTTGCCTTTCCTTCCAAAACGGATTACGCCCTTCCATGGAGATACCTTTAGAAGAACAAGGTCACCGACTTGGAATTCCAAGGGTTTTCGACGTTTGTCGGCATAACTCTTTTGCCGACTCCTCGCTACTCGAATGTTGTCATGGACTTGAAGGATCTTATCGGATGTTTCTTGAATCAACTCGGGACCGGTGATTTGTGCTTCACCAATCTCGTTCCAACAGGTAGGAGAACGACACTTACGACCATAGAGAGCTTCAAACGGAGCCATGTCGATACTTGAATGGTAGCTATTGTTGTAAGAGAACTCAATTAGAGATAGATGTGAATCCCAATTGCCACCAAAATCAATTACACATGCTCTAAGCATGTCTTCAAGAGTTTGGATTGTACGCTCGGTCTGACCATCAGTTTGGGGATGGTAAGCCGTGCTCAAATCCAATCGTGTACCAAGAGCAGTTTGGAGAGATTGCCAGAAACGGGAGGTAAAACGAGCATCTCTATCGGAAATTATGTTTAGTGGAACGCCATGTCGACTCACAATTTCGTCAATGTAAATTCGGGCCAGTTTCTCAACCCGATAGTCTTCACGGATAGGCAAGAAGTGAGCAGATTTGGTGAGGCGGTCAACGATTACCCAGATACTATCATAACCCCTTGAGGTGCGAGGGAGTTTAGTAATGAAGTCCATAGCTAAATTTTCCCATTTTCACACGGGAATTTCCGGTTGTTCAAGCAAACCGGAAGGACGTTGGTGTTCGGCTTTGACTTTGGAGCAAGTTAGGCATTTGGCAACATAGAGTGCAATGTCTTTCTTCATACCGGGCCACCAATATTGTGGGCGAAGGTCTTGGTACATTTTATCCGCACCAGGATGAATGGAATAACGAGTCTTGTGAGCCTCGTTCATAAGAAATGTACGGAGATCATCGCGATCGGGAACCCAAATACGGTTCAGATAATAAAGCAAGCCATTGGGTTTAGATTCAAGCTGAAGTTCAACACCACACAACATTTCCTTGTACATGTTACCCTCGGTGACCGAGACGTGTTGAGCTTCTAGGATACGATTTTGAATGTCGGTTTGAATTCGGGCACAATGAGGCATGATATGATCCTTACGACTCAAAGCATCGGCTACAACATTCGCTTTGCCAGGGTGGTAACGAATCTCGCAGTCATAGTCGTTAAGGAGTTCAACCCAACGTCGTTGCCTCATATTGAGTTCTTTTTGGTTGAAGATATGCTGGAGACTTTTGTGGTCGGTGAACACCACACATTTTGTGCCATAGAGGTAATGTCTCCAAATCTTCAATGCGAATACGACCGCACCCAACTCGAGATCGTGCGTCGTATAATTCTTCTCATGAATCTTAAGTTGCCTTGATGCATAAGCGATCACCTTGCCTCGTTGCATGAGAACACAACCAAGACCTTGGTTAGAGGCATCACAGTAGACAACTAGGTCATCATTCCCATCAGGGAGAGTCAGTATAGGAGCATTGCACAATTTTTGCTTGAGAGTTTGGAAAGCCTCTTCTTGCTTTGGTCCCCATTCATAAGGTTTACCCTTGTGTGTCAAAGCAGTGAGGGGGACAGCAATCTTAGAGAAATTTGAGATGAACCGACGATAATAACCCGCAAGACCAAGAAACGAACGAACTTCAGTGGGGGTCTTAGGGGTATTCCAATTCTTAACAGCTTTGATTTTAGCAGGGTCAACATGGATACCCTTTTCATTGACGATATGGCCTAGGAATTGAACCTCTTTTAGCCAAAATTCACATTTGGAGAATTTGGCATATAGTTGCTCTTTCTTTAGTAGATCCAAAACCAACCTAAGGTGTTGCTCATGATCGGCTTTAGTCTTGGAGTAAATTAAGATATCGTCAATGAAGACGATTACAAATTTGTCAAGATATGGTTTGCACACACGATTCATGAGGTCCATGAAAACTGCGGGTGCATTGGTTAATCCAAAAGGCATAACCATGAACTCGTAGTGGCCATATCTTGTTCGGAAGGCAGTCTTTGGAATATCTTCCTCTTGCACACGGAGTTGGTGATAACCAGATCGAAGATCAATCTTTGAGAAACAAGTGGAACCTTGAAGTTGATCAAAGAGATCATCAATTCTAGGCAATGGGTAACGGTTCTTGATGGTAAGCTTGTTGAGTTCTCGGTAGTCAATACAAATGCGGAATGATCCATCCTTCTTTTTGACGAATAAGACAGGTGCACCCCACGGTGAATGGCTTGGACGGATGAAGCCCTTGTCGGAAAGCTCTTGGAGTTGGCTTGCAAGTTCTTGCATTTCGGAAGGTGCGAGACGGTATGGAGCTCTAGCCACAGGATTAGCTCCAGGTACAAGGTCGATACGAAACTCTACTTGACGAACGGGTGGAAGACCGAATAGATCTTCAGGAAATACTTCGGGAAAGTCACAAATGATGGGGATGTCTTGAATACTCTTCTCTGGGTCCTTCTTTTGAACGATATGGGCTAGAAAGGTCACATACTTCTTCCGTAAGTACTTTTGGGCCGTTGTGCACGACATGAGCTTAAGCCCACTACATGGTTTCTCACCAAAGACTTTTAATGTATCGCCCGAGGGGAGAGGAATCCGGATGCACTTCTCGAAACAAATGACCTCGGCATGATGACTAGATAGCCAATCCTAATATCAAAGCTTCCTAGTTGCATAGGTATGAGGTTGACGGGAAAGGAATATTCATTAAGTTCGATGACACAATCGCGGATAATGGAGTCAATGATGATGGGGTTTCCATCCGCTACTTCAACGGTAAATGTTTTCTCTAACTTAGTTCGTGTTTTAGCAAGTAAAGGTTCAAAATCAAATGAAACAAAGCTCTTATCGGCACCGGTATCAAATAGTATGGAAGCATATTGGTTATTAACGAGGAACGTACCGTTGACCACATCATTATTGGCCTGGGCCTCATTAGCATTTATGTTGAAAGCACGCCCTCTAGCTCCACCTTGATTTGGGTTGATAAGTTTTGGGCATCGGTTTCGGAAGTGGTTTGGGTTACCACATTCAAAGCAAGCATTCCCATTAGCGATAGTTGGAACCCCTTTGTTTCCCTGGTTGGCTAAATTGCCAGGTGGGTTGACTCTGCAGGTGTTGGCTAAGTGCCCATATTTTTCACAGCTGGCACATATCCGACACGGTAGGTTTGGGAAGTGATGGTAATTGCATGTGTTGCACAAAGGGCTGTTGCCCACATAATGCTTCTTGATGGAATTCTGAGTCATAGGGGCAACCTGTTTGACTGGGGCAGCTGGGGTAACAACAGCAAAGTTTTTAGCCTTTCGCTTCTTGTTGTTGTGATAGGGTTCAGACTTGAATTCTTTGGAGGGCTCAGAAGATGTTGTGTCAGAGACTTTCTTGGCACCATTTCTTGTTAGCGTACCCGCCTTCACATGATTATCGGTCAGGGTGGCGGATAGGCGGATGGCATCTTCAAGGGTAGCTGGGTTTCTCCCTAGGACAGTGTCTTGAATCTTCATCGGCAGACCACCGATGTATTTTTCAATACCCCGAGTCAAAGGTGTGACCATATGAGGTACTAGAAGACTTAGCTCATGGAAACGGGTGGTGTAGGCTAAACTTTCCCCACTATCTTGGGCAAGATCCCAAAATTCGGCCTCTAACTTCTTCATTTCATTGCGAGGACAGAACTCCTCGGTCATGAGCCGTTTGACCTCATCCCATGGCAAAGCCATTGCCACATCTACGCCCCTATTTCTCTTTTCGCCATTCCACCAAGTGAGCGCCCGTTTTCGGAAGACGCTGGTGGCATAGCGGACCCGGAGGTTGTCGGGACAATCGCTGTTGAGAAAAGTGCTTTCAATGCTCTCGAACCATTGCAAAAGACCCGTGGCTCCTTCAGTGCCATAAAACTTAGTGGGATTGCACGAGTTAAAGTGCTTGAAAGTACATTGCGGTGGGTTGGCACCACCACCACCATTTCCACCATGGTTGCCATTGGTGGCACCATTAGCTTGAGTGAGTTGTGTCACGAGTTGTGCAAGAATAGCAGCAATGTCGGTATTGGTGTTGACCACGGGAGCACGACGGGGAGGCATTCTACAGATTTTCACAAGACAAGAAAAGATGTAAGAACTTATGAATGTTACTTGGATTTAAAAGGATGAGATAACAAATTAAAATAGTAGATCATAGTTTGGATTGTACTCAAATAGTGACATAATCACTTGAATACTATGACACATTAAGGTTAATTAAACTTATATAACTTTCAAGGAGACGTGCTTTAGCCTATAAGTAAACACTCATCCCGGGAATTCCCAGGAAAGCATACGGGTCCCTCGGTTGATTGGGATTTATACGAAATGCTTTCCTAGACAGAAAACCCCGAATACAGGTGTCACCCTTCCAGATTGCACGTGTCCTCTAATAATTAACAAAGTTTAAAACCTTAACGAAGAAATAAATAAATTTTATAGATTTAACTCCATGAAGATTCCACATGCTATGATAATAATGATAAAGAAGTAGACAAGAAGGTTATGAGGTTTAGGGTAAGGGTAAGGATATTATTTTATTTAATTTATTATTTAGGTATAGTCTAGTAATTCATGAATTTTAACAAACAAAGTATTAAAATAAGCAAGTAACATATAGCATGTAGCATATCATATAATCATAGAGCATGTCAATAGTGGGTGTCCTAAGGTTATAGTCTAGGTCAAGGTGTCTAATAACCTAATTCCCTATAACCAAGGCTCTGATACCAATCTGTCACACCCCAACCGACGGCGGAATACGTCAGTGCGGGACATGTAGACTGTTCAAAAGCTCAAGGTTTACTAAAGTTTAAATAATTAAACAACCAATTTCATGTCACAAATAAACATAAATCCAACAATACATGGAAAGTAGAAATGCATAAATAGTCTCTTTAAATTAAATTCTAGGTCATCGGTCCTAAGTGAAGCATCTTGTACTTATTCTCAAGCATTAGTACCTGAAACATGATGAAAACGAGGTCAACTAAAAAGTTGGTGAGCATACATAGGTTTTGACACATAACCAAGTTTAAAGTGTTTCATACAATTCATACGATACACGTGTATAAGGCATTTATGGAGAATCTATAGTTAAACTAGGTGTGTACAATCAAACCTTGTGACTGAGGCATAACACGCAGGTTACCCTAATGTAAAGTCGGTAACAAACACCCTAACCGGGTGGGTTTGTCAGACTCAATAGATCCATCAATGTTAACCGTTGGCTTGTACGTAGTTAATGATTGTACTAAAGTCATGTATATATAGTCTTAACTTATAGCATTCAAGCATAAAGCACGTAACACATAATATCATATTATTGAATTGTATTATAAGTTTATGCAAAAAGTTTCAAAAGTAAATCATGTTTCCCCAAAAGTACAAAATAAAAAGGGGGCTATGTAAACTCACTTGATTCAATGTATAGCTAGCACGCGAAAATGAATAATAAGATTGATCCTTGCAATTCACCACGTTAACCTAGTGTGCAAAGCATATGGATTTCCAATCACTATCGTATAAAATAGAATTGGTCTAAGTGTAGGATGGAATTGGACGTGTGTACGACGAGTTGTGTTTGTGGTTTCGTATTTAAAACGGGTGTTGTATAAATTAAAAGATTTAAAATAAATAGTTTAAAAATGATTGAATTAAATGTTGATTTGGAATAACTAAATAAATTAATTAATTATTAATTATTTATTTAGTTAGAAAAGTGTGGAAATTATATTTAAATATACATTAAATAAATAATTTTTTTCACATCATTTATTTACTTATAAAAAATGTGTAACATAATATTTATGTGTAAAAATATACATTTAAATGTTTTAGTATTTTAATAAATTCATTTATTCATTTATCATAAAAACAAGTATTTGTTTATTTCTAAAATAAAGTTATAAACTTTATAAGTTTGGATAAAATAAAATAAAAAGGGATATATTTTATGAAGTCACTATTTTATTGGGAAATTTATTTACTTTAAATAAATAAATAAAAATTAAACTTTGTTTTTAAAAATAATTAATATACAATTTTTAAACAAAGAAATTTGAAATAAATTGAGTTTATATCGAAAATTGGCGATTCCAGTTATATTCTGTTCTAAATGTTTCAAGGTTTATAAAAGTAATTTTTATAAAATTTTTGGAGTTGTAAAATGGTTGTTAAAAAATATAAACAGACCACCCGGTTCGAACCCGGGTGGTTCCTGTGAGAGGGATCCGAGTTACCACTGGACCAGGTGGGTTTTACTTGTAATCGGTGGCTTCGGGTTTGTATTAACAAGGAAAACAGCGGATCCGGCTAGTTCTATGGTCTGCGCAAAAATAAACAACTGGATACGCGGGTTGTGGGTTTCGAACCCACGCCTCCCGGTTCAGGGTCCATGTACATTACCAGCTGAACTGGGAGGTTTCACTGGTTAAGCATGTAATCCAAAAACATTTATACACATAATAGATTAATAATAGTTTCATCTTTTTGATTTAAAACCCGCGATGAACCCTAATCCCAAATCGAATTCGGTTATGTTATGTCAACTCAAATTGATAAGGGGGTTTTAATCAAGACTCAGAGGCGATTCGAATGATGTATTTACTTACTCGATTGATGGGGGCACGAATGCAGTCGGCTACAAGTTCTACTTCGATGTTCTTGAGGCTTGGCAGGATTCCAGAGGTGTTTTGCGGATCGAAAGAGGGTTGAAGGAGTTTGTGTGATCGTATACGAGAGTGAGGAGGGGATTTAATTTGATTAATTTCATTCGGATAAACCAGTTCGAATTTCAAATCGATCGGGAATGTCGTGGCGACGGTTTGCGCGATAATCCATTGAATTGGGTCTTGATAACAGTCTAGGTTCATACTAGTTTAGTTCACGTGTGATTCCTGGGATTTACACGCGTTAACTTCGCGAATTTAGTTGGTGATTTGATACGGGTTGACTATCCAAAGTCAAACCTGTTTGAATTCAAACTTATCCACTGAATCAGTCGAATTGACTCGCATATGGGCTTGGTTTCGATCGATTGTCACTCGTGAATTCATGGGAAGCCCAATCAAACACGTATTTTGACCAATTGTGGCTTGATTTGTATGAAAATTTGGGCTTTGTTGACTTTTAAAAGTCAACTTGACCATATGGGGTCAACTCTTTGTAAATTGTATGTATTTTGATGATGTATAAATGTTTATATGTGTGTACACGTCTCATTATACATGTGTGCATATATATCTACATCTATATTTATATATATAATTATTTTTAGAATAATCAAGGGTATAAATAATAATTTATGTAAATACGTATATGTATACACGCACATGTTATATATGTTTAATATTCATCTTTGATAGTGAAATAATACATGGAGAATTCATAAATGTTACATGCAAATAGCACCAAACATAAAATTTATACACCTTTGCCCAAAATTGAAGCTTTAGAATATCATATTTCTGAAAAAAACTGAACATACATCTTATTATTTTAAAATTTGCATCCAAAGTTCACCTTGAAGTTGTTTGGAATACAAAATTTCCTCCAAAAATTCACAGAAGCTGTGTGGCATCCACAAAAACCATTCCGTATAGTCGTATACCTATTCCAAAAATTCACATCCAAAAATTATCAGCTTCAAGAGGGTGTTCTTCTCGGCTACAACTTCCATTGCAACAAAAATTAAAGCTGACAGGCGACAAGTAGGCGGTGAACAAAATGTAAGAGATCGACAAAAAGAAGAGAGCAACATGAGAACTAACTTCCATTTAGGGCTTCATCGTATCATCTCTTTGGGAAGAGAGTGAACGACACAAAGAGAAAAAGGATGAGATGTATATCTAGGATTTCGTCACAACAGTGGCGGGAGCATAATATTGGCTAAGGAACCAATACTTGTACTGTAGGCGAAGGAGAGAGAGGTTTTGTGAGATCTGGAATGTCAAAGATATAGAGTGGGTTGTTGAGACCGTTATTAAAGTAAACAAGAGACACAGGGTAATTGGAATTTCCAATTATGCCTTTTGTCTTTTCTATGAATAGAAGACCTTATACTCTTTATATAACCGCAAAACTGTCGCTTTATCTCTCCTGCTATATGTGACATGCACACTGTACAAGTGGTTATGCAGATGTCGCGGTCCTCTGTTTATAATTGGTTCTATGTTAAACTTTCCCCTATATGTGGCACGGTTCAAATGAAAACTAAAAATGTGTTAACTCACATGTTATTATTGATGAAGGTTCAATGAGAACAAAAAAAAGTTGAAAATCACAAACTAATGTGTAAATTCACATGATCTTTGATTTGTTCAGTATTCACATGTGAGGCCATTCACATATAAGCATATCAAATAAGATGTGAATTATAACGTATTTTTGTGGTTTTTGACTTTCTTTTTGTTCTCATTTGAACCTCCACCAATAATCACATATGTATGGACTTGATCACGTGAGAATTAACACATAGTTTCGAAGTTGTCACAGTTCTTAATCTTTTTGTGGTTCTCATTAGGCAAATAGTATACTTTCAAAATGCAAAATATGAAAAAGATAGTACTGATTAGGATGTGTAGTGATGGACAAAAAAAACTTAACGGTTGATACTATAGAATATTTATTATTATTGTTATAAACTTATAGTAGATGTATCCTTAATTATTCTGGTAATGAAGTTTCAAAAATAGTTATAGAATGTTAAATTTATAAAAAAAAAACCCTTGTTTTCCTCTGCTAATATATCTTGTATTTTGACGATTATTACAAAAAATATTGCAGGATGGACCTGATATACTTGTTTGTGATGAGGCCCACATGATTAAGAACACGAGGGCTGATACAACCCAGGCCTTAAAGCTAGTCAAATGCCAGCGACGGATAGCATTAACAGGGTCACCTCTTCAGAATAACCTCATGGAATATTATTGTGTAAGCAACTACCACAATTTTCTTTTCTTTTTCCTAAATATTACAAAATAAATTTTTAGGTGCAAATGGCTTTAAAGGTTTTGTTGTCATCACGATTTATTTGTAAAACAGATGGTTGATTTTGTGAGAGAAGGATTTCTCGGCAGCAGTCAAGAGTTTAGAAACCGGCAAGTCCTTTCCCAACTTTTATTAATGTTTTATAGAGGTGGCATTGTAACACATTTACATGAAAAAAGGTCGATTTGGGTTATTTAATCAAATGAGTCGAGTAGTCAATCAGGTTGAAAGTCGCCAAACCTTCTAAATTGGATTCTTGGCATATGTAAACTTGTTTAGTTTGACCGACCACCCAACCTTTTCATTTTGCCACCTCTTGTTTTTATTGACTTCAGTACACGTGTATGCTAACCATGCTCTTGATATCTCGCAGCTTCCAAAACCCTATTGAGAATGGGCAACACACGAATTCTACATCTGATGATGTGAAAATTATGAACCAGAGATCTCACATCCTCTATGAACAATTAAAAGGTTTTGTACAGCGAATGGACATGAATGTTGTGAAGAAGGATTTACCTCCAAAAACTGTTTTTGTAATTGCTGTTAAACTTTCTCCAGTGCAAAGGGTACTTTACAAAAGATTCCTTGATGTACATGGGCTCACCCAAGAAAAGGCTTCTAACGAAAAGACCAGGAAGAGTTTTTTCGCCAGTTATCAAGCATTGGCTCAGGTATGTACCCTTTCTATTACCAATAAGTAAGTTTTGATCTATATGCTTATCAATGGGTCAATTTGACTTATGCTTTTGTCTCTAACGGGTCAAACAAGTATAATAAAAATCATTCGCTTAAAAGGAGACATGGCAAAAGTCGCACAAACTGTATATGTAATGTATAAACCCTCCTAAATCATTTTGTTCATAATTTTAAGTTACTATGGAAATAATATAATTTTGTAATTATATTGGACACTATTTGTTTACAAAAGTTAATCTTTGGTATTATTGTATTGTGTATTGTATTGATTAAGAGAGATTACAATGAGTATAAATAGAGATCATAATTACACATTACTCCCTTCTAGTATACTTATATACAACTGTCTAATAGTCCCCCTCAAGCTAAGCCCGGGAAGCGAGCTGTAGCTTGTCCCGTAGGATCACGAATCTTTCTGATGGTAAAGGCTTGGTAAAAATATCAGCAATTTGATCGTGTGTAGAGATAAA
Organism: Smallanthus sonchifolius; assembly: GCA_023525975.1. Taxonomy (NCBI): domain Eukaryota; kingdom Viridiplantae; phylum Streptophyta; class Magnoliopsida; order Asterales; family Asteraceae; genus Smallanthus; species Smallanthus sonchifolius. Next base: position 93,743,174 of record CM042029.1, read on the forward strand.
TTGAACAGAGAGTTTTCCTTGAGCGACCTTTTCTCGGACAAAATGAAAGTCGACTTCTACATGCTTTGTGCGAGCTCGGAAAACGGGATTAGCTGATAAGTATGTGGCACCAAGATTATCACACCATAAGACTGGAGCAGACTTGACGGGAATGCTGAGTTCACGTAGAAGTGCTTCAAGCCAAGTAAGCTCGGCAACTGTATCGGCTAAGGCTTTGTATTCGGATTCGGTTGAAGACCGAGATACGGTCCGTTGTTTTCTCGCTGACCAAGAGACAAGATTATTCCCAAGATAAATGGCAAAACCCCCAGTGGATCGACGGTCATCGGGACAACCAGCCCAGTCAGCATCTGAGTAGGCAGTGATAGGTCGATAGTGAGCGTCTGTATAAGCATGTAATGTAGAACCCGAAGCTCGTTTGAAGAAAAGACCATGATCTAACGTGCCCTGAAGATATCTGAGAATGCGTTTGACCGCAGACCAATGATTGTTGGTGGGCGAATGCATAAACTGACATACTTTGTTAACAGCAAAAGCAATGTCCGGCCGGGTGAGAGTGAGATATTGGAGAGCCCCAACAATTTGTCGATATCGAACCGGGTTGTAGTTAAACCTTGTAATATGATTGTATTTGAATGTGATTGTGTGTTTAGGGTTTACATAAGGAGGTGTTTATATAGAACACCATATTACAAGTCTAGTCCCTATACTATATCACTTAGTCTAATATTCCCCCGCAAACTAAGCTCGGAGAGATTTAGGTTGAAAATATAAAAACATAAAACTAAAAAGATAGTTGGTCTTCTCCTTCTCCACCATGCTTTCGCCCGTCCCACGCCTTTTTTTTTTTTTACAGCAATGGTAAATGGGCTTGTGAGGCCCAGCCGCAAAGGCCCAATCGAAACTACATTAGGAAAAACCCTAATCTTCTTCCGACTTTCGCCCGTTGGGTTTGTTCCCCCTTTTTTTTATTTTTTTTTACTCCCCGATTGTATATCTCTATTTTTTTTTTTGCAACCCTCGAATAAACGGAACTGAAAGCATTGTGGCTTTCGCGAGGTGCACGTCGCCGGAAAAACGACCACTGTTGTATAGTGGCGGCGACGACGTCTAGGGACAAGAAAGCAAATTGTATTTGCTAACCCTAGACGCGGGGAGGAGTTAGGGTTTAGGGCGGCGACGGTGGTGTTTGTGGTGGCGGATAGGGTACCGCCGCTGTGGCGGCTAGGGTTCCGCCGCTTTGGCGGCTAGGGTTCCGCTGTGGCGGCTAGGGTTCCGCCGCTGTGGCGGCTAGGGTTCCGGCGGCTAGGGTTCCGGCGGCTAGGGTTCCGCCGCGTGGTGATGAGGCTGACGGCAGTGGTGTTGATGTGGTGGTGGTTAACGGCGGTGGTAGGAAGAGTGGAAGAAAAAAAAAGAGAACTGTAGCGGCGGCACTGTAGCACGTACTGTAGCACGTACTGTAGCGGCGGTACTGTGGCGGCGGCGGCGGCACTGTAGCGTTGGCGGCAGTAAATTTTTAGGGTTGGATCAAAAGACATCAGCGGAGGTTTGTTGTTGTGGTGGTGGGTAAGGCGGCGGCGGCGGCCGGCCGCCCCTCCGGCGGTGTTTTTCGGTGATTGAGCTCTAGCTCTGATACCAAGTTAAACCTTGTAATATGATTGTATTTGAATGTGATTGTGTGTTTAGGGTTTACATAAGGAGGTGTTTATATAGAACACCATATTACAAGTCTAGTCCCTATACTATATCACTTAGTCTAATAGTTGTCAAAAAGTTGACTGTCGCCAAGGGCCAGATTGGCCGAGGTGGAGCACGGCGATGAAACGGGTTTGGATTGCGAGAGACCTGCCTTGCTTAAAATTTCCAATATGTACTTTTTCTGAGAAAGTAGTAAATGTGACTCTTTGGAGGTAACTTCAATTCCCAAGAAGTAAGTGAGTGGGCCCAGATCTTGCAATGCAAAAGTCTTACTCAAGTGTTTGACCACCGTGTCTATGGTAGCCTGATTGTTGCCGGTTAAAATGATGTCATCAACATACACGAGCATATATAAAAGAGTGCCTGCAGAGGAGTAAATAAAAAGTGACGGGTCAGTATTGGATCCCTTGAACCCCAGATTCTGAAGAGCCCCAGATAATCGTTGGAACCATGCTCGAGGTGCCTGTTTTAAGCCATATAAAGATTTGTGTAACAGGCATAAATGGTTTGGTTTGGCTGGATCAATAAAGCCAGGGGGTTGTCGTAGATAAACAGTCTCATGTAAAGTCCCATTTAAAAAGGCATTCTGAACATCCAACTGCCGTAGAGACCATCCTTGGGTAACGGCCAAGGAAAGAACCACTCGAATGGTGGTGGCCTTTACAACGGGACTGAAGGTTTCATGATAGTCAACACCAGCTTGTTGGTTAAAACCTTTAGCAACGAGACGAGCCTTGTATCTCGTTATAGTACCATTTTGATCCCGTTTGATCCTGTAAACCCATTTGCAATCAACTACATTAGCATTTGAAACCGATGGGACTAAGGTCCAAGTGCCATTTTTCACGAGAGCATTGTATTCTGCAGTCATGGCGTCCCGCCATTGAGGACTCTTGTTAGCAACAGTGAAGGTTGTGGGCTCGGTTTGGGTGGATTGGGTAGTGGTAGTGTAGGCTGATGGATTATAGGGCATGGTTTGGGGAGGATTTTGGCGAAGGTTGGCTGGACGGTTGCGGGTAGGAGGTGGTGGAGTGGATGGTTGAGTGTGGGTTGTTTGAGTGGGAATAGGCTGGTGGGGGCTGGTTTTAGCGAAAATGGGTTGTTTGTTGCGGCGATGATAGGTTTGAAAAGGAGAGGTAGGCTGTTGAGGGATAGGGGTGAGGTCTGGATACGAAGTGGATGGTTGCGGTTGTGGAGGGACAGGTGGTTGGGCTGGGGTGGATGTGGATGATGGTTCGGAGGCAGGAGGTATAGGAAATGATGAAACATAAGGAGAGAGGTGTGAGAGGAGGTGGTTGAGAGAAGGGGAAAAGATGTTCGTTGAAACGTACATGTCGTGCAATGTAAAGACGATTGGTTTTGGGATCAAGACAACGGTAACCGTGATGAGAGGTACTATACCCAAGGAAGACGCATGGGAAGGAACGAAAATCCATTTTGTGTTTGTTGTAAGGACGCAAGTGAGGATAGCATTGGCAACCAAACACACGTAAGAAGGAGGGATAGGTGAGTGGTGAAAGATGTGTTCAAAGGGAGAGACTTGTGAGGCGGTACGAGAGGGCATCCGATTAATGAGATATACCGCCGTGTCAAAGGCAAAATGCCAAAAATGTTGAGGTACACCTGATTGAGCGAGAAGGGTGAGGCCAGTTTCCACAACATGTCTATGGCGTCTCTCAACAAACCCATTTTGTTCACTGGTGTGAGGACATGAGAGACGATTAATGATGCCGAGGGAAGAGAAGAATGAGGAGAGGTCGAAATTCCCCACCCCAATCTGTTTGGACAGATTTTAATTTTGTTTGAAATTGTCTCTCAACCATAGCATGAAAGTTTTTAAAGATAGTGCATACATCAGATTTGTGTTTTAATGGGTAAATCCACATATAACGAGTAAAATGATCAACACAAAGTAAAAAGTAAGTGTCACCATTGAAAGATTTAACAGGTGCTGGCCCCCAAACATCACAAAATATTAAATCCAAGACATTGTTACTTTTAAAAGTGGAAGAAAACAAATGAAGTTTTGAGGATTTCCCCATGTGACAAGAAGCACAAGAGGTACTCAAACGTTTATTACTAACAGGAAGTGAAAATTTTAAAAACATTGACTTCAAAAGATCAGGATGTGGATGCCCGAGTCTTCGATGCCATGTATCAGCAGATGCACGAACAGCAGAAAAAGCAACTTTGCGAAGAGGATGAAGTGATGGAAGATGGATGGAGTAGAGCCCGTTGTCACTTGGACCCGTGAGGAGGGTATTGCGTGTAAGCGTGTCCTTCACAGCAAAAAAAGTGGAGTGAAATTCAAAGAAAACATTATTATCAAGACAATTTCTGAACAGAAAGAAGGTTTCTTTTAATTTGTGGAACATGAAGTATATTGGATATTGAAAAGGTTTTTGTGGGAGAGTGAAGTGAAGTGGAACCGATGTGTAAAATAGGTAAACCCTCACCGTTGCCAACATGAAGAGAGTCCTCACCGTAATAAGGTTCTGAATTATCAAAGCTGTGGAGATCTGAAGCAACATGGCTGTTGGAGCCAGTGTCGGGCAGCCATGCGTTTGAAGATTGCGAGCGATGATCAGCATAGTTAGCAGTGGGCTGCCTTGACCTGAATGTGTTGGGATCACGGTTGGGGCAATGAGACGGTATGTGCGCGATTCCACACCTGTTACAAGTACCATGAATCATATGCTGATTAGTTGCCCAACTAAATGTACCTCGGTTGCCTCCATTATTGTTATTGAAAGAACGAAAACTGCTCCGGCCACCACGACCACGGTTGGAATAGTTGCGACCGCGACCACGAGAGGCATACATGGCTTGCGGTTGTGGAGATTGTGGCTGGACATTAAGGCCCACTGAGGACAGCAGCTGTTGAAGTGCAGTAAGGGTCTCATTAGGTATGGAAGAAGTGGTAGCAAGTGGCGGTCCAGTGGTGGTGGCGGTGAAGGCTTGTGGAGCAGCCGTGGCAGGTTTCTTAACCATGTAATCATGATCCGAGATAAGACCATATAATTCAGCAAATGCAGTAGGAAATTGACGGGCTAAGATGGTGGCTTTCAAACTGTTGTACTCTTCACGAAGACCGGTTAACACATGCATGACAAGATCCTTTTCCTTAACAGGTTCTCCAATGTTTGCTAAAGAATCAGCATACTCTTGTGCACGTGTGAGGTAGGGAGTGACAGCTTCATCCTCTGCCATCCGGATGCGTTGCAACTGCTGTTTGAGGGTGTATTCCCGAGAAGTTGTATTGGGGGCAAAGGCTCTTTCCAAGGCTAGCCATAATTCACGAGAAGAAGTGCCTTGAACATGTTGAAAAGCACCTTCAGAGATTGTAGAAAGAAGCAGCATACGCACATGAGCATCGTTGGAAACCCAAGTTTCATGATTGGGATTTTGCTGGATGGTGGGATCGCTGCTTTTGTCAGCAGGGGGAATTGTGATAGTGGGATTGGGACAAGGAATAGATCCATCAATATGACCAAAAAGTCGATTGGTTACAAGAAAAGGCTGCATCATAGTCTTCCAATAACCATAGTTGGTGGAAGAAAGGGTAAAACCAAACTTGTGAGAGTTGTGATTGGTCTTCTCGGCTGTTGTGAAAGGAGCAAGCAACGCCATTGATTTGGTGGTTGGTAAGGGTGATCGGCTGTTGTGGTGGTGGCCGATCGGAAAAGGAAAAGATAGGGTGGCGGCTGATTAGGGTTAGAGAAAAAAAGATGAAGAAGGTGGCGATTTAGGGTTTGTAGAGAACTAGCTCTGATACCAAGTTAATCTTTGGTATTATTGTATTGTGTATTGTATTGATTAAGAGAGATTACAATGAGTATAAATAGAGATCATAATTACACATTACTCCCTTCTAGTATACTTATATACAACTGTCTAATAACAAAGAAATCAAAAAGTTGGACAATAAGGTTTTTAGGTCAACCCTACCCGATTAGTACAAAAAACATTACTTGTTTTGACATGACTATTTTGCCACCTGCACAGGCATCAACCTTTTGAAATGTTTCTAAATGCCTGTGAATAATTCTGTGCTTTCTCTATTCTAGTATCTGCTTGTATAGTTCTTTCTTGATAATTTGATAGTTAAAAAGGGTTCCCCTTTCTACCTGGTTGCCTTATTTTACTAGGTGCTTGTTCTTTAGGCAAAATGCATTGAATAACAACTGAGCAACATAATTTAGTCTAGTTTTCACATCTGCAAGGATGAGTTAACATTTCATTTTAAAAGGATGCTACAGTGGACAGCTGACACCTCCTTTTTTTAATAAAAGTATTTTACTAGAATAGTTTAAAATGTACAATTTGTATAGCATTTGTACAAGCATCTAAATCTTGACTTTATCTGATTTGTGGTGGAGCATTCATTTTTTTACGTTACTGGAAAAATGTAGTAATACGGGATGAGATTTTGTTTACTTGTCATTTTAATTTATATTTGTCATCCGTCATATCAAACACCATTTAATCAGAACCCTCTACCTTCATATTTTCTCTCTCCACTTTTCTTCTCCCAGGAAATGGTGATCGATTTTACTTTTAATTTTAAGTAAGAAAATAGTAGGTTATTTTTAGTGTAAAAGTGTTAGTTGTTATTTAGTGTAAAATGAGTACATTCCTCACTATGTGCATTGGACTAATGGGTGTTGCTGCTATTCTATTCATTCTCTTTAGTTGCCTGCTTGTTATCTTGATTTGTGGTATTTATGTTTTTCTTTTGTTTTTTCATTTAATAGAAGTGATTATATGGGTTGCATTTTTAGATATGGAATCATCCTGGAATATTGCAACTGATGAAAGACAAAGACTTCAACAAACGTGAGAATTTTATTGAAGACAGTTCTAGTGATGATAATATGGACTATACCATGGCCAATGGAGGTAAAGTTTCAATTCCTTAAAATGTTGATAATTTTTTGTTGGGTTGTACTAATTAGATTAGGTTATAAAATTAGTCCAAATAATGAAAATACTGTCTTAGAAATATTACTGTTCTACTTTTTCTTTCAATCTTTTCTCTATTATGATGCATCGGTTTGCGAATTATATTTCATGCTTTTTCCACCAGATAAGTCGAGGAACAGAAATGATAAAAAGAATGTCAGTGGCTTTTTCAAGGAGGTATTTAAGTTCTTAGATTTATTGTAAAAATTCATATATGATATACCCATCTGGGGTTAAATAAAATTTAGTACTTTTGGTAGTGCAATCATTTTTTTTTCTACGTTTTACAGAATTGGTGGGGTGATCTTGTAATGGAAAATGGTTATGAAGCGGAAAATAGTGGTAAAATGGTTTTGCTGCTTGATATTTTAACCTTGTGCTCTAGTATTGGCGATAAGGCACTTGTTTTCAGCCAAAGTTTACCCACACTTGATCTAATTGAACACCATATTTCCAAACTGCCCCGCAACGGGAAAAGCCGGAAATGTTGGAAAAAGGGAAAAGATTGGTACAGGTGTGTTAATATCATTAGATGCAAAGGGCATAATAGTCTTTTCTTTCCATGTTTAATATCTTGTTTTGGTTTGGTGTGAAATTCAGATTTTTTTTTTCATTTGTTATTCTGACTTTCTGTGTAAAACAGGCTAGATGGACGAACAGAAGGGTCAGAGAGACAAAAACTGGTTGAGAATTTTAATGATCCTTCAAATAAAAGGGTCAAATGCACTTTAATATCAACCAGAGCTGGATCTCTGGGTATTAACCTTTATGCTGCTAACCGTGTTATTATTGTTGATGGTTCTTGGAACCCAACATACGATCTTCAGGCTATTTATCGGGCTTGGAGGTATAAAAGATTTAGTTTAATGGTTAGATTAGAAAAAAAGACATGAGTTTATATAAAAGTTGAACTGCTTTCCTCAATTGCAGATATGGGCAAACAAAACCGGTATTTGCATACCGTCTAATGGCACATGGCACGATGGAAGAAAAGATTTATAAGCGCCAGGTAACCATGTCTGTGAATTTTTCATAGTGTTTTGACTTGTTTTCTTATGAACGGGTCGATTTGTGAATTGGGATCAAGTTTATTGCTCTTAATGGGTCAAATGGGTAAAATGAAAACTTGTCAACGTGGTTGAAAGTTTCCACCAAAGTGGATTTTGATGCATACAACCTCCTACATTGCCTTTTCTTTTCTCAAAATTTAGGTTATTAATTGGCAAATTTGATTTTAATATTGCTAAATATGACCCATTGGCTGATAATAATCCATATTGACAATTTGACAAATGACACTTTTAACTTTCACTTTTGTTGCCAAGAGCAATCCCCATCATAGATTCAAACTCGATTTTGCTTACATTGAAGGTGCGTTTCCCCATTTCACTCGTAATCACCGTTGTGAAAGAAATCCAATGTAAATCCATGTTGATTTTGCCGGTGGGATTGCCCTTGGCAACTAAAATGAAAGCTGTAATATGAATTATTATTGGCCAAAGGGTTAAAATTGGGATTATTACAATCCAATTTGCCTAAATATTTAACTATATAGTTCTTGCAATCACATTTAGTGATCTTTATCTTTCAAAAATCAGGTTACCAAAGAGAGCCTATCAGCTAGGGTTGTTGATAGACAACAAGTACACAGGACAATATCTAAAGAAGAGATGTTGCATCTCTTTGCCTTTGGTGATGATGAAAACCTAAATACTTCACTTAAGACGGACCAAAAGGTAGCAGATGCGCAAAATACTGGTGAAGTTGGAAGTTCTTCAAAACAAAAAAGTCCTCAGCATTCAACTGTTTCTTCTGATAAATTCATGGAAATGTTACTCAAAAAACATCATCCAAGGTAAACTATATGATCTTTGTACAATATTTAGTTTGATGATTACTTGTTTCTTTTAGTATTTGTTTCTATTGGTTCCTAGTGCGTTATAGGTGGTAAAATGGGCATGTTGTGTTGGGTTCTATGGAGGCTTTCACCGCAATCCACAAGGGAGACAACTCTAGTAGGGTTAAATGGCAAGTTGCCATATTTACGTTTTCTTAATCGCTAAGTTATTTACTCTAATCTAGTGATTATATATAGATGGGTAGGGCCTTTGTAATTTCTTGTACTTGAGCACAAAATAATAATAATAATAATAATACAGCTAGTCGCAACCCGTGGACGTAGGTAACATCGATCGAACAATCTTCAGGTCCTTATTCTCGAATATTGTATGTGTGCGTGTGATCTGACTTGGCAGTTGGTATCAGAGTTCCTGGCTCTTGATTACACCACTCGACTAGTTTCCAATCAGCGCAGCCGCCGTTCGCCTAGAGTTTCGCTGTCGCCCGCCGCTGTTCGCTTAGGGGTCCGCCGCCGCTAGGGTTTCTGCCGACAACCGCTACCGTTGCCTAGGTCTCTTCCGTCATCGACTAGCCGTCGTTGCTAGGGTTTTGCCAGGCATCGGCACCGTCGCCGACCACCTTGTTCCACTGCACTTGTAAGATCTTTGCCGGCAGCCAAGTTTTCAGTTTATCTCCTAGGGTTGTTTCAGCCATGTTTTGATCTTTTTTGCTGCTGAAAGGATCGATTGTCTAGCGGTCGTCAAGTTCAGGTCGCCGCCATTGTTGTGTTTGTTCACTGTTTTTTCGATCTCATATTTGATTAACCGCGTTTGGGCATCTTATTGTCATGTCAGAGGAAGGAAAGGTAAAGACCGAGACATTTTAGGACACGATTTGGGTTTTGGCAGATGCAGATTGGGGATGTTCTATATATCAGAAAGAATTGTTCCAAACGTTGTTAGGAACGAAACCTTTGGGAGTAGTCACGTTGTCTAGGAGTCATACGTTCAACATTGTGAACGAAACAACTACGTATGGTTTTATGAAGGCTTTGCAAGATATGTATGAAAAGCCCTCGACATTAAATAAGGTGTTCTTGATTCGACAGTTAGTTGTTGACTACGTAGGCCTTTTGGGGCAGGCACAGGTCAAGGGCAGCCGTCTTAAGCCCGGTTGCTAAGCCTAATTCGGTTTAGGCCCTAATTGGGTTTGCCTGGGGATTAAGTTTTAGTCTATATAAATACAATGCTTTGTACTTGTAATTTGTATCACCTCTATTAAAAGAATGTCCTAGTTAAATCCTCTTGTCCTTATTCTCGTTTATTGTGTGTGTGCGTGTGTGATCCGACCTAACATGTTGGGTATGTTAGACAATTGGATCGAAATTACTTCAAAAGACAACAGCGATTTTTTGTGGGAAAACACACCCACGACTTAATTTTTATTAAATCAAAACCACACACCTTAAACTCTAACAATGACCCTCTTTTATACTAATCCTAACCTTAATTACTAAGAAATCACAGCTCAAACACAGCTGGAATGACAGCCCATTCACAGCAAAAAATAAACACTCAATACCTTAAATAAAAAATTAAATCAATCTATCTTTAGACTCATTACGATTTCCACCCTCGAACTTTCACATATGAACCACATTAGGATTAAAAACTCACAATCACCCCCTTAATCCTAATGTGGACTTTCTCCTTTTCTAAAGTAGAGGTGGTCCAATATCCTCATGAACCAAGTTGGCCTCCTCATGCTTTGGCTTTTGGACATTCCCCCGCAAAATGACCAAACTCTTCACACCAAAAACACTTGAACAGCAACTAAAATCTCTCTTTGCCTTGCGTCTCACATAGCCCTCCAAGCAAATCACTTGCTTTCTCCCTTCTGCACATTCTTTGTCAATAACCGAATCACTCAGGTCCTCTTCACCGTCGATCGCTGCCTCACACAGGAATCGCCTTCTGTTCTGTCTCACACAAAATCCAATCTGCCTCACACAGCTTCTGTTCTGCCTCGCACAGAACCCACTAAACCTCTGTTTCACACAGATTCTTTCGCGTGTCACACAGTCGATAACCCTGTCTCGCACAAGTTTGCCCTTCACTATGTAGATTCGTCTCTCACAGAAATCACTGCTCTTGATCGCTTCCCACGATCAGAACCTGAGTCGCTCAGGTCTTCATCTTCAGGGGTTGACTCGCACAACTCCAATCAGCTTTGATTGAGTCACATAATCAATCTGCTCCAGCCGTATCTCGCGGCCCAAATCTGTCTCGCGCAGACCTTCTGGTAGCTTTAACAGCCCTTCGATTGAAACCTCGCAGCAGCCTTCACAATTCGATCTATCACAGATCGAATTTCAGCAGCCTTCAATCGGTCACAACCCTTCACAATCGACTAGCAGCTTTTCACAGTCAACCAACAACCCTTTTGCAGTCGACCAACAGCCTTAATCGATCAATGCCCTTTGCAGCCCAAAGAAAAAAATTGCTGACCCTTTCTCCTTTTCAAACCGCCAATCAGCAGCCCTCAACAGCAACCCACCTGCTGTTATCTGCTATGGCAGCCCTTGGTTGCTCCCCCCTTTGAAAGTCGACTCTCAAAACCTCGCTCTGATACCAATTGTTGGACAATTGGATCGAAATTACTTCAGAAGACAGCAGCGATTTTTTGTGGGAAAACACACCCACGACTCTTAATTTTTATTAAATCAAAACCACACACCTCAAACTCTAACAATGACCCTCTTTTATACTAATCCTAACCTTAATTACTAAGAAATCACAGCTCAAACACAGCTGGAATGACAGCCCATTCACAACAAAAAATAAACACTCAATACCTTAAATAAAAAACTAAATCAATCTATCTTCAAACTCATTACGATTTCCACCCCCGAACTTTCACATATGAACCACATTAGGATTAAAAACTCACAGGGTAATGGGTTTTTTGGGTCAAAATTTTTAAATTTTTAGGTCGCGATTGCTTATTGAATCTCGGATTTACTCATTTATTAAATATTAAATTTGATTAATTACAAAATGTTGCTGTTATCTAGTTTCAATTGCTTGGTTTTTGTCGAATTTCTTTCTGCACCTCTATTTTCTTCTTGATTTTTTGCTTTTTCCAAACTAATTTATAAAAACCCTTCAGAACACATACATGAATTTGTTAAATTTATAAATCAAAATCTAAACTGTGGTTGAAATCAAACCCCAACATTGATCACAATCAAACCCAAAACTGAGAACTACTGAACCAGTTTTTGAATAAAAGCGATATATGAAGTTGTAGACGGTGAGTATGCCTATTGGTGACTTCTGCTTTCACTATTCATTTTAGTTAAAGTTTTTAGTTTTACAGCTTGCTGGCTATAAAATATAACCCATTATTACATAAATGGGCTGAAATTGACCCCTTATTCCTTTAAGGAACCTTCCATGCTTAAAAAACTGTACTTGGACATGTACATGTACATGTACATTGTATAATGCACTTTTTCATTTTTATGAAAAGTTAAAAAAGTTTTTTTTTTTTTTTAATTTTCTTTGCCTTTTATGTATATTCTTATTTTTCCTATTATTGTGCTTATTTTGTTGTTTCGGGCGTGCACCCTTTTTGTTACTTGTGAGAGACGAGCCCTTTTGTGACTTTTGACTACTTTGATTGAAATATGGTTTGTTGCTTAAGTTTTATTTACCAAGTGACACATAACTATAACAAGTTTTTCATGGATACACTCTAATAACAGTTCTTTTGAAATTATTTGCACCCGCCACTTTTATTTCAAGATATGCACATTCATACCTTACATGTCATGTTGGTTCGCTCATGTTCCCCGTTCTCACCCTTATAAAGAAAGTAATAATGTTATATTGAGTGAAAAAGATTTGCCTATTCTCATTAAGGTTATCTAAGGCATTTGGTTAAAGGAAAACTGCACAATAAAGAAACCAACTGTTCACTTTTTTTGTTTTTTGATTTTTAGCAACCAACTTTAAATTAGTTGCAAAATGGTTATAACCGTTCAATTTTCAGATGGATTGCTAATTATCATGAACACGAGAGTCTTCTACAAGAAAACGAAGATGAAAAACTATCAAAGGAGGAACAAGACATGGCTTGGGAGGTGTACCGTAGAACTCTAGAATGGGAAGAAGTCCAGAGGAATCCAGCTGAAGCACCCGGACCCGCACCCGCACCCATACCAAAACCAACCGTCAATGGAGGCCCGGAGACCAAACCAACCGTTCAACATGAATCCACAGCCAAGAAACCACCTATGATCACCCGAGTGTGTTCCAGGAACCGTTTTGTTCTCAGAAAATGCACCAGCTTATCCCATATGCTAACCCTAAGGAGTCAGGGTGTGAAACCAGGTTGCACCACCATTTGTGGTGAATGTGGCCAGGAAATAAGCTGGAATGGGATCAAGTGAAAAGGGTTTTGTATGCTTGCTTGGTAACTATTAAGAACCAAAAGCCCCAAGTGTTTGATCATACATTGGACATGCACTTAATTATTGGGTGGCTTTTCATGGAATTGACATAGTTTAGAGCTTTTATATTATATTTTGTAACCGGACTTGTCCTGTCTTTCGAGACGTTACGATAACCTTTTGTGACCAATGTGGTTATATACTTGATAGGGTTCGGAAGGATAGGTCTTATAGTTGCTTAGTTTTTGGAGAGTGTTTTGAAGCAAATTAACATTTGCCATTTCGGCACTCATCTATTTATATTGGAGGTTGGTTATTTTTCTTTCTTTTCATTTCCTCTTTATTATCACATGTCACATATATTATTAGAAGGATAATTAGGTATAAAAAATAGAAGAATTAGCATTTTTTTTTATAAAATTACACCTTTCATCCTTTATCTCTATTGAAAATTACACATTTTGTTTTTTCCGTTCAATATTTGTTACGGATTCCCCGTGATGCTTTGACACTCCAAACGAAGGACGATTTTACATAACTTAAGATCGAAGAAGACGATTTGAACAATGGTGTTTGATGGCGTGAGAAACAAGCAGTGATTCGGATGTTCTGCACCTCTTTAAATCTAGCTCGTCGTTTTTATTCTTGTCCTCAGGAGGTATGTATTAGGCCTAACATTTATAACCATTATTTTCCTTATCAATGTGTTTGCCCTAAAATCGTAATTCATGGAGGATGGTTTGATCCTGTAATGTGTTGGAACTTTCTGTGAAGATCATTCTACGTCTATTAAAGTCAAATTTGTAGTCTCTAGCTAAAGTAAATGCACTTAAATACTAACTTAGATACGAATGTAAGAAGAAAGAGTAAGTGTTTGATTTTTAAATGGATGGGTTTTGTGGTCTTTGTATTTGCATTGATGTTGTACTAAACCCATTGCAATTTGTATGTAACCAATAGAAGTGTCATACCCTAGTAAAATTTATGTCAAAGTAGGCATTCGGAATTACATAAAGTATTAAAAGAAAACTAAACTGAATCCAATTTTTTTTCTTTTTATTTTTATCTTTTTTCCAAAAGAAAAAATATATTACGTGATCTAACCAAATTTATCATAATTAAATTATAAAAAAAGGTTAAGCGTAACCGTAAAAATGTTATAAACTGAGTTAACACACGTACGTACATCCACCAACACTCAAGTTTTAGTGCTTAGACAGCACCGGAACGAAGCCCTCCTACCAACAACCCAACACTCCATCTTCTTCCACTGACGACCCAAGTTTTCCTTGCTGGATAGCCAATGATGCTCATGTCCGGATGCTCATTATATCCACCATCTCTGAAGCGTCTTTTCAACACGTTCAAGGGACAACCTCCAGAGATTTGTGGATGGCTTTGGAACGCGCATATGCACCCAATAACGCCTCTCGTGAATACACGCCGAAAACTCAGATCCTGCACATCACCATGTCTAGTGATGAAACCCCGATTGCCTATCTAAGCCGGGCACAGAAGTATGCCACAGATCTTGCCAACATTGATGAACCTATGAAAGACAAGGATCTAGCCATGCTTGTCATCTTCGGTCTTCGTGAAGAATACAACGGGTTAAAGTCGAATCTTGGCTCGTCATCCACCTATCACCTTTAATGAATTGCATGGTCTCCTTAGTGATCATGACTACATGATTAATAAACCCAGCAGCCCTACGGTCACAGTAACATCAGCCTCACCATAGGTTTTTGCCGCCACCTCTACTCAGTCTCAAATCAATCATCTTCATCAGTTGGCTTCTCAACTAGGGTATCATCTAAACCATGTTGTTTCATCTAACAACCCACAGCATCAAGCTTTCTTTGCTTCTCGTCAGTCACACAACAACAGGGGCAATCGTCATGGGAACTGGCGTGGAAACTCACGTGGCAATTACAACAACAGGGGGCGTGATCACAACAGTTCTCCTCGACAGTTTGCTTGGGCATCTATGCAAAATACGGTGTATGGTCATTGTAACCGTTGTGGCATAGGTCATTTACCATCCTAATGCCCAACTCAATCAGGATCCTCTACTCGGCATCCCTCTCAGGCCAATACTGCCTCCTTTTCTGACACAGGATCTACATCAGGCCCAACATGGTTCCCTAACACGGGCACCAACAACCATGTCACTCCGGACTTATCCAGTCTTGACACCTCCGAGGCCTACCAAGGTAATCACTCCCTTCATGTTGGAGACGATAAGCCCCTTCCTATATTTCATATTGGCTCAGCCACAATTTTTTTCGCCTACCAAAAGCTTTAACCTTTCCAATATTCTTCACGTGCCTGAAATCCAAAAGAATTTACCATCTGTTCAACGTTTTTGTCTTGATAATAATGTTTACTTTGAATTTCACTCTTCTTTCTTTGTTGTGAAGGACGAGTCTACACACAATACCCTTCTCACGAGTCCAAGTGATAATGGTCTTTACTCAATCCATCTACCTCAACTCAAGTCCATCAACAAGATTACTTTTACCGCCATCAAAGCACCCTCATCCATCTGGCATAATCGTCCTGGTCATCCGCATCAACTTGTTTTTAATTCAATTGTGTCTAGTTGTTCATTACTAGTTTCCACAAAACTATGTTCTTCATTATGCAGTTCTTGCCGGTTAGGAAAGTCATCTAAAATTTCATTGCATAATTCCAATTTTCAAAGTAATAAAATTCTAGATTTTATATACTGTGATGTTTGGGGGCCCTCACCCACTTTGTCTCTTGATGGTTATCGGTTCTTTATGTTATGTTTTGATCACCACACCCGCTACATGTGGTTCTATCCCTTGGCCACAAAATCTGATGTCTATTCCACGTTTATTAAATTCATGACAATGGTGGAACGACAATTTCATACCAAATTAAAGAGTGTTCAAACAGATTGGGGTGGGGAGTTCCGTAACCTATCCCCATTTTTTACCAAACTCAGAGTCATTCATTGACTCTCTTGTCCCCACACTAGTGAACAAAATGGTATCGTTGAGCGTCGTCATCGTCATGTTGTGGAAATCGGGCTCACTCTTCTTGCCCATGCCAAACTCCCACAACGATTTTGGGACTTTGCCTTTGAAACAACCATGTATCTCATAAATCGCCTACCCTCTAGTATCTCCTCCAATATATCCCCTTTCCAACAGATTTTTAACCGTAAACCCGATTACTCGTTCCTTCGTGTTTTCGGTTGTCAGTGCTTTCCATATCTTCGTCCTTATAACCGACACAAAATGGATTCGACAGCGTGTGTCTTTCTTGGTTATAGTCTCGTCCATCATGGGTATCGTTGTTTTGACCCAACTACCGAATGCATTTACATTGCCCGACACGTTCGTTTCAGTGAAACTGATTTTCCTTTTCACTCACCCGTTCCATAGGAACCTTCCATACCTACCGCCCCCTATATATCTACTTTCCCAACACCCATACCTCAATCTCCACCCCTTGACTTTGCACCAGCTCTTGCCCACACTGTTGACTTTGAACTAGGTCTGGCCCAAACTACCCAAACCCAGTCCAACCCCTCTCCACAACCCACTTCCCCTACTATAACATCCATGATTTTTCTGACCGTATTTTTACTTTATTTTATACAATAATAACATTTCAATTTCATTTTTGTTCCATACTTATTAATAGATGATCGTGTGCTTATGAACAACCGCGTCAGCCCCGACGTATAATCCGTCGCCGGTCGGGGTGTGACACCTACATCCCCGACACCTACTGCACAGAATGCTCCTATCTCTCTTCAATCAGCCCCTATCCCAACACCTCCACCCCACCTCCTCGTCCTAGACCTTATAACCTAGGCCCTAGTCCAAAAAAGCCCATTCCATACAACCCTTCTGCCAACAACACCACTTCCTTCCCCTGTCATCCTCTCACTGAACCCACCTCCTTTTTCGTTGCCAACAAGTTTCCGGAGTGGCGCCTTACCATGCCTAAGGAGGTTGATGCGCTTCATAAGAACGACACGTGGTCCTCAGTTCCTAATGTTCATCCTACTAATGTTATCGATTGTAGGTGGGTCTACAGGTTAAAGAAGGACCCAGAAAGGCAAAGTTACTCATTACAATGCACGTTTGGTTGCTAAAGGGTTTAAACAATAACTTAGCATTGATTATCATGAGACATTCAGCCATGTCATCAAATTCACCACTCTTCGGGTGATTTTATCTCTTGTCCTGACCAACTAATGGTATCTTCGCCAATTGGACGTGCAAAACGCCTTCTTATATGGCGACTTAAAGGAGACTGTCTACATGAAACAACCCCCTGGTTTTGTTGATTCTAGCAAGCCTGATCATGTGTCTTCTTCACAAGTCTTTATATGGACTCAAGCAAGCTCCTCGTGCTTGGTTCCAATGACTATCCACAATTCTTCATCAACATGGGTTTTACGGGTCCAAAACTGACCCGTTATTGTTTATTCTCAAGACTGGCGCCAACCTTGTTTATGTGGATGATATCATCATCACGTGCAATAATACTTCGGCCATTGATAGCCTCATTCATCGTTTATGTAACACTTTTGTTGTTAAAGATCTTGGACAACTTCATTACTTCTTGGGGATTGAAGTTCTTCATCATAACAACAATGTCCTTTTGTCTCAGTGAAAGTATATTTTGGATGTTCTTCAGCGTTTAGGTCTGTCCGATTGCAAGCATGTGTGTTCCCCTTTGAGCACCTCTCAGACATCGGCTACTGATGACAGCCCCTTGCTTCCGGATTCAACCAGGTATCGTCAGACCGTTGGTGCCCTTCAATACGCCACCTTGTCTCGTCTGGATCTTGCCTATGTCGTGAACAGGGTCTACCAATTCATGCAAACCCCTACCGAAAATCATTGGGCTGCTGTGAAACGTATTCTGCGGTATTTAAAAGACACCGCAGATTATGACCTTTTCATTCGACACACTCAGGCTCTTCACTTCAGGCCTTCACGGATGCACATTGGCAGCCCACTGCTTACTCCTCTCTTCAGGCCTTTTCTGACTCAGATTGGGCAGGCCGCCCAGTTGATTGTCGCTCCACGGGCAGGTATCAAGATCCTCGACTGAATCTGAGTACAAGGCCCTTGTCGATACAGTAACTAAATTAATTTGGCTGAAAGCTCTTCTCCAGGAACTCGGCATCAAGGACAAGGCCCTATGTTTCATGCCCGCACAAAGCACGTCGAAGTGGACTTTCATTTTGTTCGTGAACAGGTGGCTCAGGGACAACTAAAAGTTCAATTCATATCCACACATGACCAAATTGCTGATCTTTACCAAGCCTCTACAGTCACAGAGATTCCTATTTTTACGGTCCAAGTTGCAGGTCGTTCCCTGCCCTCAACTTGCGGGGGAATATTAGTCTATTTATGTTTGGCCTTATATTTCCACCTTGGTATATTAGAGGGTATCATAGTGTAACATCTTGTCTTATATATTTTCCTGCATTGTAACTCATCATCAATCAATGTACAACCTTAAGGTTCCATTTTATCCAACCAACCCATCTTTGTCACCTTTATATTTCACACATTCTGTACCAAATGTTGAAGTGAATGACTGCCATTTTTCAACAATTAAACATGCAATTGGTTTGTTTCACGGGTTTTTTTTGGGAAAATATGTTATCCCTTTAACCGCCTTTACGCTGTGTTCCCGAGTCTAATTTAAGGAGGGAAAAGAAAGGAAGAGGAAATAACCCTTTGTTCCAAAGTTTTTTTTAAGCAGGGAAAAGAAAGGAAATGAGAGGAAGTGTGTTTCTAGTTTTTTTTTTAATGAGGAAAATGAAGGGAAAAGAATGTTTATTTTCATCCTTTCAAAATGAAATGATTTGGAGAGAAAGGAAAAGAAGGAAACGAAGATCCCTTCTTTTCTTTTCTCCTCTTTAGTAATCTCGGGAACATAGCATTAGTTCCAGCCCTATGTTTTATTACTAAATTTTGAAGGTCTATTTCATACAAAACTAATTTTTAAGTAGAAAATCATATTAAAAAAACAAAGTGTTTATATGAATGCATCTCTCTTTCATCATATCTAGTCCGCACTACGTACTAAAGAGCATACCCGGTGCTTGACTTAGCTTCCGCATTTACATAGGAGCTGGATCGCTTCGCGATGTAATATACGTAGTTTTACCCTACACTTTGTGCAGGGGTTGTTTTCCAGTACTCGAACCCATGACCTCAAGGTCACAAAGCAACAACCTTACCACTTGTTCAAAGGCCTGCCCGTACAAAGGCTTAGCGTTTTATTTTACTTCTCTATTTAAAATTGATTCTAAACGTTGGAAAATGATAATTTCTCAAGCTTCAACATCAGTATTTCTCCAAAAATGGAACAATTAAATCTATTACTCTTTCATTTGGAATATCTAACAGCACTTGTGGCATACCTTCAAAATCAAAACCCTTCCATTCCCACATTAAGATAGAATGTACAGAGAATAAAGCCAACTAGTTAACAATGTTCAGTATAAATGACCCCACGAGAGACTTCATGGTCCCACATCATCCGCCATTCACGGGAGAATAATATGATTCGTTGAAAGTTGTTCCATGAGCGGTATCATCAGATTATACGTAGAAAGCCACGGACATCAACAAGGAACTGGTTAAGATTCCTTCTGAATTTTCTCATGTTTGACCGGTCAGCAGACGGGGAAACATCGCCTGAGGTTGTTAGCGAGTGCAATGCACTCGCCATTCTTGTTTTCAATACTGGATTCGGTTGCCTTTCAACCAATTCATTACATAATCTCTGTACAAGTTATGAACAAGTTAGACCTAAATCATGCTCCTGGTTACTTAAGTCTTCCACACGTAGAAAATAATGACATGATTTGAAAATGTTTTCTTTTTTACTTTTGATTTATTGGGACAATGATATTTGATAAAGGTATCAAAAGGGTGGATGTGGATTTGTTAACGGGCCAATAATGTTAATTTTTTTTGTGCATATTGAAATAGGCGGGGTCAGACTGGGTTGACTCGAAACACTTTGTCCAAAAAGTTTTAGTAAATAATTAGTGTTTTATATATCATTTATAAATTTTTTTGCTTGTAGGGATTTAAGAGGTATGCATTTAAAATACATTTTGGGTGATCTTCGATCTAATTGACCCTTTTCCTTAGCTAAATCTTTTTATTTCGTCCATTTGACCTGTTAGCAATACAAGATGACCCAAATCAACCCGTTCATAAGGTGGTAGCTGGTTGAAAGTGCAACTTCTAGTATCTGACACTTTAGCCCAACCAGTTTGGTCCATGCAAATTACGTGTTCAAAACAACAAATTTTCCTAAACGTAGGGTATTTTCCAAAACAATTTGTAAAATTATTGTAGTTTTTTCTGTATTGTAAAGAATGTGTTACCTGGGTTCAAAATAAGGCACTTTTTTTGGTCTCGTAATATCCAAAAAAATATTTTATGTTCAATAGAACACAATTTTCAATAAAAACTATATTGAAATGTAGACAAGAAAAAATGAACAAAAAACTGTATGTTTAGATTTATATTAAACATCAAATATTAGATATTATAAAATATTAGAAAAAAAATAATCTAGATCTTAAATGAAAATTGAGAAAAAAGAAAAGAAAGCCAGAACTTTGAAATGTTGGAAGAGGGAGAACCCTGGTAACCACATTTGTAAAATACAATAAAATAAAATATATAAAAAAAAGCTACAACAATTTTACACACACATGAATAAATAGAAAGAAAAAATTGAAACAGATCGAAATCGAAGAAAAGATAGGGAAATACCTGGTAAAGACCATGGTCACACAGGATTAACGGGAAAAGGGCATCAGCTGCACCTCCTACAAGATCCATGCTGCAACCACATGAATTAAGATTTTAATCATATAATTATGAGAAAAAACCACAAACAAAAAGCCTTATTTTGCAAAACTGCTAAAAACATACGTAGTTGTTACACTAATTTAACACCACAGAGTTGCCTTACCTGTAATCCTCAAAGAGAACTAGTTGCAGTAACGATCGCAAAAATTTACTGAGAATGCCATCCTGAAAATTTCCATCAGCGTCCTTATAGCTTGTAGCATGTGGACCTAACCCGTCTCTACCACCCTCTCTTTCACTATAGTGGTAGAATGCAAGTGCTCTTAGAGATCTTAGACACGTGCCAACAATCTCTTCATCCTATGTCATCAGCCAAAAAAATTACCACAAAATTAGAGGTAGGAAGATGGGTAGATCAGCCCAGGTTGAGCAATGGGTCAAAATGGGTGATTTTGGGTACAGATTGAAACAGGACGGGTCAGGTAGGGATGACCAGAAACCCTTCTTTCAGATTTTTTTTAATAGTAGTGTCAAATATGATATTTCAATACTAACCTGATGATTTGAATAGAATAATTTAAGAGGTTTTATGCATTAAAAATACACTTTGGGCGACTTTCATCCTGTTTGACCCGTATCCTTTAGATGTTTATTTATTTGAACGTATCCATTTAACTGTTAGAGATAAAACATAACCTGAAAAGGGGTTCAAAATGGCATTTACAACATGTACCACTTATAACTGAATAGGGCAGAGTTGTTATAAATTGATTATGGACTATTATTTACCTGGTGATGGAGACCGTAATCAAGAGTTCCTGAAATATGACTGAAGGCTTCATGGTTTAGTTTGGGAATCATCTCAGGGTAAACCTCCAGCATATGTGACAGCAGAGCAAAGTGCTACTCCCAAAATAAATATCAAGAAAAGTATTAATTAGACCTTAAAATTAGATCAAGCTATTTACCCTGTTATAAAAATTGAAAGCTTACATCATAACAAAGCTTAGGATATTTGAGCATTTCTATTGTTATTAGAGGGCTAACAATGTGTACACCAACATATATAACCTGCAGCAAACACCAAAAATCACCGGCTTTTTGGTTATTTTATAGGATGATAATCAGAGGTTATAATTAAAATAGGTCAAGGATAGAGAAAATGAAGAATATGAATATACTTGTATACCTGAGAAATGCTTGTCTGCTGATCCTCACTCGCAGCTGATGAGACGTCAACCTGAAAATTTATATGTTGATGTAAAATTTTATCCATCTGAAGTCGTGACCAAGAACTGACAAATATGTACCATATCTTTTGTGCATAGTTTTTGAAGAAGCTGTAGAAGAGCACGTAAATCCCTGTATTTTTCAGCATTTGCTTCACTTTGTAAACTGCTTGAAATGCTTACAGATATCTGAAAGATGTAGGCAGTGATACAAAGTTAAACACAAAATAACTAACGATATAAAGACTTGTAAGAAAATATTAACACTCATATATCTAAAGAATATTTTCAGCAGAAATGAAAATCATAGGCTAAAATTGTTTCAGGATAAAGTAATATACGAGATAGATAGAGGTGGCAAGATGGCAGGGTCGGGTAACGGGTTGAAAGGGATAACTTTATACGTGTTAAAAACGTGTCTGGGCGAGTTGGGATGACCTGCATCCGTTTTTGTCTGTTTTTTATCCTTTTTTATAACTAATGCATTCAATAAGATTAGAGAACCAGATTACAACAGTTTTAACCCATTTGGCCAGTTAAAGATAAATAAAATCCAAATCAACCCATTTGCATTCTAGTTAAAAAGAAATTTTATTGATCGATTGGAGAGAAGATCCATGTTGTGGGCAAGAATTGCCACCTGTAATATTATGAGGCACTGATGATGAAGTTAATACCTTGCCAATGTTTTGGGAAGAGTAAAGCTGAAGCAGATGCATACAGAATTCAATAACTAATGCAGTCTCATGAGGCTCTAGGTAGATGATTTGACCCTCCACCCAGTCAACTACCACCTTAAGTAAGAGATACACAACTGCAGACTAAACATATCCAAGAATCAGTACATGTAAAAAAAATACTACACTTATGAAACATTGATCCAATAATACATTATCATAACATTAATTTTGATTGTTATTAGTGAATGAAAGTTTAGGTGTCAGATTTTATTTATAATATGGGTTGTGTTAAACATACCCCCCACCTATGATTTTACTCGATGGCCCCCCTGTATACGGGCGTTTAAAAATCACTTATACGGGCAGTGTTGTAAAAATCGCTAGGCGCTAGTCGGGCGGTGGGGTAGGGCCTAGGCCTAGGCGGGATTAATCGGGGCCTAGGCGGGATTAATCGGATTGGAATTTTTATATGTAATTTTCAGTTTTTTATATATATACACACATTTTTATATGTAATTTTTATAAAAATGTTCATTTTTAAACCACACCAAAGGTTTTCGCCGGAATTTGGCCGGAAACTTCAGGTTTTCGCCAGAAATTGGCCGGAAATTTTAGGTTTTCGCCGGAATGTTCGCGGGAATCTGGCCGCCTAGGACCGCCTAGGCCCGCCTAGGACCGCCTAGGCCCGCCTAGGACCGCCTAGCGATTTTTTGACAGACTAGGTCAAAATTCCTCCTTAGCCAAGCGCCTAGCGATTAATCGCCGCCTAGGCGTGATTTTTACAACACTGTATACGGGCGTTATGGGCCTTATACGAGCGTTTATGGGCCTATACGGCCGTTATACGGACATATAGCGTCAAAATCAATAAAATCAAGTAGGG
Organism: Smallanthus sonchifolius; assembly: GCA_023525975.1. Taxonomy (NCBI): domain Eukaryota; kingdom Viridiplantae; phylum Streptophyta; class Magnoliopsida; order Asterales; family Asteraceae; genus Smallanthus; species Smallanthus sonchifolius. The sequence goes on from CM042029.1 coordinate 93,766,753, forward strand.
GAGCACATTTAACAATGGGGGTGTGCATTTAGCCAACCCCTTAGAATACCTCATGCTTGTAAACCTCAAGAAATTTAAGAATTGGCTGCAACACTGAAAATCCCATCTCATATATTGCCTTCTGAGTTCTTGGTTCTGAAGCACTGGAAGCTCCACGAAGCCGCTCTAGTAAACAAGTGACCTGTGAAAAATCCATGATTTTGCAAAATTAATTCTGTGGATACACTATGAGTGTTCTTTAAAAAAGTATATTAGTTTATTTTTTCTCTTACCACAAGGATAACATCTGGCTGCTGAGAAATACTCTTGATATCTTTCTTGGCAGATATATCATTAAGATAAGCAGTCATATGGCTTGTGAGATCCCTTATGTACCTTTCAGGAATTAAAATTTAAATTAAAGAAGACATAGGTAAAAGATCATATTAGAGATAAAATAAAACTATCTTACTGATTTGCTTCAACCGAATTCTTTATGCCAGAAGCTGAAAGAACAAGGTTTTGAGCCAGGGAACGCTGCAATTACATACATAAATGATACAAGGAGTTAAGTATTAATGCCATTGTTCATGCTCAAAAAAGCACATAAACTAGAGGTCACAACTTAGACCCGTTTACTTCAAAGAATTTCTGGTTATGCTTTATCTCTGACGGGTAAACAGGTACAATCCAGAAAAGTAGCTTAAGAAGGGGTTGAAAGTTAACTTTTAATGCATAAAACCTCCTAAATAATTTTGAGCATTGGACTATTATTGAAATAACATAACTTTTGTGATCATATTTGGCACTATTTATTTTTAAACTTTTTGGACAGAAAGTGTTTCATGTCAACCCAACTAGACATCACCAAAAGTAACCCTTTTTAACCCATTACCCAACCTGAAATTTGACACATTAATTTTTATAAAATATCACAAAATATTGTAATCATATTCGACACCTAACATTTATAAGATTATTAATAAATATAAGGTAGATGTAATGGCTGAAATTAAAAAGAAAGGGTGGAAAGTTTTTGAAATACCTGATGAGTAGCATTTAGCGACAATAGCACTCTATCGTTGGTAAAACAATGTGCTAGATCACGCCATGAGTCCTGCAGTAAAGGCAAGATATTAATCACCATTAACCATTTTAAAAGTTAATTAGACATGTATGGTTAACTGGTTAATGGCTTCAGAAAAAAATGGGGAAAAAATAGAACAGAATCTCATAATCATATTCACCAATTTCCTTGTCATATTTCATTGAACATTAGAAGGGGCCTGATAATACTCGCTCAATAATACAAAGGAAGATATTTACACAAGCTACCGTTATATCAATGATTGCACCAAGCCAAAATTAAAGAACTAGTGGCAAAAATAGAGACGATAAGAAAGAGCAGATGCTAACCAAAGTGACAAGGTGTGTACAAATACTTTTCCGCTTAACAAGTCCACCAAGCAACTGGTAACATGTGAGGGCCTGTCACACATATGAAATGCATGTATTACCACCTAAAACTTCTCTGCTGGCATAGAAACATGTGTAAATCAACATTTGATACCTGCAAATCTTTTTCCCCAGCGTACGAAATCAATGTTGTTAATGATATTCGGACAATAATATCAAGCAAGTTTTTTCCCTGAGTATGCTCTGCAGAGAAACTAAGCAATGCTTTTCTGGATTGCTGCATTTGGAGCAGGGTGACCTCATCTATGGGGTTTTTATAACTTTGCATCTCTCCAACTATCATCAAGTATGTACATGACCATCGGGCAAGGAACCATATAATTGCCTAACCATAAAGTAAAAAAAAGAACAGTTCAAAAAATTGTAGAAAAAGAAACGTAAAGCAAACTATTTACAAGCAATTAGTATTTCAATAGTACCTCCATAAACCGAGGACTGAAGAATGCTGCTCTCATATTTGGATCTAAACTCTGCTCTGCAAACTTTATGATAGACCTTCAAAATAAAATAAAATACACAAGAGAGATGATATCATTCATTACATAAAGCAAAAGAAACTTAATGCATAATTTTATGAGCAACAAAAATGTACCCAAGTCCAGAACCCTTCATAAGTAAAACACCAAGAAAGACAGATAATTATACTTATTTTGCAGCTATAATTTTGATCTCCCAACAGTCATATTGTCATAAAAAGAAAGAACTAAATATATCACATCACATATCATATGTGATGGAAAAAGGAACAGTCTTGACAAAGAGAAAGTGGGAAATTTACCAAGAAAGTACAACTACTGGATGTTTTTCTGTTTCCACGTACTCTGGAAAACGTGTTTCAATAGCCAATGGTATCTGAAAGCAGTAAATTACATGTTAAAGAAATTTCTTCCAAAACTATGTCATTTCTGAGAAAATAACTGCTAAAAGAAGTATTACCAAGGGTGTTTCCCCCTCTCCTTCATCTGCCAATACATGACCAGTTATTAACATAAGTGAATAAAGCTCTTCCATTGTTGTAGTTGGATCACTTATCCCATTTCCCTGTAAACATGCAGAGATGATCGTATAAAAAGACAACACTAGCAACACAAATTATTCAAACCCTTAACATCTACATTACAGTTTTTGTATTTTTTTTAAATTAGTTTACGCCTTCCTTTATGATACTGATATGCTACATAACAATAAACGCAATAGAAAGATTAATACAGTAGGCTGTAAGCTTAGATTATCTGCCTAATACCATCTATTCTTCTTTGTAAATAGGTGAGCGTTATAAACATTAGATTTTAAATTCAATATTAGTGTCCATAAATCAACATGTTATCCTACATATGTGACACGAATGAAAAATGAATAACATGTTGGGTTGTGGAGTCTTAGGATCAGCCGGCCCTAGGAGCTTCCTGTGCAATGCTAGAGTAGGGCCCAAGTTGGGCTTCTACTTGTGGGTTAAGTTAGTAACCCTAATTAACCCTAGATTAGTCCCTATAAATATTTGTCTTATGATTATGTAATTTCTTGTACCAAGCATCTGAATAATAAAGATCCCTAGTTGCAGTCTGTGGACGTAGGTCATACCGGCCAAACCACGTTAAACCTTGTTAGAATCTAAAAAGTCGGCTTGATTGATTGAAAAGTAAAATATAGATAGTGCCCTGTTCGAGAAGGGTAATCTCCGATTCAAAGGTATAGGAACCCCAATTTTAGAAAATAAACATCGACACCAAAAGAAATGCAGGGAACAATTACTTAAACATAAAATTGGTGGGAACAGTTTCTCCCACTTCCTGATTTTTCTGGATCACCCCCACCTCTTCCAATTTTGAGTCTTTTTCCCGCCACCCAGCAGCCACTGTGTCTGCCCCGATCCATTCTGAACCAGTTCTGGGTTTGTATCAAACCTTGTGTCATTTATTGCTTTCACCATGTGTGTGCGTGTGATACCATCCAACATAACAAGAGTTCTAATAACTCATACTATTTCTTGACATACATGATTAAATAACAAGACATTAAGCTAATAAATGAACAAACTATTAGCTATTAACCCATGCTTAACTTTTGTACAAGTACCTGATGAAGCCTTGAAAAACGCTCAGAGAAAAGTCGAGTAAGAAAAGGGATTGTAACATTAATAGCAGCTCGTGCAATAAGGGCATAAGAACTCAATCTCTCGTCCATTGCTACAAACAGAATACACAAGTTAGAAACTGCACCAAGAATGACACAATTCAAGATTAAAGGTGGCAAAAATGGGCAGGTCGGACAAAAAGCTTTAAGTGTCAATTTGTATCACAACAGGTTGGGCAGACCACAAATACCTTTTATTCTTTTTTCTTATTTCTTAAATAAATAGTTAAGGTGTTGAGTATGATTACATAACTATATAAATAAAATTTATAGTATTAGTTTAGTTTTAAAGCAAAGTTATTTAGAAGGCTTTATGCATTTAGAAACATTTCATACGACTCTTTTAACATGTTCAACCCATTTGGAAATGATAACATTTTTGTTTAACCCCTTTGACATGTTATAAAAACATAACCAAATTGACTCATTCGTATATAAATGGGTCAACATTGCCACCTCTAAGTTCATGATATACGACAAGTAGAAGTAGGTTACCAGCTACTGAAGCTTGAAAGTATTCTTCTTTCTCTTCACTTGCCGATGCAGCTATATCATTCACGGCACAATATCAAATTAAAAGATACTTAGAACAAACAAAAAGTAAACACTGCAGAATCCACGCATACCCTTTAGTTCTGATTCTACAATTAGGGCAAAAAGATTGGCAGCAGCATTTACTCCTTCTGGTGGAAGCAATGATGTCACGCCAGAAGTGTTCGTCTCCTGTAAAACATTGGTAAAAGATAGCAAAACAAACCATACATTTGTAGAAAGCAGCCATGTAAATTATGCACAAGTTGTTGTAACAAGTATACATCAGAGTTGAGCTAATTAAGTATTTACCGTCAAAAGGGTCGTCCAGGTATCTAGTAAGATATCACGTGCAACCCAACTCCACGGTTCTTCTTCCAAATCTTTGGTCATAAGATCTTTTATAACTTCACACATTAAGGCAGACAACAAACTGAGTGTACCAAAAGGCCTGAACATCAAACAGGTAAAAATAAAATAAATGAATATCTGTAGACTTTACAAGAAGTCACTGAGTTATTCTAATGCTAAAAGTGTACCTAATACTAGATAAACACATTTAGCCTACCTTATATGTTTCAAGAGGTCATCAAAATTAACTGGATTGGTAACAGCAGATATGGATAACAGTGCACGGCAGCCATCAAGCAACTCACTGGACAAAATGAAATTATTAGCAAAACATAAAACAGAATATAAAAGATGGTAGATTCCACCTGCCAAAGGTACACTTAGAGGCGGCAGACTTCGGATTATGTTTCCTCTCTCACGGGTAATATAAAAATAGCCTAAAAAGAAAATGCCAAAGTTGCCAAAAGTTTATTTTTACGGCATAAACATCCTAAATTATTTATCGAAAAAAATTATATTACTACTGAAATGATATAATCTTTGTAATCATATTAGACACACCAGATAGGGATAAAAAAGTTTGGAAAAAATAATATTTCAGTCAACCAAACCCGACATGCTTGTGCATCTGTAGGAATATGTTACGTATTTTTGACCCGTTACCCAACCCGGCTGACCGCGTATTTTGTCACTTGTAGATATACTACCTCTCACTTCTTCCACTTTCAATTGCTTTTACAATAGCATCAGGAGGATGAATCCATTGAATGACTCCTGATAATAGTTGCAGAAGATGCTTCCCTTGAGAAGCACCAGCATCTATGAATAAGGAACCGTTAGTTTAAATGATATCATTTCAAGAAACCACGTAAAAAGAATATTTCAATAATAAAAAACAATAGGAACAAACGTTTTACATGTTTTAAAAGAAGAAATGGTTACCAGATGGAAATACAGTTCCCGTGAGAGAGCAAAGCTGTACTATGAGTTTCCGAGCAGAAACCGCAAGAGGACAGTCAATCCAGTAACCTTTACCTGAGAATTTCTCCCTCAATACACCATACAACCCTAATAGCCACCCTATGTGGCCACTCGTGATCAAAACATCACGCCATGAAGGCCCAAGCTTTAAAAAAAATGTAAATAAAATTAGTTATACTCATGTTCAGAAATACAACACAAGTAAAATGCCAGTTGACTTAATTGACATCATGAAAGCAAAAGAATAGTCAGATCCTTCATCGATTAGGTAAACAATTCTGGTGCTAAAAGGGAAAAGGAAGAAGCGCAGAAAATCTTTATTCACATATTCTGAAAAGTAAATAGTCAGTCATATTTAGCAATAAGTTCAAAAGGAAGTTGTCCTTTAGTTTAACATCTAATTTAATCACAGAACTTTCAAGATTTGCTTAAAAAGCATTGTATTTAAAACAAAATGTTTCTGTCCAAATGTGACCAGGAAACCTGCAGAGTGATTTATGAAATCATTTACAAAACAACCATACATATAAACCTTAAAGAATTAAATACACACTCACAAACACACACACATATAAATTTATTAAAAAGATGATTTAAAATTTTATATACATGATAAAAAAAAACAACTTCTGAAAATTCAAAATACTAAACTAGTAATAGAACGAAAAGTAATGTGCAACTTTATGCAATTAAGTCATATCAAAAATGCGTGTGGCACTTTCAAATTTAACACACAACAGAAGGAAAGAAGAAAACAATTCTCACCTCATCAATGCAACCACTTGCATTTTCTTACAGTTAAAATATGAACAGAAATGTTAAATTATGAAAGTAGAGTGCTTTTATGTAGATTTTAAAACTCTAGTGACAAATAGAAACTGAACAGAAGTTCACGAAGATCTATAAGCAATTAAGTCTTCAATAGTTTGAGGTAAATGTGCCAAATTCAACGCATTCACTTATGATTTATGAACAGGTCAATTTGCATTATTTTTAATCCCGGGTGCATCAAATAGGTCAAATACAAAAGCTTAGCCAGAAAAGAAGAAGAAAAAAAGCCAAACAGGTCATTCGGGTTGAAAGTTGCCTGAAACATATTCTTAAGGCATACCTACATCGTTTAGTTGAAGGTTTAAATTTTTGTTGTAACAATATTGTTTTTTAAGTCATATTAAATGCATTATAATTATTTTGGTCCAACGTGTTTTGACCAAACCTTTTGGACCCATTACCCCACCTACCCATCTTGCCACGTCTGGTTGGAACTTGGAAGTAGAAAAACCATTACCTGGACCAGCGTATAAGATGAGTTACTGTCTTCTTTAGCAACAAATGAAAACACGTCTAAGCTGTTCTTTACAACTCTGCCACTGTTACTGAAGTCCCAATTAAGAACTTGGAGCATGAAACGCAGTGCCGTTGCACAAACTCTATCTTCTGAGACAGCAGTATCAGAAGTTGTAATTTGAGTTGTGACACTTTGTGCCGCCTCCACTGCCCAAGAATAGAAATTCTGTAACATTAAGAGAGAGAAATAAGAAAAATGAGAAAGTGAGAAGCACAAAGATAAACTTTCTAAGGTCCAACCCTGTACAACCTTCTAATTTCTTTTCAGTTTTGAGTTTCATTTATTTAAAAAAAATATATTCAAAAATACTCGAAGGATAACCCAACTCCCAAGCATTTCCCACTTCATAGTTAGGCTTTCAAGACTATCCAAAAATGACTCCTTACCCAATGAGTAGAAGTGGCAGTTTTGAAACAGTTACTTATAAATGGGTCAATTTGGATTGTGTTTTATCCCAAAAGGGTTAAATAAAAAATTAGCTAAAAGGAGAACGGGTAGAATAGATCAAAAAAAAGGTCCGGATGGGTTAAAGGTTGCCGAAAGTCAAACTTTAATGCAAACCTTCTAAATGGTTTTATTTAAAGACTTCGATTATTACTGTAAAGTCGTCATGTTAAATGATAATTAACAGTGAATTGATTAAAAATGGACCCAAAAATAGAACTGGTCAATCAGACCAGGCCCATTTTGGCCCATACTGAAATTTCACCCTTCTCATGCCGCACCCATTTTGACCAGTTACACAGCGTGCACATCTTGCAACCACTTATTCATGAGGGAAAAAGGAGAATAGTTTAACAGGGACAGTAAAATAAACCTTAAGATAGTCATGCTCCAGAGATTTTCGGCATTGCTCATGGAACTCCCTAGGAAGGCCCAAAGCAGTAGAAGTAGAAGGAGAAAACTCAGACACCTAGAAAATTACTTTGAAGCATGAGCAATATCAAAAAGTAATTTTAGAATAGAAAAGTGACATCATGAAATATATACCAATGACTCAAGGAAATTGATTCCAATGAACTGCACCTCTAATCCATGTTTACCGATAATAGCCAAATTTATCTGAAGACAAAAACATAGAATTATGTTCATGCAATTGACAAATACATCCAATAATTATTATAGACAGTTCATTGGGAAGCAATAGGCTAGAGAAAATAAGGCATGCTATAATCAAGTAATAAACAATCACATAATTAACATCATCTCTCAATTCACTTAATTGGTGCCAACTATGAATTACAAAACTCTAAACGTAAGATAACTAAATCTGTAGATCATATTGTAGAAAAGGCATGCTTGAAAGAAAAACATCATGTGATGACTGACACTGTTTCATTATATGGACTGTAAAAGCTATTGAATGAAGATGAAGGTACTTGAGAAAATTACCTCAGATAAAAACCCATCCCTTTCTGCAGCAGTAAATTCTAGCCTACACTCGAGCCAGACAAGCTGAAGCAGTTAGCAAGACTTTATTTTCTTTTGAATGGCTTTAAAGTTTATATGTAAGAATCATAATATAAAAATATGTGAAAAAAGAACAAAAAGTTCAACAGCTGGAATTAGCATTCCTATTTTAGTTTATATGTATCTTGTGGTTAAATTTTATGAACTTACCAACCCCTTTTCATCAATTGAGCTGCAACAGATGAAATTTTTGATAGGACATAGCCCTCTGGTGAACTTGCATGTTTCATTACGTACGACAAGCAGAAACTGCAGAAAGTGGAACATTAGTTACTAAAGTAACACAAGGCTTACAGAGTCCAAAATGTACTTAATCAGTACAGCCTACATATAGTAGGCTTCATAAAAAACATTTCAAATCATAGTGACCTAAACATAAATCTAAAACACCTTTTACCATAAGCTACAATTAATTAAATTTCGTACGAAACATTTAGCAGATTTAGGGAGATCAAAATGTTGGACTTGAGGCTCTGGAGATAGCACAAAATAACTTATATTTTAATAACTTCCAACCTGCCTTCAGATCTCTAGACACCTTACATTACATCCACCGGCATACTATGCAGGTGTGGTGGCAAGGTGGACGGTTTGGGTGGCAGGTCAAAACAGGTTTAGGTTGAAACTGGTCATTTTTCGGTACAGGCCGAGATGTACCAGTCATGTGGATTAACCATAAACCCCAACTTTGTACGGAAGTAGATACAGGAAAAAAACATGCATAAAAAATTACATTGCAAGAAACTAACCATTAATTATTAACACAAATGGTGGCACTCTAAAAATAAGCAACAATGATAGTGAATATTGATAATGAGTACAAAATTGTTAAAATACCTGATCAAGCTTTTTTTCTCATCAGGTGAAAGAAATGACCATTCTCGTATAGCTGCATCCCGAATTGCTGTGGCTGCCTGAAATCTTGCATTTGCCAATTGAGAATTTTCTGGACACAGTAAAGAGACTGTTGATATAGAGAAACGAAATACTCTCCAAGCATCACTCTTGCAAATTCAACCGAAAAGCCATTGTAACCTTTCTTAACTGAACACAGATCACTAACATTTTAAGTGTTGAAATCACACCAAATTTTATATTTCCTACCAACCTGTACATCTGAAATATATCCAGGCACTCTACTTTAAAGGATTATTACTGGCAAAGTTGAATTCTGACTGTTGGTATACAATAACTGAGATTAAACCACTTTAAAGGATTATTACTGAAGATTCTTTTTAGTAAACAAAATAAAGGCATTTCTAGGAAAGAGAAGGTAGTATAGAAACTTCCATATTCACTCACATTGTTGTGCAAGACATATTTTAGGCAACATATGCTCAAATTAATTGCAACTATAAACAAAACCAAAATCAAAATGCATTAAGGAAAATATTCAAAACAAAAGCAAATGCCTATATCTTGCACAGTTGCACACGAGAAAAAGTTGTTCTTATTGGATATCTTTAATGGCTACCAGTCATTATTGTTCTTATGAACGTTCTCATTTTATTGGCTACTCCCTCGCATTAGTTATTATCTTTTGATAATGATATTTTCCAAGTAACTCTTGCATAAATGCATTCCTACATTTGGTGTGTAGTTATTTGTTAACGGTTTTCAAACAACCCTTACATTTCGACACGCAGGCTTTGAGGCAAGAACATCCAGTGAACATGAAAAGGAATGCTGGATCAGGATGTGTAGCTCGAATTTAAGATTTCTTATTTATTAGTTACTAGATATCATTTGTTGGACCAATCTTGACAAAACTTAATAGTTCAGGGGTCAAATAGCTATTAAGTCATAGTTGTTTTAATTAGTAGTTTTAATTAAATCTGTATTCAGCTTCCTAAAGGGATAAGGTCGCCTGATTTTGAATTAACTTAGAAGAAGATAAGTTAGCCTAGAAAGTAGGAGTTGATTAACTTGGTGGACAAGTTTAATCAACTATAAATAAGGATAGTTTTTCCTTTCATTGTAATCGGAAGTTTTCTATCAATTAGAGAAGGATTTCTAATATTTCTTGTTTACTACTTTTGCTTTCTGTTTTCTAAAATCTGGTACCAATTACTTCAATTGGTATCAGAGCTGTGTTAAAATTCGAGGGACCGGAGGTTAACTTGATCCAAAGTACTGGATCAGTCACCAGATTCGAAAACAGGGAGGCACTACAAGCGGCGAACGAAGGCAAGATCAATGGGGGATGCTGTGATTCCGAACAATCAGCTGCAAGCCGAGAAGACTTCTAATCTCCCATTCCAATGCCCGATTCTAACTACGACGAATTACCCAATATGGTCGCTTAGAATCAAGGCGATTTTTAAAGCACTTGGGATTTGGGAGGCAATCGAACCAGGGACTGATGTCGATCAGAAGAAGGACAACTCGGCTATAGCCTTTTTGTACCAGTCGCTTCCGGAAGATCTTATTCTTCAAATCGCAAGCTGTGAGCATGCGAAAGAAATTTGGGATTCAATCAAGACTCGATATTTAGGTGCTGAACGAGTAATGGAGGCACGACTACAGTCATTGAAGACTGAATTCGATCGGATCAGAATGAAGGAAGGTACCACGGTGGATGAGTTCGTGGGGAAACTCTCTGGAATCGCATCAAAATCAGCCACACTTGGGTCACCATATGAGGAAGCATTGCTGGTCAGGAAACTCTTGACCAGTGTACCAGATAGTTTCCTAAATATGGTGGCCACAATCGAGCAACTGGTTGACCTAAAAACAGTCAAGTTTCAGGAAGTTGTGGGAAGGCTAAAGGCGTATGAGGAACGAACCAATACCAGAACCACCAATAGCAATCACGACCAACTTTTGTTGTCATATGAAGAATGGGATTCAAAAAGAAAGCAGGAAAAGAGCTTTGGTCAAGGCCGAGGGAATGGCCGAGACACCCGTGGTAGGGGCAGAGGCCGTGGGCGATCGGGTGGTCGTGGAAGGAGTTCAAGCCGCAGTCAAAATTCTCAAGATGGAAGCCAAACAACTGAAAATTCAGAGAAAGATCGGTCCAAACTGCAGTGCTTTAGGTGTGATGCCTTTGGGCATTTCTCGGCCGACTGTCCAACGCGAAAGAAAGAAGAAAAGGCAAATCTGACACAAGCCACACCAGTTGAAAAACCGCAGGCTAATGCCGATAAACCTGCACTTTTGATGACAGTGGCTAATCATAACAACAAGGAACTGATTTATCTAAGCGAAGAGAAGGTTTTTCCAGCAAAGTACGGGTCACGTGCTGACGGAGAATACATGTGGTACTTAGATACTGGAGCAACAAACCATATGACAGGCAATAGAGGGCTGTTTTCAACACTCGATACAAACATTGGTGGCACAGTAAGGTTTGGAGACGACTCATGTGTTGAAATAGAAGGAAGAGGATCCATTCTTCTAGCATGTAAGAATGGGGAACAACGCTTGTTGACAGACATACTTTATATCCCATACTTAAAGAATAACATCTTTAGTATTGGGCAAGCTGAAGAAGGAGGGTGTGAGATATTGATCAAACAAGGGTTTTTATCTATGTTTGAAGCAGATGGGTCGCTGCTAATGCAAGTTCAAAGGTCCTCTAATCGCTTGTACAAAATCAATCTAAAAATTGGGACACCAATTTGCTTGCAGGCCAAGATTGATGATCCAGCATGGCTGTGGCATGCCCGCCTCGGTCATGTGAACTTTGACACAATTAAACGACTTGGGACGAGTAATTTAGTCCATGGAGTTCCTGCTATTGACCACCTCACAACTATGCGAAGCATGTTTGGCAGGGAAGCATACGAGACAAAGTTTCCCTGATCAGACCGTTTTTAGGGCTGATAACCCGCTGGAACAGGTCTACGCAGACCTGTGTGGGCCTATTACACCCGCCACTGAAGCTGGAAACAGGTATATATTGCTGTTTGTCGATGATCACAGCAGGTTTATGTGGCCATTCATGTTAAAAACTAAGGATGAGGCACTTGAACGATTCAAGGCATTTAAAGCTTCAGCCGAGAACCAATATGGAGAGAAAATAAAGGTCCTTAGAACTGATCGGGGGGGGGGGGGAATTCACTTCCAAGGAGTTCAACTCGTTTTGTGAACAAGCCGGGATCACAAGACAATTGACCGCCCCTTACACCCCTCAGCAGAATGGTATTGTCGAGAGGAGAAATCGAACCGTAATGAGCACAACAAGGAGTATTCTAAATGCAATGAATATGAAGTTTTTTGGGCTGAAGCCGTACGACACGCAGTGTACGTTCTAAACCGATTACCGACGAAAATTCTCAAGAATCAAACACCATACGAGGCCTTGAAGGGAAAAAGACCAAGACTTGATCATCTACGGGTGTTTGGGTGTGTTGGATATGTGAAGACACCCTCACACCAAGTGAAGAAACTCGATGACAGAAGTGTTCCTATGGTGCACTTGGGAACTGAACCGGGGTCAAAGGCATATCGCATGTATGATGTCGAGGGAGAGAGGTTGGTCATTAGCCGTGATGTTGTGTTCGATGAAAAACGCAAATAGGACTGGGAAAAAGATCAGATAAAAGATGGAGATACCACCTCTGTTTGGACAGATTTTGTGATCCACATGGACTCTACTGGATCAGGTCAGAAACTCACAACAATCATGAATCATCTGTTACAAACAGCCCATCGAATCCAGGTATAAACAGCCCTTTATATGAAGGCTCAGCAGATCATGAGGACGCTGAAACCTCTCCCCAATCAGAATTCAGCAGCCCCGAATCAACAGTAAAAGGTCGCGGTCCAATGCTGCCTCGACTTTCAACGGATACGATTAATCAATCAGATCCAAATATGGCAGAAGATGAGACATTTGATAATACACCACATCAAGGCTGAAAAAATTTAAATGAGGTATATGATCTTTCTCCTTACTGAAGGAGAACCGTTTAATTTCAAAGAAGCAACAGGTCACAAGGAATGGGATCAAGCAATGGAAAGTGAGATTGCTTCTATTGAAAGAAACAAGACTTGGGAGTTGACAGATCTGCCCAACGGACATCGACCCATTGGACTAAAATGGGTATACAAAATTAAAAGGGATGCAAGTGGTGTTATTACACGATACAAGGCTCGATTAGTCGCCAAAGGTTACATCCAACAACATGGTGTAGACTTTGACGAGGTATTCGCGCCCGTAGCTAGACTTGAGACGGTTAGACTTATTCTAGCATTAGCCGCACAAAGGGGGTGTAGTGTTCATCATCTTGATGTTAAAACAGCATTTTTAAATGGGGAACTTAAAGAAGAAGTGTTTGTGTCACAGCCGGAAGGTTTTATTAAGAAAGGAAAGGAGCAAAAGGTGTACAAATTAACCAAAGCACTTTATGGCTTGAAACAAGCTCCACGAGCTTGGAATACGAAGTTGGATGGGGTTCTAAAGGAGTATGGATTCCAAAGGTGCAAACTTGAACAAGCCGTGTACACAAAGAGAACTCATGAAGGTTCATTACTAGTAGGGATCTATGTGGATGATTTGATTGTAACTGGAAATAATATGGAGAAAATTCTGCAATTCAAAAGACAAATGGAAGACAAGTTCGAAATGAGTGATTTGGGGTCACTTTCTTATTATCTTGGACTAGAGGTAATACAAGGCAAAGATGGAATAAAGATCAAGCAATCAAGCTATGCTAGAAAGATCCTACAACAAGCTGGGATGTGGGAGTGTAATCCCACCAAATACCTAATGGAACCAGGTCTAAAGCTGACAAAAGAAGATGGCAGCAGCTGTGTAGATGCAACAGAGTACCGAAAAACGATCGGATGTCTTCGGTATTTGACTCATACACGACCAGACCTTGCATACTCTGTGGGATATGCAAGTAGATACATGCAGGCTCCCAAAACTACTCATCTCCAAGCTGTTAAACAGATCCTCAGGTATGTGAAAGGAACAACAAATCTGGGAATTCATTATCGAAGAAATGGAAGCAATGTTTTACTTGGGTTTAGTGACAGCAGCTTCTCAGTTGATCTGGATGATGGAAAAGGTACTACAGGTGTAGTGTTCTATTTTGATGATGGACCCATTGCTTGGTTTTCGCAAAAACAGCCAACAGTCGCCCTGTCATCCTGCGAGGCCGAATTCATGGCTGCTACTTCAGCAGCCTGTCAAGCAATCTGGCTAAGAGGATTGTTAGCTGAGATAACCGGAAGAAGTGAAGAACAAGTGGTGATTAAAGTAGACAACAAATCAGCAATAGCCTTGATGAAAAATCCAGTCTTTCATGGAAGAAGCAAGCATATCAACACACGTTTTCACTATATACGGGAATGTGTTGAAAAGGAACAAATCAGAGTTGAACACATCAGCGGGGATGAACAACGGGCAGACATCCTCACTAAAGCTTTACCAAGACTGAAGTTTGCTGAGATGAAAGAGCTATTGGGAGTAAAAGAAATTCAAGACTCGGGAAAATAACAGAATACTTGAGGTCAAGATTGGGGGGGTGATTGTTGGACCAATCTTGACAAAACTTAATAGTTCAGGGGTCAAATAGCTATTAAGTCATAGTTGTTTTAATTAGTAGTTTTAATTAAATCTGTATTCAGCTTCCTAAAGGGATAAGGTCATCTGATTTTGAATTAACTTAGAAGGAGATAAGTTAGCCTAGAAAGTAGGAGTTGATTAACTTGGTGGACAAGTTTAATCAACTATAAATAAGGATAGTTTTTCCTTCATTGTAATCGGAAGTTTTCTATCAATTAGAGAAGGATTTCTAATATTTCTTGTTTACTACTTTTGCTTTCTGTTTTCTAAAATCTGGTACCAATTACTTCATCATTCACTCAGGATTTGTGACCAATAGTATGAATCTAATGCAAATATGCAATGATGTTTGTGGGTATTGGTTAAAGAACCCACTTCCAACATTGCATAAAGCTTGAGGTTATGGGTGTTGGGGTGAGGGTGTCAAACATAGAAGAAACGACTATTATGACAAAAAGTTAAATCTCTTGCATTCAGTTTACACATACAAGTTTCTAGAACAGTAGAAAGTAAATAATCACTGTAAGGAAAGCAAATTCCAAATTCTGAGTAGATTGGCAAGATTAATAGACCAACCACGAACATTGATTTTTTTAGAAAAATGTCACATTATAAACCTTACACTTAAGCACAGTAAGAGGTAACTCTCTTGACTTACCAATAATAAACTGGCAAGCCTGGTATGGTCTATGGGACTGACATAGGGATAATATAGTTGCCTCAGCAGCCGTTGGATTTACATTAATCTGCACACATTAAACGAATGAAAAGGCGTGAATATACCCTGTAATACAAACATGTTTAAAACTTGCATATGACAAGAACAAGAGACGTTAAACTCCAAATTAATAATGAAACATGTATAATCTCACTCCAAAAAATAGTTCTAATTCAAACAAAAAGCACATTCAGGTAATAAAATGTAGAGCTGTCAACATGGGTTTTAAGGTTAAAATCAATCATCTCCCCTTAGAAAATGAAAAGGCTAGTTCATTCTTGCTTTTTGGAAGCTTACGTATGTTATAAACCGATGTTAGATCAGACATAATCTTGAAAAATAAAGCATAATTCATGAAAATCGGAGCATCACTATCATATTCTAGAAGAGGATAGGACACATACCAACTACTCACTAAATGTATTTACTGTTAGGAAGAACGTGGCGCAGCGGAATCAACACACACACATGCACAAACGATAATCACGCGGTACTGAAAAATAAACGACACAAGAATTTTACGTGGTTCGGTCCCAGTGGGGACCTACGTCCACGGGCTGCAACTAGGTTATTTCATTAAGCTCTAGGCACACAGATTATAGTTACAACATAGGGTATTTATAGATTAAAACTAGGGTTCCTAACTTGTTCTTCAAGTTAGGCCCAAACCGTAGAGATAGGCCCATTAGGGCCGGCTAACCCTAATTAGGGCCGGCCGCCTCTAAATGAGACTCCACACCTAACAATCTCCCACTTGGAGGCTCGAGCAATCCTCAATCCACCATCCAAGCAGACCCTATACCAGTAACTCCAGTAATCTTTAATAACAGAAATCCTCTAAGCCTCCAGTTCTAAGAACAAGCTAACACTTCACTATTAGAAGTTTCCAAGCCTCCAGCTCCCAAGAACAAGCTAAGATTACAAATAACAAAAGTCCTCCTAGTTGCAGCAGCCAACTCCTCAATTACCAGAAGAGCCAGTTGAAGCTCCCCCGAGCTCCAACCCAGCAGTCATCACTGACCCAGCCATGGCAAAACCCGCCATTGACTCATCCTCAATCTCAACCGGCACCTACTCACTCGAACTACCGACTCCAGAGACTTCCAGAGGAAACACCACTCTTCAAAACCTGCAAGTACCATGGAGAGATTTTCCCATTCGGAATTCCGGTCTTCAAAACCCAACGGTGTTTTGAACTGTACCCAGAACACGTCCCATGCTCCCACTATTCCCAAAACCCCTGACCTGGTTTAAACCTCCGAATGCACTCAGCTGACATCTCCGTGGCTCCAGGATTCACACTTGCAAAATGAATCCACTTAGCTCTACCCGATGCAGCGAGCCAAGACTTTAATACTCGGAAGTTGGTTCCCTTCTTCCAGCGATACATAAACCTGTATCTTCCCAAAGTCTTCAAACAATAGATTCACCAATGCTTCACAGAAGTGAGTAATGAAGCATACCAGAATCTTGAACCCAAGAGTCTCCACTGCCTTCACTGAGTCCCAATGCATCAACCCAGACACATTCTCAGAAGCAGAATTTACTATCTTTGACATCGACTCTAAAGAATGTCCCACATACCTCCATGCAGCTCCACCAAGTCAACTATGCTCAACTCCCACTGTCTCTGTTATCCTAACCCATGCCAAATGTCGTACCACTGATCACCACCGAACAAGAAACAACTTCACAGTTCTAGACCAGCTAACCGGCAAACGGTTATAACAACAGCAGAGCTTTCATGAAAGCAAACGGTACCAAGGATTCCTTGATCGTACACCCGATCATCTAACCCTAACCGAAAAAATCTTTCAACCGAGCAAATATCACCTGACTTCCTTTTTATTTTCACTTATGTCGTCACCAGCACCCCAGAACCGGAATACTTAAAACCCAAAGCATTCCAAACCTGCTGGTTCCATTTTCACCGGTTTTATCCCACAGTACCGCACTCAAGTTCCATTTTGACAAACCCATCAACCAAAATACATAACCGTCAAACCTTCGATTACACCCATCCCGTCTTCAGCTATAACAATAGCAAACAGGAAACAAATCAAAACAGTGAAACAAACACAACACTTGCACGGGGTTGAACTTGACAGATGTTCTACAGAACATGTCAAATGACCGATTTGCTCCTGCAATAAACCTCGCAGACAAATCTAAACCCGAATACTGAATTTCACATAACCCGGTTCCCAAATAGTTGATAATAAACAGTCAAACAGAACTAAACAAAACTCTAACCTTTACCCGACGAATCCAAGAGCTTTATAACCAAACCCTAATCGACGGCTTCAAAGAGTTTAACCCGGTACAATCAAACCGTTAACCGACAACACAAACCTGAAACACCCGACCCGACGCTTCACATGCAAACCCGAGTGAAACCAGCAACTCCAAGAGATCCACAACAGAAACTCTAATTGCAAAATCACTCCAAATCAGTCCCGAACAGCCCTGTTTTCTTTCCCCTTTTGCGCAACCTAGGGTTTGAAAAAACCCTAATTCTGGCGGCCCAAAAAACAAGAAACTATGCTGCGAATCAGCCCTGAAACAACAGCAGCAGCAGAAAAAGCGAAAAAAAATTTCCGGAACACTGTTTACGCTGCCGGAAAACACTGTTCATTCCGGAAACACTGTTCACGGCGGCGATGTACTGTAGCATCGGCGGTACTGTAGCAGCAGATCTGAATCAGCCCTCGATCAGCCTCTACCCTTTTTCTCGATCGAAAACCGTGCAGACCGTGTGTAAATAACGAGCCAAAGCTCTGATACCACTTGTTAGGAACAACGTGGCGCAGCGGAATCAACACACACACATGCACAAACGATAATCACGCGGTACTGAAAAATAAACGACACAAGAATTTTACGTGGTTCGGTCCCAATGGGGACCTACGTCCACGGGCTGCAACTAGGTTATTTCATTAAGCTCTAGGCACACAAATTATAGTTACAACATAGGGTATTTATAGATTAAAACTAGGGTTCCTAACTTGTTCTCCAAGTTAGGCCCAAACCGTAGAGATAGGCCCATTAGGGCCGGCTAACCCTAATTAGGGCCGGCCGCCTCTAAATGAGACTCCACACCTAACATTTACTATTTACTAATGATCTAATCCTACTCCTAAATCTACTCCATTCTCCACCATGGGACTCGAACCGTGAACCTCATGACAACTTATCTATGTTATAAACCAGTTTTATATCAGATTTGATCCTGAAAAGTAAAGCATAATTCTTGAAAATCTGAGTGTCATATACAAGAAGAGGAAACATACCAACCACCACTCACTAAATATGTTTACTAATGATCTAGATATGTACCATTGTACCCTATAAATGTGTAAAGAACAAAATTGATGTAAACCAAATCGCCCGTCAACATAAACTTATATGATATCTACCTGTGGTACCACCAATGTTACATCTTTTCCTTTTTTTCAAGGGAGATTAGTTACAAGGAAAAGAATTTGAACTAAATCTGAAGTTTTATTTCTACTTATAGGAACTAATATCAGTTGTAGTCATAGATTAACCCTTTCACATAGATGAGTAGTGGTTTATCAATCATAACCACAGAATCCACACTTAATCATTCACCTTTCATCAACAATTTTCATTCCAGGAGGTAACAAGATCAAGTATCAATAATCAGTAGAAGAGTAAAACCTGAATAGAACTGCAAGCAATTTCGATTGCTCGCATAGTGGCTTGAAGCTGCCCTAAATCGCTGTTTCTATGGCCTCCGTTCATATCTGTTCGCATAAACATAAACGCAAATAATCACATCACACATGAACGTAATCATGCACGATTTTCGAACTGATTGGAATAAATTTAAAGTAAATGCAGTTCATTGATTGAACAGAAACAAATCGTACAACAGAACATACCGATTGCGATGAAGATTGAACTGAATAACAGGAAGAGACTAGAATCCAGCCAGAAATTGTACGATAGAGATTAAGCCGGCGGTGAGATTTTGCAGTTTACAAAGAAAGGGGGAGAACGCAATTTCAGTTTTGGCAGAGGAAATCACGAGACTCAGAAACACTGATTATATTCAAAGAGAAAATGGAAATTATTTCTTGTTCTTCAATTATTGTTATATTAATTTGTTAATGATCAATGATAAGTACAAATCTTGCGTCATGCTCCGCGTCGGGAAACAAAGCTCAAACGGTTGAGGTGGTGACATTAACGTGACTAAGCATAAAAAGAAAACGTGGTTAAGTAAATTTTGTCTCACGCTCTGCGATTGGAGTCCTTAAACGGTTGGTGACATTGATGTAGCTAAGTACAAAAAGAATCGTAGTTAAATAAATAAAAGAAATGTATGAAGTTACGGCGAGTCGTCGTCGGTTGATATAACCGACGATACCTAAAAATGTGTTATCTTGAATACGACTCCGTTTAAAAATATATATATATACCCGGACGTTGAGAACAAAAAATAAACAACACATGTGAACGTTATTAAGGAAAATCATATTATATATAATACATGGGGTAAACTCGAAACTTTAGAAACTTGAGGGGCTTAAACTGACATTTTTATAAAAGATTGGGGTGAGTTTTGCCATTTGACCAAAGTGGGGAGAGAAGTGGTCGGTGACAAACACCACCAACGTTCCCTTTTAAATGTAATGATAATATCATGAGCTCAACATAATTATTCATACGTCATTTTTTATATACCTCTATACGTCACATATAGCTCTATACGAGATATATAGGGTACTTCAAGATGTCTGGCATTGGAAATTAGGAAAGTTATACACCTCGTATAGACCATATACGAGGCGTATAGACCCTATGAGTTTTTTATCTCCAAATTTGGCTGATTTTTTTGTTTTCATATGACTATACGTGGAGTATAGGCATATACGACAAATATAGAATTTTTTTGTTTTTGTTTTTTAATATTACCAACATTTTTATAAAGTTATCACCTCGGAATTGATTGGGTTGAGTATGACCTATACGCCACCCATTCCGAGACCATACGACATGTATAGCTTTATATATGTCGTCTGATCTCAGGAATTGATGGCGTTACGCATCCCATTCCCCTATACGCTACCCATTGCATTGCCTATTCATATTCTTCTACAACAAACGAACTATACGCCACGTACAGGGCTATACGTGGCGTATAGTTTAAAAAATATGAACTATACGCCACATATAGATCTACACGAGGCGTATAGCTTAGTTTTTTTTTCTTTAACTTTATGACAGTTTGTAAACATTGACAATGGTCGTAATAAGTCATTATAGACCATAATAAGTCTTAATGGATGATATAAGTTCATGTTTGACTTGTTTACCGACAATTATTTGACCTACATTGTTATGTTTAGTAATGATTGACCAAGTTTAACTAATTTTGACAATGTTTGACTCATACATGTCATAGTGGTCGTAATGAGCCATTATAGATCATAGTAAGTCTTAATGGATGATATAAGTTCATGTTTGACTTGTATACCGACAATTATTTGGCATACAATGATATATGTATATATTTGGTCCATTCCCTTATATATTTATATTTATATACGTATACACATTATAATGTATAAATAATTTATAAATTATGTGATGGTTTGAGAGTAGTTATCATTGTTATAACATAAAATATTGGTTATCATTTGAACCGCACTCTACTAACTATTTAATATTTTCTTTAGTCAACAAGTATAAAACACATATTTCTAACCTAGTTACATAATAAATATTATTTTATATGTAATTATGATATTAAAATAAACTAAATCCATAACGATCTTAATTAAGCGAAGAACAATTGAAAAATATATCAACTAAAGTTGAAAAAAAAAGAACACGAAAAAAAAACAACACAGGGAGTTGAACCCGGATCAAAGAGGGAGTAAACCCAACGCTTAAAGGAAGACTCAGTAACCAACCGAACTACGTAATTTGGTTTTAAATGCGGAGTAATCTATATATAAAAACAAAACATGCGGCTTTTTTCAATAAAAAATAAAGAAAAGAAAAAAAATTCCACCGGTGGCAAACAAAATCTACATCCCAACATAAAGTTAAGCAAAGTTGTAAAATCCAGTTTCATTACGTGGATATACACAAATGCCAATGTCTGCGTAAGACTCTTGAACATGCCATTGTATTTCAAATATAGGTACATCGAAACATATCATATTTCATGAATTAGCCATGCTTTTTAATAGCATTATACATTATGCATTGAAAACTTGTATTCCAGATGAAAACCTATTTTTATGACAATGACACATAATCTGTACAAGTAATCATGACATACAATCCTTATCTGCTTTATATCTGTGAAATTGGAGTTCCTCACTACAGAAAGCAGATCCCAAGAGCATGTAATATGCAACAATTCTGTTCTGCATTAAGTTATCTGGACAAATCCATCTCATCTTGCAAAAGAATCTCATAGACATCAGTCCTCACATTGACTTCTTTGTCTCGCATAACTTCCAACAGATCTGAGAGCTCTTTTGCAGTTAACACAGAGTTTAGTTTGGTGAAACCATCTAGCCATAGTTTTTTTGACCTATAAAATGTAATCAGATGAAATTTATGGCTAGTTTAATGGAACATTATAGAAGCAAGTATATTCAAGGTCTATATGTATATGGTCAACATTAATTTTAAGCAGAGAACTGCGATAACTACATAAACACTTGTGCCTATTACTTTAACAGTGATACATAAGGAGGTGGTTATGTAACTGCACAACTGTGTGTGTCTCTCTCGTTATATTTGGTATGCACTACGCACAATTGCTTATGCGGTTCTCTACTTAAAATTGGTTCTGTATAGAACACGTCAATATATATTTGATCATCGTATATAATTAACGGTAACATTGTGACAATTCTTGACACGACACAAAAATAATCAGGTTTTGGGTACCCACCAACACAATTATGACCCGTTTAACCCGCTTACAAGTTTATTACAACCCGCTTATAAATCAAAAACTTGTTTACGACCCTCCTAACCTGTTTACAACTTTATTACAACCCATTTACAACCCTAAACGAGTTTGACTCGTTACATGGTCTTAGGTGTCTAGGTTAGGTTGATGTCTTTAACATGACTTAATTATGGGTCGAGTTTGGGTATTAATTTCAACCCCTCAATCCAACACGATTTTGGCTCATTTATTTATGATTGGGTTGATTCGGGTTTTTTATTCTCGCTCATGTCATCATGTGTTAAACAGGTATAACATTGGCCTAAAATGAAACGGGTTAAACGTATTTTCAATGCACAATACCTCCCAAATGCAGATCATTTCAAGAATGGGAAGGTATTGTATATCTCCAATAAAGCTAAATTAAACTAGTTCACTGGAAAAATAAGTTTTGGTCATAGACGATGAGAATCTCACCATGGGCATGTGTGGATGGCACGGAAATAAATTCGTCTAGCTGCAGACAGGTCACATGCCACATGGATCTCATAATCCATGTACAATCGCCATAAAAGTACAGAATTTCGCAACAGATTGTCAGCCAACGCCTTTTCAAAGATTCTATGTATTCTATGATGTGAACTTCCCTTACTAATCTCATATGACAATGCAAAGAGACAAAGTGTCACTGATGGTTTCCTGCACCAGGTGGAAGAACATCATTTATTACTAAAATAGTCAACATATGTCACAATATCCCGTTAAATAAAGAGAAGGCCGTATGTTTAACTTACTTGCGTAAGAAGTCATCAATGATCCACCTCAGTTTATTAGGTGAAGTATGAAGATGTCCAATTTGAACAATTGCATTGTAGAGTTTAGGACTGAAGGGATATAGTTGCAACCCTTGCAAAACAAGTTTCCAAACATTTGCTAATTGTGACTGAGAGTGATGTTTCCAGAGTAGATTCATGTGAAAATTGAACAATAATTCAAGTTGATGACTTAGGCTTCTTCTTTCTGCATTTAAGGAAACTAGATTATTATTGACGTAATATATATTTTTTGTAATTTTATTCAACACAAATTATTTATAATAAATTTGCAGGAGAAGTGTTTCGGGCCTCCCCTTTGACCATCCACTCCCCCCCCCCTATTAAACAATAAAGGTGTAAACGAGCCGAGCCGAACCCAAGCTCGCCTAAGCTCAAGCTCGGCACATTTAGCTTAAGAGAGCTTGAGCTCGGCTCGTTTATTATTTATTAATGATTTAATTATTTTATTTATAGTAATGATTTTTACATAACATAATATATATATTATTTAATTATTTTTATCATAATTTTATGTATACTAATTCTTATTATTATATAAATATATATTTAATACATTAAATAAAAATTATATAAAAGGGATTGGAGAGCCTGCTCAAGTTCAATATGTGAGCCCGCAAACGAGCTCATTTAAGCTCGGCTCGATTTAGCTACAAAGGCACGGCTCGTTTACACCCCTAATTAAACATGTAAAAGATAGGTAGATCACCTGGAAGTACAGTGGAAAGAGTCTGATTTAGAACATCTATAGCTGCTTCCCAACCGGTAGTCAACTCTTCAAATAAAGCAGCAGAACAAACAGAAGAAACAGAATTATCATCTATGGTCCCACGTACCCAAGTTGCCTGAATCATCCTTACTTGTTCCTTAAATCCTTGGCGGGCCCTCAGCAGTTGCAAACTTGATGGTTGACTTTTAAATGGACTATATTTTATCCCACATCCCAAACAACAAAGAATGTGCAATGCACGAGGTAATGATTCTGACGAGTTACTGGTAAGCTCCATTTCCGCATACCAAAAAAATAAAAGTGAGGCCTTGTATTTAGCATCCTGCTTCATATAAAAGGCTGACATTAAATGCCCACCATCACCAAAAAATAAAAAGGAAATAACTATTACAATGAAAGGGTACTCTAGACATTTATATATATATATATATATATATATATATATATATATATATATATTGGGCAAGTTTCATTTCAGGACCAATAATATGTTGAGAACAGCGAA
Organism: Smallanthus sonchifolius; assembly: GCA_023525975.1. Lineage (NCBI taxonomy): Eukaryota > Viridiplantae > Streptophyta > Magnoliopsida > Asterales > Asteraceae > Smallanthus > Smallanthus sonchifolius. Next base: position 93,791,265 of record CM042029.1, read on the forward strand.
AACCACATGATGCACCTATACATAGTGCATATAAGATTCATAAGTAGTGGGAGAGAGAAACAAAGACAGGTTACATAACTGTCTTCTGTATTATATTCAAAGTCATAAGTACAAACGCATTATGCGGTTCTTGCAATTCAAAACATATTATTGATTCTGAAATAAACGTCTCTGTGTGTATTTAGGATAGTGTTGTAAAGATGATCTTACCCATGGGAGGCCTTCAATAGATAACAATGCCATGTCAAATGCCTTTCTCGTATATTCTATATTTCCAAATGCAGCCTCCCTTTTCGCATAAACACCACATAGATGTACATCCTGTACCAATAATGTTGACAATTTAAAAGAAGAAGGATTTGAGTATGACACTACTAGGTTTTTGAAAGGATAACATGAAAATGCATTAAAATGCGATGTCCTCGAAATATATTTTTTAGATAACAATCTTGCCATTTAAGGATGTATCATGTATGTAATGTCACCTCAATTTAGTTTGGATCAGGCCTTGTCTTCTACTAGAGGTGGCAATTTTCACTCATTTGTGTTTCATCTTTAATGGGTCGAAATAAAAAATTTAGCTAAATATGAAACAGATTAAACAAGTAAAAAGTCATCCAAAGTGTTAACGCATACAACTTTCTAAAACGCTTTAATAGAAAGAGTTAAAGACTATTATTGTAATGACATAGTCTTTGTAGTTGTATTTATCACACTACCTATTCATATAAGCCAAAAAAATGTTTTGGTTCAACCCGTTTAAACACGTACTCTAATGCTACACATTTCCGCTCAAATTTCAAAACAAAAATGAAATGATACATAACAAGCTTTTTCCCACCAAAACTAATCAAACAAAGTGATTAATAAAAATTCACGCTGGAGAAAAGATTTATGATAACTTTAGGATGGCAAGTTATTAAAAAGGGGTTAAGTGCATGGTAGACAATTAAAATATCAATATAATGCTAATGAAAAAAATGGGTATTTCTAATAATCCTTCAATACTGAGAATAATTATGACATACCTGGCGGTTGCTTTTTAAAAGACTCTTTGCTAATGCGCGACATGGAGTTACTGCAACACTACAAGAATTCATCCTTGTTTTTGCAAGCTCTTCAGCAACAAGTGCACCTTCTTTTAAAACGTGGTCATTTGAAAATACATTTAAGCATTGTAAAGTAACATTTCGAACAAATTTCATAATCTTACTTCTCATATTTATGTTATCAAAACTGCTCAAAACATGTTCTAAACTGTAACCACTCTCACAGCTATCAGTTTTTCTCAAAATCTCCTCAACTTTCCTCAAGTCATCCAAAATGGAATCTGGTGGTGACTCCATCATTAGGGTTCCCTCAGCCCAGCTCGAACTGTTGGTTGAAGACCTAAAAGAATACATCTAGTTTCTTTAGGTTTTCTTTTCTGGCAAATAAGTGACGTTTTGATAATGGATTAGTAAAACAATGCAGACTTGGTGCAAAATAGAGATGGCAAATTGGTTGGGTTGGATAACGGGTCAAATTGTGTTCGGGTCAAACATGTAAATTTTATCCGGTGTAAAAGGGTTGGGTCGGGTACTCAAAAAATTGAACTCCTTATAATTATTTAGCGTTTCATATATAATTAAAAAAATATTATTATTTCAATAAAAGTATAGTATTATAAATAAAATTATGGTGGACATTTTATACATTAAAAGATACACTTTCGACGACTTACTTTTAAATGTTAATTGCTTGACCTGTTATATAGAACATAACGCGAATCGACTCATTCATAGTAATTATAGTAAATGGGTTGTATAAACCATAACCCGAATTGACCCATTAAAAGATATGCTTGACATTTTCACTTGGATTTAATATTTCTGTCCAGAACAAAAGCACTGATTGTATACAGAAGAAAGGGTACAAACAGAAACAAGCAAAGAAAAAACAGATCTTTCTTAAAAGATGTCAAATTAAATAGTTATAAGATATCATCATATGGTGAATTAAGTGTGATCACAGTAGACAAACTGAAGTAAGAAATTATGAAACTCACCATTGAGAAATTCTCCCTCCAAAGAAGTCAATGAACTGGTACACGAGTGACAAACGAACTTCCTCTGTAGTTATTGAGAACAAGTACTCACTCACGTCGTCGAATAATACTGCTCTCAGAAGTTGTTCATCACCTTCCTTATCAGTGAGCTCATCCGTAACAGAATTCCCTGCTTTTTACAGTCACAAATCATTAATTATTATACTGATGGAGAAGGGCTTTAAAACTTGTTTTATATGCAATATGCACACAATTGCATAGTAGAAATTAAGCAAAGTCACAAACCAAATGAGTAAAATGACAGTCCTCTAACCGCCATAAAAGACATACAACAAAACTCATGTCCTTGGTTTAAGAAACCGCAAGGCGCTCCGAGGCGTTTTAGTCCCAAAAGCTGAAGAGCGAGGCGCACGCATCACGTACGTGAGGCGCGCATCTATGTACTACCAAATAATCTTCATTTACAACCAGAAGTTGTATCTCTCTTATCTGTTTTACATATCAACCTATTTATCAAGTAAACATTTCATAATTTCTTCATCCATTGGGTTGTTTTTAAATATATATCCCTCCTACACTACACACCCTACTTTTGACCAATTTTGATCCAGAACTGCATGAGGCGTGCCTTTTTGACCCTGATGCGTTTTCCTGAGCACCGAGCCTTAGGCTCGCCTTTTTAAACCAAGGTCATGTCACATATTAGAGGTGGCAATTTCAACCCATTTACTTATGGATGGGTCGATTTGGGTTGTGGTTTATCTCAACGTTTCAAATCAAAACTTCAAGCTAAAAGGGGAATGGATCAAGCAGGTTGAAAGTCGAGTTTTAGTTCAAATGCATATAACCTCCTAAATCATTTATTCAAAGATTTGTAATCACAACTAACACATTTTTTTATTTATAATCATTTTCTTAATTTGAAAAAAAGAAATGTTCGCAAATCCCCTTTCGACCCATACTCAACCCACCCATCTTGCCAACTCTATGGCTATCACAAACTATCATTAAAAAGTGAAATCGAACGAATAAGAAGAAACCCACCAGATTCTGTGCGAACAGGCATCCATTGATTAGAGTCTCTTGATGACTCTTCTTCTGACCATTTAACCCAAGTTGACACGTCTTGCACCTCACCATTAGCTTCAATTTCACCATTGATACCCAGCAACTTCATCAAAGCTTCTGTATCATCTTTCTCTTCCATATCCACATCATCATCATCACCACCATCACCCATTCCTACATCATCGCCACCATCACCCATACCACCATCATCAACTGCCACATCACCTTCACTCTTAGGTTCATGCCAACCTGTCCAGCCCCCTTCATCAACATTATCAGAAGACTCAGACTCCTTCATCATTACCTTTTGTCTCTGTTCTTCCTCTTTTTCCAGCCAATCTGACCAGCCGAGGGCCCCCTCTTCCCCAATTCTTGCACCATTACTATTCCAGAAGTATTCAAATAGTCTTTGTATACCATGCTCAGAAAGAAGTAAAGATGGGCAGAATGAACTGTATTCTATTTCTGCCTGAAATAAAGCTGTAGCTAATTCTTGATAGCCCGCCTGCCACTCAAACCGGCATAAACTCACAAATATATTAACCAGTCCAAGTTCTTGTTGAACAAGAAGAGGATCCACAGAGGATTTATCATTCTGGTGAGCCTGCATCAATACATATTGACAAATGAGAACCAAAAGCATAAAGGATCATTTATTTGTTTCTGCAATGTTATAGTAGGGTGTAGGAAGGAATTAAATCAACTAAGTAATCAAACCTTTTTTTGTCTAAAGAACTAAGTTTTAGGTGTGTACAGAGGAAAACCCATGTGGAATGAAAGATATGCAAGCACAGTTTGGCAATGTACATTTACAGATTTAACAAGGAAATATCAATTCTATCTGACTAGTTTTGGGTGAGTCTCGGGCAACCAAATAGCACCAAGGAATTATTAGAGAAAATCAGAAAATTAATTGAGTTTTAAGTTTTCTTAGAGTAACAAGCAAGGAATTTGCTGCTGCCAGCTAGGGATGTTTGGATTTGCATGTTGGAATGGATCATCTTATTATTGCAACTTGGAAGTGTAATAATCAGTTTATGATGTTCGGATAATCATTTCCATACCAGATACAACAAAACTAATACTCCAAGAGTAAAATAAAGTTATCTATTTATTCCTTTTGACCTTATTTGAGATGATTTTACTACCATTTCACAAGACTGTCTCCTATTTTTCTTATTAATAATCCTTATAAGTCACTTAATCTATTAATTTCTTCTATAATCAAAGCACTCAAATACTTACAATCTGAATATTAAAACTTCAAACACTGGGACATTCCAAGACTATCAAACAACGTGTTTTATTACAATTACTTATCCAATTATGGTCACTTTCCAAATACACTTAGAAATGGAAATAGTTAGTTATAAAAATAAACATCTAAAAAGTAAAATCATGCACCTGCCTATGATGCTTGCTGCATGCAGCTGACAGAGCCTGTATCGCATTGGCAAACATTTTCCTCACTTCAGAAACCTTAAATCTTGAAAAATCCCCCTGAACAAATCTCAAGTATTCCTTCCATAGCTTGTAACTCCCAGAATGGTGTGTCAATAACTTCTCCCATCTACCAATTAAGACATCATTATTATCTCTTCTTTGATACGCGCTCATAAGTGCAAGAAGCAGTTCCTCATTATCAGGATTAAGCTCAGCTGCCTTCTCCAATATGCTGATCTTCTTCTCCAACGTCTGTAAACGAGCACCTCTCTGTGGCTGCCTGCTTTCAACTTTATCTTGAAACTCAGCGAATTCTAGCCAGATTTTGTCATTATACGGCTGCTCTCTAGTCATCTTATTAAAATCTTTTGTTTTCCTTAACACCTCATCTTCCCATGATTCAACCAATGAGGAAGTTTTAGGTTGACCATCAATTAAAACCGTCTCATCTGAAAGTGGTATGAAATCAGTAGCAATTTCTTGAGGGGAATCTTTAGGAGCAACGATTCTAAGCCGTTTAAAGTTCTTATGGTGCTCCAATGCAGCATACTTAGCAGACCAGTATCGACCTTCTGATTTAAGTTTAGTGTCTACTGAATTTGCATCATTATCTCTATCAAACTCCCAATATTTTGTGTTCAATGCACCGAATGCATTGTAGTTAAACATAGAAGACTTGGTTCCATGAAATAATTTATATCTAGCAATGTCCATTCTGCAACAAGATATGAAGTTTCCGTTAGAAAATTTTCAACTAATCATCTAATTATAACATATTACAAGTCACAGTAATCAAACACCTAAAAGGGTTCAAATAGATGGCAAGAATTTATAAAAGTAAAACAATGGCAAATTGGATTTTAATAATCCAAACTATTAATAATCCATATTGGCAATTTAACCAATGACACTTCTCACTTTCACTTTTGTTGCCAAGGGCAATCCCAGGAACATAATCATCAAAGATTCACGCTTGATTTCCACTCGATCCCGTTCACAATGATGATTATGAACAAAATAGAGTAACTTACAAGCAAAATCAAGTGAAAATTAAGTGTAAGTCGCTATGTTGTCAAAAGCGCACAACGCCCAAGCGCAGCCTTGCCGCCTCACTTCAAAAGCCCCATTTGCAGGCGCTCAGATGCATTTTCAAGCCAAGTTCTTGCTAAAAATCTTATGAACAGGTCTGAAACAACTACACTAGCCCAAAACAAGTCTAAAACTCCTAATTTCCTAAAAGTGATATTTTATACTACGTGTCCGGCTTAAAAAAGTCCTTGCTTTTTAAGCACCTTGCGCCTAGGCTCCAGGAGAGCACTAAGCGCCTCGAGTGCGACTATGTGCCTTGACAACATAGGTCAATCGCGTGTAAATCTACGATGATTATGCTACTGTAATCGCCCTTGACAACTAAGGTGAAAGTACGGGGTGTCATTGGTCAAATTGCAAGTATGGATTATTATCGGCTAACGAGTCATAGTTTGGATTGTTAAAATCCAACTTGCAATAGAAACCAATACGAACTCCCATTTTCAAGAATACCTATCAAGTCCAGATGACCTAAATTCATAAACAATTAAACATTTGGGAACGAATCAAAAGTTTCACCTGTAAAGAGAACCGAAAGCCAGATTATCAAGATCACCACGAGAATCGAAGTAATATTCCTTATTTCCGGATGAAGTGGTACTATTATTCGCCCATGATTGAATATTCTGCTTCCTAGATGAAGGTCCATATTCATAATCACTCTGCTTCCTCTTCTTCCGTTTCCGTTTCTCCTTTTTGCTGCTTCTCCCTCTCCGGCCGTCGAGATCCTGGTCCGACGCCGACGAGTCCACCAATTCGTAACGAGGCTGTGGCCGCCGTTCTTCTAATTCTTCTTCTCTTTCTTCTTCGTCGTCTAATTCACTGTGGCGGTCGTGACGAGCGGCTACGACGTCGTTGATGGTTGATAGGTCGGCGGTGAAGCTGGTGTTGCTGAGCCAAGCTGGTGCGCTGGAATTGGAGACTTGCAGAGGGTTTGTGGAGTCGGAAGGAGTTTGCTTAGAAACAGGAAACAATGTTGTGGCTGTGGATGGTGGTTGCAGAGATTCTTCTCGTGGTGGAGATTCATCCGCCATTGTTGTTCTTTGTCCTGCGAGTGTTTCTATTGTAGTTCATCGAAACGAAGACTCTCTTGTGAAATTCCAAGATTGGCGGTGTTTGGGATTACTTATCAAAACTTTTGACTTCTTTCAAAAGTTAAAATTTCTTACTTTTTCAAAACAACTTCTTCACCCTTTTAAAACTAACTTTTTCATCAATTATCCAAACAAACTTTTAACTTATTACCTTTTTAAAAAAGGTAATAAGTTAATAAGTAGTTTGAAATGGAATCCCAAACACCCCCAAAAAGGTTTTTTTTTGCTTAGGTCGAAATGAACTAAGTTGATGTCTTATATAATAATCATAAGTAATGGATAAAAATTATTGTATTTAACGAGTCAAACGGGTAAAAATATCAGTTTATGTGTAAACGATTGAGATTGAGAGAATGAAGTAGCACCGGTAATCTCCAACTTTGATATGCTATTTTTGATGATTTGAATCAAATCCCACGTATATGCGTTAATTCCTTTGCGTTCACCAACTTCTTATTTTAAAACAATAGGGATGCCTCACCGTTAATGTTATACAACTCGCTATCATCAAATTCGAGCTCTACATTCTCGTCGATATTGTTGGTATGAAGCAACATTGATGTGCATTCGCATTTGTTACAATGTTCTATTGATATGCGTCCCTATATGAGTTACGATCAATGTGGCTCCTTTTTTCATTAATCGAATCTCAGCCCTTCTTCTGTCGCTATATGTCAAGATTAATATTATATCTTAGCTTCTCTTTGGCTACATATCATAAGCATTATTACTCCTTTTAGTTGTTTTAAAAGGTAACATAAGCATTATTACTCCTTTTAGTTGTTTTAAAAGGTAATCGGCTGTTGTCTTTTATGATGCGAGGGTTGGCGGAAGTTGTCGTTGGTTAGGGCTATGAGGTTGGTGCAAGGCCTTAATGATGATGGGTTGTCTATAGTTTCTAAATCACGTATTTTTTTTACATTAATAACTTTTATGAAACTAGTCTAATAGCAAACTACTAGTAGAATAATAAAGTGAGAGGTGTCTTTCATTTCATCGATAGTGTGTTCTTCAACACAAACAAGGTTTATATGTATAAGGTGCTTAGTGGTTAATTGAAACGGCCTAAACCGGGTACATCTCATAGTTGGCATAAAACATGAAAATACATAGTTCTTAAAGCAGAATCATTCAAAATCATTACAGCGAAAGTCTTTGATAAATCATTCAAATTACACAACGAATTAAAACTTTAATGTCATTGTTCATAAAACATATATTGTCATTGGAATGTCAGTCTTCAATGTCAAGTAGCCCTTCAACATATGTATTCCGAGCCCTCACACCTCCTCTCGTACCATTTCTTCTCTAACCTGATATACATACTAAAAGTCAGATATATTGAGTGAGTTCTATCTTTACTTTATTTACTGTAAACTATCTTTCATTCATTTAGTATTGCTTAACTAGTAAAATAAAATAAACTTTATCTCTTTCACGTTTTAACAAAACATTTTTTGCTCTTTAAACTCTGTAATTTCACAAATTAGGAAATTCGTTCATTTACTTTCTTTTATTAAAACTCTGTCTTAATGGGAAACTAGTTACGGTGTCCCACTCTGTTTCTGTCCTTCATTCTTTCTCCATTTTATCACCGAGCGAACAAGCACTTAGATGATATCATCATAACATAATCGAAATGTTGCCTAAGGACAATGGTCGTTGTGCTTGCACAAAACAAGATATCCATTACGGAGTTGCACTTGGTTATTCATTCATTGTCAATGATATTTATTATGAGCACGAGTATTATCTTGTAGATGATATATATCCAGAGTATACCATGTTTGTCAAAGTATATATACTAGCCCAATTGGTGAGAAAATAGAACTTTAAAAAAAAACATAAGAATCGGCACATAAATATATTGAACGTGCATTTAGAGTTCTAAAGAAAACATGGGCTATGAATAGCAATCCGTGTCGAATGTGGTCCAAAGATAAAGTAAGGAATGTTATATACACTTACATAAAGCCATTTGTCAAAACTATGATGATAACCACAAATTTCGCCGACACAATTAAGTTTAGAAGAGAAACACATAATTCGCAACGCAATACGTGACAGGGACACATCTAAGCTTACGAAGGTATTTGGCGGAGCATATATGGAGAAATCGACGATTGTTTTTTGTATTTTAATATATTTGTTTTTTAATTAAATAAATTTGTATTTTGTTATCTTTATTTTAATTAAATATTTGTATTTTAGTTATATGATTAAAAAATAAACGATGGGCGTGAAACCATTACACAACTTAGTGATTTTGTCCAGTGATTGCCCCTATGTTGATGTGACAGTAACATGATAGGGCGGGAATCACTTGGACATGAAACCACTACGGATGACCTAAACCTGTCATCTCTCCACCAAAAAGTTCCATTTTCTTCTCCCTCTCTCTTCATTTGCTGATGTCGAGAGGGTCTCTCAAGTATTTACGAAGCAGCCTGTATAAAAAAATAAAAAATTTTCTACTATTTACATGAATCTCAGTGGATATCTCACTCCTTATCAGAGAAAATGTAGATCGGACTCTGGCCGTCGCCGCGGTATATCCCACTAGTTTTCACTAAAATCCGTATGTTACGAATCAAAATAACCATTTTTAAAACTAATAACTCATTTTGATTATGTGACCCATCCATCTTACCATGTATATCCAATACATTTCATTTTCATATTATACAAGTCAAACCACCGCCACGTATGCATGTTCATCTACTTCATTTAGAAAGTCTATCTAGGTGTATGTTAGAAACTACACGTGGCAATATACCAACACCTAAACTCCCATACCAGTAACACGTACTCTATTATTAACTTTTTTTATAACAGAACATTAATAATAACTTATTAAATATATATTTGATTTTAAATCAATTATAATTATATAATTTTTTATTTTTCCAATGCAATAAACTTAAAATAGTATACAAGGGCGGACCTACCCTTAGGGTAGGGGTACTACTTTTACGTGCAGTGTAATTTCTTTTTTACGGTTTTATGTATCCGGTTACCCCTTACGTTATCCATGAGCAAAAATTATGTTCCTCCTAATTTTTTTTAAAAGCTCAACACTTCATAAAAAGTCCAAAATTTTATAAAAAACCTAATACTTTATAAAAAGTCCTCACATTTTATTAAATGTTTTGAGGAATTGGGTTTTAATAAAACATTTGGGCTTTAGCCAGCCCAAATATTTTTATTTCCCAAATGTTTTATTTAAACCCAATACCTCAAAGTCTCAATTCTCAAATCCAACTTACCCAAACGGCAGACCAAGAAGAAAGACAGAGAGCAGGAACTGTGAGAGTCAGAGACCGACCACTCGACCAGTCGCTCGACCTGAGCTGAGACCACCGCCCGACGCCGCTTCCACCAAACCCCAGTCCTCCGCCTCTGCAGTCCGCCTCGCCAGTCGCATGTTACCGTAAAAAAAATTATTTACGTGAAAGTACGGTAAAAAATAATTGTGTTTCATTTACATGAAAGTACGATAATTTTATTTTTTTTTCATTTACATGAAAGTACGGTCAATTTTTTTTGTTTCATTTACACGAAAGTACGGTAAAAAAAAGATTTCGCTACCCATGAACTTTTGTTATAGATCCGCCGGTGATAGTATAGGTCATCAAATGCATTAACTTTTATTCAAATTTTCATCATTGTATGGTCGTTGAATTGAGTTCAAACAAAAAAAAATATTATTTAACGAAATGTAATTACTTATCATGATAAATTTGATTGATTATTTAATATATAATAGTTAATGCAAGTGTCATGTGTCACCTTTGAATGCTGATAAATAAATGCATGATGCTGGTTTGCAATTTGTGACGGCAGTTAGAAGTCTTTCCGGCAAAGTAGTCGGTGACTCCAAGCAATCAATCGAGAAATGGTGATCAGCAGTACAACCGCCGATTACGATCAGAACCTGTACTCTACTTTCGCTTCCAGATATGTCCGTACATCTCTTCCAAGGTACCTGAATCTTTTCTATCAATTTTAATCAATTTTCAACCATTTAAACAAGATTTGGAATATATGATTTTGAGTTAAATTTAGGGTCGTAAACGAACCCAGTCTAAGCTCAACTAGGCTCGAGCTCGGCTCGTTTAATTTACAGAGACCTATAGCTTGGTTCGTTTCAAGCTTGACTCTGTGATTAATTTTTTCATGCTTAAACTTTACTCAGGCTTAGCTCGTTTATTATTTAATAATTAATTTATTTTAAATAACGGTAATACAATAAGAAGTCTATTTTATTGGATATGACTGCTAAAACCTAATGAGTCGAAGTCTGTTTAAACGTTAACGTTCTGTTCCAGAGTTTACTTAAGGGAAGAAATGATCCATTTTCCTTCCCTTTCTCTTCTTTTCTTTTCCTCACTTTTCCTCTCTTTTCTCTTCTTTTCTTTTCTTTTCATTTCCTTTCAATTTGGAAGGATTAAATTTGACCCAAACTCCCCTCCCTTTCTCTCATTTTCCTTCCAAAAAAAAATATTTGGAACACACATTTTTTCTTTCCTTCCATTTCTCTCGTAAAAAAAAACTCTGGAACACCTTCATTTTTTTCTTTCCTTCCAAATCCTTTCTTTTCTCTTGTTAATGAAACTCTGGAACAAAGCGTAAATGTTGCTGATTCTAACCAAGGTTGTGTATATGAAAACCTTAGGAGAAAACTATATCAATTATAGTTAATTAGTCCATTTCAAAGTGACATTATGATTCAAACTCTTTCACTAAATTAAATTTATCTACTAACACTCCTACAATCCTCCTACAAATTTAAGGATATACCCCCTCAAATATAACTCGGTTTTAAAATAAAGGGGTAACTTTGTAGAATAGTAATCAAGTTTCAAAAGTGTTCCAATTAGGTAACTTAATATGTATTTTACACCCTCGGGTATACTATGGTGAGTGACCTAATTGAAACACTTAAACTTGGCTACTATTCTGTGGTGTTTTCCCTAAAAGAAAGTTGATTTTCGTATCTAATAATGGTGCTGAACAAACAAGTAGAACTAGATTTTTAGTGAAAGACCATGCTCTATAAATGAATCAAGTGGTATGTGCAGGCATAAGTTTTTTTTTAAAAGCCAGGAATTTTTGTCTATGGGGTCGCTTTTTTTTAGTGTTTGAATTTCTAAGTACCTGACATAAGATTTTTTTTGGGCCGGTTCGGGTTATCGGGTCGGTCACATAATAAGATACGATACACTAATAAATAATACCTAAAATTTCAAGTTTGGAATAAAAAAATGAAAACTAACCTTGTTGCTGCATAATCGTTGTTTATAGGTTCAATTTCGTTGTTGGATTGATTAATTTAACTCTTTGGTTGTGATTGTCGATTGAAACTCAGTTGTTCGAAAGGCTCTGTCGAATGCCGAGAACGTTGAATGCCAATTGTCGTTTGTTTTTTTTTTTTGCTTTTTTTTAATTAAGTTTAATATAACTTATACTGGTATTTAGGTTAATGGTTATACACTCATGAAGTCATGGGCTTACGATATAGAGTTAATTAAACTTTGCTATTAAACTTGTTAAAATAGATCTAACTTGAACTTATTTATAGTCTACTCAAAATTTTATTTTTAAACAAAATAAACTACTAATTATTAAACATTTTTTTATTGAGTTCAAATTTTATACATTCTTTTTTCAAGATTTTGGGTCAAATGCCTTTTTTACCAATCAATGGGGTCAATTTCGGAAAAAAAGAGTGGGGTCAGTCGGCATTCGTGTAATATACCCGCTAGTAAAAACATGAAATTAACTGGGGTCGGTTGACCCCGATACCCAAAGGGTACCTCCGCCCATGTGTGCAGGGCAAGTTTTGATGTGAAGTTTATAAATATAAATGCAGGTTTAAGATGCCCGATCAACCTACACCGAAGGATGCTGCGTATCAAATAATAAACGATGAGTTGATGCTCGACGGTAATCCGAGACTAAATTTGGCATCATTTGTGACCACATGGATGGAGCCTGAGTGTGATAAGCTTATCATGTCATCAATTAACAAGAACTATGTTGACATGGATGAGTATCCAGTCACCACTGAACTTCAGGTCTTATTAACTATAATGTTTCTAATTACTTATATATATTTTTTGGACAGAAAGTGTACGCAACATGCCCGTTTTTACTTTATCCGTTAATCTTTCATTTACTTGTGTTTTTTAACATTGCAGAATCGTTGCGTAAACATGATTGCACGTTTGTTCCATGCTCCAATTGGGGAAGACGATACTGCCGTTGGTGTGGGAACAGTGGGATCATCAGAAGCCATAATGCTTGCAGGTCTTGCCTTCAAAAGGAAATGGCAAGAAAAGAGAAAATCCCGAGGAAAAACTTGCCATAACCCCAATATTGTTACTGGATCTAACGTGCAGGTGCGGTTATGATATATTCGTTACGTTTCAGTTGTTTAAAGGTGTCAATGTTGACTAATTTACCATTTATTTTAAAATTTATATCGGAATGTTGACAAAAAAAAAAAAATTAAACAAAATGTTGTATTTAGATTTTGAAAAATGGTTAAATTATTGAAAAAAGAAAAAGAAATTCATTTATTTGTGTTGAGTCTACTTGTACAATTAAGAGCAAATTACAAATTATGTCCTTTAAATATTACATAAACTTCAGTATTTTTCCTTTAACTAAGGAAATTACAGAAAGCGTCCTTTATGTTAAGAAAATTACAGAAAACGTCCTTTATGTTTAAAAAACCTAGCAGGTTACGTCCTTTAGCCTAACGGCCGTTAATTTTTATCGTTAAGTCAGGTCATGTGCAAGGCATATAAGGGTATTTTGTTCTTTTTACACTAAAAAGACTATTTCTGTAAACCCTCATTCATAAAAACAAATTACAAAAATAGTCCTGTTATGTGTTAAAGCCCCAAAATACCCTCATGTGCATGACACGTGACCAGACTTAACGGTCGTTAGGCCAAATGACATAACGTGCAAGGTTTTTTTAAACATAAAGGACGTTTTCTGTAATTTCCTTAGTTAAAGGACGTATACTGAAATTTAGGATACTTAAAGAACGTAATTTGTAATTTGCTCTACAATTAAGAAGCAGGTTTGTTGATTCCGCCACCAAGGGTAGCGGATTGTCTAGAAACCAAATGGATTTCTAAATCCTCCTACAAAACAATATTGTTTTCCTAAACTCCCTACAAATCGAAAAAATTCTAACGGATTCACTGCTCATGCTTGTATTTACAAGGTTTGTTGGGAGAAGTTCGCGAGGTACTTTGAGGTCGATTTGTGTAACATCCTCTATTTTTCCGAGCATTGTATTCATTTTCGTTTTCAATAATAACATATTTCGATCTCGTTTATATATTCCGCATTTATATATATACACAATTCATTTTTTTATAAAATGAGTAAAAATAACCAAAATTTTATAATTTTTTTTTTATAAACTATCTTGGAACCCGACTCAAAGTAACCACAAATCAAGAAATTTAATCCAATTTTGACTCCTCGAAGTCAAACTGCCAAGAACGTGAAATTTGACCCGTTTGACTTTCAAAAGTCAAATAGGGCCGAATCCATTCAATCCAAGCCCGGAAAAGAGTCTAATCGAGTCCCGTGGGTTCCATCTCATGCATAAACAATGACTTGATCCAATCCAGACCCAAAAATCATACAAATCCGAAATTTGAATACAGTTGACTTTTTAGGAGTCAAACTATGAGGAATTTGATCAAAATCAAGAAATTCGAACCAATTTGAATTCCTGAAATCAAGCATCAGTCGATCGTAAGTGTACCTGGACCATTATCCAGACCTAATCCAACTCCAATTCGTCGAATTATGCCTAACTAACCTCGCGATTATCACGGTCCAAATTTAAAAATCAAATTGAGAGATTGAGATAATAACTATCAAATTAAACCATTCATACGCATTCTCATACCCACATACGAACTCCCTGAAACTTCATTCGCACCTCATTGCACGTCTGGAGCCCGATCGATCCTCAAGAACAGTCGAACCAAAATCAGACTCGTCCACACTCGTTACACAACCAAAACAAGTAAGTTTTATGTCGATCGTGTCGTAATCAAGCTCTGAGAAAAAGCCCCTTATCAATTCGTGTTAACAAAACCCATCGAGACAGATTTGGAATTCTAGGGTTCTTGGCATTTTAATCCGATTTGGGGTTTTGTTTAAATTTCATGTTTTAATTAAATAGGATCCATAAACAACCAGCGAAACCACCTGGTCCGGCCGGTAAGTCACTGCGCCGCCGAACCAGGTGGCGTGGGTTCGAAACCCACAAGCCGCAGCGGCCGGATGCATTTTTTGCGCAGGCCCTGATCGCCTGAATCCGGTCTTCCTCCTCTCCGTGTTATTAGCTACCGGACCGGGGATCTTACACGATTAGCACTACTGGTCCAGTGGTAAACAACAAGTCCCAACACAGGAACCACCCGGGTTCGAGCCGGGTGGCCCTGATTTATTTTTTTGAACCGATTTTCAACTCGAAAATTTATGAAAAAATTATTTTTATAAACCTTGAAACATTTAGAACAGAATATAACTGGAATCGCCAAATTTCGATATAAACTCAATTTATTTCAAATTTCCTTGTTTAAAAATTGTATATTAGTTATATTAAAAAAAAACAAAGTTTAATTCTTATTTATTTACTTAAAGTAAATAAATTTCCCAATAAAATAGTAACTTCATAAAATATATCCTTTTTTTTATTTATTTTATCCAAACTTATAAAGTTTATAACTTTATTTTAGAAATAAACAAATACTTGTTTTATGATAAATAAATAAATAAATTTATTAAAATACTAAAACATTTACATGTATATTTTTACACATAAATATTATTTTACACATTTTTTTTTATAAGTAAATAAATGATGTAAAAAAATTATTTAATTTATAATTAAGTATAATTTCCACACTATTTTTTTTACTAAATAAATAATTAATAATTAATTAATTTATTTAGTTATTCCAAATCAACATTTATTTCAATCATTTTTAAACTAGTTATTTTAAATCTTTTAATTTATACAACACCCGTTTTAAATACAAATCCACAAACACAACTCGTCGTACACACGTCCAATTCCATCCTACACTTAGACCAAATTCTATTTTTATACGATAGTGATTGAAAATCCATATGCTTTGCACACTAGGTTAACGTGGTGAGTTGCAAGGATCAATTTATTATTCAATTTCGCGTGCTAGCTATACATTGAATCAAGTGAGTATTACATAGCCCCTCTTTACATTTTTACGCTTTTTGGGGTGAAACATGAACCATATTACACAATTGTTTTTACATTTTTACAAACAACACAAACACAAATCCGCTTTACATTCATGTGTGCAATTTGAGCTTTATGTTTGAGTACTAGGTGTGTCAACTGTTTATGTGCAATGTTTGTGCAATCATTAACTATACAAGCCGACGGTAAACAATGATAGTTCTATTGAGTCTGACAAACCCACCCAGATTGGGGTGATTGTTACCGACAACACAATTTGCATGCTAGTTACAAAGGTTTGATTGTACTTTAGTTACACAATAGTTGCTCCCCATAAATGCCTTATTTATCATGATTTGTAAAGGATTTGTTATTCAATTCATATACTATCTATGTACAAACCTGTGTATGCTCACCAACTTTTTAGTTGACCTTATTTTGTTCATGTTTCAGGTGCTAACGTGTGAGTGTGATCAAGAAATTGCTACATTTAAGTTTGGACCTAGTTAATTTTAAATAAGGATTTTTTATGTGTTTCAATTTATGTACTCGGTTGAATTATGGTTGTGTTTGTTTGAAATGAAAGTTGATGTTTAATATATTGCAATCTAGTCGACCTTGTGCTCATGAACAGTCTACATGTCCCGCCCCGACGTTTCCGCCGTCGGTTGGGGTGTGACAGATTGGTATCAGAGCCAGGTTATAGGGAATTAGGTTATTAGACACCTTTGACCTAGACTATAACTTTAGGATACCTAATCATGCCATGCTTCATGATTATGTGTTATGTGCTACATGCTATGTGTTACGTGCTTATTTTAATTATTATATTATTTGCTGCTTTTACTTGTTAAAAACCCATAACATATTATACTATACTTAAACAATAAACTAAATAAATAAATAATATCCCTACCCATACCCTAAGCCTCATAACCTGCTTCACTACCATCGTAGCATGTGGAAACGTCATGGATCTAAAATCTATAAAAATCTATTTTCTTTCTCGTTAAGGTTTTTAGACTTTGTTAATTTTTAAAGGACACGTGCAATCTGGAAGGGTGACACCTGTATTCTGGGTTTTCTGTCTAGGAAAGCATTTCGTATAAATCCCAATCAACCGAGGGACCCGTATGCTTTCCTGGGAATTCTCGGGATGAGTGTTTACTTATAGGCTAAAGTACGTCTCCTTGAAAGTTATATGAGTTTAAGTTAACCTTAATGTGTCATAGTATTCGAGTGATTATGTCACCATTTGAGTACAATCCAAACTGTGATCAACTATCTTATTTATTATCTTATCCTCTTTAAATCCAAATCAAATTTCATAAATTCTCACATCTTTTCTTGTCTTGTGAAAATCTGTAGAATGCCTCCCCGTCGTGCTCCCGTGGTCAACAACAACACCGATATCGCTGCTATCCTTGCTCAACTAGTAACTCAACTCACTCAAGCTAATGGAGCCGCACATGGTAACCCTGGAACTAATGGTGGTGGTGGTGCCAACCCACCACAATGCACCTTCAAACACTTCAACTCGTGTAATCCTCTCAAGTTCTATGGTAACGAGGGAGCCACAGGACTACTGCAATGGTTTGAGAGTATTGAGGGCACCTTCTTGAATAGTGACTGTCCCGATAACCTCCGTGTTCGTCATGCCACAAGTGTCTTTCAAAAAAGGGCACTCACGTGGTGGAATGGGGAAAGAAGGAATAGGGGCGTAGAGGCAGCAATGGCCTTACCATGGGATGAGGTTAAGAGACTAATGACCGAGGAGTTCTGTCCTCGGAATGAGATGAAGAAACTTGAATCTGAGTTTTGGGATCTTGCTCAAGACAGTGGTGAGAGTCTGGCTTATACAACTCGGTTCCACGAGTTGAGTCTCCTTGTGCCCCACATGGTCACACCTTTATCTCGCTGCATTGAGAAGTACATTGGTGGATTGCCCATGCAGATTCAGGATACTGTCCTAGGGAGAAATCCTGCAACACTAGAAGATGCTATCCGGTTATCTGCTACTTTGACCGACAACCATGTAAAAGCAGGAACTCTGACTAGAAAGGGCACCAAGAAAACTGCTGACACCACAACAACCTCTGCACCTGTTAAGGAAACTAAAGCTGAGCCATACCGTAATAATAAGAAAAGAAAAGCTAAGAACTATGCTGTGGTCACTCCTGCTATCCCAGTGAACCAAGTTGCTTCCATAGCTCAAGCACCAGCCAAGAAGCCATATGTTGGGATCTACCCACTCTGTGCTACCTGCAACTATCACCACCTCCAAAACATTCCCTGCCGCCTTTGCACCCACTGCGGGAAGTATGGCCACATGGTAAATGTTTGTAGAGCCAAGGCACTTACAGGTCAAGTCAAACCTCCAGCCCGAACTAACCAGCCAGTGGCTAATCAAAGTGTTCCCGCCATTGCAAATGGGCGTGCTTGCTTTGAATGTGGTAATCCGAATCATTTCCGTAATCAGTGCCCGAAGTTCATAAATGCTAATCAGGGCGGAGCTCGTGGGCGTGCTTTCAACATAAACGCCAATGAAGCTCAGGCCAGCGATGATGTGGTTAACGGTACGTTCCTTATAAATAATCAATATGCCTCCATTTTATTTGATACCGGTGCAGATAAGAGTTTTGTGTCATTTAACTTTGAGCCTTTACTTGCAAAAACACGATCCAAATTAGAGAAAACCTTCACCGTCGAAGTAGCAAATGGTGACTCCCTTACGATTGACTCCATTATCAATGACTGCTCTCTAGAACTTAATGATCATACATTCCCAATCAACCTCGTGCCAATGCCACTAGGGAGTTTTGACATCATCATAGGCATGGATTGGCTCTCATCTTACCATGCCGAAGTCATCTGTTTCGAGAAGTGCATCCGAATACCCCTTCCATCGGGAGAAACACTAAGAGTCTTTGGTGAAAAGCCTTGTAAAGGACTCCAGTTAATGTCGTGCACAACTGCCCAAAAGTACTTACGAAAGAAGTACGTAGCCTTCTTAGCCCATATTGTCCAAAAGGATGTCAAGGAGAAGAATGTTGAAGACATCCCCATTATCAGAGAATTTCCCGAAGTATTCCCCGAAGACTTATCTGGTCTTCCACCCGTTCGACAAGTGGAATTTCGCATTAACCTTGTACCTGGAGCTAACCCCGTGGCTAGAGCTCCATACCGTCTTGCACCTTCTGAAATGCAAGAGCTTGCAAGTCAACTCCAAGAGCTCTCCGACAAGGGTTTCATTCGTCTAAGTCATTCACCGTGGGGTGCACCCGTCTTATTTGTCAAGAAAAAGGATGGATCATTCCGCATGTGTATTGACTACCGCGATCTCAACAAGCTCACCATCAAGAACCGTTATCCTTTGCCTAGAATTGATTATCTCTTTGACCAACTTCAAGGCTCTACTTGCTTCTCAAAGATTGATCTTCGATCTGGTTATCACCAACTCCGTGTGCAAGAGGAAGATATACCGAAGACAGCCTTCCGAACAAGATATGGTCACTACGAGTTTATGGTCATGCCTTTTGGGCTAACCAATGCACCCGCGGTCTTTATGGACCTCATGAATCGTGTGTGCAAACCATATCTCGACAAATTTGTGATCGTCTTTATTGATGATATCTTAATCTATTCCAAGACAAAAGCCGATCATGAGCAACATCTTAGATTGGTTTTGGATCTCTTGAAGAAAGAGCAACTATATGCCAATTTCTCCAAATGTGAGTTTTGGCTAAAGGAGGTTCAATTTCTGGGCCATATCGTTAACGAAAAGGGAATTCATGTTGACCCTGCAAAAATCGAAGCCGTTAAGAATTGGAATGTTCCTAAGACCCCTACTGAAGTTCGTTCTTTTCTTGGTCTTGCGGGATATTATAGTCGTTTCATTTCGAATTTCTCGAAGATTGCTGTTCCCCTCACCGCTTTGACTCACAAGGGTAAACCTTATGAATGGGGACCAAAGCAAGAAGAAGCTTTCCAAACTCTCAAGCAAAAGTTATGCAATGCTCCTATATTGACCCTCCCTGAAGGGAATGACGATTTCGTTGTCTATTGTGATGCCTCCAACCAGGGTCTCGGTTGTGTCCTCATGCAACGAGGCAAAGTGATCGCCTATGCATCAAGGCAACTTAAGATTCATGAGAAAAATTATACGACGCACGATCTCGAGTTAGGTGCGGTCGTCTTCGCATTGAAGATTTGGAGACATTACCTTTATGGCACAAAATGTGTGGTGTTCACTGATCACAAAAGTCTTCAACACATCTTTAACCAAAAAGAACTCAATATGAGACAACGACGTTGGGTTGAACTCCTTAACGACTATGACTGCGAGATTCGTTACCATCCCGGCAAAGCGAATGTTGTAGCCGACGCTTTGAGTCGTAAGGACCATGTCATACTCCATTGTGTCCGAATCCAAACTGACATTCAAAGCCGCATCCTAGAAGCTCAACACGTCTCGGTCACCGATGGTAACATGTATGATGAAATGTCGTGTGGTGTTGAACTCCAGCTTGAATCTAAACCCAATGGCTTACTTTACTACTTGAACCGCATTTGGATTCCTGATCGTGATGATCTCCGTACATTTCTCATGAACGAGACTCACAAGACTCGTTATTCTATTCATCCCAGTGCGGATAAAATGTACCAAGACCTTCGCCATCAATATTGGTGGCCCGGTATGAAGAAAGACATCGCTATCTATGTTGCAAAATGTCTAACTTGCTCCAAAGTCAAAGCCGAACACCAACGTCCATCCGGTTTACTTGAACAGCCGGAAATCCCCGTGTGGAAATGGGAGAATTTAGCTATGGATTTTATTACCAAACTCCCTCGCACTTCAAGTGGTTATGATAGCATCTGGGTGATCATTGACCGTCTCACCAAATCTGCTCACTTCTTGCCTATCCGTGAAGATTATCGGGTTGAGAAACTGGCCCGAATTTACATTAAAGAAATTGTGAGTTTCACGGTGTACCACTGAACATAATTTCCGATAGAGATGCTCGTTTTACCTCCCGCTTCTGGCAATCTCTCCAAACTGCTCTTGGCACCCGATTGGATTTGAGCACGGCTTACCACCCCCAAACTAATGGTCAGACCGAGCGAACAATCCAAACTCTTGAGGACATGCTTAGGGCTTGTGTAATTGATTTTGGTGGAAATTGGGATTCACATCTATCCCTAATCGAGTTCTCTTACAACAATAGCTATCACACAAGTATCAATATGGCTCCATTTGAAGCTCTCTATGGTCGTAAATTGTAAGGCCCCTTTCTCGGGTAACCTCACTTGTTGGATTTACTCATAAACATAGTCATAAATACTGAACTTAAATTATAAACATTCATCATTCAATTACATTTCATAACAGCGGAAGTCTTAACAATCAAAAACACAACATTGTCTTAACAAACAAAAGTGGGATGTCAGTCTTGTGTCGGGTAACCTTCACGCCCTCGCACGACCTTTTCTTCCCTTACCTGAAATGTATACTAAAGTCAGCTAACGCTGGTGAGTTCTAGTTTAATGCGTTTAGATATAAACATTCTTTTCTTTACTTCATAAGTAAACATTATTATAAAGTTATTCATATAAATACGTATTCATAACTTTTGCTTTTCTTTCATCTTTCTTTTCTTTATTAATGTGATTACATATATATGTATATGCGTTCACCCTTTTTCTTTCACTTTTCTTACCATTCTTTCTTTATCTTTCTTACGTGATTACATAGATATGCATTCACCTTTACTTTCTTTACCATTTATTGGTCATACACATAAGGGTGATCAACCCATCTTACGGTACGTATGTCACAAAGACATACGCCCTTGAGCTACCGTCGTAGCCCTTTTACTCGTCCGGTCCTAGAAACCGTCCGCCTTAACTTCCGTCCGACCAACCTTCGGCCGTCCTTCTTTACCGTCCTACCGTCGTAGTCCGTCATATTCGCCCGTCTGCCCTAAGGCATCCGTTTCCCACTTGAACTAATTATGCAGCCGAATATTGATTTAGCGTCTTACTCCACCGTAGTGGCCTTTATTTAGTCTACCTTTCTAGACTTCATTCTCTAGCTGCATAATAGTCAGGTGGTCGTCCGTCTACCGTAGTAGTCGTTAGCTTCGTTTCCGTCCATAACGTATACTTACATTCTTCGCATGCAATATATATTTATAAAGCAAGGTTTCATTTATTTACGTTATACCATTCATTCATTCATTCTTTGCAAACATACGTGTCGTTCTTTGTTCGTAATTCATTATTCGCATTCATATGTATCTACACATATACCTTAATATATCACGTATGATCACATTGACATTCATTTCATTTATTCATTTAGTGTATACACTTCAGCCCCAAAACATTTATAAATCATTTGCACATAACTTAGAAGGGGGCACATAGAACTCACCTGATTAGTAGTTTCTGTAATACACTTAGCTGGCTACTGAGCTTCACTAATGTCACTCACGATCTGTATAATAAAGTCATATACATAAGGTAGTGCTCCTAGATGACACTAGACATTACTATACTTGAACCTAGTAGTTTCGATTGATTAGCTTATATCGAAACTTGGTAGTTTCGATAGGTAGTTTCGATAGGCTGCTTATGTCAAAACTTGGTAGTTTCGATAAGTAACTTATGTATTATCTTAGCTTCGGATCGGGGGCTCATATCGAAACTGTAGTAGTTTCGATTGAGTCTGCATATATCAAAACTAGGTAGTTTCGATAGGTCTGCACATATCGAAACTAAGTAGTTTCGATGGACCTGCACATATCGAAACTAAGTAGTTTCGATGGGTCTGCACTTATCGCCTTCCCCAAAAATCCGAATGTTCTGCATGCGAATCTGATCATGTCGATATCTAAATTTTCTTTGATCAAAACGTTCGTTTTTCATTCTAGATGCTATACCTAAGTTCACTTTCAAGTTTCATCCGTAAAATCGTTATCTTTTAGCCAAAACCCGAAACTTCCCAAAACGAACAAAAACTCATAATGTGATCGAATCGTTACCTGGATTGTAATTCTGATTCGGAGGTTTTGCTCACGGGAACAGCAGCAACGTTCTCCTGAATTCCCGAGTTGATCCGTCACTTTCTCTCTCTAGACCCGAGCTCTCCTTTCTCTCTCTAAAAGCTGCGTGAGTTGGGGAAATGAGCAGGGAAGAGGGCTGCCTTGCCTCTTATGTGCAATGGGCTTCCCTCGGCCCATTGAAGCCGGGCCCAGGCCCGCTCCCTTTTTGTTTAAATGTTCCGACTAAATCACTGGTCTCGTTATGTTTATTCGTTTTATTATTTTTGGGATGTTACAAGTCTACCCTCCTTAAAGAGGTTTCATCCTCGAAACTGTTCATACGTTAAACAATTTAGGGTATAGTCCCCTCATCTCGTCTTCCTTTTCCCATGTAGCTTCTGACGCTTTTCTGTGCTTCCATTGTATCTTGACTAACGGTATCGACTTATTGCGTAGTCGTTTTTTTTCAGCTCGGTCAAGAATGGCTATTGGTTCCTCTACATAATTCAAACTATTATCCACTTCGATCTCGTCGTAAGGTATGTGAGCTGTGTCGTCAGCTAGGCACTTGCGTAAGTGGGACACGTGGAACGTAGGGTGTATTCCATTCAGCTCAACGGGTAGGTCGAGTCTGTAAGCAACTTGACCCACTCTTGCTACAATCTTGAAAGGTCCGACAAACCTTGGACTTAGTTTGCCACGCTTTCTGAATCGGATGATTCCTTTCCATGGTGATACTTTCAACAGTACCATGTCCCCCACTTGAAACTCTAAATCCCTTCTTCTCTTATCCGCGTATGATTTCTGTCTGTCTTTTGCGGCTTTCATTCTAGCCTTGATTTGATCAAATTTTTTTCAGAAGTTGCTTTGACCACTTCAAGACTTGCAAAATCCTTCTGCCCAATTTCCCCCCAACAAACCGGGGTCCTGCATTTTCTCCCATATAACATTTCAAATGGCGGCATGCCAATAGTCGTGTGATAGCTGTTGTTATATGAAAATTCCGCCAATGGTAGATGGCTATCCCAACTCCCACCGAAGTCAATGATACAGGCCCGGAGCATGTCCTCCAAGGTCTGAATGGTTCTTTCAGATTGACCATCGGTCTGAGGGTGGTAAGCGGTGCTGATGTTCAACCTAGTGCCCATCGCTTCATTGAACTTCTTCCAAAACCTTGATGTGAATCTAGTATCCCTGTCAGACACGATCGATAGTGGCATACCATGTCTACTTACAATTTCCTTGATAAATGTTTCTGCTAGCTTTTCAGAAGAAGAAGTTTCTCGTATTGGCAAGAAGTGAGCACTCTTTGTCAAGCGGTCGACGATCACCCAAATGGTGTCATTGCCTTTAGCTGTTCGCGGTAGCTTGGTAATGAAGTCCATTGTGATCTCCTCCCATTTCCATTCTGGTATTGGTAAAGGTTGCATTTTACCACATGGTTTCTGGTGCTCGTCCTTAACTAGTGAACACGTTAAGCACTTGTTCACGTATTCAGTCACATCATTCTTCATGCCAGGCCACCAGTATTCTTTCTTCAAGTCTTGATACATTTTGTTTGTCCCGGGGTGGATAGAATAGCGAGACTTATGGGCCTCATCAAGTATTTTGGCTCTAAGCTCGCCAATCTTAGGTATCCATATTCGGCCAAACCTAGTTCGTACACCGTATGCATTTGCATCCAAGTTCCCTTGTTGTCCTACTATTCTTTCCCGTTTCACATTTCTTTCTAACAGCGCTTC
This sequence comes from Smallanthus sonchifolius, assembly GCA_023525975.1. Classification (NCBI taxonomy): domain Eukaryota; kingdom Viridiplantae; phylum Streptophyta; class Magnoliopsida; order Asterales; family Asteraceae; genus Smallanthus; species Smallanthus sonchifolius. Next base: position 93,816,050 of record CM042029.1, read on the forward strand.
ATCTTGTGCTTTTGCTATTTCACCCATCCAATCTGGTGTTATAATCAGCTGACACGCTTTGATCCGGATAGGTGCCGATTCTTCCTTTCTACTTAAAGCGTCGGCCACTATGTTTGCCTTGCCCGGATGGTACAATATCTCACAGTCATAGTCTTTCAGTAGCTCTAACCACCTTCTTTGCCTCATGTTTAATTCCTTTTGTTCGAAAAAGTACTTCAGGCTTTTGTGATCGGAGTAAATGGTGCATTTAACTCCATACAGATAGTGCCTCCATATTTTCAACGCGAAAACTACTGCTGCTAATTCTAGATCGTGTGTTGGGTAGTTAACCTCGTGAATCTTTAGTTGCCGCGATGCATAAGCAATTACCTTTCCTCTTTGCATGAGTACGCACCCTAAACCTTGCCCTGAAGCGTCAGAGTAGACTACCAAGTCTTCATTTCCCTCAGGTAGTGTTAAGACTGGAACTTGAGTTAATCGTGTCTTAAGTTCCTCAAACGCGTTGTTTTGGGTTGGACCCCATTCATACTTTACTTCCTTCCGTGTCAGTTTGGTTAGTGGCGAGGCAATTCTTGAGAAATCTTGAATGAACCTTCGATAGTAGCCTGCCAATTCTAGAAAACTTCGTATCTCTGTTGGTGTCTTTGGGATGTTCCATTCCTTTACTGTCTCGATCTTTGCAGGATCCACCATGATGCCGTTTGGGTTTATCACATGACCATAGAATTGGACTTCCCTAAGCCAAAACGCGCATTTGGAGAATTTTGCGTACAACTTTTCCTTCTTTAGCACCTCTAGAACTTCTCTTAGGTGGCAGTGATGATCACCCTCGCTTTTCGAATATACCAGTATGTCGTCTATAAAAACTATCACTGATCGATCCAACACTGGTCGACATACTCTATTCATTAAATCCATGAACGCTGCTGGAGCGTTAGTCAATCCGAAGGACATCACGAGGAATTCATAATGTCCATAACGCGTGCGAAACACGGTCTTTGGTACGTCTTCTTCCCTTACTTTTAACTGATGGTAACCCGACCTAAGATCGATCTTTGAGAACCAACTCGCACCTTGCAGTTGATCAAAAAGGTCGTCTATTCTAGGCAATGGGTATTTGTTCTTTACTGTCCTCTTGTTCAATTCGCGGTAGTCAATGCACATACGCATGCTGCCGTCCTTCCTTTTTACAAAAAGTACCGGAGCGCCCCATGGTGAGATGCTCGATCTAATAAATCCTTTTTCGGTTAGTTCCTCTAGTTGAGACATCAATTCTTTCATTTCTGACGGAGCCAATCGGTAGGGGGCTTTGGCAACGGGCTCAGCTCCTGGCAGTAAGTCAATCTGAAATTCTATTTCCCGATCGGGTGGCAACCCAGGTAGATCCTCAGGGAATACTTCCGAAAAATTGCACACCACGGGTACATTCTTGAGTTCTTTCGTTTTCATTCTATCATCAATAACATATGCCAGATAAGCTTCGCAACCGCGCTTCATGTAACTTTCGGCCTTGATCATCGAGATGACGTTTGGCATCGTGCAATTCCAATCCCCATAAACCGTAATTGGACTGCCGCTAGGAGCTTTTAGGTGTATTCTTTTACATTTACATATGATTTGAGCTTCGTTGGCAGCTAACCAATCCATACCCAATACTATATCGAATCCTCCTAAGGTGAGAAGGAATAATCTAGAAGGGAACTTATGACCCTCTATTTCTATTATGCAATCCTCTGTTACTTGGAATACTGTCGAATTTTTACCAACGACAGTTTGTACGCTAAAGGCCTTTACTATGGTGTTAATAGTGCAATCCAGTTTACGACTAAATGCATTTGATATAAAGCTTTTACTAGCACCAGAGTCGAATAAAATAGCAGCATGTTCATCATTTACTAGAAACGTACCTGACACATCATCAGGGTTTCCCCTTGCTTCCTCCTCGGTCAGGGCGTAGGCTCGAGTCCTCGCCTTTGGCTGTTCCTTTTCCTTTCCCGAACCAGATTTTCTGGTTCTCCTGCAATTCTTGGTTAGATGTCCAAATAGTCCACAACCTTGGCATTTAGTGTCTCTTAAACATTCGCGAGAATAGTGCCCCGCCTTCCCACACCTATAACAGACGGTAGAACCAACTAGGCACTCGCCTTGGTGTTTCCTCAAACATTTCTTACAAGCTTCGTATTCTTCAGTTCTTAGCTTCTTAGCCTCAGCTGTATAGTTCCCCTTTCCATTTCCCTTAGACGTGTTTTCCCATTTCCTTTTATGTGTCTCGGGTAACAGACCAGGCAATATGCTCTTCAGTGTCAGTACAACCTCACGGGCAATAGCATCCCTAAGTTCGGGTTCCAATCGTAGTGCCCCTTCATTGTCACCTCCCGGTGGGGTCACATTAGTGTCATGCACTCTCTCGGTGTATTTCACGTGCATGCTTTCTTCTTTCTCTTGTCTTTGGTTCATTGGCGGTCTACCTACTCGGCCCGTATGGCCGCCTTGGCGTGTAGTTCTTCCTCTACTTGCCATAGTTTTCTAGAAATTTATGATATGAAAAGGGAATACATCAATGTCATTTCTTCAGATCATAGTTTGGAACAGTACGAGCAAGGTAAATTCTTAATTACAGTGACTGGTTTGTGATTACTAATTTACATTGCTTTTCGGGTTCAAAACTCTTCAAATCAGTCATGGCATTAACATCTATTTGTTCTAAGTTATGGTATCTATTCTTATGCAAGAGCCTTAACTTCATTACTTACTTACCGTACTGGCGTTGGCGTTGGTTACCCATACTGACATCCGTGCGTTGGTCCCATAATCAGTTTGAGTCTAGACATTTAGGGATGTCTAAATCTCTCAAACTATTGCTCTGGTACCAACTTGTAAGGCCCCTTTCTCGGGTAACCTCACTTGTTGGATTTACTCATAAACATAGTCATAAATACTGAACTTAAATTATAAACATTCATCATTCAATTACATTTCATAACAGCGGAAGTCTTAACAATAAAAAACACAACATTGTCTTAACAAACAAAAGTGGGATGTCAGTCTTGTGTCGGGTAACCTTCACGCCCTCGCACGACCTTTTCTTCCTTTACCTGAAATGTATACTAAAGTCAGCTAACGCTGGTGAGTTCTAGTTTAATGCGTTTAGATATAAACATTCTTTTCTTTACTTCATAAGTAAACATTATTATAAAGTTATTCATATAAATACGTATTCATAACTTTTGCTTTTCTTTCATCTTTCTTTTCTTTATTAATGTGATTACATATATATATATATGCGTTCACCCTTTTTCTTTCACTTTTCTTACCATTCTTTCTTTATCTTTCTTACGTGATTACATAGATATGCATTCACCTTTACTTTCTTTACCATTTATTGGTCATACACATAAGGGTGATCAACCCATCTTACGGTACGTATGTCACAAAGACATACGCCCTTGAGCTACCGTCGTAGCCCTTTTACTCGTCCGGTCCTAGAAACCGTCCGCCTTAACTTCCATCCGACCAACCTTCGGCCGTCCTTCTTTACCGTCCTACCGTCGTAGTCCGTCATATTCGCCCGTCTGCCCTAAGGCATCCGTTTCCCACTTGAACTAATTATGCAGCCGAATATTGATTTAGCGTCTTACTCCACCGTAGTGGCCTTTATTTAGTCTACCTTTCTAGACTTCCTTCTCTAGCTGCATAATAGTCAGGTGGTCGTCCGTCTACCGTAGTAGTCGTTAGCTTCGTTTCCGTCCATAACGTATACTTACATTCTTCGCATGCAATATATATTTATAAAGCAAGGTTTCATTTATTTACGTTATACCATTCATTCATTCATTCTTTGCAAACATACGTGTCGTTCTTTGTTCGTAATTCATTATTCGCATTCATATGTATCTACACATATACCTTAATATATCACGTATGATCACATTGACATTCATTTCATTTATTCATTTAGTGTATACACTTCAGCCCCAAAACATTTATAAATCATTTGCACATAACTTAGAAGGGGGCACATAGAACTCACCTGATGAGTAGTTTCTGTAATACACTTAGCTGGCTACTGAGCTTCACTAATGTCACTCACGATCTGTATAATAAAGTCATATACATAAGGTAGTGCTCCTAGATGACACTAGACATTACTATACTTGAACCTAGTAGTTTCGATTGATTAGCTTATATCGAAACTTGGTAGTTTCGATAGGTAGTTTCGATAGGCTGCTTATGTCAAAACTTGGTAGTTTCGATAAGTAGTTTCGATAAGTAACTTATGTATTATCTTAGCTTCGGATCGGGGGCTCATATCGAAACTGTAGTAGTTTCGATTGAGTCTGCATATATCGAAACTAGGTAGTTTCGATAGGTTTGCACATATCGAAACTAAGTAGTTTCGATGGACCTGCACATATCGAAACTAAGTAGTTTCGATGGGTCTGCACTTATCGCCTTCCCCAAAAATCCGAATGTTCTGCATGCGAATCTGATCATGTCGATATCTAAATTTTCTTTGATCAAAACGTTCGTTTTTCATTCTAGATGCTATACCTAAGTTCACTTTCAAGTTTCATCCGTAAAATCGTTATCTTTTAGCCAAAACCCGAAACTTCCCAAAACGAACAAAAACTCATAATGTGATCGAATCGTTACCTGGATTGTAATTCTGATTCGGAGGTTTTGCTCACGGGAACAGCAGCAACGTTCTCCTGAATTCCCGAGTTGATCCGTCACTTTCTCTCTCTAGACCCGAGCTCTCCTTTCTCTCTCTAAAAGCTGCGTGAGTTGGGGAAATGAGCAGGGAAGAGGGCTGCCTTGCCTCTTATGTGCAATGGGCTTCCCTCGGCCCATTGAAGCCGGGCCCAGGCCCGCTCCCTTTTTGTTTAAATGTTCCGACTAAATCACTGGTCTCGTTATGTTTATTCGTTTTATTATTTTTGGGATGTTACATAAATGCCGTTCTCCTATATGTTGGAACGAGATTGGTGAGGCACAAATCACCGGTCCCGAGCTAATTCAAGAAACATCCGATAAGATCCTTCAAATCCGTGACAACATCCGAGTAGCGAGGAGTCGGCAAAAGAGTTATGCCGACAAACGTCGAAAACCCTTGGAATTCCAAGTCGGTGATCTTGTTCTTCTAAAGGTGTCTCCATGGAAGGGTGTGATCCGTTTTGGAAAGAAAGGCAAACTAGCACCTCGTTACGTGGGCCCGTTCAAGATCCTTGAAAGGATTGGGAAAGTGGCTTACAAACTCGAGTTACCTCCATCACTTGCCAACATACATTCTACATTTCATGTGTCCAACCTAAAGAAATGCCTTGCTGATAAGAATCTCCATATACCCCTTGACGATGTGCGCATTGACGAAACGATGCACTTCGTTGAGAGACCAGTGGAGATCATAGATACTGAGATCAAGAGACTCAGGCGAAGCCGTATTCCTATTGTCAAAGTTTGTTGGGAATCTAAGCGTGGACCTGAGTTTACTTGGGAACGTGAAGACCAAATGAAGCTCAAATACCCACACCTCTTTGATGGTTCAGTCGCCTCAGCTAGTTAAATTTCGGGACGAAATTTCCTTAACAAGGGGAGACTGTAACATCCTCTATTTTTCCGAGCATTGTATTCATTTTCGTTTTCAATAATAACATATTTCGATCTCGTTTATATATTCCGCATTTATATATATACACAATTCATTTTTTTATAAAATGAGTAAAAATAACCAAAATTTTTACAATTTTTTTTTATAAACTATCTTGGAACCCGACTCAAAGTAACCACAAATCAAGAAATTTAATCCAATTTTGACTCCTCGAAGTCAAACTGCCAAGAACGTGAAGTTTGACCCGTTTGACTTTCAAAAGTCAAACAGGGCCGAATCCATTCAATCCAAGCCCGGAAAAGAGTCCAATCGAGTCCCGTGGGTTCCATCTCATGCATAAACAATGACTTGATCCAATCCAGACCCAAAAATCATACAAATCCGAAATTTGAATACAGTTGACTTTTTAGGAGTCAAACTATGAGGAATTTGATCAAAATCAAGAAATTCGAACCAATTTGAATTCCTGAAATCAAGCATCAGTCGATCGTAAGTGTACCTGGACCATTATCCAGACCTAATCCAACTCCAATTCGTCGAATTATGCCTAACTAACCTCGCGATTATCACGGTCCAAATTTAAAAATCAAATTGAGAGATTGAGATAATAACTATCAAATTAAACCATTCATACACATTCTCATACCCACATACGAACTCCCTGAAACTTCATTCGCACCTCATTGCACGTCTGGAGCCCGATCGATCCTCAAGAACAGTCGAACCAAAATCAGACTCGTCCACACTCGTTACACAACCAAAACAAGTAAGTTTTATGTCGATCGTGTCGTAATCAAGCTCTGAGAAAAAGCCCCTTATCAATTCGTGTTAACAAAACCCATCGAGACAGATTTGGAATTCTAGGGTTCTTGGCATTTTAATCCGATTTGGGGTTTTGTTTAAATTTCATGTTTTAATTAAATAGGATCCATAAACAACCAGCGAAACCACCTGGTCCGGCCGGTAAGTCACTGCGCCGCCGAACCAGGTGGCGTGGGTTCGAAACCCACAAGCCGCAGCGGCCGGATGCATTTTTTGCGCAGGCCCTGATCGCCTGAATCCGGTCTTCCTCCTCTCCGTGTTATTAGCTACCGGACCGGGGATCTTACACGATTAGCACTACTGGTCCAGTGGTAAACAACAAGTCCCAACACAGGAACCACCCGGGTTCGAGCCGGGTGGCCCTGATTTATTTTTTTGAACCGATTTTCAACTCGAAAATTTATGAAAAAATTATTTTTATAAACCTTGAAACATTTAGAACAGAATATAACTGGAATCGCCAAATTTCGATATAAACTCAATTTATTTCAAATTTTCTTGTTTAAAAATTGTATATTAGTTATATTAAAAAAAAAACAAAGTTTAATTCTTATTTATTTACTTAAAGTAAATAAATTTCCCAATAAAATAGTAACTTCATAAAATATATCCTTTTTTTTATTTATTTTATCCAAACTTATAAAGTTTATAACTTTATTTTAGAAATAAACAAATACTTGTTTTATGATAAATAAATAAATAAATTTATTAAAATACTAAAACATTTACATGTATATTTTTACACATAAATATTATTTTACACATTTTTTTTATAAGTAAATAAATGATGTAAAAAAATTATTTAATTTATAATTAAGTATAATTTCCACACTATTTTTTTTTACTAAATAAATAATTAATAATTAATTAATTTATTTAGTTATTCCAAATCAACATTTATTTCAATCATTTTTAAACTAGTTATTTTAAATCTTTTAATTTATACAACACCCGTTTTAAATACAAATCCACAAACACAACTCGTCGTACACACGTCCAATTCCATCCTACACTTAGACCAAATTCTATTTTTATACGATAGTGATTGGAAATCCATATGCTTTGCACACTAGGTTAACGTGGTGAGTTGCAAGGATCAATTTATTATTCAATTTCGCGTGCTAGCTATACATTGAATCAAGTGAGTATTACATAGCCCCTCTTTACATTTTTACGCTTTTTGGGGTGAAACATGAACCATATTACACAATTGTTTTTACATTTTTACAAACAACACAAACACAAATCCGCTTTACAATCATGTGTGCAATTTGAGCTTTATGTTTGAGTACTAGGTGTGTCAACTGTTTATGTGCAATGTTTGTGCAATCATTAACTATACAAGCCGACGGTAAACAATGATAGTTCTATTGAGTCTGACAAACCCACCCAGATTGGGGTGATTGTTACCGACAACACAATTTGCATGCTAGTTACAAAGGTTTGATTGTACTTTAGTTACACAATAGTTGCTCCCCATAAATGCCTTATTTATCATGATTTGTAAAGGATTTGTTATTCAATTCATATACTATCTATGTACAAACCTGTGTATGCTCACCAACTTTTTAGTTGACCTTATTTTGTTCATGTTTCAGGTGCTAACGTGTGAGTGTGATCAAGAAATTGCTACATTTAAGTTTGAACCTAGTTAATTTTAAATAAGGATTTTTTATGTGTTTCAATTTATGTACTCGGTTGAATTATGGTTGTGTTTGTTTGAAATGAAAGTTGATGTTTAATATATTGCAATCTAGTCGACCTTGTGCTCATGAACAGTCTACATGTCCCGCCCCGACGTTTCCGCCGTCGGTTGGGGTGTGACAATTTGAAAGTGGTAAATCTAAAAGAAGGTTATTATGTGATGGACCCTGTGAAAGCTGTTGAAATGGTGGATGAAAACACGATTTGTGTTGCCACAATTCTCGGTTCTACAATGACAGGAGAATTTGAAGACGTGAAGCTTCTTAACGATCTTCTCATGAATAAAAACAAAGAAACCGGATGGAACACCCCGATTCACGTTGATGCTGCAAGTGGAGGGTTCGTTGCACCTTTTATCTACCCGGATCTTGAATGGGATTTTCGTTTGCCACTTGTGAAGAGCGTTAATGTGAGTGGTCACAAGTATGGGCTCGTGTATGCTGGTGTCGGTTGGGTTGTGTGGAGGACGAAAGACGACTTGCCTGATGATCTCGTGTTTCATATAAACTATTTGGGATCTGATCAACCTACTTTTACACTCAACTTCTCTAAAGGTACAATATATCTTTTCATTTTTATCCATCGTTTTTAATCCTCTCGGCTCGTTAGAGATGTAATAACATAATCTGAATCAACTCATTCATTAGTAGATCAGTGGATATAGGCTACTTTTATACACAAAAGGGCCTCTTTTTGACCTACATCAAATTCAAATACAAGAATTAACTTTTTTTTCTTGTAAATATGGACACAGGGTCTAGCCAGATAATTGCACAATACTACCAGTTTATACGGCTTGGCTTTGAGGTAACTTCTCTATGCACATGACCTTTTGTATGAAATGTTCAACGCGAGTTGTAGATGTCGAATAATGGCAGGTTGGCTAATGGCTCATAATTAATAAATTTCATGTTTTTTGAAAAGGAAATCCATCAAACATTTCTCTGTCCATGTTTTGAATTTTTTAAATAATGAATGTATTAAATAAGATTACAAGATAAATAAGTTTAAATCTTGTAAATTAAGTTGTTTTAAACGTATTTGACACGTTTTTAAGTTGTCATTTTCACATTTTGATTTACTAGGGTTACAAGAATGTCATGAAGAACTGTAACGAAAATGCAAGTGTGCTTAAAGAAGAGTTAGAAAAGACAAGGCGGTTTAATATAATCTCCAAAGACATCGGGGTCCCTTTACTTGCGTTTTCTCTTAAAGACAGTTCAAGATATACTGTTTTTGATATATCTGAGTCTCTACGACGATTTGGATGGGTCATTCCGGCGTACACCATGCCACCTGATGTGCAACATATTTCCGTTCTTAGAGTGGTGATTCGTGAAGACTTCAGCCATAGTCTCGCGGATAGACTTGTAGCGGATATCGTCAGGGTGGTTAACGAGATGGAAGCTGCAGCAAAACACACTTACAACACGAGGAACACCAACACACATGATGGGGAGGCTAGTGAACATAGCATGAGAGGAATGCAACTAGGAATAACAAAATTCTGGAGGAGGTTTGTGCATGGTAAGAAAACTAGTAGCGTCTGCTGAATGGTTAATTTCTTGTTTCGTTAGATATCATCGTACAACATGTTTATTGTTATGTTCAAAATCAAATCGGTGTCCTTATGATTTGATTTGTGTTGTATGTCAACATAACAAGATGTTTGTTCTGGTTGATGATGGTTCATTCTTAGCATATCCAGGATAAATATAAAATATAAGTTCTTCATCCACCTTAACTTCCGATAGGTATGTAATATCATAACTTCATCGTTTTTATTATCCCTAATTCTCTTAGATTTAACATGATTTGTCGTCTTGTCCTAGATTTTCACAATTCAATTAACAATCAAAGAAACAATAAGAGGGATTAACCCTTCAAACGAATTCAATTGATCGACATATATATTGTACAGACTCGATAGGGGGTTTATGTAACCCTAAAAGGAACAAATGCGTCCTTTACTAAACGTCGTATACATTCATACGACCAGTTTTGCATTTCTAGACCTGACACTTACAACCCCTTCACTCCTAGATATTACATAAACGCACCAAACTAAATATACACAAGTTACATTATTGACCCGTAAACTTTTTATCAAACATGATTAACAATTAAGGCCAACATGTCGATTATTTTGGACTGATTTTCCCTAAATCGTGTTTCTTATTGAAATCTTTTCATCGCCGTTCTTTTTCCAACTAAGATTGCTTAATTATAACTTTGGCTGTTGTTAGTGAATTTGGTAGCGATTGGACCAAAACACATATTATCACCATCAGATTGGAGTTCTTGATGATTTGTATGTGATAGTATATGCGCTCAATTTGATTTTGATTCTATACACAGTTTATAAGCTTTTATAGGGTTTTGTTATTGTCACTGGTTTGTGATTATTTTGTTTAAAACCATTTGTATATGAAGAAAAAGAGTTCATTCTTGTGTTGTTGGCATCTACTATTACAAAAGCTACATAATCGTGTCGGATATCCAAAGATTTTTATTTGAAATATGTTAGGTTTATTACAAGTCAAGCATGTATGTGTTCTTTAATGTTTGGTTAATGCTCACTAGAATCCTAAGTTTTTGTTCAAACATGTTTGTGCCTTTTATTGATTCAATTTGTTTCTTTGATGCATTCTGCCTTTAATTGTTTGGTTTCATCCGGTCATTTGTTAATTGTGTAGCCACAGTTTCTCTGAGATTCTTACTTCAAATCACGCCCAGTTTATATAGCAGATGTTGATGGTCATTCTTATTGTTGTTGTTAATGTTATTGTAGTTTGGAATGGTGAAAAGATTTTCTGACCATTTATTTTGTATATGAAGGTTTTGAACTGGTTTATAGATTTTGATTTTCTTCTACTCCGTTTATGGATTTTCCTTGGACTCGTTTTTAGTCCATATAAAGATACAAACTAAGACTATTCCTGTTACAAGACCATCAAATCTTGTATACAATTAATATTTAGGAATTTATGAAGTATTGTTGTAACTTTTCATTTCACATATTATATGTAGTTTCAGTCATGATAAATACTTACATTTTTATGAATTTTGTCGTTTTTATTGTTCAATCCGTGTACTACACGAGTTTCTAACCTGGTATATATAATATAGGAGTAAGGTTCAAGTACAAAGTGTGTTTTGTCTAAAAAATGTAGGAAATAATATTGACCTTTGATCAAACTAATCTAACGGTTAAGATTGGTTTAAAAGTTAATTAAAAGCTAGAGGGTTAAATAGAAATTTTGCCTTTATGTTGACTTTTCTTTTTATTGAATACTAGTTTCACCATCATTTTTAAACTAAAATAACTTTTTATACATTATTATTTTTTTTAAAATACACCATAAAATCGAGTATTTTTTTATCTTTAATTTGAGTATAGTATTGTTACATTTTTATATGAAAAAATAATTTTTTTAGAAAAAAGAATAATAATGCTCGAAATATATGTTGGTTACCATTATCAGCACAGTTATATTGTATAACAATACAATTATAAATGTTAAACCAACATGTGTTATAATCATACAACTGTATTTCTTTCTGCGTGCATAAATAACGTAAATACCCTCGGTCATGAAATCAGTATTGTACACGTGGTGTACTCTCTTTGCTTTTTAGGTAAAAACCATTTTGTACTGGAAGTGTGGAACCTTCCTCATAGTATAATACATGACGTGAAATATTTGATACTTAATATTAGAATATTTAATATTTAATACTATATAATATTATATATATTTACTAACCCTTAATTTCCATGGACGGCGTCCAATGGAAGGGTTTCTAATTTTCTATATTTTTTGTTGAACTCTGTGCTTTTTATCCTATTTCATATGTGACTTAAGATGCATTTTTCTTTCAAAATGCAAGTTGTCATCACATTATATCCACATAAGAGTATCATCCATGTCTTATTATATCTTCCATTTCTTGAAGAATATTTTAATTTGTAAATTACTAAACTCTTAACATTAAATAAATTTTAAGAACTCTCCTTTTATTAAATTTTGTTAAAAGCGTGTTGTATAGTGTATTTTTTTAGGTATCGTATGTTATATCGACCGATAATAATTGATTACGTCGCAACGTGTTAAACGTAATACTCTTTTCTATCTATATTGAACTGTCGCAATTCCATACGTTTCTTTATATACTTAACGACTTTAATGTCACCGTCGCAACAACCGTAATAGAGTTAGCAAACGCGCCGCATCATGCAGGCTTTATTATGTGCTTAACCACGTTAATGTTACCATACGGCCCCGTCGCAATGCGCGGTCTTCATTTCTTGTTACAAGACATATGAAATGTTTAATATTAATTATAAATGATATATATATATATATATATATATATATATATATATATTACAGTATTTAATACCATATAATATGTTGTACATAACATATGAAATTATAAATCAGTTATGATAAAAAAAACAACCATACAATATTATTATATAAATTAAAAAGAAAACTAAGGGGAATAGTTAAGTTTTCATTCTTTTCATTTCTACATCAAACTTTTGTTTTTTTTTTACTTTTTCAACATTTTCATTTTCACCCTTATACTATATAATATATGCTTTTAGTCCGTTTCATTATCTATTAATTTTATTTTCCTTTAATAACTTTCGTTCGTTAACTTTTTTAAAAATACGGAGGGCGCGACTATTTTTATTTTTTTTTGTCAACGTTTCGATATAAACTTTTTTAAATGGAGTTGTATTCAAAATGTAAGGTTTTTTTTATCGTTACCTATAGTGAGAGCCGTTACCGTTGTCATACCGTGACGAGCCGAACCTGTTATAAGCGAACAATATCATTTTCGGTATTGATGTTATCGGAAACCGTATCGGTATTCGTTTTTTATGGTTTTCGACGTCCAGAACCATTAATTTTTTTTTGTTTATTTCCCGTTTTATTATTTAGTTTTATGTTTCTCTTTGATTAATATTATTTTTTTCGTAGCACTTACGTTTTAATTTTCTTTTATTTTTGCATTTAACGAGTTTCGTTATCGTTGTGGTACCGTGACGACCCGAATTTATTATGAGCGAACAATATCATTGTTGGTATTGGTATTATCGGAACCTGTATCGGTCTTCGCTTTTATGGTTTTAGACGACTCGAACATGTATTTTTTTCCTTTTTTATCATTTTGTTTTATGTTTCTTTTTTATTAACATTATTTTTACCGTTGCACCTAAGTTCGTGGACGAACCAAATCGATAACTAGCAAACTCCCGCCGCGTAGCGTTAGAGAAAATAAACTAGTTAATTATAATTATAAATGTTTATATATATATGTATATTTGTTTTTCAGATTTAATTATATAACAAATAAAATAAATAAAAAGTTGTGTCAGAGTCAAAATTGATCTTATAAAATTAGTAAAAAACTGAGCTTGAGCATTTAAGTTTTGCCTCGAAATGAGCCGAGATCAAGCTTGGGATCTCTTAAGTTAAATGGATTGAACTTGAATTTAATCGAGTTTGGACTCGACTCGATTACGTATACACATAAGGAATCTTATTCAAACATTAAAATCATACTCCCAGAACTTGCTTTTATTCGAATAAATATGCTACCATAACTCTAGCACAAATTAACATGTCTTTTAACACCATTTATAACATCGACAAAAAATATTATTTCTGACGCAGGTCCACCCAGCAGCATTTGGATCCCAATCTTTGCACTTATGAATGCATCTTTCTGGATCGCATACCATAGGAAAAAATGCGTAGCGGCAAACCTCTCTTTTTTCACTCGGTATATCGTTTCCTGTATTCATACAAGAAACATTTAAGATTTCTTCTTCCATTCATTTGGTCAACGTATATGTAAGTATAGAAATAATAAACAACTATTAGTTGTGATAGAAAATAAATTTATACCAGAAGAATGCATCCATATGTTTGCAAAAAGAACGAGGAGCAAAATGCAGATGGTTTTCATGACAACACTCTTCAAAGATGATTGTGCAATATGAAGATATATGTTAAGGCATATATATATACACAAGCAATATGATTGTGCAATTTGAAGATAGATGTTAAGGCATATATATGCACAATCAGTATGATTGTGCTATATGAAGATAGATGTTAAGGCATATATTTGTAATTAAATGCATTTGTTATTTTGTTCTTTAATAATGGATCCACATTAAACTACAAAGTATAACTCTAATATATGGTTCAACATATATTCAACTTGTTGACATTTGAGGACTTATACATGACCCAAAACAAGATACGTAAGTCACAAAAGTAAGTAGGTTTTGGTTGACAATTTTATCCGTTTTAATGACGCAACATGTTTAGGTTCTTAGTTGGTCATATCTGGCTTGGACTAAAACTAAACCTAAAAGGCCGACATATTAACCCACTAGCTTAGACCTCGTGTAATACACACGGGGTGAAAAATATCAATACATAAAATTTTAAATCTTTATGTATATATATTTTATTTGCTTAAAAATTTATTAAATCTACTAAAGATATAAAACAAAATTTAAAATATGTAAAAACTAATATATAATTGGGTTTTGAAAATACGTTAATTACTACTTTGATATAATTTGATTTTCCTTACTATTTGATTGTAAACAAACTTTACATAATTAGACTTCAAAGTTTCTTATAATAAGGGATAATTTAAAATAAATGTTTTTATTAGTATAATTAGTATATTTTATTTAAAAATATATTATTATTAAAAGATAAATGTGTTTAATAGGAAAGAGAGACGAGAAAAAAACGATAATAATGAATATGGAGACGACACGTGAAATGAAAAAATCTTTATTTATTATATAGTACAGATTTAATCTAATTTTTTAAAATAGTTAAGAGAATATAATGTATAAGTTCTACTGTAACTAGAAGATGACACTTGGTAGAAACCTCTTAGAACTATTCACACATTTGCCATTTATAAATAAAAGTAATATTTATTTAATACTTAATACTATATAATATATAGAACATGATATACTAAATATTTAGTATTTAATAATATATATAGTGTGAGGTTTCGTTAAAAAGTAAAAAAAGTGTAAAAGTCATTTAAAACGCTAATAACCGGCTCATACGAACTCCGATTTTACTCATTTTAGCGGCGTTGGAACCGTCTCGTCGAACTCTTATGATCTTAGCTTGTAGGGGTTAGTTTTTATGGTTTAGGGTTTAGCCTTAGGTGGTTTAGCTTTTAGTATTTAGGTTTTTTTTTTTTTTGGGGGGGGGGTTTGGGGTTTAGGCTTTTGGGGGGTGGGGGTTTAGGCTTTTTTTTGTAGGCTTTTGGGGGGGTGAGGGTGGTGTTTTTAAACGACTTTTTTGAATTTTTAGATTTTTTATTACGATTTAGGTTTTTCGGGGTGGGGGGTTTTTAGGTTTTTTGGGGTAGGGGTTAGGTTTTGGGTGGGGTGGGGGTTTTAGGCTTTTGGGGGTGGTGACGAGGTTTTTAAAAGACTTTTTTACACTTTTTACACTTCTTAAAATATCACTATTATATATATATATATTTAATATTATATATTATTGTAATATATATATATATATATATAGGGGCATGTTCTTTTGAGAACCAACCATATGTTGAGAACCGAAAGAACCGCACAAAACGTGTACATATCGCTTTAGTGAAAAAAGTAAAATTCAACAACAATGTTTTATTTATCTTCCCACTCTTAGTTTGAGTTTATCTCCTCTCTCCTGAATTTTTTTAAGAAAAGTATAAAAATATGCATATATGCATTCATTTGTGCATATAGTGTGAGTGCATATATGCATTTAAAAAAACGACCATAAATTCGAGGTCTTTTAAAACCAAACCTTAAACATATTGAAATGTACATGAATTCTAGTCAATTTATATTATAAATAGAGGAAGAGTTAATGCGGTTCTCACGGTTCTTAACATATTGTTGGTTCTCAAAAGAACATACCCCAATATATATATATATGAAGATTTAAATGCAAATGGATTATTTCGTACGAAACATATGAAGGGATAACAACGCATCGCGTGTTTTTTTTTAATTTTTAGTGGGAATGATATTTTTGTCATTCTATCCAGTTAGTATTTATACATGCGTGACATACCCAATTGCGTTATAAAACATGCGTGACATACCCAAATGTGTCATTAAACATGCATGATTACAAATCAAAATGTGTGGATACAAAACATTGTACTAAACAGTGCCGGAGATGATCATGGGCGAGGAAGGCGACCGTCCAGAGCCCTCTTTCACGGAGGGGCCTAAATTTTTTAATTTTATATATTATACATATATAAATTTTTTTAAACTATTACAGTATGTCATTTTTAATTTTTTTTGTTTTAATAAATATTTTTTTATTTAAAATTTTTATCATTTGAGGCCCATTTTTCTAGATCACTCCGGACCCCTAAATCCTCAGCTCCGTCCCTTGTTCCAAATCAAGTTGTGTGATTACTATAAATTATTTTTTGAATTCATATGCGTGATTACATATTTTTTTTATTTACTACGCATATTAATTGAATTATTTATTACATGATTGCATTATTATTTGCTTGAATTATAATTCAATTTTAATCAATTAATTGAATTCAATGCATGAACATATTTATGTACGCGTGATTACATATTTTTTATTCATTACGCATATTAATTGAACTATTATTTTTGTTTAGAAAGGTGAATTCATTTTAACTCTGTCATAAATGGAGACTTGAACCTGTAACCTTTAAATCTTAAGTGTTTTTAGAGGCTTTAACTCTTTCATTAAGCCACTGATCCTAATATTTTAATTGAATTATTTATTACGTGATAGCATTTTCTAACTTGCGTGAAGTATAATTCAATTTTAATCAATTAATTGAATTCAATGTATGATTGCATTGAATTACTTACACATGAATTTGAATTCATATCTAATTCAGTTAGTTGCGTGTTATTACTTACTCGCCGATCGACGTTTTTTTATGTTTTGACGTAATTCAAATAATTGCGTCATATTACATATGAATTTGAATTCATATGTAATTTAGTTATATCTTGCGTGATATTACTTACTTGTCGACGTTTTTACGTTTTTACAAAGGTTTCGTTTTGACGCTTGTTGATAGGGATTGTTATCAATACCCTTTTTTACCTGGACGCTTACTTGTCTTTTTCAAGATATTTACGTTTATGCCACTACATGATTTTAAACCCTAGATCATATTAAATCCACGGTTAGGGACCCTTCTCGTTTGTGTTAACCAAATAAGTTACCACACATTTAATATAAAATATGTAAGATGCAAAATTAATGGTCTAGATCATATTAAGGGTAATTCAGTCCTTTCTAATTAGTGTAATTTTATTGCTTTAAATAGTTTAAGTCTGGGTCATCGAAACTACCTAGTTTCAATAGATAAGTTGTTTCGATAGGTGGTTCTTGTATCTAATGTAAATGCTCAATCGAAACTAGTAGTTTCGATGAGCATAGTTTCAATACCTATCTGCAACCTATAAATAGTCTAGTTTGAGAATGTTTAGGGTGCGAGTGACGGATGTAACCCTTGAATTCTCTCTTTCACAATTTTTCGTGAATCAATACAATCAGTGATTTTGTTCATGGTGTTCTTTCATATCAATCTGTATTGTGTTTTTGAGTGTGGTTAGCCTGTTATCTTCACCATTTGCTGTTATTTGTCTTTGTTTCACACCATACACACCTATTCCGCAGGTGTGTGTGTAATCGATCTATTTGAGTGACTTTGTCTAAAATCACGACCTACAATTGGTATCAAAACTTCTTGTCTGTACTATCAAAACTTCTTGCCTGTACTCTCGAAGTCAAAACCGACAAGCAAACTGTGACTGTGTCGAAAAGAAGCATATCAAGATAGTTGAAGTCAAAACCGACAAAGGATTAGGGCCTAATAAGATATTTTCGCTATAGAGCTGAAATGATTAATCTTGTGTGCGTTCTTGATTTAGGGTGTTTGGTTGTGCATCTTCAAATTATTTAGTTCAACATGAAGAATAGAATCAACACCTAGATTTAACATTGTGTTTTTCATTATTGGATTACATGTTTTTATAATTGTACTACTAGTACTTGCATTGATTTATTTAAGTTGATAACATGATTTTTTATCTGTTGGAAACTAATATTCAATTTCTCATTTCAAATATGGGCGATGGCTTGCACTGAATGGAACTTGATTACCTCTGATTGTTAACCATCATCTTATTGTGTTTTACTTTCTTGACTCGTTTCAAATCTTTAAGTTCATTTAAGTTTCCGTTCAGTTAAAACTCTTCTTAAACCATATATACGTGGTGATTTTAGATTGTTTCCAAGAAATTGATTCATGTGTTTCTCTTTTTTAAAGTTATCAAGTTTCTTTACTTTTGATATTTACTTAGTTCCTACAGTTTGAACAATATGAATTTACAAATAAATCTTGCAGGCTCTGTCATTCGAACTTTCAAGTTCACAAGGTATGTCTTTCTCATTTTTTTTATGATTGATAACCACTCCCTTTAGTAACTGCTAAATTTTGTACATATAGTGAGTTTTAACCTGTTCAACCCACTTTCATTTCTCTAGATATAATGAGTCTTGACCCGTTATAGAGGGGATGTGGAGTTTGGATATGGTGATGGGTGTTAGAGCCTGGAAATTCTGATGGAACAAAAAGATAAATAGATAGATAGTTTGCCCGATTCGAGAAGGGCAATTCTCCAATTACAAGACTCTATTAATTCAAATAACCAAGACTAAACCAAAACAAAGAACACGAGGAAGATTAAATAAGACTAAACAAACGTAACAGCAGTTGGTTCCCCCTAATAATCAGCTCCCCTAATCAGCCCTTCATGCGTAACTGCTCAGTTTAACTGGGTCAGCCGCTGAATCACTGGGAATATGCCCATATGGGTCAACCCAATTGGGGATTCGTAACAATACCCAACATTGGGTTCATATCAATGGGTTTGACAAAGAAGAGGATGTTACAAGTATGTTGTTTTGGAGCAACAAATTTTGAGGTAAATCATCAATTTCTAATATCATCTGAATGCCCACCTCTGTTTTTTCTAGATTTAACTTTCAAGATATGAACTTTGTTACAGAATTGGGAATTATATCATTATATATACAAGATACTTGAACTGTATCTATCATTATATCTACAAGAACATTAAGGTAGTCATAAAAATTCTATACATTTTTAATAGTACTCATTTAATGGTGAATCTATTGTCACCCACCTTCATATACTTAGACTTTTGCCTGGTTTTTATCCTTGCTAGGTCATGTTTCATGTGGACTTTTGCTTGGTTTTATCCTTGCTGTGTCTCGTTAGATTTCTGGAGAACTTAGCAGCTAAATATGGATATGAGATTTCTGGAGAACTTAGCAGCTAAAGATGGATATAAACTACTTGAAGTCTGAAATAACGATGTATGTTTTGGTTTCTGTTACAGATTTGTGTGACCCTGTGACATGCATTTTTTAACATTCACTCAGCATTATTTCAGGTATATAAAATTGTTTTGACAATATGTTCTTAATTCTCTTTTGGACAATATTGCAGGAACAAATGAAAAACTACAAGCCTGTGGAGGATGATAGCGCTACGGTAGATCCTTTTCTGGTTGTAATGAACGAAGAGAACTATGGATATCGCCGACTTTACGGTAGATGTGTTACAAATACATTGATAAAAAAGTAGATGGTGCTTGTACATCATACATGGTTATGAAGGGTTGATGGAATCATTTAAAGCAAACGTGGTTGAGAAAAACCAGTTGTTGGAAATGCAAAGAGATTAAAGAGGATCATGAAAGAAGAAAAATCGAGCTCGAAACTATGCAAAAAGATATTGACAACCAGCGACAAAACTTGAAAGCTATGATGCAGATGATTATGAAACAATTGCCGGTTGTGTATCGAGATGAGAGGAATGTTTTCATTTTTCTTTATTATTCTAATTGACACTTTGTGTTTATGTAAGGCCCCTTTCCCGGGTGGCCTCACTTGTTGGATTTACTCATAAACATAGTCATAAATACTGAACTTAAATTTAAAACATTCATCATTCAATTACATTACATCACAACGGAAGTCTTAACAATTAAAAACACAACATTGTCTTAACAAACAAAAGTGGGATGTCAGTCTTGTGCCGGGTAACCTTCACGCCATCGCACGACCTTTTCTTCCTTTACCTGAAATGTATACTAAAAGTCAGCTAACGCTGGTGAGTTCTAGTTTAATGCAATTTGCTGTAAACATTCTTTTCTTTATAGGTATAAGTATGCATTACTGTATAATCATTCATATAAATACGTATTCATAACTTTTGCCTTTCTTTCTTCTTTCTTTTCTGTATTTTTGTGATTTCATATACATATATATATGCATTCACCCTTTTCTTTTCTTTTCTTTCTTTCTTTAATTTCATGGGTCATACTATATAAGGGTGATCAACCCGTCATTTGCTTACGAATGTCACAAAGACAATCGCCGTGGTCCATCGTCATGGCCCACCTATACTTACAACCGTCCGGCAACAAGTGCCGTCCGTCATTTTATTCTTACAACCGTCCGGCAACCTTTGTCCGTCTGTCATGACTTACAACCGTCCTACCGTCGTAGGCCGTAATTCGCCCGTCTACCCGAAGGTATCCGTTTCCCATGCGACTATTATTTATACAACCGTTCTACTATAACATGCCAATTGCTTCGACCGTCCATTAATGGCATTCGTACGTCCTAGCTGATGAAGGAACGCACTTGTCCTGGTTGTAAAATAATCACATGGTCGTCCGTCTACCGAAGTAGCCGTTATCATCGAAGCGTCCATAACATTTTCTGTACTTGGCAAGCAATATATACATGGATATAAAGCAAGATTTCATTCTCACATGTTATGCCATTCATTCATTTCATTCTTTGCAAGCAATATATACATGGATATAAAGCAGGATTTCATTCTTTCATATTGTGTTATACTTTCATTCATTCTTTATAATCATGCTTTTCATTCTTTATTCATAATTTCTCTTTCATGTATAGGTATATATATATATATATACACTTGTATAACACATATGATCACATTGACATTCATAACATTTATTCACTTAGTGTATACATCTCAGCCCCAAAACATTTGAAAACATTTGCACATAACATAGAAGGGGCACATAGAACTCACCTGATGAGTAGTTTCTGTAATACACTAAGCTGGCTACTGGGCTTCACTAATGTCACTCACGATCTGTATAATAAAGTCATACACATAAGATGGTGCTCCTAGATGACACTAGACATTACTATGCTTGAACATAGTAGTTTCGATTGATTAGCTTATATCGAAACTTGGTAGTTTCGATAGGTTGTTTCTGTCGAAACTTGGTAGTTTCGATAGGTAGTTTCGATAGGTAGTTTCGATAGATAGTTTTGATAGGTAGTTTCGATAGGTAGTTTCGATAAGTAACTTATGTATTATCTTAGCTTCGGATCGGGGGCTCATATCGAAACTATGGTAGTTTCGATTGGGCCTGCATATATCGAAACTGGGTAGTTTCGATAGGTCTGCACATATCGAAACTAAGTAGTTTCGATGGGTCTGCACTTATCGCCTTCCCCAAAAATCCGAATGTTCTGCATGCGAATCTGATCATGTCGATATCTAGATTTTCTTTGATCAAAACGTTCGTTTTTCATTCTAGATGCTATACCTAAGTTCACTTTCAAGTTTCATCCGCAAAAATCGTTATCTTTTAGCCAAAACCCGAAAACTCCCAAAACGAACAAAAACTCATAATGTGATCGAATCGTTACCTGGATTGGATTTCTGATTCAGAGGATATGATCACGAGAACAGCAGCAACGTTCTCCTGAATTCTCGAGTTGATCCGTCACTTTCTCTCTCTAGACCCGAGCTCTCCTCTCTCTCTCTAAAAGCTGCGTGAGTTGGGGAAATGAGCAGGGAAGAGGGCTGCCTTGCCTCTTATGCGCATGGGCTTCCCTCGGCCCATTGAAGCCGGGCCCAGGCCTGCTCCCTTTTTGTTTAAATATTCCAACTAAACCACCGGTCTCGCTATATTTATTCGTTTTATTATTTTTAGGATGTTACAGTTTATTATATTATTATTGGAGTTGGGACAAGCTTTGTTAAAGTACACCAGTTGACTATTAGTGATATCTATGTTATTGTTTAGACGTAATTGTGAATGAATGCATATTAATTAATAACAATCGAATTTATGTTACGAAGTTGTATGTGACATCCGGCATTTTCAGGTTAACTCCGTTAACTCAAACCTCATTAGTTCAAACATTTTTCGTTACAAACTCAGTTATCTCAGTTAGTCACACATACATTGCATTTAATTTGGATTAATTAAATGTGTCAGTCAGTTCGCACACATCGGATCGCACTCGAGTCTAACCCGGAACGTTGGTGATTAATCGAAATTAACATTACGAACATTTAATAATTTATATTTAATATAAATTATGAGTTTTTATGATTTATATGTGATTACGTGAATTATGTGAATATTATTGTTTTCGTACGTGTTTATCGTGTGTAAATCGTAATTAGTATTTTTATAAAAGTTAGTATTTTTATAAAAATAAAAATTAAATGGTTTTATTATTAATTAAGTTATTATTTAGTTAAATTGAATAATGGGCCTTAATTAAGTTCGCAGGCCAAATTAACTACCCATTAGTAATGAGATAAAGATAAATTTTAAATATATATATATATATATATATATATATATATATATCAAAACCCTACTACCACCTTTGGCCGTCGACCTCAAGAACCCCCTTGCCCGAATCAATCAAGCAACCATAGAGTCTTCGTTCGAGTCCCGATCGTGAATCCGGAAGTAGATACGTGCTAGTCTAGGCGTTTCTAACGTCTCTACGTAAGTCGTTTCGTTCAATTTCGTCACTTTTTGATTCCTAAATTTTAGATCATAACCCTAGTTCATCCAAACATGAATTTTTATAATAAAAATGTTAACTTTATTATTGTTTTGCATGTATTTGTTGATTATATGGTTATTTGCAAAACCCTAGATCCATGTGATTAGTAACTTGTTAAATATTGAAACTTTTTGATTATGTAATGGTGTAGAATCGCATGTTAGAGATGTTTGACACTTGTTATGATTATAATTATGTTAGATAAATCATACGTGATGGATTTGGTACTTTAAATCTCGTTAAACAAGCTTAAAAACCCTAACTTACTTATAATGGAAACTTTTTAGGAATTCTATCTTACATACTAGAAGTGATTTGAATGATATGAGGATGTTTATATGCTACTTTATACATGTTTAGATGATTTGTGAAATCAGATTTTGAATACATAACCTGGTTTTGCCAACTTTCCAAATAAGGAAACTTTAATTGTTAAAAGTGGTTATAACTCGCTATTTAGACTTGCATGATATGGTTTGATGATAGTTCTATGTTAGATAGGACATAATAACTGTTTGTAACGTGTTAGGTGTTTGAAATCACGCATGCTAGTCATAGGTTACTAAAGTTGAAAACTTTGTCTTGAATTATGATTTACATGTTTAGGTTCTAAATAATTGTTATGTGATGTGATGAGCTAGAACATGTTAGAGTGATACTACAAACATATCAATGATGATAGTTTCCAGAAAACACGAGTCCCGAACAAACTTACTATTTATAGAAACCTGCTATTTTTGGAAACTTTCTATTTTTGGAAACTTGCTTGTTTGTTAGAACAATAAGGAATTGTTGCTAAGTGTTACCTGCATGATCTTTTGTGTGTAATATGGAAGTATTATATTAATCAAACACTATTTCATACATCGTGTCACCAACGGGTCGTCGAGTCAAACTTGGTCAAACATGAGTCAAACTTGCAAACCTTTTCTAAACCCTTAAAACAATGAGATTGTTTGGATACTTAGGGTTCGTATCAACTTGCACAAACACACACTTATAAACCGGTGTTTATAGGTGGCAGTTAGTCGTCAAGCATTCTAAGTTCGCTTTCTTTCGCACATACTCTAAGGTGAGTTTCACGGCCCCTTTTCTTACGTTTTAAACTTGGGGGAGAAAACATGGGTACGAACATTTAGATCTTACATTTCTTTTATATCACTTGTGTACTAAGCGCAAACATATCATGAAAGTCCTTACTTATCGAACCGTTAGTATATGGGTTAGCGAGGTAATCTTGAGTAGTACTACGGGGCACTGACAAGCCCCACCCGCGTTAGTCACGCTAACACGACGGGATGTCGAACGGGTGTAACATTGACCTAAACATTCACCATTGATTATGATAGTCATGGTGGGAGGCAGTACAAACATAAACAGTCAGCTTCGGTGTCGAAACGCTTTAGTAACATGTACTAGGTTAGCTACCTATGATATAAATTGTAAATGGTATTATCTAGTAAACTTTACAAACATTGAAACCTGTGAACTCACCAACCTAGTGTTGACACGTTTTAGCATGTTTTCTCAGGTCATTAAGGTACAAGCACAAGCTAAGGTATGCATGCATTCGAAGTCTATCATTTTCAAACTCAAGAACTATTTATTTAGTTTATTGTTGAACTATTTTTTTTTGGCGCGACTGTTTTGGCGCTTGCTTTTCATTTAACTTTTTGCTTCTCAAGTCTTACATTAAATCAGTGTTTTCATTTCTAGTGTTGCATCGTGACTATGAGCAATGCTAGTGTTTTTACTAAACTCATATAGAGTCGTTCAACGTAACTAATGACTGAGATCCTGTTAGGTCACGCCCCTAACGGTAAAACTCCGTTGGTGGATTTTGGGGGTGTGACATTGTATTTGAGTGAAAAAAATGTTGAATTTGTTGTAACTAAAATTCATAAAAATGTTGTTTTTTTTATTAAAAATATAATAATGGTTGCATGAAGTATAGAAAAATGTTGCATTTTGATAACCAAACTATAATAAAGGTTGCATTTAAGTATTGAAAAAGTTGCATTTTTACAACTAAACAATTTTAAAAGTTGCAATTGAGTATTAAAAAAGTTGCATTTCAAAAAAAAAAGTTGCATTAGAATATAAAAAAGTTGCATACTAAAAAGGTTGCATTTTAATAGTAAATGCAACACTTTTAAAAAGGGTTGCATTAGGCCTTGAAAAAGTTGCATTAGGTCTAATGCAACTGCTTCTAATGCAGTCCTCGATAAAAGGTTACATTAGGCCTAATGTAACATTTTTAAGGCCTAATGCAACATTTTATAGGGGTTGCAATAGCTTCATTTTCTTGTAATGCGCCAGGTGATCGTCAAAGTAACGAAAATTACTGCCTATGGCCCCGTCTGTTTTGCTTACACAAAGATCTCGAGTGATCATCTTTTTCCCATCCACTTGGATGATTTGACCTCGTCTGTTTTGCTTACGCAAAGATCTCTGGCGTTCAACCTTTTTTTTATCCGCTTGGATAATTGTCAAAACATTCAGAATGTGGTTCTACAACCCAAGGTCAGTACCTGTTCAGCTCCAAACATTCAGAAGGTGGTTCTATAACCAAGGTTGTTTTACAACCCAAGGTGGTTCTACAACCTAAGGTAGTTTCGATAAACAAGTGTCAAAACCACAAGATTGCCAAGGTCAATACCTGTTCAGCTCCAAACATTCAGAAGGTGGTTCTACAACCCAACCATAGGTAGCGAAGTGATCGAATGCGAAGGAAAAGAAGACATTTTTATCTTCGAGCCCATGGAATTGCTCAAGTTCAAACCTGAAGACCTGGAAGTGTTGTTCAACAATCCCATCAAGGTTTTCAATGAAGATGATGAAGCTGATGCCAAAACATACCAAAGGGTTGTCACTGTGATGCAAAGCCTTTATTTCCGAGATCTGAAGACGCACCTGTTGTCTGAAGACTTTGAAAACATTGGCGCAATGACTTAGGGGAAGATTGTAGAGTCTGGCATTTTGAAGCTATGTCGTCAATGTACTTTTAAAAAAATGTCTTTTGTTTTGTTATTCCTGTATTTTAGTTATTTCTGATTAATGTAATTTTACTACTTTAAATAGTTTAAGTCTGGGCTATCGAAACTACCTAGTTTCGATTGAGGTTTGTTCAATCGAAACTAGTAGTTTTGATAGATAGGTTGTTTCGATAGGTGGTTCTTGTATCTGATGTAAATGCTCAATCGAAACTAGTAGTTTTGATGAACATAGTTTCGATACCTATCAACAGCCTATAAATAGTCTAGTTTGAGAATGTTTAGAGTGTGAGTGTCACAACCCGACCAGGGGCTAGACGTGATGATCGAATACCAAAACAAAACACAGCGGAAATAACGTGACATATAATTAAAAGCACATGAACTCACCTCGCTGGCTCCAAAGGAGTTAATGATTGTGTGCTAAAGTTCGGGGATTCGTTATGACAGCTAAAAATGGTCTTATTTAATTAATACACCAAGTATGTAAACAAAATAGAAGCATGTATTCACCCCAAAAGTTTAAATAAAAGAGGGGGAAAAAGCACATGAACTCACCTAGTAATCTTGTATATGTCAAATAATATGCTAAAGTTGCGAGCTTGCTATCGAGTGTGTTATCAACAAGACATATCATAATTATAATTATGACATTAGTATATTGTACTAGAGTAATGTCATTAACCGTGTGGTTGAGCTCGACCGATGTGACATTTCGGATTTTTATTCACGCATTTGTAATATATATCATGTAATCATTTTCAACTAAATGAAATGCAAATGTTTTATTTAATTTTGTACAAAATATATATTTATTTATTTTATGTATTTAAAATAATTAAAAATAAATACGTTTTAAACTTGTATAAAATTTTATATAAAAATCTAAATTTAAAAAGTTTCAGATTTAAGAAAATAACCTATTTAAATAAGATAACTAACTCTTATAAAAATTATTTATAACAATAATAATAATATAAGTTTATAAAATATATTTGAAAATTTAAAAGAAATTAAACTAATTATTTTTATAAAAGTTAAGGGGTTGTTTTAAAACTTTTCAAACTAGAAGGTTTTAAGCTAAAATCAGTTGAGGGACTAGTTCTGTACAAATCAAACTACAAGGACTCATCCGTAATTATCTCAGGGGCCGAATTAAATCAAAACCAAACTACAAGGACCAAATCTGCCAATTTCCAAATCGACTTTCCGGTCACCATGTTCCTTGGTCCGACGGGTAAAGCTTTTTCCGGCGAACACCCCGACAGGGCTGTTCCCTGCACCTAGACAGCCGCTACAGGCATCCCTGAACTCGTCTTCCCCATGCGAACAAAAGGCCCCGACCAATTGGTCTCCCCAACATACGAATCGCCTGATCTTGTTAGTCGCCGAGAACCCACGCCTCGAATTCGAGCCCGACAGTCAACCTCCACACGTATTTAATAGCTCGTTAGCTTCGTCTCGTCTAGACGAGTGTCGGGACGTGCCCAATTGCACGCTTTGTCATAAGAAACGAACTCGGCTATAAATAGCCATAGTCGGACCTGCTCGAGCTCGCTACCCTTCTTCCACCCAATCTCACTCCAAATTGAAGGCACCATTACAATCGCCATCTCTGTGTGAAGCTGTGACCAAGGTTGTAGAGGCTAATCCCATCCAGAAGCTCGATTCTTATTCTGGACATTCTCGGATTTAAGACTCTGCCGTCCAGCCCCTTTACGACCACGTAAGAATCCTCAACTTCGTTTCTGTACCTTCTGTTATCATAAGGCAAGCTGAACCAATCGAAGTCACGACTCCAAACCATCGATTACCGGACAAACTATTGTTCTGAAAAATTACTGTTTTATTTATAAAGTCTGGGCCATCGAAACTACTTAGTTTCGATTGAGTAAATGGTCAATCAAAACTAGTTGTTTCGATAGATGGTAGTTTCGACAGCCTGTGTATCACTTATAAATGATCAATCGGAACTAGTAGTTTCGATAGATGGTAGTTTCGACAGCCTGTGTATCACTTATAAATGATCAATCGGAACTAGTAGTTTCGATAGATGGTAGTTTCGACAGCCTGTGTATCACTTATAAATGATCAATCGAAACTAGTAGTTTCGATTGAACACAGTTTCGATACCTGTCACAACTATAAACAGTTTCGATCAAATCAGTAATTTCAAGTACATCTGGACCAACTTTTATGCAAACAACACTAAGAAATGTTATTATAAACCTATACACAATTAAATACTAATACGCACATATAAACATACAATAATACCCATTTATCTACATAGGGTTTCAACGTACTTAGACTTCAACATCTTTATCACCTACACGCGTGGAAAAAATACCCACTTGCAAGGTGAGTTACATAGCCCCTATTTTACATTTTGACATACTTTGAGGTGAAACATTATTTCATGCTAACTCAATCACATTGTTTATACGTGTTATTCATGTGGATTATATGCTTATTATCTTGGGTGTACAATCATTTGCTTTAAACACAAGAAAACCAACAGTAATATTAATAGATCTATTGTGCCTGACCAGCCCACCCGGTTAGGGTGTTTATTACTGCATACTCGGATATAGCCGCGTGTTATATTCAAACATACCGGATATAGTGGGTAACTATATTCAAACATTACCGGACTTAGCTGTTGTGCTCTGTTCAAGCGCGTCAAACAAGGTTTGAATTGTGATTAGATAAATGATACACCATATATATACTATGTTTAACAAGATAAACAATGAGTTGCAAAATGTTTTATCTACTACTTATCGGAACTACAAAAACCTATGTACTCACCAACTTTTTAGTTGACACTTGATTTAAATAATGTTTCAGGTTTGGATATGTGATTGCTTGTTGAAGATTTCTCCACTTAAGAACTATGGACCTAGTTAAAAAAAATCAATGTTTTGAACTATACTAGGTTATTTGAAATGTATTGTATTTGGATCTTTGTTGTATTCAAATTTATTTAATGAATTATGCAACTTTTAGTTATCATGTGCTTTTGAACAATCATTCCATTGTCCACCTCGATAATTCCGCCATCGGTCGGGGTGTGACAACCGATTCGTAAAGTGTTAGGGTTGTTTTGGTAAAAGTATCGGGTTGTAACCTCTATTTATTGTTCTAATATTGTACTATAAAAGTGTTGGTTTGACTTAGTATTTGTGTGTAACGGTAATACATATGTATATGCTCTAATATAAGTAGTACAATAATGTTTCGACCCGAATCAAATTAATATTAAGTATTATACACTAGACATTATTTATTTACGTGATGTATTTATATATGTATAAATAACTAAATATATATACAAGTAGTTATAATTGTTTCTAAGATAATAATCACAGTCTATAGTTACGCATATATATGTTCAAAATCTACTCATATATATAGATCATATGGGTTGATGAAACTATTTATGTTCGTCTAATACTAAAACATAATTATAGTGTTTGGTTTACTGATGTTCGTGATGTTTAAGATTGTACTTACATGAAACTACATAATACATATCTATATAAAAAAAATTGAAGTTTATAAATGTTTGTATATATATACTTAATATATGTATAAAGTATCTCGTCAACTATTGTTTTTGATAAGTAAAACAAAATATGGTCAAGTATATATGTATACGCAAACAAAATAAGGTTGTACATGTATATGTCATTTATATAGGTATGTTTGTGTTGAAAATAAACATTTGTATCCTATGTTCGTATACTTATTAACTCGGAGCAAAAGTGTTTATATATATATATATTTATATATATAACTAAATATATAATCAAGCAGTTATATTTGTTTTGAAAATATTAACTAAAGTGTATAGTCATATATGTGTTTGATTCAAACAATGTATGTTATCTTTATAAATATGTTTTCCTAGAAAATAGGTGTTTATGGTTTATAAACATGCGCTTTTGGTAATGATAAATATAAAAGTATAATAATATAACTAGGTACAAAAATAAAATATCGATTTATAAAGTCACATAATAATAAACTTCAAGTAGTATGATAAAAACGAGACTAATTATAATATCAATGTTGTTTAAGCAATGTATATTATGAGCTTCAGTAATAATAACGATACTAACAATATCGGTAAAATAAGTTTATAAGAAAATTTTAGTACTTATACTTTCAGGTCACAAAATAATATTTAATGTTAAAAATAATGTTAACTAATAAAAGTAATGGTAATAATAATGTATATTTAGTAATTATAAAAGTAAATATTCGTAATGAGTGTAACGGTTTTGGTAAAAAAAATGTCGGTTTATAAGTTTTTACTATAAATACATTTTTAGTAATAATAATAATAACGATTTTTATATAAGTATCGTTTGGTTTTAAATAAATAGTTGTAATATTTAATCTATAATATTACAATAATAAAATATAATTCTTTTAATATTAATGACATTTTAACTAACGTTGATATTAATTAGTTTTACATTAATTATCTCTAATATGCATGACTAGATAAAATTTATAATGAAGATGATAACATTATATATTTGAAATACTAATATTTACAAACATGGGTATAAAATTAGGGGTCATGCATTTATGTATATGAAATAATACATATGTATATCAGTAAGAACTAAGTATATTTTCATGTCTCTAAATATATTTATATATCTATATATACATATATATATATATATGTATATAAGTTTTGTATATAAATACTCCTACTTAGTTTATAACTAATATTCTCGTTTATATAAGTTATAACTAATATTCTTGTTTATATAAGTGTACTAATGACGGTTTTTATAATTTTAGTTTTACCAACTTATATATTTTATAAGTGTGTGTAATTATATTTCCAAGCAATATATTTTTGGGTGTATAATTAAGTGTATAAATATGTTTTATATTTTCATATTGTTTGGATGGAAACCCGGTTTACAAATACAACCACAAGAACGAGGTTCGGTTTTACATCAAAATCTCAAGGGGTCGGGATCGAGTCGGTTTAGCTCAACTAACTATTACACACATTTACAAATTACAAAAATAAATATAGCTCAACACTTTAGCGCGCGTTAGGCGTCCTAACATGTCATTTTCTAATGCACCCGTAGGGAACATGTCATCTTCTAATGCACAATACGTTATTTTTTTGTGAATATTATGCGGATGAATTATTAGGAATATTATGTCGCGACACATATTTTTAAATAATTAAACACATAAAATAAATAAACTAACATGCTTTTTTTATAAAATAAAAAAGTTATATGTTATTATTTATTTTGAAGAATACGTTATTTTTTTAAGTAAAAAAGATAATTACCTATTATATTTTTTTTATAAAAAATTAAGTAATATTAGTCGTATAATGGCCGTATTTACATATACTACTTGTATACACAGACATGAATGTCTTATTTGACTAGCATTCATTGTGTTATATATGGGGTGTTAAAGGCTAATGCCATACGACTAGTATGATACTAGTCGTACGTGGGGTGTAAAAAATCGGCTAAGGTGTACTAATATTTGGCCCTTTGTTAAAAGCATATGATCTCATTACTACTGTCAATGGCCAACTGTAAAAAAATTATTAAGAGAGTAGTTTTTTGGAAAAGTGGTTAGGATTCTTGTGGAACTAAAATAAGAAATTATATGAATTGGACAGAAACTCATGTTTATGATAAAAAAAAGCAACAGACATTTTGCATATTTAATTCAACATGTAACCTCCGATGATAAAATCATATATGTTTATAAAAGAAAGTATTCTATAAGCTCCATTACCAAAACTTATCTAGGAATTATCTCAGACATAGAAACATCATTTATTGATAACTCGGATGACTTTGAGATTTTAGACTTCCCTACTCCACTGCTCCTCGTAGTCGAACTATACTCATATAAGAGTGGCATTTCAGGATTAGTGTTACTGTGCATGAAAAATGCAGGCTCGCATGGTACTGGAAGGGTGATAGAGAAGCTGTTCAACATAAGAACAACCGAAGCCATGGTTGGTCTATTAACAACATTTTCTTGAACACATAATAATCTGATGTGGATGCTTCTAACGATGTCATGCAATGAACCTGATCCTGTCTTCAATACGGGATCTATTATCTTTGGCGCTGTCCCATTCCTCCAACTTTTCCATGCCTAGAAGAGATTAAGAATTTTGTTTCTCAACATAGATATAGTACTACAATAGCAAAACTAATTTTGCAAGGAAATGTTAGTTTACAAAATATAGGCTTTACTTTTATGTATATGAATTCTTATATATATTTAAAGGGGACAGTGGATACATACAAAGCTAAGAAGGTCTTCAATGCCCTCTCCCATCTGAAAACATCGGTTCTTTTGACCTGTAATCATCTCTAACACCAACACTCCGTAACTAAACACATCTGACTTCACTGAGAACTGACCATGCATGGCATATTCTGGAGCCATATAACCACTACACAAGTAAATAAAGCAACCAAAATATCAACTATACATGGGTATGAAGCAAAGTCATTAAAGTGCACCATAGGAATTCATCTAAAGGTTATATACTTACTAGGTTCCAACAATTCGACTTGTATCGCCTTGAGTTTCCTCAGGTTTAAACATACGTGCCATGCCAAAATCTGCAATTTTGGCATTCATTTCAGCATCTAACAAAACATTACTAGCTTTCAAATCGCGATGAATTATCCTTAGACGTGAATCTTCATGAAGATAAAGAAGTCCCTTTGCAACACCTTTGATGATCTTGTATCGCTTCTCCCAATCAAGAAGTGCACACTTAGTTGGGTCTACATAAATGAATGTGGCCATGAGTAATCATAGTCAATGTAAAAAAGGCGTCATATGCTACTACATTAGCATCATTGTATGGTTAAACAATGTTAAGTTCTTTGCAAACAAAATAACATCTATGACAACAAGTAAATGCATTTGTAATGCTACTTATGCCTTGGTAAAAGAAAACATTCTTTAGAACTTACCAACTATAAACCAAACAAGGCTTGCATATGGATGCTAAATGTACCCCTTTCCTAATTGCTAAATATCCAGTTAACTATTATTTATTATGGGATTCAACATGTATGGTTCAAAAAGAGTTGCTTTCAGGAACATACCAAATATAAATTGATCAAGACTTGCATTTGGCAAGAATTCATAGATGAGAAGACGTTCACTTCCTTCTATGCTAAAACCAAGCAACCTAACCAAATTACGATGTTGAAGCTTAGCGACCAACAAAACCTCATTCTTGAATTCCTCGTCACCTTGCCCAGAATCCTTCGCTAGCCTTTTTACTGCTATCTCTTGGTCATCTCCAAGCTTACCCTAAATTAAGTATCATATGATTACATACATATGTCAACATTTTTATTAACATAAAGAAATGGTTAACTTTTTGCACATAACATGCAACACTGGTTTTGTGAATACCTTGTAAACCGCTCCAAATCCACCTTGTCCCAATTTATTATCATCAGAAAAGTCGTTTGTTGCCGCTTTTACTAAACTAAAGTTGTAT
Organism: Smallanthus sonchifolius; assembly: GCA_023525975.1. Taxonomy (NCBI): domain Eukaryota; kingdom Viridiplantae; phylum Streptophyta; class Magnoliopsida; order Asterales; family Asteraceae; genus Smallanthus; species Smallanthus sonchifolius. Next base: position 93,849,740 of record CM042029.1, read on the forward strand.
TGCAAAGATTCAGCACTGCCAATATCCATGGTTTCAGCTAGTGAAGAGAATGAAAAAGTTATAAGTAGCTTTAGAGATGGACAATTGTTGTCTGTAATACTATAGATGCTAAACAATTTCTTAATATAGCTGCCATGGATACTCAAGATCTAGTAATTATGAACTTTAGAAAAAAAAAATGGAACTTACTCTCATCGTCTATGGTCTGCGGTATTTTCTTCTTCTTCCTTAATCTCAAGAAGATACAAATGAAAGTAATTATTATGATGACACTAACTGTCACAACAATTACTATTACCATGGTCGTGTTTGAACTTTTTCCACCTGAAATAGAAAATGTTAACTTTATAATGGATATTTTTTGGTGCTTTTATAACATATTCCTTAACCTTACTATGTTTTTGACATATCATAAGACAACACTTATATGTGGCCAATTCAACCACCATACATTTATAATGGTTTGTAGTTTTCAACATTATGTTGAATATTTTGTTCTTATTCACACCTTTTCGGTATATGGTGAGTTATTTAGGCTTAATAATTCAGCAACCGATTAGCAATATAATGCAACATTGCTAACATATAATGTTTTTTTTTTGTATAATACGTGTTTTTATTATAAAGAGCCACATTAGGGAAAAAAGGAACGTAGAACATTGGTAGGAATTTTTATTGTTTTCAAATAGATTGCTACTAATCTATTAAAGTGCGTAATTTAGGTATTTTTAACCACACCTTTTTTTTTGGGTAAAACAAGCACTATAGCATTACCATGCATTATATTGTTAAAAATGATGTTTTTAACCATCAATAATATGTTTAACGTAATGTTATTATAGTACATGTTTTAGAAGTGTAGTATTAGTGGCGTATTAATAGAATATTAAAATGGTGGATTTGGTAATTATATAAGTCCGATTGCTTATGATGAGAAGAAGATATCATACAGTTCTTGGTTATCCTTGAAAACAACAAGCTACCAACATCAACAAAAAAAATTATCAATCGACATTGTATTCACTTAATTTAATTATTGGTGGTAGAGAAATATGATTAAATTAGTAGGTGAAAGATCATAAGAAAATTCATTGTTCATGAGAAAATAAAAAACTACTTATTAAAGGTAAAAAATAATAATAAAAAAAATCATAACTCAAAATATAAATCAAAAACTAAAAAAGTGGTTCGGAGACCATGTTTCCCACGTCGTCCTCGTTAAAAAAAAAGTACGTGAACGAAAAGTTACTACACGATTTAGTGTTCCTTGTCATTGAAGTCTATATTGATGAATTGTTGTGTTGGTGATAATTCCTTGCGTGTTTGGTTTCCTTGATTGTGCATATTGGAGATGGAAAAGAATTGTTTAATTAGTGAAAGATGAGATGTTAATGATTGGGTATGGAAATGGGGTAGGGAGGTTGGGGGGGGGGGGGGGTTGAGGCGTGTCTGTTAGAGGAGTTGGTTCGTGTCGTTCAAGACTTCTCTTGGTCAAACGACCCTGATAGATGGTTGTGGGAGTTGGGGAACGCTAGTGGATTCACAGTCAAGATGGTCTATAAGCATATCGATCATATTATTTTACTGAATGGTCCATGCTCAACAAGATGGAACCGGTTTATTCCAAGAAAAGTTAATATTTTTTGTTTGGTGAGTTATTCTTAATCGTATTCCCTTGAGGGAAAATTTGGTGGAGAAAGGCTTTGATGTTCCTTCTACTCTTTGTACATCGTGTGACAAAGAGATGAAACGGTGGAGTATATTTTCGGTTTGAGTGATCTAGCTTTAAATACTTGGGATGCGATAGAAAAGTGGTTGGATTTACTTTTACCTAGTTCAAAAAACCCAATCTGTTTTAATGGGTTGGATTGATTCGATGAGGATTACAAAGACGAAGAGAGACTTGATATAGTCTATAATCATGACTTCTTAGTGGGTTATTTGGAGACATCAGAATGAAACTATATGCGAGAACTTAAATAAGACACGTACATGAGAAGATATTCGATACTATTGTCAACTTTTCTTACATTTGATTTGTTAATAGAAATACTAAAGTAGATGTGTTATGGGTGAATTGGTTGCAAAACTCGTTCTTTTTTTTTTGTAATCGTTTGTACTTTCCCATGTCTAGTTCCTTGCTAGACACTGGTTAGTTTCAATAATATATCTAGCCATTCAATAATAAAAGAATATATAGTATACTATACGAGTAAAAGTATATACTTGACACACATCTTTTTCTAGTTTCTTTTGTTCTTTTTATAATTGACTGTCAAAGATGGTTAGAAAAGTTGATCGCATAAATAATATTCAAAAGCTTATTTTTTAAAACATTTTAATAGACATCATACTCAGAACACAAAAGTGAACGATAACTTTTAATTTGAATATTATCATTTTCAACTTCAAAAAGTCGTCCTATGACCTATGTTACTCTTTAATAATCTATAAATATTCAATTCAATTACATGTTTTAATAATCACATACACTTATTAGAAAAAATTAAATAATCAGAAACGGGAAGAGATAAGTTTACAGTAGGGGTGAGCAAAAAACCGAAATAATCGAACCGAAACTGAATTAATCGAAAAAACTGACCCAAACTAAAACCGACGGTTTTGGTTTTGTATTTTTGGAAAACCGAAAATTACGGTTTGGTTCCAGTTTTGTATCTTTTGAAAACCAAAAAAACCTAACCGAACCGAACATATACATATGCTTTAATTATATATTATATGCATTCACGTTTCATAATATATAGTATATTGTGTTGTGTGTTTGTATGTTAAAAGTGTATACATATTTGTGTTAAACGTATTTGCATTTATAGTAGATTATTATTTATATTTATTGAATTTATAAATTATAATGTTTTTTTATGTTGAGTATTTTTAAAGAAACTAATAATTTTTGTAGTACAAAATATTTAGGCCAAAATGTGTGATAATCATTAGTTAATAAAATAATTTATGTCCAAAATTTCAAACCAAGTTCATTATTTTGGGCTATTTTTCTTTTACCCCCAAAAATTCAAGCCCGATTGGTTTTAAAACCGAAAAAAACAAAACCGAACTGAAAAAACCGAAACGAACGGTTTTAAAAGACCAAAAACCGAACTTTCTCGGTTTTTGGTTTGGTTTTACCCTAAAACCGACCCATGCACACCCCTAGGTTACGGGGTTAACTTTGAATATGAAAACTAACAATAGGGATGATAGCCGTCAGGGGTGTGTCAGAGCTCACGCTGGCATCGGCGGTTGCTTGGGCCCGTTTTCACGAAGGGCCCAAATTTAAAAAAAAATATGTGTATATATATATAAATATATATATTTTTTAAATTAGAATCAAAATAAGTAGATGAAAATTTTGTTAAGAGACCCATAAATAAAAACCCAACAAAATATTTAAATATATTGTTTTGAAAAATGATAGGAGAGTCTCTCGATTCGTTTAACTTTGTTCTGTTTATTGTTTAACTTTGTTTTGTATTTGTTTATTGCTACAATAATGTTTATTGTTATTACAATTATCATCGATCTTTGGAAAAAAATTATATTTAAGAGCCCATTTTTTAGTACTCGTCTAGGGCACCCGAAATCTCGAAGTCGTCCCTGATAGCTGTAATATCTCTAATCAACAACAAAAGGTGAAATTTAAACAAATAATATGGACAATACGTGCCAATGAGTATTAACTGGTTTAGGAGGAGGTACCCCCATAGCCTTCCAAAGTGGAGGTCATGAGTCCGAGTCTCAGTTGGTGTAAATATTATCAGGTGGACTAGAGGTTTTACCACAGTGGGCCTACTAGTGATTGGTTTCCTTTGAAATGGTGGGCAGGCCGGGTCACCAACATTGTCTGCGTTCACGGGCGTGAGTGGCCTTTTGCCGTTGGATTTACCCGGGTGACCGGACATATAACATTCGTTGGCCGTTCAAAAAAAATATGGACGATACCTATGATTTACTCTAATAGAAAAATTATAAAAAATTTAAACTATCAGTTTATAAAAAATTAATTACAACATACAAAGCTAGAATTTTCGAAATCACTCGATATAGTTGATAGAAGTACCTAAAAGCTCAAACTTAAAGCCTAAAGCTCAAAAATAGCTATGCAGATTTTTAAAGCATGATTAGTCTACGTGGAAACATGTAAACACACTTGTGTATCCTGGTTTTATTCTTCAACAAACTTAAAACCTGTGTTTACACACGAGGTGAAAAATATTAATACATAATATTTTTAAATCTTTATATATTTACAAGTGTAAAAATGTATTAAATATACTAAGGATAGAAAACAAAATTTAAAATATGTAATAATTAATATATAATTAGGTTTTGAAAATATATTAATACATATTTATGTATAATTGTTTTATTAGTATAATTAGTATTTTTTTTAAAAAAATGTTATTATTAAAAAATAGAGGTGTTATTAATAAGAATGAGAAAAAAATAATGAGAGGTTCAAACCATCTATGAATTATCCAAAGTGAAATTAAAATACAAGGAAATCGTGTCAAACACGGTATCTTAGTTATTCTTTTTTGTTTTTCTTATGTGTTCATTTGTAATATATATGTAAGACAAGTTTTATTGTAATTATTTCCGCAATATGTTGGTACTGTATGATGTGTAGCTTATTCTCAATTATATGATAATACTAAATAAATTTATTTGTTGGCAAATTAACAACCATATAAGTGATATCTATACTATTTAATAAATAAAAAAAATTCATGTCACGTGTTATTTTTATATTTATTTTTATTATTTGTTTTTTTATTTCTCTATCTTATTAAATATACCAATATCTTTTAATAAAAAATATAAATTTAAAGAAAATGCTAATTATAGTAATAAAACATATTTAATTTAAATTATCACTTATTAGAAGAAACTTTGAATCTACTTATCTAACTTTTATTTTCAATCAAATAAAAAATGAAAGTCAAATTATATTAAATAGTAATTAAAGTATTTTCGAAACCCAATTATATATTAGTTTTTACATATCTTAATTTTGTTTTCTATCCTTAATATATGTAATATATTTTTACACCTATAAAATATATACATAAATATTTAAGAATTTTATATATTGATATTTTTCATCCCGTGTGTAAACACGGATTCTAAGCTAGTGATTCAAATATAACCACGTCACGCACATTTATAAAACTTTACAAACATCTAATTCTTTTTTAAAATAAGATATATTATTGCTCATTATTCTATTTTTAATTCTATTTAGTATATAAATGGAGCATAAAAGTAAAATTAAAAATACTGTCAATAAAAAAATTGTGATCTTTTTATTATTGTTATGCAAACTGCTTTGAAATTTTTATTATTATATGAGTTACAATAACCTTAATCGTACCTTGGGGTGCTGATGGAACCGGTGGAGTTGCCCGAGAAACCGGTGGCGGTGATGGTGATGGTGGCGGAGGTATTACCAGAGTACTTCCATTAAAAAACTGATAAATCTCGTACCTAAAATTACAGACAGGTTGAAGAATTCTCCCTCCGATTCTCCCACCTAACTGAATCAAAAACTGATTGATTTGATTTTCCAAGCAATCACTACACCGTGGCCCCGATAAGTCAGGAGTACACTGCACAAGCCCATAAATAGTAACTGAATCGGACCCGGTGGTGTTCCCGCTGGCAAACTTCCGTAACGAACCACCAGCTGCAGCGTCGTCTCTCAACTCGTTCAACAACGGTCTTAGAGCCCCATTAAACCGATTCACATCCGATGCGTTTTGAAGGTTATATAAAATAACACCACCTTGAGTGTCTCCCAATATGGTCTTGTTGGTGTATCTCAACCAACACTCGTCATAGTATCCAACTGCTCCCTTTTGGTTCGGGCACATCTCTCGTAAGTTAACCACGGAGTTATTTAGACATGTACGGCACAAACCCGGTTCAACGTCACCTCGACAAAGGGCCGCTGAGTTGACCCGGTCGCTGCCTTGGCCAGCTGAGTAGTTGAAGAATCCTAAGCCCGTGTTGGTGGTGGGGAGTGTGGAGAGGGTGGTATCAAGATTTCTTCGGTATGTACTGTTTGTGGTGAAGTTACCATCTCCGTCACAAGAGTAGTAAGTGAAACCGGTGGTTTGTATTAAAAGCATAGAAATAAAAGTAAACCATAAGAGGAGTTTTTCGGACATATTTTGTGTTTAGGTGTGTTGGAGGAGAGACTAGAGAGTAGATGCTTAAGAATTTAAAGCTAGAGTTGGGAAGTTGAGATGAATCATAATTGGCTAACTATCTGAATAAGATACGGGTGAGCGGGCACAACTCTTACAAAAAACTAGCCTAATAAAAATATCTAATAAGGGTGTGTCACATTACTTTTACCTAAATCTAACCATAATACTCTAAAGTGTTAGGGACACAACCCTAGGGGTCTGTTTGGTATGACCTAACTGAATGAACAAAGAAATGGAATGGACATGGGAAAAAATGGACCATGATCATTCCCTTCTCATGTTTGGTTACTCTATAGGAATGAAATAAATTATTACTTCGTGTTGTTTGGTAGATAGAAAAATATTTTATAAATAAAATATTTTTAACTAATAAATTTATACTATGAGTCGGGTCATGGGTCAAGCCACGGCACAGGTGATGGTTCGAGGCATGGTTGGGGACTTCGGGCCTTGGGACGGGTCATGGTTCATGTCATGGGTACAGACATGGTTTGGGTAATGGGTCAGGTCACGGGTCGACTCATGGGTCCGGTCTCGATTGGTCCATGGTTCGGGTCATGGGTCGGGTCGCAGGTCGGGTCATGGTTCAAGTCGTGGGTCGGTTCTTGGATAGGGTCATGGTTCGGGCCTTTGGACGGGTCATGGTTTATGTCATTGGTACGAGTATGGGTCGGGTCACAGGTCGAGTCATGGGCCGGTCCTTGGTTATGGTCATGGGTCGGGTCAGGGGACGGGTCATGGTTCGAGTTATGGGTCGGTCCTTGGTTAGGGTCATGGGTCGGGTCATGATTCTAGTGATGGGTAGGGTTATAATTTGGTTATTAATTAAACAAAATAATTTCACTCATTGAAGAAATGAAAAAAAAATACACATATTCCTCAAAGAATGAAAATCATTAAAAATGAAAGAATTACATTCTTTATTTGATGGTCAATTTCATTCCTATGTGATATCAAACATGTTTTGTTTCATTTCAACGTAATGTCTCATTTCATTCCATCCTCTATTTATGCAACCAAATCCTACCTAATAAGTTTTTTTTTCTTTTTTTTTGAATTAATTCTTTATTAAAACTAGCTAAAACAAATAAAAAAACTTTATTAATTAAAATAAAAATAATTAGAAAAACAAGTAAATAAATAAACAAATAAAGGAAAAAAACGTTGAACTACTATAAATGAATAAAGGAAAAAAAAAATAAATAAATAAACCTTATCTCCTTCATCTACATTTCCTTTCTTTCATTCTTTCAAGCATACCTGCTGCACAGCTGATTACCCAACAGCCTACACCCTCCTTTCTTTCTTTCTTTCCCAACAGCCTACACCCTCCTTTCTTTCTTTCTTTCATTCTTTCAAGCACGGGTATAAGTACCCCATTTTCACTACCCGAAATGCTACCCGTGGGGTTGGCGACGGTGTACCCGCTTAACCCGAATACCCGAGAGACCTTACCCAAAGGTGTCCCCTTCACCCTAAGTGGCAATCTTAATCCCGTCTTAACAATCATTTCAATCTTATAAAAATATAAAATTTTGTGTACTTTTAAGTTTCACTAAGTTAACCCCGCGCATTGAGACGAGTATTAGACGTGCTTAAATACGCAAAGAGCTAGAAAAGACGTCTCGACTGTAAGTTTAATAAAGTTATCAACTAAGCCCGCACGATAGAAACTTGCGAAAGTATGTTTGAAAATTTAAAAAGTTGAGAGATGTTATTTGATAATAGAGAAAGTTAAGGGTGGTTAGGAAACTTTGGTTGGTGGCTTAAGATTGGCCACCGACATTAGTAAATAAGGTTATTCGAATTTAATTTTTGTATAGTAACTTATAATATGTATTATTTAAAAAGAAAAAAAAAACTAGATACATAATCTTATTAACTTTTTTTTTTTGTATTTTGATATGAATTTTACAAATAAAAGTTCTGTTGTATACAAAAAAAAGTATATTTTTGAATATCACGAGTCAAAAAAATATTTTATTTTTAATATAACTAAATTTTAATAAAATTATCAAAATGTAGAAAGAAAAGAAAAGAATATTTTTTTAATGAGTATTCGATGGTTATATCCCCAAGTATACCACTTTTACAAACAAGACCATTTACAGAATTTTTACAAATAAGTTTTAAAAAACCCCTCATTTAACAATGCATGTCATATATCTAGGAGTAAAAGACCCGACCAGGCTCCTAGACCAAATTATTCAAATGCCAAATTATCAATACTAGAAAATGGTCTTCATTCAGGAAAATAATACATTGATAGGGTTCTCTCTCATACGTAAAGGAGGAAAATTGAGACACCTAAACATGTTTGAAGAAATGATTACAGAGAAAAATAGATGACTTATATTTATTTTTAGGTTATGTTTTAGGTCCCCGGGTCATTTTTTTAAGAAAAATATCTTATTTAATTTGTTTTAATGTTATAAAAACCAGTTATGGTGTTGTGATCAGTGAAAAAACGTAGACTTTTGACGTGATAAAAATATGTTGTTTTCTTCAATTATACTTTCTGTTTTTTTCCACGAAAGTCATTCAACAAGTTTTTTCATATAAAAAACCAACATATACTCTCTATATTTTCTCACAAAAGTCCCTTACAAATCTTTGCTCATAAAAAACTAATATAGTTTCTTGTTTTTGCTTACAAAATTCAATCGACAACTATTTACCCTAGCAAATGAATCGCTAAAATCAAGACAAAAGAAATCGATCCACAGAAACAAGACCAAAACAAGCGATTCGATTGCAAAACGATTTGATTTTTTATGTGTTTTCATAGATCTTAGATTTTTTTACAAAATGGATTTAATTTAATTATAAATAATCTCTTTATAGAATGTCAATCACAAAGGTCTTGGACGACAGGCTTGCTCACGAGTCACGACGTTAGGCTTGTCAAATCGACCGGGTCAAGGACATACTTATGTGGGTGGTTAACCACGAGATCGATAAGTCACGAGTCGTCGGTATCGAGCCTCTGCCATTACCACCGCCATGATGGTATCCGGATCCTGGCCCGACAGGTCATCCGATGACCCGACATAGTCCTGGTCGTTTGCTCTTTTTTGTATTTCATATTCCGTTGTATTTTTTTGTTATGTATGTACAAACCGATGTTATATATGTACAATTTCGGCTGTTTATATTTGAAATATTTAGTTTGTTTAGTTTGTTATGTATGATACGATAGTTTTGTTGGGAATCTATATACCGAGTTAACTTTAAAAAAAATTAATTAATCATATTAATACAGAAATCCGATTTGCATTAGTGGAAACGTTTATATATATTAACGGTTCTAAATCAGAATCCCATCAGTGGTCCGATTACACGCATAATGACAATAAAATAAATCCAACCATAGTGGGTTAAATTTTTTACCTTTGACGATTCCTGGAAGATCTACACTTCGAAACAACGAACGTCGCGCTAGTGACTTGATCACGAAACCAAAAAATAACGAAAAACCACATGGTTTGCGCAAAATCAGCGACAGGGAACTTTGGCGCGATCCGACTCACGGTGGAAATGGCCGACATTTTGTGGCGGTGGACCATGGTGGTGGCCGGCGGTGATGGCAGACGCATGTGGGGGGGGGGGGTTGGGGGGTGGAGGCTCCTTTTTTGTGCAAGTTTTCAGTGAAGGCAAAGATAGATTAGGGTTTTCATTTAATAATGTATTTATAATTACCATAATTACAACTTGCAACAATTGAGAATTAACTGTTAATTCTTTGTAATTAAATGTTAATTACTTTTAATCCTTACGCTTTACTAACTACACTTAATCAGTAAATCTTAACCGACTAACGTACAACTCTTAAATGTTAAAACTCTTCGTCTTTTATTATTTCCCTAAATAATTAATCACCGAACAAACCCTCTAAATATTTCTCTAAATATTTATTCACCAAATTAGAAATTCGCGTTTCATGAACTATAATGTTTACGACTAACCATTATTAACTGCTCATTGTCCAAAGTGTAACTCTTTAGATCGTACCTCGATAGCAACGTTGATATTATCGATGATCGGACATCCCGTATCCAACAAGTTTAATTTCGATTAATTAATAAAGTTATTATTTTATAAATTTTTTTACTTATTTAATTTAAACAAACTTAATTATCAAAATTATATCTAAAACAATAAATACTGTATAAAAATATTGGTAATACTAAAAAAACTTGTATATACCGTATATTCCTATACTCCACGTATAAGCCTATGCAATTAAAAATCTGCCAAGTTTGAAGACAAAATTCTTATAGGTTGCCTATACGTTGCGTATAGCACTATACACAATGTATAGACCAGCCGCCGGATAACAACAAACACCTGTAGATCTGACTTTTAAGGTTTGTTCCTATACGCTATATGAGACGTATATGTGACGACGCAATCTGGGTGTACGTCCTAGTACACAAAACCTAGAAAATTTTATATATCCAATTAGAATCAGTATATAAGTAAATGTTATTTAATATATTACCTATTCTCTCATTTAACAACGGCGGTGACAAATGCCACCAACTCATTTAAACCTTCAACTTTCTTATAATTACCATCTAAACCCTTAACTTTTTAAAATTTTAATTTGACCCCTATACTGTATATAATATATGCTTTTAACCCTATTAATTTTTTTACTAAATTTTATTTTCTTCAGTAACGTTCGTTCGTTAACTTTTTTTTAAATCATTAAATATATATTTTTGGGTATCGCTGGTTACATCAACCGGCGGTAACATGTTGTTACCTAGAAGAATGAGATCGACATCGACTAAAGAACATTGATACCGCTGTATAATTGTCTTTGTTACTAAATGTTTTAACCAGCTTGTCGTTTCAATGTTAAGTCTTGTTTACGTCGCAACGTTAATTTTATACGTTTCCTTTTGTGTTTAATCACGTTAATATAGCGCCAGGTTTAATAATAGCCGTCCAACTTTCTCCATTTTCATACAATAATTCAACTTTCTCAAATTTCTAAACTTTTAAGTTTACCCTCAAATTTCGTTTTTTTTCTTTTACTTTTTTTTTATATTCTTCTTTAATAAATTTGTCTTTTCAATGTTAACTTCTATTCGCGCGCCATATATATATTTTTTGATCTCCAGAACTTAGTTGTGACAACTTCATGCGTTTCTTTTATGTACTTAGGACGTTATTGTATTCGCTGCGACACACGTAACGAGGTTCGCAAACCCGTCGCATCACGTGGTCATTAATTATGTACTTAAACACGTTAACGTCACTCGCAGCAACACTCGGGTATTTTTTCTAGTTTACTTTCAAAAGTCATTTAGTATGGTCTATCCTTTTATTCATGTTGATGTCGATGTTGTCGCTTAATATTAAATAATCATAATTCATTTTTGGAAGAAAAGGACATAAGTACTAAAAAGTCTTTTTGAGTCAAGTTTGCATTATTGTTTTGGTTATAATATATGTGGTTGAAACGTTCTTTGTTTTAAGATATATGATATCTACCTAAAATATAATTAACTAGTTTAGATCCCGTGTTTACACACGGGTCAAAAATATCAAAATATAAAATTTTAAAATTTTTATGTATATATTTTACATGTGTAAAAATATATTACATATACTAAGGATAGAAACAAACTCAAAATATGTAAAAATTAATGTATAATTGAGTTTCGAAAATACGTTAATTACTATTTAATATAATTTGAATTTTATTTATTATTTTATTGAAATAAAAGTTACATAATTAAAATTTAAAATTTCTTATAATAGCGGATAATTTAAAATAAATATGTTTTATTAATATAACTACTATTTTCTTTAAATATATATTATTATTCAAAGGAAGTGTATTAAATAAGAGAGATGGGCGGGGAAAAAATGATGAGAATGAATATGGAGACGACACGTGACGCTAGAAAACCTTTATTTATTATATAGTATAGATTTATGTTTTAAGAAATAGTACGTGAAGATACCACGTATCTGATTGTCAATGGTGTCTCTAACTTATTGTTCACTTAAAACGGTTTTTCTTTTTGAAAGTTAAAATAATATTAGAGAAATAAATGTTGAACACATTGGGTTGTTAGTCCAACAATAGAGGAAAATCATCTGAGAACACAAAAGTTTGGGAAGGTCATGTGTTTAAATCCTATTTTTAACACAAATTAAAAAAAATGCCTTAAAAAGTAATAAATGTTGAACACTTTTTTATTTAGAATGAAATTTTATTAATTCATTACTACAAAAAAAAAGACCATTTAGTGGCACATATTTTCTATGGCATTTAGTTTTTAGTGGTATTTTACATATGCCATGTTTGTTTGGCTGACGTTTCTAGCGGCATTTACCTCTCCTACGAAAATTTCATTTCTTAAAGGTTTCACTGATTCCTTCCCCTCCAAAAATTTCACCGATTTTCCCCTGACTGAAAAACTTCGCGTATGCCATACGCCTCCTTCGCTAGCGTTTGAGTAACAAAAATCAAGTCGGCGTCGGACGCTGAGGAAGATTTGATGAAAATCCAATAGATCGAGCAATCAACGATTCAGGTACATATCGAGTAGAAACCCTAACCTTCTTATCCGTCCACCGATAAAACAATTGATTCAGGCACTGATTCAGGTCACATTCATCCATACATACAACGTGCTTTATGTATCAATCATCGCTACCTTTAATTGATTCTGGTGGCTGTAAATCCGAAGAGTTTTCAATTCAATTGATTCACGTCGCTGCCTTTAATTGATTCAGGTCGCTACCTTCAATTGATTCTGAATTTAGTGAAACTTATTGAACTTTCTAGCAGTATCATTTACTTGATTTCTTTGCTTTCTGTTAGTTCATTGTTTATAAGATTTACGGAGCATATATAGTTTTAGGGTTTTATTGTTTGAATTTCGGTCCATTTGGTATGCATTCTTGAACTTCTAGGGTTTTTTATTGTTTGAATTGATTCCATGCGAATCATATGAGTTCATGCTAGGGTTTGCAATCCAGCAGTTTAATGAAGATTCTTAACAGGACAACTTATCCATCACAAAAGAAAAGAACACTAACTGTGTAGAATGCATAAGCTTTTGACAGGAGTAAATAAAGTAGCATGATCCAATAAAGAACTGTTGCATGTATACCATATAGGCGATGCGAATAATAGATGTCGTGTCAGCTACATAGATCTACATGTTTAAATACAAGGCATGGAGCACCCCTAGGGATCCCCAACGAAATCACATACCCTAGGTAGTCAAGGGCATTAGTCGCAGTCAAAGCACAAAGAGTGAGCCTGTCACCTAGGCGCAAGTGTCTGTAGAGAAGAATGCATATGCGGTTGTTAGAGGATTACTAAAAACTGAAGGCATCCAAGGTTTATACAAAGGTTCTGGGACTGTCATCACATGAGCAATTCCTGTTAGAATTGTATTACACTCCGCATTAGAGACCACAAAGGTAGCTGCTTTCAAAATGATCAAGCCGTTCAATCTTTCAGATCCTACAAAGGCTGCTATTCCTAACGGCATTGCTGGCATGACATCATCTCTTTTTGCTCAAGTTGTCTTTCTTCCTATTGATGTGGTATATTTTCTTTGTCCCTTCAAGTAAAATGTTAAATTTATGTGTATGAGTGGATGTTTTAATCATTGAAAAGTCAACAGATTACTCAAAGATTGATAAGCTCCTGCTTCGAGTATGGAGTATTAAATATTTAGGCAGTTCATTAGTACTGTAAGAAGTAAGACTAGTATTTGGTTAAGATTTGTGCTCACTTTTCTTTGCCTCCAAAAAATTAACATTTTACATGTGGGAATGGTGTCAAACAAGTTTCGTAATATATATTTTGATTGATTTTGATAAGTGAAGTGATTACTGAACTTTAGGTTATGGTGACCTCAAATGTTGGGGTTGTTTAGATTTTGACTGTAATAGATGTTTAGTTGCAAGTGTATATACGGGTGTGGGTAAGGAAATTAAAATTGAGTTAGGGAGATAGCAATAAAAGTTAGATTTTGTGTGGTAAGGAAATCAAAATTATTCCAACAGATTTTGATACCAGTTAGTGCAATCATTTAACTTGATACTAAATTATGAAAAAAAAAGTGAAATTTAGTTTTGTTTTTAAGTTAAATAGTGAAATTTGGTTTCTCTCTTCCATAAATTAGCATGGCTGCAATCACAGGTAAAAAATGAAATTTTAGTTGCATTTTAAATATTTGTCTCTGTATCAACTTTTTGCAATAGGTTTATGACCTCCAACTTTCAGTTAATATCAAAATCCATTTTTCTCATCATCTCATAATTACTTGAATCATGGAGGAATGTGGAGTTTTTCTGGAATGCATGATAAGGGTCCTGTAAACAGGTATGTTTTTCTTCAGGTCTACCAAAATCAACCAAACTTCAGGTCTACAAAAAGTCTGTGCAGGGTATTACGATTTTACAGTTGCAGACTTGCAGGGGATACGCATATTCAGGTCAGGATTGCAGAACTCCGTTGTTAATATGACTTCTTGTTCCTTTGAAGTCTATACAATAACTTGATATCTTGATCTGCAGGTTAATCCAAAGACACATCAGCTAAAACTTTGTGATTTTAGGAGTGCAAAGATGTTGGTAAGCATACGAATCAAATTTGTTTGTCTATCAGAAGGGCAGAGAATTTATCGTTAACTTTTGAGCTTTATTTGTTTATTGTAGGTGTCTTATTTGTTTAAGATATTATAGGCTCTGTGTTTTATCAAACTTGATATGTATTCATTCATTAAGGTAGGAGGTATATGCAAATATATATAATTTTTATATACAGTTCAAATTTATTATTCATTCAGATGAAACAATTAAAATTTGAATCTTTCATAGAATGTGGAAAAAATGGAGAACTTGTCCTTATTGTTTGCATATTTAAAAGTCTTTATTTTTTTAACAGGTAAATTACTAAAAACGAGTTAGCACGGGGATTATTTTACTCGCATGAAGATTGTGAAAGAGGATCATGAACGTAATGAAGTTTCAAGTTTTATTCAAACATTTGTTAGTTGTGTTTTATATGTTTGATATTTAGACTAAATTTGGCACTTATTAGGCATTTGTTTGCAAATATTTGGTATATGTTTGGAATACGATCGAACTTTTAAATAAAGTGATGATATTACGATTTCTATATTTTACAGTTTTATTTTATTATATATTGTAAATAAATAATGATTTGGTTTAATCAAAATTAATATGATAAACGTATATAGTGGCGTTTTACTTGATGTGATTTTTGTATAAAAAATTATGTGTCACTAAAAGTAGTATGGATATTTAATTAAAAATAGTTTTTAACGGCATAAAATTTGTGCCACAAAAGGGGTTTTTTTTAATATAGTGGCAAAAAAAAGTGACACTAAAAGCTCAAAAGTTTGTAGTGGCAGACAAAAAAAGTGCCACTAAAAGGCTTTAGTGTTAGCGCTTCTAGTGACACTTTTTTGTGTGCCGCCCATTCATAAAGAGGTCTTTAGTGACACTTTTTTTGTTTTTTGTGACACTTTTTGTGTGTCACTGAATACTTTTTTTTGTAGTGAATCTTGTTTCTATCAAAATTTTCAAGAGTTATCTAAACCTACAACTTTGTTTCGGTGAATATTTCTAATTTTTATCTAAACATGTAGGTCCCAACAGGTTTACGGATCAATCTCAGACATATAACATGTAACACGCACTCGTAGTGCGGAATCCTAACGAATACGTGCGTCTCGTATTGATACAAACACAAAATAGAATACACAAAGACAAGATTTCCAATAAACTCTCTGTATTGCTCTGATAAATGTGTTTACACTTAGTAAATCACAGAAGTACAAATAAGAAGAAACTAAACACTATTTACAGGTAACAACCTGCAACAGGTGAACTTGTTCGCTACAACTAGCCCAGGCGAACTTATTAAGTGCATGTTACAAAACTTAATAGAAAACATTACAAACTTAAAACATAAAAACCTAATCTATTACAAGGCTGGTTGTCACACACTATGTTCCAATAAACTCCCCCTTGACAACAACTTGGTTTTCTTCTTCAAGTCTTGCTCTTCTAACTCTTTGGTAACGAGCTTCCTACACAAACTCCATACTTGATACACATGTACAAAATTCTCTTATACTGCATTGTCTGTTCTCTCCATTCACCGGTGTACATGATTTTTTTGCATTTTATTATCTTTCGGTCTTTCTTGGAAAAATTTATAAGATTCATGGCATCAAAGAATATTGCCAGAACCTTCCCATTCACTTCTTGTCACACATTATGTTCCAACAAAACATGAGCTTCAAATACTAACCAATATTTATGTGATAATCATGAAAGCCACTCTCAAACATAGTGTTACGTATATGTAACAATTATCATTTTGTTAGTATTACATATACGTAAACACTATATGTCCCGTATATGTAACATTATTTGGTACGTATATGTAAAACTCATCGTTTCCGTATTTATGTTCAAAATATATATTCACGATAGTTAAATACTCTTTTAACAATTAAAAGAAAAAATAGTTTATAAATTATGTGATTGTTTGATAGTGGTTAGCACGGTTATCACATAAAAAGGTTGTTAGCATTTGAACCCTTCCTATCATATTTAATACATTCCTTTTTTTATAAGAAATCGGTTTTATGTACAATCAATATTTCTAATTTCTGTCTAAACATAAATTAAATATCTTATCATTTCATATTTTTTAAAAGAACCAATTTATGTTTGATGAATATTTATAGTTTCTTTTCACATTTCCAATATATATTAGTCACTAGCTTAGACCCCGTGTATTACACACGGGGTGAATAATATCAATATATAAAACTATTAAATCTTATGTATATATTTTACAGATGTAAAAATATATTACATATATAGTAAGGATAGAAAATAAAATTCAAAATATGTGAAAATTAATATATAATTTGGTTTTAAAAATACGTTAATTACCATTTAATGTAATTTGACTTTCGTTTATTATTTGATTGAAAATAAAAATTACATAATAAGATTTCAAAATTTCTTATAATAACTGATACTTTAAAATAAATGTGTTTTATTAATATAACTAGTTTAGATCCCGTGTATACACACGGGTGAAAATATCAATAAATAAAATTTTTAAATCTTTATGTGTATATTTTACACGTGTAAAAATGTATCGTATACTAAGGATAGAAAACAAAACTCAAAATATGCAAAAATTAATATCTAATCGAGTTTCAAAAATAAATTAAATACTATTTAATGTAATTTGTTTTTCATTTATTATTTGATTGAAAATAAAAGTTAAATAATTAGATTTTCAAAGTTTCATAAGGGATAATTTAAAATAAATGTGTTTTATTAGTATAATTAATATTTTCTTTTAATATATATCGTTGTTAAAAATAGGAGGTGCATTTAATAAGAGAGAGGTGCGAGAAAAAAATGATGAGAATGAATGTGGAGGCGACACGTGACATGAAAAACCTTTATTTATTATATAGTATAGATTATTATTTTCTTTAAAAATATATTATTATTAAAATATAGACATATATTAAAAGCAACATTAGAATACGAAATCTGATAACAAACTACATGAATTGATATAAGAAATCTGAAATCACAACTCACTAAACCTACATGGTGCTTTTGATTCAACAGAAATCAGAGAAGATGACGATGAAAAGGAAGGATGCCATTAAAGGGTTTGAAAGGTAAAGGATATATGTTTTTAGGGTTTTTGAGGAAGGTGCGGGTTACGAATCTGAGATAGGGTCGGACTTTAGGTCCGCGTATTTTTCTAATCGGAGTTTAGTAAGTTTAGGCGGGAAAACATAAATGAGGAAGGCCGTGCAAGTGACAAGTGATACTTTTTATTTTTATTTATTATATAGTATAGATTGGTATTTGCCGTTGAAACATTTAGTTCGTTTTTATATATGCAGGGTAAGGTTTAAGTGAAAATCATATGATTATATGTTAAAACTAGAGAAACTAAGTAAACCAATAACACAATTTATTAATTATATATATATATATATAGTAGCGGATTCAGGAATTTTTTCGAAGGGATTCACTGTTTTTAGATGCTCCAATTTCATTGGGCTGTACATCAAAAATTTCGGTTTGGTTAGATTCGATTGCTCGGGTCGGATAAGGTTCGATTGTTCGGGTCCAATTCAGGAAGGATTTTCACTGCTTTTATTTATTTATTCTCATTTTCTTAATAAACAAGGATATAACATTGCGTCTAAATAATGTTTATTTTGATGTTAAAATGCAGCAAACATGGATGGAATCTAGTTACAAGAAGAAATATGCATCACCATTTGCGGATCTTCTTGCTTTCAGGAAAGATGGTTTGTTTATGTAGATTTTGCTACAATCATTACACACTTAGGAATTTTGACACATTTGCTTATGAATGAGTTGATTTGAGTTGTCTTTTTTTTTAATCTCAAACGGGTTGAACGGGTTAAGTGACGCCCAAAAAGCTTATTTTTAATGATGCATACAAACCAAAAAAACATTTTTTTTCAAAGATTTAGGATTATTGTTTTAATACTAGTGTATCTGTAATGTCACTGAACATTCACACCTCTACCCAGTTTACTATAACTTTGTTTGAACCAAACATGTCAGAGTCACAAAACATTGAAATTAAAATTCGCATATGCGATCCGTGTTCTTGTAGCCTGATTTTTTGTGGCGGATCCAGGATTTTTTGTCAGCGGGTGTACAAAATAGGCCATGTTAGAACAAATTAAGTCACAACCAATCGGGTAAATAAATTACATTAAATTAAAGCGATTTCAAGTAATGCGTTAAAAACCTAATCGTCAGTGATGAAACCATAACCTTTTACCTGGAGAGGGCCATAATAAAAAATTTTCACAGACATTAGAGTATAAATTGGTTACGTTTTATCACATCTTATCACTACTAGTTTTAATCTTCAAGGTTATGTTTTGCATTGAGATGGCTAAAAATAGTTTTGATTTGTGTTTTATAAAAAATATTTTTCTAAACACATCGATAATCGAAATATTATTGACTTTTATATATATGAAACCTATTAAAAATATGAAAATAAATCATATATTATATATGAATCTTAAGTAAAATAAATGATAAATAAATAATAAATGTGATGAATAATAAAGTAAGGTAATAATATAAAAGTAATAGCCATTCAAAAAAATGAAATACCGAAATAGAATATAAAATAAAAGCTGGATACTAAAAAGAAAATTAATGTTTTAAATAAAAGTTAATAATGCATAGTAAAAAGAAAAAAAATCCCTAAACATTGATATGACAAATCACTTACTTTAACCCTCTATCCCTAGTCTATATTAGCATTTTAAAATTTTTATTTAAAACATTACCATCTTCTTCCTTTTTTTACAAAAAATCTATGGGAGCCTAATTGTTTTTAGTTTATTTTTTACAAAAAATTACACTAATGGGGATTATTTGAGTGGGTGCCTTCCCACCCCTGAGTCTCAACTAAATCCGCCCCTGGCCAGAGTTGACTTATTTCTTATCTTGGTTTTTGACTTGACTTATTGTCTTTTCCGATGCTTGGAGGAATGCAAACATTAGACCGGACACTCGGTATATTTAAACTGTGTTTTCTGACTTTTTGGGATTTAGAATTTCGATTTATAGTAATGTCGTGAGTTTGGATTGCTTTTGTGTATCAAGTTAAATTGATTCATAAATTATCAAAACATTAAAGTATACTTTTTATCGTGTTTGTGTAGTCTTGGACTTTTGAAGTTAAATTACACTGTAAACAGCGTTACTTCGTCGCAACATGCACGTTTACTAATCATAGATAATACGGTATGTGTTGTAAAAGTCTATTCTCTTGAGTGTAAACCAATTGATAAGCAAATGAAAGACGAGTACAAACCCATAAATTGTACAATCCGCCACAACTTAGTTTTATGAGGTTAAGTTTTGTTTATTAAAAAGTGACATGGCATAAATAAGCTTTGATATTTTCTTATAATAAACTAGATTTAATCCCGTGTGTTACACGGTATAAACTTTAATATTAGATTACTGAATATCTGAACATGTCATTTGATGATGTAATGGTAATTTACAATTCATGTATTTAAGCTGAATTGCAATTCATGTATTTAAGCATAAATAAGAGTTGAATCAAGAGCATACCAACAATTGAGAATAATCTAAAGGTAATCCAAGAGCAGCAGCAGAGAACACCAACTACTTAGGCTCTGTTATCCTAAAATAGACATCAATAAAAATAAGTGAGTATCAACCAAACATTGTTGACTAAGAACTTAAACTGAACAATAAAACTTGCAGAACATACTAACTTCATTACATGCAAATGGGTCGATCCTATTGACATAAAAACAAACCAACTTTGGTCTTGTAAGTTTTAACCCATAGTGACAACACACCACCTCTCTTGTGGAATAGCCATTCCTTAGTATTGATCTGCCCCTATAATAACATAACAGTACTACAAGAAATGTAAGCATTAGGGGCGATTTATCGCCCCTAAAACCCTAAGGACTTGTGGCGGGGTATTTCCCTCCAAGAAAGTCAGATCTGCTCTATTGCTCTCCATCTGCTCATCTTGCTCTTCATCTTTTACCGCCCACACCACCTGCAACCACCACCACCGCGTCGCACCACCTCCTACAACCCCTCGCCAGACCACCACCTGCAGGCTGCAACCACCAACACCACGTCGCACCACCGTTGCAACCCCTCGTCGGACCACTACCTGCAACCGCAACCACCACCACCACCACGTCACACCACCGCTATTAGTAATAGGGGCGATTTCGTAGGGCTTTAGGGGCGATAATTATCGCCCCTATTGCTTCGTATCCTTGTAGTGCAAGTGAAACAACCTATCAAGAGAATGTCTTCGATATAATCCACCTCTATTTACAAACCTCATGCTTCTCAAATTTAAAATTAATACGGTGTATTTATGATTAAGATGCAAAGTAGCACCAAAACCATTCTATTTCTGGTTTAGAAAAATGTAATTAGCAATGTCTCTTAAATGTTTGATTGCTGCTACTTTTAAAGTTTTAAAATGCATGTTTTAACATCAAAAATCAAAATGTGGCTCTTTATTTTGGTGGAACTAAGTAGTAATCAACTAATCCTATCCTTAATGGTTAGAATTGCTTAAATGACAGGTCTGGTTCAACCAATTCTAGAAGAAAAATCTGTCTGCCTGAGTGTGATCTTGTAGCATGAAAAATGGCAGATTATGAGATGATTGTTATGAATCTCAGATTTCAACTGTTTGCAATTTCTACAATGATGAATTAAAAGAGTCTAAGAGGTTCCTAACTGAATTTCAGAAACAAAATCCTTTTTCTAGTTCTAATTTTACGATCGTCGAAATCGGTTAATTTTACGATCTAGGGCTTTTGTCCGGTTTTTAAAATTTGTTATCATATCATTACAACAACTATATATCCAACAGCAATTTCAAAAAAGCTTCAGTATCCAACAGCAATTTCAACGGCAGTCCCGATTTCTTCTGCTTCCAGGTCTGACCCAAATTCCATTTCGTTTTTCGTTCTCTCTTTCTGATCTAATTCTTGGCCACCACCTGTTTGACGAAAGTCCTCAGAGAAAATTTGTCAAAATTACAGACCCACATCTAATCTTCAAGGGTTTTCAAGATTCTATTTTTCAATTAAAGATCTTGGTTGCAGTTCTTTGTCGTGCAGATTTGATGGAATCTTAGCTTTTAACCAACAGGTTGGTTAAATAAATCACACGATTAGCAACCGATTGGTTTAATTTCAAATTGGGATCTACCAGAGTTAGCGCACTCATGACGTAGCTCTTTCTTGGTGGGGTGTCTGGGAGGGTGAGCAACTGTAGGTTGCTTTCCTCTCCTTCGTTTCTTGGGTGGGTTGATACCTGGCCTCCTACTCACCTCGAGACGGCGGACTTGTTATCACTTCTTGGTTTTGTTTGTTTCCAATGGGCTCTGCCAAGGGTAGGAGCATGGCATCCAGTGCCTCTGAAGGGGATGTTGGCTCCACATCGTCCAATGGAGTGTGGCTATGCCCCTTTAGGAATTTCCACGAGTGTAAAGACGGCAAGTCTGGGTCCTCTGGGTATAACAGATTGGTCGCGCATTTTCAGCAATTTCATTTTAAAGATGATCGTAAAGAATCCCTTCAGGATGCACTATCCAAAGATTTAGACTTGTTTTCGAATGTTGGGGAAACCCTGCGGGTTTTTGGATATTGGTTGTGTGGGAGGTGCATGAAGACACACGCACTTAGTAGGGGGTGTCATCATCCAGATGGTGTTTTCACGTTCTCTAGGAAATCCGGGTCTGATGAGGATTTTGTCGTGGGGATCCCAAGGCCCCAAGATCCTGGGATGGTATTTGAGATTAGGACCCCGCAGGGAGTGATGGGAGATGTCGCTCTCCTTGAACGTGTTTTCTCCCTTCCGGTTAGAACTGTTAAGAGCATCCCCCCAAGCTGTCGTTTGGCATTTGCACAAGCTTTGACAGGTGCCATCCGTAAAGTAGTAGCTTCCCCTGGGACTGTTGAAAACTGGGTCAAACTCTTGCTCTTACCCCGTTGTACCCTTAAGGTGGTTAAGCCGTCTGCCAGGCAGGAGCGAAGGTCGGGTAATCGAAAGTCCTTGCAATGTGATAGTATTTTGCGGGCCTTAGCTATGTGGAAGGAGGGCTCTGGTTTTGAGGTTTTGGTCAATTCCCTCCTCGCCGATAGTGGAGAAGGGGTTGTGCGTGGAGGGGAGGCACACCGGGAGATAGCTGAGGAAGTTAGCCCCAACATCAAGCAATGTCTCAGGAAAGTGAGTGATGGTCACTTCAATGCTGCAGTTAAGGTGTTGTGTTCCAGTGGGGTTGCTCCCCGGGGGGAATCTACCATGCAAGCCCTTATCGACAAACATCCCTTCGCGCCGCCCCCGAACCTTCCTTCAATTCCTCTTTCCCAACCTGTGTTATCCGTGGATGAAGACTGCGTTCACAGGTGTGTGAAATCTTTCCCGAAAAGGACATCTTTTGGACGTGATGGCCTCCGGGCCCAACACCTGTTGGACGCTCTTAGCGGCGAGGGGTCAGCGACTGCCTCGGGACTGCTTACTGCCATCACTGAAGTGGTAAACCTTTGGCTAGGGGGGTTATGTCCTAGGGTGCTCGCGGATTTTGTTGCTTCGGCCCCCTAACCCCTTTGTTGAAGCCTAATAATGGAATTCGCCCCATTGCTGTGGGGGCAATTTGGAGAAGATTGGTCTCCAAAGTAGCGATGAAGAAAGTTGGGAAAGAAGCTGTTACGTACTTGGGGGACTATCAATTTGGAGTGGGGGTCCCCAATGGTGCGGAGGCGGTGCTGCACAGCGCTAACAGGTTCCTTAATTCTTTTCATTCAGATGGCTCGCTGGCCATGCTTACGGTTGATTTTTCCAACGCTTTCAACTTAGTTGACCGTTCGGTTTTGCTTCGCGAGGTCCATCACCAATGCCCCTCCATATTCCCGTGGGTTCAATTTCTGTATGCCCAGCCTGCTAGGTTATACGTGGGGAATGACCGTATCGGGGCATTCACGGGGGTCCAGCAGGGGGATCCCTTGGGACCTTTGCTTTTTGCCCTAGCCTTACACCCCTTAGTGCTTCAGGTGCAGGAAAACTGCAAACTCCCCTTCCATGCTTGGTACTTGGATGACGGGACGGTTATCGGGGACGCTGTTCAGGTTGCTAAAGCTCTTGACATCATTAGTTCAGAGGGTCCAGCCTTGGGGCTACGGCTTAATATTAGAAAAACTGAGGTATTTTGGCCGACATGCAACGGGGTGAAGGTCCGGCCAAGGCTTTTCCCCAGTGAGATTGGGAGGCCGGAGAGAGGTGTCAAACTGCTAGGAGGGGCATTCAGCTGTGATGCCAGTTTTATTAGTGGTCTAACGGCTAAGAGGGCAACGCGAGCTGTTGACATCATGGGACACCTTCCCTTGTTGCGGGATCCTCAAAGCGAACTCCTCTTGCTTAGATCTTGTATGGGGGTTGCAAAGTTGCTATTTGGTTTGCGAACTTGCCAACCCCCCTTTGTGGATGATGCGGTTTCATGTTTTGATAAAAGTCTTCGAGAGGCAGTAGAAGACATTGTCGTATGTGGGGGCCCTTTTTTTGGTGAACTCCAGTGGCGGATCGCGACCTTGCCGATGCGGCTAGGTGGGTTGGGCCTTCTGTCGGCCCGGGATGTGGCTGCCTATGCCTTTGTGGCTTCCAGGTCTCAATCTTGGAGTTGCAGGACCACATCTTACGCAACAGTGGGGTTGCTACCACTGACCCGGATTATGCCAGCGCCCTGGATCGATTGCATGAATCTCTCCCTGATTTTGATCTCAGCGGTTTCTCTAACAAGGACACCGCCCCCAAAAAACCACAGAAAACTTTGGCGAATGCCCTTTGTTGTCGAATCGCACAAAGTTTGGGAGAAGATTTTCTTTTGTCCCCTCGCCAGAAAGCCGTCATTGAATGCTTACAGAGGCCTCACGCCCAGGATTTCTTAACTGTTATTCCTATTGAAGGTCTGGGTCAACGTATGTCAGCGGTTGGGTACCGGTCAATCCTTAAGTACCGTCTGATGATCCCCATGTTCCCGAATGATGAAACTTGCCCAGTCTGCCGTACAGCATGCCTGGATAAATACGGGGAGCATGCGTTACACTGTAGAGAGCTGCCGGGGTTTAAGTATCGCCATGATTTTGTTCGAGACGCGTTAATGGATATTCTCAGACGAGCAGGGATCTCGGCAAAGAAAGAGGCACCGGTTAATTTTCTTACGGACCCGGCGGAAGGGAGGTCTACCCTACGCCCAGCGGACGTGCTAGTTTTTTTGTTGGGAGGGCGGGAAACATGCTTGTGTCGATCTCACAGGTGTATCCCCCCTAGCTGGGTTGCGGGAAAATGGGTTTGTGGCGGGGCAAGCGGTTATGAAAGCAGAGTCAAAGAAGGTGGAAAAGCACGCGAAAGCTTGTGAGGATAATTAGCATGCCTTTGTCCCCCTGGCGTTTGACACATTCGACTCCTTGGCGCCGGAGGCGGTTCGGTTCTTGGCTAGAGTTCAGCGTGTGGTCCACAGCAACTTTACGACTCCTCAGGGGCGAGGCTTTGTTTTTAGTAGATTAGGGTTTTCCATTCAGAAGGGGATGGCGGCGCAGTTTGTTGCCCGTCTACCTGCTATTCTTATGTAATTTGCCTTGGGTTTAATTAATTTAATTTCAGAAAAAAAAAAAAAAATTAAAACTTTTGCACGACTACACAAAATCGAACATCTAGGTTAAATAAGAACAAACATTACAGCTATGCAATGGCGTTGTACCTGTAACTCGAAGATTGCCGAGATTTGGTTAGGATCCTTATTTTATATACACGGTATTACTATTCAATAATAATCAAGATAGTATTTTTACATGTTTGTGTGTTTGGTCTTTCTAAAACATACAAAACCAAATCTTATTTTTTTGGACTCATGGAACTGTCATACATATAAAAAACTAGCAAAAATGTAGGCTATGAGACATATTAAAAAAAAGGGTTGAGTAATCATGTCTAAATCGATGAAATTTAGACATACTAAATCTATAAACCTTAAGGCAAGGATGAATTTCAGAACTAAATCGATGACAAGATGCATACGGTTTTCCTTCTTGAATTCTCAATCTTCTTGAAAAGAAAAGGGTTGAGTAATCATGTCTAAATCGATGAAATTTTGACTTCCGATTGCATAACAAAAGTAATAAATGACATAAGAAGTAAAAAAGATCAATTGTACCTGGACTTCCCCGCCGTTTGACGTCCTAGCTATGGAGGTTGGTTCCATCCATTTTGGGTTTGCAGAATGTGGAGAATGTGGAAGAGAAGAAAAGGAAATTACGGTATCCCACAAAACCTAGGGTTTTGATGTCATGGGTCAAAATAAACGGGTTATGACCCGCGCGATAAGTCTAACCGGGTATGAAAAGATCCGCGCGTAAATTTGTGTATTTAGTGTTTTGGTAAAAAAAAAATGGTTCAGGATGATTGTGTCGATGTCAAATATGGCAACTTATTTAGTTTTTTTTTTTATTAGAAGAGTGATATCAAGTAATAAATAAATGTTGACATGGACGAGTATTCACCACTGAACTTCAGGTCTTATTAATTATAAGAGTTATTATGTTTTTAATTCTTTACATATATATTATTTGTACAGAGATTAGAGCATTCACATCAGGTTCTATATATGTTTGTGAGTGTTTTTTGTATATTTTATAGAGTGATTTAAAGTGGAGGAGAGAAAAAATATTACTGTTCATCTGTATATTTGTGAAAACACTGTTCGCCTCTATTAATTTTTTAATATTTTTTGAAAGTGGTTGTGAGTGGAGGAGAGACGAAAGGTAATGATAAAGGTATAAAAAAGTATTATTTAATTAAAAAAAATAGATAAAAGGTAGTGATTTTTAGTGTAATTATAAAGATGGGGATAGAGAAGCTGATGGGTATGCTCTGGGCAAAAAGTGTACGCGACATGCCTGTTTTTACATGGATCCGTTGATCTTTCCTTTACTTGTGATTTTTAACATTGAAGAATCGTTGTGTAAGCATGATTGCACGTTTGTTCCATGCTCCAATTGGGGAAGATGATACTGCTGTTGACGTGGGAACAGTGGGATCCTCAGAAGCTATTAGTTATGATGTATTCATTACGTTTCAGCTGTTTAAAAGTGTCAATGTCGACCAAGTTATCATTGGTTCGGGTTGACATTCTATATCTAAGCAGTCGAATAAGTAAACTTAAAAATACTTTATTTTGAAAACAACTCGGTTTTCTTTAAAATTTATATAAGAGCGTTGACAAAAAAGAAAATTAATCAAATCGTTGTATATTACAAGTTATTAAAAAAAATTTAAATTTTATGAAAAAAGAAAAAGAAATTCATTTTTTTTGTGTTGTATCTGCTTGTACAATTAAGAAGCAGATTTGTTGATTCTGATACCGAGGGTATATAACGGATTGCCTAGAAGCCAAATGGATTTCTAAATCCTCCTAGAAACCAATATTGTTTTCCTAAACCCCCTACACATCGAAAATAGTCGAACCGATTCACCGCTCATGCTTGTATTTACAAGGTTTGTTGGGAGAAGTTCGCGAGGTACTTTGAGGTCGATTTGAAAGTGGTAAATCTAAAAGAAGGTTATTATGTGATGGACTCCGTGAAAGCTGTTGAAATGGTGGATGAAAACACGATTTGTGTTGCTACAATTCTCGGTTCTACAATGACAGGAGAGTTTGAAGACGTGATACAAGGCCCCAAACCGGGAGGCCTCACGTATTGGATTTACTCATCAACACATACCACTTAAACATAAGAAGTTCACTAACACAGCGGAAACGATTTAAAAGTTCAACATACGCAGCGAAAACATAACTTGACAAATACAACTGAAACTTGTCTTAACAACATAATCAAAAGAAACATAAACGGGATGCAAGATGCTGAATCTTCGGGTGACTCTTCTTGCCAAGCCAAACATCCATTTCCATCTACTACCACCTACACTTTACTAGTATGTATACTAAAAAACAGCAACGCTGAGTGAGTACTAACGTTTATTTTAAATCAATTATGCAAAAGATTTACTAAAACATACATACTGCCCTTATGACCAAGACTTTACATAATTCACCTTTCAAAATAGTTTAAAACGTTCATGAGATAACCGTCAATTCTTTATCAATGTTTGTACTGTCTTCGTGATCAATACCGCTTAACCGTCAAATCCTTTTTGCTACTAGTATTGTCTTCGTGATCAATACCACTTAGCATGATGTTGTCCTCGTGATCAACAACTGATATTGTCCTCGCGATCAATACCGCTTTGCATGGTTTGGTCCTCGTGACCCATTGATGTTTTCCTCATGATCAACACCACACGACACGATGTTGTCCTCGTGATCAACACCGGGTATTGTCCTCGTGATCAATACCGCTTAACTGGTACATGGGAGTTGCGTAAACCCCTACCCCCGAGCAACCGTTATCACTCATCCCAATTGTACAACTGTTAACGAGCCACCAAGACTCTTACTAATGGGTAGCACCCATAACTGGAATCTTGTACAAGTATCATCTGTCCCAAGGACCTTAACAAACTGGTACACTTCCCATAGGAAGACTATTCACTTTCTGTTCATAAACATCCTTTAAGTTGATCATACTAACATATATATTATGCCTTTGTTTATGTATATAAAATATAGTAAACGCTTGCCGGTAATATAACTCGCTTTACTGAAAACTTAGTTCAACACATATATCACGTCTTTGTTTATGTATATAAAAATATAGTAAATGCTCGCCAATGATATAACCATACTTTGCTCAAAACATACATTTGCCTCTTTTAAACTTTACACTAAAACGTA
The DNA here is from genome assembly GCA_023525975.1 of Smallanthus sonchifolius. Classification (NCBI taxonomy): domain Eukaryota; kingdom Viridiplantae; phylum Streptophyta; class Magnoliopsida; order Asterales; family Asteraceae; genus Smallanthus; species Smallanthus sonchifolius. The sequence goes on from CM042029.1 coordinate 93,878,447, forward strand.
GCTTTTCACTTTGTTTATTAATATAAAAAAATATGTAATACATGTTACACTAAGTATGCACACTACCCCTAAAGAAGGCAAAAAAGGGATTAGAACTTACCTGATATGCTAGCCTCAATATGTTATCTACTACCCAAAACGATGTTACGCACAATTTGGATAAAAGGATAAATAGCAGGTCTACGTTACACTGGCTAGTTTACTTTATTTCGACGAACTTAAGGAAAGTCCGTCTGCTACAGTACCGGTGAACTCCTGCTACAGTACAGGCGAACTTAACAAGTTCTCCTGCTACAGTACATGCGAACTTAACAAGTTCTTCTGCTACAGTATAAGTTCGCCTGCTACAGTACCGACGAACTTAACAAGTTCGCTTGCTACAATACCCGCGAACTTAACAAGTTCGCCTGGTCGCTATCTTCTTCCTGAAGAACCCTAAGTTTGCATGAAAATAGCGGCTATGGTCAAACCCATCAAGACCCAAACTTTTTACGTTAAAAACTTGTGTTTTCTAACCATAAGTCTAAATCTATGCTTGGTTTCCATTTTTAAATGTAAAAACCCAACCTTTACTCGGTTTTTTCTTCAAAACCCAACATAACATAAAAAGTCAGTTCTGGAACGGATGGTTACCTGAAATCGCTTACTTTTCGTTGCTAAACACTCTAGAGACTCTTGCTAACGACCCTTGAAGCTCGGAATTGAAAACCGGGACTTTCTCTCTCTAGGCTCTCTCTCACTTTCTCTCTCTAGAAAACGAAAATGGTGAAGCTAATGAGGCTTTGGGGCTGGTCTTGAGGCTTATAAGAGTCCAAACCCTTGCTCTTTTTGGCCCACACACCCCGACCCAAGCCCGCTTTCCTTTTTCTTATTAAGTTTTTAATTCTCATGAATTCTTTCGTGCTCTAAATTCGGTATGTTACACGTGAAGCTTCTTAACGAGCTTCTAATGAATAAAAACAAAGAAACGGGATGGAACACCCCGATTCACGTTGATGCTGCAAGTGGAGGGTTTGTTGCACCTTTTATCTACCCGTATCTTGAATGGGATTTTCGTTTGCCACTTGTGAAGAGCGTTAATGTGAGTGGTCACAAGTATGGGCTTGTGTATGTTGGTGTCGGTTGGGTTTTGTGGAGGACGAAAGACGACTTTCCTGATGATCTCGTATTTCATATAAAGTATTTGGGATCTGATCAACCTACTATTACACTCAACTTCTCTAAAGGTACAATATACCGTTTCATTTTTAACCATCGTTTTTAATCCTCTTGGCTCGTTAGAGATGTAATATAATCCAAATCAACTCATTCATTAGTAGATTAGTGGATAATGCTACTTTTATACACAAAAGGGCCTCTTTTCGACATACATCAAATACAAGAATTAACTTGTTTTTTCTTGTAAACATGGACACAGGGTCCAGCCAGATAACTGCACAATACTATCAGTTTATACGGCTTGGCTTTGAGGTAACTTCTCTCCGCACAACACGAGTTGTAGATATCGAAAAATGGAAGATTGGCTAATCGAGTTTTAATGAATAAATTTCATGTATGTGTCAAAAAGGAAATGCATCAAACATTCGGGTCTAGGAAATTTTAATGTGAGTTTAACTAAATGAGTCGGGTCGGACTGACCTCCAACGCTTTCTCTGTCCATTTTTTTATTTTTTTTTAAATAATAAATGAATTAAATAAATAAGATTATAAAACTGATCATGTTGGTATGCAAATTTAAATCTTTTAAATTTAGTTGTCTAAGACGTTTTAAACATATGAATCCCTTTGGGTGACTTTCAAAACATGTTCGACCCATTTGACCTGTTTCCTTTTTAAGTAATTGAGTTTAATCATTTTCACTTGTAAACTAATCAAAATTGTCACCATTAGTCCACTACTATGCCCATTTTTTGACCAAATACACTTTGCAATTCACTGCCTTCTCATCTTTTTAGTTTTGATTTACTAGGGTTACAAGAATGTCATGAAGAACTGTAACGAAAATGCAATGGTGCTTAAAGAAGGGTTAGAAAAGACAGGGCGGTTTAATAGAATCTCCAAAGACATCGGGGTCCCTTTACTTGCGTTTTCTCTTAAAGACAGTTCAAGATATACTGTTTTTGATATATCTGAGTCTCTACGACGATTTGGATGGGTCATCCCAGCGTACACCATGCCACCTGATGTGCAACATATTTCCGTTCTTAGAGTGGTGATTCGTGAAGACTTCAGCCATAGTTTCGCGGATAGACTTGAAGCGGATATCGTCAGGGTGGTTAACGAGATGGAAGCTGCAGCAAAACACACTGACAACACGAGGAACACCAACACACATGATGGGGAGGCTAGTGAACATAGCATGAGAGGAATGCAACTAGGAATAACAAAATTCTGGAGGAGGTTTGTGCATGGTAAGAAAACTAGTAGCGTCTGCTGAATGGTTAATTTCTTGTTTCGTTAGATATCATCGTACAACATGTTTATTGTTATGTTCAAAATCAAATCGGTGTCCTTATGATTTGATTTGTGTTGTATGTCAACATAACAAGATGTTTGTTCTGGTTGATGATGGTTCATTCTTAGCATATCCAGGATAAATATAAAATATAAGTTCTTCATCCACCTTAACTTCCGATAGGTATGTAATATCATAACTTCATCGTTTTTATTTTCCCTAATTCTCTTAGATTTAACATGATTTGTCGTCTTGTCCTAGATTTTCACAATTCAATTAACAATCAAAGAAACAATAACAGGGATTAACCCTTCAAACGAATTCAATTGATCGACATATATATTGTAGACTCGATAGGGGGTTTATGTAACCCTAAAAGGAACAAATGCGTCCTTTACTAAACGTCGTATACATTCATACGACCAGTTTTGCATTTCTAGACCTGACACTTACAACCCCTTCACTCCTAGATATTACATAAACGACACCAAACTAAATATACACAAGTTACATAATTGACCCGTAAACTTTTTTATCAAACATGATTAACAATTAAGGCCAACATGTCGATTGTTTTTGACTGATTTTCCCTAAATCGTGTTTCTTATTGAAATCTTTTCATCACCGTTCTTTTTCCAACTAAGATTGCTTATAACTTTGGCTGTTGTTAGTGAATTTGGTAGCAATTGGACTTAAACACATTATCACCAAAACACATATTATCACCATCAGATTGGAGTTCTTGATGATTTGTATGTGATATTATATGCGCTCAATTTGATTTTGATTCTATACACAGTTTATATGCTTTTATACTGGTTTGTGATTATTTTGTTTAAAACCATTTGTATATGAAGAAAAAGAGTTCATTCTTGTGTTGTTGGCATTCTACTATTACAAAAGCTACATAATCGTGTCGGATATCCAAAGATTTTTATTTGAAATATGTTAGGTTTATTACAAGTCAAGCATGTATGTGTTCTTTAATGTTTGGTTAATGCTCACTAGAATACTAAGTTTTTTGTTCAAACATGTTTGTGCCTTTTATTGATTCAATTTGTTTCTTTGATGCATTCTGCCTTTAATTGTTTGGTTTCATCCGGTCATTTGTTAATTGTGTAGCCACAGTTTCTCTGAGATTCTTACTTCAAATCACGCCCAGTTTATATAGCAGATGTTGATGGTCATTCTTATTGTTGTTGTTAATGTTATTGTAGTTTGGAATGGTGAAAAGATTTTCTGACCATTTATTTTGTATATGAAGGTTTTGAACTGGTTTATAGATTTTGATTTTCTTCTACTCCGTTTATGGATTTTCCTTGGACTCGTTTTTAGTCCATATAAAGATACAAACTAAGACTATTCCTGTTACAAGACCATCAAATCTTGTATACAATTAATATTTAGGAATTTATGAAGTATTGTTGTAATTTTTCATTTCACATTATTATATGTAGTTTCAGTCATGATAAATACTTACATTTTTATGAATTTTGTCATTTTTATTGTTCAATCCGTGTACTACACGAGTTTCTAATCTACTCCTATATAATATAGGAGTAAGGTTCAAGTACAAAGTATGTTTTGCCCAAAAAAATGTAGGAAATAATATTGACTTTTGATCAAACTAATCTAATGGTTAAGATTGGTTTAAAAGTTAATTAAAAGCTAGAGGGGTAAAATAGAAATTTTACCTTTATGATGACTTTTCTTTTTATTGAATACTAGTTTCACGATCATTTTTAAACTAAAATAACTTTTTATACATTATTATTTTTTTTAAAATACACCATAAAATCGAGTATTTTTTTATCTTTAATTTGAGTATAGTATTGTTACATTTTTTATATGAAAAAATGATTTTTTTAGAAAAAGGATAATAATGCTCGAAATATATGTTGGTTACCATTATCAGCACAGTTATATTGTATAACAATACAATTATAAATGTTAAACCAACATATGTTATAATCATACAACTGTGTTGCTTTCTGCGAGCATAAATAACGTAAATACCCTCGGTCATGGAATCAGTATTGTACACGTGGTGTACTCTCTTTGTTTTTTTAGGTAAAAACCATTTTGTGGTGGAAGTGTGGAACCTTCCTCATAGTATAATACATGACATATATGAAATATTTACCATTTACATAATCGAATTACAAAAACTTAAAAATAATTTCAAAAACTTAAAAATGTTCAAAATATTGTATAAGATTAAAAACATTTAAAAACGTTTCAAAATTTTAGACCATAGGATATTTTATAAGTACAGGGTATCATTCTAAGATGAGGTTAGTAAAGGTCAGACCATAAAAAGCCTTTGCGCCATTCTTCGGCATTAGCGGCTACAAGGTCCCCAAGCATTCAACCACCATCTTATAATTCTACTCTGTCCTTAACCTGTCTAAACTCTATTTAAAAAAAATTTCAAAAACGTTTTCAATTTTATACTTTTTTTTTAGTGTTCAAGTTATCATGGCATATCAACACTTAAAGGCTTAGCCTCTGAAAGAGGCAATCATAAAGTAAGAAATTAAATAAATTTAAAAATTTTACCAGTAATTCTGGGATGGTAACACCAAGCTTGTTTAACTTTTCATAAAGGATATTCACAGATAAACTTGAACATACTTCTTTTTCTTACTTTTCATAAAGGATATTCACAGATGAGGAGAAACTTTTCATAAAGCTTGTTTACCAGTAAAGGATCTTGTTTTTAACAGTATTGTTACCCTTCAGGATATTCATTATTAAATGAATATGATTAAGTGTTGATCTGCACAGATAAACTTAACTTACTTTTATTTTTAAGAACACATGCTCTGATACCATTTACAGAATCGAATTACAAAAACTTAAAAATAATACAAGAGTGAGAGAGAAATGCAGATTTTCTGCGGTGTGTCCTTAAACAACTACCTAAGTCCTCTTATATAGATGAGGAGAAAAGAAAAAGACAGACACACTATGGTCTCATATGGGACCTACATGACACATTTGTCAAAAAGTAAACAGTAAGTTACAATAATTTGTTTAACTTTTCATAAAGGAAATTGTAGCTGGCAATTATGATTCCAGAGCGAGTTATCTTGTCGGCCACTTTATTAATCAGTGGAGACTTTCTTCACGTGTCTGTGGGGCCTATTTCTTTTTGGACTTTTGTTTCTCAGAAGATGCTTCTGGCTGGAAGGCTTGCTTGTATTCTATGAGTACATTATTGATATAATCTTCATCAATCGGGTCTTCATTATTTGACTGAGCTTCTTCTGTCAAATTATCATCTTCTGCCTGTGATGAGGTAGACATTGATGAAGGAGATACTCCTTCATTTCTGAAATTCTTCATCATGTCTTTCTTCATTTCAGAAAGATAAAAATCCATAATCTCTTTGTTACTGATTTGTTCAGTACCTTTAAGAGTTTGAATCTTTCGAATGATATGTTTAAAGGGACTAGGAGCCTCTTTCTGGGGAAGACTATTAATTTGTTCTTGGTATTCTTCAAACGTCTTCTCGATCTTTTTAATAGTGTCATGGCCTTCTATGATGCCATCAGGATTTATAAGAGTCATTTTCTTCCAAAATTTTGTATGGAAGACTCTCTGGATACAGAGGATGTTATGATTGTCATAAGCAACTTCAGGGGTCCATTTCCAGATCCATGGGATACTGAATTGAACATAAAAATGTAGAGTAGGAAGATTGTTTATGAAACTATCCTCCTGCTGGGCTTCTATAAGGGCTGGAGAGATTTCCGCCCATTGTTTATAAAGAGTCTTGAATAAATCTGGAAGTATATTAATTGATGGACCAAAGAATTGCCACCAATTGTAAAACCAGACAGGAATATCCTGATTATAAACATGAGAGCAGATCTTTATAAACCATGAATGTTTCTGCTTAGGGTTTTCATATAAAAAAGCTTTATAAAAGGCTTTTTTGTAGTCCCAGTAATTATATTTGATGGGAGCTTTTGTTTGGGGATGTAATAATTCCCTTTCTTTCATTGGAGAAGTTCCCCAAGTTTCAACAGATATAACCTGTTTAATAATAATTTTGCTGAAGTTATAAACATCAGGCAAACCAGCATTGTAACATTTCTGATTTTCATCATGTAATCGTTTGATTTCAATAAACAAACACATTTCAGTTTCGATTCGTGTACAAACAAACTACGATGCAGTTACATATACAAACTATTCTATTACAATGACAAATTAAACAAAAACACCATTATCTCACAAGCCCCGAGGACCAAAACTGACAAAACTCAAAAAACTACAAAACTAGGCAAGCACGGTCGCGCCTGTAGACCTAAGCACGGTCGCGCCTAAAGTAGGCACGGTCGCGCTGCTGAAACCACGTGACTCCGCAGAGTCAGTCAGTGGTCCATACTCGTTGAATCAAATCGCATTAAGGCCGGATTTCACGCGTCAGACCATACTCGTCTGAATTCAACCTGCAACACGCATCAATTATACTCCAATTTACAGAATTGTTTAATCCCATACCCCCCACAATCATGACTCGCAAATTCGTCGATATAGAGCCAGTTGCACGCTTCCTACACCCACATCTACCCTCACTCAGTCTCTCAGAACTCTCACTCGACACTCATACAACTTCTGGAGCCCGATCGATCGCCAAGACGCCCGAAAACGCGACCCGTAGCCGACCGCATTCAATTGCCCAATAATCTCAAGTAAGTAATACACCAATAGCTTCGTATCATCCTCTACTACGAAAGCCCTATGCCAATTCGTAGTAGAAACACTCAAGTCTGTCCGATTTCTGAACGAAAAGCCGAAACTAAACTTTTAGTCGAACTACCTTTTAAACACGAAATAAATCCAATTAAAACTCATAGATAGCTTCGAAATCATCCACTAAGTGAAAGCCCTAAGAATACAGAGACATTTAATATAAGAATCGACGGATTTGAGTCTGGAATAGACCCGACACGGTCGCGCTCATCCCCGAGCGCGGTCGTGCTTGACCAAGCACAATCGTGCCCCAGGTGTGGCCCGGTCGTGCTTACCGAGCAAACAAGTCTTGATCAAAAACAAACACTAGACGCGGTCGTGCCAGTTACGAGCACGGTCGTGCTCTATGTCCAGAACCTATGAAGTACCTTCTGACTCGACCACGGGCGCGTTTCAGACCACCACGGTCACGCCCGGCAACGAGCGCGGTCGTGCCCTACTTGAGCACGGTCGTGCTCCTTGACCAGAATCAATTATTTTTCTGTTTCAAAGTCTATTTAACATATTTAGCTAAAAAAATTTCAAAATGTAATTATAAAAATTATTCTATAAAATCCCAAGACCCGGGAATCATTTATAAACCAAATCCTTGATTTAGGAATTTAAAACGATTAATTCCCGATAGTTCAAAACCGATGAAGTCGTGAGTTTATATAATCATTCTTATAAAACTATTTATACAAATATATATTTTGACTTAAACAAATGTTATCTATTTAAATTTATATTTAAATAAATATAAATATATATCAGTTATTTAAATTTACATTTTAAAGAATATATATATCACTACTATTTAAAATGTACTAAATAGATAAATAAAGTTATTTATTTATTTATTTCAAACAAACCCTAAACGTACAAATCCATCTTTCGACATAAAAATAACACAAACAATGACACGCGTTATACATTTATCCATTAGGTCAAACGTAGCGACCTACAACACGCTTGGTATTTTTGTTGATCTGTGCAAACTACACTACCCAACACAAGTGAGTTACATAGCCCCTCTTTTACTCTATTTACAAACTTTTGGGGTGGAACATGCGTTCTATTTACTATGTTTACAAACTACACAATATACAATTCCACCCTACAGTCATGTGTTACAATTTTGAGCTTTGTGCTTGAGTACTAGGTGTGTAGACCAACACGCAGTTTGCTATTCACGTGCAATCATTAACTATTTCATAGCCTACAGTAAACAGTGATAGATCTATTGAGTCTGATAAACCCACCCAGGTAGGGTGACTGTTACTGCCAACACGCGTTTGTTTTGCATGCTAGTTACAAAGGTTTGATTGTACTACCAGGTCACACGATGGCATCTCTCCATAAATGCCTTAATTGCCATGTTTGTATGAATTGTATGCACACGACACCATATTCTTTTACATGACACGAAAACCTATGTATTCTCACCAACTTTTTAGTTGACTTTGTTTTTAACCATGTTTCAGGTGACAATGTTTGAAGTATTACAAGCTGCTACATATAGGATTTGGACCTAGCAATTAATCTAAACTATTTATATTTTGTAATCGCTACATTTGGTTCTTGTATGGTATGAACTTGCTACGTGTAATGAAAATGAATGTTTAAATTATTCAAACTTTAGCAACCATGAGCTATGAACAGTCTGCACAGCTTCACGCCCCGACGTTTTCCGCCGTCGGTTGGGGTGTGACAGATTGGTATCAGAGCCTTGGTTATAGGGAATTAGGTTATTAGACACCATTGACCTAGACTATAACTTTAGGACACCCAACAATGCCATGCTACATGTTTTATGTGATACGTGCTATTTGCTATATGTCACATGCTTTATGTGTTAGTTATTTGATACTTAAAATGTTTAGACTACATGACTTAATAAGCATACGTAAATAATAAATTAAATAAATCGTATACATACCCGTATCCTAAGCCGCGTATCCTCCTTAACTGCTTCTATGTCATCATCGCCATAACTTGTGGAAAAAACTCATACTCGTAGACATTAGTCTATCAAAAATATTTTTATATACCCGTTAAGGTTTTAGACTCTGTTAATTATTAAAGGACATGTGCAATCTGGAAGGGTGACACCTGTATTCTGGGTTTTCTGTCTAGGAAAGCATTTCATATAAATCCCAATCAACCGAGGGATCCGTATGCTTTCCTGGGAATTCCCGGGATGAGTGTTTACCTATAGGCTAAAGCACGTCTCCTTGAAAATTATATAAGTCTAATTAACCTTAATATGTCATTGTGTTCAAGTAGAAATGTGATTACTTGAAAACAATCCGAACTATGAAATAAATGTGTTATTTTTCCTCCTATCCTAAATTTCAACGGATTTTTATAAATTCTCACAACACTTTTGTATCATTCTCTTTTTATAGAATGCCTCCTCGTCGTAACATCAACCGCAACAACACCGACAACGCCAACAATAGCACCAACACCAATACCGGCAATGCCAACAACAACAATAATAATACCGACCTTGCTGCTCTCCTCACTCAGCTAGTAACTCAACTAACTCAAGCCAATAACAACAACAATGGGAACGCCAGTGGTAGTGCTAATACTGGTGGTGGCGGTGGTGCCAACCCGCCACAATGTACCTTCAAGCATTTCAACTCTTGCAATCCCCTGAAATTTTATGGTACCAAAGGAGCCACGGGACTCCTTCAACGGTTCGAAAATATTGAGGGCACCTTCCTCAATAGTGACTGTCCGGACAATCTGCGTGTTCGCCATGCCACTAGTGTCTTTCAAAAACGGGCACTAACCTGGTGGAATGGGGAAAAGAGAACAAGGGGAGTAGAAGTAGCAATGGCTCTGCCATGGGATGAGCTGAAAAGGATCATGACCGAGGAATTCTGTCCTCGAAATGAGATGAAGAAACTGGAAGCGGAATTTTGGGATCTTACCCAAGATAGCGGTGAAAGCTTGGCGTACACCAACCGTTTTCACGAACTGAGCATGCTGGTACCTCACATGGTTACACCTTTGTCTAGGTGTATTGAAAAATATATCAGTGGCCTACCGAGACAAATCCAGGACACTGTTCTGGGAAGAAATCCTGCAAACCTAGAAGATGCTATTCGTCTAGCTGCCACACTGACCGATAATCACGTTAAAGCAGGTACTCTTACCAGAAAGGGGGCCAAGAAAGTTTCTGACACCACAACACCTCCTGCTCATGTCAAGGAGGTCAAAGCCGAACCGAACCACAACACGAGGAAGAGGAAAGCTAAGAACTATGTTGTGATCACTCCGGCTGCCCCAATTAATCAAGTTGCACCCTTGGCTCAAAATCCAGCCAAGAAAGCTTATGGGGGTACCTACCCACTCTGCAACAACTGCAACTATCATCACCCACAAACTATCCCATGTCGCGTTTGCAATCATTGTGGGAAACTTGGCCATACGGCCAATATCTGCCGACAAAAGGCACTTACTACTCAAGCCAACCCGGTTAATCAACCCGGAGCTAATCAAGTGGTTCCAATCAATGCAAATGGACGGGCTTGCTTTGAATGTGGCAACCCGAACCACTTCCGGAACCAATGTCCAAAACTTGCGAACAATAATCAGGGCGGAGCTCGTAGACGTGCTTTCAACATCAACGCCAATGAAGCTCAAGCCAACGATCATGTGGTCAACGGTACGTTTCTTGTAAATAAACAATTTGCATCTATACTATTTGATACCGGAGCCGATAAGAGTTTTGTGTCACTTAACTTTGAATCTTTACTTGCAAAAACACGATCCAAACTCGAGAAAACCTTCACCGTTGAAGTAGCGGATGGAAACTCCATCACTATTGACTCCATCATTCATGACTGCTCACTAGAACTCAATGGTCACACGTTTCCAGTCAACCTAATACCAATGCCATTAGGGAGTTTTGACGTCATCATCGGCATGGATTGGTTATCTAAAAACCACGCCGAAGTCATGTGTTTTGAAAAATACATCCGAATACCTCTTCCATCGGGAGACATATTGAAAGTCTTTGGCGAGAAACCTTGCAAAGGACTCAAACTAATGTCATGCATAACTGCCCAGAAATACATTCGAAAGAAGTGCATGGTTTTCCTAGCTCATGTGATTCAAAAAGAAGACAAGGAGAGAAGAATAGAAGATATTCCCATCATTCGGGAGTTTCCCGAAGTCTTTCCCGATGACTTACCCGGTCTTCCACCTGTGCGGGAAGTAAAGTTTCGAATCGATCTTATACCCGGAGCAAACCCTGTGGCTAAAGCTCCATACCGGCTTGCACCTTCCGAATTGCAAGAGCTTGCAAGTCAACTTCAAGAACTCGCTGACAAAGGTTTCATACGGCCAAGTCATTCACCGTGGGGTGCACCAGTCTTGTTTGTTAAAAAGAAGGATGGTTCATTCCGCATGTGTATTGACTATCGGGAGCTCAACAAGCTTACAATCAAAAACCGCTACCCGTTACCTAGAATTGACGACCTCTTCGATCAACTCCAAGGTTCTACTTGTTTCTCGAAGATTGATCTTCGATCTGGTTATCACCAACTGCGTGTCCGAGAAGAAGATATTCCAAAGACCGCCTTTCGAACAAGATATGGTCATTACGAGTTCACGGTTATGCCTTTTGGGTTGACCAATGCACCTGCTGTCTTTATGGATCTCATGAACCGCATGTGCAAACCATACCTTGACAAATTCGTGATCGTTTTCATCGATGACATCTTGATCTATTCCAAGACTGAGGAAGAACATGAACAGCACCTTAGACTGATTTTGGATCTCCTGAGAACCGAACAATTATACGCCAAGTTATCCAAATGTGAATTTTGGCTAAAGGAGGTTCAATTTTTGGGTCATGTTGTCAATAAAAAGGGAATACATGTCGACCCTGCCAAGATCGAAGCTGTCAAGAATTGGAGTGCTCCTCAAACCCCTACCGAGGTTCGTTCGTTCCTTGGTTTAGCGGGTTATTACCGAAGATTCATTTCCAATTTCTCCAAGATTGCTGTTCCCCTCACCGCCTTGACACATAAAGGTAAACCTTATGAATGGGGGCCGAAACAAGAAGAAGCTTTCCAAACTCTTAAACAGAAGTTATGTGATGCTCCTATTCTGACTCTTCCCGAAGGAAACGATGACCTAGTCGTCTACTGTGATGCCTCTAACCTAGGCCTTGGTTGTGTTCTCATGCAACGAGGCAAGGTAATCGCTTATGCATCGAGGCAACTCAAGATCCATGAAAAGAACTATACGACGCACGATCTGGAGCTAGGTGCAGTCATATTTGCCTTGAAGATTTGGAGACATTATCTATATGGCACGAAATGTGTGGTATTTACCGACCACAAAAGCCTCCAACACATCTTCAATAAAAAAGAACTCAACATGAGGCAACGACGTTGGGTTGAACTACTCAACGACTACGATTGCGAGATTCGTTATCATCCCGACAAGGCTAATGTTGTAGCCGATGCGCTGAGCCGTAAAGAACGCGTCATGCTCCAAAGTGTCAAGATTCATTCCGACATTCAAACCCGTATTCTAGCAGCTCAACACGTCTCGATTACCGAGGGCAATATGTATGAGGAAATGTCGTGTGGTGCTGAATTCCAACTAGAGACTAAAAACAATGGCTTGCTTTATTTCTTGGATCGTATTTGGGTTCCCAATCGCAATGATCTCCGGGAATTCCTCATGACTGAAGCACACAAGTCTCGGTATTCTATTCATCCCGGTGCGGATAAAATGTATCACAATCTTCGACCACAATATTGGTGGCCTGGTATGAAGAAAGACATTGCACTCTATGTTGCAAAATGTCTAACCTGCTCTAAAGTCAAGGCCGAACATCAACGTCCTTCCGGTTTACTTGAACAACCGGAAATCCCCGTATGGAAATGGGAAAATCTAGCCATGGACTTCATTACTAAACTCCCCCGTACTTCGAACGGCTATGATAGCATTTGGGTAATCATTGACCGTCTCACAAAGTCCGCACACTTCCTGCCCATCCGTGAAGACTATCGGGTTGAGAAATTGGCCCGAATCTATATTAACGAAATTGTGAGTCGACACGGTATACCTTTGAACATAATCTCCGACAGAGATGCTCGTTTCACTTCCAGATTTTGGCAATCTCTGCAAAAGGCACTTGGCACACGATTGGATTTAAGCACAGCCTACCATCCCCAAACTGATGGCCAGACTGAACGAACAATCCAAACGCTCGAAGACATGCTGAGAGCCTGTGTCATAGACTTTGGTGGCAATTGGGATTCACACTTGACACTTATTGAATTCTCCTACAATAACAGCTACCACACCAGCATCAACATGGCTCCATTCGAAGCTCTTTATGGTCGCAAATGCCGTTCTCCTATCTGTTGGAATGAGATTGGTGAAACACAAATCACCGGTCCCGAGTTAATTCAGGAAACATCCGACAAAATCCTTCAAATCCGTGACAACATCCGAGTAGCGAGAAGTCGACAAAAGAGCTATGCCGACAAGCGACGAAAACCCTTGGAATTCCAAGTGGGTGACCTTGTGCTTCTCAAAGTATCCCCTTGGAAGGGTGTGATCCGCTTTGGAAAGAAAGGCAAACTAGCACCTCGTTACGTAGGCCCGTTCAGAATCCTTGAAAGAATCGGGAAAGTGGCTTACAAACTTGAGCTACCTCCAGCACTCAACAATGTCCATCCAACCTTCCACGTATCCAACCTGAAGAAATGTCTTGCTGATGAGAACCTCCACATACCTCTTGATGACGTGCGCATTGATGTAACGATGCACTTTGTCGAGAAACCGGTGGAAATCATGGATCGTGAAATCAAGCAACTCAAGCGCAGCCGCATCCCTATAGTCAAAGTCCGTTGGGATTCAAAACGTGGTCCTGAGTTTACTTGGGAACGTGAAGACCAAATGAAACTCAAGTATCCTCACCTATTCACCAATTCTGCAGCCTCAACTAGTTGAATTTCGGGACGAAATCCCCTCAACAAGGGGAGACTGTAACATTTCTGATTTTCATCATGTAATCGTTTGATTTCAATAAACAAACACATTTCAGTTTCGATTCGTGTACAAACAAACTACGATGCAGTTACATATACAAACTATTCTATTACAATGACAAATTAAACAAAAACACCATTATCTCACAAGCCCCGAGGACCAAAACTGACAAAACTCAAAAAACTACAAAACTAGGCAAGCACGGTCGCGCCTAAAGTAGGCACGGTCGCGCTGCTGAAACCACGTGACTCCGCAGAGTCAGTCAGTGGTCCATACTCGTTGAATCAAATCGCATTAAGGCCGGATTTCACGCGTCAGACCATACTCGTCTGAATTCAACCTGCAACACGCATCAATTACACTCCAATTTACAGAATTGTTTAATCCCATACCCCCCACAATCATGACTCGCAAATTCGTCGATATAGAGCCAGTTGCACGCTTCCTACACCCACATCTACCCTCACTCAGTCTCTCAGAACTCTCACTCGACACTCATACAACTTCTGGAGCCCGATCGATCGCCAAGACGCCCGAAAACGCGACTCGTAGCCGACCGCATTCAATTGCCCAATAATCTCAAGTAAGTAATACACCAATAGCTTCGTATCATCCTCTACTACGAAAGCCCTATGCCAATTCGTAGTAGAAACACTCAAGTCTGTCCGATTTCTGAACGAAAAGCCGAAACTAAACTTTTAGTCGAACTACCTTTTAAACACGAAATAAATCCAATTAAAACTCATAGATAGCTTCGAAATCATCCACTAAGTGAAAGCCCTAAGAATACAGAGACATTTAGTATAAGAATCGACGGATTTGAGTCTGGAAAAGACCCGACACGGTCGCGCTCATCCCCGAGCGCGGTCGTGCCTGACCAAGCACAATCGTGCCCCAGGTGTGGCCCGGTCGTGCTTACCGAGCAAACAAGTCTTGATCAAAAACAAACACTAGACGCGGTCGTGCCAGTTACGAGCACGGTCGTGCTCTATGTCCAGAACCTATGAAGTACCTTCTGACTCGACCACGGGCGCGTTTCAGACCACCACGGTCACGCCCGGCAACGAGCGCGGTCGTGCCCTACTTGAGCACGGTCGTGCTCCTTGACCAGAATCAATTATTTTTCTGTTTCAAAGTCTATTTAACATATTTAGCTAAAAAAATTTCAAAATGTAATTATAAAAATTATTCTATAAAATCCCAAGACCCGGGAATCATTTATAAACCAAATCCTTGATTTAGGAATTTAAAACGATTAATTCCCGATAGTTCAAAACCGATGAAGTCGTGAGTTTATATAATCATTCTTATAAAACTATTTATACAAATATATATTTTGACTTAAACAAATGTTATCTATTTAAATTTATATTTAAATAAATATAAATATATATCAGTTATTTAAATTTATATTTTAAAGAATATATATATCACTACTATTTAAAATGTACTAAATAGATAAATAAAGTTATTTATTTATTTATTTCAAACAAACCCTAAACGTACAAATCCATCTTTCGACATAAAAATAACACAAACAATGACACGCGTTATACATTTATCCATTAGGTCAAACGTAGCGACCTACAACACGCTTGGTATTTTTGTTAATCTGTGCAAACTACACTACCCAACACAAGTGAGTTACATAGCCCCTCTTTTACTCTATTTACAAACTTTTGGGGTGGAACATGCGTTCTATTTACTATGTTTACAAACTACACAATATACAATTCCACCCTACAGTCATGTGTTACAATTTTGAGCTTTGTGCTTGAGTACTAGGTGTGTAGACCAACACGCAGTTTGCTATTCACGTGCAATCATTAACTATTTCATAGCCTACAGTAAACAGTGATAGATCTATTGAGTCTGACAAACCCACCCAGGTAGGGTGACTGTTACTGCCAACACGCGTTTGTTTTGCATGCTAGTTACAAAGGTTTGATTGTACTACCAGGTCACACGATGGCATCTCTCCATAAATGCCTTAATTGCCATGTTTGTATGAATTGTATGCACACGACACCATATTCTTTTACATGACACGAAAACCTATGTATTCTCACCAACTTTTTAGTTGACTTTGTTTTTAACCATGTTTCAGGTGACAATGTTTGAAGTATTACAAGCTGCTACATATAGGATTTGGACCTAGCAATTAATCTAAACTATTTATATTTTGTAATCGCTACATTTGGTTCTTGTATGGTATGAACTTGCTACGTGTAATGAAAATGAATGTTTAAATTATTCAAACTTTAGCAACCATGAGCTATGAACAGTCTGCACAGCTTCACGCCCCGACGTTTTCCGCCGTCGGTTGGGGTGTGACAAGCATGATAATGCTCTATTTTGCAATGTTCTTATATATTAATTTGCTCATAAAAAACTCTGGGCTTATAAGCCTCAGTAGGATAGAATCCTGTATCCATGTATCTGTTTATTAACTGCCATGGATTATCTTTCCATTTAATATCTTTTTTCTCTAGAAGAAGTATGACTTCTTTTTCTGGATTTATAGTCCAATCATCTTCTGTTTCATTTGAAACAGTCTTTGCATATGATGCAGATGATTCAGGGTCTTTATTGGACTCCTTTTTCGAGGCTTTAAAAGCCAAAAACTCCTTATAAAGGATATCATCTCGTCTGGCTGACGAACCGGATGATGAAGCAATGTTTTCGGCTATAAGCCTTTGATTTCCAATTTGAGATATAACTCTTGGATGTGGATTGTAACCACCTCTTCCTCTATAAGGGGAAGATCTTCCTCTGCCTCCTCTTCTTCCTTGTTCCCATTTGAGAATCATTTCTGAAAAAGTTAACCACATGATATAATTTTTTTTTGATTTCGTAATACACGAATCTTTTCTTTGATAAAATTAATACGACGATTAATATTATTAATCATATTTATTTTTGTTTTTAAATCAAGAAAATTATTATAAGGGATTTCTTCTTTTATCACTCTTTGTTGAATTATTTGAAGAGTGTGATGCTCAATCATTTTCTGAATTTCAAGGAGAGCCTTTTTAACTGGTCCGCTTGTATGAGACATTATTCCAAATATTCTCTGGTAAGAAAATCAGAGAGACTATTATCACTACCCTTTTTATAAATAATTTCAAAATCAAAAGGGGCTAAATGAGATTGCCATCTAGCAAACATCTGTTTTGAAACATCATGTTTAAAATCTTTAGCAAACATAAATTTTGCTGCTTGACAATCTGTTTTTATAATAAATTTTTGATTGTATAAATCATCTTGAAATTTTAAAACACATTTTACTATTCCTAGAATTTCTTTTGCAATAGTAGCATAGTTTTTCTGGCTATTATTCCATTTTCCTGAATGGAATCTTACCAGACTTTCTTGTTTATTTACTGGTGAAATTTGTTTCAAGATTCCACCATAGCCTATATCAGAGGCATCTGTTTCAATAATTTTTTTCCAATCTGGGTTGGTTATCATTAAGCAAGGAAGATTTTTAACCTTCTGCTTAATCTTTCTAATGGCCTTAGTATGATTTTCTGTCCAAGGCCGAGGATTCTTTTTTAATCTATCATAAAGAATAGCAGTATCTTCTGCTAGATTTTTATAATAGGGGAGAATATAATTTAAACTTCCTAAAAATCTTTGAAGCTGAGTTTTATCATATATTTCATCTGAGAATTTAGACCCAAATTCTATGCTTCTGTTGATAGGAATTATGTTTCCTGTTTCAGTATTATGACCCAAAAACCTTATTTTGGTTTGGAAAAGCATCATTTTTGGTCTGGAAATGACTAAACCATTTTTTATAATTATATTCTTGAATATCTCAAGATGTTTAAAATGAGTTTCAATATTCTTAGAAACTACTAGGATATCATCTATATAGACTATTATGAAGTCGCTGAAAGGAATGAAAATATCATTCATAATATTTTGAAATTCCGAGGGTGCATTTTTTAACCCAAAAGGCATGACATTCCATTCATAATGGCCAGTAGGTACTACAAAAGCAGTTTTATACCTATCTTTTTCATTTATCTGAATTTGCTAATATCCAGATTTTAGGTCAAATTTTGAAAATATTATAGCACTATATAATTTGTCTAATAAATCTTTTTTATTAGGTATAGGATACCTAATCCATTTTAGATTTTTATTAAGAGGTTTGTAGTTTATAACTAATCTAGGAATACCTCTTTCTTTTTTCAGAATGTTTATTAACATAAAAGGCAGTACAAGACCAAGGGGATTTTGATCTCCTGATCAGGTTTTTGTCAAGAAGAGATTTGATCTCTTGTTTGCATAATTCCATATATTCAGAATTCATTTGACAAGGTCTAGCCTTAGTAGTAATTTTACTATCATTAAAACCATCTTCATAGGGAAGGGAAACAATATGTTTCTTTCTATTCCAAAAAGCGTTTGGGTGATCATTACATATTTGTAATGTGAACTGATTATTGATCATTTTGATCTTATCCTGGAGTTTAGGATTATTTATCCTGTCCTGGACATTTAAGGAAAATATTTTTTTTTTATAAAAAATCAATTTGATTTATTTTTGCTTGTAAAAGAGATTCTTTTATATTATTCAAAGTCCTAGAAAAAGGATTTGTAATAAATGGAAAATATATTTCTTTATTTTGGAAAACTCCAGTTATCCATTTATTATCAATATTTTTTAAAGGAAATATTTTATTTAGAAAAGGGGTTCCAAGTATAACTTAACTTGTAAGATTCTTTACTAGAATAAAACTAGTAGGAATACAGGTTTCATTATGACAAATATGAGCCTGTGATATTTTATATTCAATTTTTATTTTTTCTCCTCCTGCAGAACTTAAGTTATGGGAGGTTTTATGAAAGTATCGAGTTGGAATAATTCCTTCCTGGATACAATTTAGATCAGCACCACTATCAACTAATGTTGTAACAGTTATAAAAAAGTTATCTTCTATGAGAAGTTTTATTTTAATATTCCATTTTTGTGTAGTTATAATATCTACAATACTTTCTAAAAATCCTCCTTGAGGGATTTCTTCAGAGGTTTTATTTTGAGGAATCTCAAGTTTGAAAATTCTTTCTTCTAGATTCCTATTATTTTTTTGAAGAATTTTGATATCCTCTTTTAGGTTATCAATTTCAATTTTTAAATCCTGTATATTAACAGGTCTAGAAGTTTGATTTCTATAAGCTAGTTGCCTTTTTAATTCAACTAGAGAAAAATGTTTTAAACCCTGTTGAGGATTATTTGAGGAAGAAGCTTCCTCATTCCTCTGTTGATCTAGGTATTCAGAAATTAATTTTTCTTTTATTTGAGGATCAGTTATAACTTTTAAAAGATCTAAAATCTCGTTGCTTAAAACATTAATTTCCATATTTTGGAATTGAGAAATAATTTGATAAAGTTCTTCTTCTGGCATTTCAGAAGAGTTTTTGCAGCAATCTTTTTTACAGTTTGCTGGACAATGATCTTCCTCTGATTCAGAGGAATCAAAACTTTCATATTTTAAAACATTTAGTTTTTCTTCTTCAGAAGAAGATTGCTCAGAATCAGTTTCTTCAAAACTATCATGTAATAAGACTTCATTAATCTTATCTCTTAATTCTCTATCTTCAATTTTGTTAAGTTTCTTTCGAACCCAACAAGTTTTTGCCTTGTGGCCTAATTTTCCACATTTTCTGCACTTTATAAATTTTTTAAATTCATTAGGAAATTCTTTCATTTCCTTATATTTTTTTCCTTTTATAAGGTTTTTCTTCTTTCCTATATTTCTTCCTCTTGTAATGCTTTTTAGGGGAAGAATTTTCTTTTCTGGTTTCTATAGACCTATCAGGTTTATTTTCTATGCCGAATTGTCTACGGAAATCTCCTAATTGTTTTCTTTCATTTAAAGAATGCTTCTTAATCTGTTGATTAAGTTTTATCTCATTGCATAGGCTTATTCCTTCTTGAACACATGTGCCTTTGAGTTTTCCATAAGTATAACTGTCATAATTTATGACACCATTTACTCTTATTTTGCCTTTTATACTCTCAGCAAATAAATGAGGAAGGCCATCTATAAACTTTGACTTCCAATGAGAACTATTAGCCTCAGGAAGTTCCATAACTCTACATAAGAAGGTATCCTTATACCATCTAAAAGATGTCAAAGTTCTACATCTTAAATTCTGGAGAAGAGTTATGATATTTTCAGAATCTTCAGACCATCTTCCAGTAAAATGTTCTATGATGTTAACAATTAGAGTATAAACAGCATTACTTTCGGTATTGCTGGTACTAGCGTCTTCTTCTTGTTTAACGCTATTAAGGATTTTATCCTTATCTGGTTGGGATAGATAATTGTCCCACCAACCTTTTAATTGACCAGTAAAACCTGAAAC
The DNA here is from genome assembly GCA_023525975.1 of Smallanthus sonchifolius. NCBI lineage: Eukaryota > Viridiplantae > Streptophyta > Magnoliopsida > Asterales > Asteraceae > Smallanthus > Smallanthus sonchifolius. Next base: position 93,899,055 of record CM042029.1, read on the forward strand.
TATCATATTAGCTATGGTTTTTACTGTGTTATTATTATTTTTACAAATTGTAATATACATAAGCATCCTATGGACAGTGTTATAAATCTGTCCTTCTGATTGACCATCTATGTTCCATTCATATATCATTTTCCCACTATATGAGTTATTAACAATATATTCCTGTTCTTCTATAATGACATCTTGAGGGGTTGGTCTAGGATAATAATACTTTCTTTGAGTCGGTTTATCTGCCCACTTAAAAAGTTTGGAAATTTTATCCTTAATTTCTTCTTGGTAATTTACCTCAGAGAAATCTGTTAGAGCACTTATCTTAAGACTCTTTAGAGCGTTCATTGTCTCATTTAGAGTTAGCTATGTGTGGGATTATACTGGGTACGTTTGGTTTGGTTATTGTCTCATTTAGAGTTGCTTCAAGGCTATCCTTAGATTTTAATTAAAAACCAGTAACTTCCGGAGGAAGTTGTATACTTGGAGTAGCAACCTTTTCTATAAAAGAGACTGGCTTACCTAATAGGGGTTTTTCTTTTAAGTAGGATATTATCCTATCCATCTTAGCAGATAAATCCTGGATTTGTTCTCCTAGGATTATTAAATATAAGTTTGTATAATTCTGCTGTTTAATTAAATCATTTAAATGAGAAACTGTGATAGGTAAGATATCTCCTTCTAATAATTTTTGAAAAGTTTGATAATATCTTACTTCATTTTCTTTTTCAATTTTAAAAGATTGAGTAAGAGGAAAAACATTAGAAATTATTTTTTTCTCCTTGAATAACAAATTCTCTTTCTATAACGGAAATAATACTTCCTGTATATTTTTCTATAAACCAAAGAATAAATGGTATAATCTCATTTTTTATAATTAAATCTTTATAATATTCTTCCTTAAAAAAGTTTGTCTCGGTTTCTTTGAAATTATTAAAAAACCAATTTCTGAATAATTCCCATTTGGGTAATTGAAATTCTTTATTAATTTCTTTTCTAACCGGAGATCCCAGATTAAAATCAATTTTTTCTTTAAAATCCATTAAACAAAATTGACTTCTGATTCAGTTAATTCCGGATCAACTTGGACTCCATGCACTCCTGTGACTATATTGTCAGTATTTAAATTTAATCTATTAAATGTTTCAATAGCAGGGAAAGTTTCTCTAACTCTTGAAGTTGAAGCTCTAGAAGGGCTTCTAACAGTATATCCCATAGGAGATATATGTTTTCGAGAGGACAAATACCTAGAAGATAAAGATCTCGGTATAGAAGGAGTATTTCTAATCTGTTCAAATTGGATTTGGACAGTTCCTTCTTCAGACTGTATAATTTCTAAATGGTTATTATCAACATATTGTTGAGATGTTGTAGCCTTATCAAGGATCCAATTTTCTGGAAAGTTTATTTCTTCCCATTTTATCTTTCTTCTGGTAGTTATATTAGACTTACCAAAGTTAGTTTCTATAACTATTGTTTCATTTAATGGTTTATCTATCATTCTACGCTGAGGATTTAAAGTGTATACAGGTTTATAATATATTCTATAGCAGATACAGATAACTTCTGATCCTGGAGCATAATTATAACCATGAGTTTTAACTAACCCTTAATTTCAGATAAATGAAAAAGATAGGTATAAAACAGATTGTCAAACAGTAAAATTTATGTTTATTAAAGATTTTAAAAATAATGTTTTAAAATAATATAATATATATTTACTAACCCTTAATTTCCATGGACGGCGTCCAATGGAAGGGTTTCTAATTTTCTATATTTTTTGTTGAACTCTGTGCTTTTTATCCTATTTCATATGCGACTTAAGATGCTTTTTTCTTTCAAAATGCAAGTTGTCATCACATTATATCCACATAAGAGTATCATCCATGTCTTATTATATCTTCTATCTTCTTGAAGAATATTTTAATTTGTAAATTACTAAACTCTCTTAACATAAAATAAATTTTAAGAACTCTCCTTTTATTAAATTTTGTTAAAAGCGTGTTGTATAGTGTATTTTTTTAGGTATCATATGTTATATCGACCGATAATAATTGATTACGTCGTAACGTGTTAGACGTAATACTCTTTTCTATCTATATTGAACTGCCGCAATTCCATACGTTTCTTTATATACTTAACGACTTTAATGTCTCCGTCGCAACAACCGTAATGGAGTTAGCAAACGCGCCGCATCATGCATGCTTTATTATGTGCTTAACCACGTTAATGTTACCATACAGCCCCGTCGCAACGCGCGGGTCTTCATTTCTAGTTACAAGACATATGAAATGTTTAATATTAATTATAAATGATATATATATATATATATATATATATATATATATATATTATATAAATTAAAAGAAAACTAAGAGGAATAGTTAAGTTTTCATTCTTTTCATTTCTACATCAAACTTTTGTTTTTTGTTTTTGTTTTACTTTTTCAACATTTTCATTTTCACCCTTATACTATATAATATACGATTTTAGTCCGTTTCATTGTCTATTAACTTTATTTTCCTTTAATAATTTTCGTTTGTTAACTTTTTTCAAAATACAGAGGGCGCGACTATTTTTATTTTTTTTGTCAACGTTTCGATATAAACTTTTTTTAAATGGAGTTGTATTCAAAATGTAAGGTTTTTTTATCGTTACCTATAGTGAGAGCCGTTACCGTTGTCGTACCGTGACGAGCCGAACCTGTTATAAGCGAACAATATCATTTTCGGTATTGATGTTATCGGAAACCGTATCGGTATTCGTTTTTTATGGTTTTCGACGTCCAGAACCATTAATTTTTTTTTGTTTATTTCCCGTTTTATTATTTAGTTTTATGTTTCTCTTTGATTAATATTATTTTTTTCGTAGCACTTACGTTTTAATTTTCTTTTATTTTTGCATTTAACGAGTTTCGTTATCGTTGTGGTACCGTGACGACCCGAATTTATTATGAGCGAACAATATCATTGTTGGTATTGGTATTATCGGAACCTGTATCGGTCTTCGCTTTTATGGTTTTAGACGACTCGAACATGTATTTTTTTTCCTTTTTTATCATTTTGTTTTATGTTTCTTTTTTATTAACATTATTTTTACCGTTGCACCTAAGTTCGTGGACGAACCAAATCGATAACTAGCAAACTCCCGCCGCGTAGCGTTAGAGAAAATAAACTAGTTAATTATAATTATAAATGTTTATATATATATGTATATTTGTTTTTCAGATTTAATTATATAACAAATAAAATAAATAAAAAGTTGTGTGAGAGTCAAAATTGATCTTATAAAATTAGTAGAGCATTTAAGTTTTGCCTCGAAATGAGCCGAGATCAAGCTTGGGATCTCTTAAGTTAAATGGATTGAACTTGAATTTAATCGAGTTTGGACTCGACTCGATTACGTATACACATAAGGAATCTTATTCAAACATTAAAATCATACTCCCAGAACTTGCTTTTATTCGAATAAATATGCTACCATAACTCTAGCACAAATTAACATGTCTTTTAACACCATTTATAACATCGACAAAAAATATTATTTCTGACGCAGGTCCACCCAGCAGCATTTGGATCCCATTCTTTGCACTTATGAATACATCTTTCTGGATCGCATACCATAGGAAAAAATGCGTAGCGGCAAACCTCTCTTTTTTCACTCGATATATCGTTTCCTGTATTCATACAAGAAACATTTAAGATTTCTTCTTCCATTCATTTGGTCTACGTATATGTAAAGTATAGAAATAATAAACAACTATTAGTTGTGATAGAAAATAAATTTATACCAGAAGAATGCATCCATATGTTTGCAAAAAGAACGAGGAACAAAATGCAGATGGTTTTCATGACAACACACTCTTCAAGGATGATTGTGCAATATGAAGATAGATGTTAAGGCATATATATATACACAAGCAATATGATTGTGCAATTTGAAGATAGATGTTAAGTCATATATATGCACAATCAATATGATTGTGCGATATGAAGATAAGTGTTAAGGCATATATTTGTAATTAAATGCATTTGTTATTTTGTTCTTTAATAATGGATTCACATTAAACTACAAAGTATAACAAAACGAATCATTCATTTTTCAATCTTAAAAAGTTTTAAAATATAAAAAAATTATATGAATGTAATGTTTATTTGTTTTTTCATAAAATTCAAACAAAAAAAAATGAAAAAAATTACTTTATATACATACCTACAAATGTGTAATTCATGTGTAGGTGTTTTTACCTACACATAACCTACGCAGTGTAGGAAACTTTTAAATATATAAAAACATATGAAAAAATTATTTTGATTGTTTTTTATGTACATAAATATACATATTTGTATGTAAGAATTATAAACTTTTACATTTTTTTACCATGAATAAAAAAAATAAACGATTTAGGTTTGTTCCCCTTGTTTTCTAATATTTAAGTGTTCTGAAATGAACGTCACTAATAAACAAGTAACCTTCACGTTTCATCTGAAGATTTTTTTCCCACCCAAATCACAGAATACTCATTTAGAAAAAAAAATCACATCTAACATATTGGATAGTACCCATTTCAGTTTCATTTTTAAGGTAAACATATTTTATCTAAAATTGTTTTAAAATACCAAATCAATTTTGCTTTTCGTGTGTTAATACTCAATCAAATAGCAATTTAAATAATAAAATTTACCTAAAATAAATTGATTCTTCTTTAAATGATATAATTAATTAGTTGGATAAAGTCATTGACTCAAAGGATTAAAATTTTTTTGGAGCGTTTTAAATTACATAATAATAGTAATAATCGTGTCTTATATACATTGAAGAAAACATCCCCCACAAACAATTCATATACCATTTACCTAAAATAAATTGATTCATGTTTAACTATTATCTCAAATATCTAAAATAATAACAATAAACAACATTGAAGAAAACATCTTAATATAATATACAGAACAAGTTACATTTTTTTATTCTTAAAAATACGATTTTTTATAATAATAATCAACATTGATTCATAAATAATATATTAGGTAGAATAAACATATTTCTCCTATAATTAAGTTATTTTAAAACATAATCGTGAAATTTCTTTTTGAAATTGAAGAAATTCCTAATTTATTTTTATTATGCTTAATAAAAGATGATTAATTACGTTTTTGACTTGATTCTTAATTCAAACTAGAAAAAGGTCCCGCGCGTTGCGGCGAAAATAAACGTCCTTGAAAACTTATACGAAAAAAGAAAAAACCTTTACGTAAAGACGTATAAGATTTATAGTGATAAACTAAAACCTAAGAAAAAAAATATTAAAACGCAATTAAAGAAAAGGATGAAATCAATTTAAAACCGGCTAAGCGGTAAACTACGGGTTTAGAACCTGGTTAACATTGCGAGAGGTTAATTCTTTTGTTGAACTATTGCTAAAGCTAATATTTAAACATAAGACTCACCTAAGAAAAAGGATGTTCAGGTTTTTAGCATAGTGTACAAACATGTAAAGCATGTCACATTTCAGGTTTTCATCCACACCTTTTTCTTCCATCGTCAAAACCACCTGTCTCTCCATTGAAGCCCTGATGTAAGGGGAATCGGAATCGAGAGGCGATGATGGATAAGACGGTGGTGGTGCCGGTGATCATCAACGGTTGCGACGGTGTCCATCCAGATCTTCATCCGGGAGATATTCCTCTTTCATTGACCTAAAATGCATCTCACTCCGATTTGCCTTTTGCGTCGGCTTCTTTGGCTAGCTTCCGGCCAGACGGAGCGGTGGTGGATGGTGGCCGACCTGTGTAAGCGTGTTACGACGCCGTCTATTGGCGTTGTCTCTCTCTTTCTGTAGATCTCTCACCGGTTAGGGTTTTCATTTCAAGAGTGGTGATCAGGAAAAAAGGTATGGATAATGAATAGTATAGGTGGCGGTGGTGTGGTGGTGCCGCTGTGGCAGCGATCGCGTTTGGTTGCCTTCGACGGAACTTCATGACGGTAAGTGATTGGTGCTTTATACGTGTGTCGCTTCTTGCTTATACGATGGTCAGTTGTCACCATCTTTTTGTTATCTGGGTTATGCGTTACACACATGTTAGGGTTTGTGTGGCTATGTTTTCCCCGTTGCTGAACCCTAGCCGCTGGTGGTGTGGTTCTTGCACCCCGTGGTTGTGGTATCTGCTGGGTTTGGTTGTGCCTTTGGTCGGCCGGGGATTTGTTTCTGTATGTCTTTAACACTTTTCTTGTTTCTGTATCTCCCCAAAAGGCTTATAATTTTTAACAAGTTCGTATATTTGGGGTTTTTACAATGGATTTTGTTTGAACAAAGTGGCTGTGAAAATCACTTCTATTAAAAAAATGTGAAAATTCGCGTCTTGGTTGGGAATCTGGATGGTAATGTGAAAGGAGCAACTGTTTCTATCACGTTGCAACCGATTTATTTACAGCCATGGTGGGTTTATGTTCTTTGCACAATTGTTTACAGATCTGAGCCTCATAAATTATTGTTGTTACTTTGTGTACCACTGTTTTGATTTGGTTAGGCATTTGCTTGATGGGGCGACTGCATATTTTATGGTCATGTGGAGTCATGCTCTTTCTACTGCTTGCAGGTTACTTGCCATTTGATGATTCTAATTTTATTAACCTTCATTATTATTATTTTTATTGTTATTATTTTAGTTTATAATCACATGTTCTGTGAAGGTTAAAATGAAATCGATTATATTTTTTTTCCAGACTAATCCTGGTTACAAATGTTTATACCATGTTTATTATAGTGTTCTTCATAAATGACATGATAGAGAGCCCAGTCAAGTCAAGTGATCCCCACAAGCATTGAGTGAAGCCACGAAGAACAATAAGGAATTTCAACAAAAGGGTGGTAAATTCAGGTTACTTTAGGAATTAAAAGATGAAATTAACGAAAATGACATTTTAAAAAGGAAGGATTTTCACAAAAATGACATTTTTTTGTACATTTGGGTCGTTAGAAAACGGTATATTAAGGATAAACCGAGTGTCATTCTGTTTATCCTGATTAGGTTTCTTTATTCTAGGGTTTTTTTAGTGTGATTTGTTCTAATAAGTTAGAACATGTTTACTGCTTTTGTTGATAATGATTTGATGGTTTTGTGACCCACATGAACATGAAGAAGGTCTTAGTCAATCTCATTCAGGTAGCGTCATCAATTCAGAAGATTTCTGAAGCACACGCCGATGGGGAGCCACCAAGAATGATAGACTTCCCTGAGGCAATTTCCAATCGTGAGTCTCTTAAATATGATTGCCGCTTTTGTTTTCAGGCTATTTGTTCCATTTTTGGAGGCTAACCTTTCGTATAAATTTCATAACCATACAGCTTGCTTCCGCTTCCAATCGCAATGTATTGTTTTTTTTTAAATTGGGTTTGGCTCAAAATTGCTGAAATAGTAGCCAACTGTTTAAGGTCTCTTACTATTTTTGGGTATTTAGTGATTTCAATCTATGCAGACGTGAGTCTCACCATCTCTCATGTGTGTGTGTGTTGATATAATTCTGATTATTGTGATGGCACCTCTATTCATAATATTTAGTTAATTGATAAGCTTACATGGTTAAGTCTATGGCTGCCAATGAGGGTTCGATGTATAATTTTGTTAGGCTAAACGGGTCAATATGATTTAGGTTATGTGTTTATCTCAATGGGTGATTATGATTTTGGGTTATGTTTTCTCTTAACGGGTCAATATGATTTGGGTTATGTTTTGTTTTAACGGGTCAATATGATTTGGGTTATGTTTTGTCTAAACAGGTCAATATGATTTGGGTTATGTTTTGTCTAAACAGGTCAATATGATTTGGGTTATGTTTTGTCTAAACAGGTCAATATGATTTGAGTTATGTTTTTTCACAACATTTTTTTAATATAAACAAAAATGACATGGTGCAGTTTAAACATGTCCTTCAAATTTTCAATGATACATTTGCTAATACAAAAGGGAGGGTTGTTAACTTCTTTGACCAACATTTTTTGAAAATGTAAAAAAAGGAACTTTATGCCTGCTCCTAGCTTTGGTTTGGATTAAGTGACAGAAAGAGTGGGTCGGGTAGATTGGTAACGGGTCACTTGGTCAAAATGGTCATCCTTTTTATTTAATTTGATTTGAACTTCCTAAATGATCAGTGTTCTATTTAATTAATGGAACTATTTTATCAGTTTTTAAATCAAGCAATTTAGAAAACTTGAAACTTGCATGTCTTCATATTTGGAGGTGCATGAAGGCATGACTTCCTAAACAATAAATAAGTTTAATTTTAATTAGGTTAAGTTGGAATAAATGAGGTTTAATTTTAGTTTTTTTTGTTTTGTTTTCTTCTACAGGCAACGGCTATAAAGAAGGTCCAATTAGATCTTATGGAGATGCTAAACATTTCAAAATGCATAAGTACTATTGAAAAGAAAAGGTAATGTATGTGTTTGAGAGCATAATTACAACACTCGATAACCCATACAACTCAGATTTGTTATGTCCTTATATCCCTATAGCAATTTGCAAGTTGAAACTCATATTTCTTATGATTTTTTTTATAGTTTTTTTGACATTGTCTGTTGCGTTTTTGCAGCTTTCAGGTCGATAAGCTCCAACTACAATGGTCTTGCTCGCTTGTATGGTTCTCTCTTCATAATTTTTATTTCTATGAGGTGGCAATATAGACCCGTTTATGGATAGACGGGTAAATCTGGATCATGTTCTAATGGGTCAACTTTAAATGTCAAACGTTTATTTTTAAGGCCGTTTTTCGTGACGCAGCGCGCGCGGGATAAATACTAGTTGGAATAAAAATATCATCGCTGCCTGTTCACTAACCACAACCTCAAAAATCACAGGTTTATGAATTAGGTTCAACCATTGAACTAAATATGTCATTTGCTAAAGTTGGCTTTTATTTTCTTTATGGACCATCCGTCTATGAAATGAGCAACTATTCATGATAATTTAAATAAAATTAATCAAAACAACAATAGGGATTGTTAATTAGCTATTTTTATTAGGTCTTGAGTTTTTGATGGGTTTTAATTTTTTTTTTATAAAAGTTAAAAGCAACCTAATCCTATTTTATTTCCATGTCATATCTATATCAATACTATATAATAAATAAAAGTTTTATAGCGCCACGTGTCGCCTCCATATTCATCCTTACCATTTTTTTCCCGTCTCTCTGTTTTATTTAATGCACTTCTATTTTTTAATTTAATAATAATATATACTTAAAGAAAATATTAATTATACTAATAAAACTTATTTATTTTAAATTATCCCTTATTATAAGAAACTTTGAAATTTGATTATGTAACTTTTATTTCATTCAAATAGTAAATGAAAGTCAAATTACATTAAATAGTAACTAACGTATTTTCGAAAACCAATTATATATTAATTTTTACATATTTTGAGTTTGTTTTTATCCTTACTATATGTAATATATTTTTACACCTGTAAAATATATAAATAAAGATTTAAAAAATTTATATATTAATATTTTTCACTCCGTGTGTAGACACGGGATCTAAACTAGTGTATTAATAAAAAAAATAAAAAAAACCTGACACATTATCACTAACTATAAAAGATTATATTTTTCATAAGATTTGAAACATAAATTGAAAGTTAAGTGGTTTTTGAGGTATAAAAAAAGTTAAAAGTGACTTAATTAGAACAACGCTTCTCAAAGTTGGTTACTATTCTTTGATTTTTTACGACTTTTAAAAAACAAAAGGATAAATAATATCTTTAAGGTTTACCTTTGTAACCGACGCAAGAAACAAAACCAATGTTTTCAGAACATTAAACTGGTCTTCTTATCGGTTTACTAATCGAATCGGTCCAATAAAAAAAAGAACCGGATAAATTCATATATAATATAACAGTTAAAAATAGGTTAAAACAAAATAAAAATTTAAAAACCAAAATAACTTTAAACTTAATATAATAACTAATCTATTCATTACATTTTAAAAACCCAAAAACTTTTTTTAGTTGGATCGGGTTTGTTATCCAAAAAAGGGTTACGACGCAGATTGTTGTCCGCTTACCTAGCATTTTATTGTAATTGTCATTCTTGTGATTGTTTTATCATATGAATTATTACTATGCAAGTAACAATACACGTGTAAACTAGTAGGTATTCACCCGCGCGTTGTGGTGGGGCGTGTTTTGCGGTGTCTCAGTTCTGAACAACAAAACATAAATAAAAAAACACTGTGATGGTATATTTGGAAATCACTAAAAAGTCAAATCATTGTAAAAGGGAATGTTAAGAAAAAACGAAAGCTACCGTCAAGACCAGTCTTGATTTGCCAAGAGAAACAAACATTGAAGAATCATTGGGATAATAACAATATAAGTTACTACTTACAACAATAAATATCTTTGATTAGAACATTGAATAACATAGTTGTTGAATAAATCATTTATTTTGGTTAGTCCATGTGTTTGAATCTCGAACTTAAATTACAGTGAATTCTAATTAAGGCGCGATATATTGGTTATAGAGTTTGACACACGTCCTGCAAGTTTGCTCCTAGTTGTATTTTCATTTAAACTACTACAATATTCTCACCATGGAAAACGTACAACACTTGAAAATTCCACTAGAAGAGATACAATTTGCAACAAATAACTTTAGTGATGAAAATTTCATCGGAAGAGGTGGATTCGGGAAGGTCTATATAGGCAAACTCAATAAATACGGGCAGCAGAATACTGTCGCTGTGAAGAGGTTAGATCATAGTAGACCGGGACAAGGGGAGCGTGAGTTCTTGATGGAAATTATAATGCTTTCGTCTTATAAGCACAAAAACCTCATCTCTCTTGTTGGTTTTTGTCAAGAGAGCGGTGAAAATATCCTTGTTTATGAGTATGCAAAACATGAAAGCCTTAAAAGATATATAGCTGACGACAAGCTATCGTGGATGCAACGACTCAAAATAAGCCTTGGCGCAGCTCGTGGTTTTAATTACCTTCATAATGATGTGGGACCCCAACATAGGGTCCTGCATGGCGATATAAAGAGCTCAAACATCCTCCTAGATGAAAATTGGGAAGCAAAAATATTTGATTTTGGATCTTCAAAAATAGACCACTCTAATGATGACACCACATATTCTAATTCTACTATTGTTGCTGCTGGCACCTTTGGCTATATTGATCCCCAATATTTTAAATACGGCATTCTAACCAAGGAATCAGATGTGTATTCATTTGGGGTGGTGTTATTTGAAATATTGTGTGGAAGGCTTGCACTTGTTCATACATATAAAGATGAACGTCGGTTTCTTCCCTCACTCGCCAAACAATATTATGAACAAAACAGATTACATGAGATAATCCTTCCCAGTATCAAGAATGAAATAGAGGAAGATTCATCGGACGTTTTCTCTATGGTTGCATATCAATGCTTGAAAGAAAAGCGTAGTGAGCGACCAACGATGGCTTGGATCGTGGAGAAACTCGAAGAGGCCTTGGAGCAGCAGCATCATGTACGTTTCATGTGAAAAATTAACATAATTTTGATCTAGGGTTTTCGGATTCAATATTACGAGACCGTGTTATATATTCAGGTCAAATATCATTAAGGACTTGTATGAGGATATATTATTTTTCTTGGCATAGATATGATGTGCATTTTTTGTTGCTGAGAAACATAGTAATCAAAAATGGTACCTTTGATATGATATTGTCATTATTCATAAATTTATTATTATATTAGCATTTTCAGGTACCTCTTATAAATTGTTTTTATTTACTATTGTATATTAAAAATCATTGTACGAATTAAAATCACCTTAAAACATAACATATAATCTTTTTTTGTGAAAAATAAAACTAATAATGACTTTCTCATTCATATCTTTTTTTGCTCTTCGATTTACTTAGAGATACAGACTTGAAGATATATTATCTGCCACCAACAACTTTTCTGATGAAAATCTCATCACGGAAGATGCATTAGGAAAAGTGTACAAAGGACAACTATTGCAGTATAATAATTTAATGAATGTTGCCATACGAAGGTTTGATTGCAAGTATGGAAAAGGGGACGATTTGCAGATGGAGATTTCAATGCTTAAGACTCTCAAGCATAACAACATCGCCTCTATGTTTAGGCGCTATGATGAGAATAATGAAAAGATCATCATTTACAAACAAGCATTTCACGGAACTCTTCATCAACATCTAAGTGATCCATCTCTCACATGGTCCCAAAGACTTCAAATATGTTTAGGGGTTGCACATGCATTGAGTTACATCCATTATGATGTCATACATTGTGACATCAGGAGCTCTAAAATATTTTTAGATAAAGATTGGGAACCCAAGATATATGGTTTTGAACTTTCGACAAAATATCCTCAAAGTTGGACCCATCGTGTTCTCTTCGCTAGCTACTTTGATACCAACAATGTGACACCCACATATGATGTTTACTGTTTTGGTGTGTTGTTGTTTGAAGTCCTTTGTGGAAGGAAACCTTTGATTACAAATGAAGGCGTTGAGGAAGAATTAGATAAGATTATCGATCCCAAATTAAGGAAACAAATAGACACAGAATCATTGGCACTTTTCACAAACATAGCTCATAATTGCTTGAAACAACAACTTGTGCACCGACCAACTATGGACCACATTGTTAAACAACTTGAGGAGGTGTTAGAACTTCAATGTAAACATGCAAATCTTGTAAGCCCATCCTTTCACTTTTTCATCCTTAATTTTCTCATTATTACTTTTATGTTTATGTATGGTGGCAATTTGTATTGAAGGAACCCTCAATAGCTGCAGAGGAAGGTACATCATCCAACAGTTTGAAGGTAATTACTTTCTTTTTATTAGTTTGAGGTAATTATGGTACTTATGGTAAAGAAAACTAACTGTTCGTATGGGCCTTTTTTTTCCGTCTCGGCCGAGACACTTTAATCCTCAGGACCGAACTTGTTTTCACCATAACATAGGTGTCCCATTTATCAAAATTTGGTTTTCTTTTCGTTTGTTTGAAGTTCTTTGAATATTTATAATTGAACTAAGTTTAAAAAAATAAGGATTATTGGATTTTAAAAAAGCTTTAAAAAAACCCACAAGTAATTTGAAGTTAGAAGCCCAAACCAAACATATTTTTAAAAGAGGATATTATATATTAAAAAAATAAAAAATGATATAATATATAAATTCCGGTTATTCGAATCGAATCGAATTGGGGATTTTAGAATTCGAATTCATATTAGAATCGAATAATTATTCGATTCGAATAATCAAAAATTCAAAATCGAAATTTTTATTCAAATTCGGTTAATAAGTATGTGCTTATGGTGTTTCCTTTTCTAACTGAGAATATTGTCGTTTCAAACTATTTACATGAGTTAAATAGCGTTTTAAGTTTTCAGTAATGTCTTGACAAACTATTTAGGTGTTGCATTACGGTAATCTTTTATTTTTGATTTTTTGTCTTAATATATGCATTTTTGGAATAAACGTTGGTTAGTTTTTAATATGAACGTCTAAAGATACTCCAATCTATTATTATTCTTATTAATTTGAAAAAAAAAATAGTTTTGAGTGCCAACCTGTGTTTTCTTGCGATAATAAATAGGGATGAACACAGCATGGACACAATTTTCTTTCTTGTTTATCAACCTTGCTAGCATGTACAAGCTCTAATACTTCGCTCCTAACTTGACGCTTAATTTTGTAGATTCTGAAGATCCCGCTAAGTGAAATAAAGCTAGCCACAAATGATTTCGATGATTCATACTATGTTGGATGTGGCGGGTATGGCATAGTGTACAAAGCAAAACTTGACGTTTTAGATATCCAAAATTTATCATGGATGGATGGGAAGTGTGAAGGTGAATTGCCGAAAATTACCAAAACTGTAGCAATAAAACGCATTTATAGTAGAACAGATGAGCAAGGTAAACAAGGGTTTTTAACCGAACTTGAACTGCTTACTACTTGTAAGCATCCAAATATAGTCTCTCTTCTTGGATTTTCTAGAGAAGCTCGTGAAATGATTCTTGTCTATGAGTATGCTTTCAAAGGAAGCCTCAGTGATTATTTGGCAAGCGGTGGTAAAACAGTTAATCTTACTTGGACACAAAGATTACAAATTTGCCTTGATATTGCACATGGAATTAATTATCTTCACACTGACATGGAAGGAAAACCAAGGATAATACATCGAGATATAAAGAGTGAGAACATTTTATTAGATGAAAATCTAAACGCAAAGGTTGCTGACTTTGGGCTTTCCAAATTTCATCCTATGAAGCAACAAGCTAGCACTATCCATACAAAAAATATTGCAGGCACACAGGTTTATTTGGATCCTGAATATTTGACTACATTTAAGTATAAAAGGGCATCTGATATTTACTCATTCGGAGTAGTTTAATTTGAAGTCCTATCTGGGAGTTTGGCCTATGATTCGATCTACATTGCAGAAAATGAAATGGGCCTTGCACCCATTGCAAGGAGATGCTTCAACGAGGGAACGTTAAAAGAATTGATAGATCCTAAAATAATAGAAGAAGATGAAGATCACATTTTTACTTTAAACAGAGGACCTAATCAAGATTCTTTCGACACATTTTCAGAGATCGCATATCAATGTTTGGCAGAAACTCAGGCTAAACGTCCAACAATGGAAGTCGTTATCAAGGAACTTCAAAAAGCACTAAACTTGCAGGTAGGTCAACGGTTTATACAAAATAGAATATTTTCCTTGATATCCTTGACCCCTAATAATCTTACCGTGTTCACTAACATTTTAAAAGGATTGTAGGAGATATTCTCATTTTATTACATAAAGCACAAACTTGAATTCCAGAACCAGAGTGTACTAGTAGAATTAGAACTTTGATAACTAAAATAATTGCGTATAATTTCAATATCTAAACATGTACAAATCTCTCTTTGTATGAATTGTGTATATTTAGTGGGTCCTTCTAAGCATGTTTATAAGAGACTATTTGTTTCTACTCTGCACCTAGTCAACTCTTAAATCACCACATATAGGATATGAACTCACACTTATTTGGTTAGGGACTACACCACTTTACCACAATATGTCCTACTGGAGACTTAAAGTTCTGGTTTCTAATATCAAATTTATCACCCCATTTTAGTTTACACCTGCATTTTCGCACGCATCGGGGAATCAATTATAAGGATTTTAAATGTAAAATGTGTAAAAATGATTTTTTTAAAAGGACATGAGCAAATGTTAAAGGGCAGTTCCCTTTTTAATTTCATTATCATCCTTGCAGGGGCATACCATGGTACTCTCGAAGTTTCGACTCAGTGATATAGTTTTGGCTACCGAGAACTTTGCTGAAACATACTGCATTGGTTCAGACCGGAGTGGGACGGTGTACAAAGCTGAACTTGAGCATTTTGGCAACGATAGTTCGCTGGCAACAGAAGAGAAGAATGACGGTGCACCATCCAGTAAACAAATTACGGTAACTATAAAACGCATCACTAGTAGAACAGGTAGGCAAGGAAAAGAAGGACTCTTTTCAGAACTTAAAATGCGTACTAGTTGTAAACATCCCAATATATATAGTCTCTCTTCTTGGCTTTTGTACCGAAGGTGATGAAATGATCATTGTCTATGATCATGTTTGTCAGAGAAGCCTCGATGACTATTTGAAAAACGTGGATAACATGAATAATTTTACATGGAACGACCGTCAACACCTCTGCCTTCAAATCGCACGTGGATTCAATCACATTCACACCAAGATGGACAACCTACATGGTCACATAAAAAGTAACAACATTCTGTTAGACAAGAATTGGGAGGCGAAGATTGCTTACTTTGGTATCTCAAAATTACACCAAACAAATCAAGAGGTAGGCATGGAAGTATATGAGGATCCAGAACATAAAACAAAAGGTGAATTGAAAAGGGAATCAGATATATACTCTTTTGGAGTGGTTCTTTTTGAAATATTGTGTGGGAGGTTGGCGTATGATCCAGTTTACATAGTAGTAAATGAAAAAGGGCTTGCACCCATTGCACGCAAGTGCTTCAATGATGGAACAATAGCGAGATTAATAGATCCGAAGCTAAAGAAAGAAACTTCAGATAGAGGACCCAATCGAGATTCATTGGATAAATTTTTAAAGATCGCGTATCAATGCTTGGGAGACGCTGCCAAGCGTCCTACAATGGAAATCGTCGTTAAGGAAATCGAGTTAGCATTACACTTTCATGTAAGTCCATAATTAATTTCAAAGTACACCATTATTTCTTTTGTTCATATTCTTAATCAAGCATTATTGCACAAACATAGACGGATGTGATCATTATTATTGATGAACATTTTGGCCATCATATACAATAGAACAGAACTATTGTTTCAAATGAATTCAGATAAAGTTAAATGAAGCATTTCTTTTATTAGAAAAATTAAAATTTGCAGACATACACATTAAAAACCTGCTTTAAATTTGTTTTGCTTTTAAGCATTCTCTTTTGTATCTAACCTTGTTCTTATTTTTTTAGGCTTCCTTTATTATTCACTTCATGTACTTGGTGTTTTATTTTATATTTTGTAAATTTTTAAATTGTATATGAATGATGTTTTATGTTTTTCTAATCGCATTCACCATTTACAATTTGAGCTGATTAAAACTTTTATATCGGTAAGATTTTTGTTTCAAAAACCATTGAGGTTGGTTCCGGTACAAAATGTTGTTATCCTAAAAAACTCTTTATATAAAGTTACGAGTACGTTTATTTATTTAGTAAACGTTAACCTTTTTAACGGTTTCGTTTTTTATAACACGCCGCAGCATGCGTTAACACAAATCTAGTACTGATACAATCACAACATTGTGACATGACAACATTGTGATTTATTGTTCGTATTTCACACGTAACAAGGGCCTTTCAAATTTATATTTTTATCTTTCTTGTTTTTCTCGTTTGATACGCAAGTAGAGTTGTGACATAATAGGTCTATCTATAAATATATAATATGAAAGAGAGCTACGATAAGCCAGTTAGAGTCAGGGGTGGCTATACAGTACAAACAACTAAAGCAACCGCTTTAAGCCCCTAAATTTAAGGATTATTAGATTTTAATTGTGACATCCGGCAATTTCAGGTTAACTCCGTTAACTCAAACCTCGTTAGTTCAAACATTATTCATTGCAAACTCAGTTATCTCAGTTAGTCACACGTGCATGACATTTAATTAAGTTAATTAAATGTGTCAGTTAGTTCACACACGGCGAATCGCACTCGAGTCTAACCCGGAACGTTGGTGATTAATTAAGATAAATATTACAAATATTTAATAATTTATATTTAATATAAATTATGTGAATTTTATGTGATTACGTGAATTTACGTGAATTATGTGAATATTATTGTTATCGTACGTGTTTATCGTGTATTAATCGTACTTAATATTTTTATAAATATTAGAGTTTTATAAAAATTAAAAATCGAAATTGTTAATTATTAATTAAGTATTATTTAATTAATTAGAGTTTATGGCCTTAATTAAGCCTGAAGCCCAATTGAAAAACCCATGAATACCATTAGGATATATATAAACTTTAAAAAAAAAATTAAACCCTAATCCTTTTTCCTTCCTTGTTGCCGTCGAGACCCAAACCCCACCCCCTTTGAGCCGCGACCTTCAAGCCACCCAAACACACATCAATCGAGCTTCAACCGTGAAACCGGAAGTGAATACGTGCTAGTCTAGGCATTCCTAACATTCCTACGTAAGTTATTTTATCGAATTCCGTCACTTTTTCATTATGATTTTTATGATCGAAACCCTAGTTCATCCAAACTTGATATTTTCGAAATATATTAATGAATTGGTTAATTGATTTGTAGTATTGTATCGATTTGGTGATTTTATGAAAATATGTGAAACCCTAGTTTTCATACGAGGTGTAAATTGAAATTTGTTGATTATGTGAAGTATATGAATTGCATGCTAGACGTGAATTATGATTAATATAGTTATAATTATATTAGTTGAGAGATTTGGGATTGATTAGACGTGTTAATTGTGTAAACAAAGCGTGTAATGGACGACTTACTAAAAGAGGAAACTTTGTTGAAAGATGATTTTTGAATGTGAGGTTTCTTGACGTGCATGACATTATTAAATGATACTAGTATGTTATTATGAAGGTAATGAAGCTTGTTAAAGTGTTGTTGGATACAAATAGCATGTTTAGATCATAGGTTACTAAAAGTAGAAACTTTGTGAATTGGAACTTGATGTCTAAACTTAAGGATGTGTGTTATGGTAATCTATTATGTATTAGCATGTGTAGATAGACATGGGATGATGATACGGACGTGTTATAGATAATGTGATTCATTTGAAAGCAAACATGAGTTTATATATTTTCAAAAAATAAAATAATAAAGTAATGTAACGTGTATTGTTGAGTAGTTTGCCTTGCTAAATTAGTTATGACTTAGGTAGCATGAAACGTGAATTATTTGTGTGCTAAGCATGTTGTTATACAGGTCAAATATTTAATCACTAAACGGGTCACCAACGGGTCGTCGAGTCAAACTTGGCCAAACTTAGTCAAACTTGGTCAAACTTAGTCAAACTTGATCAAACTTGCAAACCTTTTCTAAACACTTAAACAATAGTATTGTTTGGATACTAAGGGTTCATATCAACTTGCACAAACACACACTTATAAACCGGTGTTTTAGCATGTTTTCTCAGGTCATTAAGGTACAAGCACAAGCTAAGGCATGCATGCATTCGAAGTCCATCATTTTCAAACTCAAGAACTATTTATTTTATTTATTGTTGAATTATTTACTTTTGGCACGACTGTTTTGGCGCATGCTTTTCATTTAACTTTTCGCTTCCGCAGTCTTACATTAAATCAGTGTTTTCATTACTAGTGTTGCATCGTGACTATGAGCAATACTAGTGGTTTTCTTAAACTCATATAGAGTCGTTCAAAGTAACTAATGACCGAGATCCTGGTATGTCACGCTCCTAACGGTAAAACTCCGTTAGTAGATTTTGGGGGTGTGACCGATTGGTATCAGAGCCATTGGTTATAGAGAGCTAGGAAATGCATACTAGACTATAACCACGTGTATGTATTAGTTACACGGTACTTACACTCATACATGGCACTCACTCATCCCGTTACAGGAAATGTCGACCCCGCCTAATTCACCCGCATCCCCAGTCGTTCAGGAGCACGATGTTCCTACCGTACCTTTGCCAGAGCCGAGGAGACGTCGACTCAACCCGATCAATACCACTGTAGGGTATGACGAGCCTATTCATGTGCGTGTCAGAGGTAACACGCAGGAATGGGATTGGTATCCCGATAGGATCAGGAGCTAGGTCCGCGAGGAGGAAGTCCCACCTCCACTCACTGCTGACATTGCTTCTTCTTCTTCTTCATCTTCTGTGTGAGCTTTGCCACCATTGCAGTACCCCTTTGAGCAGGTGTTAGCTGCATTTGTAGCTAGGATGGACCGGGAAATCCAGAACATGAGGGACGCAACGGGGGATATTTCTGGCATATTAGAGCCACAGATTCTGATGAATCAGAAAATTGACAAACTGACTTCAGATTTAGCAGTCACTGATAAAGTCCATGAGAACTTGGCAAATGGATGTGTGGATATGGAAGACTGGCTGAACACTGTATAGTGGAACCTAGATATACTCCACACCAGGATTGAGCAAGTGGAGGCATGACTTGCAGCTGCTGAAGCAGTAGGAGTTGCACCAGATGATGCACCCGTATGAGATCAGGCCAAGGACAAGGATGCAACATCTGATGTTACATCAGCTAGCAGTGGCATTTGATATCTTATCTTCATTACTTATTTACGTCTTTTCTTTAAACCTAGATGGGCAGGGTTGTTCCCATCCAACAGATGTTTCTGGATTTTGATGTTTGATTGAATTTACTTTGTAGCCCTTACAATTTATTTTATCAAGGCTTATTACTATTGAAATGTTAGATGTTGTGGTTTAAATTTTCTTTGTTTACTTGTACTTGTATGATGACAAAATGCGATGTATTTTTCTCATTATTGTATGTTGTGAATGTAAAGATAATGTCTGGACGAGGAAATAGACGTGGTGGACAAGCCGGAGGACGTGGCGGTCGCGGAAATGTCAACATGACTGCAGCTGAGCTCACGACACTCATAAATGAGCGTGTGGCTGAAGCTGTAACAGCTAGTCAAGCCACTGTTAATGCTGGAGGTAAAGCAAAATATTATCGACTCTAGTGAGTCATCATTCATCCTAAACTCAAATTCGAATATGGTATTCTTAAAGCGCATTCTTGTTTACAATTCATGTCAGCACAATCACCAGCAGGCCTGTACTTTTAAAGCTTACATGGATTGCAAGCCCTACTTGTTCATTGGAGCTGAAGGGGCTGTTGGCTTACTCCAATGGATGGAGAAATCTGAATCCGCCTTTGCAATGTGCAATTGCCCGCCGAACAATCAGGTGAAGTATGCATCTGGCACACTTGAGGGTCCGGCCCTTACTTGGTGGAACTCCCAGGTGCAAATGCTAACTCTTGAGATGGCAAATGCATTGCCATGGGACGAATTTAAGACTATGCTGCGGGAGGAGTATTGTCCCCGTGATGAAGTACAGAAACTTGAGGGCGAGTTCTGGAACCTAAAGATGGAAGGATCTGAGATTGAAGCCTACACTACTCGTTCGCATGAGCTGGCGAACTTATGTCCGCAAATGGTAACACCTCCATATAAGAGGATCGAGAAATTCATCGATGGTTTAGTTCCGCAAATTCAGGGCATGGTGACATCTTCTAATCCTACTACAATCCAACAAACTATCAGGTTGGCTCACAGGCTAACCGATCAGGCAGTCGCTCTGGGCATTCTACACCCTAGAGGTGCATTATCAAAGATAACTGACAACAAACGAAAGTTTGACAGTTCATTCCCAGAAACTTTCCAGTCAAACTCACCTCCTCAGCAACACCAACAGCAACACCGTAAGCTTGAACCGTCAAAGAACAACAATTATTCTACTTCTTCTCGACTGAATAAGGGTTCATATGTTGACAAGTACCCGAAGTGCAACAAATGTAATTTTCACCATCTTGGAGCATGCGACCGGTACCGTTGCCATCGGTGTGGAAAGATGGGTCATGTGGCCAAAGATTGTAGGGTAGATCTGCAGAACAAACATGCACCACCTGGTGAAGCACCCAAAGGCTGTTTTGAGTGCGGGAAAGAAGGGCATCTTAGGAAAAATTGCCCGCAGTTAAAGAGAAATGGAAACGGGAATGGCAATGGTAACAATAATCAGTGCGGTAATGGAAATGGTAACAACAACCAGGGTGGTAACGGCAACAATAACAACAACGGTGCTAAAGGTCGAGCCTTCGTGATTGGCTCGGGGAAGCTAGGAATGATCGAAACGTTGTTAACGGTATGTTTATTTTAAACGATCATTTTGCTTCTGTACTTTTTGATACTGGCACCGATAGAAGTTTTATATCTAGAGAACTTAGTAGTCGGTTAGGAATAAACCCAACTTTACTAGAACATCATTATACCATAGAGATAGCAGACGGTAAAGTAATCGAGGCAACCCACATTCTCAAGGGATGAAAGTGTCACACCTCCAAATTTCAACTAACGGAGTTTTACCATTTTGGGAAGTGACTAACCAGGATCTCAGACATTAGTTACTTTGAACGACTCTACATAGGACTCAAATGAAAATACCATAATAATCAGAGTTTAATGCGGAAGCGTAAAGAAAGTAAATGCGCAAAATACACGCGCCCAAAACCAAAGTCCAAAAGTCCCAAAAAGTCCAAACGTCCAAACAAAGCAAAGTACAATAGAATAATTCAACCAAACATAAATAGACACAATCAAAGCAGTTGAATCCCATGCATGCCCTAACGTGCACCTGTGTCTTAGCTTAGCGACCTGAGAAAACATGTAAAAATATGTCAACACGAGGTTGGTGAGTCCACAAGTTTCAATATAAGTAAATAAGCGTTTACCGGATTTAAATTCATTCAGTACGTATCTATAGGTAGCTAACCTATGTTCATGTTCAGCTCAAGCGCTCGCAACCGAAGCTGACTGTTTGTTTATTGCCTCCTACCAGGTCTATCAACACTGGCGGTGTGAGTAGGCTAGCATTTCACCTGTTCGATATCCAATCGAGTTAGCGCGACTAACGCGAGTGAGATTTGTCAAACCCAGTAGTACTACTAAATATTACCTCGCTAAGATCCATATTAACGTTCCGATATTAGTTGAGGACTTTCTGTGATAGCGTGTTCCGCTTAGCATTTAACATTGATAACATACGAATTAAAAGAAATCCAAAATCGTTTAGTCATGTTTTCTCCCCCAAGTTAAAACGGTAAAAGGGGCCGTCAAAACTCACCTGCTTTGCGTTGAAGGTAGTTTCACCCTAGAGGTAAGTTGGAACCACCGGTGTAAGTCTCAAAAGACCTATGAATATCCTAAAATTATAAACACATAAATTAGGAATGATAATGGGAATTGTGACTGTGACACGGAAAGAAACGTCTTAAGGAATCGCTCTAATAAACGAGAGTGGACAAATGTGTCCACGAGATTAGGAATTATTTTTACGCGACGAATGACTCAATTAATAATATATATATATATACGAATGAATAATATAATTAATTATATTATTAATTAATCTCTATTGATACACGACGTTATTAAATGATTCGAAATAATATATATATATATATATATTATTTAATAATACGGGTCACAGTTTGAAAATAATATATTATTTTATACGAATTTACAGCTTAAAAATAATATAAACATATTATTTTTACTTGATAATAATAACAATATATTATTCATAAAAGTGGGTATAATTTATAAAAATATGTTAATAATTCAAACCCGAGCCTACGGGTTGTTTTCCGGGTTAAAACGCAATTATATAATAATATAATATTATAAGGTTTGATTTTTATTAATATAATATTCCAGAAAAATGTTCCAAAAATGATTGTGGGAGCCCGGTCTCAAACCCGGGTCTCTCCCACACACGCACACTGAACCAACCAGTCCCGCCCGCTAGGGATTCGCAAACAAACCCGAGACAGAATGGTTTTAACATCCGGGTTTCTGTGATATCCCTTCCGTATACATCGCGATCGATTCCCAGTCCAATCCTGTCGATTTCGGTTATGACCGAACAAAACAATATAGGGGTTTTATAAATAGGGTCTTGGCGAGTCTGTAGCCAGTTTCAATTGCGAGTTTAACGAGTTTAAGATCGTTAGATTATAGAAAAACGGGTCGAAACCCTAGCTTTAGAACTAAGAATAAGGTCTGTTGAATTCGATATTAAAAGTGGTTAGATTCATAGGGCTAATACAGATTGAGGGATTGCGAAACTACCCATAAAGTTTAATTGCATTGAGGTTGTGTCCAGATCAGTGTTCGATTAAACCCAAACCGTGATGAAACCTAGAATCGGTTCACCACAAATTCGATGTTATATGTTCGAATTAGAATAGGGCTTTCAAAGAGTATGCAATTTCGAAACTACTCGTATCATTTAATTTGATTGAAACGGAGTCAAGGGTATCGTTTGATTAAACCGAATTGTTTATGAACCCTAGAATTGGTTCGAGTTAAATTCGGTGTTATAAGCCCTAGATATGTTATGGCTTTCGTTATAGAGATGAAGGCGAGTCTGAGGGTATGATTAGATACCTGAATTGTTTTCGAATTGATGGTGTTCGGCTAGAACCCAATCGCGATTCCGACGAGAGGTCACCGGCGTCTTCGACTGCTATTCCGACCAATTAAGTTTGTGCAAAAGCTTCAGAGAGGTTCGTCGAGTGTGTGCAGCGTCTCAATTCGTGAAGGCAATACAGGAATTTGTCGGATTTGATGATAATGGAAAGTGAAGTCGACGGTTACAAAAACCACGATCATAATTTGAGTTTAATTTGAATTGATTATGATTAAGGTCCTAATAATGATTGATTATTGTTATTAAGACTTGATTTCGTTATGAATTCTAACGGATTTGAGGTTAATTTTGTGAATTTTGATCAATTGATCACGGATTTGACTTCAAAAAGTCAACAGGAACCAAATTTGCTGATTTTGACTTTGAGAAGTCAATTTATTTGATTTAGCATACTCACACAACTAGTCCATGTAGTTTTGAGTTGGATTTGTGACAGAATCAGTCCCTGGGATTTGATTTAGTTAATTAAGTTAAGGTTTAACTGGATTTAGTTAGCGAGGTTAAGTTTTTAACAGAAAACTTAACGGAATTGTTAACGGATTTAACCTAAAAAGTCGAATTGTCACATCATCCCCTAGTTGAAAGAATTTTCGTTTCGAAAATTAAATAAAAAATAAATTTTCCCGGGACATCACATCGTCCCCTAGTTGAAAGAATTTTCGTCCCGAAAATTGAATAGTACCTTAAGAATTTGACGCGGAGTGCTTGAACAGATTAGGATATTTGCGCATCATCTGATCCTCGCGCTCCCACGTGAATTCCGGTCCGCGTTTCGAGTTACAACGAACTCTGAAAATAGGGATCTTACTGTGCTTTAACGTTTTAACTTCCCTATCCATAATTTCCACAGGTTCTTCGATGAAGCGTAACTGTTCATCAACGTGTAGTTCCTCCAGAGGAACTGCGAGTGATTCGTCTGCCAGGCATTTCTTTAAATTTGAGACGTGGAAGACGTTGTGCACACCACTAATTCTTTCAGGTAGGTCCACTTGATACGCTACTGGTCCGATTCTCTTCATTATTTTGAATGGTCCAACATAACGAGGATTCAGTTTGCCTCGTTTCCCGAAACGAATGACACCTTTCCAAGGTGAGACTTTGAGTAAGACCACGTCACCTATTTGAAACTCCAAAGGTTTACGACGCTTGTCGGCATAGCTCTTTTGACGATCACGAGCTGCCGCCATACGGTTTCTAATTTGAACGATCTTTTTGGAAGTTTCAAATACAAGTTCAGGACCTGTGAGTTGGCTATCTCCAACCTCGGTCCAACAAATGGGAGAACGGAATTTCCGTCCATACGGTGCTTCAAATGGAGATGCCTTGATGCTAGTATGATAACTGTTGTTGTAGGAGAACTCCACCAACGGTAGGTGAGACACCCAAGTGTTACCGAAATCAATCACACAAGCTCGTAGCATGTCCTCCAGAGTTTGGATTGTACGTTCCGTTTGGCCATCAGTTTGAGGATCGTATGATGTGCTTATATCTAGACGCGTGCCTAAGACCTTACGTAACAACTGCCAGAAACGAGAAGTGAATCATGCATCACGATCCGAAATAATGGAGATTGGCACCCCGTACCGAGAGACTATTTCTTTCAGGTAAGTACGAGTAAGTTTATCCATTTTGTCAGTCTCTTTGATTGCTAAGAAGTGAGCGGACTTTGTTAATCGATCAACGATTACCCATATGGTATCACATCCGATAGGGGTTCGTGGTAATTTGGTGATGAAGTCCATGGATATTTGTTCCCATTTCCACATAGGAATTTCTGGTTGTTGCAGAAGACCGGATGGTTTTTGATATTCAACTTTGACCTTCGCGCAAGTCAGACACTTACTAACATAGGTGGCTATATCGGCTTTCATCTTCGGCCACCAATATAGTATCTTTAGATCATGATACATTTTGTCGGAACCTGGATGAATAGAGTAACGAGATTTATGAGACTCGTCCATAACTAGTTCCCTTAGGTTTCCAAATACTGAACCCATATTCGTTCAGCAAAGTAGCGAATACCGTCAGATTTGACTTCAAGTTGTGCTTCCAAACCGCGTGTACCTTCCAGCGGTAGATTTTCTTCTTTTAGGGCTTCGAGTTGAGCACTACGGATTTTGTCAGGTAATCCGGGGTGAATAGTAAGCTGTAATGCTCGAACTCGTTTGGGTTTTGTTTCTTTTCGACATAGGGCATTAGCTACAACATTAGCTTTACCCGGGTGGTATCAGATCGCACAGTCATAATCGTTTAAGAGTTCGACCCAACGACTTTGTCGCATGTTCAACTCTTTCTGCTCGAAGATGTGCTGAAGACTCTTGTGATCGGTGTAGATGGTGCATTTGGTACCGTACAAGTAATGCCTCCATATCTTAAGAGCGAAGACTACGGCTCCCAACTCTAAGTCATGAGTGGTGTAGTTTCTCTCGTGGACTTTTAGTTGTCGTGAAACGTATGCGATTACCTTTTCGCGTTGCATTAAGAAACAACCCAGACCTTGAATAGATGCATCACAATACACTACAAAATCATCGGTTTCTTCCGAAAGAGCTAGAATAGGTGCACTGCAGAGTTTCTGTTTAAGATGTTGGAATGCTGACTCTTGGTTGTCGCTCCAATTATAGGCTTTACCCTTTTGAGTTAAAGCAGTGAGGGGTTGAGAAATTTTGGAATCGACGGTAATATCCAGCCAATCCCAGAAATTGTCGCATCTCAGTCGGAGTCGTCGGTGCTGCCCAATTCTTGATGGCTTCTATCTTCGATGGGTCGACATGTATTCCTTTCTCGTTAACCACATTCCCTAGAAACTGAACTTCCCGGATCCAAAATTCACACTTGGAAAACTTAGCATACAGTTGCTCTCGTTTAAGTAATTCCAAAATTAGGCGTAGATGTTCCTCATGTTCTTCCTTGTTCTTGGAATAAATGAGGATGTCGTCGAAGAAAACGATAACGAATTGGTCAAGGTAAGGCTTACACACACGGTTCATGAGATCCATGAATATCGCAGGTGCGTTGGTTAACCCGAAAGGCATGACCATAAATTCGTAATGGCCGTACCTCGTTCTGAATGCAGTCTTTGAGATATCTTCTTCTTGGACTCTTAACCGATGGTAACCGGACCTAAGATCTATCTTGGAATAGAAACTTGATTCTTGGAGTTGATCAAAGAGGTCATCTATACGGGGTAAAGGGTAGCGGTTCTTGATTGTGACTTTATTCAGCTCCCGGTAGTCAATAGACATACGAAAAGTTTCGTCCTTCTTCTTGAAAAATAGTACCGGAGCTCCCCACGGTGAAGAACTAGGTCGGATGAAACCTTTATCCAACAAATCTTGCAATTGAGTGGATAACTCTTGTAATTCACTGGGTGCCAGTCTGTAAGGTGCCCGAGCAATCGGTGCTGCTCCGAGTGCTAAATCAATTTGGAATTCAACTTGACGGTTCGGTGGCAAACCGGGCAGATCCTGGGGAAACACTTCCAAAAATTCACGCACAACGGGAATATCTTCAATCTTCCTCTTCTGAGGGCTGCTCAGCAACAAGGGCCAAAATAGCCGTATGCCCCTTTCGAAGATATTTTTGTGCTTTCATGAAAGATATGATGCCCATGACCGCACTAACTCTTTCGCCTTGGACGGAAAGGGTTTCTCCACTCGGGAGTGGTATACGTACAATCTTCTCATGACAGATAATTTCGGCTTGGTTTTTAGATAACCAATCCATGCCGACGATTAAATCAAAACTACCAAGTATGACCGACATAAAGTCGATATCAAATGTATGTGTAACTAGCTCAAGTTTACATCCCTTAAGAATGTGAGTTGCCTCAATTATTTGGCCGTCAGCTATCTCTATTGTATACTTATCTTCTAATAGATATGAAGTTCCTTTTATCATATTACTAAATTTCTTGGATATAAAACTTCTATCAGCACCGGTGTCAAAAAGGACAGAAGCAAAGTAATTATTTACGAGGAACTTACCGGTGACCACATTATGGTCGTAACGGGCTTCTCCAGATCCTAGTACGAAGGCTCGTCCCTTCGCACCATTTCCTCCACCATTTCCATTGTTACCACCATTACCATTTTTATTATGGTTAGGGTTGTGATTTCCATTACCCCTTTTCTTCAACTGAGGACAGTTCTTCCGAATATGCCCTTCCTTTCCGCACTCAAAGCAACCCCTTGTGGATCCCGGTTGTTGAAAAGGTTGTTTAGTTTGTAACTCACCCCTGCAGTCCTTAGCAGCATGACCTATTTTTCCGCACCTCTGGCAACGATTGCAGAACCCAAAGTGATGGAAGTTACACTTGTTACACTTCGGAGACTTCCCAGCGTAACCACCCTGGTTTTGACCAGAAGAGGTCGACTGATTGAAGTTCTTGGTAGGCTCAAACCTACGCTGTTGCTGTTATGGTTGGTTAAACTGGGGTTGGTTGGGTTGGGGTCCTTTGGAGTGAGAGTTGGAGTGGTTGTGGGTGTTGGAATGGTGATCGAACTTGCGTTTGTGATTGTCGGTGGGTTTGGCAACTAAACCTCTCGGAGGTAGGGTTCCTTGTGTCACCGCTTGGTCGGTTAACTTATGCGCAAGTCGAATGGTTTGTTGGATAGTAGCAGGATTGGATGAAGTAACCATGCTTTGTATTTGAGGCACTAGACCTCCAATGTAAAGCTCAATTCTTTTGTAGTCAGGAGTTACCATATGCGGGCACATAGTAGCCAGCTCATGGGAACGTGTAGTGTAGAGTTCAATCTCAGAACCCTCCATCTTTAGGTTCCAAAATTCTCCCTCTAACTTCTGGATCTCATCGCGGGGACAGTATTCCTCTTTCATCATTGCTTTGAATTCCTCCCACGGGAGTCCATTCGCCATGGCCAGACCCAACATTTGGACCTGGGCATTCCACCATGTGAGTGCCGGGCCTTCTAAAGTTCCGGCGGCAAACTTCACTTGATTAGCCACGGGGCAGTTACACATGGCAATTACTAATTCAACCTTCTCAAACCAGCGAAGTAATCCAACGGCTCATTCAGCTCCACTAAAGGTGTGGGGCTTGCAATCCATGAATGCTTTGAAAGTGCAGGCTGGTTGTTGGTTTTGCTGATTTTGCTGGCCTGGATTTAGAAATACAAACTGAATTGGAATTATAGAGTTTAGAAAGATGTTTTTAGGAGAAGGATTGACACCATTAGTCAATAGCTAAAGCATTTACCTGCAACATTTTGTGCTGCTAGAGCCTCTGCCACACTATCATTTATCAGTGCTGCTAGCTCTACTGCCGTCATGTTAATGGTACCACGACCACCGGCACGGCCTCCGCGTCCTCTCCCAGACATGATTCTTCACAATCACAAATGAAGAACAATGAGAAATATATCGCATATTAAACATTATTCAGGTATGAGTAAGGAGATACAACATCTAATATTTTGAAAATTAAATAAATTGTAAGGCTAGAAAATAAATAACTCAACTATTAAACTTCTCATGCTTTTATTGGATGGGAACAACCTTACCCATCTAGGTTTGAAAAGGGAAATAACATAAGTAAAAACAACCATGAAAAGGAAGATAGAATAGGAAGATCATCAAACATCTTCGTCGTCGGAAGAAACATATGATTGTGCATCGTCTATCTCTACCGGTTCCTCTTCCACGGGCTCCTCTTCGAAAGGCTCTTCTTCAAAAGGTTCCTCCTCAAAAGGTTCCTCCTCAAAGGTTCCTCCTCGCCATCAGAATGTGGAATCTCTTCAGAAAATAAAGCGGCTTGTAGTTGGGCTTCCAAGTGGGTTACCCACTCTTGAAGACCTTCAGCAGTGTGGTTTGCCACATGTAGCTGAGCTTCCATAGCAGCTAATCTCTCTTGAACTCCTTCCATATCATCATCCATAGTGTCGGCCCTCGTCTCTAGATGTGCCACACGATCCACTAAAAGGTTATGAACATGGTCCGTTGCAGCTAGTTCGGTAGTCAAGAGTTCTGTTCCTACCTTATTCTCTTCTATTTAGGGTCCATTCTTCAGAAGTTTAGGTATCTCCTCGGTGGAATCTTGTACAATACTCAATTCCTTTGACATATAAGATACGAAGGCTGCGAAATCTTGTTCCATAGTGCATGGCAAGCTAGGTAGTAGGGATGATGAGGATGTAGAACCGAAGTAAGGTGATGGGACATTTCCCATTTCGATCCACCTTTGGATCATTTGCAGGTATACGTTCCAATTGAGAGTATGATCCATTGCTCGTGCGTTACTCGGTTCACCTTGGTCAACTCATTGGTCACTGGAAGTAGTCCGACGCCTTTTGGGCTCCGGGGATGGTAGGATTGGTGCCTTATGTCCTAGTGCCTTAGGTGATGGAGGTGGGGTTGACGACATGTTCCTATAACAATATGTATAAGTGCCAAACATCCAAATGATATGTAACTAATGTGTGAGGCTATAGTCTAGTATGCAATCCTAGTTCTCTATAACCAATGGCTCTGATACCAATCTGTCACACCCCCAAATTTCAACTAACAGAGTTTTACCGTTTTGGGAAGTGACTAACCAGGATCTCAGACATTAATTACTTTGAACGACTCTACATGGGACTCAAATGAAAATACCATAATAATCAGAGTTCAATGCGGAAGCGTAAAGAAAGTAAATGAGCAAAATACACGCGCCCAAAACCAAAGTCCAAAAGTCCCAAAAAGTCCAAACGTCCAAACAAAGCAAAGTACAATAGAA
This sequence comes from Smallanthus sonchifolius, assembly GCA_023525975.1. NCBI lineage: Eukaryota > Viridiplantae > Streptophyta > Magnoliopsida > Asterales > Asteraceae > Smallanthus > Smallanthus sonchifolius. Next base: position 93,929,597 of record CM042029.1, read on the forward strand.
TAATTCAACCAAACATAAATAGACACAATCAAAGCAGTTGAATCCAATGCATGCCCTAACGTGCACCTGTGTCTTAGCTTAGCGACCTGAGAAAACATGTAAAAATATGTCAACACGAGGTTGGTGAGTCCACAGGTTTCAATATAAGTAAATAAGCGTTTACCGGATTTAAATTCATTCAGTACGTATCTATAGGTAGCTAACCTATGTTCATGTTCAGCTCAAGCGCTCGCAACCGAAGCTGACTGTTTGTTTATTGCCTCCTGCCAGGTCTATCAACACTGGCGGTGTGAGTAGGCTAGCATTTCACCCGTTCGATATTCAATCGAGTTAGCGCGACTAACGCGGGTGAGATTTGTCAAACCCAGTAGTACTACTAAATATTACCTCGCTAAGATCCATATTAACGTTCCGATATTAGTTGAGGACTTTCTGTGATAGCGTGTTCCGCTTAGCATTTAACATTGATAACATACGAATTAAAAGAAATCCAAAATCTTTTAGTCATGTTTTCTCCCCCAAGTTAAAACAGTAAAAGGGGCCGTAAAAACTCACCTGCTTTGCGTTGAAGGTAGTTTCACCCTAGAGGTAAGTTGGAACCACCGGTGTAAGTCTCAAAAGACCTACGAATGTCCTAAAGTTATAAACACATAAATTAGGAATGATAATGGGAATTGTGACTGTGACACGGAAAGAAACGTCTTAAGGAATCGCTCTAATAAACGAGAGTGGACAAATGTGTCCACGAGATTAGGAATTATTTTTACGCGACGAATGAGTCAATTAATATTATATATATATATATATATATATATATATAAGTGAATAATATAATTAATTATATTATTAATTAATCTCTATTGATACACGACGTTATTAAATGATTCGAAATAATATATATATATATATATATATATATTATTTAATAATACGGGTCACAGTTTGAAAATAATATATTATTTTATACGAATTTACAGCTTAAAAATAATATAAACATATTTTTTTTACTTGATAATAATAACAATATATTATTCATAAAAGTGGGTATAATTTATAAAAATATGTTAATAATTTAAACCCGAGCCTACGGGTTGTTTTCCGGGTTAAAACGCATTTATATAATAATATAATATTATAAGGTTTGATTTTTATTAATATAATATTCCAGAAAAATGTTCCAAAAATGATTGTGGGAGCCCGGTCTCGAACCCGGGTCTCTCCCACACACGCACACTGAACCAACCAGTCCCGCCAGCCAGGGATTCGCAAACAAACCCGAGACAGAACGGTTTTAACATCCGGGTTTCTGTGATATCCCTTCCGTATACATCGCGATCGATTCCCAGTCCAATTCTGTCGATTTCGGTTATGACCGAACAAAACAATATAGGGGTTTTATAAATAGGGTCTTGGCGAGTCTGTAGCCAGTTTCAATTGCGAGTTTAACGAGTTTAAGATCGTTAGATTATAGAAAAACGGGACAAAACCCTAGCTTTAGAACTAAGAATAAGGTCTGTTGAATTCGATATTAAAAGTGGTTAGATTCATAGGGCTAATACAGATTGAGGGATTGCGAAACTACCCATAAAGTTTAATTGCATTGAGGTTGTGTCCACATCAGTGTTCGATTAAACCCAAACCGTGATGAACCCTAGAATCGGTTCACTACAAATTCGATGTTCTATGTTCGAATTAGAATAGGGCTTTCAAAGAGTATGCAATTTCGAAACTACTCGTATCATTTAATTTGATTGAAACGGAGTCAAGGGTATCGTTTGATTAAACCGAATTGGTTATGAACCCTAGAATTGGTTCGAGTTAAATTCGGTGTTATAAGTCCTAGATATGTTATGGCTTTCGTTATAGAGATGAAGGCGAGTCTGAGGGTATGATTAGATACCTGAATTGTTTTCGAATTGATGGTGTTCGGCTAGAACCCAATCGCGATTCCGACGAGAGGTGCCCGGCGTCTTCGACTGCTATTCCGGCCAATTAAGTTTGTGCAAAAGCTTCAGAGAGGTTCGTCGAGTGTGTGCAGCGTCTTAATTCGTGAAGGCAATACAGGAATTTGTCGGATTTGATGATAATGGAAAGTGAAGTCGACGGTTACAAAAACCACGATCATAATTTGAGTTTAATTTGAATTGATTATGATTAAGGTCCTAATAATGATTGATTATTGTTATTAAGACTTGATTTCGTTATGAATTATAACGGATTTGAGGTTAATTTTGTGAATTTTGATCAATTGATCATGGATTTGACTTCAAAAAGTCAACAGGAACCAAATTTGCTGATTTTGACTTTGAGAAGTCAATTTATTTGATTTAGCATACTCACACAACTAGTCCCTGTAGTTTTGAGTTGGATTTGTGACATAATCAGTCCCTGCGATTAGATTTAGTTAATTAAGTTAAGGTTTAACTGGATTTAGTTAGCGAGGTTAAGTTTTTAACAGAAAACTTAATGGAATTGTTAACGGAGTTAACCTTAAAAGTTGAATTGTCACAGTAAGTTAGAACTATCTGGTCACAAACTCGACATCGATCTCATGCCAGTTACACTTGGCAGTTTTGACATAATTGTGGACATGGATTGGTTGTCTAAAAACCAAGCTGAGATCATCTGTAGTGAGAAGATCGTTCGTATACCCCTTCCTAGTGGAGAGATCCTATCCGTTCAGGGCGAAAGAAGTGGTGCAGTTGTGGGCATCATATCTTTCATGAAGGCTCAGAAGTGTCTGCGTAAGGGTCATACCGCGATATTAGCCCTTGTCGCTGACAAGTTTACCGAGGAGAAGAAGTTAGAAGATATCCCGATCGTTCGTGAATTCCCAGAAGTATTTCCTGAAGACCTACCTGGTCTTCCACCTCATCGTCAAGTCGAATTCTAGATCGACCTAACACCCGGAGCAGCGCCTATTGCTCAAGCACCCTATAGACTGGCACCAAGCGAGTTGCATGAGTTATCCACTCAGCTACAAGAGTTGTTGGATAAAGGTTTCATCCAACCTAGCTCATCGCCATGGGGAGCCCCAGTCCTATTTGTCAAAAAGAAAGATGGAACTTTCCGTATGTGCATTGATTACAGAGAGTTAAACAAAGTAACAGTCAAGAACCGCTACCCACTACCCCGCATTGACGATTTATTCGACCAACTTCAAGGGTCAAGTTTCTACTCAAAGATCGATTTAAGATCTGGTTATCATCAGCTGAGAGTTCGAGATGAAGATATATCCAAGACTGTATTCAGAACCCGGTACGGCCATATTGAATTTTTGGTCATGCCATTTGGATTAACCAACGCACCCGCGGTGTTCATGGACCTCATGAACCGTGCGTGTAAACCTTACCTTGAACAATTCATCATTGTCTTCATTGACGATATCCTCATATACTCTAAGAGTCGGGAAGAGCATGAGGAGCATCTGCGTTTGATCCTTGAGCTACTGAAACAGGAGCAACTGTACGCTAAGTTTTCCAAATGCGATTTTTGGATTCGCGAGGTTCAATTTCTAGGACATGTGATCAATGAGAAAGGAATACATGTTGATCCAGCCAAAGTGGAAGCTATCAAGAATTGGGCAGCACCAATAACTCCAACCGAAGTTCGGTAATTTCTAGGATTGGCCTGATACTACCATCGCTTTATCGAGGGGTTCTTAAAGACCGCCCAACCTCTCACCGCCTTAACCCAAAAAGATAAACCCTATAATTAGAGCGAGACTCAAGAATCAGCATTCCAGCTACTGAAGCAGAAACAATGTAGTGCACCCATCCTATCTCTACCGGGGGAAACGGATGACTTCGTGGTGTATTGCGATGCCTCCATCCAAGGTCTCGGTTGTGTGTTGATGCAACGCGACAAGGTTATCGCATACTGTCACACCCCAACCGACGGCGGAAAACGTCGGGGCGTGAAGCTGTGCAGACTGTTCATAGCTCATGGTTGCTAAAGTTTGAATAATTTAAACATTCATTTTCATTACACGTAGCAAGTTCATACCATACAAGAACCAAATGTAGCGATTACAAAATATAAATAGTTTAGATTAATTGCTAGGTCCAAATCCTATATGTAGCAGCTTGTAATACTTCAAACATTGTCACCTGAAACATGGTTAAAAACAAAGTCAACTAAAAAGTTGGTGAGAATACATAGGCTTTCGTGTCATGTAATAGAATATAGTGTCGTGTGCAAACAATTCATACAAACATGGCAATTAAGGCATTTATGGAGAGATGTCATCGTGTGACCTGGTAGTATAATCAAACCTTTGTAACTAGCATGCAAAACAAACGCGTGTTGGCAGTAACAGTCACCCTACCTGGGTGGGTTTGTCAGACTCAATAGATCTATCACTGTTTACTGTAGGCTATAAAATAGTTAATGATTGCACGTGAATAGCAAACTGCGTGTTGGTCTACACACCTAGTACTCAAGCACAAAGCTCAAAATTGTAACACATGATTATAGGGTGGAATTGTATATTGTGTAGTTTGTAAACATAGTAAATAGAACGCATGTTCCACCCCAAAAGTTTGTAAATAGAGTAAAAGAGGGGTTATGTAACTCACTTGTGTTGGGTAGTATAGTTTGCACAGATCAACAAAAATACCAAGCGTGTTGTAGGTCGCTACGTTTGACCTAATGGATAAATGTATAACGCGTGTCATTGTTTGTGTTATTTTTATGTCGAAAGATGGATTTGTACGTTTTGGGTTTGTTTGAAATAAATAATAAATAACTTTATTTATCTATTTAGTACATTTTAAATAGTAGTGATATATATTCTTTAAAATGTAAATTTAAATAACTGATATATATTTATATTTATTTAAATATAAATTTAAATAAATAACATTTGTTTAAGTCAAAATAAATATAGTTTTATAAGAATGATTATATAAACTCACGACTTCATCGGTTTTGAACTATCGGGAATTAATCGTTTTAAATTCCTAAATCAAGGATTTGGTTTATAAATGATTCCCAGGTCTTGGGATTTTATAAAATAATTTTTTATAATTACATTTTGAAATTTTTAGCTAAATATGTTAAATAGATTTTAAAACAGAAAAATAATTGATTCTGGTCAAGGAGAGCACGACCGTGCTCAAGTAGGGCACGACCGCGCTCGTTGCCGGGCGTGACCGTGGTGGTCTGAAACGCGCCCGTGGTCGAGTCAGAAGGTACTTCATAGGTTCTGGACATAGAGCACGACCGTGCTTCGTATCTGGCACGACCGCGTCTAGTGTTTGTTTTTGATCAAGACTTGTTTGCTCGGTAAGCACGACCGGGCCACACCTGGGGCACGATTGTGCTTGGTCGGGCACGACCGCGCTCGGGGATGAGCGCGACCGTGTCGGGTCTTTTCCAGACACAATTCGATCGATTCTTATATTAAAAGCTTCTGTATTCTTAGGGCTTTCACTTAGTGGATGCTTGCGAAGCTATTTACATAGTTTAATTGTATTTATATCGTGTTTAAGTGGTAGTTCGACTAAAAGTGTAGTTTCGACTTTTTAGGTTCAAAATCGGATCGATCGCGTATTTTTTACTACGAATTGACATAGGGCTTTCGTGGTAGAGGTAGATACGAAGCTAGAGACATATTACTTACTTGTTTAAATCGGGCAATTTAATGCAGTCGGCTACAAGTCGTGAGGTCGGGTTTCTCGGCGATCGATCGGACGACAGAGGTTGTATGCGAGTCGAGTGAATGCTCCGAGAGGTCGAGAGGGTGCATGTGAAGGTGTAGGAAGCATGCAACTGGCTCTATATCGACGAATTTGCGAGTCATGATTGTGGGGGGTATGGGATTAAACAATTCTGTAAATTGGAGTGTAATTGATGTGTGTTGCAAGTTGAATTCAGACGAGTATGGTCTGACGCGCGAAAACCGGCTTTGGCCATTTTTAATTTCTGCAAAATCGTTGAGTATGGCTGTGATCTGACTTCTGCAGAGTCACGTGGTTTCAGCAGCGCGACCGTGCCTGTATTAGGCACGACCGTGCTTAGGTCTTCAGGCGCGACCGTGCCTAGTCCTAGGCGCGACCGTGCTTGCCTGGTTTTGTAGTTTTTGAGTTTTGTCAGTTTTGGTCCTCGGGGCTTGTGAGATAATAGTGTTTTTGTTTGATTTGTTATTGTAATAGAATAGTTCGTATATGTAACTGCATCGTAGTTTGTTTGTACACGAATCGAAACTGAAATGTGTTTGTTTATTGAAATCAAACGAATACATGGTGAAAATCAGAAATGTTACAGTCTCCCCTTGTTGAGGGGATTTCGTCCCGAAATTCAACTAGTTGAGGTTGCAGAATTGGTGAATAGGTGAGGATACTTGAGTTTCATTTGGTCTTCACGTTCCCAAGTAAACTCAGGACCGCGTTTTGAATCCCAACGGACTTTGACTATAGGGATGCGGCTGCGTTTGAGTTGCTTGATCTCACGGTCCATGATTTCCACTGGTTTCTCGACAAAGTGCATCGTTTCATCAATGCGCACGTCGTCAAGAGGTATGTGGAGGTTCTCATCAGCAAGACATTTCTTCAGGTTGGACACGTGGAAGGTTGGATGAACATTGTTGAGTGCTGGAGGTAGCTCAAGTTTGTAAGCCACTTTCCCGATTCTTTCAAGGATCTTGAACGGGCCTACGTAACGAGGTGCTAGCTTGCCTTTCTTTCCAAAGCGGATCACACCCTTCCAAGGGGATACTTTGAGAAGCACAAGGTCACCCACTTGGAATTCTAAGGGTTTTCGTCGCTTGTCGGCATAGCTCTTTTGTTGACTTCTCGCTACTCGGATGTTGTCACGGATTTGAAGGATTTTGTCGGATGTTTCCTGAATTAACTCGGGACCGGTGATTTGTGCTTCACCAATCTCGTTCCAACAGATAGGAGAACGGCATTTGCGACCATAAAGAGCTTCGAATGGAGCCATGTTGATGCTGGTGTGGTAGCTGTTATTGTAGGAGAATTCAATAAGTGCTAGATGTGAATCCCAATTGCCACCAAAGTCTATGACACAGGCTCTCAGCATGTCTTCGAGGGTTTGGATTGTTCGTTCAGTCTAGCCATCAGTTTGGGGATGGTAGGCTGTGCTTAAATCCAATCGTGTGCCAAGTGCCTTTTGCAGAGATTGCCAAAATCTGGAAGTGAAACGAGCATCTCTGTCAGAGATTATGTTCAAAGGTATACCGTGTCGACTCACAATTTCGTTAATATAGATTCGGGCCAATTTCTCAACCCGATAGTCTTCACGGATGGGCAGGAAGTGTGCGGACTTTGTGAGACGGTCAATGATTACCCAAATGCTATCATAGCCGTTTGAAGTACGGGGGAGTTTAGTAATGAAGTCCATGGCTAGATTTTCCCATTTCCACACGGGGATTTCCGGTTGTTCAAGTAAACCGGAAGGACGTTGATGTTCGGCCTTGACTTTAGAGCAGGTTAGACATTTTGCAACATAGAGTGCAATGTCTTTCTTCATACCAGGCCACCAATATTGTGGTCGCATATTGTGATACATTTTATCCGCACCGGGATGGATAGAATATCGAGACTTGTGTGCTTCAGTCATGAGGAATTCTCGGAGATCATTGCGATTGGGAACCCAAATACGATCCAAGAAATAAAGCAAGCCATTGTTTTTAGTTTCTAGTTGGAATTCAGCACCGCACGACATTTCCTCATACATATTGCCCTCGGTAATCGAGACGTGTTGAGCTGCTAGAATACGGGTTTGAATGTCGGAATGAATCTTGACACTTTGGAGCATGACGCGTTCTTTACGGCTCAGCACATCGGCTACAACATTAGCCTTACCGGGATGATAACGAATCTCGCAATCGTAGTCATTGAGTAGTTCAACCCAACGTCGTTGCCTCATGTTGAGTTCTTTTTGATTGAAGATGTGTTGGAGGCTTTTGTGGTCGGTAAATACCACACATTTCGTGCCATATAGATAATGTCTCCAAATTTTCAGGGCAAATATGACTGCACCTAGCTCCAGATCGTGCGTCGTATAGTTCTTTTCATGGATCTTGAGTTGCCTTGATGCATAAGCGATTACCTTGCCTCGTTGCATGAGAACACAACCAAGGCCTTGGTTAGAGGCATCGCAGTAGACGACTAGATCATCGTTTCCTTCTGGAAGAGTCAGAATAGGAGCATCACATAACTTCTGTTTAAGAGTTTGGAAAGTTTCTTCTTGTTTTGGCCCCCATTCATAAGGTTTACCTTTATGTGTCAAGGCGGTGAGGGGAACAGCAATCTTGGAGAAATTAGAAATGAACCTTCGGTAATAACCCGCTAAACCAAGAAACGAACGAACTTCGGTAGGGGTTTGAGGAGCACTCCAATTCTTGACAGCTTCGATCTTGGCAGGGTCGACATGTATTCCCTTTTTATTGACAACATGACCCAAAAATTGAACCTCCTTTAGCCAAAATTCACATTTGGAGAACTTGGCGTATAATTGTTCGGTTCTCAGGAGATCCAAAACCAGTCTAAGGTGCTGTTCATGTTCTTCCTCAGTCTTGGAATAGATCAAGATGTCATCGATGAAAACGATTACGAATTTGTCAAGGTATGGTTTGCACATGCGGTTCATGAGGTCCATAAAGACAGCAGGTGCATTGGTCAACCCAAAAGGCATAACCGTGAACTCGTAATGACCATATCTTGTTCGGAAGGCGGTCTTTGGAATATCTTCTTCTCGGACACGCAGTTGGTGATAACCAGATCGAAGATCAATCTTCGAGAAACAAGTAGAACCTTGGAGTTGATCGAAGAGGTCGTCAATCCTAGGTAACGGGTAGCGGTTTTTGATTGTAAGCTTGTTGAGCTCTCGATAGTCAATACACATGCGGAATGAACCATCCTTCTTTTTAACAAACAAGACTGGTGCACCCCACGGTGAATGACTTGGCCGTATGAAACCTTTGTCAGCGAGTTCTTGAAGTTGACTTGCAAGTTCTTGCAATTCAGAAGGTGCAAGCCGGTATGGAGCTTTAGCCACAGGGTTTGCTCCGGGTATAAGATCGATTCGAAACTTTACTTCCCGAACAGGTGGAAGACCGGGTAAGTCGTCGGGAAAGACTTCGGGAAACTCCCGAATGATGGGAATATCTTCTATTCTTCTCTCCTTGTCTTCTTTTTGAATCACATGAGCTAGGAAAACCATGCACTTCTTTCGAATGTATTTCTGGGCAGTTATGCATGACATTAGTTTGAGTCCTTTGCAAGGTTTCTCGCCAAAGACTTTCAATATGTCTCCCGGTGGGAGAGGTACTCGGATGTACTTTTCAAAGCACATGACCTCGGCATGGTTTTTAGATAACCAATCCATGCCGATGATGACGTCAAAGCTTCCCAACGGCATTGGTATAAGGTTGACTGGAAACGTGTGACCATTGAGTTCTAGTGAGCAGTCATGAATGATGGAGTCAATAGTGATGGAGTTTCCATCCGCTACTTCAACGGTGAAGGTTTTCTCGAGTTTGGATCGTGTTTTTGCAAGTAAAGGTTCAAAGTTAAGTGACACAAAACTCTTATCGGCTCCGGTATCAAATAGTATAGATGCAAATTGTTTATTTACAAGAAACGTACCGTTAACCACATGATCGTTGGCTTGAGCTTCATTGGCGTTGATGTTGAAACCCTGATTATTGTTCACAAGTTTTGGACATTGGTTCCGGAAGTGGTCCGGGTTGCCACATTCAAAGCAAGCCCGTCCATTTGCATTGATTGGAACCACTTGATTAGCTCCGGGTTGATTAACCGGGTTGGCTTGAGTAGTAAGTGCCTTTTGTCGGCAGATATTGGCCGTATGGCCAAGTTTCCCACAATGATTGCAAATGCGACATGGGATAGTTTGTGGGTGATGATAGTTGCAGTTGTTACAGAGTGGGTAGGTACCTCCACAAGCTTTCTTGGCTGGATTTTGAGCCAAGGGTGCAACTTGATTAATTGGGGCGGCCGGAGTGACTACTGCAAAATTTTTCGCCTTTCTCTTCCAGGTGTTTCGATACTGTTCGTTTTGAACTTCTTTGACATGAGTAGGAGGAGTTGTGGTGTCAGAAACTTTCTTGGCCCCCTTTTTGGTAAGAGTACCTGCTTTAACGTGATTATCGGTCAGTGTGGCAGCTAGACGAATAGCATCTTCTAGGTTTGCAGGATTTCTTCCCAGAACAGTGTCCTGGATTTGTCTCGGTAGGCCACCGATATATTTTTCAATACACCTAGACAAAGGTGTAACCATGTGAGGTACCAGCATGCTCAGTTCGTGAAAACGGTTGGTGTACGCCAAGCTTTCACCGCTATCTTGGGTAAGATCCCAAAATTCCGCTTCCAGTTTCTTCATCTCATTTCGAGGACAGAATTCCTCGGTCATGATCCTTTTCAGCTCATCCCATGGCAGAGCCATTGCTACTTCTACTCCCCTTGTTCTCTTTTCCCCATTCCACCAGGTTAGTGCCCGTTTTTGGAAGACACTAGTGGCATGGCGGACACGCAGATTGTCCGGACAGTCACTATTGAGGAAGGTGCCCTCAATACTTTCGAACCATTGAAGGAGTCCCGTGGCTCCTTCGGTACCATAAAACTTCAGGGGATTGCAAGAGTTGAAATGCTTGAAGGTACATTGTGGCGGGTTGGCACCACCGCCACCACCAGTATTAGCACTACCACTGGCGTTCCCATTGTTGTTGTTATTGGCTTGAGTTAGTTGAGTTACCAGCTGAGTGAGGAGAGCAGCAAGGTCGGTATTATTGTTGTTGTTGGCATTGCTGGTATTGGTGTTGGTGCTATCGTTGGCGTTGTCGGTGTTGTTGCGGTTGATGTTACGACGAGGAGGCATTCTATAAAAAGAGAATGATACAAAAGTGTTGTGAGAATTTATAAAAATCCGTTGAAATTTAGGATAGGAGGAATAATAACACATTTATTTCATAGTTCGGATTATTTTCAAGTAATCACATTTCTACTTGAACACAATGACATATTAAGGTTAATTAGACTTATATAATTTTCAAGGAGACGTGCTTTAGCCTATAGGTAAACACTCAACCCGGGAATTCCCAGGAAAGCATACGGATCCCTCGGTTGATTGGGATTTATATGAAATGCTTTCCTAGACAGAAAACCCAGAATACAAGTGTCACCCTTCCAGATTGCACATGTCCTTTAATAATTAACAGAGTCTAAAACCTTAACGGGTATATAAAAATATTTTTGATAGACTAATGTCTACGAGTATGAGTTTTTCCACAAGTTATGGCGATGATGACATAGAAGCAGTTAAGGAGGATACGCGGCTTAGGTTACGGGTATGGATACGATTTATTTAATTTATTATTTACGTATGCTTATTAAGTCATGTAGTCTAAACATTTTAAGTATCAAATAACTAACACATAAAGCATGTGACATATAGCAAATAGCACGTATCACATAAAACATGTAGCATGGCATTGTTGGGTGTCCTAAAGTTATAGTCTAGGTCAATGGTGTCTAATAACCTAATTCCCTATAACCAAGGCTCTGATACCAATCTGTCACACCCCAACCGACGGCGGAAAACGTCGGGGCGTGAAGCTGTGCAGACTGTTCATAGCTCATGGTTGCTAAAGTTTGAATAATTTAAACATTCATTTTCATTACACGTAGCAAGTTCATACCATACAAGAACCAAATGTAGCGATTACAAAATATAAATAGTTTAGATTAATTGCTAGGTCCAAATCCTATATGTAGCAGCTTGTAATACTTCAAACATTGTCACCCGAAACATGGTTAAAAACAAAGTCAACTAAAAAGTTGGTGAGAATACATAGGTTTTCGTGTCATGTAATAGAATATAGTGTCGTGTGCATACAATTCATACAAACATGGCAATTAAGGCATTTATGGAGAGATGTCATCGTGTGACCTGGTAGTACAATCAAACCTTTGTAACTAGCATGCAAAATAAACGCGTGTTGGCAGTAACAGTCACCCTACCTGGGTGGGTTTGTCAGACTCAATAGATCTATCACTGTTTACTGTAGGCTATAAAATAGTTAATGATTGCACGTGAATAGCAAACTGCGTGTTGGTCTACACACCTAGTACTCAAGCACAAAGCTCAAAATTGTAACACATGATTGTAGGGTGGAATTGTATATTGTGTAGTTTGTAAACATAGTAAATAGAACGCATGTTCCACCCCAAAAGTTTGTAAATAGAGTAAAAGAGGGGCTATGTAACTCACTTGTGTTGGGTAGTGTAGTTTGCACAGATCAACAAAAATACCAAGCGTGTTGTAGGTCGCTACGTTTGACCTAATGGATAAATGTATAATGCGTGTCATTGTTTGTGTTATTTTTATGTCGAAAGATGGATTTGTACGTTTTGAGTTTGTTTGAAATAAATAAATAAATAACTTTATTTATCTATTTAGTACATTTTAAATAGTAGTGATATATATTCTTTAAAATGTAAATTTAAATAACTGATATATATTTATATTTATTTAAATATAAATTTAAATAAATAACATTTGTTTAAGTCAAAATATATATAGTTTTATAAGAATGATTATATAAACTCACGACTTCATCGGTTTTGAACTATCGGGAATTAATCGTTTTAAATTCCTAAATCAAGGATTTGGTTTATAAATGATTCCCGGGTCTTGGGATTTTATAAAATAATTTTTTTATAATTACATTTTGAAATTTTTAGCTAAATATGTTAAATAGATTTTAAAACAGAAAAATAATTGATTCTGGTCAAGGAGCACGACCGTGCTCAAGTAGGGCACGACCGCGCTCGTTGCCGGGCGTGACCGTGGTGGTCTGAAACGCGCCCGTGGTCGAGTCAGAAGGTACTTCATAGGTTCTGGACATAGAGCACGACCGTGCTTCGTATCTGGCACGACCGCGTCTAGTGTTTGTTTTTGATCAAGACTTGTTTGCTCGGTAAGCACGACCGGGCCACACCTGGGGCACGATTGTGCTTGGTTGGGCACGACCGCGCTCGGGGATGAGCGCGACCGTGTCGGGTCTTTTCCAGACACAATTCGATCGATTCTTATATTAAAAGCTTCTGTATTCTTAGGGCTTTCACTTAGTGGATGCTTGCGAAGCTATTTACATAGTTTAATTGTATTTATATCGTGTTTAAGTGGTAGTTCGACTAAAAGTGTAGTTTTGACTTTTTAGGTTCAAAATCGGATCGATCGCGTATTTTTTACTACGAATTGACATAGGGCTTTCGTGGTAGAGGTAGATACGAAGCTAGAGACATATTACTTACTTGTTTAAATCGGGCAATTTAATGCAGTCGGCTACAAGTCGTGAGGTCGGGTTTCTCGGCGATCGATCGGACGACAGAGGTTGTATGCGAGTCGAGTGAATGCTCCGAGAGGTCGAGAGGGTGCATGTGAAGGTGTAGGAAGCGTGCAACTGGCTCTATATCGACGAATTTGCGAGTCATGATTGTGGGGGGTATGGGATTAAACAATTCTGTAAATTGGAGTGTAATTGATGCGTGTTGCAGGTTGAATTCAGACGAGTATGGTCTGACGCGCGAAAACCGGCTTTGGCCATTTTTAATTTCTGCGAAATCGTTGAGTATGGCTGTGATCTGACTTCTGCAGAGTCACGTGGTTTCAGCAGCGCGACCGTGCCTGTATTAGGCACGACCATGCTTAGGTCTTCAGGCGCGACCGTGCCTAGTCCTAGGCGCGACCGTGCTTGCCTGGTTTTGTAGTTTTTGAGTTTTGTCAGTTTTGGTCCTCGGGGCTTGTGAGATAATAGTGTTTTTGTTTGATTTGTTATTGTAATAGAATAGTTCGTATATGTAACTGCATCGTAGTTTGTTTGTACACGAATCGAAACTGAAATGTGTTTGTTTATTGAAATCAAACGATTACATGGTGAAAATCAGAAATGTTACACATACGCTTCTCGACAGTTAAAAATCCATGAAAAGAATTACACAACTCATGATTTGGAGTTAGGAGCCGTGGTGTTTGCGCTCAAGATATGGAGACATTACTTGTACGGTACCAAGTGCACCGTCTACACCGATTAAAAGAGTCTTCAGCATATTTTTTAGCAGAAAGAGTTGAACATGCGTCAACGTCGTTGAATCGAGTTATTAAACGATTATGATTGTGCAATCAAGTACCATCCGGGCAAAGCTAATGTGGTGGCCGATGCCCTAAGCAGAAAAGAAACCAAACCCCGACGGGTTAGAGCATTACAACTCACTATTCATACAGGATTACCCGAACAAATCCGCAATGCCCAACTCGAAGCCTTAAAAGAGGAGAACTTACCATTGGAATCCACTCGTGGTATGGAGAAACAACTTGAGGTTAAAGCAGATGGTATTCGCTACTTCGCTGAACGAATATGGATACCAGTATATGGAAACCTAAGAGACCTATTCATGGATGAAGCCCACAAATTCCGATACTCTATCAATTCGGGATCTGACAAGATGTATCACGATCTAAAAGTTTTGTATTGGTGGCCAAACATGAAAGCCGACATAGCCACCTACGTGAGCAAGTGCTTGACTTGTTCCATGGTCAAGGTGGAGTACCAAAAGCCATCTGGATTACTTCAACAACCGGAAATACCAATGTGGAAATGGGAGCAGATTTCATTGGATTTCATAACCAAATTACCCGAACCCCTACGGGATGTGACACAATCTGGGTGATAGTGGATCGCCTAACCAAATCCGCTCATTTTCTTGCTATCAAAGAGACAGATAAAATGGAAAAGTTAACTCGCCTCTATCTTAAAGAAGTAGTATCCCGTCATGGAGTGCCAATCTCCATAATTTCCGATAGAGACACCCGATTCACCTCACGTTTCTGGCAATTGTTACAGAAAGCTCTAGGCACGCACCTGGATATGAGCACAGCGTACCATCCTCAAACAGATGGCCAGAGTGAACGTACCATACAAACCCTAGAAGACATGCTAAGAGCTTGTGTGATCGATTTCGGAAACAGTTGGGAGACTCACTTGCCTTTAGTAGAATTCTCTTACAATAACAGCTATCATACTAGCATCAAAGCAGCACCGTTCGAGGCTTTGTACGGACGAAAATGCCGATCACCAATTTGTTGGGCTGAAGTTGGAGATAGCTAACTTATTGGTCCTGAACTTATGCATGAAACCTCGGAGAAAATCATGCACATCCGAAACCATATGGCGGCAGCTCGTGATCGTCAAAAGAGTTATGCAGACAAGCACAGAAAACTGCTAGAATTCCAAGTGGGCGACAAAGTATTATTAAAGGTTTCACCGTGGAAAGGTGTGATTCGTTTTGGAAAACGAGAAAAGTTAAACTCGCGTTACGTTGGACCATTCGAGATAGTGAAAAGGATCGGTCCAGTAGCATACCAACTGAACCTACATGATACACTCAATGGAGTGCACAATGTCTTTCATGTCTCAAACCTAAAGAAGTGCCTATCAGATGAGACACTTGTAGTTCCACTCGAGGAGTTGGAAATTGATGAACAACTACGTTTCATTGAGGAACAGTTGAAATCATGGACCGAGAGGTCAAGACTCTCAAGCGCAGTAAGATACTTATTGTCAGGGTTCGCTGGAACTCGAAGCGTGGACCGGAGTTCACGTGGGAACGAGAGGATCAGATGATGAAAAAGTATCCTCACCTTTTCAAACAGTCAACGGCAAACACGGAAGGTACTAACTAAATTTCGAGACGAAATTTATTTCAACAAGGGGATGATGTGACAAACCTAAACTTTTTGTTTCAGACGTTACCGACTTCGTTTAATTTTCGGGACGAAAATTCTTTCAATAAGGGGATGATGTGACATCCAGTAATTTCAGGTCAACTCCGTTAACTCAAACCTCGTTAGTTCAAACATTATTCATTACAAACTCAGTTATCTCAGTTAGTCACACGTGCATGGCATTTAATTAAGTTAATTAAATGTGTCAGTTAGTTCACACACGGCGAATCGCACTCGAGTCTAACCCGGAACGTTGGTGATTAATTAAGATAAATATTACAAATATTTAATAATTTATATTTAATATAAATTATGTGAATTTTATGTTATTAAGTGAATTTACGTGAATTATGTGAATATTATTGTTAACGTACGTGTTTATCGTGTATTAATCGTACTTAATATTTTTATAAATATTAGAGTTTTATAAAAATTAAAAATCCAAATTGTTAATTATTAATTAAGTGTTATTTAATTAATTAGAGTTTATGGGCCTTAATTAAGCCCGAAGCCCAATTGAAAAGGGGTGTTCAAAGTCGGATATCCGAAATTTTCGGATAGTGGATTTCACTATCCGAATCCGAATCCGAAATTTCGGATATCCGAAAATTCGGATACGGATTCGGATAGTGAAACGGCTATCCGAAAATATAAAAAAAAATAAAAAAATATATAAAAATAATATTTTTAAATTACAAAAATAATTAAAAACCTTAAAAAACATTAGAAAATATACATATAAAAATATATAAATATAATATATTGGGTTTTGATTCAAATTTTCTTATTTTTAAATAATAAAAACAATTAAAAAAATATATAAATATAATATTTCAGATATCCGAACTATCCGAAATATCCGAAAATCACTATCCGAATCCGAATCCGAAAATTCGGATATCCGAAATTTCGGATATCCGAATTTTCGGATAATTCGGATTCGGATTTTCGGATAATTCGGGTTCGGTTTCGGATTCGGATTTTTTTGAACACCCCTAGAAAAACCCATGAATACCATTAGGATATATATAAACTTTTTAAAAAAAAATTAAACCCTAATCCTTTTTCCTTCCTTGTTGTCGTCGAGACCCAAACCCCACCCCCCTTTGAGCCGCGACCTTCAAGCCACCCAAACACACATCGATCGAGCTTCAATCGTGAAACCGGAAGTGAATACGTGCTAGTCTAGGCATTCCTAACATTTCTACGTAAGTTATTTTATCGAATTCCGTCACTTTTTCATTATGATTTTTATGATCGAAACCCTAGTTCATCCAAACTTGATATTTTCGAAATATATTAATGAATTGGTTAATTGATTTGTAGTATTGTATCGATTTGGTGATTTTATGAAAATATGTGAAACCCTAGTTTCCATACGAGGTGTAAATTGAGATTTGTTGATTATGTGAAGTATAGGAATTGCATTCTAGACGTGAATTATGATTAATATAGTTATAATTATATTAGTTGAGAGATTTGAGATTGATTAGACGTGTTAATTGTGTAAACAAAGCGTGTAATGGACGACTTACTAAAAGAGGAAACTTTGTTGAAAGATGATTTTTGAATGTGAGGTTTCTTGACGTGCATGACATTATTAAATGATACTAATATGTTATTATTAAGGTAATGAAGCTTGTTAAAGTGTTGTTGGATACAAATAGCATGTTTAGATCATAGGTTACTAAAAGTAGAAACTTTGTGAATTGGAACTTGATGTCTAAACTTAAGGATGTGTGTTATGGTAATCTATTATGTATTAGCATGTGTAGATAGACATGGGATGATGATACAAACGTGTTATAGATAATGTGATTCATTTGAAAGCAAACATGAGTTTATATATTTTCAAAAAAAAAAAAAATAAAGTAATGTAACGTGTACTGTTGAGTAGTTTGCCTTGCTAAATTAGTTATGACTTAGGTAGCATGAAACGTGAATTATTTGTGTGCTAAGCATGTTGTTATACAAGTCAAATATTTAATCACTAAACGGGTCACCAACGGGTCGTCGAGTCAAACTTGGTCAAACTTAGTCAAACTTGCAAACCTTTTCTAAACACTTAAACAATAGTATTGTTTGGATACTAAGGGTTCATATCAACTTGCACAAACACACACTTATAAACCGGTGTTTATAGGTGGCAGTTAGTCGTCAAGCATTCTAAGTTCGCTTTCTTTCGCACGCACTCTAAGGTGAGTTTCACTGCCCCTTTTCTTATGATTTAAACTTGGGGGAGAAAACATGGGTACGAACATTTAGATTTTACATTTCAATTATATCACTTGTTGTACTAAGCGCAAACATATCATACAAGTCCTTACTTATCGAACCGTTTAATATATGGGATAGCGAGGTAATCTTGAGTAGTACTACTGGGCATTGACAAGCCCCACCCGCGTTAGTCGCGCTAACACGACAGGTAGTCGAACGAGTGTAACATTGACCTAAACATTTACCATTAATCATGATAGTCATGGTAGGAGGCAGTTCAAACATAAACAGTCAGCTTCGGTGTCGAAACGCTTTAGTAACATGTAACTAGGTTAGCTACCTATGATATAAATTGTAAATGGTTTTATCTAGTAAACTTTACAAACATTGAAACCTGTGAACTCACCAACCTAGTGTTGACACGTTTTAGCATGTTTTCTCAGGTCATTAAGGTACAAGCACAAGCTAAGGCATGCATGCATTCGAAGTCCATCATTTTCAAACTCAAGAACTATTTATTTTATTTATTGTTGAATTATTTACTTTTGTCGCGACTGTTTTGGCGCATGCTTTTCATTTAACTTTTCGCTTCCGCAATCTTACATTAAATCAGTGTTTTCATTACTAGTGTTGCATCGTGACTATGAGCAATACTAGTGGTTTTCTTAAACTCATATAGAGTCGTTCAAAGTAACTAATGACTGAGATCCTGGTATGTCACGCTCCTAACGGTAAAACTCCGTTAGTGGATTTTGGGGGTGTGACCGATTGGTATCAGAGCCATTGGTTATAGAGAACTAGGAAATGCATACTAGACTATAACCACGTACATGCATTAGTTACACAGCACTTACACTCATACATGACACTCACTCATCCCGTTACAGGAAATGTCAACCCCGCCTAATTCACCCGCATCCCCAGTCGTTCAGGAGCACGATGTTCCCACCGTACCATTGCCAGAGCCGAGGAGACATCGATATTGGTTAGAGCATCCGGTATACATGACGTGAAAGGGGCGTGAGTTATGTTAGGGGCGTGGAACACCGTCCCCTCCTTGGCATTAGGGGGCGTGAGAGAAAATTTCTTACCATGTGATTGACTGAAGTGAAGTGAAGTGAAGTGAAGTGAAAGAAGCGTGAATGGCGTGAAACCTCACCCATTCTTATGTGAGAGGTTTGAATGACCCCTCATGCCACATATACCGAATTCCTTTAGAAAGAAATCAAATTTAAAATAAATACAAGTTTATTAAATTTGAGGTTAGAGTGCATGTAAGATATAAATATAATACGATTGAAAGTTGAATTATATGGCAAACGGTGATGCTCACACTTATATTTTGCTAATCTAAAACTCATTTCTTTTAAAAGATTTTTTTGGTGTAATTTTTAACTTTATCATTACTTCTTTTCAATTGTGTGTATAAGTTCATATTTAAGAGGAAATAAACTAGTGGTTTTGGGGTAAAGTCGAACCCAAATCCAAAAGTTTGGTTTTTGGTTTTTTAAAAATCGTTTGGTTTCGATTTTTTCGGTTCTCGGTTTTTAGAATGAGTTTGGTTCGGTTCTGGTTTTTTCGGTTTTACCAATTGTTCGTTAATTTTTTGAAATAATTTCTTTGTTAACTAATGATTAATTGATTATTACATATTTAAGCCTAAAATATTTGAGCTAGATAATTTATTAGTTTCTTATAGAATACTTAACATTAAAAATAAACATTATAATCCATAAATTCAATAACAAATATAAATATTAATTTACTATCAATGCATATATGTGTAACACATATATGCATGCACGCAATATATTAATAAAATTATAGGTATACGTTCGGTTTTTTTGGTTAAAAAAATACAAAACCGAAACCGAACCGTAATTTTCAGTTTTCAAAAAATATAAAACCAAACCGTCGGTTTTTAGTTTTAATTTGGTTTTTTCTCACCCCTAATTTGAAGACTTTAACACACCAAAATAAACTTGAGATATTTGTTGGTTTAGAGTTTAATATTTTAAATTTAGATCGACCAAACCGTCGGTTTTTAGTTTTAGTTTGGTTTTTTCTCACCCCTAATTTGAAGACTTTAACACACCAAAATAAACTTGAGATATTTGTTAGTTTAGAGATTTTAATATTTTAAAATGAGATCGAGTGAACCGTAATTTTCAGTTTTCAAAATATATAAAACCAAACCGTCAGTTTTTATTTTTAATTTGATTTTTTCTCACCCCTGATTTGAAGACTTTAACACACCAAAATAACCTTGAGATATTTGTTGGTTTAGAGATTTTAATATTTTAAAATTAGATCGTGATTTTACTTTATAAAATAAAATAATATATCTTGTTTTTAATAACATTGATTAGGTGGAGCCATCGATGTCAAATCATACAAGTTGATTGTACAATACACATTGAAATTATTTGGGTAGATGAGCTAATTGAAACAGTCTGGAACTTGTCTATATATACATGTGAAGCTTAGAATAATTTCTTCCAATTGGGTATAGCCAATGATAAGATAATGAGGGGAAAACAATTCCATACCATTATTTCTAGAGAAATAATCAAACCCTCAAATCCAACTCCTTCTAATCTCAACACTTACATTCTTTCCGAGCTTGATATAATTGCCGGAAAAATATATGCAGCAATAATTCTCTTATACCCAAACAATGGCAGTGGCAGTTTAACTGCTCAAGATAAAGCCAATGTGTTAAAGAAATCGTTATCCGAGAGCCTAACGCGCTTCTATCCTTTCGCGGGCAGGCTAGCCGCACACACAACACCATACATTGATTGTAACGACGAGGGAGTTGTATTTCTCGAGTCGAAAATCGATTGCAAACTTGATGAATTCCAACTTAATAGTGAACTGGATGAACACCCGGAAAGATACTTTGCTGATAATATGGTGGCCTACAACTCTCCTCATAATACAAGTCTTTTTGGGTTTCAACTCAATCACTTTGCTTGTGGTGGAATGGCGATTGCAGTCTCTATGTCACATCTCATTTCTGATGGTTGTACTCTCGGCTTGTTCTTGAATCATTGGGCTTCGGTGACACGTTACGGATCACTTGACCATAAAGAGGTACTTCCTTTTAGGCCTTCTTTCATTCATTCCCTGAGGTCCAACTCTATCCTATCACATGCTCCTGTTATCAACCAAGAGCACAACAATCATGTAACGAGGATATTCGTGTTCCCAAACTCAAAACTAAGTGATCTTAAGAACAAGGTCTCCGCGACTATAAACAATCCTACACGGGTAGAAGTATTGACCTCTCTAATTTACAAAACCGCAGTGGCAGCTGCTACTACGAATTCTGGTTCCTTTAAGCCATCGTATTTGCATCTCGCGATTAACATACGTGACAAGTTTGTCGAGAAGCTGCCCCAAACTACGGTCGGTACATTGGCGTCAATTATGATGGTACCGACTAGTCATATAAGCCAAACTTCGTTAGATACGTTAGTTGCTGAGATAAAGAAAGAGAAGTTGCGATTTAAAAGGATCCAAAGTGTGCAAGAGGCAGCTGAAAATATGAAATCGTTGATATCTAAATTGATATATCAAGATTTAGAAAATAGACCTAAGAGTTATGGGTTTTCAAGCTTATGTGGGTACTCTTTTAACAAAGTTGATTTCGGATGGGGAAAGCCAATGGCTACAGCTTCTGCATTTAGACCACTAGCCAAAAATAATTTTATGTTGTTGGAAACCCCGGATGGTAATGGCATCGAAGCACATGTGGTTTTGGACAAAGAAGACATGGAAATATTTCAGAATGACAAGGAGATGGTTTCATTTTGCCAGACTAACAACTTTAAGTCACGATTATAATATAACGTCCTAAGTCTTTTGTTCACGATTAAGGCATTGTGTAAAGTGTTTGTGTGAGGTGGTTTGTGTGGTATTCGGGTCGTTCGTGTTCGAGTCTATTTCTTGCAAGTGAGGTTGGAAGTGCTTATGTATGTGTTTTGTTTGTGTTTAATTTTTAATAAACGTTCCGTTTCGTTGTAAACTAGGTTAGAAACCCGTGTTTTTACAAGAGTTGAATAAAGAAAATATTAAATAATTAGTAATAAAGATTTAGATTTTATAAAAATAAAATTAAATAGTAATAAGATTTAGAAAATAATAAAGAAAATATTAAATGATTAATAGGGAAATATTAAATATTTAGTACGGAAGTATTAATAATTGGGAAAAGAACTTGGACTGACACAATGTAATAAAAAAAAATGAGTTTTTCCGGACTCGCTAACCGGCCTGCGACACCCACATCCAAGAATATCGCAGTGGGCAATCGGCTCATGGTTCTCAACCAAGGTCAAGGTGTGGGGTTCGAACTGATATCTCTGCCACACGATCGCTTTTTTGCTCAAACCATTGACCTTGCATTCCCCGATATCGACGTGGACTGACACAATTTAATACATATAAAAAAAACAACTTGCAAGTAATAAACTCTTTATCTTCTGCCACTCCTGCCAGGTAAGGGCCGTTCTACACCAACTTGCAAATAATAAGCGATTTATTTTATGCCCCGTAAGGGCCGTTCTACACCTAAAACTTACAATACAACCGTTGCTACCATCTCCTCTAACCACCACCGTAACTTTTACTAGATAGTTGTGTTAGTAACTAAAAAACAATTCCTATTATATGGCATCAACAAGGATTAATAGTGAGCCTCCGATACATAAAAGTTTTGTCCTCAATTGTCCCCTAGTATCACGGCATTTCAGTCCCTAATATATTTCTTCATCGACTGCAAATCAGTCTCGGATACTATGATATTGAATCCCTAATGTGTAAATTTAAGAACTGAAAATCAGTCATCTAAACGTGTCTATAATATCCTTAATATGTTTCGTTAGGTTCGTAATTACATATCAAATCAGTCTCCAATAATATGTTTTAAAGGCTAAGAATTAGTCCTCAATTCTCCACGATTTCAGTCGTTAATATGCTTCTTTAGGGACCGAAAATTAATCTCATATAGCATTTTATGTTAGTCCCTAACATGTTCTTTAGTGATAAAAAATTAGCCTTTGATATTATCCCTCAATTCCAATGTGTTTATTTTAAAGACTGAATATTAGTTTTTGATACCATTTTTTAGTTCCTAATATATATTAGCATTAAAAAAAATAGTTAAACAGAGACAACGGTGGTGTTTAACGAGACCAGTTAAACACCACTAAAGCCAATTTCAAAAGCCAACACGAGACCACTGTTAGCTTGGCTCGACATTACGGCGGTTTGCAGATGTCCACGTTATATAAACTCTAACGGCGTTAAATTTTTTTAACGGGGGGTATAATGTAAAAAAATAGTTTGAAAGTTGGGACCGGTGGTAATAATATTCTCAGTTGGGATTATTATTGGCCAATTAGTAAAAGGTGGGATTATTAAAATCCAATAATCCCAAATTTAAAGGATCCTAAAAATTGAAAAACTACTTTAATTTGTATTATCAACTTTTGTGTTTTCAGAGAGAAATGATAATTTCACAACTTTTATGTTAAAATTATACGTTTTAACGCTCAATTAAATTGCATTTTGTTTTTTTTATATATATTTACAAAACTTTCACAAAAAACGTCAATTTTAACGTTCGCTTTAAACCACAAAATATATTGAGCCAGCATTGGTTAGAGCATCCGGTATACATGACGTGAAAGGGGCGTGAGTTATCTGAGGGGCGTGAAACACCGTCCCCTCCTTGGCATTAGGGGGTGTGAGTCTGCTCATTGAAGAGAGCCCAAATTTGAAAGAAAAAGAAAAATTTTTACCATGTGAATGACTGAAGTGAAGTGAAAGAAGCGTGAATGACATGAAACATCATCCATTCTTATGTGAGAGGTTTGAATGACCCCTCATGCCACATATACCTAATTCCTTTAGGAAATCAAATTTAAAATAAGTATAAGTTTATTAAATTTTATTAAATTTGAGGTTAGAGTGCATGTAAGATATAAATATAATACGCATGAAAGTTGAATTATATGGCAAACGGTGATGCTCACACTTAAATTTTGCTAATCTAAAACTCATTTTCTTTTAAAAGGATTTTTTGGTGTACTTTTTAACTTTATCATTACTTCTTTTCAATTGTGTGTATAAGTTCATATGCGACATATGAAAAAAAAAAAGATATGTAAGAGACAATAAACAAGCGGTTTTGGGGTAAAGTTGAACCCAAATCCAAAAGTTTGGTTTTTGGTTTTTTAAAAACCGTTTGGTTTCAATTTTTTCGGTTCTCGGTTTTTAGAACGAGTTCGGTTCGGTTCTGGTTTTTTCGGTTTTGCCAATTGTACATTAATTTTTTGAAATAAATTTTTTGTTAACTAATAATTAATTGATTATTACATATTTAAGCCTAAAATATTTGAGCTAGATAATTTATTATTTTCTTATAAAAGACTTAACATTAAAAATAAACATTATAATTCATAAATTCAATGACAAATATAAATATTAATTTACTATCAATGCATATATGTGTTACACAGATATGCATGAACACAATATATTAAAAAAATTTATAGGTATACGTTCGGTTTTTCGGTTAAAAAAAATACAAAACCGAAACCGAACCAAAATTTTCAATTTTTAAAAAATACAAAACCAAACTGTCAGTTTTTAGTTTTAATTTGATTTTTTCTCACCCCTAATTTGAAGACTTTAACACACCAAAATAAACTTGAGATATTTGTTGGTTTAGAGATTTAATATTTTAAAATTAGATCGACTGATTTTACCTCATAAAATAAAATAATTGATTAGGTGGGAGCCATCGATGTCAAATCATACAAGTTGATTGTACAATACACATTGAAATTATTTGGGTAGATGAGCTAATTGAAACATTCTGGAACTTGTCTATATATACATGTGAAGCTTAGAATAATTTCTTCCAATTGGTTATAGCCAATGATAAGATAATGACGGGAAAACAATTCCACACCATTATTTCTAGAGATATAATCAAACCCTCAAATCCAACTCCTTCTAATCTCAACACTTACAATCTTTCCGAGCTTGATATAATTGCCGGAAAAATATATGCAACAATAATTCTCTTATACCCAAACAATGGCAGTGGCAGTTTAACTGCTCAAGATAAAGCCAATGTGTTAAAGAAATCGTTATCCGAGAGCCTAACGCGCTTCTATCCTTTCGCGGGAAGGCTAGCCGCACACACAACACCATACATTGATTGTAACGACGAGGGAGTTGTATTTCTCGAGTCGAAAATCGATTGCAAACTTGATGAATTCCAACTTAATAGTGAACTAGATGAACACCCGGAAAGATACTTTGCTGATAATATGGTGGGCTACAACTCTCCTCATAATACAAGTCTTTTTGGGTTTCAACTCAATCACTTTGCTTGTGGTGGAATGGCGATTGCAGTCTCTACGTCACATCTCATTACTGATGGTTGTACTCTCGGCTTGTTCTTGAATCATTGGGCTTCGGTGACACGTTACGGATCACTTGACCATAAAGAGGTACTTCCTTTTAGGCCTTCTTTCATTCATTCCCTGAGGTCCAACTCTATCCTATCACATGCTCCTGTTATTAACCAAGAGCACAACAATCATGTAACGAGGACATTCGTGTTCCCAAACTCAAAACTAAGTGATCTTAAGAACAAGGTCTCCGCGACTATAAACAATCCTACACGGGTAGAAGTATTGACCTCTCTACTTTACAAAACCGCAGTGGCAGCTGCTGCTACGAATTCTGGTTCCTTTAAGCCATCGTATTTGCATCTCGCGATTAACATACGTGACAAGTTTGTCGAGAAGCTGCCCCAAACTACGGTCGGTACATTGGCGTCAATTATGATGGTACCGACTTGTCATATAAGCCAAACTTCGTTAGATACGTTAGTTGCTGAGATAAAGAAAGAGAAGTTGCGATTTAAAAGGATCCAAAGTGTGCAAGAGGCAGCTGAAAATATGAAATCGTTGATATCTAAATTGATATATCAAGATTTAGAAAATAGACCTAAGAGTTATGGGTTTTCAAGCTTATGTGGGTACTCTTTTAACAAAGTTGATTTCGGATGGGGAAAGCCAATGGCTACAGCTTTTGCATTTAGACCACTAGCCAAAAATAATTTTATGTTGTTGGAAACCCCGGATGGTAATGGCATCGAAGCACATGTGGTTTTGGACAAAGAAGACATGGAAATATTTCAGAATGACAAGGAGATGGTTTCATTTTGCCAGATTAACAACTTTAAGTCATGATTATAATATAACGTCCTAAGTCTTTTGTTCGCGATTAAGGCGTGTAAAGTGTTTGTGTGAGGTGGTTTGTGTGGTATTCGGGTTCGAGTCTATTTCTTGCAAGTGAGGTTGGAAGTGCTTATGTATGTGTTTTGTTTTTAATAGACCTTCTGTTTCATTGTAAACTATGTTAGAAACCCGTGTTTTTATAAGAGTTGAATAAAGAAATATTAAAAAATTAGTAATAAAGATTTTGATTTTATAAAAAAAAAATAGTAATAAGATTTAGAAAATAGTAAAGAAAATATTAAATGATTAATAGGGAAATATTAAATATTTAGTACGGAAGTATTAATATAGGGGAAAAGAACTTGGACCGACACAATTTAATAAAAAAAAACAACTTGCAAATAATAAACTCTTTATCTTCTGCCACTCCTGCCAGGTAAGGGCCGTTCTACACCAACTTGCAAATAATAAGCGATTTATTTTCTGCCACGTAAGGGCCGTTCTACACCTAAAACTTACAATACAACCGTTGCTACCCTCCTCTAACCACCACCATCACCACCGTAACTTTTACTAGATAGTTGTGTTAGTAATTAAAAAACAATTCCTATTATATGGTATCAACAAGGATTAACAGTGAGCCTCCGATACATAAAAGTTTTGTCCTCAATTGTTCTCTAGTACCACGTCATTTCAGTTCCTAATATATTTCTTCATCGACTGCAAATCAGTCTCAGATACTATGATATTGAATCCCTAATGTGTAAATTTAAGAACTGAAAATCAGTCATCTAAACATGTCTATACTATCCCTAATATTGAATCCCTAATAGGTTCGTAATTACATATCAAATCAGTCTCCAATAATATGTTTTAAAGACTGAGAATTAGTCCTCAATTCTTCACGATTTCAGTCGTTAATATGCTTCTTTAAGGACCGAAAATTAATCTCATATAGCATTTTATGTTAGTCCCTAACATGTTCTTTAATGATAAAAAATTAGCCTTTGATATTATGCCTCAATTCCAATGTGTTTATTTTAAAGACTGAATATTAGTTTTTGATACCATTTTTTTAGTTCCTAATATATATTAGCATTCCTTAATATATTTCTTTCAATGTCTCACCTTCCAAACGTCGTCGGGGTTTTTTTTTATTTTTGATTCTCTGTTGGGATTTGTTATGATATACTCCGTAGTTGATAGACATAATCAAGTTTCTAGGGTTCGCAATTGAGTTTACAACAACACAAAAATTAAATTACATTCTCAACTGGAGCGATTAATCAATGGGATTAGGCATCGACGAAGTTCTGATCATCGTCATATGGTACTTTAATTCCCAGAAGAACATGGGTGGAGTGAATGAAACAAAGGTGATGTCGACGAGACGACGTTGTAGCGTGGTATATTGTTCGTTTTAAACACCAAAAGTAGGAAGTTTTGCAAGATGAGGGGAATGGTTTACAATGATTTGGGGTGTTTAAATCAATGATCAATCAACCGTTTTTGTATTACCGAATCATTGCAAAATTGATGTTTCCATCAATCACCCGTAATCGTTGTCTGTTCACACCATTCAATGACAAGGAGTTTCCTCTTAAATGTTTGAAGCCTAGCTGTTCTCACCCGATCCACTCCTAGATACCTTGTTTTCAGCCTATCCCATACCTGTTTTGCATCGGTATAAGTAGCCATTTGCAGCACCATGTCTTCGGGTAGAGGTGCACAAATCGGTTTTTTAACCCAAACCGGTTTGGTCAACGAAAAGTCAAAACCGGTTTGGACCCAAATCGGTTCGGGTTAAACCGGTTTCAGAGAGGGAAATATGTAAACCGGTCAAACCGGTTCGGGTAGGTTTTAAACCGGTTTGCCCCTTAAACCGGTTTAAACCGGTTTTTATTAAAAAAAAAAATCAAATAAATTTTATGTTTTTAATATAAAATCCAAAATAAAATATAACAAAATTAAAACATAAAGTTCAACGTTTATTAATATTTGGATAGTTCGGAAATTAAAAAACATAACAAGATAAAATTGTAAAACATTACAAAAAGTATAACAAATATAAAACATTAAGTTCAACGTTTTATTTTTTGGAATATTGATTGATTATTCTTGTGCGTTGTCTTCGGAACTAGAGCTTCGTAGCCTTGCATCTTCGGCTAGTTCTTCATCCGTGACTGGTTCGGATATTCCAAGATCAACCTCGTTGTTGTGTATGACTTCTTCGGCTTGAATTTCATCTTCGAGAGAAGTTTGGTCTTGTATCCTATCCATCGCATCCAAATGGTCCTTCAAACAAATGCACATTTCCATCACTAGGGGTGTGAGTCTAGTCCTTCGTATCGATAATACCCTGCCACTAAAAGAAAACGCAGATTCCGAAGCTACCGTGGAAGCTTGGACGGTTAGTACATCACGGGCCATGGCGGAAAGAATCGGAAACGAAGCTTCGTTTTGTTTCCACCATGCCAAAATATCAAACTCCTCAAAAACGGTAAGAGGCATAAACGCTAAAAAGTTTGTGCCAACATACCTTCCGAGTTCGCTACTCGGGGTGGTACCTCGAGCACGTTTACTAAATTCATTTAACATTTCGTTATATAAATTCAAGTTAACATCTCTCGAGCTACCACTTGATGATGTACCCATTGTATCATGTGGAGTCGGAGTTGTACCATATTTATGTAAATAAACATCAAATAAATCTTGTAAACATTTGTTAAAATATGTTTTTGTGCCTTGTGCAAAATGGATGTCTTCGCTATCCAAATTCAAAGCGTAAGTAATTCTATCAATCAAGGTTTCAACCCCGTAAACATTTATGGTAGGGTTTAACGCGGCGGCGCAAGTTATAACGGGAGGGATTTCTTTAAAATATTTCACTAATTTTTCTTTCATCGGTTCTATCATTTTTGTAAAAAGATCGCTTTTATTTTCAAGCTCAGACAACTTGTTAGCCATTAAATATATTTGTTTTAGTGTTAATGGACTTGTGGGATAATAAACACCGGATAAAAAAGTTGTGGCGGTTTTGAAAACTTCAAGCAATTCGGTTACGTCTTTTAAAATGTTCCAATTTGTAGACGGAAAGTTTTGAATTTTACGACGAGGTTTTGAGGAAAGCATATCATGAAATATTTCTAAAGTTTCTCTTTGTCGTAAAGCGCTATAAAACATAATATAAGTCGAGTTCCATCTTGTCTCGACGTCCCAATTCGGGCCTAAGCAAAGATTATTCGTATCACGACAAAATTTAATATAATCATGGTATCTTTTTCTGTTACTAAAAATATCTTTAAGCATTTGTCGAAAACTATATGTTAAGTTTGAAACCTCTTCAATTGTAAGCCCGGCTTGCACCGCCAAGTTAATGATGTGTGCGACACATCGACTATGGAAAAAAACGCCGATGCAAACGGGTTTATATTTAATTTTTAGTTTTTGAACCGCATTTGTATTATTAGATGCATTATCAAAAGACATTGAAAAAAGTTTATTTTGTAATTTAAATTCGTTAATAACACCATCCAATATATAAAATAAATTTTCGTCGGTGTGTGGATATTCAAACAAGTCAAAAGCGATTGTACGCTTCATCATTTGCCACGTATTGGGATCAACCCAATGCGCGGTAACGCAAAGGTACGAATCGGGTATACCATGTGGAGCCGACCAAACATCGGTGGTTAAGTTTACACCGGTTTGCAAATTTTCAAAACCTAAAATTAATTCTTTTTTTTGCTTTTTTCCACATTTTTATACAATCTCGTCTAAGGGTTGTGCGACTTACTTGGTGATAACGAGGTTGGAGTGTCTCTTGAATCATCTTTGTCAAGCGCGGATTGTCAAAGTGGTTGAACGGAAATCCTTCTTGAATCACTAACCTCGTCATTCGATCTCGAACAATATTTGGATCAAAGTTCCAAATTCCTCCTTCGCTTGTCATCGAGGCTTGACCTTCACTTGGAATTCCCTTCAATGACGGGCAAGATTTTTCCATGTGCGTTTTCAAAGTAGTGTTTGAATCTTTCCCCAAAAACGCACCACACAACTTGCAACGAGCACGTTCCTTTCCGTTTGACAACAAACATAAATCGTAATTGCACCAGATTGCCGGATTTCTCGTTGTTGCTAGAATTTGCACAACGGTAACTTCGTTTGAGGAACCACTAACACCAAAACTTTCCATGTTTTTTTTTTGAGTTTAGAGAGAGTTTAGAGAGCGTTTTTGAGCGGTTAAAGAGCGGTTTTAGAGATTAGAGAGTGTAAAGAGAAGTGTGATCAACCCTAAACACCCCCCACCTATTTATAGTGTTTTATGGGTCCAAAAAAAACGGCCAAAATCGACCCCAACGGCCATATAGCCGTTGGCCAACGGCTAGAACTCGCCCAACGGTTCAAACCGGTTCAAACCGGTTTGAAAACCGGTTTCCTAACCCGGTTTAGCCAAAACCGGTCCCAACCCGATTTTTTTTCAGAAATCCTCAAACCGGTTTGAAACCGGCGGTTTTTGGGCAACCCGAACCGGTTTGGTCCAAACCGGTTTAACCCAAACCGGTTTGCCGGTTTGAACCGGGTTAAAAAAAAACCGGTTTTTTTGTGCACCACTATCTTCGGGTATGGCTTGGAACAAGAAATCAAAAGCATGCTTTGATTTCTTTAGATGCAACACCCAACATCGATTCAACGACCTTCCATATGACATACACAACCATAATCGTCTTAACTTTGATAGCCCATACTAGATAATTCGTTGGGGTCAAAGTTGGATATTGACAAGACATCTTCCACCCTTCTTTTGTTGGTAGAAGAGCCCTTCCCTTCTTGTTTTGAACAACCTCAACCCTTTTTGATCGAACTTGTTCCAAAGAGCTTCTTCTACGTATCAAGAAAACAAAGCCACTGTCTTTGTCGATTAGGGATGATAGTGGGTCGGGTTCGGGCCGAGTATCGGTAATCTCAAACCCATACCCGGTTGTAAAATTGTGTCCCATACCCGGCCCATTACCCGTCGGGTTTGTGTCGGGTAATTACCCGTTGGGTATCGGGTATACCCGCTGGTAACAGGCATACACGTTAATATCGGGTATCAGGTATACTAGCGGGTATCGACCAATAACTGTCGGGTATGTGTCATGTACCTTTCTATGCCTCTATTTAAGTGATCTTCTCACACTATCTATTTTTATGTATGAAATGAATTTTATCCTTTTTCACTTGTTTACTACTTTTTAAGGCTTATACCATTATTTTGATTGTTTCGTATTATTGCTTTATTAGCTAACTAGTTTAGATCCCGTGTCTACACACGGGGTGAAAATTAAAAATTATCATTATATGAAATTTTTAAATATTTATGTATATATTTTACATGTGTAAAAATATATTACATATACTAAGGATAGAAACAAACCTAAAATATATAAAAATTAATATATAATTGGGTTTTGAAAATACGTTAATTACTATTTAATGTAATTTGACTTTCAATTACTATTTGATTGAAATGAAAGTTACATAATTAAATTTCAAAGTTTGTTATAATAAGAGATAATTTAAAACAAATGTGTTTTATTAGTATAATTAGTATTTTTATTAAAGGTATCTATACTATATAATAAATAAAGGTTTTTTCATGCCACGTGTCGCCTCTATATTCATTCTTATCATTTTTTCTCGCCTCTCTCTCTTATTAAACACACATCTATCTTTTAATAATAATTATATTTTTAAAGAAAATACCAATTATACTAATAAAACACATTTATTTTAAATTATCTCTTATTATAAGAAACTTTGAAATCTAATTATATAACTTTTATTTTCAATCAAATAGTAAATGAAATTCAAATTACTTTAAATAGTAATTAACGTTTTTTTCGAAACCCATATATATATATATATATATATATATATATATATATATATATTTTTACATGTTTTAAATTTTGTTTTCTATCATTTGTATATGTAATACATTTTTACACTCTGTGTGTAGACACAGGGTTATAAAAGATAGAAGTGCATTAAATAAGAAAGAGAGGCGAAAAAAAATGATGAGAATGAATATGGAGGCGACACGTGGCACTAAAAAACCTTTATTTGTTATATAGTATAGATTAATGAAGCTTCTCATGAATTCTTGTTGTCCTCTGTTAATGACTCCCATAGTGTTAAATGTATGAATTGTAACACCCAAAATTTCAACCCAATTTGAACTTTCAAAACATACTAAATAAAGGTCCCATTACACTCTTGACAAAAACAACACATGTTAACTAAAACAAAATGGCGACGACATAGTTTTGTTTAACAACAACCGACCAGCATGCCACAATAACAAAAAGGTTTAACAGTCCCAAAAAGTTAGTTCAAAAAAGTTTAGTGGCTTCCAACAAGGAATCAATAGCCAAACATTTTCAACCAATCCAAAATATCGAGAATCCAACCACACCCGAAGCTTGACCTGAGACATTAACTCGGAGCTTTCCCTACAATCAAAACACCATAAATAAAGAATTAGTAATGATATAACATTTCACAACAACCATGTAGATATAAAGACTGATTGCTATAAAATTCTCGAAGTACAACTGTTGCGGACTCCACAGTTTTGCTGCTGACCAACAAGCTGCTGCGGATAAGCTTGTTTGTTGCGGATAGCTGTTCTCCTGCTGATAAACATTTCTGCTGCGGACAGCCTTATCTGCTGCGGACAGCCTTATCTGCTGAAGACCAGAGATGCTGCTGGTAAGCAAATCATCAGTAGTTGTGGATAGTTGATTTTTGTTGCGGATCATCAACAATGCTGATGATAGCCATATCCGATGAAGATCAATCGTTGTTGCTGATTGGCACAGCAAAAGCAACTTTCCACTGACAACTTTTCGTTGCAATTCTGACACATCCCATGCAGAAAGAATGTTACTGGTGCAGACAATAAAAGACAACAACGTTCTTCTTTCAAGTATTCAAGCAATGATGCCTAAGAAGACGTTTGAGTAAAGTTAACCATTGTAGTATTTTTTGTCTTTACGTGTAGTATAGCGTCTATACAAGATCAATGGCTTGTGTTGGATCTGATCCTTAGAATCAAGGGTTTGTCTTGATTCTAAGTTACTATATAAGTACTGTATTCATTCATTGTACAAGTGTGCTTTTCTTAGAATTTTCTCTGTAATCTTGTAACCATTGAAGCTTAATACAAATTGCATTTATCAGTATTCTTTGTGTTTACTTGTTTACATTGCTTAGTTGTGATTGTTTCCGCCAATCTCAACTAGAATAGAACCATCTTGTATTCACCTATCCTACAAGTGGTATAAGAGCTTTGGCTCTCAGATTAAACAAACTCACAGTTGTTTAATCACACTCTGATTCTATTCAATACTCTCTCTGCTAAGACACCCAATATCACAAATCCAAAATGGCACAAAACAATGGTTTTGAAGATATTGGAAGCATCAACAGACCACCAAGACTGGTGTCTGGAGAAGACTATGATATGCGGAAGAACATGATGGAAAGTTTCTTCTGCTATCAGGAATATGAGATGTCGAGATCCATTAAAGATGGACCATATGTACCCATGGTGGCCTCTGCTGATTCCGGAGGTCCATCAGTCCCCAAAGAACCTTCAAAGTATTCAGATGAAGACATCAAGAAAATGGAGGTAGACTTTAAAGCCTTGGGATCCATTCAGATGTGCTTACCAAATGAAGTATTTCATAACTTTAGATGATACAAGACTGCCAAAGAGCTATGAGAGGCTCTTGAGAAGATGTTTGTTGGTTCAGAAGAA
Source organism: Smallanthus sonchifolius (assembly GCA_023525975.1). Lineage (NCBI taxonomy): Eukaryota > Viridiplantae > Streptophyta > Magnoliopsida > Asterales > Asteraceae > Smallanthus > Smallanthus sonchifolius. The sequence goes on from CM042029.1 coordinate 93,963,653, forward strand.
GTGAAAGAAAGCATAAGAGACATTCTGAAGCAACAATATGAGAACTTTGTCCGGAAGGAAGGTGAGTCTCTTACTATGCTGTATAACAGGTACACCTATCTTGTGGGAGAGCTACAGTGCTCAAAAGTGAAGCTGGAGAATGAAGACATTCTCAAGAAGTTCATCAGGTCTTTGCCCAGCTGCTGGACACTTTATACAGTGTCAATAAGAAGAACTGAAAATTTAAAGACCCTGCAGATGACTGAGCTATTTGGCATGCTGAAGACGTATGATTTAGAAATGATTCAAGCCAAAGAGAGAAGCTCAAGTTACTCAACAGCCTCATCATCCACCACCACTTCCTCTGCACTTCACTTTGACCACCCAGCTCCCATTTCTAGCAACTACTACCCTCCCATTATCACTCATCCCCAAACTCCAACCTCTCAATCAAACAACTCACCATTTCTTCTTGAAGCCCCACCTCAAACATCAATCTCTACTGCTTTTGTCTCTGAAAACTCAAGCAACATGTCCTTTATCAAGGAAGATCTGGAATATTTTCATCCAGATGATCTAGAAGAAATGGATATACAGCACTCCTATGCCATGCTCTCTCTAAGAGCAAAAAGGTTCTACTCAAGAATAGGAAGACCCGTTCCAAGCAATAACTCCAACACCAGAGTTGGCTTGGACAAAATCAAATTGAGGTGTTACAAATGTAACCAACTTGGTCATTTTGCTAGAGAATGCAAGGCACCAAAGGCAAACCCAGCTACTGCTCAGACCAGACAAGCTCAGCCAAGACAGCAACAACAGCAACATGCCACTCCTCCTGCACAAACTACAGCTTGTGGAGCTGTTGTAACTGCTGACTTTGACTGGAGCTTCCAGTATGAGGATCTTCCTGCCAACAATCAAGCTCTCATGGCAGACACATCAGAGATACCACCTCAGGTATATGAAAATCTTTGTTACCAAGCTTGTATTGATAAGGTCCTTGGATACAGGAAACATAACCAGAATCTCATAGATCAAAATGAAGAACTTCACCAAATGAAATCTGAATTTAAAAAGGTTAAAAACAGTTACAAGGAAAAGATTGATTGTTTAAAGAAAGATTTCATCATTAAAACATGAACAAACAAACCTTGAAATCAAATTGATGATCTTCTGGTTAAGTTAAAAGCTACAAGGGCCGAATTAGCAGACCAAAAGGTCCATGTGGAAAAATATGAGTTTGTATCCAAAAAGATGCAAAAAGACTTTTGGATGCTCAAATTCATGAAAAGGTAACTGCTGGTCTTAGATTCCAATCTGAACAACCCTACAATGTTGTTCCTCCACCTGCTGACTATGTAGCCATTCATGAACCAAGTTTCAATATTTCCAACCTTGATATGGCCAACCGAAATCTTGACCCTATTGTCCAAGAAACCCCTGTGCAAGAATGCACTACTTCATCCGAGTCTGAGTCAACATGATCAGACTCCACTGAAACTAATACAGCTCCATCACCACCTACCTGTGAAACTATTAAAGCCAACAATCCAAGCCCTTTCATCCCTTCAAAAACAGTACCAGTATCTCAACTCACTAAACAAATCAAAATCAGCTATCCTCCACAAGGAAGAAAGCTAACTGTTGAAAAGGGACAGTCTTCAACTTCCACCAACCCAAAGGCTCAATCCAAATCAATCCAACAAGGGAAGGTGTTTGATATATATCATGCGCCTGGAGAGAGAGCTCCATATGTTCAAAAGACATTGGAAGAATCCACTTTTGAGCACAACAAAGCTCACCCCTGGAACTTCAAAGACTTGTTCAAAAGAAAGGACTATGTGCACTTTCAATGGGACAAATTGGCTAAATCATGCTTTGTGTGTGGCAAATACAACCGTACTGTCAGCACCTGCTTCTACTACCTTCAGCAACAAAGAAACCTAAAGCAACATGCTTTTGAGAAAACAAACAAGAACAAAAAGGTAAGAAGCATTGAAGCCAAAGCAACTCAGTTCAGAAACTCTCTATCCCCACCAAGGAAGCATCTGCCAAAACCTCAAAAATCTTGCATCATCTGCGGTGAATCAGACCACTTTGCTGCAAATTGTAAATTTAATCCTTTCAATCAGATACTTCATCAAGCCCCTCTTAAACAAAAGCCAATCATCAAGGTAAAAAAGGATAGGCATGCATCTGGTGTTAAACCATCAGCAACCAGCATAAATGCTGCTAATCAGATAAAGCCCAAGAAACCAAAGAAGCATGCTGCTGCTCAAGTAAAACCATCAGCAGCAACAAAATCTGCTGCTGATAAGCCAAAGCCCTTAGTAGCAAAATCTGCTGCAGATCAAGCAAATTTGTCAGCAGCCAAAGAAACATCAACTGCTGATAGAGCAAAGAAATCTTACATTCTTCGAGTTGAGAATCAAAGCAATCAAAAGGTGAAAATCATAAGGTGTGATCAAGGTACAGAGTTCAAGAACCACTTTCTGAACTGTTTCTGTGAGAGCAAGGGAATAGAAAGATAATACGGCGCTCTAAGAACTCCTCAACAAAATGGGGTTGCGGAAAGAAGAAACAGAACTCTAATTGAATCAGCAAGATCAATGTTGGCTGATTCAAAACTGCCTCTCACATTCTGGGCAGAAGCAGTCAGTACAGCTTGCTATGTACAGAATAGAGTTCTCATTGTCAAGCCTCTCAACAAGACACCTTATGAACGCTGGTTCAAAAGAGTTCCCTACATTCGATTTCTAAAACCTTTTGGATGTCCATGCACCATTCTTATCACACATGGGGTTCTTCTTAAGTTTGGTGCCAAATCTGATGAAGGTTATTTTGTGTGCTATTCATCTCAATCCAAGGCCTATAGAGTATTCAACTCAAGAACAAGAATTATGGAAGAATCAACCAATGTGGAATGTAAGGAACACATTGCTTGTGAACAGGGAAAAGGCCCAGACTGGCTCTTTGATATAGACTCCTTCACACAAATATTTGAGCCTCTCATCTTCTCAAATATGGAGTCTACCTCCTCCAAAGCTCCAGCTTCCACTTCTTCCTTTGACTACATATTGGAGTTTCCTAGACCTTCTATTAAACTGAAAAGACCATCTATTGATCCTCCATCTATTGTGGAAGCTATTGAAGCCAGTGAAGCAGGACCCAGACTCTCAAATGTTATCAGCAGCAGCCTCTCTTAAGATGAAAACTTGGATGAAGACTCATTTGTAAATGATGTAGAGGCATCTGCTGCAGATACTACAGATGCTACTGCTGCTAATGTTGACACTGCTGCTGATAATTCTGACGTTGCTGTTGATATTGAAGATTCTTCCACCATGAATGAAGAGTTTCCTGATCAAAATCAGAGCAATCTTGAGCAAGGGATACGACTGGATGTTGTACCAGCACAAAGAATCAACAAGGAACATCCCATAGAAAATATAATTGGCCAAGTTCACAAAGAAGTTCAAACAATAAGCAAATCTCATGAGGCCAATATATGTATGTTTTCTTGTTTTCTGTCTCAGGTAGAACCCAAGAAGATAGATGAAGCTCTGAAATATAGCAGTTGGATTGAGGCAATGTAGGAAGAGTTGCTGCAATTTAAGAGGCAGGATGTCTGGAAACTTGTTGATCTTCCACCTGGTCAAACTGCTATTGGCACAAGATGGGTATTCAGGAACAAGCAAGATGAGAGAGACATTGTCGTCAAGAACAAAGCCAGACTTGTAGCTCAAGGCTACACTTAGGAAAAAGGAATTGACTATGATGAAGTTTTTGCTGCTGTTGCCAGACTGGAGGCCATCAGAATCTTCCTGACATATGCTGCATCCAAGAATTTCATGGTTTATCAAATGGATGTCAAGAGTGTCTTTCTGTATGAGAAGAGTGTTAGCTGTGGGTGTCAATCAACATAAAACATTTAAGTTAAGGGAAAAAGCAAAAAGACTTGACTGCTCGTGGAAAATCAAAAAGAGCAAAAACAGTGTCGGGAAAAAGCAAAAAGAGTGTTGGATATCAAATTGTTTTATACTTTATGGCCCATTTAAATTGTCAAGGGAAAAAAGCAAAAATACTTGACTGCTCGTGGGTGTCAATCAACATAAAACATTTAAGTTATATTTGTTAATCGGCTTTTACTTAAACTGGATGTAAATGGTTATACCAAAACAACTTTTGAAGTCTTTAAAATTCTATCGATTAAAATTCTATCGATTTTGATCCCCACTAAAACATTAAAGAAGAAATTCTCGTGATTTTTATCCCTACCTATTATATCACATCTAGGCTCCTTTAATTGATTAAAACTTTTTATTATAACTTGGTTACATTAAATTCACATATCGTATTTTGATCAATTCGGCTTATGTGACCCGTCCATTTAACATTTACTTATTTATAGGTTTTTCTATATCGAGTCTAGTTATGATTTTTTTTAATCATAATCCGACCATATTCTTTCACACCTTACAAAAAACAAATAAAAAATCGCACGTCTTTAGAACATGAAACGGCTAAATATATATGTTGGTCTAATTTGGATTGGATATGAATGATTCAAAAAATATGAATTCATATGGAGAAAAAAAAGGAGAAGATATAGATTTAAAGTATTAAATTATCAGTTAGTTATTATTTATTTAATTATGTTTGAGTTATGTTAGGATTAGTATTTGATTTATTTAAATGGTTTAATAGTTTACGTATTAGATTGGGATTAGGTTTATGTTTAGTTTAAATAGGATCTTGTAAACCATTAAGGTAGAGTCTAGTTTTTTTTTGTTCAATAAAAAGTGTCGAACCCAAGTTTTGGTTCCAATCTGTGAGTTGAGTTTTATCAATAAATAGTCGATCTTTGAGATCAAAATTCGTGTGTTTGGGGCCTGATTTCCAACAATTGGTATCAGAGCCAAATCATAACTGAATATTAGCAGGAGGAAACCAATCAATAGAACCCACCAGAAACAAGCAACAGCAATACCGATCATAGAAAGCAAAATATATTGTTTTCGTATTGTTTTTGCTTTAGTGGAGTATTAACCTTCCATCGGATGTAGGAGGTTTTAATATAATTATTTTGGAAGCAAATTGTCAACAAAGGTTTCCAGTGGAGGTTTCAATTATTTGAAAGCAGTTGTTAACAACTTAGTCATTTAAGTTTTTTTCGAGTCACCTTCTTCCCAAAAACACAGCAAAAAAAAATATGGCAGGTATAGGTGCAGGTGCAATTGTACCTGAGGTATGACATTTCAAGTTCCAATTCTGACCACCATGAACTACCCAATTTGGGCGGTAAAGAGTAAGTCAATAATGGAAGCTAACGGATTGTGGGAAACCATCGAACCCGTAGCCGGAGCCCAAGTGGATGCAAGGAAGAGCAAGACGGCTCGGGCTTATTTGTTTCAAGCGATACCGGAAGAGATTGTTTTGCAACTTGCCACACATGAAGATGCAAAGGGAGTTTGGGATGACCTCAATACACGGTATTTGGGGGTGGATCGGGTAAAGAAGGCTCGCCTCCGAACACTAAGGATGGAGTTTGAAGGACTTCAGATGAAAGATGAAGACACGGTTGATGAGTTTGTCGGACGACTGAGCGGGTTGGTATCGAAGGCAAGGAGCCTTGGTTCAACCATTGAAGAAGAGAGATTAGTAACCAAGTTGCTCGATTCTATGCCATATAAGTTTCTTCAGATTGTGGCGTCGATCGAGCAGTATTCTGACCTAGACACTATGCCATTTGATGAGGTGATCGGGAGGTTAAAGGCCTACGAAGAGAGAATTCGAGGCAAGGAAAAGCTAAGAGAAGATCAAGGAAAGTTGTTGTTTGCTCTATCAGGTGACAAAAATCGCAGCCAACGGACTGTTGCTGCGAGTTCTGACGATCGACGGACTGATCGGGGACGTGGTCGCGGGAATGGTAGAGCTAGGGGGACCGAAATAACATAGTCGATGATCAAGGGGAGCCACGTCAAAACAGGGATAGGTCACAGGTCAAGTGTTTTAAGTGTGAAAAATATGGACATTATGCGAATGAATGTCAAGATCGAAAACAAAAAGAGGCTCATCTAGTTCAAAGTGAAGATGATGAACCGGCTTTATTCTTAAACATATGTAAGCCAGAAGAGTTTCCAAGCAGGAAACAAAGTTCAATGTGGAGCTTTGGTGATGGGTTAGAAAGTGAACCAGAGTTTGATAACACTAGCTTTAATGGCGTGAATGAGTATGAAGATGAACTTGAAAGTATGACTCGGGGGTTGCGTGGTTTGCCGGGAATTGAAGATCCGGGGTCAAGTGAATCAGAATCCAAATTAAAGGGGAGAATGTTGGTCTAATTTGGATTGGATATGAATGATTCAAAAAATATGGATTCATATGGAGAAAAAAAAGGAGAAGATATAGATTTAAAGTATTAAATTATCAGTTAGTTATTATTTATTTAATTATGTTTGAGTTATGTTAGGATTAGTATTTGATTTATTTAAATGGTTTAATAGTTTACGTATTAGATTGGGATTAGGTTTATGTTTAGTTTAAATAGGATCTTGTAAACCATTAAGGTAGAGTCTAGTTTTTTTTTGTTCAATAAAAGTGTCGAACCCAAGTTTTGGTTCCAATCTGTGAGTTAAGTTTTATCAATAAATAGTCGATCTTTGAGATCAAAATTCATGTGTTTGGGGCCTGATTTCCAACAATATATACCACATGAATGAAAGAATAATAGCTTATCCAACATTTTCCGACTAAATAAATAAAAGCAGTCAAGAAGTAATTAACTTGTGCTACGAAGGAGTTAGAAAAAGAATCTATATCTATACTATATAATAAATAAAGGTTTTTGTATGTCACCCATTATATTCAATATCATCATATTTTTTTTGTTTCTCTCTCTTATTAAATGTACTCATATCTTTTAATAAATTATTAATTATACTAATAAAACACATTTATTTTAAATTATCCTTTATTATAAAAAAAACTTTGAAATCTAATTATGTAATTTTATTTTCAATTAAATAGTAAATGAAAGTCAAATTACATTAAATAGTAATTGACGTATTTCCGAAACCCAATTATATATTATTTTTTACACATTTTGAATTTTGTTTTATATCCTTAATATATGTATAGTAATACATTTTTACACCTGAAAAATACATAAATAAAATTTGAAAAATTTATGTATTGATAGTTTTCACCCGTGTGTATTACACGGGGTCTAAGCTAGTTCAAAATAAAAAAGCTTCATTGGTCAAGTAATATTGAGCCAATTGTAAAGTCATTTTACATTACTTGTAGCTAAGCTTATTTGGTAACCGTGAGAACTTATGAGGAAAACCCGTGGGGCTACTCAATACTCTGCTAGCTAGAGAGGTCATTTAAAGTGTAAGTGACATCTAGTAGATGGAAATCAGACACTTACCATTGTGTCACATCTTGTAGAAGTTTACTTTTAATAAGTTGTTACCAGCAAGACCAAAATGAAGCCTTATTGTTGTTGGGGCAGAACAAGAGGGCCGAGGGGATTTATTAATCTCTGATTGATAAAAAATTATATTAATAGGGTTTCTAACGTTGTGGTTTTCTTTTATTTGACCCCTAAAATGCCGGATGATTTCCACGGTATTGTCCTTTAAAAAAAGTTACAATAATAATCTCCGAATGATAAACTAGTGTTGGAAGTTTGATTTTTTGGTCAATAAAGATTATTGTTGCCATTGGGGTTGTGGTCTAATGGTAGAGGTAAAACCTCTTAAACACCTAAAAGACCTAAAGAACATGGGTTTAAGTCACACTAAATAAAGAAATTTGTCGTTCAAAAAAATAAAAATAGAGATGATCGTTCTTGGATCATGAAAGCACAAGATAATGATGTGATGACCACGGTTCCTACCATATATTGTGACAGCCTAAGCGCCACGACTTACTCCGCCAATCTAGTTTTTCACACTCGAATGAAACACTTAGCCTTGATTTCCACTTCATACATGAAAAAGTCCAAACCGGTTCCTTGCGAGCAGTGGCGGATCCAGAATTTTTTTTCAGGGGGTTCACTGTTTTTAGATGATCCAATTTCATAGGGCCGGACATAAAAATTTTCGGTTCGGTTCGATTGGTCGGGTCGGGTCGGGTCGGGCAGGGGCGGCTCAACCATTTTTGGAGGTCTAAAGCAAAGAAAAAAACATGAAAATTATGCTTCAAATGTTCACAAAATCAACTAATTTGTATTTAAGAGTCATCTACTCATTTGTTTCTATCAATTTTTTACCTCTAATCATATGAATGCTCAAGAACACACATTTAGTTCAAGAAAGAGTTCTTAGTTTTATAGCTTCACAACCGGATCAACCGAGCAGCAGTGGGCGCCGTTGTAAGGGGGTTCACCCTATAATATTTTAGGGGGTTCACCCTAGTTTTTTTACCTACCGTTACACTAAAATTTCAAAACTCGGGGGGTTCCTGTGCACCCCCCCTCGCTTCACTACATCCGCCCCTGCTTGCGAGTCACACACATATCTGGAGACGATCAGCTTGCCGACGTGCTCACCAAACCTTTACTACGACCTCGGTTTGAGTCGTATTTACAAGATTGGTCTCACGCCCAGTTCGTCCATGTTGCGGGGGAATGTTAAGGAAACACATATATCAAAGAACAAATCACAATCCACTATTCTGACTACCAAATCAGAGCTGTGAATCATGCCTTGCCTTTCCATTCATAATTCTCAATTATGCAAAGAATATTAGTCAATATAGGTTTTATTGTATACCTTATTTATTTCCTGTAATCAGTTTGTATTCTTGTATTTATATGTCTGTCCATCTAATGAAAATAAGCAATTGATTCTTCATCTAACAAGTCTCTAAACCTTGATAATAATGACTTAATTCGCCAATACATTACTCAAACCGATCAAAATTATAAAAAAATTTAACAACATTTTTATACTCCTAGTACCATCTAACCTACTTTTACAAGATTTAAACTCGTATCCTATTAACCTACTTTTATAAGATTTAAACTCGTATCATTTCTATAAATTGGAGTGAAAGATCACCAATAATGCTACTAGATCATATAGGTACCGGCACCAAAATCATTTAATTCAAGTAGGTTTAACCCAAATATAATCTTCACCCAATAATCAATACTTTATTCAACTAAATAAATAGTTCAAGTAGGTTTAACCCAAATATAATCTTTTAAAAAAGTTTGATAATATATGAAATCATGATTGATAGATTTGAAAAGAAATATAAATTGCATAACACAGTACATATATTTATGGATGGACATTGGCATGTGTGTTAGGTGAGATGTTTTGGTCTTAGAATCAATGTGTGTCACTTTATCGAGATATGAGAGAATATAGATTATAAAGATAATATTTTTTTTGACATTGGCATGTGCATTTCTTTCCTTTCAAATGGGTGACATTTCATAAAGGAGTTTGGCTAGTTATATATGAGAGAATATAGATTATAAAGATAATATTTTTTTTGATTAAACTCGTTTATTTCACTATTCCATATCAACTGAACAATAACAAACACCAACAAACCACTCTATCCGTAACCGACAATAATAACAAGCACGCAAATGGCGATGAATATTTAAATCTTCTACCCCATCTTATCTCATGTGGCATTTCTCATCTTACGTCACCACCACACACACCGGAACATAATGGATATAACGAACGGTGTCATTGACATATTGTTGAGACCAGCCTGGCCCTATTATCTTATGCCAAACGTCCAGTAACCTTTTGGCCATTTGCCTTTACCACAACATGCACTCTTATTTCGTCGATAATCGCCCATATAGTTGCATGCATTAACAGACGCAGACTGGGCCGGCGAAAAGGATAACTATCGAAGTACAACTTGTTATGTCGGTTATCTCGGTGCTAATCCCATCTCCTGGAGTTCTAAACGTCAAAGCACTTTGGATCGTAGCTCCACAGAATCCGAATTTAGGGTTGTCGCTTCCACAACTACTAAGGTGCAATGACTACACTCACTTCTAACTTAGCTAGGTTTCACTCCTCAAAGGTTCCTACCACATATTGTGACAACCTAAGCGCCACCACTTACTCCGCCAATCCAGTTTTTCACTCTCGAATGAAACACTTAGCCTTGGATTTTCACTTCGTACGTGAAAAAGACCTACCCGGTTCTTTGCGGGTCACACACATATCCGGAGACGATCAGCTTGTCGACGTGCTCACCAAACCTTTACTACGACCTCGGTTTGAGTCTCTTATTTACAAGATTGGTCTCACGCTCAGTTCGTCCATCTTGCGTGGGAATGTTAAGGAAACACATATATCAAGGAACAAATAACAATCCACTATATGACCACCAGCCGTGAATCATGCCTTGCCTTTCCATTCATTATTCTCAATTATGTAAAGAATATTAGTCAATATAGGTTTTTTGTATACCTTATTTATTTCGTGTAAATCAGTTTGTATTCTTGTATTTATATGTATGTCCATCTAATGAAAGTAAGCAATTAATTCTTCATCTAACAAGTCTCTAAACCTTGAGAATAATGACTTAATTCGCCAATACATTACTCAAACCGATCAAAATTATAAACTTTTTTAACAACAATTTTATACTCCTAATACCATCTAACCTACTTTTACAAGATTTAAACTCGTATCATTTCTATAAAATAGAGTGAAAGATCACCAATAATGCTACTAGATCATATAGGTACCGGCACCAAAATCATTTAGTTCAAGTAGGTTTAACCCAAATATAATCTTCGCCTAATAATCAATATTTGTTGGGTATTATTTTGACACTGATGCAGTCAATTGAAACTACAGTATCAAAACTAGTAGTTTTGGTTGAACATTTGTTCAATCGAAATTAAGTAGTTTCGATACCTGTTTTCCAGGCCTGTTTGACAGGAGGCTTGGAGAACAAAGCATATGTGCTTGACCTCCTATAAATAGAAAGATTATCTCATAAGAGGAGTGTGTGTCTGTAGATGGAATCACCACCCCAGGGGGAGCTCCCCTGGGGTAAGACTAATTGCGAGTGTGTGAGGAAATTTTATTTTCATTTCAATCAAAGAATCATTCGTTTTATGCTCCAATTATTTGTTCTTTTCACTTTTATATATGTTTGTTTGTGTTGTGATTTCCGCATCCGTCTCTACCCTTTTCTGTTTCGAGAGATTCTGCCTCTCGATCCGGACTGTTTGAAGATTTCTCTGCAGATCTATGTTTACAGGTCTGCCTAGGACCTACAATATTTTATTCAACTAAATCAATAGTTAAAGTAGGATTAACCCAAATATAATCTTTTAAAAATGTTTGATGATATATGAAATCATGATTGATGGATTTGAAAAGAAATATAAATTGCATAACACACTACATATATTTATGGATGGGCATTGGCACGGGTGAGATGTATACAAGGGATGAGATCGGTACCGTACCGGTATCGAAAATACCGGTACCGAATTTATGAAAAAATGGGTACCGGTACCGAATTTATCGGTACGGTACCGGTATTCGTTACAAAATGTTCATCTTTTTCGGTACCGATACCGAAAATAATGGTACCGAATTTATGAAAAAGTGGATACCAAATCTATCGGTACGCTATCGGTACCGGTACTCGGACCAAATGCTCATCCCTAATTTATACGTCTTAGAATCAATGTGTGTCACTCCATCAAGATGGGTCACATTTCATAAAGGAGTTTGGCTAGTTATATATGAGAGAATATAGATTATAAAGATAATAATTTTTTGTTTAAAACCATTTATTTCACTAATCTTAATCCATCATCTTTCACATTCTTTTAATACCACGTTATATTACATTTTATATTTTTTTAACTAACCCCCTTTTCCCGTCTACTCGCTCCCTCGTCCCATACACAATCTAAAGGCATCACCGGGATTCCTTCCGTCCATACTAACAACTACTCAAACTGTATATCAACTAAACAATAACAAACACCAACAAACCACTCTATCCGTAAGCGACAATAATAACAAGCACGCAAACAGGGGTGAATATTTAAAACTTCTACCCCATCTTATCTCATGTGGCATTTCTCATCTTATGTCACCACCGCACACACCGGAATATAATGGATATGTCGAACGCCGTCATAGACATATTGTTGAGACCGGCCTGACCCTATTATCTCATGCCAAACATCCAGTAACCTTTTGGCCATTTGCCTTTACCACAACATGCACTCTTATTTCACCGACAATCGCCCATACAGTTGCATGCATTCACAGACGCAAACTGGGCCGGCGACAAGAATAACTATCGAAGTACAACTTGTTATGTCGTTTATCTCAGTGCTAATCCCATCTCCTGGAGTTCTAAACGTCAAAGCACTTTGGCTCATAGCTCGACAGAAGCCAATTTTAGGGTTGTCGCTTCCGCAACTACTGAGGTGGAATGGTTGCACTCACTTCTAACCGAGCTAGGTTTCACTCCTCAACGGTTCCTACCATATATTGTGACAACCTAAGAGCCACCACTTACTCCGCCAATCCATTTTTTCACTCTCGAATGAAACACTTAGCCTTGGATTTCCACTTCGTACGCGAAAAAGTCCAAACCGGTTCCTTACGAGTCACACAAATCCGGAGACTATCAGCTTGTCGACGTGCTCACCAAACCTTTACTACGACCTCGGTTTGAGTCTCTTATTTACAAGATTGGTCTCACGCCCGGTTCGTCCATCTTGCGGGGGAATGTTAAGGAAACACATATATCAAGGAACAAATAACAATCCACTATTATGACTACCAGATATTCACCTAACAAGTCTCTAAACCTTGATAATAATGACTTAATTCGCCAATACAATACTCAAACTGATCAAAATTATAAACTTTTTTAACAATAATTTTATACTCCTAATACCATCTAACCTACTTTTACAAGATTTAAACTCGTATCCTTTTAACATACTTTTACAAGATTTAAACTCGTATTATTTCTATAAAATGGAGTGAAAGATCATCAATAATGCTAGTAGATCATATAGGTACCGGTACCAAAATCATTTACTTCAAGTAGGTTTAACCCATATATAATCTTCACCCAATAATCAATATTTTATTCAACTAAACAAATAGTTCAAGTAGGTTTAACTCAAATATAATCTTTTAAAAATGTTTGATGATATATGAAATCATGATTGATGGATTTGAAAAGAAATATAAATTGCATAACACAGTACATATATTTATGGATGGGCATTGGCATGTGTGTTAGGTGAGATGTATACGTCTTAGAATCAATGTGTGTCACTCCATCGAGATGGGTCACATTTCTTTCCTTTTAAATGGGTGATAACACAGTACATATATTTATGGATGGGCATTGGCATGTGTGTTAGGTGAGATGTATACGTCTTAGAATCAATGTGTGTCACTCCACGAGATGGGTCACATTTCTTTCCTTTTAAACGGGTGACATTTTATAAAGGAGTTTGGCTAGTTATATATGAGAGAATATAGATTATAAAGATAATAATTTTTTTGTTTAAAACCATTTATTTCACTAATCTTAATCCATCATCTTTCATATAACAATGCACTTTCATACAGTTTCAAAAGTTTAAAAAACCATCAAACTTTTTAAACCGTTATAAAACCCATTCAACCACATCCACTGGCTTCCTATAACATCTTGAAGGCCACATGAGTTTTCTGGTAATGGTTTTTATGGTTAACAAAAAAAAAGATCATGGAGAAAGATTCCCACAAATATAAAGCACCAAACTTGTAAGTTGTAAATACCATCCTAAGTTCAGTCTTTTCATGGTAATTTTGACCGATAAATTGGACTTATTTGGTCAAAATGACTACTTCAAACTTGATACAGTTGATATGATTTTTATTTTATCAAGCGAGATTTCATCTGGAACAGAAATATTGTTCTTGAACTAAGTACCTGTGCAAATGCATATATTGCACGCAAGATTCTTGCATAATCAGTTCCAAGCATTTGAATAACAAGGTCCGCAAGAAACGTTCCCCATAGCCTGTTCACCATGTTTTCGATGTATTGAATTTTCCTGGATCCTACAAAATTGACCCATTTGCCTCTTTTTGTCAAAATTTCATCAAAGTAACGCATTGTTCAAGATAAAAACTATAAAATTGAAGTATAAGTTATAATCCGTGTAAAAGAGAAATTGAAAAACAAAACTATGAATATAAGGGAGAAAAGTGCATACATTGGACCAAGTAACACCATTACGCGTATCGAGATGCAGCCCCTGTTTAGCATCACCATAAAAATATTTATGAGTAAGTTCTTCTTGCAATTTGATAAAGGGCACTACTAATGGCACACGGGAATTGCTAAGTGGACTTGGCCATATACGCATCGTATAGGGCAATACGATGCGTATAGCCCTTCACAATTTCCCATGCCCGACATCCTCGTACAACCTGGTCATTCCAATCCTATACGCATCGTATAGGACAATACGATGCGTATAGGGTACGAGGTACTTTCTGCAACTAGTCATCCATCAACTCGCTATACGCTCCGTATAGATACATACGCAGAGTATAACTCGTACCCTATACGCACCGTATTGGCCTATACGATGCGTATAGGGCCCAAATTTTGTGTATTTAATGACACACGATATTCTCATTCGAACGTATACTTTCAAAAGAAAATTCCAAACAATCTCACAAAAATTATAAACATGTCTTGGTGGTGGGATGGTAACTACGGTTTTCAGGTATATTCTAACGAGTCGGTGGAAAACAACCCGCAAAGTTCTGGCGTTCAAGAGGTGAACCGAGAGGAGGTCTCGTCCGACGTTTATTCTCATCAACGGGTAAGGCTTCCAGATTTGAACGAGCCACTGAGCAATCTCGAGTTCGTATACGGTGAACCGTCTTACCTTACACAGCCCACGAACGACTACGTATACGGTGAAGTCTCATACCCGACACAACAAACCGACGACTACGTATACGGTGAAGTCTCATACCCGACACAACAAACCGATGACTACGTATACGGTGAAGTCTCATACCCGACACAACAAACCGACGACTTCGTGTCCGAAGACGAGGAACAAAACCATCAAAACGTGTCGTATAAAACTGACCAGAATTTTCAGTCTCGTGAACAGCTGGTGGATTGGGCGGTCAGGATAGGACGTGAGAATGGTTACGTCCTTGTCACCCGACGATCGAGGAGAAAAGGCGACGATCCGACGGAACCGTTTATCAAGGTGTGGCTTGTGTGTGACCGTCACGGCGAACGTGCGTCTACTGCCACGGTTAGACGTGCCGGTAGCAAGAAAATAGGTTGTCCCTTTAAATTAGAAGGAGAGTACCAAGAAAATACTGGTGATTGGAAATTAACGGTGAAGGATGACAGTCATAACCACGATCCTAGTCAACATCTTGAGGCGCACTCCTTTGCGAGGAGACTGTCTCAGTCGGAACAACTTTTGGTGGCGAAGTTGTATTCGCAAAACATGTTGCCACGAAACATTCTGGCAACTATAAGGGAACAAAACCCAGAGAGTAGTTGCATTAAAAAGGACATTTATAATGCGATACAAAAGATAAAAAACGAAACGAGAGTCGGTGAAACTCCAATGCAGATTCTGGAAAACCTGCTTTCTTCTAAAAAATACGTCTACTATACTCGGGAAGATCTTGCCACAAATATTGTGGAGGAGATATTCTTTGTTCATCCGAAATCGTTTGAGATGTGGCGTGCGTTCCCGCACGTGTTGATGATCGACGCGACTTACAAAACAAACATGTATAGACTTCCATTTGTCCAAGTGGTCGGTGTGACCTCCACACACCAGTCGTTTTGCGTCGCTCATGCATTTATATCAAAAGAACGAGAGGAAAACTTCGTCTGGGTGCTACTGCAAATAAAAGCAATGTTGCAAAAGTGTATGGAGCCGCGTGTGATAGTAACAAACAGGGACAAAGCTCTTATGAACGCATGTGATAAAATATTTCCGGATTGTTCGAAGAACCTATGTCGGTGGCACATACACGAGAATATCGCAAAACATTGCAAGGCATCATTTACAGACGAAGACTGGGCAAATTTCAAGTATTCATGGTCGGTATTATGTGAGTCTCCCACGCCAGATATATACCAGTACAACTTCAACCGGCTTTACGAACGACTGTATGCTGCCAAACGAGGAAGTAAGTTTTGAATATTTAATATTTTCAGTATTGAATGTATATCCAAGCCCTACCTAGTTTCGATTCGGTTGAACTTTTGTCCAATCGAAACTACTAGTCGTCGGTTGAACAAAAGTTCAACCGAAACTAGTAGTTTCGATGGAACAAAAGTTCAACCGAAAATGGTAGTTTCGATACTAGTAGTCCAACGAAGGGTAAAGGAAAGCAACCACAAGATGATAACGCCTATCTTGGTTTTCCATTGATTATGGGGAAAGATGCGGTTAACAATATAAATTGTTTTAAGGATTCGATACCGTCTGTCTTTCATCCGTACATTTCACATATACAGGATGTAAATCCCGACGGTAACTGTGGTTTTCGATCGGTAGCTTTGGGCTTAGGGTTAAATGAAAACCGGTGGCTTTTTATCAGACAACAACTTCTACAGGAGATGGACAATAAAGAGGAATGGTGGAGAACTGTTTTTGACAGAGTCGCCTTTCAAGAGTATGATATGCTACGTCACACAATAGATTGGCAGGATGTGAAAACCGCACCAGTTAGTCGTTGGATGTCGATGCCATACACAGGACTCCTAATTTCTCAAAGATTTGGGGTGATTGTTCATCTTTTAAGCATCGCCGGTAATCAAACATTTTAAGAGTATGATATGCTACGTCACATAATATTTTATTATTTTTTGATTAATTTTAATTAAATATAACTAATTTTAATTTAATATTCTATACGCCACGTATAGGGCCATACGTCGCGTACAGAATTCCAAACGTTGATTGCTATACGCCACGTATTGATCTATACGTGGCGTATAGCCACTTGATATACCAGGAAACCGCAGCGTATAGAACCAAACGACCAAAAACACACAAACACAAACCCATACGCATCCGGCAAAAAAGCTCGTTGATTAGGATTGTCGTCTCAAAAAAACTTCGAAAAGGTATGTCTCTACACCCACGATCATTAATGTTAGGTTTATATTGAATATTAGCGGGTAAAACTGGGTAGATTAGCGATTTTTAGGTTTGAACTTAAGAACTATACGCCACGTATTGGGCCATACGTGGCGTATAGTTCGTCTTAGGAAGACGATGAAGCCATACGCCACGTATAAGTCTATACGCTGCGTATGGTTAGGATTACCCGGTCACTTGCCTACGTATGGCCTGGTTTGGGTCGCGTATGGCTTGGTTTACCCGGCAACTCGCCCGCGTATGGCTTAATTGGCCTGCGTATGGCTTATTTTGCTCGGCAACCGCCTATACGTGGCGTATAGGTTTTTAAAAAATTAATAATTATTATTATTTATTATTTAAAATAAAAAAAATTAATTATTATTATTATTTATTATTTAAAATTTAAACAATATATTATTATTTCAATTAAAAACAATATATTATTATTATTTATTATTTAAATTAAAACAATATATTATTATTATTATTTATTATTTAATATTTAAAATTTAATTAATAATTATATTATTATTTATTATTTAAATTAAAAAATAAAAACAATTAATTATTATCAGATATGGCGGATCATGATGATGATATTGAGATGGATCAGCTAGACGATCTTGCGCACTACCCTTTTCTGGATTTTACGCCCGATACGGAGGCTTATTCCCGTTGCCAGAAGCTCCGGGAAGTGCATATGGGTCCAGGTACGGCGGTGGATTGGGCCCTCCTCGAGGAGGTGCAAGAGGCCGAGCGAGCTAGGGCCATCATCGGTCAGGACACGCCATGGTCGCGTCTTTTTGACCTTTCTTTTGAGGATACATACCGAGAGCTGGTCGTCGAGTTTCTTTCGACGTTCATCTACTCAGAGACGGGGCTGCAGCCTCTACCCGGGGAGGCGCCGGATATTGATCCGGATCGTATTTCTTTTTCTATTTTTGGGGTCGTTTACCGTCAGACCCTCCGTCAGTGGGCCGTCATGACGGGCTTATACTACGAGCCTGAGACGGTCACGCCGCTTTTCACCGAGGCGGTGACAGAGGTGGACAAGGAGGAACTCCTTGTTTTTTTGGGCTTGATTTCAGATAGTCCTTGGTTGGGTACCAAGGGGAGGGTCTCGGGTATTAGAGACCCTTTGTATAGATATCTGCACCGGCTTATTTCGACGCCGATCGCACCGCGTCTGAAAAGCCGTGAGTGGTGCACTGATAGAGATCTTTTCTTCCTTTTCTGCCTGCTTACTGGGAGGCGGTGCGACCTGTCCACGAGCATGGTGCTTTATTTTGCTTCTGCCTATATGCGACAGAAGCGCGGACTTTTAATTGGCAGTGCTTTCATCACGCATATCATGCGATCAGTCATACCATTTGACGACCATGAGCCTGCGATGTTACCGCCCATTCCCCCTGTCCGATTAGACCGTCGCACGGCGAGCGGCATGCGCATCACGCACCGATTCCCGCAGGGCCTTCGGTTCGTGGGGGCCGTCCAGGACCAGGTTTGGGTCCCGGTGCCGTTGCCGCAGATGCCTGGACAGGGGGACCCGCCTATGCCTCAGCCGCTACAGGGTGTGGCGATTGAGGACGAGCCGCCACACGTCGAGCAGGTCCACGAGCATCCGCCACAGCATCCCCGACACGTACGTCGGTCTGTTAGGCTGGATAGGGCTACCCAGGCATTGCTTGATGGCCTTGTTGCCGACTCACGGCGACAGGGTCGTCAACTCGATCGCATGGAGGACCTGATGATGTGGGCGGTTGGACAGCTCGTGAATCAGTCACGAGCCGCCGGCATCGAGCCACCCCCACTACCACCGCCACGTCATTATCCGGACGACCCCGTTCAGGGTGAGGGCGGGGCGGGTCAGGGTGACGGCGGAGCCGGTTAGGTTTAGTTCTTTTATTTGTATTTTGTTTCTTTCGTTGTTATGTATGTAAAACATTTTGATGTATATATTTAATTTTTTGATGTAATGTATATAATTTTAGTTTATTTCTTTTGTTGTAATGTTTAATATTTTGTTTGGTTTGTAATGTTTAATATTTTGTTTGATTAACAAACTTATATTAACAAAATTATATAAATTAAAATAAAAATAAACAAAATATAAATAAAATAAAAAAAATATAATTAAATAAAAAATACCTATACGTGGCGTATTGACCTATACGCCACGTATAGGATTCATAAAACTCCCAAACCTTCCAACTTTTGAATCAAAAATATAACCCGTGCCTCATACGCTGCGTATAGGTCAATACGCCACGTATTGGACCAGCCGCCAGACAGAGAATTACACGTGGCATTCTGTTGGCAGTGACTGAACTCTATACGCCCTCGTATTGACCTATACGAGGGCGTATAAAGCGACGGCGGGTCCAATTAGCAATATTCCGTGTGCGGTTAGAATCGCCCATGATCACAAAGAAGAGTTGCAAGTATGTTCATCCAACCCTCTCTCTCTCTCTCAATATATATATATATATAAAGAAGATTGCAAGGTGCTGATTTGAAGATAAACAAATGCATCTAAAAACTCTTTCTGTAACGCAAGGCGAAAAAATGTTTAAGCTTGAGGATAAACATGAGAGGTCATCATTGATCTCATGATAAGGGGGTGTTTGGATAGATGGATGTGCTTTCAAACTAATTATTCTAATCTGAATTGCAATCATTACTTTTATCAGTGTTTGGCTAAACTATCCCTAGTTTTATCAGATTATCTGATTCTGGTTCTTCAACTCACAAGAATCAACATAAAATGCACATCCAAACACCCCAAGTGCATGACTGAAGTATATTTATTGATCTTATTCCCTACTCTAAAAGTAGTGAGTAACTAGACATGAATAATGGCATATTTTAACCTCAATGAGGATCGAGCATCGGCTGCAAGGAAGAAGAATCTAGCTTCCAGAATGCGTATAAACTCCTCTCTCATCTGGGTCCTCCTCGATCATGACATAATCCAGTTACTTGATTCAATATGTTTTTAATTTCATTATTAGTAACAAAAAGTAATAATTAAATGTACACAGATCATAATATAGACAAGGGTACCTTGTGCCAGAAAGGATTCTTTCGACCTCATATAATTCAGAGCCTGTAGCCAACTCGCCTATTTTGCTACCTCTAATACAAACAACCTAGCACGTGTCTAGGTTAGAGGAAAAAAAGATAGAAGATTGACAATACAACATCAATGCACGAATCGGTTTAGATTATGTTTTATTCCTAACTTGTCACACTACACTCCAACCAACTGCCTTTTCGACTCCCCTTTCCTTCATAAAGTTTCTCATCCTTTTAGCCTCCTCCCACATCCCTATAGAATCATACAAATTTGAAATGATTACATAATATCCATCATTCTTCGGGTCACATTCAATGGCCCGTTTTGCAATCCGGATACCCATTTCAGGATTATTGTGAGTTTTACAAGCACTTAACAAAGCACCCCACAACCCTCCATCAGGAACTATTCCAACCGGCATAGACAAAACCAAATTTTCAGCCTCACCCAGATAACCAGACCGGCCAAGAAGATCTACCATACAAGTATAGTGTTTGAGGTTCGGTTTCAGAGAATAATAATCTACCATTCTCTCGAATAAGGATTTTCCTTCATTAACAAGCCCTGCATGGTTACACGCCGAAAGAAGTGCAAGAAAACTAAGCTCGTTTGGTTTAAAATTTGACAGCTCCATCTGTTGGAACGTATCTATTGCTGACCTGGCATCTCCATGCATCCCGTAACCAGAAATCATCACATTCCAAGAAATAGTATCCCTTTCGGTCATTTTCTTGAATATCTTTTCAGATTTTTCAAGTTGTCCACACTTGGCATACATATCAACTAATGCAGTGGCAACGGTTACATTTGACAAAAGCTGGTGTTCTTCTATATACTTGTGTATCTGCTCTCCTTTCTCAACGGCTGCCATATGGGCACATGCAGAAAGCATGCTAATTAGTGTTGCTGGTGTCGGTTTTGTGCCTTCCAAAATCATTTTATTAAACAAGGAAAACGCCTCGGCATAACAACCATGGTGCGTATAAGCAGAAATCATTGTGTTCCAAGTGATAATATATTTATCTGTCCTACAAAATAGCTTTCTTGCAGTTTTCAAGTTTCCAATGTTACCATACATGTCTATGAGTGAATTTGAAACGGACACGCGCTCTTTCATCAATCTTTTTACAGCATAACCATGTAGACATCTCCCTAGATTCATCTTTCCCACTTGTGAACATGAAGAAATAACTGATACCAAACTGTAATGATCGGGTTCGAGGCCTAAATCTAGCATTTTTGCAAATAAGTTTATGCATTTCACCCCGTCTCTCACTTTACCATAACCATGTACCATTGCATTCCAAACGTCATTGTCAAGAATGCACACGGAATTAAACACATTCTCACCATAACTTACCAGTCCAAACTTACAGTACATTGACACCAACGCATTGTGAACCATCTGACCTTGATCATAATTTCTTCGGACCATAAACCCATGAAACGTCTTTCCAGCAGAGATGCAGGTTGAGTTACCTAAACCAGATATCACACAACTGACTACCATTGGGTCTGAAACAATCCCAGCAACAAGCATTTCCATAAATCCATTTACACACTGTCTAATACATCCCCATTTTCCATATACACCGATAACCGTTGTCCATGACTTTATATCTTTTACTGAAACTTCACAAAACGATAAATAAGCTTCTTTGAGAGTTCCACATTTGGAGTACATGTACAAGATTGAAGATTGAACAAGTATTGAACAACCAATTCCAGATTTTGCAGCAGCTCCATGTAAGCATCTGCCAGCATACACTGCCTCCAAATCGCCACAAGCTTGAAACCCACCTTCTAATGTTCTAAAATTCGGCTTCTCGTCCTCTCTATACATCTCACAAACACACTGCAATCCTTTCTCACTCTCCCCATTACGCAGATACCCGATAACAAGTGCGGTCCAAGCAACCACGTCTCTCATAAGCATTTCATCAAACACCTGGCGTGCACTCTCAACATACCCACATTTCGAATACATATACACGAAAGAAGCCCCAATCGCAGCACTCTCGTCAAAAATCCCAACTTTAAACACCAAGCCATGTACAATCATGCCCGAAACCAAATCCCCAACCTCCGCACAAGCCGAAACAACCATGGGAACGGTAAACTGGTTAGGCAGAAGAGTGGTCAAAACCCTCATGGAAGCATAAGACTGGAGGCAATGTGGGTACATCCCATTGGAAAAATAAGCCTTGATGATGGAGTTCCAAAGGAAGACGTCTTTATAACCTTGAAATGAATCAAATACTTGTTTGGATGATGTGGGGTCATGGAGATTAGCGTAGAGGGAGATGAGTTTTGAAGAAATGAAGATGTTGTTTGAATGATTGCCTGTCGTTATGATGTAAGCGTGGTACTTTGTGAGTGATCTGAGGGATGTAGAAGAGCGTACGGATAGGAAGTTGTTGATGTGGTGAAGCATGAGGTCAGTGGTTGATGATGAATGGAAGAAATGCCAAGTGATTGATCTGCCATGAATGCAAAATGATATGACTTTCTTGTTTCTATGCATCATTGAAAACTTCTTTCATTGTAATTAAAAGAACCTAGCAGCAATAATACATATCAGTTCCATGTGTGCATCCTATTACCTATATGTTTTTCCTTTTCTGAACCAATATACATAAAACTGATTTATAAAATAATTCTAGCATATAATTCACCTTAAAAAGTAAATACTTTGATAGCATTATCCTTTAAAAATATGTAAACCCCTGTAATATTAGAAATACATCAGATATTTGTAATTTGAAAACTATTAAAAGAGTCCGTATATCGTTTTCAAGAAATAATTTTAGAAACCAAAGGGGAAGCAAACAAAACCCAACAACAGTACCAAATTTGGGTGTGTAAATGACATGAAAACTATTAAAAGAGTCAGTATGTCGTTTTCGAGGTCGACTCTTTAAAAGCTCAAATCAAGTCGAGCCCGAGCTTAAGGCTAAATTAGAGCTTGTTTAATAAACAACTCCTTTTTTCCATCCCTAAATGGCTCTTTTTTAGATAAGATAAAGAAAAGGTAAACTTTATAATTGTATATAAACATTTTAAACTCTGTTTTGTTTTCAAGGTTTTAATTTCAATGAATTAATTATCAAATAGCACTTAACTTTCCTGTTCAATCTATAATAACTGCATTGAGATAAAAAAGAATTATATATAGGACTATAAAAATTAGACCAAAAAAAGCCTAGTTTCAATGAATGAATTTATAAAATTGGTTTAAGGGTTCTGTGTAGCAGTGTAATTTGGTGGTTCTTGGCTGAATTTTGGAAAGTCTGGCTTCCTTTCAACACAACATTAGTGGAATTTTATGCAGAATAAGAAGAATAGCATTTTGGTGTTTACCTATGTCTTATATGTGTACTATACAACGATAATTGCTCCCAATAGCTTGAATTCCCTATGTTGTCAAAAGCCCACAAGGCGCGCGTCTATGCACCCAGGCGCAGTCCAATGCAGCCTTGTCGCCTCGCTTCAAAAGCCTCATTTTCAGGCGCTCAAGCGCATTTTCAGGCCAAATTCCGGCTAAAAATCTTTTCAACAGGTCTAAATCAATTACACTAGACCTAAACAAGCATGTAATCAAACTAAAACAACCTAAATTAGCCCAAAACAAGTCTAAAACCGCTAAAAATGGTATTTTTATACTATGCGTCTCGCTTAAAAAAACCCTCGCTTTTTAAGCGCCTTACTCCTAGGCTCCGGGCGAGGCCTATGCGCCTATGTGCCTTGACAACATAGTAAATTCCACATCTTATTATCCTTAGATTAAACATTATTTAACATTCAATCATCCACATTACTATCATGGGCCCAAGGAAATCATATTAAATGCCACTGTTGTAACCCATCTAATTGAATTCTACATCAAAATATACAATAAAGGCCTAGTGGCTAACCCACAGAAATACCATGTTTTTCATTGAGGCCTTTTATCAAACATTTGGAGTGCGTTAGTGAATCAATCAAAAAGATAACACGTTGTTGGTCAATTACAAGAACTAAACGAGTTCCATTCCATCTGATTAATAACAACAACAAAATCCAAAAAGAATACCTGAATTGTAGAATGCAAAACCGAGATGAATGAGAACTGGTGAAATGTGTTGCTGCGGAACAAACAGAAAGGATGGTGATGATGCAAATAGTGAAGAATTGAGATGAATCACAGAATTCAGAACATCTGAAGTGGCTTCAAAGGTAGAAGATGCTGCTGATTAGAAGTCAGTCTTAAGGCTATAAAATTTAAGTTTGGTCTAATGTTTTTAACGATGGCGGTTAAAAATGTCACTTTTTAAATAAATGCAATATTATATATTTATTAAAAATATTTATATAATACATATTTATAATATATTATATAGTTTTTTTAATACAACTTCTAGAAAAACTTATATATTTATTTTTAAAAAATGTTTTATAAAAAGAATGAAGAAAATGTTCAATTTATAAAAATGTTTTGTGAACAAACCTTTTTTTAAATAAAAACGTTTTATAAAAAGAATTATAAAAAATCATTATCATTTAATAGGAGAGAGAGACGGACCGCTACCACCCTGGATAACGGTCCGCTACGTGGGCGCTACGCCAATTAAGTCGCCATAAGGGTGGCGAACCGCTACACTATGGTAGCGTTTGGTATGCAGCAATGGGAGGTGGAATGGAATGGACGATTACGAGGGAATGAAAAAAATAGTGTTTGGTTGGACAATGGAATGGAATCAATCATTCCACAAGGAATGTCATTCCCATTAAATCCCTCAAATTCATTCCATTCACCCCCTTATTTTTTTTTCATTTCATCCTCTATTTCACTCTTCATCACCACCACACCCTCCTACTACCACGACCAACCACCACCCACCACCACCGCCTCCACCACCTACCGCCACTCATCGCCGCCACCTCTTAACACTGCCACCACCCACCACCACCACCCACCACCTCCCACCACCACGACCGACCACCACCCACCACCACCAACCACCACCGCCTCCACAACCCACCAACGCCACCGCCTCCACCACCCACCACTATCTCTCGCCGCCAGAACCCACCCCCACCTCCCACCGCCACCTCCCACCACCACCAATGTCGCCTCCTACTCCTCCACCACCCACCACCCCTACAACCACCCACCACCGCCGCCATCACCCACCACCGCCACTCACCACCGATTTTATTCCTTCGTGTTTTCTAGCCTACCAAACAACATAAAGTAATGATTTATTCCATTCCGTCATGGTAACCAAACAAGATAATGGAATGGAATGGTCCATTTCATTCATTTGTCCATTTCATTACCTCGTTCATCCATTCCCTCGTCCATTCCATTACCTCATACCAAACAGACCCTATGTGTTAACGGTCCGCTACGAGTCCGGTGATGTCCTATAAATAGAAATCGAAGACCAGAGCTTTTGACACATATTCCACACACAAAATTACACACACTTAACCTAGAAGTTCGTGCCAAGGTTCGCCTTGCTTTTTCTGCGCCTTGCGACTAGGCTCTGGGCGAGGCCTATGCGCCTTGAGTGCGCTTATGCACCTTGACAACTATGTTTGCATTTATGAGTCCGATTTCTAGCTTTACGCCTGCAAATTGCAGTAGATAGTGTTGAGTTAAATATACATAGGGGTGTTGTCTGAGGTTTTGACATACTACTTAATATGATAAGCTAAGATACTATCCAGGTGAGTTCCTCTGAATTAAAATGTGTGTTGTTACACAGTTGTTATTTGAAAATAAGCCTGATGTAATGCCATATTCCAAGTATATATAATGCGTATTAAGTACTTATTACGTTTCGAGAGTGGATGAGACCGGTGGACAATTATCTTATCTTGCTGGTGAAAGGTAGGCTAGTAGGATAGGATGGTTATCCATTTTATACTGGTGAAAGGTAAGTCAGTGACGGGAACGGTTGACCAGTTATATATATAACAAAAGCTTATTAGTTCTGTGGGAACTAATGGGTGGGACATGGGATTGTTGGTAATTGAATAACAACCATCTACTAAAGATTCATTAAATCATCAACTTATGTTGACCCATTTGCTTTTATTATTTTTAAAGATTGTTGTAGGTGGATCCTTTAGTTGACATTCTAGGTAGATAACATATGTGGATAGCTGTTTAAATTCTCAGAGGATTGTGATGGATGGAGGCATGCTTGGAAGAGTTGTAAACCATGAGGATGTTTTGAGTTCCTGTACAAGGACTGATGTTTGTTGGTCTGGTTTATTTGTAATAGAAGTTTAGATTATGATGTAAAATACTTTTGTAATTAAGGGCAGAGGTTTATGGTTTAGCTTTCACTGTGTGTTCTGTACCATGTGTCACATCTAACCGGTGTCTGGGACTGGGGTGTGATAGAGGGTTTTCGAAAAACTCTATAGAGGCTAAGAACTTGATTAGGTTTTAGGGTTAGAGTTAATGTTATATTTATAAACTTGTAACTTACAAGCTAGCCCTAAGATATTAACATTTAATACCCAATAATAATTAAATGTTTAATTACTAACCTTCCTATTTTACCCATTACCAATAATCAGTAAAATCTAATCTTTTAAATGTTTAACAAATAAACATTTATTCCTCGTAAATAATTAATTAATCAGATAATTAATTTTCTCAATCTCCGATAAATATTTCTCTAAATATTTATTCACCATTTAATAAATCCTTCTTTCGTAAATAATATTTAACCAATTAAATATTATATATTTGTTCGTTGTCTAAGGTGTAACTCATCCAACATAAACAACTTGGATCCAAAACTAAAACGAGCTTTTCATACACTTAAGATGCTATTTGTTCGCTAGGTCCGGCAACACGAAAACACCCGAACAACCTGCAAGGGGTGATGACGGCGGCAGCTAACAGTCGACTGCGACATTGGGTAGCAACAGGAAGGAGGGAGGGAGGGAGGGAGGGAGTGAGTGAGAGTGTCTTAAACCTTAGGAGTAAGTTGGGATTTTGAATTTCAAATTTTTATTCAAAATTTAAATTAATTATTCAAATAATAATTATCAACTAACTTGTGAATTTAATTAATTCATAATTAATAAATATAACCATTTTAATATACTAACTTATTTTAAATAAATTAATAATTACTTGTCCATAAATAATTTATTCGTCTTGTTATTTCGTGTCTAAATGTTTATACAAACATTGTTGTTCGTGATATAACTTTTTGCACCGTATATTAAAATCAGTATTCTCATGTCGTTAGTCAGGTATGCTAGTTCAACGAATTAAACAATCAAGATCTTTCTAGGTCTTCGTCAATCGACTCCGAATCTTCTTCCAACTCCAATGCATCTTCGCGCCTCATTGTTGATCCAAGTATGAGATTTTGACATTGAATTCTGATTGTGTTTGATTAAATTACCTATCTTTGCCCCTGTGTTAGAATTGATATAAGTTCTAGTTTCTTTGTCTGAACATTTAAAAATACCATTAGGAATTGAGATTAGATCAATTGAGATTAGATCGATTGAGAAGGAGGTTGTGGACAATAGGTAGATAATCTGTTTTTTCTTATTTATTTAATTTTTATATTAAAAGGATAAAATGGTTATTTTCAAAAGATTAACGTAATAAACAAATTAACAAGCATCTATCACATGAACCAAAAACGTGACAGTTGAATAAAAAGTATAATACATAACCATAGTTTCTCGAACCAAAAAACAAAAGGTGAAATTTCCACTCCGAATTTTATTTAAATTTCTCTATATTCCCAATTGAAACTTTAAAATTGGCATTAAACAAATTGTAAAATTGGTTTTAAATTATTTTTAAAATCTGGATTGTGGGAATATATCGGTGGTGAGAAACAAAGAAACACACATTGATAAACAAAGCAAAATGAAATCATATACCAGAAAATATAAACCCTAGAATACATGATTCCCTTGAATTAAGAAAGATGCATGTGTTTTGATTTGTGATCGTATGGGCGGTTGGTTAATAATAGGTTTTGTTGTACGTCTAATGGACAATCTGTTGGGTCTTCTTAGAATTAGGGTTAAAAGAGGCATAAATCTTGTGGTTCGTGATTTCCGTTCCAGCGATCCTTATTGCGTTTTCAAAATGGGCGAACAGGTTATTCCTCATTCAATCAAGAAATTGATACAACTGTTTTAAAGATTTAGTATACAATCTTGTATTTTAAAAAAATTATCAAATTAGGGTTCCACTGCTTGCCATGCCATTGTTACATGCTATAATACTTACGACATTGTCCCGTAGCCACACAAGAGTTACTAGGTCGTAAGCCATAAACGTTTTATAGATGCATTGGTTGTAGACGAGACTAGAACTCCACATTTAAGTGTGTTTGGGTGAAGCAATCCAGGATGGACAATCTCCTAAAAATTTTCACATGAATTTCTTGTCGGTAAAGCGGATACTATTGGTTGGTATGACGAGCTGGATATTACGTAATGTTTATTATTATTATTATCATCATCTCCGTAGTCAAAGGCTCAAGGCGCAAGTTAAAAAACCGATGGCTTTTTAAAGGAAGGTGGGCCACTTTTAAGGGTTTTAGACAGCTCTAGGCTGTTTTAAGCTGGCTTAGGTTTCGAGGTCATTTGTAGATGTTTCAAACTAGTTTTTTGCATAATTTGGCCGGGATTTGCGCACATGCGCCTTGGTGGATGCAAAGCGTTATGCTATGCATGGCCGCCTAGGCAAGCTTCTTTTGCGCCTTTGACTACATAAACTATCATAATTGGTTTTGGTGTTACAAGACTTTTGTATATTCTAAAGCAAGTGTAAAGGTGTAACATAGATTCAATATTAGCAAATGTTCTTCTTTTTCCTTTTATGAAATAATTTCCTTTTAAGATAGCTCGCAATACCAGCAAACCCTAGGCCTAGTGATATCGAGGTGACCAAATATGTGTTCGAAACTCACTAGGGACATGGGTGTATTAAAGGTGTGTGTGAGTTGTTGCCATTCAAAATGAGAAATTTTGTAATATTTTTGCCAATTTTGTTCAAATTAGGTGATTCATACTTTGTTTTTCTACCCCCAAATAGAAGTTGCATCTTAATATTAGTATTAGAACTTGCTTGTATAATGTATGTATGTTTGTTTGTTCAACCTTTTCCAACATTATGTCCATCTTAATACTTTTATTGGTTCATTTTATGTAGAGGTTAAAGACTCATATTATCTATGGAGAACTCAACCCGGAATGGGATGAAGACTTAACTCTTTCCATTGAAGATCCCGATCTTCCAATCGAATTGGTAAGTAACCGACATTCGCAAATTCAACCTTTTATTTATGTTTACATCTTAAACTATTCATAACATGTGTTCAAGATGATATTGGCAGACCTAGCACACTTATAAGACAAAAAAAGTTCAAAAAAAAAACTTACTGATAGGATTATCGTGTTTTGTTTTGATATTGGCTATAAAAAACGGGTGAAATGAGTTTGTTGAACGGGTTGGAAATTATCAAAATTAATACTTAAAACCTATTAAATTATTTTATTAGAAAAATACATAATTTTAAAATAATATGGATTTTTGTTGTAGTAATTAACACTATCTATTTTTAAAGAAATTAAGAATTTTGAACAAAAGTGGTCCATATCAGCATAACCCGACTCGTTTAACCCATCAAAACTGACTTTTTGACCCAAATTTAGTATGACGGGTTACCCAACATGCCCATTTTGATCCAGTGCCATGAGTGCATCTCTCCAATTTTTATAATATGTGGTTATAAGTGGCGAAGTAGGGGTGTAACCGGACTCAAAAAACCAAAGTTCGAATAGAATTCGAATTCGGTTCCAAATTTGGTTTCAAAATCGATTTCGAATTTGTGATTTTTGAACCGAATCAACCCGAATATTCGAATTCGAATTATATTGTTTTTTTTAATACAAATTCGAATAACCTGAAAACTGACCTGACGAATACCACTATGGCCAAGGACTAAAACCATTTCGTCCATGCATTTACCATTTCTTGTTATATATGCTTGCAGTTGGTGTTTGATCACGACACGTTTACAAGGGACGATGAAATGGGGGACGCAGATTTTGACATCCAACCATTTTTGGAGGCACTTAAGATGCATCTAGATCCTCATACGGTCCCAAACGGCACTATTTTGAAGCGGGTTGAGCCGTCTAGATCAAACTGCCTCTCCGAAGAAAGTTGTGTGACTTGGAAAGACGATCAGGTCGTTCAAAATATGCTTCTTAGATTGCGGAATGTTGAATCTGGTGAAATCGAACTCGAGTTGCATTGGATCGACATTCCAGGTGACCACCACATTTAGAGTGTATTGTGTTTGTGCCTCTTGAGTATTAGATGTGTTGGTAGGATTAACCATCAAACATCGGATCTAGAAGGGTTTTTTTTGTTGTAGTGTAGAAATAAGAATGAAAAATGTTTGTAATTACCCGCGTCGATTTCTCTCGCTCTCTCTCTCTCTACAAGGCATCTGAATAGTGGCAACGTGCGCAAGAGGAAAAAACAACATCAAGACTTGTCCAACAAAGGGTGATTAGTGTCATGGAAGGGATGTGGTGGCAGAATGGAGAAAAGGAACGCGTGTACAGCATGTGTGAAGTTATCGTACTATCATTGATTTACTATTCACAAGACGTTGATCTTTAATCTTTCTTTATAATAGTAATATATATTTGAAATACATTTTTTTTGGGACCAAAACATCCTTTGGTATCTAAATTGTAAAAAAAACAATAGAGTGTTGGGTTAGTGATTCTCGATAACTTTGAATCCTGAGAACACATAATTTGGAGGTCAATAGATGTTTCAGCAAGTTTAAGTATTGTCCTTTTGGTCTGACGGTATTAAGGTGTTGGATAAGGGTTAGCCTTCCCATGTGATGAGGGTTCAAATCCCGTTAGTGACAAAAAAATGTGTAATTTAAGCCGTTAAAAAAGAAGTATTGTCCTTTTTTAATTCCTTCTAAACGTCTTATTTCACTACTAGAAAACATCAAGTTTTTCGAAGCATCTGGTCCTTCAATGAATTAGATGTTTTGCTCACTAACATTTTGTAACATTTGATCATGTGCTGTTTGGATCTAACTCTTTACAAGTCATAGTTTTTTGTTACAAACTTAAGCACAATGAACAACTTAAGTTAATCAACATGTGACGACTATCTTTAATATACTCATGTTGTCCACATATGGTTACAATAAATATTACAAACTAGGTTATATACCCATGTATTACATGGAGTTGTTTAATAGAAAAATAAAAGTACAATAATGTGTATTACATGGAGTTAAATTATTCCTGAATCTAAATTATCATTTATTTTACGTGGTGTAGTATACATTAATATCTTACTATCGAAGCATTTTGTTTACATAACTTATTATTTGATATCTTACTATCGAGTGTTCTATTCATATATTGTCTCTAGATTATAAAATTGTTTAATAAATGAGCCCAAAATTTATAGTTGCATCACATGGGAGCCAATATCGAAAATAGTTTCACATGGGGTATCATCGCCGGTGGGAATGGCGAGGAGTCCCTAAATATAGGCTTGTCAGCTGCCATGTCCGAGTTCAATATGGTTTATTTGACCTCAATCTCGCCATTGATAAAGACGGGTAAAGTTGATCCACATGCCTCAACCAGCTCCAAGAACTTCGTCATTGGCAATGGTGAAGTGTCATAGACTTATCTTGTCACCCTGATAAAACAAATGCAAGTTTAAATGAGTATTGTCTTTTTTTCTCCAAGAAGCTCGCCATTGACAATGACAATGTGTCATAGCCTTTAAATGAGCTTTGTCTTTTTCCTCCAAGAAGCTCGCCATTGGCAATGGCAATGTGTCATAGCCTTTAAATGAGCTTTGTCTTTTTCCTCCAAGAAGCTTGCCATTAGCAATGAAAACATTGAACTTTAAATTTTCTTTATTATGTGACAAGACAGCCCTGTGACACATCGCCATTGACAATGGTGAGGTTCTTGAAGGCGGTTTTAGCACGTGGACTATCATGTCCCGGTTGTAGCATTGTGGAGTTTTAACCTACTTCGCCATTGCCAATAACGAGGTCAAATAAAGGTACATGATCTCATACATGGAAGCTGAGAAACATCTAACAAGGCTACAATTTGGAGTTCATCGCCATTTCATGTGACGATCGGCCACATGTGAAAGGTATTGAAGTCCGGCCCCCATGTGCTCATGTGAAGCACCTACAAACCTTATGTAAACAGAATGATAAAAAATGATTAAAAAAATGTATATGTGCCACCTTATCATCAAAAATGCATATTTGCCATTTTACTTGTCAATTTTCCAATTGTAAGCTTGGTACTTTTAAGTATTCTTGTGTAACTCTTATGTGTATAAATGTTTGTATTATTATTATTATTATTATTGTTGTGTTTTAATTATAAATTCTATTTAATACTTTATTAAAATTTATTATCTACACGTATCTATTTTTCTATCTACTTAGATCTCCCTCCCTGACATCATAACCCTATCCGTTCTCTCGCTACCCATCACTCACAACATCATCGTCTTCTCTTATGAC
Source organism: Smallanthus sonchifolius (assembly GCA_023525975.1). Classification (NCBI taxonomy): domain Eukaryota; kingdom Viridiplantae; phylum Streptophyta; class Magnoliopsida; order Asterales; family Asteraceae; genus Smallanthus; species Smallanthus sonchifolius. Next base: position 93,996,462 of record CM042029.1, read on the forward strand.
ACTCCCTCGCCTTTAATCACTCCAACAAACACACCCACAAGCGATAAAGCCATAGTCGGACCATTCTTCATCTCCCTACCCATCGTCTCTCCAACAATAACCACCAATGACGCAACCATCACCACCACTAACCATGTGCAACGTTAAGACAAAATGTTATGTTCATGTGTGTTGAAACCCTGGATCTAAGCGCAAGATTTGATTCTTTTTAATAACAATTCTTATATTGTATAAAATAAATACACAACCTGCACCTTACAAGATTTAAACCCCTAACCTTTTAGTTGTTCGGTACACCACATACTCACCAAAATGTCCCTCAGGGACAAGCGCAAGATTTGATATTTGAGTTTTTGTGGTGGTTTGATGACGTCGAGGATGGGGGTTCGAATGTTATCGCAGTTTTTTACTTAAGTTGGCTACGAGTGAGTTGTGATGAGTGACAAGCCACAAGTTAGTTAGTTAGTTCAACCCTGGAAAGTAACTACATTTGATTGTTGATGCTCTTGAGTTATACAAGAACTTTCTTTCCAAATTTAACACCACTAAAGGCCATGTTAATAAGTTTGGCCCAGTTTTCTACCAATTTTAAAGTTCAAAATCACTTGGTTTGACATCCAAATCAAGTTTTCAAGTTAGCACAAGCACTACAAGACTAAGCTTTCATCAAAAAACCATGTTCAAGAAGATTCTGCTCATTTTTGTTGTTGATTGATCTGTTAATTCAAAAGAATAAAAAAGAGATGGGTGATTTATGACAAGGAATTATAAGCTAAATTGTCACAAGATGTTGTCGAATGATCGAATTGGTCCGCTCATATTAATGGACTTTTTACGTGTAAGCCACCTGCATCTCAAACTACATATATGTATGTACACCCGATGATACAACACAACATCCATGAAAGAATGAAAGTATTCTCATCTGCTGTCCGACGGTAGCCTGTATGTTCGTGCGATTCTGATCTGAGACACGAATAGATTGAAAATTTATGAGATATAATGTTTTTGTACTAAATCAAATTATGTAAGTCTATAAAAGTTGGAATAAGTAACCACATTTATGCATTCAAATTTGCCTGTAATCATCTAAGAAGTATGTAATATAGAAATTAGAGGTGTTTATGGTCTGATTCGGCCACTTTTTACGAAAAAATTGGGCTGAAAAGCTAAAAAAAAAGGGCAAACGAAACCAGCCGAGTTGGTTTGGGCGGTCAAACCGGTTCGGCTTTGCAATTTGGGTGGTTTAAACTGTTATTTTAAATATAAAGTCATAGTTTGAATTAAATTTGAAAAATTGATTCCTGGCTTTTATATATGTGAGGGCAGCATTGGAGCAACCAGTAAAGGTTGCTGCTTTATGACCTTGAGGTCATGGGTTCACAGCCTCTTGTACAAAGTGTAGGGTAAGGCTGCGTTACATTAGATCGCGAAGCGATCCGGCCCCTGCGCAAATGCGGGAGCTAAGTCAAGCACCTTTCTAAAACCATTCAACCACATCCACAGATCTATGTCAAAATCACCCAAAATAATCAATTTTGAACAGTACAATGGCTTTAGTAAACCAATTTTTGAAATCCAGTGATCAAATAAGAAATTAAGTTAAAACATATAGCTTTTTGTTGCAATTCACCTTTTTAAGATCAAGGAGAAAGCATTCCACAAATTTAAAGCACCAAATTTGAAAGTATCATCCTAGGAACTTACACAGTTACTAACTTTACTGATATTAATATTTAACATATGATATTTCAACCGGTAAATTAAAAGTTTATAAGTAAAATATATAATGAAAAAGGAGTTAAATAAATTAAAATAAAAATTTGTATAGATTTAAAAGTTTAAATATTATCAATCCTATAATAAAACATGAAAATAAATATTTTGGTTTAAAAATTTAACATCCTTAAGTTCAAATAACCGATACACATCTTTATATGTTTAAACACATCAATATCAAGTTGACGATGATAACTATATTTTATTATTTTATAAAACACTAGGTCAGAATCCCGTGAATAAATATAATGTTATATACTTAGTAATAAACGTAATACACAGGTTGAATAAACTCACACGAGTTGAATAAAATATAATGTAATCTATTAACACATATAGTCGTCAAAATGGAACAATGTGAATATGTAAATATATAATTAAAAGTTTTTTATTTGAATTCTAGCTAACTATAAAATTGTTTTCAGTTTGTAGAATTTATAAAAATATGATTGAACAAATTAATTGATGATAAACACAATTTTAAATTAAAAAATATGTATATAAAAGTTGAAATAAATAATCAATTTAGTTGACTAAAATAATGGAGTTTATTATAAATAGGAGAGAGAGAGGCGGGAAAATGAGAATGAGGAGGTCTAGAAATGTGACAAGTGTCCTCCTAGTTTACTTGTTTATTAGGTAGTATAGATATAGATTAAGTATTCATTTTAATTTATTTAAAAATATAAATGTAGGGTATTTTGTTTGAATATTTATTACAAGTGCAAAAAAGTTTCCTTATATCTTGTTAAAGTGGGTTGCAAGTGGCTTTCTCACACATGTTATTTCAGAATCAAACTTTTGGAAGGAATTGAATTAAAGTAAAATTCAAAAACTAACTTTCATGGAAAATTTTAACCAACAGATTAGACTTATTCGGTCAAAATGACTACTTCTAAACTTGATATAATTGATATGAAAGTTTTTCGGATCAAGCAAGATTTCATCGGGAACAGAAAATATTGTTCCTAAGAGAAGAACTAAGTACCTGTGCAAACGCGTAAATTGCACGCAAGATTCTTGCATAATCAGTTCCGAGCATTTGAATAACGAGGTCTGCAAGAAATGTTCCCCATAGCCTGTACACATGTAGTTCACCATGTTTAAGAAACATTGAAATTTTGTGCCTCTTTTTGCTAAAGCTTCAAGATCGGCACATAAATACTGCTTATTCCCCCCCCCCCCCGACATCATCAAAGTAGGTCATAGTTCAAGTTAGAAACTATAAAAATGAAGTATAAGTTATAATCCGTGTTAAATAAGAAATTATAAAATAAAATTATTAGCGTAAGGGAGAAAAGCGTATACATTGGACCAAGTAACACCATTACGCTCCGAACGCCAAGATATCGAGATGCAGCGCCTGCTAGCCCCTGTTTGCATCACCATAGAAAATATTTACAAGTGAATCTTTCTTGTAACTTGATAAAATAAATCAGGAGTTTTATGCATTGAGTATACTTGAGGCGATTTGTATGCATTCGACCTGTTTCCTTTTAGCTAAATATAACATAAATCTACCATTTTACCTATAAATTGGTTAAATTATGATCTTTGTACCACATCGATGTTGGTAAAACACAGAGTCACTCGTGGTAAACCCAAAAGTTCCCAAGACAAAGGGAAAACCAGTAATAAGCATAGTTGTCAAGGTGCATAGGCCTCGCCCAGAGCTTAGCCGCAAGGCGCAAAAAAAGCGAGGGCGTTTTTAAGCGAGACGCACAGTATAAAAATACCATTTTTAGGGGTTTTAGACATGTTTTAGGTTCGTTTAAGGCTTAGGTTGATTCCAGGCGAGATTAGGGGTTTTAGACAAGTTCAGACGTTCCCGGTAGCCTGAACCTGCACCAATCCAGGCGAGGCGCATTCCCTGCGCTGTGTTGTGCTTCTGTGCCTACGTGCGCGCCTCACGCGCTTTTGACAACATAGGTTCAAATCCTGCTAGTGTAGGTTTAGGTGGTATTAAGGAGTAAAAACATTGTTGTTCAAAGAAAAAAGAATACCAACATGATATGTATTATCAAGCAAGAAATTTCAGAAAATGTGAAGGGGAAAAATATGCCAATTCAAAAAAAAAGTAACTTTAATATTATTCACGCACTTGTTTTGCTGCAAGTAAGACTGCTCTTGACTCCAAGTTAATAGCTGCCAGGCGTCCACCCTGAAAAAAACCACTCGACAAAAAAATATGATACATATGTTTGCAGAGATAGATCGAGCACTGCACAACAAAAACAAGAAATAACTTATTGTTTTTAATAAAAGTTGAACATGGTTATTGAAAGAATATTATAAAAATCAGAACAAAAATTTAGCATGAACTAGCCTACTATTGCATTGGTAGGTGATCCTGATTCACAAGCATTTTGACAAAGATGTTTCTAGTTTCTACGAGTTTAGCTGGACGGGAAAAGAATATAAAGTCTCTACATTCACTGGAATAGCATGTTTATGACATTAAATATTGGATTTCATATTCCAGTATGATTTCATGTTGAAGGGGCAATTTCATATATCCCTCTAACCTGTACTAAAATCATATTTACCCAACCAAAAACCACAATATCATATATATACCAATTCAAAACACTTCAATTTCATATTAACCCATTTTATTATATACAAATTGTATTTAATATGAGCAGTATATCCTTCTCCTTCTCCATAATAAACTAAAACACTTCAAGCTCTCATAATCTAAATCCTAAACCCATATCTCGTACCCGTCAGAATTTGAAGAAGATAAGGATCAAACAAACTCTTTATTTGAGGGAGAAGAGAACACAAGGGTATAAATGTCATAAATTTGAAAACGGTTGTATCTGATATTATGATCTTTTTTGTTCGGTAAAATGATATTATGCAAGTTTTAAGGGGATATATAAAATTATACCTTATTATTTCATGACAAGACTAAAATCTAAACCATCCCTTTTAAAGATTCTTACTGTTCATTACTTCATTAGTTCATTAATGAAGATTTTTTTTTCCTATTTGAGTTGTATGATCTAGTTTATTATTATAATGATCCATTTGAATTCAATGAAAGACACAAACAAAAATAAAATAAAATATTTGTCTTTAAATCTTATTCTTTTGAATCTGCTGTTCATAAATACAGAAGTATAGGATAAGACATGAAAGTTCAACTTGAAATATGCACAAACAGAATCGAGGCAAATGTTTACCTCCTTGAGAACCTCCTTCTTTATTTGATAGTTCGCTGCTTCTACGAACACCTTCCCAGATAATTTACTTGATATCTATCACAGAAGGGGATTTTTCGAAATTCTTCAACTCGGGAACTCATAATGAAAATTTATTCATGGGTAATCTCTTACCAAATTGTATAATCTCCCCACTGTAAGCATCCCTCCACCCTACAAGACAAAGGTAAAACTAAATAAAGATCCCAATTGATCATTCTTTTTGGTCAAATAGACTTCTATAACAACATTGGTTTGGTCATGATTTACTATACTAAGAGACATTAGATCCAATATGAACAAAATAAAGAAATAAAAGTTGGAGCCACGCATGTTGGCCCGAGTGTTCACTACCTCAGTAGGCTAGGGGTGTTAACAAGCTTAGCCAAGTCGAGTAGAAGGTAATTTGGGCTCGGTTCAAGCTAGAATAAATTTTGATGAAAGTATTCGAACTCAGGAAGGGGCTCGAATATTTTACCATGGTTTGAGCTCAGTGCTCATTAAGTCATTCAATACTTTTTGCAAGGAACTTAGTTTTGAGTCCGTGTGTATGGGTGTGGGTGTTGTGTGAGTGTGAGTGTGGTGTGGGTGTGGATGTGAATGTGCGCGTGCGCGCATGTGTGTAATAAAGTGGCATAATTTATGTGCGCGTGTAGTATAATAAAATATTAATTGCTCATGTTAGTCACCTAAGAAACGAAGTGTAAGAATACATGCACCCTAAATCAATCATCTAAAGTTAATGATATATTTTGGGCCTACTTGAAACTGTTCATAGTACTCCATTTTTAAAGTAGCCTATGAAATATTCCTGATTTTGAAACTGTACCAAAATTTGTGAAATAATAGTAAACTTGATCCTCAAATCGGTGACCTTCTAAAGTAGTTAATTGAAGCATTCTACTGATATCCAAAACCGAAAGAACAAGGGACAGAGAAAATTGTGAAAAGAAACATTGTTCAGAAGTAAGAAGAACCTTTAGAACCATTGTAATGAACTCTTCTGTCCCGCGTCCTAATGCAGCAAATGCCTGTACCTTCCACGGACTTAAGCCAACTTCAAGACTATCAGAACCACGTTTCATGCTTCCAGAACCTTCGCTGCAAACATTTTCTAAGAAATAAAACTGTGCAGCAAGAGAAATTTGGTAACTTTTAAGGAGAATGTGCAGTTGGGGCGGATTGGGTAACCTTAAACTTTTGTAAGGTTTGGTTGACCCAAAACCTTTTGTCCAAGTTTTATACATTTTTCAGTTAATTTGACTCATTTTTTACCATAGAAGTTAAATTATCTAAATTCTAAACAATAATAAAAAACTTTAACAAAAATGCAACACGGGTTGCCATTCAACCAATCTAACCCGTTTCCTTTTCAGCTTAAATTTTTTATATTACCCGTTTGACCTATAGTGATTAAAAAATAAAATAAAAAACTGAATAGACGCATTCATAAGAAGATGGTTTGACATTGCCACCTCTAATATTAGCATATTGTTTCTAACATTAAGTCAACCCATACATCATTACAATATCCTTATATCCCATCTTCTCTAGAAACTTGTCAATTTGGCATTGCATGAGAGCATCATTTCAACATGTTAGTCTAACCACTTATTCTCCTTAACATTTGTAGTATTTTGGCTAAAATGTGTGATAACTTGAGTAATAATAAAACTAAAAGCGGTGAATATGCTAAAATTTTGTGAGCTTATCCATCCTGTTTTTCAGTTAAAATGTGTGATCACGTCTTATTCTCCTTTAAAAAATGTGTGATTATGCTTACAAATGCAACAATTTGTCCCAATATTTTAAGAATATAAAAGATACAAAAACACAAATTAATGACGGATTTTTTTACTGTATTGTAACTTTGAGTAAAGTCAAAGTGGACTCCTAACTAGAGAAGGGACAAATATTCATTTTTGTGCACATGATGCAATTAGTACTTTCAATTAATCATCACTTAGCAATTATCTCAGAAACAACTTGTATTTATAATTTACCATACCAATAACCATCATAAAGTAATTTTAACAACGGTTTGCTAGTGAGGTAAAAAAGATGCCTTGTTGCTCCTTTTGTTTATACCATGTTACCAATGTGCTACATTGTCATGTCCAATCTCAATTTCATATAAAGTTTGCAACTTACTCTTGGAAAAAATGAATAAACCAAAAAGTATTCCACAGATACTTCTAAATATATATTTTACCTTGAGTACTCCTGCAACAAATGAAGGAAAATCTCTATTTCCAAATCTTCGGTTGATAGTTTTGTTGAACAAGGTACTTTTAATTCTTTTCTCACTCCAAGCAAAACATTCCTGTATGTTGGCCGCCAGCCCCTGATCAAATTTGATGAACCCAATCAAGTGATGTATTTGGTGGACTTTTTTATTAGCAGTCATGATAAGGGGGTGTTTGGATGTGCTTTCAAACTAATTATTGCAATTTGAATTTGGAATCATTAGTTTTATCAGTGTTTGACTAAACTATCCCTAGCTTGATCAGATTATCTGATTTTTGGTTCTTCAAGTCACAAGAATCAACAAAAAAATGCACATCCAAACACCCCAAGTGCATGATTGAAGTATTTTTCCATCTAATTAGACATGAATAATGTCATATTTTAAGTTTGAACCTCAATGAGGATCGTGCATCGGCTGCAAGGAAGAAGAATCTAGCTTCCAGAATGCTTATAAACTCCTCTCTCTCTTCCGGGTCTTCCTCGATCATGACATAATCGATATTGGAAGGTTTTGCTATGGACTTCAACAATGGACTAAAGTAACTGAATTGAATAGGTGTTAAATTTCATTATTAGGAACTTTCACCACATTATACAGAGATTCCCACCAAAAAGTAATAATTAAAAGTGCAATCAGATCATAATATAATTATATAGACAAGGTGAATAGATTACACCTTGTGCCAAAAAGAATTCTTTCCACCTCATATAATTCAGAGCCTGTAGCCAACTGAAGTACAGAATGTAATTCAGAATCGAAAACACCTGTAAATCACTCAAAATTTGCACATTATTTGCTTCATTTTATAAACAATTAATTACTGCATTTTACTAAATAAAGGGGAAGAACACAAAACAAGCAGTAGAAACGAAAGTAGACGAACTACGAAGATGTGACATGTGATTTATGAAGCATTAGCTAAGAAGAATCCGGATCGAAGTTGTTGAAGGAGAAGAATGGCATCTTAGATCAATAGAATGGGGAAAATAACGGAATGTGGGGACCACTTGTAACAACCTCGCTTAGAGTATGGGGAGTACATTTCACTGCCACATCAGAGCCACTTCCTATCACTAACCCACCACATCAATGCTACATCATTCTTCACTCCCTATCACTAAACCATGAAAATGGTATTCATTCTCCACCACCCTTCACTCCACCATTCTTTTATTTTCGAAATACAAATAATATTATTATATTTTTAAACATATATAAATAATATAATTATAAGGTTAATATTATTAAAAAAAGATTAATATTAATAAAAAATTAAAAAAAATACACCACTATAAATTGAAAAAACACAAACTTCAAATACCAAAAAAAATAATAAAATATCTACGGCTTATCATCATCATGTAGTCCAAGTGCGTAAAATATGTTCCACCAAAATTAGGTCTGTAAACAAACCGAACGTTCAATGAACCGTTCGGCGAGAAGTTCGACATGAACACATTTTTTTGTTCATTTAGTTAAGCGAGCGAACATGAACTCGCGTCCCATTCGTTCATTTACGTCCGTTCATTTATGTTTGTTCATTTACGTAAGTTTATATTCGTTCACTTTTTTTCACGTTTGTTTGTTTATGTTCATTAAATATTCATTCAATTTTGTTTACTACAAATATTAGTTTAAAATCAATTTAATTTTCATATCTTTGTTTATTTTTGAAATGTTACATGTAAGGATAATGGTATGTTAGACTTTAATTCAGATTTAATCGGTGTTCTTTTATGTTCATGAACTGTCGTTCTCTTCGTTTAAAGGCCTAACCAAAGTTACTGATCCAAACACGCGCCAAAACGCTTATGAGACTAATAAATACTTTATTTTGAAACCAAAATGTTCATAAAAAACACAAGTTAAATTAAATGATAAATGAAATAGTATTAAAAAACCTAAACTTAAAGTGTTAATTTCAAACACAAACAGAAGTATATACATTAAAACAGTGATCATCAATACAATAAACAATTTAGAAACCCTAATTTTGTATGTACCTTGGTCTTGTGAGGAAATAGCATGGGGAACGAAACTCAGAAGCCGTGCACCGTTACAGCGCAAACGTGGTGTGAATACCTGCAATAACAATCTCATATATGAATCGAAACAGTCGATACGAAAGAGAAATGTCGGAAATAGGTGGAATTACTGAGGAATTGGGGGGAATTCGTGAAAGGGTATGAAGCGAGGAGAGAGGATTGAAGGTCGCTGTTATAGACATTTGATACACACTTCTCTACTGCAGTCCAATCTCTAGGAGTTATCAATATCATAGTTTCTAATTTTGGTCCATCCAATTTAAAGCTTTTGTAATTTTAGTCCTTTAATTCTAGTGCAATCCGAGACCCGCACGTAGTGGCGGGGGTGTAAAATTGTGTAACACCATGTACCTTTGGCTAACTCTCTATTAATGTGCTAACCAATGATTTAAAAAGATTTTTGTCTGTATTGCTTATTAACTTATTGGCTTTTTTAAAGCTAATAAGCACTTTCTCACCAAACTCCCAAACACCCTCTCAATCTTCAAACTCTAGATAAAGATCATCTCTTGGGTCTTACCCGCATCAGAAATGGGTTTTGGGTTATAACATGTAATTCTTAATAGGGGTGCTTATAGTTTGGTTTGGCCGGTTTTGACAAAATTTCTAGGCTGAACCGCTAACTACGGTTTCGGAAACGACAAACCAAAGTGGGCGCGTTGGGTGGGTCAGTCGGACCAGCCGTTTTTGCCGATTTCACGGTTTAACGGTTCGGTTTTGGTGGTTCAAACCATTTTTTTCAAAGTCATTAGATTGTATTGAAATTTTTAAAATGCTAAGGATGGTTCGTGATTATAATGCATATAAATAACTACATATTCAAGAGATGAAAAAAATAATATAAATAATAAAGGTTAAACTATCGGTTCCAACTTTCAAAATGGACCGATCCGATCCGTTAAACATGTCAAACCGTGAAAACTGAACTGTAACCGAACCGTTTAGATCTTAGACCGACCAAACAAGGAGACTTGCTTCATTTTAGGCGGTTCAGTCGGTTTCAACAGTTACCGAACCGCTTGTATTATGGCCCCTTAATTGTCTTTCAAGCATTGCCTTAAAACCAGCGGCGGTTCAACCTTTTGAGGGTCCAAGACAAGTTCTAAAGTTTGGTCCTTTTTCGTAAGAAAAAATAATTATTTTGCTTAGTGTTGCAAAAATTCCAATTAGTCGGCGAAAAATCGCTAATCGGTCAAATCTGGTCAAAATCGGGCGAAAATAGCCACTTCCCGTTTTTCCAACGAGATTCCGGCATCTTCCGGCGACATTCTTGTAATTTCCGGCTATTTATAAAAATGTGTATGTATATAAATTTTTGAAAATTACATATAAAAATTTCAGTCCGATTAATCCCTAGACAGTACCCACCTCCTGACTAGCGCCTAACAATTTTTACAACACTGATTATGCTTACGACCCTCTAATGTAGGAACACGATGAAATTAGCTTATGGCCATTAAAAACCCAGTCCTACAAATTGATTAAAGTCAGCTTATTTTTGTTTTCTAAAAGCTCTAAGTCATTCACTAATTTTAGGCTGTTCAAAAAATAAAGAATTCACTAATTTTAGAATTCTATATAAAAACAAACATAGTGTATAGCCAAATGTGAATAAAATGCATATTACAAGCTTGCGGTCAAAGTTTGCTCCTGAGATATGTTGATTGATTTAGTCAGACAGATATCAAAAGAGAACTGAATAAATTTTCTAGCCTATGATTGAATCATATATGATATACGCATGTAGAAAAATGACATATTTAGAATTAAGAAACTTCGAAGAATCAAAGTATAGAATCCAAAACATAATCAAGTTAAAACTTTTCATCTGAAAACTATAGTCAGCTCTTGGGTCGGGTCCAATACCGGTAGAACCGGATAGGGCATAATTTTTTATTTTTTCTTTTAAAAGTTTACAGACAAAAGAAAATAGATTCACTAAAAAAAACAACAAATGCATTTATATTTCAATTTTATTCGCCGTGGTTTTTGTTTATTCTTCGTCGGAGCTATTGATGTGAACCCAGGGGCGGCTAAACCATTTTGGGGATCCAAAGCAAATAAAAAATCCGGGGACCTTTTTAAATTCAAGGTTTGGGATCAACAACTAATAATGTAATCAACTAAACAACTAATAAGGTAATCAACCAAGTGTCTAATACACAAAATTAATTTAAATCGTGAAATACGCCGGCTATTTATTATTGTATAGGTTTATAAATCGTAAAATACGTCGGAAGTTTCTTTGACATAAATAATAAGCCCAAACCACCATGAAAAATATGACATAAATTCTTATTTTGGACCGAAATGGTTAAAATGATCAAACTATATAGACGGAAAACGAACTTTAACTTAATAATATAGAAAAGTATTAAAAAAATACATTCTAAAATTATTTTCACACTTTATGTTATTTTATGTTTAAGTTTGTTAATTTAAATAGAATATGATTTATAAATTATATTAGTTTAAATAATTAAATTAGTTATCATGTATTGGGCTAATCGCGTTAATTAAACTAGTATATAATTAGTTCATCAGGACATGGCTGAATCTAGAAGAAAGAAAGAAAAAAAATAGATAAAAAGGGGCAAATGCACATGGCTAAAATCCAGAAGAAAGAAAGAAAGAAAAAAAAAATAAAAAAGGTAATTGGGAGTCAAACAGAAGAAAATTGATTTAAAGGGATAAGGGTAAAACCATCTCATCCAGACAGATAAAACATTCATTTTCTGAAATAAACATATATATCTATATGTAAAATGTTTTTTCTCTTAAATTTTAGGGCCCCAAATTTTTGGTTGCCTAAGATCAAGCTTAATTATTAACATGGTAAGCCGGCCCTGTGTGAACCGATGTATCGTCAGGTAGGCTAGAAGATAGTCTACCATTCACCTCTTCATCGTGTATTTGTGCTTCAACTGCTATTTTGTCTATGAGACTTGTTAGGTCTTGTATACGATCCACCACGTCCAAGTTATCCTTTAATCAAATGCACATCTCTACCGCTGCCGGAGTGAGTCTTGTTCTTCGTAACGATAAAACATTGCCACTGAGAGAAAATACAGATTCCGAAACTACAGTAGAAACTTTGACGGTTAGTAAATCATGGGTCATAATGGATAGAATGGCGAATTGGATTCCTTTTCTTTTTACCAAGCCAAAATATCAAATCTTTGATAGTCTTTGGGAGTCAAATTGGATAAAATCTATTCCAATACACCTCCCAAGCTCGTTGCTTGGGGTGTTACCCTTTTTCGTTTAGTCGTCTTATTTCTCACAGTATTAAATAAATTAACTATCGGATCCCTTCTCGAGCTACCACCACTTGATCCTGATGCCATTGACCCATGTATGTTTGTGTTGGGACCACATCTTATTAAATAAATATCATACTTTGAAAATCAGGTTTAAAGCAAAATTTAGGTGATCTTCGTACAAACACAAATCTGAATTTGTTTCGTCAATTATAGTTTCAACATCCTCAACATTTAAAATCGGGTTTAAGACGGCACAAGTAAAAATGGGTGACAGTTCTTTAAAATATTTTTTAAAAAAATTATTCATGGGCGCTACTAGGGCTGTAAACGAACCAAACGAAGCCTTGTTCGTTTGTGGTTCGTTTGTTCGTGTTCGTTCGTTAAGCATTTAACTTGTTCATGAACGGTTCACGAACACTAACCGAACGAAATTTCATGTTCGTGTTCGTTCATTAAGGAAATGGACTTGTTCATGAACGGTACACGAACGTAACCGAACAAAGGCTAGTTTGAGACTTTTGATGTCAACTCTAATGTCTTCCAAAATGAATATTTAATAAGATCATTTTAATATTAAGTTTTTTATACTTTTATTGAACTTACTTTACTTAGTTAATTTTAGAATAAAAAATAAAATAAAAATTAAAGAATATAAAAAGTTTAGATAAAATAAAATAGAAATATACAAAAATCTTTAATGAAAAACATACAAAAAGACACATGAACGAACATGAACGTAAACGAACACAAACGAACGAACGTTCACGAACACAATTGAACGAACAAGATCTATGTTCATGTTCGTTCATTTAGTTAATCGGACGGAGTTCCTTGTTCATGTTCATTCATTTATTAAACGAACGAACGTAAACGAACTTCCCGCCGAATGGTTCACAAGCTGTTCGTTGAACGTCCGGTTCGTTTACAGCCCTAGGCGCTACCATTTATATAAACAATTCATTTTTATTTTCCAATTTTTTTATATTGCTAGCCATTATATATAATTTTGAAAACACTAAATTACTCATGGGATAATAAACCCCGATAATTACTCGTGGGATAATAAATATTTTCCCAATCCGCATCCAGAAACGGTATAGCCCGAGCATGCGAACAAAGATTATCATGAACAATTGTTAAAGTATCTTTTTGTCGTAAACCACATTTAGATATTATAAAAGTCGAATTTCACCGAGTTGGTACGTCCTAATTCGAACCTAAAAAACCCAATTTTAACGATAGGAACAAGGTACATAGTGGAACCAGGTTTGAACCGGTTTTCGAGCTAGGGCAAGGAACCGGTTAGGAACCAACGGTTTTTTCGGGTTGATACCGGGTCCACTGTATCTCGAACCGAAACCAGAACCGATTCCGGATCAGATATATCAGGTAGGGTCTAGAACCGACATTTATCCCCACCTCTACTCCCCCCCCAACCCACCCACCCACCCACCCATTTGGCCGTTATCAAGCACTCTCTTCAACCGTGTAAGAGATATAAATGACGTATGCTAATACGTAAAGTTGAAGTAAGATAAAGTAAAATTATATTTTATAAAAAAGAATCTTAAAAACAATCATACCTTTATCTGTTTATTTATATTTTAAACATATACACCTAACAAAGTTGACACAAAAAAAAACCCACAAACACAAAACAAGAAAAAAACAAAGTGAAAGATATTACAAAACTACCCCACCACCTTTGGAGCCTTAAAACACTTCAATTTCTTCATATCCCTCCCTACCTCTCAAACCCTTCAAACCTCTATTGATTCTCTAAGTTCTTCACCATGATCACTCTCTCTGATTTCTACCATGTCATGACCTCCGTCGTGCCGCTCTACGTCGCCATGATCTTAGCCTACGGTTCCGTCAAATGGTGGAAGATATTCACCCCTGATCAATGCTCAGGCATCAACCGTTTTGTCGCCCTTTTCGCGGTCCCCCTCCTCTCTTTTCACTTCATTTCCTCCAACAACCCTTACAAAATGAACCTCCGTTTCATCGCGGCCGACAGCCTCCAGAAACTGGTGGTTCTGGCGGCTCTGACCGCGTGGAGCAACTTCACCAAAAGGGGAAGTTTAGAATGGTCCATAACATTGTTTTCACTGTCCACTTTACCAAACACATTGGTTATGGGGATCCCTTTGCTTAAAGGGATGTATGGTGGTGAATCTGGTAGCTTAATGGTTCAGATTGTTGTTCTACAATGCATTATTTGGTACACTTTGATGTTGTTTTTGTTTGAGTTTCGCGGCGCTAGGTTGTTAATATCCGAACAGTTTCCGGGTACTGCGGGTGAGATCGCGTCGATTCATGTCGATTCTGATATCGTGTCATTGGACGGACGACAAGTGTTGGAGACGGAGGCCGAGATTAAAGAGGACGGGAAAATTCATGTCACGGTTCGGAAATCGAATGCGTCGAGATCCGACGTGTATTCGAGAAGGTCGCATGGGTTTTCCTCTACGACCCCTCGTCCGTCGAATTTGACAAATGCAGAGATTTACTCTCTGCAGTCGTCTAGAAACCCGACCCCAAGAGGGTCGAGTTTTAACCATACTGATTTTTATTCTATGGCTGGTGGAAGAAACTCAAACTTTGGGGCTTCGGATGTGTATGGGCCTCCTGTATCTAGAGGGCCCACACCACGACCTTCCAATTACGAAGAGGAAGGGGGTGGGAGTAATGCTAACAAGTCTCGTTTTCATCATGGGGTGCTGAGTGGTAATAACTACCCAGCACCAAATCCAGGAATGTTTTCCCCATCAACAGGAAAACCAAATATACCGTTAACTAAAAAGGTTAATGGGCAAAAAGCAGATGAAGGTTCAAATGATCTACACATGTTTGTTTGGAGCTCGAGTGCTTCCCCAGTTTCCGATGTATTCGCGGCTCGGGAATACGGAGCACTTGACCAACCAACTACAAAAGACTTAAAAGTTCCAATATCACCCGTAAAAGGTTAATTTTTGTCTCAGTTTTTTTTTTGTTTTTTTTTCAAAATTAACATGATATAATGTTACGTTTACTTTAGGTAACGGAGAAGAGTACTTGGAGAGTTATGGAAATAACATAAATATCGAAGGGAAGGGTAAAGTTGGTCTCGTTGACGTCAAGTCAATGCCGCCAACGAGCGTGATGACGAGGTTGATACTGATAATGGTGTGGAGGAAACTCATCAGAAACCCGAATACTTATTCGAGTTTGATCGGTCTCGTGTGGGCTCTAGTATCTTTCAGGTGCAAAATGTTAAATATGTTACATATTATTTTTATGTTATATAAAAATTATTTATTGTGGTTTTTAAATTTAATCACAGATGGAATGTTAATATGCCTGCAATAATAGCAAAGTCTATTTCAATATTATCTGATGCTGGGCTTGGAATGGCAATGTTCAGTCTTGGTTAGCACCAAACATTCTCCCTATCCATATTTCATGTCTTGAATATTAATTCTTTTAACAAATTAAGTTATAAAAAAATTTTTGTTTAAATATTAATTAATATTTTTAAAATAAATATGAATTAATATTTATTAATAATGTTTAAATATTTAAAAAATGGAGAAAATAAAAAAAGATATTGGAATTTGTTAGGCAAGGTGATGATGAGTATGATTACTTACAAGTAGTAAGTGGTGGGAATCATGATGAAAATGTGTTTTAGATTGTCGGGGCAAAAGTAAAAAAGACTAGATTTGATTTTGGTGTCAATGGAAATTAAAACTCTCTCCAAAGGGTATTTTGGTAAAACTACTTACTATTTTTTTAGATATAATAAAAAATCAATATATTTTTTATTTTAGAAAAAAAAACACTAAACCTAATTCTATTGTATTAAAATTATGTAATTTTATATATTCTCGTAGACTTGCATGAAATTTTAAATGTTTGAGTAAAATGTCATTTCGTCTATGTGGTTTGATCATCTTATTCACTTTCATTCAACTTTGTTTTAGCTTTTTCGTCACTAACTTTTCAAAATATAGTCATTTTCATTTACTTTGTTAACTTCGTCTACATTTTAACGTTAAATCAGGGGCAATTTTGTTGAATCAGTGCCAATTTAGTTAGATTTTAACCTAAGAATTTCAAACGACCCATGATTTAACACTAAAATGTAGATGGAGTTAGTTAGGTGGATGAAAAATCGCTAAATTTTGAAAAGTCAGGGACGCAAAAACTAGAAAAAGTTGTTGGATGAAAGTGAATAAAATGACCAAACCTCATGCACGAAAATAACACTTTACTCTAAATGTTTTAAGCTTTTAGGTGAAACTTTTAAAAAAATTTATGAGTTCGTTTATTTTAAATAAACAGGTTTGTTTATGGCATTACAACCAAGGATGATAGCATGTGGGAATTCTGTGGCCGTTTTTTCAATGGCCGTGAGATTCCTTACAGGACCAGCTGTTATGGCAGCCGTTTCCATTCCCGTTGGTTTACGTGGCGTCTTATTACGCATTGCCATTGTCCAGGTCATATTTTCTTCCTCTTTAAATAAATTTTTTTAAAAAGTAAACAAAACCACCTTGTATTAAATTTATAGTTTTTAAAATATGACAGGATTTTATAAAATTGATAATGGGGTCATGTGAGAATCACGTGGGTATATCCACGCCTTGATCAAAGCAAAGCAAAGCGTGCATTCAGTTTTATTTAATTACAACACTAAATCCGACACTCCCATATTGTCTGCCACTCTTTTGTCTTTTTATTTAGTTTTTAATATAAATTTAAAGGATAAATATCCAGTAAAAAATAGTTATTATTATTTTATTTTTATCATCAACTTTAATGTTTGTCTTCTTATCTGCAATAATCCAAACTCATAATCAAAATAAGTATAAAACTATATAAATTAAGAATAATATCATATATATTCTCTTGAAAACTTTTACGGTATATATCTACTCAGATCAAATATATATAGTTTTAAATTCATAAAACTATACTATTTTATTAAAACCGTAAAACTAGTTGGTTTCTCCGTGCTTTGCGGCGGGATGTACCCATGCAAAACAAAAAAAAGACTTGAATAAGCTTGTAGAAATAAGTACCGCGCTTCGTCGCGGGAGTCTGGTTGTTTTTTGCCAAGGCCACGCGACAGGAGTTTGGTTGTTATCGGTTCGGACTGTCGAAAACCATAAAAAAAATATCAATATGGTTCCGATACTACCGATACCGGCAATAATGTCTTATAAATTGATTTATTTAGCATTTATTAAAATTATATTAATAAGTTTGACTGATATACAAGTATAGTCCTTTAACTTTGCTTTATTTTTATTTTTGGAAAACAAAACAAGCAGGCTGCTTTACCACAGGGTATTGTCCCATTTGTTTTTGCCAAAGAGTACAGCGTCCACCCGGATATCCTTAGCACTGGGTAAGCTTTTACTTTCACTTTATTTTTATTCTTTTCTTCTCTTTTTCTACTAAAATATATTCCATTTCTTTTACCAGTTAACTTTTATCATTACTTTATAAACAAGTAGGTTAGAATCTCGTGTATTACACGGGCTGAATAAATGTAATGTTACATACTTAGTAATAAAAAAATTATGTTTTTTAAAAACCATGTATTACACGAGTTGAATAAAATTTTACGTGACAGTTACAAATTATGTTCAGTTAATTTTTAAAACATTTTTTTAGCAGGGTATTAACTTTTTTTATGTAACTGATAAATGTTAATTCATATTAAATTTTAGAAACCCAAAGTATTACACGTGTTATATAAATGCAATGTTATATATATACTTACTAATAAAAATTTACATATTATATATTCATGAAAAACGTTTTATAAAAAAATTATATAAGCCATTATTGTTTAATTTAATAAGAGAGTGAAAAATAATTAAAGAAATTTGTGTAATTAATAGGAGAGAGAGGCGGGAAAAAAACTTAAGAATATATGAAAGAGTGACAAGTGGCATATAAAACATTTATTTATTATACAACTAGGATACAAACCCCGTGTATTACACGGGTTGAATAAATGAAATAAATAATGCAATATTATATACTTAATAATAAATATTTACATATTACATATTTATGGCATATTACATAGTTTTTAATACAAATTTTAGAAACGTCATGTAGTTACTTTTTAAAAATGTTTTATAAAAAAATGAAAAAAAAATGTTCAATTTTTAAAAATGTTTTGTGAACAAACCTATATTTTTTTAAATAAAAAACGTTTTATAAAAAGAATTATAGAAATCATTATTATTTAATAGGAGAGAAAGACGAAAACAAAAAATTATTAAATAACAATTAAAAAAATGTGCAATTAATAGGAGAGAGAGGCGGGAAAAGTTCTCACAAAAACCTTTATTTATTATAGAGTATAGATATAGTTTAAAATCGATTGAACCGTTTAAACCGAAAGATACAATCCATTTCACAGTCTGAAACTTGAAATCGATGGTGTAAATTGAACTGACCTTTTTTTTTCTTTTTTAAAATATGTACTTATACATATGTATAATATTCATAAAAAAAACTCTATTATTTGTGAGAAATTTTAATACAAACTGATAATTTTGAATTAAAAATGGTTTAAATCGCTAAATCAGATACATAAAGAGAGGTGTTTAGTATTGTGGATTGTCGTCACCCCACATCCTTACGTTATTCAAGTTATCATAGGTTATAAAACTTATTATTTAAGGAAAAAATTACGGTTAATTTTGTGATTAAAGTTTTATATTTGTTTATTTAAAGAAATTTACTAGCCTTAACCAACCATTGCATAACATTAGAGAAAAAGAAAGTTGTTTTTGTACTTAAAAAAAACCTAGAAAGTCTGTTTTATAAATAAAAGATTATTAACTAAATTAATTCTTTATTACCATACTAGTTTAGATCCCGTTTTTACACACTGGGTGAAAAATATCAGTATAATTTTTTTTAAATCTTTATGCATATATATTTTATAGATATAAAAAGATATTACATATGCTAAAGATAGAAAATAAAATTCAAAGTATATATAAATTAATACATAACTTGGTTTTAAAAATATATAAAATAAGGGATTTTCATTTACTGTTTGATTGTATTTAATTATATTTAATTATATTTAATTTAATTTGATTTTCATTTACTGTTTGATTGTAAATAAAATTTACATAATTATATTTCAAACTTTCTTATAATAAGGGATAATTTAAAATAAATTTTTTTTATTAGTATAATTAGAATTTTTTTAAATATATTATTATTAAAAAATAGATGTACATTTAATAAGAGAGAGATGCTGTAAAAATTATTAGAGTGAATATTGAGTCGACACGTGCAATTGAAAAATCTTTATTTATTATATAGTATAGAAAAATTGTTTAGTGGGAAATATTTATGTGAACTATGTAAATATATTTTTATGCGTAGCACAGTAAAAACATTAATCGTGGTAAAATAACAAGTATAAATATCTATTCGGTTATCATACTTTTATACCTTAATTTGGTTGTATATGAATATATAGGGATTTCTCTTAATACATCTTCTATATATAAATAAATATAAAAGTAAAAGAGTTTATTAAAATATTTGATAAATTTTAAATAAATTAGATTGAATTTTAGGTCCGTCGTCTATTTTTGCTATTTTGTTTATTAGATATTTAAAGTTTAGTTACTTATATAACTAAAATGTGTAAAAAAAGATTACTAAAATGTGTAAAAAAATGTGTATATTAGATTGAATTAAGTAATTAATAATCTAAATAATTAGATTGTTAATTACTTATAATTATATTTATATTTATATGTAACATTTAATATGTTAGTGGGTTTGGAGGGAAAAATAGGTAATGATACACCACATGATAACAAGTGTTATCTAAAAGTATTTTTTTATTAAAGATAAAAGATATGTTATTAATTAACTTTATGAACCTTTTGTTGTATTCGCACATAATTATTCAGATAATATATTTTTGATAATCAAATTCTATTAACTTTTAAAACTTAACCAAAATGTCCATGGACAAACCAAAAAAATAAAATAAAACTAATGATTAAATCTTTTAACTATTACATGTCTAAATTTTATAAAAATGACCTTGGGTAAAAATCAAAGGACTTGAATCACTTCGAAGTAATGTCCCGACACTTTTGTGTTATAAATTTTTCAAAAATAACTTTTCTTTATTTTATTTTTAGAGCATATTGTTTTCTTAAGATATTATTTAAGTAAATTGTTCAATGTTCTATTAAATTTATTTTGTTACGAAAATACTTAGTTTTTTTTTCTATTTGACCCTTGCAGTGTTATATTCGGAATGCTAATAGCGTTACCCATCACACTTGTATACTACATTTTGCTTGGGATAGAGAAATAGGTAATGTTGACATCATAAATTTGGTGGAAAATACGTCGATACTCATGCTCGAAAGAAGTTGGTTATGAAGTTTTCGGGTTTTTGGTTGCTAGAAATAGAAAAAGACAGGTGGTTGCTTAAATGAGATCCGTTCCACATTGTTTAGTCGAGTTAATGTTATACAACAAAATGTTCAACTCGGTTTGGTTAATGTATTTATGTTATTTTACAATGTCAATTGCAATTCTTAGTTAGATATCAAACGTCCAATATGCAATGTTATACTAAAGGTGACAATATAGCTCTACTTATGGTTAAGTTGTTTGATTTGGTTAGCATTTTTCTTTCTAATAGAGCCAAACGAGTCTATTTTTAAATTTTAGTTAAAATGAAAACAGGTTTAATGAATTGAATTCATAAAAAAACTTTAAGTACCCAGGTGTATGGTGTCCTTTTGTCAAGAGGTTGTGGGTTCTAGTCCCGTTACTAATAAGTGGTGTATATTTAGAAATATATTTAGTGTGTGTGTGTGTGAGTGAGTTTGTGGTTAAAAAAAAGTGTGAAAGAGCAAGTGAAATGAATGAGTGAAGATGGTCTAAAAGTAAACAAGATTAACTATATTACCAAAACACCCGATATTTGTAGCTTCAAATTGCATATATTTCAACATCTGAATTTCAAGTTACAAACTTGTTTATCATGTTCAACACTTCAACTTTTCACATAAAAAAGGGCGTGTTGCGTGAAAATGTCAACAATATGCTCGATTGATTCAACTTTCATAACTTTTATAAAGCCGTAAACAATTTTTTCTCATATAAAATACAAATCAATTTTAAAAATGTTTGGTTCTTTAATAGAGAACGTGTTTAGTTGCTATTGATATAGCAACATTATTATTGCATACAATATTCACGGGTAAACATAACCTAAAACTCCTTGAGAATATTCAAAATCCGCAAAATCTCACAGGTGTCTTAATGACAAACAATCACCTAAGGCCTCGTTTGGTTCGCGAAATTATCAAGAATTGGAATTAGAAAATTTTCTGTCAAAAATCTTGTTTGATTGGTCAGGAAAGGAATTGGAATTAGAATCCATTCTCTCAATCAAGGATTCAAGATTCCTTCACATGTGTGATGGAATGTTTAACTTTCCAGCGGAATTTGCTTACCTTACCAAAATGCCTTTTCATAGGGATTTTTACATATATCCCTTTACTAAGACTATTAATTACATATTTACCCAACCTTTAAAATCAATTACATATTCCCCTTTTGTATATGTTTTAAGAAGAGAAAATATGTAATTGATTTTTTTATTTGTGTTTTAGGAATTAGAAATATGTAATTGACTTTTTAATATGAGAAAATATGTAATAAAGGATCTTAGCAAGGGGAAATATGTAAATGCCCTTCATAACAAAGATTCCATCTTCACTCTCAAATATTCCAATTGATCTCTACATCTTTCGAATCATTTAAATCCATTTTATCCACATCATATGAAAATCCATCAAATAATTTCATTTCCAGTTTTCCAAACCCGAAGGTGATTAAGGAGACGAACCAAATCAAGGTGGCTGATTTTGATTGATTGTACCAATTCCTAACCCTAGCAATTTGATAATAGAATTTTGTTACAAACTGTGGTTAATCATATCATTAGACCTCATGATTTCGATTGGATTTCGGTAGTATCAAAGATCACTCCAACCTTTAAAAAAATAGTATAACTAAAAAATAAAATCTTGTAAAACCATTACCTACCAAAAAATGTAAGAATTGTTATTGGATAAATCGTTTAAACCATTGAAAAGATTGCATATATTAGCTGAGATTCATACGAGTAGATGAGTTTAAAAGGTAGATAAACAAATACCTGGCTTTGAAGCGGTCGGAGAAGACGAAGGCTGATAAGATGAAAACGGCCTGTATATTGAACAGAAATCAAGCAAGATGAAGATGATGAGGAACAATTGGAAGATGAGTGATGCGATGAAACTACAATCTGGATCTAACTATAAGGTCTAGGTGGTATCATAAAAGGTGGTGTCGGCGGGAGATCAAGAAGTGAAGGTGCTGAGAAACAGACATGTGGCATAAATTATTTTGTTTTATTAGAATAGTAAGATAAGATAAGATTACAATGTCAGTTGCAATCCTTAGTTATATATCAAATACAATCCGATATGCATTGTTATACTAAAGGTGGCAATTTAGCTCTACTTATGGTTAAAGTGATCAATTTGTTTAGAATTTTCTTCTATCGAGTCAAAGGAGTCAACTTAGAAAACTTAGTTAAAATGAAAATAGGTTTAATGAGTTGTGAATCACACAAATTGTATTCAGATAACATTAATCACTCATAAAAATTATTTGACAACTCACACAGTTTAGTAAAGGGTATTCTAACCATAATTTACACCAATAGGAACAACATGGGAGAATTGGAGAGAAATTTGTAAGTTTTTCTAATTTGTGTATGTTTGGATATCTTTCTGAATCGTGTTAGACACTTTTTGATTGAAATATTTTGTTGGTACTCACAAATTTTCAATCGAATAATTCAAAGAGAAACTAACAAGAACGAGTATGTAAGTTCTGTAATGAAAACATGTACCAAAGTTGGATCAAAGATCGTCTTTATATATTAAGGAACCAACACAATGAATCGTTAACTCTTCTTAGAAGAGTACAACAATTGATAGTTTATAACTTTCAACAATTGGGAAGTTATATAAGTGGGAAAACCATCTGCAGTAACTAAGGTATCACTTTCTTTCTTAGATTTGAGTCCTCTAACCTAATTTTGATATAGCGAATCGTGGAGGTGTAACCGGAACTGGAAAACCAACCCAAACCGGAACATGTATTAAGACTTGTTTGGCAAGAATCAGTTAGGGTTGAACCAAACCACCGGTTTGTAATTGGTTTGTAGACTGCCATGCTCAAATCGGTTTAACCCGAACCGAACCGGTCACTTCCTCTACTAAATCTGGTTTGAAACTTGAACTGAACCGATCACTTCCCTCTCCAAAAACCGATTCCTAACCCGAACTAGAGGTGCACAAACCGGTTTTTTTCGAAACCGGATCCGGTTCGGATCCGGACCGGTTCCGTCAACGTTGGTCAAGAACCGGATCCATTAGAACCGGTTCCGGATCGGATCCGGTTCCGGGTGTGGAGACTTGGAACCTATTGGGACCGGATCGGATATTTAGAACCGGACCGGATAAAAAAAACCGGTTCCACCGTTTTCGGAAAAAAAAAATTAAAAAAATAACAAAAATACACTATAAAATACATGTTTTATTTATTTTGTAGATTTTTTTAAGTTATTTAACAATAGTTCGTACAAAAAAATACAAAAAACATAATTGAATCACAAAGCATTAATTATTTATTATGTTTTCAATATTCTTCGCCGTAGTCTTTGTAACATCGGTTTTCATTCTTCTTCGCTTGAGATACGTTGGGCTTCATCGTAAGCTTGTTCTTCGTCCGAAAGTGGAGTCGCCGCCCCATGTTCTACTTCGAATTCATGTATTTCTTGTTCAACGTCAAGCTCGCCTTCTAGTTTTGCAACATGTTGTACACGTTCGGCGGCATCAAAATGGTCCTTCAAGCAAATACACATCTCCATAGATTCCGGTGTAAGCCTCGTTCTTCGAATAGATAAAACCTTGCCACTAAGAGAAAAAACGGATTCCGAAGCTACCGTGGAAGCTTGGACGGTTAGTAGGTCACGGGCCATTGCGGCTAGAACGGGATATTGGGATTCCCTTCCTTGCCACCAACTCAAGATATCAAAGTTTTCAAACTCTTCGGATCTTAGAGTAGAAATAAAGTCGGTTGCTTGATATCTCCCAAGCTCGCTACTTGGTGTGGTTCCACGAGCTCGTTTAGTATTTTCATTTCTTAAAGTGTTAAATAAATTTAGCATCGGGTTCCTTGAACTACTAGAAGTTGAACCCGAACCCATTGATTCACGTATGTTTGATGGATCACCACTTCCACCATATTTGCGTAAATAATAATCAAACATATTATTAAAAGCTGAATTGAAATCCCTTATTGCATTTGATTCAAAATTTGGGTCTTCCACAAACATATTTAAATCATCCGATATTGATCCAATTAATGTTTCAACACCAGTTACATTAATCGTTGGGTTTAAGGCGGCCGAACATGTAACAACGGCCGGCATTTCTGAAAAAATATTTTTTAAATTTAGCTTTCATAGGTTTTACCATTTTTTCAAAAATAGGGCCGTGATATTCAAACTCTTTTAATTTATTACATATTAAGTATAATTGTTGAAATATTAGCGAAGACGTGGGATAATAAACTCCCGATAAACATGTAGTTGCATTTTTAAAAACCTCAAGCAAATTAGTTAGTTTCTCGATCATATCCCAACTTATATTATCAAATTTTTGTAAACAACGTTTCTTTTGTACAAGTTCATCATGGAAATGTTTTAAAGTAATTCTTTGCCTTAAGGCCGATTCAAACATTTTCCAAGTCGAGTTCCATCTAGTAGGTACGTCCCAATTCGAACCTAAAAAGATGGAATCCGTTTGTTGGCACAAGTTTCTATAGTTTATATATCTTTTTTTGCTTGTGCTAAAAACTTCACGTAACATCACTTTAAAATTTTCTTTTACGTCTCTTATTTCTTGGACGTTTAGACCGTCTTGCACAACCAAGTTAATGATGTGTGCAACACATCGACTATGAAAAAAAACACCGTTACATGGCGGTTCATATTTTATTTTTAATTTTTCGACCGCGTTTGTGTTATTTGAAGCGTTATCAAAAGATATTGAAAATATTTTTGGTTGAATTTTATAAGTTTGAATTACCGAGTCTAAAATATAAAATAAGTTTTCACCGGTATGTGGATATCCAAAATAATCAAACGCAATCGTACGCTTCATCATTTGCCACGACTCCGGTTGAACCCAATGTGCGGTAACGCAAAGGTACGATTCGGGTAAACCATGTGGAGCGGACCAAACGTCCGTTGTTAAGTTAATGCCGGTATTTAAATTTTCAAAACCTAAAATTAATTCTTTTTTAGCTCTTTTTCACATTTTTAAACAATCTCTTCTCAAAGTAGAACGACTTACATTTGTGTAACTCGGTTGAAGCGTCTCTTGTATCATCCTCGTCAAGTGCGGATTATCAAAATGATCAAAAGGCAAGCCTTCTTGAATGACGAAATGTGCCATTCTCACACGAACCCTCTCGACATTGTATTGCCAAACTCCTCCATCCCTACCAATTTGATTTTGATCTTCACCTTCTTGAGTGTGTCTTGCGTGACTAGCAATATGTTTCCTCAAACTGCTATTTCCCGCCGCACCCAAAAGTCTACCACAACGTTTGCAATGAGCCTTTTGCGAACCGTTCGACATTTCGCATAAATCGAAATAAGCCCTTATTTCTTGGTTTCGGGAGCAAGGAAGTATTGGCACAACCGTAACATCGCTAGTAGAACCACCAACCGAATTTTGAGTACTTGCGGAAGCGGAAGCCATGAGAGCGTTTTTTTTTTTTTGCTTAAAGTGAGCGTTTTTTTGCGTTTTGAGAGCTAGAATGTTGTGGTGAACTAACCCATACACCCAATACCTATTTATACTAAATTTCAATCCTTAAAAACCAAAAAAAAAAAAAAAAGCGGGCATAAAACGGCTATATAGCCGTTTTTTTTAACCCCAACGGCTAGAACCGGTTCGGAACCGGTTCCAAAATGTCCGAAAAAAACCGGTTCCAAAATATCCGATTTTTATCCGGTCTGTCAAAAAACCCAGAACCGGTCCCGGAACCGGCGGTTCTCAAAATATCCGGACCGGTTCTAAAAAAACCGGTTCTAGCCGGATCCGGTTTCGGATAATCCATCGGTTCCGGTTCCGGTTCTTTTGTGCACCTCTAACCCGATCTAGTTCCACTAAAAGTTGGTTTTGACTTTCGTTAACCCAAACACGTAATCGAACCGAGAAAAAAACCCGGTTTATACACCTTTAGCGAGTGCGCTTTAACAAATGATAAATACATTCACTTTCATTGATTCATTCAGCCCAATGTCACAAGCCCAACTTAAAATAAATTAATATCTTTTTTTACAAAATAGACTTAAAAAGCTAAGGGCTGTAGCCTTTGTCAAATTAAGATCCCTGAATGTCAAATAAGGTTCAATATGCAACGTTATACTAGATGTTCCAATTTAGTCGATTCGGGTTTTTTTTCTTTTAACAGGTCAAACGGGTCAACAAACCGTAGAAACTAACCGTATAAACTATATATTATATTGACATTGATGAGTCCAACCGAGTTTTGAACTATTTCTCAAGATTGAATCCTGTTAAATTAGGCAGTTTTGGGAAATAAAAAAAATCCACTATTATATGCTATGTTACGTTGTTTAAATGCATAAATCAGTTTTCAATTCATTACATTGAAATATCGACCAACAAACGGGTATAAAACTAGTTTGATGATAGATATCAATCACTCATTTATATATATACTTTCATATAATTTTGATCAACATAACATTTAATTGACAGTTCACAATTCTGAAAAGGAAAAAAAACAGCAAGATATGTTTTCACAAAATTCCCTTTCTACCCTCCAAATAAAAAAAAACAAAAACAAAAAAGATATCCCCAACCCTCTAAAACAGCCGGGTTCTTCACCATTTGCTACAAGGCTGGCTGTTTGTTCATCCTTTTTTACAATCTTCATTCGAAAAGCACAAACAATAAAAGCAAAATGACGATAATACCCCTGCGTTTTCAATCATATTTGTTTAAAAACCTATGCTTTCCCTCCAGGTTCTTAGTTCTCATCATCCTCATCAGGAACAAACCTCGGGAGCGATAATATTGTGTTCAACCGCGAAACTCCTTCAAGGGCAGACCAGTCTTTTCCTGTTTCAAGATTCATGGCGGATGATGACTCGTCATCTTCCACATCCAGTTTGGTGGCAGAGGCTGTTAATGAATCTAAGCCAAGAAACAGGCACACAACCGCACAATCATCGACTTTTGAAGTCGGGTATTTGTGCTTCCAAGCGCGTACCGCTGACTCCACGACAGCTTGCGCTGCACGCGAATGTGATTCAGTAGAAGCCACAATTTCAATCACTTCTTCGTTTGAAAGCACGTCCCATATCTGTCGATGTATGTATCAGACAATAAATATATGTTAGTTAAGTTATCCCTATAGAATAGGGGTGTGAATTTCTAACACGACATGAACCTAACACGAAATTCGTAGGTTCGGTTTTAGTCTAAACGGGTTCGAGTCATTTTGGATCGAACCCACAAACACGTTTAGCTAAACGGATCGTGTTCATGTCAACCCGTCCGTTTTGCGAGTTGACTCGTTTAGCCCATTTATTTATTTAGTTTTTTAAAATGTGATGTATGTAATCACTTAAACTATTCGGGTATTTTTATGTCAAAATTCAAAAGTTTAAAAATAAATTGGGATAGTTTAAACATAATTACTTAACAAAAATTAAACATTTTTTTAGGTTAAACAAGTATGTTCGTGTCAACCCGTAAATATATGTCGTAGGATTCATGTGTGTGACACGATATTCAAGTTCGTGTCGTGTTCGGGTTTGACCCGCCAACACGACCCATTTAGCAGCCTCAGTATAGAGCTGTGAGAACTACATAAACACTTGTACACATTGCTTTAACTATGATACATAAGGCGGTTATGTAACAGCCCCACTATCTCTCCCACTTTTATATGAAAACACAACGTACAAGTGCTTATGTGGTTTTTGTATTTCTCTACTCAAAACTGATTCTGTATTGAACACGCCCCATAGAACATAATGGTTAAAAAAGTGAGGGATTTCTTACCCCATCCGTTGCTAGGACAACAAATTCGTCTTCTTCTGTGACGCGCCTGTAAGAAACTTGAGGGTCAGAAATGAGACCAAAATCCTTGAGACAAAAATCTCCTAAAGCACGAGCCATGGCCAACCCGGGAGCATTGCTATTTGGTAGCCAAACTCTAGCAACTTCGGGTTCATCCCGTAAGGCAAACACACGCCCTTTACATTTACGGATCCGCTCAGCTTCCTCTACATAAGTTACACATGTAAAACAACAAATCAATAAAAAAAGCATCATATCGATTACAATTTTTTTATTTTTTTATTTAATTTTTATATTAAGTAGGCCCGCCCATGCAAGCATCACCCATGCGTAATCATTATCAAGTAGATCCTAGAGGCTGCAAATTTGACCCATTTACCTATGAATTGGACGATTTGTTTTTTTTTTGTCTAACGAGTCAGGCGGGTAAAATCAAATAATTTAGCTAAAAAGAAAACAAGCCATACGGGTCGAAAGCTGCCCAACGTTTGTTTTAAATGCATACTGTTAGGTATCAATCAGAGTCGGTGCGCAGCGGAAACACGAAAACACACACACAAACGAAAGCAAATAATAAACGGCACAAGAAATAATGTGGTTCGGCCAAAGTGACCGACGTCAACGGCTGCAACTAGGGTTCTCTCTTCATTATTAATTAGGAGGTGTAAGAATACAATTACATAGCATAGTTTAAATAGAACAAGATTAGGGTTAATAACTTGGTGAAAAAGAAACAAGACAGGCCACTAGGGCCGGTGCCCCTGTCCCCTTCAGTCAGCCCAAATACCAAGCCCAATTCGGAAGCCCACTAACCCAAAGTCTTCACAACCCAACACATACAGCTCCCTATATCATTTTATTAAAAATATATGATTTGATAATATCGAACATATTATAATTCAGAGGATAAAAATGTTGAAAAAAGTTTTTGGGTCAACCGGACGTGTTTCAACCCAAGTTCACTCGTTTCCCAGCCCGCCTAACCTGCCCATTTTGCCACTATGAAAGCCATAACACTCAAAAGTCCAATGGGTAAAAATAAACTTGACAAATAAACAAATAAAAAAGTGGAAATATCATATGAGATTGCAGTGAGGTAAAGTTTTCAGAGACAAAAACCTGGGAGGTTCGGTTTTAGATCCACCGTCAACTGAACAGGAACAAGAGAGTTATCTTTATTCCTTGTACACAATATGGCTCTCGAGTCCCCAACGTTTCCAATTATAAGATGCTGACCCTATAACCCAAAAAAAAACATTCTTTAAATCCAAAAAAAAACTAGAGGTGCTATATGATTTGTGTTTGCGGGCAAACCCGGAAATTTGACACAGAACAAAAAAAATCGTGTCGAACAAAAAAATTATAAAAATAAACGGGTCAACCCGAGCACAACCTTTTTAGCTAAGCATGTTCATATATTCGACCCGAAACCTTTAGACAAAACCAAAACGCGCAAATTTTGTGTCAAGTTCGTGTAGTGTTAGAAATTCACACCCCTAATAAAAACACCCAAAAGAATTTGCGGTTTAAATTTAAATCTTTTCAAACATCTTACCTGTTTGATCAATGTCACTGCAGTTGTCCCACTACAGAAGCAATCAGCATTTGCATACATACTTAACTCCTTATCCATCACCTTAAAAGCTTTCAAAAAAGATTCTTTCAAGGTTTGAAAGATTACAGGGTTCTTGTCGGTTTCTTCAAAATTCAAGGAGGTTTCATTTGATGTCCCTTCGGCGTTTAAGCTACCAACAATCTCCTGAAGGACATCATTGGTGTCTTTTAGGTTAACTTCCCAGTGTGCACTTAGCTTCAATGGGAGTGAATCTCTAACCCGCTTAGCAACCATGTGACCGAACGGGCCATGACCATCAAAAACACCACAGAACACCGTGTCTGTTCTTGACCCAAAATTCTGAAAAGTTAAAATATATTAGAATATATCAAAGGTTAGAGTACATATCATATAATCATTTTCAAAACACACACACAAACAACCCTATCAACTGACTAAGATATATAATGTACGACATAATATTTATATGCACACACTAATATGAATATGGTTATTCTGTTTCAAGAAACCAAGATTATAGTATCATAACTGGTAACTGAAGATGAAGGGTTAAAATCCTAAGGAGGTGTTTGGATGTGACTTTAAACTAATTACTGCAATTTGAAGTTGCAATAATCTATTTACAATGTTTAGAGAAGCTATTATGATTCTTATTATTCAATTATATAGGTCAAAATAATTATAATTAGGATATTAGGTAGAGGTGCCAATTTCTGACACAAAACAAAAGTAATAAGGTTTTGTGTTGTCATATCTAACCCATATAATAAATGGGGTCGTGTTTGGGTTGTCGTTTTTAACCCATAATTGAACATGTCGACTCGTCTACCCATTTAATCGCCAACCTATTTAACTCATTTTTTACAACCTTTTAACACGTTTACAACTTGATTATAACCTGTTTACAACCCACCAACCCATTTGACTCGTTTAGTCGTTTAAATAAATGGATTAAACGAGGTAAATGGATTAAACGAGTCTTGTTCGGGTTGCATGTTTTGAAGTGCATCTAGGTTAGGGTTGATGGATTTGACATGAGTAAATATATGGGTTCAACGATTCAACCCGCTAACCTGACATGATTGACGTTCCTAAATAATAGTATGGAGATGTTAAATAAAGATGATTATTGGGATACACATGTAAAATCACCTAACCATCCAAAAACTATAAGCAACTGGCTAATTCTTGTTTTTGAGGTCCTAATAATGATTTTAAAAATACAAATTCAAAACAACCGCTTCAACAAAGGGGGTCTAAGATCATCATTTTGAAGCCACAATAACAACTTTTAATGTTTGGATAAACATATTATGTTTCTCGTAAAAATCATAAAATAATAACCAAGTTTTAATATTGTTCCAATAAAGCCACTCATATTTTTTTCTAACTATAAAAACCACGCAAAGTTTCATTATTATTCCTTTGTGAAATTTTTTCTATAATTTTAACCTATTTTTAGAATTAAGTGACTTAAATGGAAAATATATGAAACTTGGTTAGTATTTAGTGATTATTTTTTCAAGTTGACTTAAATGGAACAATTATGAAACTTGGTTATTGTTCAGTGATTTTTTTCTTCGCAATTAACTCCTACTTCCAGGTTAAACTTGAAAAAATTAATCACTAATTTGTAACAAATTTTCATATAAATCCCGTTAAAAAATTAACAATTACAAATAAAATTCACAAAAATTTAATAATATTTGAAACTTGAGTGGATTTTTAAGTCAAAAAAAGTGTGTGCGACTTTAGTAGAATACTAAGAAACTTGGTTACTAATAGTTGAAATATTTCCTTAAAATTCTCAATTTTGTTTTATCAAATGTTAAAATAAATGTCCTAATCACCACCTATTTAACCTAATTCATAAGACTTTTACACCCATCTCACAAGAATGTCTTTTTTGGTCATTCAAATATATTAATTTCTTAAATAGTCAAAATTTGTCAAATACTCATACAACTGACTATGTGATTATTAGAGCATCCAAACACTATTTCCTACAATCCATTGCTAATTATATCACATAATCACTTGCAAAACACACAACCAAACAACCTCTAAACCCAAGATCAAAAGAATAAATTATTTAACAAGAAATCAAAAGGACAAACCTCCCAAACAATCATGGCATCTTGATTGGTTCCTTTCTTGCCTTGCTGAGTAAAGAGTGAAGCAACTTCACTAGCCCCATTCAAGAACATTCGACCTGCAATTCTATGAAGCTGTTCTTCCCTTCGGTGATCAAACGAAGAACTCCTCAATCCGGGTGGCCTTTTCTTTTTCCTTTTTCCAATCCCGAGAGTTGATGTTGGAGAGCTCGGGAGAGGGTTCCTGCTTTCTGCAGAGAAGCAGGACCCCATCCTCAGGGCCCTGATAATGCTTAATATGCACTCCAGACCACCCTCTGAAACAAACACGCGATTCTTGATTGAGGGATCCGTTGTAGATCCCTTTGCAAACACCAAATTCTTGATCTGTTTATCCTCCAAATCAACAACTTGTAGAGTCAAAAAATTGAAACTTGTTAACATGCCCAATTGCAATTAGGGCACAAACAAATTCAAATTCTCATGAATTAAACCAACATGATTCTTCAATTCTAAAAATACCCTATTGCAATCAAGCAAAAATTCCTTGAAAATCAACAAATAGTTTTAAACCCTTAAAAAATAATTAAAAAAAAAACCTACAACCACTAATGAAACTAAGCTAAATCAATAACTAGAAATCAGATTTGAACATACCCAATTGCAAACAAGTGATAAGAATTCATAAAAATCAACAATTTTAAACAAACCATTCCTTCAATTTTGAACATACCCAATTGAAATCAACAACTCAAAACCCCATAAAAGCAATTCCCCTTCAATTATTATGTACCCAATTGCAAAACAGAAAAAATGTGTATACCGGATTGAAGCAGATCCAAGATGAAGGAGTTGCAGCAAACCAATCAGCTTGAAGCTTTAAAGGGGATCAAATGTTGTTTGTTTTGCAGTTGGGGAGAAATTGTGATTAGAAGAAGAAGAATGATGGGAGGTGTTTTTATATGTTAAATATGAAATGAATATTAGAAGAAAAGGATAAGCAAATTACTAGAATCCAGAAAAACTAAATCTTTGGTCACACACAAATTTATGGGGACGGTGTATTGGTCGCACAAAGGGCCAAATCTTTATGATTTTGTAAATTGCAGCATTCATAACATCTTCTATAGTCTCGTATTTATAATTACACTAAAATTACTATATTTTTTCTATTTTTTTTAATTAAATAATATTTTTTTATACTTTTATCATTACTTTTTCTCTCTTCTTCACTTATAACCACATTAAAAAAATATTAAAAAAATTATACAGGTAAACAGTGTTTTTCTAAAATCTATAGAAAATTTATATATTTTGTCTTTCCTTCACTCATAAATATTTTAAACCACTTACTAAAATATATAAAACTCACTCATAAATATACAGAGAGCTGCTCCAACCAATAAATCATATTCACCTTATTTTTACTTTATTTTGTCATCAAGTATCCTCCTTGGTGCTATGTATGAAACCTTAAATACTCTAATTTTTTTTTAATTAAAATTGATTATAATCCTATATTTAAAACTACAAAAAGGTTGATGTATTTATAATTTAAAAAAAAAGTTGATTTTCAAAGATTTTTATAGATTTAAAAGACTTCAATTTATTTAAAAAGGGTTCTATATTTAAAACTAAAACAGGTTGATGTATTTATAGTTTTTTAAAAATTCAATTTTTTTTAAAAAAGGGGTTTGTCTTATTCCGTTTTATTCCTTTATCTTATTCCATTTTTGTTCCCATTTTTTTTTAAAAAGGTTTGTCTTATTCCATTTTAATGAATTAAACAATCAAAAGCACCACTTCTCACTCCATTTTTATTCCCATTTCTTTAATGTATGTGCCAAGAACACACTTAAACACACATGTACTACACATGGGCACTTATACCCGAGGGTAATACTCGCAAGGCTTGCAGCGGTGTACTCATGGTACTCGTGATACCAGCAAGCACTACCCGATTAACACCCCTAGTACCCTAAAAATCACCAGCAAATAAATATTTAATGAAATATTTATCGGTTTGTTCAGTAATTAAGTATTTAGATAAATAACTATATACAGAGGGTTAAATATTTAAGTGTTAAACATCAGATAATTAAATTTGTACTAATTGTATGAGTAAGTTAAACTACGAGGATTAACAGTTATTAATAGTTAATTAGCTGAGAATTAAATGTTAATACCCTTAACTAACAACCATAATCCTACTATTTGCCTCCACTCACAATTTGCACAAAGAAGGAGAGACACCCCCTAAAAGCAATCACCGGCTGTCGCCGCCAACCGGCACCTTGCGCCGATGTTGTCCTCATTAACCGTGAGACGTTTCCGTTATGTTGCGGGTTTTGTGAACTGTCACTAGCGAGACGCTCATTGAACCAAAGTAAGAATCTTTCGGTTTATCGTCTAAGGTATAATTGTTTACCCGTTGTGGTTGGATTCTATTTTATTGTTTATACGCGTGTAATCAAATCACTGACGGGATCCCGATTTAGAACCCTTAACTTGTACAACCGCTTCTACTCACTAAATCTGATTTATTTATTTAATAAGATTAAATTAATTTAGCTTTAAAAGTTAAAACTGATACAATGACTCCCAACAGTAGCAACAATCCGGAACAACCTAAAAGCCAACCGACGTAACGGTCCAAATTAGATCGTAGCATCAGTACGGATCTTCCTAAAACAATGGAGAAGTTGACGGACCAAGCTCGGGCCTTCATCCGAGGTAGGATCGCCAGTGGGCAACCGAGTGAAATTGAAGTGAGGCCAAACCGCTTCAAGCGGACCCGTGGAAGAAACCTACACCACCTTTTGAACGATCCCATAATTGGAGCAAACCTCGTTTCTAGCGTATGTACGCTCGTAACAGGACATGTTTTCACGACAAGGGTACTCGTTCTCCAGCACCACCTCCCATCAAACATGTTACCAGACAACCTATAAACAAATACTCTAAATACCATTGGGATCAGGGACACGACACATATTGCTGGACTCTCAAACAAGTAATAAAAAAAGGTCTTCAAATCAGGATGTTTGTCTCATTTGGTTAAGTAACCGAAAGACAGAAGCAGGACACGTATATCAAAAATCCAAATGAGGATCAAGTTGATATAAGCATGATACGAGCACCAAAATGAGAACGGTGCACAACCTATGATTGTGGGACAATCATAGGTTTGTGAAGAGGAATTAGGTTTGTGGAAGTTACAATCCAATTCAAATTTTGACCCCTTCCATCAAAACTAGATAATTTCTACTATTTGTAACACCCTCAAACTTTCAATGTTATATATATATACACCCCGTATAATATGATTACCATATCATATAACAACCTCGAAAGTTGGTTCGTTACAAACCACACCCCTTTAATTTTGGGTTTCGTCCCTGAAACTCGTTCCACCAAATAGATTAGGGTAATACTTGAGAATTTATTCCTCGTATTCCTAAGTAGTTTATGCCCCCTTTTTATAATTCCACTGCACCAAATACTTGACTAAACTTTTTATTTCGCAAGCGTTTCACCTTTCTGTCTAAAATAGCCATCGGCTCTTTCACATAGTTCAACCTTTCATCTATGTGTAGTTTTCGAGTTAATTCGGTACGTTAAACACATTGCATAGCAAATGAAGACCTGAAACTAATTCATTATTTTTATAGGTTTAGATTAATATTATAAGGTTACGTGTAATGTTTCATATTTTTTTTGAGGTGTCTAACTATTCTTCCTAATTTTTTTTTGTTTTAAAACTCCTTTAAAATCATACAGTTGTTTAGAAAAAATGTTTTGGGTGATTCTTCTTGGAAATCTCTTTATTTAGTATTATATCCTCCGGAAAAAATAGATTTGATAGTTTAGTGAGTAAAAATCTTGTTTTTGAATAAACAAGTTTCTGAAATCCGGTTTTAACGGTTTTTCAATGATTTCGCGATCCTATCTAGTTCTAAGGCAAGGGTTTTTATAAAACAGGTTCATAGATATTATATATTGGTAAGTAGACGTATCTACTAAACCCGAACGTTAGCAGACTATTTTGCTACACTTTTTATTGGACGCAACTCCATTGGATTACATATGTTAGAAAAACTTCTAGTTGGCTTTTGGTGACATTCGACATTCCTTTTGTAAGCATAGTTGATACCCAGAGTTCGGACGAAATCTCACAAACTACTGAAATTACGAATGAAACGTCTTTGGCTTACTGAATCGTTCAGGTTTGAGTGGAATAACCATTTTTCCTTCATATGTATTGCACGTGCATTAAAAAATTTCTTAAAATGTTCCACCTAGTTTGTGATACGAGTTTCAAAATGTAGGAAATCAGGCCTAAAAACACGAGCACAAAATTTGATCTCAGCAAGATCGACTCTTTATTAATATTGAAAACTAAAACCACACTTTACAGTTAAACACTAACCATCTATTTATAATAAACCTTATACTAATCGTAACCCAACTCAAACTCAATTATTAAATAATCAAATAGAGAAAAACTCACTTTTAGTCTAATACGAACTCAGGGTTGAGTTCGTAAGAGAACTCACTTTAATGAGGGAACTAGAGAACTACTCATTAAAGGGAAAAAAACTCAACTCAAAATATAAATCAAAAACTAAAAAAGTGGTTCGGAGACCATTTTCCCACGTCGTCCTCGTTCAAAAAAATATATAAAAAACAAAATAAAAAATAAAATAACAAATAACGTAATACTGCATATGTATAGTACCACCCCATAAACCTAACTCACCCCCAAAAATCTAAACCCCCCACCCCACCCCCGCCCACCCAAAAACCTAACCCCATCCCCCCAAAAAACCTAAACCTCCCACTCATCCTCTTCAAAAACCTAAGCTAAAAGCTAAACTGACTATTTTTTCGAGTTTTCTTTTAAACGATGACGATGTGGAAAAAACAAGGTCTTTGAACCACTTTTTAGTTTTTTATTTATATTTTGAGTTATGATTTTTTTATTATTTTTTTTTTTGTCTTTAAAGAGGAGTTTTCTCCCTAAGTATTAGTTTTCTTATAAACTTCACCCTATGAACTCAACCAGTTAATAAATTAATAATTAATTAATTATTATTATTAACTATCCATTTAATTTAATTTAATTTTTAAACAGAAAAAACAAATTTTATAAAATTTAGGAAACGATAAGTAAGATCCGTGTAAATAACTCACTTAGCAAAGTAACAATAAATAGAAAAGATATAAAGGTATATGGTTCTTGACGATTTAATCAAATGACCATTTAATTATATGTCTCATGTAAGAGCAACAAAATGGGACCCAAAAGAAACAAGCCGTGTTGGCATCCCAATATGTTAAATACGACATGACCATTTGACAAACATTAGTTAACGTGGTATTTGAAGGCAAGATAGAATTATGATGTTTTTGAATATATTTTTTTTTTGTTTAAATGATTACTTATGTTCTAGCAATCATTTTCTTTAAACTAGATTACTTTTAGTTTTTGAAAAAAATTAATCAGATATGTCAAGCATGTTTTACAAACATATAACCTAAAACTTTTAAATCTACGTAAACATCAAAATGTTTGAAAAATAATTTTGTTAAACTGATGAACTCGTCAATCAAATACCAAATGCGTGTGTTATACTAGAATGGTTGCAAGGACTATGGTAAAATAACGTGGTATCAGGTACCACAAAGATACTAGTTTAGTCCCTACATTATAGCTAACAAGGGTTGCAAGAAAAGGAACCGAAAGCACTATGGCTTTCACGAGGTACAAGTAGCCGGAAAAACGACCATTGTTTGCATAGTGGCGGCGACGGCATGTAGGGTGACGAGAGCAGCCTTGTTTCTGCTAAACCTAGACGTGGGGAGTGAGCGACAGCTATGATGCGACTTGTCTATCATTTTGGTGTCGACAGCCGGATCTAGGGTTTCGTGGTGGCGACGGCTTGGATCTAGGGTTTGTGGTGTGGTGTGGTGGTGGATGAGGTTGTGGTGGTGGTTGTTAGCTGTGATAGTAGACATGGAAGAAAAAGAAGACTACAGCGGTAGATTGTGGTGGTGGGTAGGGCGGCGGCCAGCCACTCCTCTGGCGGTTGTACTCTTGCTCTTGATACCAAATGTGTGTGTTATATCAAAATGGTTGTAAGGATTAGGGTAACATAAGGTGGTATATATATATTTTTTGAACAACATATATTATTAAAAAGCAACACGTTTAGCAAGAAGCTAGACGGAGTAAAAGAAAAATTACAAAAACATTAGGGGATTTTTAAGCCAATCCACCCAAGCAAAAGACGTTTTATATATATACCACAAAGATACAAGTTTAGTCTCTACACAATAGCTAACATTTGGTCTAATATCGTCCTTTATATTTTACTAGGGGTGTTCATCGGTTCAGTTTACGAGTTTTTTTGGTTTCCTCGGTTTGGAAACTTTTCTGGTCATAACCGAAAACTGAACCGAACTGAATTCAGTGATGTCCTAACCGAATTAGAAGCTGGTTCCGCTTTCAGTTTTAAATGCAATTTCTCTTCGGTTAGTCATTAAGTTCATTTCAAATAACACAACTTTTTAACATATGTTAAAACAAAAACTTAAAAATGTCTAAGTTCACAAACACAAATAATCTAAAACAACACAATGACACTTTAAACAAAACTCTAAACTTGCAAACATAAATGATAGTATAAAAAAAAGATGATTAACAACATAACATAAGTTGCAAATTCCAATGTTCAAAATGTAACTCTTCATTAGTTTGGTACTTTTCTTATCTCTACATAAAATAAGAGCAAATAAATAGGCGAAGGACTCACGTGAGCAAGTAAGAGAACTAGGGCTAAACACCCCTAGTCGACATTTTCGGTTATTTGGTTTGGAATGGAACTTTTCAGTCATAACCTAAAACCGAACAAAATTTAGTGATGTCCTAACCGGAAAAAAATTAGAATTTGGTTTTGTTTTCAATTTTAACCAAAAAAGACGAATTCGAATAAATGTGATTTCTGTTTCAGTTAGTTGTAAAGTTAAGGTCAAACAACACAACTTTTTAACAAAGGTTAAAACAAAAACATACAAACGTATAAACACACAAACCCAAATAGTCTAAAACAACACACTAGAACTTTAAACAAAAGTCTAAACTCGTAAACATAAATGATAGTATAAAAAATGGTTAACATCATTACATATGATGCAAATTTCAATTTTCAAATTTTCAACTCTTCATTCATTCGGTACTTTCTCATCTATACATAAAATAAGAGCAAATAAATAAGTGAGAACTACGGCTAAACACCCCTAGTCGTCAGTTGCACTTCACGTCTTCACGTCTTCGATGAATGATGAGACCAGGTACGATTAGGTTAACTTAATCCAAATAAGATACGAGCTAGACATGAATGAGATGGGCTAGATATGGTTATAAACAAAAATGTGTATAAAGGAATTCAGATTCTTCTCTTATAACCGAATTCAAAATTTTGGAACTGAAAGCTGAATTACCTATTTAGTTTTCGATGATATCCAAACTGAAAACCGAATATGTAATTCGGTTCAGTTTTAAACGGTTTCGGTTTAATTCGGTTATTAGTTTAATCGGTTTGAAAATAAATATTGAATATCCCTAATATGAACAATTTCTATTTTTATTGTTTTTTTATATTCATACAGACAATAGATAAGGATCTATGAAAATACTTTTAAAAGCTTGATTTAGGTTTCATATTATGGCTCATGTTAATTTATAAATGAAAATTGTAAACGGTGGGTTTTGATCGCACGTTGCGACGTCTCGATTTTGAATAAAACTGAAATTTGGAAGACTCATAAAAATAAGTATGTTGCACGGCAAATTAGGATTTTTGAATACATTAAAGGTTGTGAGAGGAAAACAAAAATAAATTGTAAAAAAATGAGACATGGAAGCAGCTTTGACAGCTTGTACGTTTGTGATTCGAAAACTTGTATATTATTACATGCAACTCCGCTTTGAATGACATTCACACCAAAACGTATATAAAAATAAGTACCTCGTAATGGTATATTTAGATTTTTATAAACATCATGTTTTAAAGAGCAAATTACAAATTACATCCTTTTAAGTATTACCCAAATTTCAGTATACGTCCTTTAACTAAAGAGATTACAGAAAAAGTCCTTTATGTTTGAAAAACTTGCACGTTACGTCCTTCCGTCTAACGACCGTTAAATTTTACCCTTAGTCTGGTTACGTGCCTTGCATGTGAGGGCAAATTGGTCTTTTCACCATTCCAGGGGCTATTTGTGTAGTTAATATAAAGATCTGAAGAACAAGAGGGGCGGTGAAAAGACCAATTTTCCCTCACATGCAAGGCACGTAACTAAACTTACCGATAAAATTTAACGATCGTTAGGCCAAAGGACGTAACGTGCAAGCCTTTTCAAACATAAATGACATTTTCTGTAATTTCCTTAGTTAAACGATGTAAACTGAAACTTGCATAATACTTAAAAGACGTAATTTATAATTGCTCTATTTTAAAAGTCATAAAAAAATAAAACCAAAAAATTGTGAGTCTACCATATATCAAAAGGTGGTTGACAAAAAAAATGTAAATTTATATAATAAAAAAGGTAAGTGTGGTTAAACTTTAGAGGAATTTATTATAACTTTAATTTTATACATCCATTTCATTATAAAGCATTTAGCCATCTATAAATAATGATTTTGATGTTATGAAGAAGAATATGTGAGAGGGGAAGATGTTAATAATTGTGAACAAGAATCTTTGAGAGGAGAACATGTTACTAATTATATATATATATATATATATATATATATATATATATATAAACTTTAAACGTAAGTTTGATTATTAGAGTAATACTTGTTTTATTTTTCTGGAAAGTAATACAACACACGTGGATCATGTGTGATAGCTTTGGTAGTTTGGTGTTTACTTTTGAGCCCCAAATCATGCCTTCTATTTTTTATTACTAGTGTGTTGTGATTGTGGACTTGTGAGTTCACATGCAATTAAGTGTAAAAAGAACTTATCTAATCTACCCTTAGAAAATAAGTATGAACTCATAAAAGTTAATTAACAATTTATAATTATAAAAAGTCATGAATAGTTAAATGCCCTCATTATACTTTGCAAATAAGTCATTGAAGGTATTGTTGCATCTCTCTTTCTACACCATACCATCTGGGATCGAGAAAGGACTATAATTAGTGTATTATCAAAAGGTATACATGCTACTTTAGAAAAAGTTCTCACAATTTGGCCAATAACTAACTTCAAATAACCTTATAGTGGTCTAAAACTACGGACGGTAATGTTGGAAAACTTGATCAATCTCGAACAATAAACACCGACAATATTGATCATAGAGATCGACACTTTTTATTAATATCAAATACCACACCAATTACATAAATTTTAACCATCTATTTATAATAAACTCATACTAATCCTAATCAAACGCAAACTCAATTAAATAATCAAATAAATAAATAGACTCAATCATACTCTAATACGAACTCAACAAAATAACAAATAAACTAATATTAATAAATATATGTTCAATC
The DNA here is from genome assembly GCA_023525975.1 of Smallanthus sonchifolius. Taxonomy (NCBI): domain Eukaryota; kingdom Viridiplantae; phylum Streptophyta; class Magnoliopsida; order Asterales; family Asteraceae; genus Smallanthus; species Smallanthus sonchifolius. Next base: position 94,038,487 of record CM042029.1, read on the forward strand.
AAGATTAAACCTTCAGGTAATAGGTTGGGTTTAAAACTAGTTTTGGTACTATTACTCCTTTCTTAGATTGTAAGTCGTATCCCAAACTCGATCTTGTCCACATACGACACTTGTCCACATCCGATACCGATTAATCAGTAACCTTCAAGTTTGTGGGCTTCCTTGCAGGATCGATTGATCCCCATTTTTACGATTTTAGACAATTAAAATATACCAAGATTCTCGTCATTCCAATTCATTTAAAATATCTAAAAACTCAACAATTCTAAATTTTAAATAATTTTAAATAATTTCAAGCATCTAACAATATATGTTTGAATAGTACATTAAAAGGTATCTCATCCGTGGTTCCTATAAAATTCCAAGCCAGTTCTCAGTTTCTTTCTTTGTATGTTAGTAGATTGGCATTGTTTTATTTGAGACTTTTATAATTTAAGATTTTTAATTTTTTATTTGAGACTTATATAAACGAAAACATACATTATTATAGAAAAAATGTGTCAGTACACCAAGCCACGAGACCACTTGACTTGAGTACGAGCTTTCGGCTCGGATTGGACAGGACCAGCTGAGCCAACTTGCCTCATACTATATTGGCTCGAGTGCAGCTTGATCTTGGCTCGGCTCGGCTCAAACTCGCTATTTGAACAACCTAGCTAAAACACCATGACGGACTTTCACATCATAGTTGTGATCACCAATGTGTGATCCTGTTAACAGTGTGTTCTTAATTTGACTCCATAATATGTTTAGTACTATAATAATTTTTGTTATATCGAAATCATATCTCAAATCTGATTAAATGTGAGTTTAATTCTTTTTTCTTTCGTGTATGTATTTATAAAACATAATATTGGAAAACTTTGTGAAAAATGAGTTTTTCATAAAAATAGGAAAAAAGATTTTTTCCCTCACTTTGTACATAAATAATTATATGTTATTATAACTACTACATATATTATTTACTCGGTTTGTTTTATATTATGTGAGAACTTGCAGCGTTTCAAGCCGTGTTCCAAATAGAGCTAAAGATGAATGAAATATCGATGCATGAAGTTATGTTTTTTGAATTTTTTAAAGCTACGAAAACTGAGAAGACATAGGTGGGATAACAAAACTTTAAATAGAATATAAGTGGAAGCTTTCAAAGGTAATATTTTCTTAAAGACAAACACAAGTGGGGACCCTTAAGGGTGCTTTGCACCCTAACTCGTGTGTGGTAGCGTAGGGGATGACGTGTTGAACTAATTACTTCGTCTGTTGTACCATATGAAACAAATGAGTTCTTTTGAAAGACTCAAAATTTGTTTTACAACTAAATTCGATCCAGGATATACTATGGCATAAGGAAAACAATTTTGGTCGGTTTTATAACCGGCATATCTAAGTTCTTAGTTCTACCTTTTTGGTCAAAAAAAAGTACGTGTTTCACTAGTGTTTTATGGTTTTATAGCAACTTTTCTCCCCATTTTTCTTATTACTTGTTTCTCTCATGTACATTTAAAGTGTAGTTGTGTTTAAACAATGTTTTCATCCATCGTTTTTCCATGAGCCGAGTTCGAGTCGAGCCAATACCAACCGAGTGAGCTCGACTGGATAATTCCAACCAAACTAGATATGGAGCTTTTATTTGACTCGCCTCTAACTCTAGCCTACTTGTGGATCAATGAATGGACTCGTTTTCTTTCTCAATTTTAATGATTTTATATGTTCTCTTTAATAAAAGTCTCAAATAACAAGTTAACAATATAAAACAATGCAAGGCTCAAATAATATCAATATATAAGGAAAGAGTTACTTTATATCAGCCAACGATTGAGTTATTTGAGACAAACCAGTTCACGAGCCGAATAAGATTGAGCCAAATCAGCACGAGGTTTTATACAAGCGAGCTTCCTTCGGCTCGAATGCAACTCAGACGTTTATACGAGCCAACAAAGTCTAGCCAAATTAGCTCAAGTGTTTATACAAGCGAGCTACATTTAGCTCGAACACAGCTCAGACATTTATGCGAGCCAATGAGCTCAAGCGAAGCCAAATCAGCTCCAGTTTTTATACAAGCGAGCTAGCTCATACATTTATACGAGCAAACGAGCTTAAGCGAATTCGGCTTGAGTTATTAACTAACTAATTTATACAATACGAGCCATAAGATATTTGAACAACTCTATCTTGATAATGAGTTTAAAAAGGTACGTAGAAACAAGCATAGATTTTTATAAAAATGTAAATATAAACTTTGAGAACTTTTTATAAAAATAGTCAATAAAAGATCAAACATTAAGATTATTAAATACTAAAATTTAGTAAAATTTTTTTTATCTTTTTGAAAGTAACCTATAACATGTTTAACATGCCTTCTCCTTTTGATGTTTACGTGTGAGCGCCAAATCATTATCTTAATTTTTTATTGTCAGTTGTTACGTTTTCATATAAAAATTAATTTAGATGATAACTTAACTCTCAAATCTATACTTTTATAATAAATAAAGGTTTTTAGTGCCACGTGTCGCATCCATATTCATTCTCACCATCTTTTTCTCGCTTCTCTCTCTTATTTAATGCATTTCTATTTTTAAATAATAATATATATTTAAAAAAATATTAATTATACTAATAAAACACATTTATTTTAAATTATCCCTTTATTATAAAATACTTTTAAATTTAGTTATGCAACTTTTATTTTAATCAAATAGTAATGAAAGTCAAATTAAATTAAATAGTAATTAACGTATTTTCGAAACCCAATTATATATTAATTTTTACATATTTTGAGTTTGTTTTTATCCTTAGTATATGTAATATATTTTTACGCCTGTAAAATATATACATAAAAATTTAAAAATTTTATATATTGATATTTTTTAACTTGCACCTTGTGTGTAGACACGAGATCTAAACTAGTAAATATTAAGCACGAGTAACATGTTCTGGAAATAAAAATGTATTTACATAATTTCAAGATCTATAAGTGTAATAATTATTTCTTTTATAAATAAAATAATAATCGAACTCTTGTAACAAAAATTATTGAAAAAGTAAGCAATTACTTAAAAGTTTTTAGCGGGATCTTGTAAATTATATAAATTTCAACTTTTTGTTCATTTACATATTTATCATCTAATTTCTTAGAATTTTATTTTGAACACGGTATTTTAAACATTAAGATCTCATTTATTTTAGTTTAGTTTTATTTTAAACTAGGTTAGAATCCCGTGTATTACACGAGATTGTATATTAAAAAAAGATAAAACTTATAAATTTATAAATACGTCCTAACTTGTCAGAATATTATGATAGTCTCGAGATATATCAAGTGTAAATGTGTGTGTATATAACAAATTATTAATTTTCTTTAATTAGTTATATTTTGAATTCTTATTATATATTCTTATTTAATATAATTATTATTCTTCTTTAATAATATATTTATAATATCATTATTATTTAATAAGATAGTAGTGCATTTATTAGGAGCGAGAGGCGGGAAAACCAATATGAGGAGACATGAGGAAGTGACATGTGACACCGCAAAACCTTTATTTATTAGTATGTATAGATGTATAGATATATATGTTACTTGTCATGAAATTTTTATCAAGAAAACAGACACTAATAAATTTAAGTTAAATAAAATAAATATGAATATACAGAAATCGAATCAGAATCAAGATTTTTATTTCATTTGGAAATCTAGAGATCTTTTTTAAATCACCATACTTTCTTGAACAATTTTAAAAGTAATTTCTTTTACTTTCTAAAAGAGGTTCCCCGTGTTCTCTCCCATAATCTGGAATGATAAATGTTCTTTTTTTTTTAAATTTACTTAAGATATATTTAGTTTTTTTTTCTAATAATTCCTAACATTGAAAATAATTTCAAATATATAATACTTTTAGTTTTTCTATATATTATGCATAAAAATATTTTATATTGTACCCAACTTAGTTTTTAATAAAATTTATATTAAAACGTAAAAAATAGAACAAAACTATATATTTAGATTTATATTAATTTACATGTAACCAAAGGAAAAAAAAACTAAACAATATCTTAAGGGGGTGTTTGGGATTGCGTTTGAAAACTGCTTATTGACTTATTGGCTTTTTCAAAAGCCAATAAGCTAAAAAAAGTGTTTGGCAAATGTAAAAGCACTTTTGGTTTTAACTTTTTGATAAAGCTAAAAAGTTGATTTTTAAGAAGCCACAAAATCCTGGCTTTTCAAATGACTTTTGGCTTTTGCAATATAATATTACCAATCTACCCTTACAATTTTCTAACACCCTCTTATATATACTCTATATATTACGATCAGATCAAAACCCTAGATAACATCCATCGCAGGTCTGCATGATCGTTTTGGTTTTAAATTTTTTTTTCTAACACCCTCTTATATTTCGTTTTTTATGAATCATTTTGGTATTTTTTTTTAATCATTTTGGTTTTAAAAAAAGTGTCCTTTTTGGTCATTTTACGTGAATAAGCTAAGACAAACACTTTTTAAAAAACAACTTATTGACTTATTGGCTTTTCCCACCACAAAAGCTAATCCAAACATTTTTTTAAAAACTCATTTTTAAAAAGTCATAAGCTAATAAGCACTTTTAACAAAAAGCGCTTTTTGAGTTAAATAAGCAATCGCAAACACCCTCTAAATAACAATGAAAAAAATGTGCTAGTTAGAGCATTCTCATCTCTTTCTTCATCCTTATCTCTGTAATTACACTAAAAATCACTACATTTTCTCTCTCCTTTTCAATTAAATAATACATTTTTATACCTTTATCTTTACCTTTTCTCTCTCCTTCATTCACAACCACTTCAAAAAATATAAAAAAACTAATAGAGGTGAACAATGTTTTCTCCAAATATACAAAAAATTTATACATTTTCTCTCTCCTCCACTCACAACCACTTTAAACCACTCCATAAAATATACAGAATCCACTCACAAACATATGCAGAAACTGATGTGAATACTCTTAAGTCGTTTTTATTTCTGATAGAAAAATAAGAAGATGGTTTCATTTTTCATTTAAAATTATGTGAAGATAAACACTTCTAAAACCAAAAGAAATTTGCATTATTTTGTAAAATTATTTTAAAAGGTATAATTCTTTTAAAAAGGTTGTTCTGGCTATTAACAAAATGTCGTAAATGCCCTTGAATAAAGGGGAATCTTTGGACCTAACAACCAAATATTTATGTAATACAGACATGTGATGAATCAATACTTCTTGATCAATCGAAAAAGATATGTTGGAATCTTTATAAAATTGTCTCCTGTTAAAGTTTATCATAAAGCCAACCAAACTTTGTCAAAAATCAACCATAATGCACAAATCATTAAGCCGTTAACTGTTTCAAATGGCCTGGTTGGCTTTAACTTCAAATACCTTTTGTTTATAAAAAATTATATAAAAAATAACTAGTTTGCTATGATAATTGATGATGAAAACTGTATTGTTTCAATAATAATATAACTATTTTAATGTAATGATTTATTTAACTTTATGTATTAAAGATATGTTATTGTGATGAGGGTGAATCAAATTTTGAGAGCATTTTACTTTGTTTCAGAGTATATTAAACTTGAATCTAAAAGTTTTCAATTGAGGTTAAATGTACTTTAGTAACACTCAAAAGTTAAAGAAAATTAAATGTTTTATAATATAGTATATGTAGGTAAATCAAATACCTATTTAACTTTTGTTTTTATTTTTAGAATTTACAGTTATTTATATTTATGAACCATCTATATCATACTAATGCAAAAAAATAATTATGAAAATTTTTTTTTGATTAAAACTGTCAAAACCATTAAAACTGCCCAACACCCTAATCCATTAGCCAACCCGCCCGACTAACCATTTGACATTTCATATAAAAAGAAGTGTATAACATGTATGTAAATTAGGAACACGCGGCAGGCGCACACATACATGAATGTTCTTTCGCTCGTCAATAGGGCTTTGAATCCTGTTTCACACCTTGATGGAGCTGAGATCTTGGTTTGGCATATTCAACAAATATAACCCTGCCATCCAGGAACTGCCAAATTCAAACAACCACAAAGAAAATTCAGAAATGCATAAAATCTTCAAATGGCTTAAAACCATAAGAGAAGACTAAGTTACACGAATCATATATTAGACTGTGCACAACGCTACAGGCTACAACCCATCCTTCCCATATGCAGGCCTAGTAAGCATGACACATCATTTTTCCACCCATCTTTCCCACAAACTATTTTTACCCTAAACACTACCATACCCACCCTTACCACATAAAATACTAATTGTGTGAGAAGATAAAAAAAATAAGTATAAGGGGAGCGTGCAACCCACATCCTTAGCTTCGTACATACCTTCAAGTGCAGCTCCAACCCAACGTTGCCCCTCCCACATGCAATGCCACCTAGGCTAAGGGCGCCCCACATGCGGGTGAGTTGCGGAGAGCCTTAGACATTGTTGTTAAGTTGATGTGAAACGATCATTTTATAATTTTTTTTATTAAAAACAACAAAAATAAAACACCCCACCGGAGCTCCATATTAATCTCCTTTCTGCCCTACCACTACCTATTCTCTCCAACCAGTGCCACCACAAGATGGAAAAGCTCTGCCATCGCGTCCTCGTTCCCAACTAACTTTCCTGGTAGTCGTTTATTCTATTTCGAAGTAATGGTCTCGGTTTAAAAAGCGTGAGATGGTTTAAAAAGCAGAGGTGCGAAGCAAGAGCTTCACATACTCCGGCATATGGTATTTAAAAAATACTAATGAATTATGCATACATAACAGATTCTATTTATTCATAAACACCAAAAAAAGAAACATAATGATAAGAAATATACATAATTTATTAATATAAAAAGTATGAATAAACTCTATGTACAACCTAAGAAGCTTAGAGAAACAAACATAAAACGAAATAGTAAAAGTTATATTTATTATTTTGATATTTTTAAGTACCATAATATATAAAAAGGAAATAGAAGAAACAAAAAAAAATTATTTTTTATTTTTTCATACTTTTAAGGTAGGGGGAAAATCATATATATATACCCCTACAAACATGGGTAAATATCATATATACCCAACCAATCGCCTCTCTTTCTATCTCCTATTACATGTGACCGGACTCCATCCAAGTGCTTATGTGGTTCCCTACTACGCTTTACGAGTTTGTCACATATGGAATTACATTAAAGTTTGTTGAGAATGTCATAATAGTTTAAAGAATTACATGCACATATAAGTTCACAAAGTAACAGATTCAGAATATGTATATTTGCTTACATATATGTAAAGATAAAAACTAACCTTTCCATGCATACCCTCAATGGCCTTGTCAGATTCCTCCTTCGTTGCGTATAGAATGAAGGCAAATCCTCTTGGTCTATTAGCAATCTTATCCATCACCAGATTTACTGAAAACTCACCCGTTATTATTTCAGCTACGCTTCGAATAATAATATGATGATAAAGGACTACAAAAAGTATTAGTAAATGTGAAATTAATATAAATGGCGCCATTTCATACCTTCAATAAGCTGGCCAAATGACTGGAAAGCATTTCGCAAGCTCTCTTCTGAAGTTCGAAATGAGAGTCCTGCCATTCAAATAATCATGTCATTATTCATCACTGCTAAACAAATGGAAAGACATGAATTGGTGTAACTGCACACAACTACTAAATCAATTTATTTCTTAAAACTTGCAAAATATCATATTTATCCAACTAAAAATTAATATCGAATATACCCATTCAAAATACTTCAAATTTCATATTTACCCATTTAATAAAATACAACAATATGACTCTTATACCTTTCTCTATCACATTACACTCCAAATTCTCATATCCTAATGCAAGTTTTGAGAAAAAGGTATAAATATCATAAATTTGAAAATGGGTATATTGGATATCTATGTTGTCAAAGGCGCGCACCTGGTGCCTAGGCGCAGAAGCGCAACAACCAGGCGCAGGGTTAGTGCCTGGTGGAGAGGTAGGCACAAATTGGGGCTTTTCTTTCAAAGGCAAGCGCCTAGGGACGTTTTCTGGCCATATTCCGGCTAAAAGATCGTCGGAACTTGTCTAAAACCCCTAATCACCCCTAATCAGGCCTGGAATCAACCTAAAGAAGCCTAAACTAGCCTAAAACAAGTTCCCTAAAAATGGTATTCTTATACTATGCGCCTAACTTAAAAAAGCCCTCGCTTTTTTTGCGCCTTGCGACTAGGCTCCGGGCTCGGCCTTTGAGTGTGCCTTTTGTTGGGTAAATATGATTAAGGGAGATATATGAAATCATCTCTAGTTTATTGCACGTAACCATATTAACATTTTAACAGCATACTAGGAATAAGAAAAAGGCATGAAAATAGAGTGCTTTGGATGTCTTGATGAACATGACTAATGTCTCTTACCATTAATATGGAAAATAATAGCTTCTGGAAGCAACACATAAGAAAACCGTTGACATAGGACCAAGGATGTCCATTGTCTCTATGAGTTGTTAGTGCTTACATACGACAACACACGTTTTACTGAAGATGCAAAAAGTTGATTATAGCAATTATTTCACATAACAAGCGATTACTTCGGTTGCTTCACATAGAAAGTTACATTTAGGTGTAAAAAATGTAACCTTCAAGGGGTGGCGCAGTGGTAAGCGTCCGATCCCCCTCTAATAGAGGTCTAAAGTTCAAATCCTGCTACCATCAGTTTCCTTCCTTATCCCCTTGAAAGCCATTTGCCCAGAGTAAGTTATTGTTTCCTAAAGCACTACAAATTTATTCTAGTAACAAGATTCATTTATGCCCTAAAGCACTACAAACTTGCCCAGACAATATTGTTGTTTGACAACTATGACTTTCTTTTCTTTTCATTATGTAAGGTATCATCGTCGATTAAATGCTAACCAAATATAAGTTATGCATCATATCATTATTATCATGTCACTAAATTCCCACAACCCCATTGATACTCCTCATCTCTACATCAATGGCCATGAACTTCTTGACATCTAGTATCAAATGTGAATCTTTTTTTCAACGGCAAACATACACTACCTAAAATCCACCTATTGGCCACTTTGTAGGACTTGAACCCACATCACACATTCACACCACACCACTTTGATGGGGATAAACACCAGGTGCCACTAGGCCAAGGCCGCAAATGTATTTCTCAATCATATACATTTTGATTGGAGCATAGTTGTCAATAGCGAATAGCGGTAAATAGCGACAAGCCACCTATATGCTACGTATCACGTTTAGCGATACACTAGTAGAAAATTTTAGAAATATTTTATATTCAACTATTGTAGGATCTGTAGCAATTATAATAAATAATCATCTAAGTCTTCATATATTAGGGTTATTAGCAACCCTATTTATATTAATCAAGTAAAAAGTTAAAAAAATAATTTAAAAAAAATTATAAAATAAAGGAATATTCGCCATATGCTCACTATACACCATATAGCGACCATAGGCCGCTTCGCTACATAGCGCGCTATAGAGAGCCGCTATTGACAACTATGGATTGGAGTAAACTGCAGTTTTCTTCCCCGAGGTTTAAACAAAACATCAAGTTTCGTCCACCTATAACACATTTGATCCCCGGCGTTTGATGTTTTAACAGTTTGCGTCCCTAGTCCTTAACCCCGTTAACTTTTCTGTTAGTTTTTTTGTGTGAAATTACTAATTTTGGTGGGTGGTATGATATTTGAAGAAGGGGAGGGGTATATTAGTAACTTCACACAAAAACTAACAGAAAAATTAACGAAGTTAAGGACCGGGGACGTAAAGTAAAGTGTTAAAACATCAAACATTGGGATCAAATGTGTGTAGGACGAAACCTCTCAGGGATGAAAGGTGTAGTTTACTCTTTTGATTGATATGATATGGCTATCCAGTTTTCCCCCAAATTAAACAACCTAAATCATAATAGTTGGTTTGACATTGAAAAGCAACCTAATAAATAAAATAGAGAAATAATTCATCAATTTTTGAAATTGGAAAAGGAGCTTACCACTGACATATAGCTTCGTGGAGGAAGTAGGAATCTTTTGTGGCGATGAGCAGGCGAAAACTTGAAGGTGATTTTTGTGTTTAAATGATAGCGTAGATGATAATGCGGAGTACAGAGGACGACGATTAGCTGATAAAAAAGAAGATATTGATGAAGGACGTTGTGGTATACTTCTCTTGACGTTATCGCTACCACCGGCGCCGACTAGCGACGGCGATGATGATGATGAACAAGAGCAAAGCATATGGTTATCTTTAGCTCTACTCTCCCTTGCTTCTCTTTGGAATCGGATAGGAAAATATATTTATCTAAACTAAAACTAATAATAGAGTTCAATAATATTAATAATATCATACTTCCATTTATAGAGTAAATTTCGGTTTAGTTAACGTGGTTCGGTCCAAATAACTCTTTTAGAGTGATGGTTTTAATTTGATTTTTTATGTTATTGTGGTTTGTCAATTGTCTCAATCAACTATTTTTTTGTGTTATTGTGGTCTCTAACGTTATTCAAATATTTCTATCATTTTTTTTTGAAAAGATAAATATACCCTTAACCCTTTTAGCAAAATATACAATATAAACATGGAACTGAAAATACCGCACGTGGAATATGAAGATCTGAAGACTTTTGGATCTAGAAGGTTTGAATCTTTTTTTGGAACGACAAACAAATACTATAAGCCTGGTCACCCAAGTAAATCCATTGACGAAAGGTCACCCACGCCCGCGAACACAGACAACGCTAGTGACCCGACGAAGATTTGAATCAAACTTGGAAAATATGGGAGAATGGTAGAACATAAATCCCCTATGGATACTCTGACGTGTACAGATCTAGGAGTTGTGAACCCACAAATCGCGTGTATGACTAGCCCCATCATAGATATGATGATTGCATGCCTGGAAATCACGTGTAGAACACTAGGGATGGGATCGATACCGAATTTATGGAAAATTGGGTACCGGTACCTAATTTATCGGTATGGTACTGGGTCGGTACGGTATGGGTACTCGTTACAAAATGTTCCTTTCAAGATGGTATCGGTACCGTACCAATACCGGTACCGAAATTATGGAAAAGTGGGTACTGATACCGGTATTCGGTACCAAATATTCATCCATATAAAACACAAAGTATTACCAATATGAACTCGGTACCAAATGCTCATCGGCATGGGGAAGATATACGAGTTCCTCTCCTTCCGACGGGTGTTTACCCGTAATCGTTTCAGTATGAAACATTAACTCGTAACCCGTACCGTATATAAAAAAAAGGGTAAATATCATATGGGTAAGATAGGTATCACCCCTAATAAAAATGGAGTTTTCCAAGTATTTCATACTACAATATGATAGTCTCTAATATGATTAAGAGAGATCCAAATTATCACGAATTCAAAACCCCAAAGAGTAACAATGAAATAGCTTGTTTCTTTATGCTTCACTAGCTTAAAATCCCGTGTGTTACACGGATTGATAAAATATAATATTATATAATCAGTAATAAAAATTTTGTATTTTAAAAAATCCGTGTATTACACGGATTGATAAAATATAACGTTATATACTTAGTAATAAAACGTTTATATCTTTAAAAATCCGTATATTACACAGTTTGAATACATTAATTTTTATTTAATTTAATTTGACTTACATCAATATTTATTTAAAAACAAAAGTTACATAATTAAATTTTAAAGTTTCTTAAAATAAGAGATAATTTAAAATAAATAGATTTTATTAGTATAATTAATATTTTTTTTAAATATAAATCATTATTAAAAAAGTGTATTTAATAAGATAGAGAGGAGGGAAAAAAGTGTGAGGTTGAATATAAGAGTGACAAGAGGCAAAAAAAATTAGTTTTTTTATTATATTAAGGATTAGTTATACTTGTTTAGATATAAAACATCTCTCACATATAATTATGTATATTTTTTATCATCTTAATTTTGGCCTTTAACGGTTACCAAAGTAAAAAATATATTCTAAAGTTGACTTTTATCAGTATCGAGTGCATTGTAAAACCAACTCAACAAACCCTTTCATAAATGGTAAAACATAAGCACACAAAGTTCAACTTGAACCTACTTTCAAGACATAAATACAAAACACCTTACTCAACTGAGAACTCATACACCATACTATGCTCATACTTGCCACCTGGTTGAACCACAACCGATGGAAAATTCGGTTGGTTAACCGCATTCGGAAACCCCTGCGTCTCCAAACACACCGCACCATGCTTTCCATACACCGCTCCCCCTTTACCAACAATCCCGTTCACATAATTAGCCGTGTAAAACTGCAAACCCGGTGCATTGGTCCACAGATCAAGAACCCGTGAGCTAACCGGGTCCTTAAGTTTTACAGCATGTTTTAATCCTGATCTTTCTTCCCCAGAATCGAGCACATAATTGTGGTCATAACCTATACCGACCTCGTGTATCGAGGAACCGATTTTCTTTGCGGTGGTGAAATCGAATGGAGTTCCTTCTACGGGCTTGATTTCACCGGTTGGGATTTGGGTTTCGTCAACGGGTGTGATGTGTTTTGCAAATATTTGTGCTGAATGGTCAAGAATGGTACCCGAGTTGTGGCCTGCTAGATTCCAGTATGTGTGTTGAGCTAAACTAACCGGGGTTGGTTTGTTCTCGAGAACCGCTTCCATGTCGAGCCTTAATGTGGTTTTTGAAGTAAGAGTGTAAGTTGCAGTGACTGCAAGATCTCCAGGGTAACCTGAGTACAACAGCATTAGGCAGAATCAGATTAATAGAATTTTTTTTATTTGTTCAAGAAATTAGAAAATAAAATGACTAAAAACGACATTTTTTAGGTAATCGCATAAATGAAAACAAAATTCTCGCAATTAAATAATTAAAAAATGTCCTTAAATAATCAGTTTTGTTGGTATGGAAAAGATTATTTGACCCCTAAATAATCATATAATCCTCTAACGGAGGTCTCAAGTTCGGATCCAACTCCCTTAACCCTTTGAATGCCACCTGCCCAGCTTATGTTGTGCTTATTGGTGTAGTCTTGTGAGTTTTCCCTAACGGATTTTCACGGTTACGGAAAAATTAATAAATTAAATCAAATAATGAAAATGTTGGGTGTTACCAAAATTTGACAATGATTTCGAACGATGAAATCGGGTTCTAATAGCCTTACCAAAATTAAGACTTGAAGTCGATAATAATCAGATAATTAGTTTCAAAATGCAATATGAGAGAGAGGGAGTGATGACCTTCTTCACCATCACGGGCATGATATTTAAAGGTTATTGATGGATTATCACCATGTTTATGTTCGGTGACTTCCCAAACGACCTTGTCAAATCCTTTAATCCCGCCTACAAACAAGAAACCAAAGAAGAGCAAAATAACTAAATACAACTAAAAGAAAATTAGTAATTTATTTAAAAGCCATAATCTTGTATTACTTAAAAGCCGAATTAGAATTTTAAATTCAAACCAATCACCACAACTCTACCACCATCCAGTCACGCATTCGATGAAGTGTACAAGAAATTTCATATGAACAAAATCAACTTCTTTTTTGCTTCTGAAAGTAAAACAAGCAAGCCGATGAGTATTTTGTTAAAAAATCCAAATAATACTCGAGTCAAGGTTGATTCTTGAATTACCATATTAATTGGTAGTTTGATTCTTGAATTGCCATAAATCTGTTTTATGCTCTTTGGATAATTATACTTTGATCACAATGGTTGCTTTATTGAGTACTTATTCACGTTTTTAATGTTTTATAAACTACTGAAATAAATATTGCTACCCGGGTTGACAAATATATGCATAGATAGAAAAGTAAGGCGAATACGCCATACCATGGAGACTGTTTGGACCGTTGTTAATTGGCAGAGAATAGTCGGTCCCATTGAGTGTGAACTTCCCCTCTTTAATCCTGTTTGCAACCCTTCCTACAATGCAACCAAAGTAGGGCGCCAGCTGATTCTGATGAAACAGAAATGCAACATATATAGATAATCAAGTTCAAAATATATCCGCAAGAGCACATAACATTTCAAGAAAGAAATAAAGGGTGCAGAGTTTGAATATTAAAGGTGTGTTTAGATATGCATTTTCAAACTTATTATTGTGATGTGAAGAAGAATAAGAATCTGAATAGTAACCAGGTAGTCTAAAGCGCTAGGAGCCCTCAAGGCATAAAGGGTGAGGTTGTCGTCTAGGCGCAAGGTGCTTAAAAAGCGAGGCCTTTTAAAGCAAGGCAAACAGTATAATCATGCCATTTTTAGGGGTTTTACACATGTTTTAGGCTGGTTCCGGGTCATTTTTAGATGTTTCAGACCAGGTTTTTTTTGTAGAATTTGGCTGGTTCCCCCCCTCCCCTTTTTTTGCACCTCTACGTGCCAAATGGACGCAAGGCGGTTTGGTTGTGTTGCGCCTAGGCAACCAAGCCCATATCGAGAGGGTCATTCAATACCATAGTTGTCAAAGGCGCTAGGCACACTCAAGGTGCATATTGCATAGGCCTCGCCTGGGGCCTAGGCACAAGGTGCAACAAAAGCGAGGGCCTGAGAAAAAAAAAAGCACTTAAATGAGAGGAATCTATACATCAAAATAATACTATTCTTCAAATAAAATAAAGAAAAACTATTATATAACATTTAATATCATCTAATTAGTACCAAAAGTTCTAAAATAGTCAAAGATTCAAATGTAATTCCAAAACTTGAATAACAAAATGTTCAAAGTAAAGTACCAAAATCTTCTTAAGCTTCAAAAGGCGCTCGCCTTAAAATCAAAGCGCATTTATCGCGCCTCGCCTTAAAATCGCTCCTAGGCACACAAGGCGATCGCTTTTGATAGCTATGTTCAATACACAACTAATTTTAAGTAGAGAACCGCAATAACCACATAAGCAGTTAGGCTACCTCTATCTCTCCCACCATAATTGTCATGCATTATGTACAAGTGCTCATACGGTTCACGCATTTCTCAACTTAAAATTGGTTCTGTACTGAACGGGTATTTTAAGCCGAGAGTATATTCGGTTTTCTTACAACAATCTAATTATTTTGACATGATAATCTACAAATCTAATCATGAAAAGGGGGTAAATATGGATCAATGTTTAGTTCAACCCTAATTTTGAAAAGAAAGAAATAGCAGATAATTTTGGGAGTGAATTAGGATGGAACTCACGAGATAGGGTTCGAGAGTGTCAAATCCGAGAACAACATCGCCCAATTTTCCTTCAAAAAGTAATCAGTAATTACAGAAATTGAAAGTAAGAAGCGAGAAAATAGGGGAGAAAGTAGAATGGAATACCGTTTATATCAGGGACGAACAAGGAGGTGATAGTGCAGCCATAGTTGGAGACGATGACCTTCATCGTCCCATTGTTGAGCTCGAAGAGCTGTGGGTTCTGATCCGTCATTGTGGATGATCTGATCTGATCTGATCAGTTCTCACACCTGTATTTCTAATATTTTTGTCATCATCAATTTTTTAGATGTTTTGTTTATGAATGGATAAAAGTAGGTTGTTGTTCGAAAATGTTTACGATAGGGAAGTGTCTACATTGGTGAAAATAAAATATGGGGACTAAAGTTTTCGGTGTGTATCTACTCATCTTCCTATCATTACCATCTTCATCTTAAATTTTTATGAGTCCTGAACCGGCGTTAAGATTTTGAGATGTGTTTAATGGTAAACGTTGGAACCTGTTTGCTAGCTTAAATGTTGCTGAGATTTCAAGAGACGATGAGGTTTGTTCGAGAATGTTCACAGTGAGGAGTGTCTACTTTGGTGAAAGTAAAATATGCGAATAAGGGTTTTCGGTGTGTGTTTACTCGTCTTCCTATCATTACCACCTTCACATGTTTAGAACATACCGAATAACTACATGTACGTATTCTAGTTGTTAACTTCATGACATCTGAAGCATCTTGGAAGTTCCATCATTACAACATACAAAAAGACAAGTTTATACATCAAAATACGAAGTTTGTACATCAAAAGATAAAAAATGCTAACTACAGCGGCGTTGGGGCATCTAGATCGATAGAACGGGCAGCAGAGGAACAACAATATCCTGCAACCTACCATGATTTGTCATGCACCGCAACGTCCACCGCATCATAGTATGCGTCTGCCATGACCTCGTATCAGTTGGGCCAAATCACACGTCTGCTGAGCCAAATCACCCGTCTTCTGTGACCGAGCGTCTATCTCCTCAACTCGCCGTGAAAGGTCACACAACACATCAGCCGACGGTGCGAGAGGTCTAACCACTATCGGAGGCGGCGGCTGCTCAGTAAAAGCACGGTGACGTAAGCGCCACAAGTGATAACTCCCTCCAGCTGAAAGAATAATGTCGTTAGTGTTATACAAAGTCCGGCGGCCGCTTAGTAAAAGAAAAAAAATTAAAAAAAATTAGGGTTTCTTGGCTCTTCGCGTGTCACGAAAACCAGGGAGAAGTCCTTCGAGTGGCGCGAAGGACAAAAAATGTCCGGCCCCCTAGTTTTGGTCTTCGCGTGTCGCGAAGATCACAGAAAGTTAGAATTTTTTTTTTAACTTTTGTCTTAGAAAATTTTTGGACCTCTAAACTCAAATGTTTCAAACTCTTTAAAAACTCATCCCAACATTTAGATTATACGCCCACATACCTGGAATGTCTTTCCTGATGGTTTTAATCACCCAATTTGCTACGAAACCCTACAAAAACTTAGAAAAACGCAAAACTATACTGAAAAGACCGAAAAACTAAAAATTTTGTACAGACTCTACAACGGCATCCTACCCCCCACGGGTTTGTGTATTGCCCTCAAGTACACTCTATCCAACCATAATGTCTCAGGGACGTCCCCACACTTGGCCAATTACATACAATTAACTAAAATAAAGAAATGACAACCTAACACACTTTCGTAGGAATCACGGAGGCATTTATCATATGCAACAAGCCTTTTAAACCCCTCGGTAGCCCGAGTGGACGAGTTTAGACTCGTGAGGGTTTCTAGAGAACACACACACAACGTTCATTTAACTAGACATGAAGATAAAGTTAACTAACCTTAGGTTGCCTCCTAGTAGCGCTAAGTTTAACGTCTTCAGCCGGACGCGGTGTACCTCATTATGGTTAAGGTGGTTGGAACATGAACTCCTTTCCAAATGCTTTTGCACATGCCCTTTGGTAGTGATCACCATTCAGGTTCAGATTCTACATGTGTTCTACATCAGTGATTTGTTCTTCATCCTTCGGCACCCAAGGATCACCGGTTTCATATGAACTCTTGAATAATTTAGGAGGTTTCTTTGACCCCCTTGGTGAACTTGATGGTCATGTGCTTGATCTGTTATGATCACTTGTGCTTTCCACCTGAGGCTTCCATGGTGGCTTTCGCACTTGTATTCCAACTTTCCCACACTTAGGGTTTGCTGCCTTTACTTCTTCAATCCGCACATCCTTCAACTCTGACTTGTACATCACAACACTTTTATTTATCTCACCCTCATCCACTTTGGCCCGAGGGGGAAATCTGTTAGTAACACCTGCTTTAGGACGTTTAACTTTGTAAAAATATGTAAAAGTAACAGAACCAATGTCTAAGTTAAACTCCATGTTACCGATTGACATGCTAACCGTGTTATCTTTGCAGTTGATCAAAGCATTGACAGTTACCAAGAATGGTCTGCACGTGTGACGTTTCGGATTTTTCGTTCTCACGCTTGTATTATATTTATTATGAAAATCATTTTCTATTAAACGAATTGCGAGTGTTTTTATTTAATTTTGTACAAATATATATATATATATATTATTTTATGGATGTAAAATAATTAAAAATTTTATAAGTTTTAAACTTATATAAAATTTTATATAAAAATCTAGATTTAAAAGTTGCATAACCTATTTAAATAATACAAATAATCGTTTTATAAAAGTTATTTATAATAATAATAATAATAAAATAAATTTATAAAATATAAATAGATTTAAAAGAAAAATAAATTTATTTAATAAAAGTTTAGGGGTCGTTTTGTATTTAATCAAACTTCAAGGTTTAAAGCAGAATTCAGTTAAGGGACTAAAGGTGTACAAATCAAACTACAAGGACTCATCCGTAACTATCTCAGGGTCTATTTTAAATCAAAAACAAACTACAAGGACTAAATCTGCCAATATTCAATTCGTAAATCCGGTCACCCCCTTCGATTTGTCCGGCGGTCCAAGGCTTTCTCCGGCGAACACCCCGACAGGGCTGTTCCCTGCGCCTCAACGCCCGACAAAAGCGTCCCTGACTTCGTCTCCCCCACGCGAACCAGACCCCTCGACCAATTTGTCTGCCAATCACAAGGATCGTCTGATCCTGTTGGTGGCCGAGACATCCAGGCCCAAATTCGTGCCCGACAGGCCACCTCCACGCCTGTCGACTGTTGGGTTAGTTTCACCTTGCCCAGACTAATGTCGGGACATGTCCAATTGCGCGTTTGAGCATAAGGATTAGGCTCGGCTATAAAGAGCCATTGTCGTCCCTGCTCGAACTCGTTACCATCCTTCCTCACACCCTCACTCCAAATTGAAGACTGCATTACTTTCGTCTTCCCTGAGAGAGACTGTGACCAAGAAATTAGGAGCTGATTCCATCCAGAAGTCTGATTCCCGTTTTGGACATTTTCGGTTCAAGGTTCCTGCCGTCCAGGCCTTTCGCGACCAAGTTCGAACCTTATTTCGGTTCCTTTAGTTTCTGTTATCATCAGGTAAGCTCCTCCAATCGAAAATTCGGCAATCGCACGAGAGTGACCGGGCAAACCCAATGTCCTCGGACACGGTTGCCGGTCACCGAGGTCCAGCGACCTGATTTTTGCCTTGTATACTTAAATTATTCGATACACACATAACCAGCGATGGGCAGTAGCCCGGCTGGTTATGCGTGTGTGTGTTTAAGGCGCAGGTCGTGGGTTCGATCCCGGTTGGCCTTCGGCCCAAAATTTTTATTTCTGTTTTCAATTATTTATTTTATTTAATTATCCTAAATTATTTTTAATACTCTTTTTATACAATAAATACTAAAACGAGTCGGTTTGATCGTTCGTTTATTTTGAAAACAATTAAACAATCTTTTTAATCAATAAACTATTCCATTTTTATAAATCTTGTAATATTATTTAAATACATTTTTATATATAAAATACCTTATAAATCTTGTAATATTATTTGAATACATTTTTATATATAAATATCTTATATTTTTATAAAACTTGTAATACTTTTATAAATTTATTTAAATACATTTTTTATATATATAAAATGTCCTATATTTTATAACTCTTGTAACATTGTTATAAACTTAATAAAATACATCTAATATATATAATGTCTCATTTTCTCTATACTAACACTAAGCAATGTTTTATTTTATAAACTTGTTAAAATAAATTTTAATATACAAAATATCAACATAATTAGTCAAATAAAGACTTATTCTTTTTTTGTGTGTATTTATTATTGTTGTTTAAATACATTAAACATAATGATTAATTATTTAAAGATGTAATATTTAAACAATATATATATATATATTTTTAAAGTTAAAGTTTTACTAAACCGTTATCATTTTCCACCCTATTTTATACAAATAAATATTAAGAATATTATTATAAAAACCTATACTCATTAGATACGAATACGCTCATACAAACATACAATAATACATATTTATCTACATAGGATATCAACGTGCTTAGGCTTCCACATACTTATCACCTACACGCGTGGAAAAATACCCGCTTGCAAGGTGAGTTACATAGCCCCTATTTTACATTTTTATACGTTTTGGGGTGGAACATTATACATGCTACTCACATTGTTTATACGTGTTATACATGAGACTATATGCTTATACTTTGGATGTACATACATTTATACACAAGACAACCAACTGTAATATTGATAGATCTATTGTGCCTGACCAGCCCACCCGGTTAGGGTGTTTATTACTGCATACTCGGATATAACCGCGTGTTATATTCAATCATATCGGATATAGTGGGTAACTATATTCAAACATACCGGACTTAGCTGTTGTGCTCTGTTCAAGCGCGTCAAACTCGGTTTGAATTGTGATTAAATAAATGTTACATCCTATACTATGTTTAACAATATAAACAATGAGTTGCAAAACGATTTACAACCACTATTTACAGGAAATACTAAATCTATGTACTCACCAACTTTTTAGTTGACACTTGATTTAAATAATGTTTCAGGTTTGGATTTGTGACTGCTTGTCGAAGATCTCTCCACTTAGGAACTATGGACCTAGTTAAATAAATTAATGTTTTGAACTAGACTAGGTTATCTGAATGTATTGTATTTGGAACTTGTTGTCTTTAAATTAAATCAATGAATTATGAAACCTTTAGTTATCATGTGCTTTTGAACAATCATCACATTGTCCGCCTCGATGATTCCGCCATCGGTCGGGGTGTGACAGATTGGTATCAGAGCCATGGTTATAGGGAATTAGGTTATTAGACACGATGACCTAGACTATAACCCTAGGACTCCCTTTTATGTGTTATGTGCTAAATGATAAATTGCTATGTGAATTATTTGTAGTTAGGTATTATTTGAATTTTCCCGAGTTTGGTACATGAGACTTATACACATACATACAAGACTTTGATACATGATACATACCTTACATACACATTTGACAGGCAAACTTATGCAAACAAATACACTACTTGTCCTTGTCCATGCTCTCTCCTAATCCTTATAAATTGCAACATTCCTACACATTTTATATTCATAGACTCTCAAATCTATTAAAATCTTGAAAATCTCGTCAACGACTTAATTTCCTGAAACCAGTAAAAGACACGTGCAATCTGGAAGGGTGACACCTGTACATTGGGTTTTCTGTCTAGGAAAGCATTTCGTATAAATCCAAATAAACGGACCTGTATGCTTTCCTGGGAATTCCTGAAGTGAGTGTTTACCTATAGGCTAAAGCATGTCTCTTTGAAAGTTTCGGGGAATTATTTAACGTTGATAAGTCAATGTATTCGCAAGGATACAATCTGAATTTGAACTCAAAATCTGGGGACATTATAGCAAAATAGGAAAAACTAGACGAACATGTAAAACAAATCATTATTACGGGTGCACACGTAATAACAATTTGTAGTGCATGCAAGTCCCGGCAATTCCTATTATGCAAATAATGATCTATAACATCATGTCCTACCCGGAAAAGGTGACTTAGTTTCCCCTATCAACTTAGAATAAATACACATGCACTGGCACGCGTCATGATAAATCTCGTATTTCTGCTTACATTATTTCCCGTTATAACTCATATTTATCCGTTTTATCTAAAATATCATTGTCTTTCTTATGGTGTTAGAATGCCTCCTCGACGTGCAAACTCTAGCACTTCCAACCCGGATCTTGCTACTCTTCTTGCCCAGCTAGTAGGGCAAATGACTCAAGCAAATAACAACAGTGACGGGTCTCACAACATCCAAGGAAACGGTGGTACCAACCCGCCTCATTGCACGTTTAAGCACTTTAACTCGTGCAATCCTACTAAATTCTTCGGGACTGAAGGTGCTACCGGCCTACTCCAATGGTTTGAAAGCATGGAAAGCACATTCCTAAACAGTGACTGTCCCGATAATCTTCGGGTTCGCTATGCCACAAGTGTACTTCAAAAGAGAGCCCTCACCTGGTGGAACGGTGAGAAACGCACTCGTGGTGCTGAGGTTGCTACATCCTTATCATGGGATGATCTGAAGAAGGCCATGACTGATGAATTCTGCCCTCGGAATGAAATGAGGAAGCTCGAGGCTGAATTTTGGGATCTTGCCCAAGACAACGGGGGTAATCTGGCTTACACCACCCGGTTCCAGGAACTAAGTCTGTTGGTGCCTCACATGATCACTCCCCTTACTCGGGGAATTGAAAAGTACATAGGCGGCCTGCCTATGCAAATTCAAGATGCTGTGCTAGGAAGCAATCCCCCTACTCTTGAAGCTGCCGTCCGCCTATCTGCTACATTATCCGACAATCATGTCAAAGCCGGAACCTTAACAAGAAAGGGTTCCAAGAAGGTTGTGTCTACTCTTGCGGCAGTCAAAGATGTGAAACCTGAGTCTTCTAACCGCAACAAGAAACGTAAGGGTCGAAACTTCACAGCCGTAACTCCCGCTGTACCTGCTATTCAAGCGGCCCCTTTGGGTCAAAACCCAAAAATTTATCAGGGCCCGAATCCCCAATGCCAGACCTGCAAGTACCATCATCCTGCCAACTTACCATGCCGATTGTGCTCAAGCTGTGGACGATATGGACATGTGGCCACTACCTGTCGTACCCGTCCTCCCGTCCATCAAGCTGCCCCAGCTAACCGTCAAAACTATCCGGCACCTCCCAATGGTCGGGCATGTTACGAATGTGGAGATCCAAACCATTTCCGTGACCGATGCCCAAAACTTCATCATCAAGGTGGTCCCCAAGGACGAGCGTTTAACATAAACGCTAATGAGGCACAAGCAAACAACGACGTGATAAACGGTACGTTTCTCGTAAACAATCATTATGCATCCATTTTATTTGATACCGGGGCCGATAGGAGTTTCGTGTCTCTTACCTTTGAGTCTCAACTTGCTAAACAAAGAACGAAACTCGATAATTCTTATTCTGTGGAGATAGCAAACGGGAAATCTATTACTATAAATTCTGTTATCCGCGACTGCAATCTTGAGCTTAATAATCACGAATTCTCTGTTGACCTCCTTCCAATGCAATTGGGAAGCTTCGATATTATCATTGGCATGGACCGGTTATCCAAGCACCATGCCGAGGTTATTTGCTACGAAAAGTGTATTCGTATACCTCTCTCTTCGGGCGACACGTTAGTTATTTTCGGTGAAAGACCGTGTCGTGGTCTTCAAATCATGTCTTGCACATTGGCACAAAAGTACTTGCGGAAAAAGTACGTTGCATTCTTGGCCCACATAGTTGACACAAAGGACAAGGGTAAGAAATTGCAAGACATTCCAATCATCCGAGATTTTCCCGAGGTATTCCCCGAGGATTTACCTGGTCTTCCTCCCACTAGACAAGTGGAGTTTCGTATCGACCTTGTGCCCGGAGCAACTCCCGTGGCAAAAGCTCCCTATCGTCTTGCACCTTCCGAGATGCAAGAGCTTGCAAGTTAATTACAAGAACTCTCATCCAAAGGATTCATCCGCCCGAGCCATTCACCTTGGGGTGCTCCCGTACTATTCGTAAAGAAAAAGGATGGATCGTTTCGAATGTGCATCGATTATCGTGAACTCAACAAACTTACAATTAAGAACCGTTATCCTTTACCCCGTATCGACGATCTTTTCGATCAGCTTCAAGGTTCAACATGTTTCTCCAAGATTGACCTTCGTTCCGGGTACCATCAACTTCGTGTTCTCGATGAAGACATTCCGAAGACTGCCTTTCGGACTAGGTACGGTCACTACGAGTTCATGGTCATGCCCTTCGGTTTGACTAATGCACCTGCGGTCTTCATGGACCTCATGAACCGTGTATGCAAACCTTATTTGGACAAGTTCGTGATCGTTTTCATTGACGACATTCTTATCTATTCTAAGACGAAGCGGAACATGAACAACATCTTCGTTTGATTTTAGAACTCTTGAAGAAAGAACAACTATACGCCAAGTTCTCCAAGTGTGAATTCTGGCTAAAGGAAGTTCAATTTTTGGGACACATAGTCAACGATAAGGGAATTCATGTGGATCCGGCAAAAATCGAAGCGGTAAAGAATTGGAATACTCCTAAGACTCCTACCGAGATTCGTTCCTTCCTTGGACTAGCGGGTTACTATCGTCGCTTCATCTCAAATTTCTCCAAGATTGCGGTTCCACTCACGGCCTTGACTCATAAAGGTAAATCTTACGAGTGGGGACCCAAGCAAGAGGAAGCTTTTCAAACTCTCAAGCACAAGCTCTGCAATGCTCCTATACTAACTCTTCCTAGTGGTAATGACGACTTTGTCGTTTATTGTGATGCATCCAACCAAGGTCTTGGTTGTGTTCTAATGCAACGTGGCCAAGTAATTGCATACGCATCACGTCAGCTCAAAATCCATGAGAAGAACTATACGACCCATGATCTCGAGCTTGGTTCTGTCGTTTTCGCCCTGAAAATTTGGAGACACTATCTTTATGGCACCAAATGCGTGGTTTTCACCGACCACAAAAGTCTCCAACATATTTTCAATCAAAAAGAACTTAATATGAGGCAACGACGATGGGTTGAACTTCTAAATGACTACGACTGCGAGATCCGCTATCACCCCGGCAAAGCAAATGTTGTAGCCGACGCTTTGAGCCGTAAAGAACGTATCATGCTTCATAGTGTTTATATTCATAACGATATCCAAGCCCGTATTCTCAAAGCACAACACACCTCGGTTACCGAGGGAAACATGTATCAAGAAATGGCATGTGGTGTAGAACTCTTGTTAGAAACCAAAGCCAACGGCCTATTGTATTACTTGGATCGTATCTGGGTTCCCGATCGCGACGATCTTCGCATATTTTTGATGAACCAGTCCCACAAAACTCGATATTCGGTACATCCCGGAGCTGATAAAATGTACATGGGTCTCCGTCAACAATATTGGTGGCCCGACATGAAAAAGGATATTGCCCTCTTCGTGGCAAAATGCCTAACTTGTTCTAAAGTGAAGGCCGAACACCAAAAGCCTTCCGGACTCCTCGAACAACCGGAAATTCCCGTGTGGAAGTGGGAGAACCTTGCTATGGACTTCATCACCAAACTCCCACGCACTTCTAGTGGGCACGATAGTATCTGGGTTATTATCGATCGACTCACAAAGTCTGCTCATTTCTTGCCCATTCGTGAGGACTATCGAGTTGAGAAATTGGCTCGGATCTACATTAATGAGATCGTAAGTCGTCACGGGATCCCTTTGAACATCATCTCCGATCGTGATTCGCGTTTTACTTCCCGATTTTGGCAATCACTGCAATCAGCACTTGGTACTCGTTTGGATTTAAGTACGGCCTACCATCCTCAAACTGATGGGCAAACCGAGCGAACAATCCAAACTCTCGAGGATATGCTTAGAGCTTGTGTTATTGACTTTGGTGGCAATTGGAATTCTCACCTACCACTGATCGAATTTTCCTACAACAACAGCTACCACACAAGTATTAACATGGCACCGTTTGAAGCTCTTTATGGACGAAAATGTCGTTCACCAATTTGTTGGAACGAAATTGGTGAAGCACAAATCACCGGTCCCGAGCTTATCCAAGAGACCACCGATAAAATTTTTCTTATTCGTGACAACATTCGAGTGGCAAGGAGTCGGCAAAAGAGCTATGCCGATAAAAGACGAAAATCATTGGAATTTCAAGTTGGGGACATGGTTCTCCTAAAGGTGTCACCATGGAAGGGCGTAGTCCGATTTGGAAAGAAAGGAAAACTTGCACCTCGATATGTGGGTCCATTCAAGATACTCGAAAGGGTAGGAAAAGTGGCCTACAAACTCGATCTTCCTTCAGAACTCATCAACGTTCATCCGACTTTCCATGTATCTAATTTGAAAAAGTGTCTAGCCGACGAGAATCTCCACATCCCTCTTGATGAAGTATGCATTGACGAGAGGATGCACTTTGTTGAGAAACCCGTGGAAATCATGGACCGAGAAGTCAAGAAACTCAAGCGTAGCCGCATCCCCATTGTCAAGGTCCGTTGGGAATCTAAGCGTGGACCCGAGTTCACTTGGGAACGTGAAGACCAAATGAAGACAAAGTATCCGCATCTCTTTTCATAGCCTCCACTAGTTGAATTTCGGGACGAAATTCCTCTAACATGGGGAGACTGTGACGTTTCGGATTTTTCGTTCTCACGCTTGTATTATATTTATTATGAAAATCATTTTCTATTAAACGAATTGCGAGTGTTTTTATTTAATTTTGTACAAATATATATATATATATATATATATATTATTTTATGGATGTAAAATAATTAAAAATTTTATAAGTTTTAAACTTATATAAAATTTTATATAAAAATCTAGATTTAAAAGTTGCATAACCTATTTAAATAATACAAATAATCGTTTTATAAAAGTTATTTATAATAATAATAATAAAATAAATTTATAAAATATAAATAGATTTAAAAGAAAAATAAATTTATTTAATAAAAGTTTAGGGGTCGTTTTGTATTTAATCAAACTTCAAGGTTTAAAGCAGAATTCAGTTAAGGGACTAAAGGTGTACAAATCAAACTACAAGGACTCATCCGTAACTATCTCAGGGTCTATTTTAAATCAAAAACAAACTACAAGGACTAAATCTGCCAATATTCAATTCGTAAATCCGGTCACCCCCTTCGATTTGTCCGGCGGTCCAAGGCTTTCTCCGGCGAACACCCCGACAGGGCTGTTCCCTGCGCCTCAACGCCCGACAAAAGCGTCCCTGACTTCGTCTCCCCCACGCGAACCAGACCCCTCGACCAATTTGTCTGCCAATCACAAGGATCGTCTGATCCTGTTGGTGGCCGAGACATCCAGGCCCAAATTCGTGCCCGACAGGCCACCTCCACGCCTGTCGACTGTTGGGTTAGTTTCACCTTGCCCAGACTAATGTCGGGACATGTCCAATTGCGCGTTTGAGCATAAGGATTAGGCTCGGCTATAAAGAGCCATTGTCGTCCCTGCTCGAACTCGTTACCATCCTTCCTCACACCCTCACTCCAAATTGAAGACTGCATTACTTTCGTCTTCCCTGAGAGAGACTGTGACCAAGAAATTAGGAGCTGATTCCATCCAGAAGTCTGATTCCCGTTTTGGACATTTTCGGTTCAAGGTTCCTGCCGTCCAGGCCTTTCGCGACCAAGTTCGAACCTCATTTCGGTTCCTTTAGTTTCTGTTATCATCAGGTAAGCTTCTCCAATCGAAAATTCGGCAATCGCACGAGAGTGACCGGGCAAACCCAATGTCCTCGGACACGGTTGCCGGTCACCGAGGTCCAGCGACCTGATTTTTGCCTTGTATACTTAAATTATCCGATACACACATAACCAGCGATGGGCAGTAGCCCGGCTGGTTATGCGTGTGTGTGTTTAAGGCGCAGGTCGTGGGTTCGATCCCGGTTGGCCTTCGGCCCAAAATTTTTATTTCTGTTTTCAATTATTTATTTTATTTAATTATCCTAAATTATTTTTAATACTCTTTTTATACAATAAATACTAAAACGAGTCGGTTTGATCGTTCGTTTATTTTGAAAACAATTAAACAATCTTTTTAATCAATAAACTATTCCATTTTTATAAATCTTGTAATATTATTTAAATACATTTTTATATATAAAATACCTTATAAATCTTGTAATATTATTTGAATACATTTTTATATATAAATATCTTATATTTTTATAAAACTTGTAATACTTTTATAAATTTATTTAAATACATTTTTTATATATATAAAATGTCCTATATTTTATAACTCTTGTAACATTGTTATAAACTTAATAAAATACATCTAATATATATAATGTCTCATTTTCTCTATACTAACACTAAGCAATGTTTTATTTTATAAACTTGTTAAAATAAATTTTAATATACAAAATATCAACATAATTAGTCAAATAAAGACTTATTCTTTTTTTGTGTGTATTTATTATTGTTGTTTAAATACATTAAACATAATGATTAATTATTTAAAGATGTAATATTTAAACAATATATATATATATATTTTTAAAGTTAAAGTTTTACTAAACCGTTATCATTTTCCACCCTATTTTATACAAATAAATATTAAGAATATTATTATAAAAACCTATACTCATTAGATACGAATACGCTCATACAAACATACAATAATACATATTTATCTACATAGGATATCAACGTGCTTAGGCTTCCACATACTTATCACCTACACGCGTGGAAAAATACCCGCTTGCAAGGTGAGTTACATAGCCCCTATTTTACATTTTTATACGTTTTGGGGTGGAACATTATACATGCTACTCACATTGTTTATACGTGTTATACATGAGACTATATGCTTATACTTTGGATGTACATACATTTATACACAAGACAACCAACTGTAATATTGATAGATCTATTGTGCCTGACCAGCCCACCCGGTTAGGGTG
Organism: Smallanthus sonchifolius; assembly: GCA_023525975.1. Classification (NCBI taxonomy): domain Eukaryota; kingdom Viridiplantae; phylum Streptophyta; class Magnoliopsida; order Asterales; family Asteraceae; genus Smallanthus; species Smallanthus sonchifolius. The sequence goes on from CM042029.1 coordinate 94,066,727, forward strand.
TTTATTACTGCATACTCGGATATAACCGCGTGTTATATTCAATCATATCGGATATAGTGGGTAACTATATTCAAACATACCGGACTTAGCTGTTGTGCTCTGTTCAAGCGCGTCAAACTCGGTTTGAATTGTGATTAAATAAATGTTACATCCTATACTATGTTTAACAATATAAACAATGAGTTGCAAAACGATTTACAACCACTATTTACAGGAAATACTAAATCTATGTACTCACCAACTTTTTAGTTGACACTTGATTTAAATAATGTTTCAGGTTTGGATTTGTGACTGCTTGTCGAAGATCTCTCCACTTAGGAACTATGGACCTAGTTAAATAAATTAATGTTTTGAACTAGACTAGGTTATCTGAATGTATTGTATTTGGAACTTGTTGTCTTTAAATTAAATCAATGAATTATGAAACCTTTAGTTATCATGTGCTTTTGAACAATCATCACATTGTCCGCCTCGATGATTCCGCCATCGGTCGGGGTGTGACAGCACGGGATTACCCTATGCTGTTTCTTCTTCACTGCTTGTTTATACTCAACCATAGAAAATCTTCAGGATAATAGAATTCCCCTATTTTCACAGCATCACCTCTAATCACTCCCCGAGCCCATTTCCTTATCAAATCAGCTAAAACCATCGTAGTGTCAACTTGTTCTAATGGGCCAAGGTCACACTGATCATATAATTTTCCTGGCAGGATGCTAACACTCGACCCATAATCTAACAGAGCTTGCTCAACATGCAACCCTCCTACTTCAATGGGGATAATAGTCTCTCCCTGCTCATCCTTATCCTCCAGCTCACTCTGTTTACTGACTTCTTGGGTGCTCACTGCACTAACATATGCATTCTTTGTCCCAGAGGAGCTTGCTCCTTGATGTTGTGGGTTTAGTTTAGTATCACTTGGGAGTTGCCCTGAGCTCGCCCCACTATTTTTGATAATTTCTCAGCCAGTGACCCAATTGTCATTCAAACGACTCATTTGTTTTGATTTGGATCTCTTTGTCTTGTTCAAGTCTTTTCAGAGATTCCAATATGGTTGTAAGCTGCGTGTCACCGCCAGCTGCAGGTTTGCTTTGTCGATTCTGTTGGTAGTTTCTCTGTTGATATCCCCAATGTTGGTACCCCTGATTACCTGAGCTCCTTTGGTACCCGCCTGTATTGTAGCTTTGTTGGAGGTTCTGGTACTGTTGCTGACTCCCAACCTGCACATCAGGAACCTGAAAGTTAGGATTCATTTGATTATTTGCATTACCGTACCTGAAATTAGGATGATTTCTGAATCTCGGATGGTAGTGTGTTGCATTCATGCCCGGATTCCTATCACCTCCAATCTGGTTCACTTCTTCCGGCTTGCCCTGTTCTCTTGGAAAGCTCTCCAAAGTATGACCCAGATCACCACATCCATCACACACCGGGTATCCCTGAGAGACATTGGACACCTCTCTTCCACTCGGCCTACCAAGCCTCGCCATTTGAATTTCCATGGCATCGAGACACTTTTATGTCTCATAATCAACTGCTTTCACAGTTACTCTCGTCTTTGCTCGTCTGCTGCCATTAGCTTGCCTCTTTGATGTTACTGCCATCTTCTCCAGAATATCCCAGTCAACATCTCCATGATTCTCGAAGAATGAACCTGCACTGGTAGCGTTGACATCTCTCACATCCTCAGGTAATAACCCATCATAGAAGGCCTGTATGAGCTCCCACTTCTGTATCCCATGGTGTGGGTAGTTTCTCAGAAACTCCTTGAATCTTTTAAATGCCTCATAGAAAGGCTCCCTTGATTGTTGCTTGAAATCTCGTATAGCAGCTCGGGCCTCATTGGTTTTGTGAGGTGGGAAGTATTCATCTAGGAACTGCTGCTGTAATTCTGCCCAGGTGGCAATGCTTGCAGCCGGAAGAGATAGGAACCACTGTTTTGCCCGGTCCTTTAGTGAAAACTATAAAAGCACTAGTTTCACCTCATCAGTGGTGAACCCCTGACCACCTATGGTCCCACAAGTAGCCTCACATTCAAATAGATGTGTGTACTGCTCTTCAGTAGCTCTCCCATAGAAGTGTGGGAGAATCCTAAGACAACCTGGTCTGATCTCGAATGCATTCCCCCTGTGAACTGGTGGGATGACAGGAGAAGTATTTAAAGCTAAAGGGGGCGGAAGTGACTGTCCACCCCTTGATCATGTCTCGGTGGTTGTATGTTACCGGGTTGTCTGTACCTATTCTCTCATTCCAAATTACCCATATACCCTTGCCGGTTGTTTCTCGGTTGAAACCCATAATCTGCTCTCGGTGGTGGTTGAACCTAACCATCTATATTCTGCCTCTGATCACGGGGAAGGAATGCCTTCCGGTGGTTTAAGTCATACCACTATTCTTCTTTGTTCCAATTCTCATGTTGAGAACCATGTTGTGGATGGTGGCTATCTTCATCTTCATAATCAGAGTAACTCGGGTAGCTATCATGTGGTTGGTATGGTTGATTTCGGAATACGGGTTGAGGTAATGGCTGTTGGAATCTGGGTGGTTGTTGATTTTGGTTCTGGTTTTGTGGAGGAGGTGGTTGGTTTTGATTTGGTGGAAATGGTGGTTGTTGGTTTTGTGGTTGGTTGGGAAATAAGATATCAGGGTGTGATGGGATTGGTGGGTCTTGTTCCCCACCTTGATTAGGTTGTTGATTCATGGGTTGATTCTATGACATCCTTACCGAAGGACTGTCGAGCTTTTCTAAAATAGTTTGGATGGTTCCTTGAAGTCTCTTGTTCTCTTTTGCTGTTTTCTCTATCTCGGGATCAAAAAGCAATGGTGAAGTTCTTCCTGAGCGCCTAGTATGCATAAAACTGTCCCTACACACGTAAGCACAAAGTTAGTAGCACTAAACAAAATAAATCAAAAATAGCACTCTGCGCACAAGTTCCCAGACAACGGCGCCATTTTGATCGCGGTGTCAAGGTCAATCAAAAACATTTATAAAACCTACTACTTATCTACGTTGGACTGTAGACAGGGAAGTAGGGTTGTCGAATCCATAGGAACCAATGGAGAATGCTATTCAAATTAAAATGATTCAATGACTACTAATTTTCTAAACTTTATTAATTAGAAGAGTTGAAATTATAAAAAGCAAATAACTTTAAGTTGTAAAAACAATTCCGAGTTTTAGATTCAGCAAAGCACACGCACAATTTTAGTTTCAAACCAGATCAGAGATTATATAGACATAACCTTGTTTAACTGTTTAACTCAATCACACAATAACCAATTCAAGCACAAAATCGGATTATTCCCTATGCAAGAAAACCAAGAAACGACGATAGATGCGATAAATTGAAAACATGCAATTGTTCAAAAATCAAACACACAATTGAATTCAAAGAACTTAAGAGGTTCACAAAACTTCAATCTAATACTGATAATCTACTGAAATCATACGAGTACAAGCCTAAATCGTTCACCCGGAGAAATCACAAAAGCGTTTAGCCGCTCATGATTGTCGAAAACGTTAAAGATTCAAACTTTAAACTTACAAGCATAAGAAAACAAGAACAATTGACCAAGAAATCTCTGGAATCGCCTAAGAACTCCTCTGGAACGGCTAGAAAGAATGATAATCGAGAATGGGATCATAATGGGTTTATAATTACAACTATGTTTAAAATTGCCGTAATTAATTTCTTCGCGTGTCGCGAACTTCCCAGACCAAATCTTCGCGTGGCACGAAGGCAAAATTACTCGCGCCCCTTTTCTAGTTTCTTGCGTGTCGTGAACATCTTCACCCGGATCTTCGCGTGGCGCGAAGATCCAATTTTTCAGGATTTTAACTTTTGATCTTTGACTTCTCTTCTTTTGACCTCTCGGGCTTCGTGCCTTCGTATATATGACTCGTAAAGTTCCGCTCTTTAAGCACATTTAACATGTTACACATCAAACTACAAGATACCCATAAAACTGACTCGATAAACACTCTTAAACTATTAAAACGCATAAAAACTGACTCTTATACATGAGATATTTAACCCTACATCAATACTAAAAAAAACCCGCCAAGGTTTTGTGTTAAGTAATGAATCGGATTCCCCTGTAAATGATCATGTTAGGTACTACCTTAGGCTTGCCACACAAGTTAATGATTGTACTAACATGAACACACGTAATGATCACCAAACAGTTTAAGACATAAAGTATAATGACCAAAGCATAAGAACAAATGTATTGAATTGTATATGAAATATAGTTAATAACATGTTTCAAAAAAAAAGTAAAAGGGCAAAAATGGGCTATGTAAACTCACCTTGTAATGAGTAGCTTTGAATGTCTCACTAGTATGTTGTTTGTTGCACAAAAGTTCAAGCAATTCAAAAGATCAACCTAAGTTTATATGGAATATGTGCATAAATGTTTTATACAATGGAAAAAGGGGTTTCTAATCTATACTATATAATAAATAAATGTTTTTTATGACACGTGTCGCCTCCATATTCACTCTGATCATTTTTTCCCGCATCTCTCTTATTAAATACACTTCTATCTTTTATAATAATAATATCTATACTATATAATAAATAAAAGTTTTTTATGCCACGTGTCGCCTCCATATTCACTCTCATTATTTTTTTCCCGCCTCTCTCTCTTATTAAATACACTTCTATCTTTTAATAATAATAATACATTTTTAAATAAAATACTAATTATACTAATAAAACACATTTATTTAAATTATCCCTTATTATAAGAAACATTGAAATCTAATTATGTAACTTTTATTTTCAACCAAATAGTAAATAAAAGTCAAATTACATTAAATAGTAATTAACGTATTTTCGAAATTCAATTATATATTAATTTTTACATTGTTTGAATTTTATTTTCTAGCTTTAGAATATGTAATACATCTTCTATACTATATAATAAATAAAGGTTTTTTATGTCACGTGTCGCCTTCATATTCACTCTCATCATTTTTTTCTCGCATCTCTCTCTTATTAAATACACTTCTATCTTTTAATAATAATAATAATAATAATAATATATTTTTAAATAAAATACTAATTATACTAATAAAACACATTTATTTAAATTATCCCTTATTATAAGAAACCTTGAAATCTAATTATGTAACTTTTATTTTCAATCAAATAATAATAAAAGTCAAATTACATTAAATAGTAATTAACGTACTTTCGAAATTAAATTATATATTAATTTTTACATTGTTTGAATTTTATTTTCTAGCTTTAGAATATGTAATACATCTATTCTATATAATAAATAAAGGTTTTTTAATGTCACGTGTCGTCTCTATATTCACTCTTATCATTTTTTTCTCGCATATCTCTCTTATTAAATACACTTCTATCTTTTAATAATAATAATATATTTTTAAATAAAATACTAATTATACTAATAAAACAAATTTATTTAAATTATCCCTTATTATAAGAAACCTTGAAATCTAATTATGTAACTTTTATTTTCAATCAAATAGTAAATAAAAGTCAAATTACATTAAATAGTAATTAACGTATTTTCGAAATTCAATTATATATTAATTTTGACATTGTTTGAATTTTATTTTCTAGCTTTAGAATATGTAATACATTTTTACACCTGTAAAATATATACATAAAAAAATAATAATTTTATGTATTAATATTTTTCACCCCGTGTGTGCTACACGGGTTCTAAACTAGTGTGCAATATACTGGAGTGGGTCCTTAATTAAGGAAATAATTGTTTAAGTTTCAAATAATATTTATATGGATCTTGATAGTTAATCTATACTATATAATAAATAAAGGATTTTTAGTGCCACGTGTCGCCTCCATATTCATTATCACTATTTTTCCCGTCTCTCTTTGTTATTTAATACACTTCTATCTTTAATATAATATGTATTTTAAAGAAAATACTAATTATACTAATAAAACATATTTATTTTAAATCATCCCTTATAATAAAAACTTTGAAACTTAATTATATAATTTTTATTTAAATCAAATAGTAAATGAAAGTCAAATCATATTAAATAGTAATTAACGTATTTTCAAAACTCAATTATATATTAATTTTTACATATTTTGAATTTGTTTCTATCCTTAGTATATATGTAATATATTATTACACCTTTAAAATATATATACATACAGATTTAAAATTTTTATGTATTGATATTTTTCACCATGTGTGTAGACACGAGATCTAAACTAGTTGTAAATAAATAAATGATCTCGTTTGTTTTGTAGATAGTTATATGAATAAATAGAATAGGGGAGTAAACAGTTTAAATGAGTGAATAATTGTATGGTAATTAGTTGAGTAAAGAAATAATTAATTTGTTTAAATATCTGTGTAGGTTGTTATCATAATATTACTGATTGAAATAGTTTCTTTTATATTCTAAACATGTTTTATAATCTAAAGTATATAACTAGAAATGGAATCAGTACACATTCTAGAAATAATAATGTTCATGATATAAATCATCTAGACATGGTTATGAACATGTATATTTTTATTGGAAAACGACACTCGTTATAAATCCTTGGACCTTTAATAGAATTTGGTTTAAAACAGTAATTTTTGTATAGTTTATATATGTGTGCGTGTCTATATATATATATATATATATATATAACGAGGAAAATGAATATGATGCTTTTAAGCATGTAACTTATATGTGAAACCAATCAAAACTACATAGTTTTGATTAAATTTAACTAAAAATTAATTTCAATCTTTTTCAATCCCTATTTACAATCCATCGGATTTCTCGCGTATCAAATTTGTTTCATCACAACTTTAATTTTGATTAATTTTACTGTACAAATTAATATTCAAGCAATAAAAAAGCAGAAGATAAAAGTTCATCGTTTCTATCACATCCTTTGAATTTTTTACTACACAAATTAATGTTCAAACAATACAAGAAAAAGAATAAGAAAATCATTTTCTACAAACATGTTTCCTGAAAATTGACGTAAAATACTCACATATTTTTAGACTTTTTTTTTCTTTTAGACCAATTAATTAAAATTTAGTTTTCGTAAAACAATTGGTAAAATAATTAAAATTTACATTCTTAAAATCCAAACAAAAAATATTTGGTATATAAATTATCGAGAAATCTCATGTCCATGATTTAAATTTAACGGAGAGTAAATACTAAATAGGATATTAAAAAAGTTTCAAGTTATTTTTGGTTAGCTTAAAAAACGGAGAGTAAATAGGGAATTAAAAAAAATTAATTATTTTTTTGGTTACATTTAATCAAAACTAGGTAGTTTTGATTATTTTCGCATATAAGCTACATAATTAACAACATTATATTCACTTTCCCCTATATATATATATATATGTGTGTGTGTGTGCGCGCGCGCGCGCACATAAGTTTACACACCCAATAGTTAATAAAAGTAGTTCAATTTTATATAGGTTCGGTTATAGTTAAAACATGGGTTGATCCCTCTGCCCTTATAAGAGAAGACATGGGTTTATATATTAGGTTTTAAACATTTGCAGATAATCAGAAGTCTTTTAGGATACTAATTATAAACCTAGGTCCTTAACGAAATTCATTTATTAGTCATAACTTAATAATATTAGTTATAATATAACCATGGGTGTGTGAAATACCATGCATAAAACAAAAAGAACAAGAAAAACGTGTCTGCCCGGATTCACGTAAGGGGGTAGAGCTTTAATCAAGTGTTCCGGGCTGAAGCCTTGAACGAGAACCCGAATTTTAGTAGTGAAATAAATGTGTTCTTGCTTACAGAATAACAAACAAAAAATACGGTCATATTTGGTCACACTTATCTAATGTGGCTACTACATGTCACAGTTTTTTTAAAGTGTGGCTAATAGATGTGTTTTTGTTCACATTAAACAAATACTGTGGCTGTAGATCACATTTGGCCACACTTTTCTAGTGTGGTTGCCAAATGTTACAGTTTTTTTGTAAAGTGTGTCTAATAGATATGTTTTTGGTCACATGTATAAAAAAACAAACAAATATTATGGTCATAGACCACATATGGCGACACTTTTATAGTGTGGCTACTAAATGTCACAGTTTTTTCTTAAAGTGTGGCTAAAGTTTTGAACTGTTATACATTGGTCACATGAATAAATAAAATGTGTGGCCAAAAGTAGGATAGAAGGGTTTGAAATGCGATTAATGACCTTTAACCACACATTTAATCGAAAGTGTGGCAGTGCGGTTTTTGAAAAAGCGTGGCTAAAGGTCACTTTTGGCGTAGTGTTTTAATTAGTTGTTGGAGTCTAGTTTCAGTCAATGTCAGTGTCTCGTGGGTTCGATATCCAGACTTCTATTAGGCTGTATTGCATTCGATAGGTATGTTTGTCTGTCATTGTGGTCTAGTTTAAGGGTTTTCTAGAGTTTAACTAGAGTGTTTAGGTTAGTTTTTATGTAGTTTTTCATAGACTACGCCTTTAAGTTGTGAACTCAGTTGTGACAAAAAAGAGGTTCTAGGTTGGATCAATGGGTTTTACCACCTATAGTGAGTTTCCTCCTGAGGATGATGGAGATGATCTGATGAGCCAGTGGCCTGTTAGTAATCCAAATTGGTGTTCAGAATATAAAAAAATGCTTAATGTTTTTTCAATGTTTTTTAGGATCTGGGTGTTTTAAAAAAGGGATAAATATGGGTGAGTTACACAAAATCAAACCTAAACCTAATCACCATCACGCTTCCATTTAGACGAAAGGTATGGTTTTTTATTTTATTTTATTTCTATGTACACCGATTATGGTTAATTTGGACGGATTAGGTTACATATGCTTTGATTCTTGTTAGTTTTTGTTTCGATTTGGTGTTTTTGTATAGCTTAAATCAAAAGTTTATTAGGGTTTGATCTGTGGCCTATAAATAAATTTTCTCCTTTGATTTTTTTTAAATAGAGGGGCTATGGATGCATCCGACGAATATTACAAGAAACGTTTTGAGGATTGGATGAAAAAGTACAACAAAGAATACAAAAGCGAAGAGGAGAAGACGTTTAGATTCAATAAGTTTAAAAAAATCTCCGTGAGATTGACGCAATACAAGAAAACGAGTCAATAGCGGCGACACTATTAGCGGCGACACCTAGAAACGTCGCCGCTATTGCTCATGATCCGCGTTACATAGATCTGACAGTGGAGTGGATTTTAATTGGACGCTCATTGTTTTAAAGGCTTTAGCGGCGACGCCTTTAGCGACGACGGTCGCCGCTAATGCCCCTGCACAATGTGGCGGGCTATTTCCCTCCATTGGCCTCACTTTCCCCTTTTCCCTGCTTTCCCTTTCTCTCGCGATACGACCTCCATCTCTGACAATTTTCCGGACACCACCTCCATTGACCTCACCCCTGCTGCTTGCCGACCACCACCTCCACTGACCTCACCCCTGCTCATCGACCAACACCTCCTCAATGCCGCACCTGCTCGCCGACCACCTACTGCTCGCCGGACCACCTATTGCTCGCCGGACCACCTACTGCTCGCCGGAACACCACCTTCTCTTCGCCGGACCACCTACTTAAGGTAGTGATTTCTGTTCAAATGGTTTACCCTAATTTCTCTTCAAATAGTTTCTCTTCATTGTACAATTTATTGAATGAATTTCTTGTACTATGGAATGGTTACATAAAACAAGTTACTTGATATAATAAGTTTTGGAGGTAAACAAGTCTGCTAAGTGCTAATTTCATTTAGGAGTGACCAATATAACATAACTGATTGCCATAAAGCAACAAACTTTCAACCTGTCAACCCTGAAAAATTTAAGAGATAGACCACCCACGAACCTACTGTTCTGAATTTCGGTCAAAATAACAACCCACAAGGCTACTGTTGTCTTGGTTTTGTATTTATTGGAGGTAAACAAGTCTTGGTTCTGAATTTGCAGTCTTAAAACTCTTTGGAGATAGTTTTGGCAAAAGTCAAATGCATGATTGAACCGTTGAGCTTTAGAAGTGTAGTATTTATTGGTTAGCATAAAGTTTATGGTTGAAACTGCTTAAACGGCTACATGTTAACTTTTTATTGAAGAATTCAGGATGAGCGATTCTTTAAGTTGTATCATTTAATTATTATTTTCAGGTTCGATGATTCTGACTTAAAAACAATTTAGTAAAAGGTTTATGCTTGAAATTGCTTAAAAGGGTACATGTTAGCTTTTTTTTTTTGAAAAGTCACCTAACTGTTTGTTGTGACCGTTCATTCTGACACTTTATTTTGCTTGAAATTTACTCTTTTTATTGTTTAATTTGAAACTTGTATGTATGTAGACATATATATGTAAAATGAATCATTTGACCCGTTTAGACTTGAAAGTTCTATGTATGTAGACATATATATATGTAAAATGAACTATTTGACCCGTTTAGACTTGAAACTTGTATGTATGTAGACATATATATGTAAAATGAACCATTTGACCCGTTTAGACTTGAAACTTCTATGTATGTAGACATATATATGTAAAATTAACCGTTTGAGCCGTTTAGACTCGAAACTTGTATGTTTTGACCGAAAAACTTGTAAGCATGTATATATATATGTAAAATGAATTGTTTTGACTTGAAACTTTTATGTATGTAGACATATATATGTAGGAACTAAATTTGTATGTAATTGTAGGAACTAACTAACATGTTGTTCGACGACCCGAGTTTTAGAGATAAACTTAACAAGTTTAATCTTTTACAAATGGGACAAAGTAGCACGGGCAACGACGAGGGCGAAGACGAGGGCGACGACGATATGGATGAAGATTAATTGTTTAGTTTTTATGTTGTATTAAGATTCGGAATAACTTGAATGAGTCAAAAACTTTACATTATGTTCTAAATTTATATATTAGTATATTTGTGGTTATGTTTCTATTATATTCGGCAAAAAAAATAAAAAATATGCAGGTTTTGTAATTCAGGTATGTTTTAGGAAAACTGGAAATAATGAAAAAGCAAAAAAACTTAAAAACCGGACATGGTTATTAGCGGCGACGCACAGGCGTATTAGCAGCGACATATCTCGCCGCTAAAAGCGAATTGGTAGCGACACAATGGTAGTAGCGGCGACATGTGTCACCGCTAATATTCAACCATTAGCGGCGACAATTAGTTAATAGCGGCGACAAGTGGGGTATTAGCGGCGACGTAATAGCGTCGATTGTCGCCACTATTAGTATTAGCGGCGACATTTCGGTGTATTAGCGGCGACATTTGTCGCCACTATTGACCCAATTCTTTGTAGTGACGCTCATCTTGCAAATACAATTTGACTGTATTTTCGGACATGACTATTGATGAGATCGACAGATGGAGCGGTGGAGAACGATATTGTGATGACACCACCGACAGTGACGAGGGCGAGAAGGACAAGGACGAGGTCGTTCACCAGGGGCCGGACAAACGCCAAAGAAGAGGCTGTAAGTAATCTCTCGTATGTTTGGTGTTGAATGTTGTTGATTTCTGTTGTCATAAATAATTAAATTTTAGGAGCTATCTGGCCTTTGGTCTGATGGTCAGGGGATTTTGCCTTATGGTTTTTTTCCTGTGGAGGTCTAAGGTTCAATCCTCATAAGGTGCACTTCATAATTTCAGGAACACCCTCTGTTGCAGGACTTGAACTCTGGACTAGGAGGGGTTAGCGATATCCTAACCGACATACCGTTCTAAAAAAAAATTTAAATTTTAGGAATGCACAACACATTGTCCTTTTCTTTTCTGCTATGCTCATTTAGTGTGTGCAGATGGTTCGATTCCTTTTGTATGTGTTGCTCAGTTGTTCTCATTACCATGCATGCATGCATGCTTATACTAGCTTCACAAGTTGATATGGTTTAGCCACCAATTTACTATACATATATAGATGAAAAAGTGTTTCATGTTAGTTACACACCGAGACAAAAACCTCAAAATATAACAAGCAATTGTTCATATATGGATTAGTTAGCATGAAACACCATCACATCTTTTTTTAAGGCGAACATTGAATGTTGTGACGTCTAGGGTTGTTCACGAGCCTAACCGAACCGAGTGGACCTTTGCTCGTGCTCGGTTCGTTTACAAACCGAACCGAGCCGATCGGCTCGTTTACAATCGAGTGGAAAATCGAACGAGCATTATCCGAGCATTAATTTTTCGAGCAAAATTCGAGCGAGCGACGAGCGATTTGGACAACTCTACTGTTTAGTGTGCCATTCGAATTGCAGAGCCGCAAAAGCTGCTCGTCGCTCGGCGTCGTTGATCGTGAGCCGCAAAGGAGGATTGGCTGACAAAGAGGGAGAGACGATTTATGACTTGAATCGCATAGTTGCATAGGCTGCCTGTGAGGGCGGCGTCCAATTAGGGTTAGGGATTTTAGGCAGAGATGATTTGAGACTTGAATTGATGAGAGGGCTCTCATGATGGAGTAGTGAAGTAACGTAATTACTAAAAATGTTTTTTTTTTAGATTTTAAGTTGGGTTACTTTTGACTCACTATAGAAAGTTTCATGTTGGATTGGGGGCAAAATAGTTATTTATAAATGTATAAAATATGAATTTATTAATTATATATATCATATATATATTAAAAATTAATTCGAGCCAAACCGAACAAGCAACGAGCGAGCGTACCTTTGCTCGTGCTCGGTTCGTTTACAAACCGAACCGAACCGATCGGCTCGTTTACAAACCGAGCAGAATCCGAACGAGCATATTTTCGAGCATTTTTTGGACAACCCTAGTGACGTCGCACCCCCCGTCACATGGGAGAGACTCGTCCAACTCCGGTCAATATGTTGTCTTAACCGGGCCCACTTGGCGTCAGAGTTGGAGAGCTTCCAAGGAAAAATCCCACCCAATACGGCCCCTTCCGAACTTGAGTGAGAGTCGAGGCTCGAACCCTGGATTGGCGTGGGTAAAACCCAGGTGCATCAGCCTAAGAGCTAAGCCTCACTTGCGATGCTACAAAAATTAATAGTGGTGGCAGTGATTTGACATGTCAACATTTTTTAATCTATAACAGTGCAATATATTAAACCCAAAAAAGGTCTGTGCAGAATTTGACCTATAACAGTGCATAATTAATTTTTAACCATAATATATAGTTGCTTTCGATTCTCATAATATATATATATATATATATATATATATATATATATATACACATATTTCACATTTCTTTTGTCTAGAACGGGAACAAGAAAGACGTTGAGCAGCTACAGTCTACAGACATCCTTCAAGTGTTCCAAATATCAAGTTTACTAATTTTAATGAAGTTATGTTTAATAGTACGGTTCTGTTTAGTAAGTAAATTATTAAATATTTCATTTGGTAATGTATCATAGTGTGGGATACGAGTGTTTGACCCCAAACTATAAACCTGTTCAAGAAGTCTTCATTCCAGCTCAGCCTTTTAATAACTGAAGCAAATTAACTGTCGTAACATGCTCTTTAAGATTTGTATGGTTCAGTTTACGATTTGAAAAAAACAAGATATAACGTTTTGAAACTTGAAACATGATCAATCCATATAGACCGACAGACAATACTTTGATTTCTTATCTTTGTGACAACATGATCATATCTTACATGCACTGGCGGAATCAGAAACTTTTGACTTGAGGGTCAATATATATGTGTGGGTATATACTTTATATTCATTACCATATAATAATAATACATTTATTAAACTAAATCTAAATAAACAAAGTAAAAAATCTATAGAATGACAGTAAGGATGACTTATCTGTCAACTTTTTCACTATCACTCTAAAAAAATCAAACTCTGCCTTACGTAAAGTTATCAGAGTATGATTAACCTCTGAATTTGAAATCACTGCTTATATATCTGGTATTGACCATACTTCACTTTAACATTCTCTAGTCTAACAAATAAAATAAAAATCTAAATTTTTTTAAACTATGTTAAGTAAACTAATAGCATACGGACAAAAAAAGAGTTAAAAAAGCTCCAGAAAAACAAAATAAGTGCATTAAATTATTCGAATTATATATTGAAAAAATTTGAGGGCATTTAATGGAAAAGTTGTGTAGGTATGCTTTGAAAATAGAGTTTTTAAAGAATATATGGTTGATTACAAAAGTACCCCATATTTAAACTAAAGAAACCTATTATCTTCTTCATAGTCGGAAAAAAACTCGGGCAACTTTTTTTTCTTCTATTACTTCAACTACACTTGGTTCCAATCACTCTTAGATTAACGATCTTGGCAGGTCAAAGTGCAAAAATCTACTCGAAGATGGATATCCTTCTTAAGAAAAAACGAGGTTGGCCGGAGGGTCAACTGACCCCCCTGTGGTTCCACCACTGCTTACGTGGCCACCGTGACAGACATGCTAATTTGAATGAATGTATGAAAATTATAATTTATATGATAATATTACTTATTCAATAAGTTCCATTGATTTACACGAGTTGATTTTCTATTACGATAAATTGATGAAACAATAGCGGCTTCGACAGCTACAATAGTTATAACAAAAATACAAAAAATGGCTCCTTTTAATTGATGACTATCAAAAAAATCAGAAAATGTAACAAAATTACTAAATAGATTAAAGGAGAACGCGGGAGAATAGTGCTCATCACATTAATTTTTTTTGCTATGTGACAGTCTTATATTGGTTAATTTTTTTTATTTCTCAAATCAACATTACACAGTGCTTGATGGTTTGTACGTGTATCTCCCTTTCTATCAACGTGGGTTCGAAACTTTCTCAACCATTCCTTTTGCAATGTTATTTTAATCAATGTTGACATGTGTTAACACGTATGGTATTTTAATCAATGCGTGAAGGGGATATCAACAATGATTTAGTATTTTTTAGGTTTTTTTTAATTATTTAGCTACATTTTTTTACCGTGGTTTTCTTATATTTGTTCGATTATTAATGTTAAATCTTAATTATTTTTATTTCTTTGATTATTTAATTTAAATTTATTTAGTTATAATATCAAATATTATATTTTTAAATACTAAATCTTGGAAGGCGTCGTTTTTTTTATGTTTGCTTTCATATATATTTTTTCCGATTAAACTGAAAGTGGAATTTGATTTTTTTATTGAGACGTCACCAAAAGTGCATGACTTTAATTTAATTTAATTTAATTTACTTTTAACACTTTTGTGGGTAGGCTTTTATTTTTATTCCTCATTTGACATCTAAACAATACTACTATCAAGAAAAAAGATCAAACCTTCCATTAGAGTAAGATCATCTACAACATATAATAATATTTAAGTGGAATTATCAAAGGCCAACTTTAGATAACTTGATACGTTTTGGATTATAACTTTATAAGCTTACTAGGTTATATACCCATGTATCACATGGAGTTATTTAATAAAAAAATAAAGGTATAATAATGTGTAAAAAAATTAAAATAATGTGTAAAAGAAAAAATAAAATTCTTTGTTTCCTTAATTAAATAATAATTAGAATTCAAATTTTATATTATTTTTTCTAAAAATAAAAACATTAAGATAATTAAATTTTAAAATTCAAACTTACTTAAAATAGTGAAAATTAAAAGATTTTAATGAGAAAACATATAATGATAATATGTGACATTTTTTGAAATCATTTATTAGAATAAGGATTGGTTAATTTAAGAGTATCTAGTAGCCACATAAATCTATGGTGAATTTGATTATCTTACTCTAGAATAATTTTGTTATATTATTTTTTGTTAAATTACTTTTAGAATAATGCACTCATGTAAGATATAATGTTTATTCTGAAAAAAGATAAAATAAAAATCCTAAAATGAGAATCCACTCGAACGTGACATGTATACCATAGGCCGATGAGTAAATGTGTCCAATTGAGAACACAAAATTCTGATAGCAACACCCATATATTAGACGTATCATTATTCATTGGTTTAGACGCATAATGTATGTCACACCCCAACCGACGGCGGATTATACGTCGGGGCGGACGCGGTTGTTCAATAGCACAAGGTTGACTATTAAAGTTTAAATATTTCATTAATAACAGATTCAAGGGTTCAATACAAAGAATAAATCAAATACATAGCAA
Organism: Smallanthus sonchifolius; assembly: GCA_023525975.1. Taxonomy (NCBI): domain Eukaryota; kingdom Viridiplantae; phylum Streptophyta; class Magnoliopsida; order Asterales; family Asteraceae; genus Smallanthus; species Smallanthus sonchifolius. The sequence goes on from CM042029.1 coordinate 94,082,801, forward strand.
GAATACAAGTCTAATTGATTAAGCATTCTAGGTCCAAGCATCCTATGTGATCACAAGTAAGCCTCATGTTGTAGAACCTGAAACGTGTGAAATAATCTGTCAACTACAAAATAGTTGGTGAGATACAAAGGTTTTGACACAGTTTAAACAAGTATTTGAGAAGAATTTACAATTAACTATGATTCATGCATTCTATAATGTAAGTATGAGAACAAGTATCTTAAACATTGTGCATATCAATCCTCCAACAAAGTTTAGGCATAACCCGCAGGTTACCCTTATAAGTCTCAAGTTTAAAAGTTTGGTTTAGTAACAAACACCAAGGGCTCCCCCCCCCCCCCCCGAAGGGGTCAATCAATCAAGGTGGATTGGTCAAATGCAATAGATCTATCATTGTTACCATAGGCTTGATCAAAGTTAATGAATATGCTAGTTTTAAGTTTAATCTAAGCATACAAGTCTCAAGTTTAACATAAGAATAAGCATCTAGTCATAGTTGTACAAGAATTGTATAAGTTTAAAGTTTGAACATGTTTCACCCCAAAAGAATGTAAATGAAAAAGGGGCTAAGTATACTCACTTGGATCGATGAGGAGTATCCGACACGGATAAGTATTTGCAAGACTTTGAGGGGGAATATCCTCACAATAAGCCTACGAATATAAGTCTAAAGTTTTAAGCAAAAAGTCTAAGACAAAGGATCTAGGATTTCAAGATTTGACTAGGGTTCCAAATGGGGGACGGGAATGATTGTGTTTACAAAATTTAAGTCAAGTTTTAATAAGTTTTGAACGAGTCATACTAGACTTGAATTTCAAAGTTTAATAGTTTAAAATAATTATTGTTTAAAATAATTATTTAAGATAAGGATTAAAAATAAATAATAATTATTTCAAAAGTAAAATAATTATTAAATACAAAGTATTTAAAGACTAAATAGTGATTAAGGATAAAAAAATAATTATTTCAGAATAAATAATTATTAAGGATAAATACTTATCTTATAAGAATAAATATTCTGTTTAATCACTTAAAGTATTTAGATGTTAAATATTTATTTCACAATTGATCTTGTAAATAAATGATGTTTAAAATGTGCTAAGTTTAAATAATATGAAATTGTAAGCATAAATAATTACGTTTAAATATAATTTCTTATAAGGTTCACATTTTGATTATAAGTTTATAAATATATTTTTAAAGTCTAAAAGAAACCATAAGTTTAAAATAGAGTTCTATTGATTTATAAGTTTAAAGTTTTCATTTAGCTTTTATAAAGTTTATAAGTTTTAAACTATTTAGAATCTAAATAAAGTATAAATATCTTCCTTGTTTTTAACCAAATAAATAAATGTGTTTAAATAAACAAGCTATATTCATTTATTTTAGAAATAATAATTTTTCCGATTTATAAAATCTTCTCTGTTGGAGAGATGGATTTTATAAAGTTTAAAATTATTTTGTAATTTATAAGAATTTAAAACTATTTTTAAAGAATTGAACATTATTGGTTTTAACCAATTTTAATTAAATAAAATAGTTCCGGAATACAAAAGTGTAAATAAAATTCATTTTTATGTTTATAAAAGTTTAACAGAATTTATAAAAATTATTAGAGTTCAAAACTGTTTTAAAAAGGGTAAAAGAAAAATATAAACAAAAACCTGGGGCCAGACCGAATCGAACTCGGGTCTGCCCCGGGTCACGAACACACACACAAGTTTAACCATCCCAACCACTGCCTTATTAGCTTAAAACATGAAAAAGAAATTTCTTAAACAGAACCCCAAACCAACCCCAAATCCCCGTATGAACCCTAGATCAAGAATTCGTAATTGCACATCGATTAGCCCTTTGTTCATCAAATTAAACATAGGGCTTCTGATCTATGCAAGATTTCGAGTAGAATGGCCATTTGAATTACCTGAAATGATATCGAAATGAGGGAGAACGGGTTCGAGGTCCTCGTCGGCGGTCGTGTTTTCAATTCCGGCAATGTGGCTTCGGATTGATGGAATGGGTAGTGGAGAGAGGTTAGGGATGATGTTTATGAGCGGAGTGAGTCGTTATTTATAGCCAATTTTGGCATTAATTGCGCGAATGGGTCGAGGCGGGTGATTGGGCCGTTCGGAGGTAATTCACACTCCACGCCAAGCATCGATCGAGGTTGATCATCATGGCGTCTTGGGGACGGGTCGCACGCGAGGGACGAGCCCGAGGTTCAGTGAATCTGGACGTGATTTCGCGTTTTCGGTTAAAAGGGCTCAAAACCGCCCCTTGCGGGAGTCGAACCTGGGACCGATTTTGGTTTCAGGTAGTTTGGTCGAATTACAGAACAGGTCCCTGATGTTTCTAGGTTTTGCCATTTGTGTATAAATTTAAGTTTAAGTTTTAAAATAAGTTTCCCTAGTGACAGTTTTGGTCCCTGGGTTTTATTTATAAAAATAAATATGTTTTATTTTTATAAAAACCAAGTAGGTCTTATAAGTTTTGTCATCTTTTATTATTTTATAATTTTATAAAATAATTTACAGGATTTATAGTCTACATGTTTAAGTATTAGAAGTAAGTTTATAAATTATATTATTTATATAATTATAAATCTATAATGTTTTAAGAATTTAGTACCTTTTATCCATAAGATACATATATATATATATATATGTTAAAATAAGTCTCAATTATATATATATATATATATATATATATATATATATATAAGCATATAGGTTCTAAATATTTGTATTTATAACGGGTTTAGAAAAGAAATTTAGTCGGAAAAAATCTTGGATATTACAATGTACATGTGTAATGCTTAAATATATGTAAACACTCTTATAATATTTTATAACCCGGTCCAAATTTTTTATAATTTGACACATTATGGAAAATATTGATTGTTTACAAATTAATAACTAATAGTTGTAATCACTACTAAATGACTATCACTGGTAAAACATCACTGACGACTCAAAACATTTAATATAAGTTCAAGACACTTAAAAGCCCTAATCATATTTCAACTTGTAATATATCCATATAGACCGACACAAGATAAATAGACACTCAAAACAAGTACATCCTCAAGCATCATTAACCAACTCCTTATGAAATCTGGATTCATTTCAATATGAACAACAATTTAAGCAATTGGATTGACTAGAATATAACTAGTAATGATATAAAGAAATATATCGGGAATAGATCGAACTAATAAAGATTTTTTTTACTTTATATACAAAGTCGAATAGAAAAAACAAAATACATGTGATAGCTCATAACAAGGTTTTTCCAGTACTAAAGAGTTATTATTGATGAGCTACAACAATTGCGTCGATTAACGCAACTAAAAGAAATATTAAAATGAATTCAAACAGAAGAAAAAAGTTTGTTGATAAATGAAACCCAACTTGTTGATTATTAATTATCAGATCTTGCTCTATAATTTGATTTGATTTTGTAGTCCAAATAATCTTGTACCATGACGAGTCCGGAATAGTAGTGATTAGGGAAACAAAAAGACTTGTACATACCACAAAAGTTACTCCATATCCCACGGTCCAAAGATGAAAATATTTGGAATATTCTGAATCATTTATGAACATCACAACAAAAATGATTAAAGCATTTATAGTTCCTATGTAAATAAGGAGCGACGCAACAACTATAAAATGGGAGTGCGATAGAATATAGAATAACGATATACAAACAAAAACCAATCCCAATGAAAAGACAGAATAAATGGGATTGGCAAGTAATACTACTCTCAAACCACCTAATATAAGAGAAAAAGAAAATCATGTATTTATCCAAGTAAATCCATTATATATAAAATAAGAGATAAATAAATCAAAATCTTGCATAACTTTATTGATCCGGTCAGGAAAAAAGAAGCAACTCTACTTTTTTTTATAATAGTTCTTAATTATTAAATTTAAAAAATTCTATTTTATGGATATGGATTGATGTAGATATAGCTATTGGCCTAATCTCTTAAAAAAGTACTTTGAATCTATATATTTCCAAATCATCAATATGGGCTATAGAAAAGAACTCTATTTTGAATATTAATATAAACTAAAACACAATTCTCGCCCCCTAATCAATATAATTATGAATATAATTGTAGTTATTCTCCGAACAAAAACCTTCATTCTTTTAGATCAGGATGAGTTTTTAAGTTCTTATTTTAGGCAAATTTAGAATTGTTCGAACTGTGTAATCGTCAATTATTGACATTGGTAACCGACCCAAAACAATTTGATTATAATTCAATTTGTGACAATCATAAGTAGAAAGTTCATATTCTTCACTCATGGATATACAAGTTGTTGGACAATACTCAACGCAATTACTACAAATATATATATATATATATATATATATATATATATATATATATATATTCCGAAATCAATACTGTAATTAAGCATTCGTTTCTTTCTAATATTAGTTTTCAATCTTTATTATTAGTTTTTTTATTTGATATGAAAATTTACAAATATGAATAATATTCATGAACTATCTAAAAAAATTCAGGCTAAAATTACCAAACCAAATGAACTTTAACCTAGAATGAAGAATAGAATTAAGATTATGATATCATTAACCTATCCAAACGCACCCTTGTTTTTACAGCTAAGACAACCGGCTCAAAGAGCCCTCCTAAGGTCCCGATAGAATCCATGGACCACCACTAGGTTAAATGGGCGACCGCTCCCCCTAGAAGAACACATAGTATAGGATTCGAACCGTTGACCTCCCGGGCAGGAACCTCCGAAGAGTAAACCTTCCCACCTCACCTCAGACCAAGAAATCATCCTTGAAAAATATCATTTTCTTTGAATTTTGTCTTTGTGTTATCATGTTCTTAGAAAGGACTTTATTTCTCCATTAATTTCATATGTTCATCTATTTAATATTTAAAAAAAAAATACAGAACATAAATATTTACTCTGTAAGCTAATCTAGATCAAAGCATTGTTCTACACAACTTGAATACACAAACCACGCAATTCTTTCTCCATTTCTTTCCAATGCCATGAAACCTATTCATAAAAAATAACCCGTCTTAATTTGCGGGATTCATGTAAACTCAAACAACCACCGATTTCTTCATTAAGACAATAGTAAACTTCGTTTTTGCTTTATGTGGTTTGACCATTTTAACCCTTTTGCTCCAATAGTTTGAAAATGGCCAAAACACTCATTGAGGTTACCATTTTGCTCCCCGACATTAACTCCGTTAAACATTTAAGTTAAAATTAAGGGCATTTTGGTAATTTCACTGTTTCTCTATAAATTTAACTGAAATATTTAACGAATTTAGTTGCCTGGGAGCAAAATGGCAACTTCAAGAAGTGTTTTGGTAATTTTCAAACTATTGAAACAAAAGTGTTAAAATGGTGAAAGCACAGGAAGCAAAAGCAAAAACGAAGTTTTAACCATATAAGATTTTAGGGGGTGTTTGGGATTACTTATTTACTCTACTTATTAACTTATTAACTTATATAAGTTAATAAGGTGTTTGGGAAAGCTACTTATTTAGCCTACTTATACCATTTTTCAAGAAGTAAGTCCATCCTTACTTATTACTTATAACTTATTAACTTATAGCATAAGTCAATAAGTAGTTTTCAAAGAAAATCCCAAAGTTTTTGAGAAGTTACAAATTGTGACTTATGACTTATGACTTATTACCTTTTTGAATAAGTCATAAGGAGTTTCAAATAAGTAATCCCAAACACAGCCTTAAACCCTAACCGGACGCGTTTTCAGCTTTGGACACACGCAAACTCTTAAGATTTATAGAAAAAGCAGCTTCAAGTTGGTGATGCTTAGACTGTTTTTTGATTCCACAAGGGCAATATCGTGATTTCGATGTAGTGCGAGCTCAGTAAGGCGAGGGAATAATTGTCTACAATTGAAATACACGTCATAGTAGACCCTCGTTACTTCAATCTTCCTCAGCCGGCGATACTCACCGGTAATTGTTTCAGTCTTTTTCCTCCGATTTTCTTTTTGTTATTGCTTGGAATTCCTCGCAATTATAGATCCAATGAATGTTTAGGGTTTTGCATTTTCCCCCAATTTGCGATTTTGAGATTGGTGTTGCTTGTAATCCTTTCTTGTTTGTTATTAACCTTGAAATTCCTCCGATCCATGAATGATTAGGTTTCTTTTTTTCGATCTGTGTTCCCAGTATTGTATAGGATATAGATAGCTATCAGTGGATTGTAATCCTTCTTTGTTTGTAGGGGTGTGAAAAACAACCGAACCAAATTGTGAATTCGGTTTGTAACCGTATCCGAACTGTGGATTAGGTTTTTGGATATACATATTTTTTAATTCAGTTTATTCTGTTAACCGAATAAGTTATAACTACATATGTTTAACGGATACACCTAAAAAAGTTAAAAACCGAACCGTTTGAACACCCCTATTTGTTTGAAAAGCATGAATGCATAGATATACTCCTGTCATTCCTATATTTTCTATTGTAGCTGTTCGGTCCAGGAACCTAAGTATTGGTACAAAATTTACAACTCGATTATAATTGCTTTTATGAGGGAGGATGGAATTCTTTACTTTACAAATTTATACTAAAATTTATAAATGAAAGTTTGGTATTAACAAGAATGAATCACCTTGAGGCTAATTATATGAAATTTATTCTGTAATGTTGAACAGAGAAGTTGTCAATCCTGTGTTCAAGTAGAGTGTTAGGAAAGGTTTTTGACCAACAATGAGACTGAGATATGCTATGGTATGCTCCTCGAATCAGAATCGAAGCATGGAGGCTCACTTTTTACTGAAGAGGGAAGGTTTTGATGTTTGTTCGTATGGAACAGGCACCCATGTTAAGCTCCCTGGTCCTTCGTTACGAGAACCAAATGTCTACGAATTTGGCACCCCGTACAAGCAGATGTTTGATGAACTTAGGCGTAAAGATCCCGAGCTGTATCCTTGTTTTGTTTAAGATTAAGTGAATTACATTCGTATGGTTTTATGATGGGGAGTGATAACCAAGTAGGGATGGCAAAAAGACCCTAGCCCGGCAGGAATACCCGAAACATCCCGGACGGGTATGGGATTAGTTTTAAAAAAATTTCGCGGGTATGGGATCAGGTGATGCCCGGCCCGATTACCCGAAACCATATACCCGTTTTCTAGAATCATAACCCGACTGATATACCCTAAAATTTTTAATTTTATTTTTCCTTAACCCTTGTCTAGTAATACTTCATTCTAGTAGCTTTATTATCAATTATGTGAAAAATTAGTTTATTTCTTTTGAGATATGTATTTGTTAATTTTTTTATTTATATTTTGTATGTAATGTATCATATTTTAATTTGCTATGTACATAAAAAATATATAAAAATTAGAATCATAAGAAAAAGAAATGTACTTGAAAATCCCAACGGGTATTTTTTTTAACAAACTAGCGGGTATACCTGATACCCGACGCTAATTACCCAACAAATACCCGGAAGGTATTTGGCCGGGTCTGGGACAAGATTTCACAACTAGGCATGGGACTAGGATTACCAATACCCGGCCCGAACCTGGCCCATTGCATCCCTAACCTATATCCAAGATTCATAGAATAATCAAAATACAAATCTTGTATGTATGAAAACCGGATTGAGTTATGTAGTTAAAGAAGTTACGTTGTTTGATTTGATTCCTGTAGTTCACGGTGTTGAAAATTAGATTGTTGTTCTTGATTATTTCATAGCTATAAGCGCAATGGCATACTCCCTATGCTCAAGAGGAACTTGGCGGTAAAGACTGCACCCCAGCGCTGGCAAGAAAATGGCCCGGATGGACACTTTGATGTTGTATTCACATTTGAGGAAAAAGTATTTGATATGGTTGTTGAAGGTTAGTGTTTACCTTCACATCTTGGTAGGTCACATGACATGCCTATACATGGTTCTTATATTTCTATATATTTTGAATGCTCCCAATATTCTATAAAAGTACTTTTCTTTTCTTTCACATGCTGCATAATAATCAAGCTTTGGTCATTAGAAGAAGAGGTTAATGAACTTTCATGGCGTGGTTAGATTCTTTTGCATGAGTTATTAATTATTATAGGTACCTTAGGTTTAGTGCATAACCGTGCCCTTGATATTTCCTTTATGAATGAATATTTTATGAGCTTGGTTTTATAAAATAAATGGAATCAAGTATTTCAGCTAGCAACAAATAGTTTTCATCTATTCACTTGACAAACAACATGTCATTAGTAATCAAACATCACATGCTTTTAAAAAAATCATTACATGAGCTAGGTAGTCGAGTGACCTTCTAGCACTTTATCACTAGAGTAAGTCTTAAGTGGATGCATAAGTGGTTTGTTTGAATATATAAGATATAGCTATTTTTATGATTATTGAAGTATTTGTAACTTTAGTTTTTATACTATGTTATTTTTATACTATTACTTTTCTAAATGACTAGCTTTTAGTTGTAATGATACACATACTCATAAAGGACTGCAAAGAGTTCTTGACCGTGGTGGTGTATCTGTATCCTTGGTTGGAAATTCGTTGCCCTATTGTTTGTTTATGTGGTGTTTATGTATCACAAACGGGCCTTAGATCTATCCGTTTTTTATTTTATTTCAAGATTTCTATCCGTTACATACTCTGATTGCATATCATTAGTCTTTTACTTATGAATGGGAGATTTGGGTTTTAGCTCAAACAGGTCAAATAATACTTTTAACAGCATGTGCAGTCATATCCTTGGAAACCTATGTGGCATCCTTCATTGCTTGATTGGGGATCCATCCTCCTCACCGATGCCCCCAAGGATATTCATGTGGGCCATAACTAAGAAAAAAAAATCAATAAAATATATACATTTAGTTATATAATTATCTATTTAATTTGAAATTTAAAAAGAAAAATAATTATTTCTAAAAATATTTAAATGTAATTTGTTATAAAGTAAATTACATCCCTTTGGTCCCAACTTTCTGGAAATTACACTTACGGTCCCACCTGTTAGCAGTGTTCTTAACACTTTTGGTCCTTCGAGTGGATAACGTTTATTTTTTACGTTAATTTTAAGATTACTATTATGCGCCTATATATAAAAAACAATTTTTTAACTTCCCCAACCTACTTTCCCGTCATTCCTCCTTACCTCACGGTTTTGCAAAATTCCCACCGCGATACCTAATTGCCACCGGTTGTATATGTGATAGTAAGAGTAATTTCACAAAAGTTTAACATAACTTTTAAAGCCGGTTAGTGAAAAGAACCAAATGTGTTACGGCTGAGCAAACGACTGGATTATAAGTGTAATTTTTGTAAAATGGGACCAAAACCGTAGTCTGATGACCATCTGTGTAATTAACTCTTGATTATATTTATGATATTTTTTTTACTCAAATTTATCAAATTATGTAATATATTTGAATATATAGTTTATTATATTAAAAAGTATATACTTTTTTTAAAATAAATAATAATCTGGTTATGAAATATTAGTGTAAAAGTGGGACATTGGGGTTCTCCTTAGAATTGAAGGATATTTAAAAAGTAATGGCCATGACATGGCAGTCGTAAGGTCAAACCTAAGGAGGTGTGATTGCTAATGGTCTAAGTGAAATGGATCAAATGTGTTGAAAGACGACAAGTAAATACTCCTCCTTTCAACTCTCCGAAAAGTGTAATTCTTGGTCGTTGGAGTCGCCAAATTTCAATGATTAATCTTGTTCAGGATATTGATATTACTGTTTCTGAAACTGCTTTTACTGTTGATAACTACATGCAGATCTTCATACTCGTGATCATGTTCTTCTGAAACCAGTGCTGGTGATAAACTTGGAAGTTAAAGATAACCACGAGGAGGCTGCAGTTGGTGCTCGCCAAACTTTGACATTGTGTCAAGAGGTCTGGACCATATCCTGTTTTTGAATTCCATTTCAGTTTAGTTAAGGTTATTGCATCCCTTTTGCTTTAAAATTAGTTATTTTGGGTTGAATTTAACTTTAACAGGTCAAACATGACAACTTTCTAAACGGCTGAGCGGGTCAACCTCCTAATTATATTTGGCCAAACGAATTAATATAATATTTTTCACAATCATATCTAATACATTAATTATTTATAATACCCAGGGCCGTCCCTAAGATTTCGGGGGCCCTGTGCGACTAAAGAAAATGGCCCCCTAAAAATCTACAATATAAAGTTAAATATATGAAAAAAAAATCGTTAATATAATGAAAATTGTAATAACATTAGATTTGATTTTTCCTTAAAAAAATCAATTCAAAAACCTCCCTTTATTCAATTCATCCGATTGAATTTTGCAGTATGTTTCTTAAATAGGTAAAATTGTTAATTTGAACATGAACTAATGATGGAGTAATTGCTAATGGGTTTTTAAACTGAGTTTATTTGACCCATAAGTTAATTGTAATTTCTTTTTTAAACTCGGTTTATATTAAATATAATTTTATATATAATATATGTATATAAATTATAATTTTGGGCCCCTAGAAAAAACCGGGCCCTGAGCGGTCGCCCACCCCGCACATGCTCAGGGCCGCCCTGATAATACCTCACCATTGTTTTTCAAATGTGTAGATTGAAGAAACTAATGGCTGGGAGGATGTTATTGATGACCTTATATCCACATTTGAGCGAAAACACCGCAGAAAAGTGGTGTACACAATCTCGTTCTATTGACCTAGCGGATACTAGTTTTGATACTTCTTGTGACCGTATCTTTTGTGTACAAGACATGAGTGTTTAAAAAATCTAGTGATATGGAGTTGAGAAATACTGTGTTTTCTACACATCAATGGTTGGGCTTTATAACTTATCTTGCTTTGCTTGGTGGTGGTGCAATAAGAGGGTCTAAAACCGGCTCTGAAAACACGATTGAACACCCGCCCTTCCTGTCTCCACATCAGCCTCCCTCAAACTAGACTTGGCAAAGCAAACCCGTCTAATGAATTTTATTTATTTAGTAAACATTGTTGATGAGTTTTATTTTTTTGATGCATATAAAGTTGTTAATTTTGACTTAATATTGTAAATTGTAGATAATTGTGTTAATTTTGACTTCATAAGTCTTTGTGATGAAACCCACCCTGACCCGTACCTTTTTCTGACAAAACCCATTCTGACCTGAACCGAAATAAACATTTTTTAAAATGGCCCATCCTGATCCGAACCCATTTTGACCCGTGATCCAACCCGTCCGTTTTACCAGGTCTACTCAAAACCGGCCAACAATGTCTTATTGTGGATGCTAAAAATGTGACTCATTACTAGGTTATGTACCCGTGTATTACATTAATCTATAAATAATTGTTATGACAGAAAATACGTTTTACATGTGATAATGACAAAATAAAAAGTTTCAGTTGTGTTACTTCAACACTATTGTGGTGTAATTGTTTCGTCCAAAGAAAAGACACGTGATACGATTGAACAATGATTTCATAAGTAAATAAAGTATTGATGTTTAATGCATGTGAAGCAACTAAACATCAAAATTATGCTAAGACACCTCAAATTAAACAGTGAGAGTTAACTTTATATAGTAAGTTATGAGTTAAGTCATTAGCAATGTGTTTCTGATGCGATAAGCCAAACACAACACAAGTTAAAGATTATGAACCTGGAGCTAATACTCAAAAGCAGATATTCAAATCGTAACAGTATCGGCATGAAGAAATAAATACAAATTAGCTAATGACTGTAAGTCAGGATTATCATACTCTAAGCTACAAAATTCTTGAACTACATCACTCAGTAGAAGTATCCACTCATCTAACACATTGGACCAAAAGAATATTAGTTTTACATTCAGTTCAACATATCCTGACAAAGTGACAATGACACACATTAAGCAAAAAAATAATCCTCATGACAACCAAATTGGACAGAAGTTGCTTCATGTCATGTCATATTCATAAACACTAATTCTATCCCTTGGATTTCCTTTGTTTATAGATTTTCAACAATTATCTAGAATTAAAAAAAAATCAGATTATTGTTGACATGATATAAATTTGGTAACTAAATTTCACATGCCAACCATTTAAAAAAAATTAGACAGAAGTTGCTTCATGTCAAGCCAAACAGTACTCAAAAAGTAACTGTGTTGACCGGTTAACAAACTCGTCCATTTGTCACCTTTGCTATAGTTGGAAATGTCTGCCTACTTGCGTAAATATAAGGCTACTTGGGTGGTATCTGAATCAACTCAAATTGGTTAACTTTTTAAACTTTGTTAAAATGATTTCAATCATGGCAAATGGGTTGAAAATCACCTAAAATAGTAAAGTGTTTTAAGATGCTTAAAACCATAAAACGCTCTATTAAACAAAAATTATCAGTTTAGACTTGTTACCCAACCCACCCCTTGTAGTTATTATAAATCCAACCTTGAGAGCGAGTTTCTTAAGTTTATTCATAGCTCGGAATTGCTTTATCCTTGAAAGGACCGCACTATCTATTGCCTTATCTGATGCTTCCCCACCTTCTCTAAACCATGGATGTTCTGTACCATTTAAAGAAAGGCAAAAAATTAAAAAATAATTATTATGACATTTAAAAGATTTTCACAAAATTTAATGTGATTCAAAATTTAAGCATACCAAGAACTTGAGCAGAAGTTGTACCCCTAAGGTCTTTGGCGCTAGCTCGAATCGATGACCAATGATCACTTTCAAAATGAATCTCTCCTCTTCAAAATCTCATCAAATATTCCTTTATCGTAACGGGTCATTCTTATTAAAAACGCATTTATTATTAGTTAAACTATAGCGGAAGTCTTTCTAAAATCATTTATTAGCATTTAATGTTATTAAATATACCTCACGAATACCGGCACACCAATTCGAGTAGCACCGCTCCGAAGCCAAGATACGTCAACACAACGCCTTCCTGAAAAACAATCTATCGCACACACAAAGTCAACTATGCTGAGTGAGTTCTAATAGATTAGTTTAACTAAAAGCCAACTCGTCATAAAGATTATTTAAAGTTTACTCACGACCCACGGTCCTTATAGATTAGTTTACCAAATCGTCACAATTAGATAACCCCTGTATCACACGGTATCCCATACATGTTCATTACCCAAGACTCATCCCACAATAATAATAATAATAATAATAATAATAATAACAATAGTATTTCTCCAGTCCTTTCGACAACACTAGTCTCTCATACTCTCGACAACACTAGTCTCTCATACTCTAGAACGCGTATTAACTCGATGCTTGACTAACACAACAAAACTCTTTGCATCTGCTTACTCAGCCCTAACCAAGACTGTCACATTTAGCTTAAAGCCCGACTCTTCCCGATCAACCCCTAACATGTCACACCCCCGCCAAGGCGGAAACACGAGGGGCGACGAAATTGAATCATTACACATGGAATAAATAAAGTACTAAGGAATTTATTTAAAAACCGATAGTCATTACATCAAGTTTAATTCAAATAAAGCAAATAACCAAATAGTTTCATTTTCAATTTAAATCTAAGCTAGGTCCACTAAGCCTTATCCTTGAATCCTAGCGTGAGCACGACAGCAAACTAGTTTCCATTACCTGAAAAACATGCTAAAATAGGTCAACTAAAAAGTTGGTGAGAACATAGGATTTGATAGATATAATACAATAGATAACCAGAAGCAAATCAAAAACAAGTTTCAAATTCCAAGTAATTTAAACTATCATACATGAGTTCACAACCAACCCTAGTGATCGATAGCTCTCCCGCCCAACACCTTGTCAGGGTGTTAGACTATAGTATAAGTGTCAAGAATGCAGTTTCTGAACACCCAGCTCCTTCCAAGTTGATTAGAATCCACAACTTGAAGGACGCTCAGAATTGATTGGCATGCATCAACCCGAGAACTGAATGGGCTAGTCAGGCCAATAGATCTATTTACGTACTCTCGTGGCTTCCCCGAAGTTAATGGTTGTGTAGTTTTTAGAAATTAAGAGAGACTTTATAGTAAAAAAAATGACATTTTCAACATGTATAAATCGGTTTAATGTTACTAGAATTAGAAGTTTGTTATTGAATGCAAAGTATAGTTTTGACTCAAGACTCGGTTTCAGTTTTGATATAAGAGCATGTTTTCCACCCCAAAATAGAAAGCAAAAAGGGGCTATGAACTCACCTTGCAGCAGGTGGGATTGATCTTGATTGCTGAAGTAACTTGGTTTAGAAGATGCCTAAATAAGTTTGAGTTAGTTTACAGAATCGTGGAAAGATGAGGGGTTGTTTTGTAATTAGAGGAAAGTAATCATCGTATACTAGAGTGGTTATCGTACTAGAGTAGTACCTCCAACAGCAAAGTTCCCAGGAAAGAGTTGGCCGGATCAGAACCCCGTCTTTCCTAGCCAGAACCTTACTATTTGTCAGATAGCTACATACCAGTTTGAAGTTTACTCTATTTGTACACTTTAACCGAGTTTAGGATGTGTCCGGTAAGTTTGGGAAAAGATAAGGATTAAAGTGTAACATACATTTAATAAGGATCGAAATAAATAAGTTGAATAATAGAGGGTTTTAATAGAAAATTAAGTGCTATAGTAAAAGCATAATTCTAGATGTAAAATGAAAATAAGAAAATCAAGTTTTTTAATTAAAGTGTTTGAACCAGTTTTAAAGAGTTTATAAAATCTATTTTGTAATTCTTGTGATTTAAAGAAGAAAACGAAATCTTTAAATAATGTTTAGTAATATATAAATAGTTTCCCGTTTAAATAACGTTATTAGTTTTAAATAAAAACATAACTTTAAATTTTTAAATGAATAAACGATTCCTCGCGACATCTTTTATATAAAAATATACACAATCCTTTATATTTATTTAAAAAAATACATAATTTATTTATGCTATTTAAAGGAAAGGAATACCTTTTATTTATTTATTTTCTTTTTCTTTTATAACCAATATATATAATAATTTGGAAATTTGAAAATTCTAAAGAATAGGTTTAATAATATTTATTTGCTCAAAACATAATGATATATGTATTCATGAATGTATGGTGTGTGCAAGTGCTTAAAACCAAAACAGAAAAAAATGTGGTCGATGGGTTTCGAACCCATGACCTTGGTTTGAATTTCAAATGTTTTAACCACTAGACCAAGGGACCAATTTTGTTATGTTTTAGAAAAATAAAATATTAGAACTTGATTTCTGTTTGCTCATCATCTTCCCAACACCATACAGACGTGAACCAGACTCCACATCTAAACCCTAAAATCGATTTGAGGATGAAAGCAGTAAGGGAGATGCGCGATTAACATGAAAACGAGTACCTGGAGTCGTAAACCACACGGATTAGAGCCAATTTGACAACGATTCTGCGTCAGGGAGGAGGCGTGCGTCGCTCAGAACAGGAAGGAAAAGAACAGATTTTTTTTTTGTGGTAGCTTCGTATAAGGAATCGACGTGGGTATTTATAGTGTGAGTAGCTCCACCATAAACGCATTAACAGTTGCGATTTGAACGAAAATCGGGGATTTTGAAGCTTGAACTATCATGGTTACGGGTTTCAAATTTGGGTTTCAAAATTCGAAAATTGATAATGATTTCCGTAAATTTCTCGTTCCTTTCGGTTGATAAGGCTTAGAGATGTGCTTAGAAGGTTTTAAAACATTCAGATTTTGATGGATTTGAACGATTGGATGCTTATGGAAATGATTTTGACTTTTCGAAAGTCAAAGTTTGTGTTCCAGGGTCCAAACCGTAAGAAGGAGGGTTCAAATGATTTTGAGGGGGTTCAAACCTAAGATAAGGGTTCAAGGTCTATTTTTAAAATTCCCTTATTAAATAAACAATCATTTAATTTTAATTAAACTCTTAAATTTTTATAAATATGATTAATCAATAAAATATTGATGTAATTAATTATTAGGAATTAGAATTAACTTGATATATTAAATAAGACGAGGCAAAACGAGGCTTGTACATTAAGTCGAAGCAGGATTACACGAACTAGAATCATACAATTTCTAGAGATGTCACATAACACGTCACACATTCATAACTCATATCTCTATAAAGCATATTATCATGGACACATCATAGGCCCCACGACTCCTTAATACTCATTTAATTTTATAAACGCGTCGGATTAGAATCCGAAACTCTTAGCACGTTAAATAGATTAAGCTTGTCACTTAAGTATGTATGATAGCCCCAAAAATATTTAAAGAAGTGGGGGATTAGAAACTCACCGCTTAAGACGAGCCTCAGTCCTTGCTCTGCATCTCGTCCGTCCACGTTGGGATCTCAAACCTAACAAACGCGTGATCGCAAGGTCAGAACATGTTCTAAACATACGTTGCATAACGTATAGATAAATAAATAAATCTGAGCGTCGCCTCGCCAGTTCGTCATTTCTTTCCACGAAACCCTAGTATCATGGGTTTATGTATAACCTTTCTCCTAAACCGGATAGGACTTGTGTACCCAAATCCGAGATCTCATGCATGCACGACATGCAATTCCCTTGCCGTTCTTGTCTCGCACAAATCGTTCTTGGCTCGTTAAGAAACCGTAAGCTCAAACCAGTTTCACACGCATGCACGTCACCCGCCATGCAAACCCGAAGCTCACCAAAACCCTAGCCTCGTTTGAACCCTCACCCAAGCACATGATCTTACTCGCCTCGTTCCTTTCTGGTCCAACACCGTCGCTGGAAATCCTTATGGTACGCCATTTATCCGATCACCGGGTCATCATCTTCGTCGGGCAACACCATTGTGGCTGTCACAAAGGCCATCGCAGTCCACCACTTGCACCCCTGTAACCACCATCATCTCCTCTTTGAGCGTTCGTGACAACCACTGTCCCCCTCCCTTCGGTCGTCGTCGGTCTTCACTACTTCTTGCTAATCACAGCCATGGCTACCTTCATCGAATACCATGTTGCTCACTTTCTGATCTCAATAATAATGGCCACCATTATTACCACCTATTTGATCAGAACTTGCATGTGTGGACAGGAACAATCCCATACACACATTAAACACACGCATAGACCTAACCTGTTTTCATCTTTACGGCCAAATAAAAACATGCTCGAAAGTGGAATGAGATGCTTACTTGCATTCGTGAACAATGGCAGCCCCACTCTTGAGTGTAACCCGAGCGAATCCCGCAAATCTTCACCAAGCTTCACGGCTTCAAGCTCCAACTATTCGCGCGCCCCGTTACGATCTTGTTCGGGTGAACGTAGGTGGAACAAGAACAAGATGGGAGTGCTCCAAACCACCAAGAACCGCCATCGGCGTCTCTCCCTTCTTGCGGCAGCTGTAAGTCTCAAGGCTAGGCCAAAAATGCCTAGGGTTTACTCAAAAGATTAATTATATACTTACGGGGTTTACATCCAGGTCCTCGTACATTCAATCCGTACTCTTTGGTCTAAAACATCGCGCCATACGGCTACCCGGTCATTCTAATCCCTTTATTTTCAGCCCCTCGTGAAAGCTTAAAAAAAACACGGTTGCTAACCTAGGATTCGATTTATTTGCTAACCCGAATTGTAAATCTATAAATTCATGGGATGTTACAAGTCTATCCTCCTTAAAAGATGATTCGTTCTCGAGTCCTGCATCGGCACTAATCAACAGCTAAGTCGCTTGTTGTTTATTTTTTCATTTTAATTTTTAGTTGTGTATTACTTCACATTGAGGACAATGTGTCTTTCAAGTGTGGGTGTAGGTCCAATATATAACACGGATCTGTAGAAACCAAAATCAAGAGGCAGAATCTCTTGATTTGGTGATGAAAACACAAGAATAATAGATGAACAATAAAAACCTTCTTGTATTGATTTGAATCAAAAGATATTATAATGAAAACCCTCAAATCTCTCTTGAATGTGTGCTCACAATGATGATGAAACAATAATCTTGAGAAAACCCCTGATGTGTGCACACCCTAAACCCTAGAAAAAACTATTCTTTTTATAGGTGTAGACTAGGTTTGACAATATTACAAAAATGCCACTAAACTATTAAATCTTCATTTAACCGCAACTGCCACTGTTAATCGAAACAAGCACGTCAATCGAAACTATACTTGCGATTGAACCTTGAACTTTCGATTGATCTTTGATTTTTACTTGAACTTGATCTTTCGTCTGAATCTTGATTATTTTGGTAAGCGTCAGCGTTAATAATACCCTACAATCTCCCCCTAGGCTGATGCTACCAAAATCTTTTATTATGATTTCCATTATGATCAACAACTTCAGTATCAACAATCTCCCCCATTTATGGTTGCATCAGATGTTAAAGTTGTAATCAGACGAACATTGCGGTTACTAACCCTGCGAAGCAGATCCTTATGAGAGTGGAGTTTGAATTGTCATTTGTAGATTCTCGATAAACTTTCCATCTCTCTTTTGCTTGATGAATCAGAAGATCTAGGAGGAGGTTTCCTAGTATGTTATCTTCTGCACTACTAAGGAACAAGTTCTTTTGATCGGGTAACTTTGCTCAACTGATGATCGGCCATCATTGCAGCAAAATCTTCAAGTGAGGTGGTGAAGCTGCCGGCCAGCTTCTAGAATACCGCACCTCATGACTTTGTCAACAAGATATTACAATGAAAACACAAGAATAATAGATGAACAATAAAAACCTTCTTGTATTGATTTGAATCAAAAGATATTACAATGAAAACCCTCAAATCTCTCTTGAATGTGTGCTCACAATGATGATGAAACAATAATCTTGAGAAAACCCCTGATGTGTGCACACCCTAAACCCTAGAAAAAACTATTCTTTTTATAAGTCTAGACTAGGTTTGACAATATTACAAAAATGTCACTAAACTATTAAATCTTCATTTAACCGCAACTGCCACTGTTAATCGAAACAAGCACATCAATCAAAACTATACTTGGTGATTGAACCTTGAACTTTCTATCGATCTTTGATTTTTACTTGAACTTGATCTTTCATCTAATCATGATTATTTTGGTAAGCGTCAGCCTTAATAATACCCTACATTTTGCAAAGTTCTCATATCGGTACTTCCTGTTATCAAAGTCATCAACATTAGTTAGACGTGGAGGTCTACTTAAGGTACCAATCTCATTATCCATAGAGTTAGTATCAGTCATGACCTAATAACAATTTTAACAGAAAACCGCAAACTTGGAGACTAACCGCAAACTTAGATTCAGAGCCGCAAACTTGAACTAAGAACCGCAAAATTGGATTCAGAACCGCAAACTTGAAGATAAACCGCACACTTGAGTATTAACAGCAAACTTAAGTATAAACCGCAAACTTAAGTCAGGCGCAAACTTGGAATCAACCGCAAACTTGAAGTCAGCCGCAAACTTGGACTCAACCGCAAACTTGATAACCAGTAAAATAGGAAAGCTGAAAATTAGGAAATACCGCAAACTTTCTAACAGCAAAGTTGATGACCGCAAACTTCACGATCGCAAAGTTGATAACCGCAAACTTTCAGATTATGAAATTAATAGCTAAAAACTTCGATTTTCAGGCCAATAATCCACTGATTTGGCCGCAAACTTCAACAATAGTGACGGAAACACAATTCCGAATCATGTCACTATCCAGAAACTCTCCAAAAAGCACAGTCAGTTTAAACAAATGCTAAAACAATAACTTTGATACCTCACGAGTCAAAGATATCCGTTGCAAGCTTCACCGAAGAGCGCTAAGGCTCTGATACCAACTGTAAGGTCCGAATTCCCGAGGATATTCAATCAACGGATTCAACAACGTGTTGAACCTGGCGAAAACAGACTCGACACGTGATTTGTAGGTAGAATCAAAGAGAACGAGACACAATTCAACAGTCAAACAATTCGTATATTAATAAAACAATGAAAATACAATACACAATCGCTCAACAACTCGTCTAACCGATTACAGTAAACAAAAGAACTATTTATACTAATCGGTTGGGGTTGGGCTTGGGCTTGGGCCTGGGCTGCATACTTCAAGTATGCGGTTGGAAGGCGCATACTTGAAGTATGCGGCCGCATACTTCCAAAACTCTATCTTCTGAATTTTCTGGTAATCTCTTGATGCGTTAGCCTATTATGTTTGATCCTTACAGAAACATAGTTGTCGAAGGCGCAAGGCGCACTCAAGGCGCACGCCTGATGAGTGGTTGTTTTACACATGTTAATTGTATATAAGTTTGTGTTTTTAACCCTAATTATATGAGAAACAATTTACTCTAAAACGTTTTTTGTATTTTTTTTTTTTTGTAGGTTAAAAAGAAAACAAGTTAAAACAACACAAGTGGGCTAAATAGATTAAATTAAATTAGTTTGGTTAAGTTATAATCTACTCTTCTATGTAATGGATTTTAATCAAATAGTTAAATTAATTTAAATAGAATTAATTCATTTGTGTATTTTTAATCGGAGGTGGTTATTTGAAAAGGAGGTTTAGGTGAGGCAAGGTCAAAGAAATTAGTAAAATTTAATTGTCTTAAATGGTTGTTTGGGCTAGTAACACGATTAAGGCCTAGTTACCATTGGGTTGGATTTATAGATATATCAACCATTAGCATTAGCATTAGCATAAGAAGAAAGAGAATAAAGTCACGCAAGCAGGTAAAAGGGGAAGACGGCAATTAGAGAGTTTTGGCACGTTTCACGAGGAGGGCCTCCTCTTGACGGCTGAGCAAACACGAAGGCAACAGTTGCGTGAATTAAGAGTGCACAATTGCATGTCGATCGAGGTAAAGGTTTTATGTTTGATTAAGTTGTTTATGTTTTTAGATTTATTTAGTTTCTAACAATAACTGAGGAGATTGATGTATTGGTTGATATAAATAATTTACTTTTGTGTTTTGAGTTCTTTTCTTACGATCTTGTTCGGTTGATGACAAATCCTGGTATCAGGGTTGAGTGACTAAATGACTAACTTGGTATTCATAAATTGGGTGATTGAATTATACTGGTTTGTGACGGAACTGGTTGTATAGGTTGCTGACAACAACCTGTCTTCAATTACTATTTTAACTAATTTTTTAACACTATGTCAATGTGGTGTCCATTGAATAACTGAGTTTTGCATGAACCTGGAACCTGAAGTTTGGAGGGAGTTGCATGTTTATTTGATCCGTGTTTTAATTATAATTACTAAACTAAGCAATTAATCTTTCCATTGATTCCATGTGAATTCGACAACCCTACTTCCCTATCTACAGTCCAAGGTAAATAAGTAGAAGTTTTTATAAGTGTTTTTGATTGACCTTGACACCGCGATCAAAATGACGCCGTTGCTAGAGAATCGGTACGCTTAGTTTTGTTGCTTTAGTTTAGTTGTTCTTTAGTTGAGTTTGATTTTTTTTTAACAAAAATCAAAAAGATTTTTTTTAATCCTATTTCTTTTTATTTTTTTATTTTTTATTTCGTTCAGAGCTAGTTGGGTGTGCTACTTGTGTAGGTATTGGTACGATTTACCTTGCGCGGTAGTCGTGCTTGAAGTTTGGTACGTGTCATCCTTGTGATGCCGTGCTTGAAGTTCGGTGTTGAACGTCCTAAGTATCGGGCCCTAGGTTTCTCCTCCCGAAGGACAGTACTGCGTTGAAGGGCCTAGTGGTCGCAATCTTTAGGTTACTCCGCCAATATCCGATGTTTGGAATTGACAGTTACGAGAAGGCGCATATTCGATATGTTCGGTTTATGTTATGTGTATGTTATGTTATTGCATGCCTTCATACGATTTTATTAATGAAGTTAAATGATATCCGTTTTTTATTCATGGATATAACTTATAAGCATCGTTTTACACTTTGTTTTAGTTAGTATTAAGTTAAGATTTAAGATTTGAAAATCAAATACGAACTCTCATTCACAGAGCTAAACAAAGATGACATGCATCTCATCACTGATCTTGATATTATTCCCGGTAAGTATAACTATATGTAACTGGTTTTGAGATGTTCTTGAACATATCCATGTTTATTATGCTTATCTTCCTCTTTTTTACGTAGCGTCACAGTTTCAGAGACTGCAAAGTACAGGTTTCCTTGGTCTGCATCATCTGGTATTAAGATTTGATATTTAAAAAGCTTTACACTTTCTTCTCCTTCCCTTTTCAACTTCTTTTCCAACCACCAGTGTTGCAAAGTTCTCGATTAGTCGGCGATTAATCGGTAATAGCCGTTATACATAGGAATTTTGTCCTAATCGGACTAAAAATCGCTAATCGCAAAAATCTAGTCAAAATCGGGCCTAGTCGACCCTAATCGGACCTAGTTGGCCAAAAATCGGCCACTTCCCGTTTTTCCGGCGACTAGCCGGCAGGTTCCGACGATTTTTAGGCGATTTCTGGTAAATTCCAGCTATTTTAAAAAAATGTGTATATATATATATATAATTTCGAAAATTACATATAAAAATGTATGTTTTGGAATACTATGTGAATAACATATTCTAGAATTATATACCGGAGCGGATTGTAAGAGAGACGGTATTTGGAGGCTACAGTCCCGGAAGAAGCGGGGAAAGAGAGTTTAGAGTTATACATATTGATGCAACTCTATAGGTTATTAGGTTATACATCCCCACTCCTAATTGTTGTACTTTTTTTTTTTAAATTGACTTTTAAACATGTCATTTTACCAGATCTGAAAAATCTTTATTTCTAAAACCGTTTTTTAAATTTAAAAACACTTTATATAAAATAAAACGTATACCCCTCCCCCTCCTAATTGCCATACCCCCTACTACTTGCCGTACCTCCCCTTCTCATTTTACCTCCTTTGAATAAATATTATTTATAAAACTGTTTTTAAAGTTTAAATTCACTTTCTATAAAATAAAAACGAGTTACGCCATACATATCCCCCTTCTACTTGTCGCACCCACATGAAAAAATAACTTTTAAACTTGTCATTTTACCTTATTCGGAAAATTATAAATTCTAAACCTATTCTTTTAAATTAAAAAACACTTTCTATAAAATAAAACGTATGCCCCTCCCTGCTCCTACTTGTCGTACCCTACTTATTTTACCCACTTTGAATAATCATTATTGTTAAAACCGTTTTTTTAGTTTAAAAACACTTTCTATAAAATAAAAACGAGTTATGCCATATATATCCCCCCTCCTACTTGTCGCACCCTCATGAAAAAATAAATTTTAACTTGTCATTTTACCACATTTGAAAATTCATTTTTTCTAAAACTGTTCTATTAGGTTTGAAAACACTTTCTATAAAATAAAACGTATACCACACCCTCCTACTTGTCGTACCCCCTCTCATTTTATCCCCTTCGAACAATCATTATTTATAAAACCGTTTTTACGTTTAAAAACACTTCCTATAAAATAAAAACGGCTTAGACTATGCATACGCCCTGAAAAAAACAACTTTTTACCAACAATGACTATTTATTTAAAAAACTTAAAGGGGTTTAACAACTAAAAATCAGTGAAAGGGGGTACGTAGAGCACGACCATCCATTATTTATACTTAATAAATAATTAACTCCTTACTTCCATTTAATATTTTTTTATTAATTATTTAATATTTTCTTTACTAATTTCTAAATATTTATTAATATTAATAATTTCTTTTTAATTTCTAAATATTTGCTATGAGCTATTTAGTATTTAATATATCCCACCTATATAAAACACGGGTTTCTAACCCAATTTACGACGAAACAGAACGTCTATTAAAAATTAAATAAAAACAAAATACAACATAAGCACTTCCAACCTCACTTGCAAGAAATAGACACGAACACAAACCCGAATACTACACAAACCATCTCACACAAACACTTTACCCAACAACAATCTTAGGACATCATATTATAACCGGGACTTAAAGTTGTTAATTTGGCAAAATGAAAGCATCTCCTTGTCATTCTGAAATACTTCCATGTCTTCTTTGTCCAAAACCACATGCGCTTCGATGCCATTACCATCTGGGGTTTCCAACAACATGAAATTATTTGTGGCTAGTGGTCTAAATGCAAAAGCTGTAGCCATTGGCTTTCCCCATCCGAAATCAACTTTATTAAAAGAGTACCCACATAAGCTTGAAAACCCATAACTCTTGGGTCTATTTTCTAAATCTTGATATATCAATTTAGATATCAACGATTTCATATTTTCAGCTGCCTCTTGCACACTATGGATCCTTTTAAATCGCAACTTCTCTTTCTTTATCTCAGCAACTAACGTATCTAACGAAGTTTGGCTTATATGACTAGTCGGTACCATCATAATTGACGCCAATGTACCGACCGTGGTTTGGGGCAGCTTCTCGACAAACTTGTCACGTATGTTAATCGCGAGATGCAAATACGATGGCTTAAAGGAACCAGAATTCGTAGCAGCAGCTGCCACTGCGGTTTTGTAAAGTAGAGAGGTCAATACTTCTACCCGTGTAGGATTGTTTATAGTCGCGGAGACCTTGTTCTTAAGATCACTTAGTTTTGAGTTTGGGAACACGAATGTCTTCGTTACATGATTGTTGTGCTCTTGGTTAATAACAGGAGCATGTGATAGGATAGAGTTGGACCTCAGGGAATGAATGAAAGAAGGCCTAAAAGGAAGTACCTCTTTATGGTCAAGTGATCCGTAACGTGTCACCGAAGCCCAATGATTCAAGAACAAGCCGAGAGTACAACCATCAGAAATGAGATGTGACATAGAGACTGCAATCGCCATTCCACCACAAGCAAAGTGATTGAGTTGAAACCCAAAAAGACTTGTATTATGAGGAGAGTTGTAGCCCACCATATTATCAGCAAAATATCTTTCCGGGTGTTCATCTAGTTCACTATTAAGTTGTAATTCATCAAGTTTGCAATCGATTTTCGACTCGAGAAATACAACTCCCTCGTCATTACAATCAATGTATGGTGTTGTGTGTGCGGCTAGCCTGCCCGCGAAAGGATAGAAGCGCGTTAGGCTATCGGATAACGATTTCTTTAACACATTGGCTTTATCTTGAGCAGTTAAACAGCCACTGCCATTGTTTGGGTATAAGAGAATTATTGTTGCATATATTTTTCCGGCAATTATATCAAGCTCAGAGAGATTGTAAGTGTTGAGATTAGAAGGAGTTGGATTTGAGGGTTTGATTATTTCTCTAGAAATAATGGTATGGATCTGTTTTTCCCTCATTATCTTATCATTGGCTATACCCAATTGGAAGAAATTATTCTAAGCTTCACTTGTATATATAGACAAGTTCCAGACTGTTTCAATTAGCTCATCTACCCAAATAATTTCAATGCAATCAACTTGTATGATTTGACATCGATGGCTCCCACCTAATCAAATGTTATTAAAAACAAGATATATTATTTTATTTTATGAAGTAAAATCAGTCGATCTAATTTTAAAATATTAAAATCTCTAAACCAACAAATATCTCAAGTTTATTTTGGTGTGTTAAAGTTTTAAACTTATATAAAATACATTTTACACTTTAAAGAACGTTTTGTGCAAAAGTGATTGATGGAGGCTACTTTTTTTTTTATAGGTAACTTTCATTTTTTACGTGGCAGTTACATTTTTAAATCGGAGACCCGTACCCCACAACCTGACCACTACGTTGTCTGAACTGGGCCCGCGTGTTCAGTACGAGGGGCATAGGCTATCACCGGGAAACCATGGAGGCTACTTAATATTACCAGTTTATAGTATATGTCAATATTATTTTAACACTTTTTTCCAAATACATGAATACTCGACGAGTATAGAGTTAGATATATCAAATTGGATTGGGTCATTTTTTTACATGTATTTTTAAAAAGTTTAGGGAGTTTATTATATCAAATTTAGTTTGAGTTATTTATTTTGATTAAAATATTTTTTACATAAAACAAAAAATCTGTTTAGGGAGTTTATTATATCAAATTTAGTTTGAGTTATTTATTTTGATTAAAATATTTTTTATATAAAACAAAAAACAGATTTTTCATAATAGTTCTGTTATAAGAATATGGTATAAAAAATAGATTGTGTGGCGGTTTGAAGTTGAAACGAGCTACTTCAGTGGCGTGTATTTCTCCAACGAATTGGTTACACTACTATAAAACTTTGTTATTGTGGCCACATTTTCAGTCGCAAAACGATCGCAATTGCCATATTACGATCGTTTCACAACTGGAAATGCGGTGGAAAAAATACACCTAGTAATTGCACGGTTGTGATCGAATTGAGACCGTTACTACAGTTTGCAACCGGATTTGCGACGATAAAAATTGTCGCAATGTTGCGTACACTTCAGTCGCGACGAGTACTACGACCATTTTGCGACTGCTTCAGTTTGCAAACGTTTTGTGATCACTTTAGTTACGAAAGGCATTGCGACCGTTTTGCAACAAGTTCAGTTTGTGACCGTTTTGCAACAGTTTGCGACCGTTTTGCGACCGCTTTCGTTATGATGGGTATTGTGACCATTTTGTGACCGCTTCAGTTGTGACGGGTATTGGCAAATTGTATGGCTGTTAATAGTCTTCTCAAGATAGGAAATGATATGATACTGATCCTATAATTTTTCCACCAAAAAGAAATCTTTATTTTCTAACACTTCCTCTCAAGATGAGTAGTGAGATCTCCAATGCTCAACTTGTCAAGACAATTGCTAAAAATTCTTCCGTTGATGGCTTTTGTTAGTATATCCGCTAACTGGTCTTCTGATCGAACAAACGGTAGCTCGCTTCAAGTTTCTCTTTGATGAAGTGCCTATCAACCTCTACATGCTTTGTACGATCGTGTTGAACAAGATTTTCTGAAATTTGTATTGTAGCTTCGTCATCACACATAATACTACATGCTTCGGTATGGAGGAATCCAATCTCTGTTAGAAGTTTACGTATCCATAGTACTTCTGCCAAACCACGAGTAATCCCTCGGAATTCAGCTTCGGCACTGGATAATGCTTTGTTTTTTGCTTCTCCATGTAACCAGGTTTCCACCTACCAAAGTGAAGCATCCTGATGTTGATCTACGATTCCCTTGATCTCCTACCCGGTCAGCATCTGTGTAGGCTTGGATTCTTAGATGTTTGTTTGGTTGAAAGAGAACCCCATGGCTTGATTTTTTTTGAGATACCTTAGAATCCTCCATACTGCTTCCATGTGAGTAGCTTGAGGTTGATGCATAAATTGGCTCACCACCCCAACTGCATAGGCAATGTCTGGGCATGTGTGCGAGAGATATATTAATTTACCTACCGGGCGTTGGTATCTTTCTTTGTCTGTTAATTTTGCTCATTCTTCCATACAGAGTTTATGGTTCACCATCATTGGAGTGTCGGCAGGCTTGCAATCGATCATTCCTGTTTCGGCTAGAAGGTCAAGGATGTATTTCTTTTGACATATAAATATCCCCTTTTTAGACCTTAGTACTTCGATTCCGAGAAAGTACTTAAGTCTTCCCAAGTCTTTCATTTCGAATTCTGTGAACAAACTTTGTTTTAAATTCTTCATTTCTTCCTCATCGTTACCTGTAATGATCATCTCATCAACATATATAATCAAACAAGTAACAAGTTTAACTCTTCGTTTAAGGAACAATGTATGATCAGAGTTGCTTTGTTGAAAACCATATCCTTTCATTGCTAGAGTAACTCTGCCAAACCAGGCTCGAGGGTATTGCTTAAGCCCGTAGAGAGACTTTTTTAACCGACATACTTCCTTTATTTTGACGTTTTCTGTGAATCCGGGTGGAGCTTCCATATAAACCACTTCTTTTAAATCTCCATGTAGGAAGGCGTTCTTAACATCAAACTGATGTAAAGGCCATCCTTCATTAGCGGCAATTGTGACACCCGACATTTCCAAGTCATTATCCGTACAAACCCCAGTCACATTTACATGATAGACTTAATTTGGTTTAATTAGGTCATTTCATGCATAACAAAGTCCACTCATGTCACATCTTGCATTTGGTAATTTTAAAAATTACCGGGTCACACCCGTTAACCCGACACGCGCGAACGTTAGTAACAAATATCAAATGTTAGGAAAACATTCTATCTCATTATTTTACGTGGTTATATGTGTAATAATATAAATATATAGGTAAATATATATTTGGTTATTATTTGGGTTCGTTAACGCGTATTTTAAACTTTAATACGTACTTTACACATTTAATGCGTCTAAACGATCAACGTTTGTGTGTGTGTATATATATATATACACATGTATATGTATAAAAACCCGACACATTTTTATTTATATTATTACGATCTTGAGTTTATGTCACACCCCCGCCAAGGCGGAAACACGAGGGGCGACGAAATTGAATCATTACACATGGAATAAAGAAAGTACTAAGGAATTTATTGAAAAACCGATAGTCATTACATCAAGTTTAATTCAAATAAAGCAAATAACCAAATAGTTTCATTTTCAATTTAAGTCTATGCTAGGTCCACTAAGCCTTATCCTTGAATCCTAGCGTGAGCACGACAGCAAACTAGTTTCCATTACCTGAAAAACATGCTAAAATAGGTCAACTAAAAAGTTGATGAGAACATAGGATTTGATAGATATAATACAATAGATAACCAGAAACAATCATAAACAAGTTTCAAATTCCAAGTAATTTAAACTATCATACATGAGTTCACAACCAACCCTAGTGATCGATAGCTCTCCCGCCCAACACCTTGTCAGGGTGTTAGACTATAGTATAAGTGTCAAGAATGCAGTTTCTGAACACCCAGCTCCTTCTAAGTTGATCAGAATCCACAACTTGAAGGACGCTCGGAATTGATTGGCATGCATCAACCCGTGAACTGAATGGGCCAGTCAGGCCAATAGATCTATTTACGTACTCCCGTGGCTTCCCCGAAGTTAATGGTTGTGTAGTTTTAGAAATAAGAGAGACTTTGTAGTAAAAATGACATTTGCAACATGTATAAATCAGTTTAATGTTACTAGAATTAGAAGTTTGTTATTGAATGTAAAGTATAGTTTTGACTAAAGACTTGGTTTCAGTTTTGATATAAGAGCATATTTTCCACCCCAAAATAGAAAGCAAAAAGGGGCTATGAACTCACCGGGATTGATCTTGATTGCTGAAGTAACTTGGTTTAGAAGATGTCTAAATAAGTTCGAGTTTGAGTTAGTTAACAGAATCGTGGAAAGATGAGGGGTTGTTTTGTAATTAGAGGAAAGTAGTTGTCGTATACTAGAGTAGTTATCGTACTAGAGTAGTACCTCCAACAGCAAAGTTCCCAGGAAAGAGTTGGCCGGATCAGAGCCCCGTCTTTCCTAGCCAGAACCTTACTATTTGTCAGATATCTACATACCAGTTTGAAGTTTACTCTATTTGTACACTTTAACCGAGTTTAGGACGTGTCTCGTAAGTTTGGGAAAAGATAAGGACTAAAGTGCAGTTGTGTACTTAATGAGGATTGAAAATAGATAAGTTAATATTAGAGGGTTTTAATAAGAAGTTAAGAGTTAAAATAAAATATAATTCTAAAAGTTAAAAAGGAATTATGAAATATATAGTTTTAAAAGTAAAACATTTGAACAAGTTTTCAAAAATTTATAAAATATAATTTATAATTCTTGTGATTTAAAGATGAAAACGAAATCTTAAAAAAATGTTTAGTAACAGTTTCTAGTTTAAATAACGTTATTAATAAAAATATAACTTTAAATGGTTTCTTGTGAAATCTTTTTAAAAATATATATATATAAAATAAAAGAGTATACAATATCCCTTTATGTTTACTTAAAGAAAATACATCATGTATTTATGCTATTTAAAAAAATACCTTTCATTTATTTATTTATTTATCTTTTATAACCAATATGAATATAATATGGAAATTCTAAAGAAAGAATAGGTTTAATAACCTTTATTTGTTCATAAACATAATAATAATATATGTATTTATGGATTTATATGTGTGTGTGAGAAAATAAAAACAGAAAAGAAATGGTCAGTGGGTTTCGAACCCAAGACCTTCGATTTAAATGTCAAGGCTTTCACCACTGAGCCAAGGCTCTATTTTGTTAAAACTTAGTAATAGAAAATATTTAAACCAAACTTCACAGATCATCTTCTTCCTTGAAACAAACCCAGACACGAACCCGATACCCTAAATCGATTTCGACGTTTGAAAGCAGTAAAAGGAGCGTGCGATTAACATGAAACTCGCTACCTGGAGTCGAAAATCACACCGATTGGAGCCTAGATGGCGACGATCTGAGACCCGGAACACCTTGCGCCGAATCGGAACTTAGTGGGAGAAAAAGGACGGATTTTGGTGGTAATTCCGTCTGTGAATTGGTGTGGTATATATAGGGATGATTTGCTCCACCATGAACGTGGAACCAGTTAGATTAGAACGAGAATCGTGGGTTTTTGAAACTTGGGTTATCTAGTCGCGGGTTTTCAAATTTGATCTCAAAGGATCGAATTAGCTAACCATTCTCACGAATTTCTCGTTCCTCTTGATGGATAATGATTAGAAACGAGTTTAGAGGGTTTAAACATCCCGAATTTAGTGGATTTTTGGTTGACTTGGATGCGATTTTGACTTTTAAAAGTCAAAATTGCTCTTGTTGCTTCCAGGGTTCAAAGAAGATAAAAAGGAGGGTTCAAATAGGGGGTTCAAATGTTTTTGAGGGGGTTTAACACAAAATAAGGGTTCAAAGCCTTTTTATTACAATTCTTTTTGATAGTTAATCAATTAAATTCAATTTAAACATTTAAATTTTATAACTTTCACATTTTTATAAATAGAAATGGGAATTGAATTGATACATTAACTAAAATGAGGCAAAACGAACTCGTACATTATGCCGAAGTAGAATTACACGAAATAAAAATCATACAATTTTTTTAGAGATGTCACAGTCTCCTCTAGTTAGAAGAATTTTGTCCCGAAATTCCACTAGTAGAGTCTGTGCTAGCATGAAAAAGGTGAGGGTACTTGAGCTTCATCTGATCTTCACGTTCCCAGGTGAACTCATGACCTCGCTTAGAGTTCCATCTGACTTTAACTACCGGAATGCGACTTTGCCTTAGCCTTTTGACATCACGATCCATGATTTCAACTGGTTTTTCAACAAAGCGTAACTTGTCGTCAATCTGAATCTCATCCAAGGGGATAGGTAAAGGGTCATCGACTAAGCACTTCTTAAGATTAGACACATGGAAAGTGTCATGGATACCGCTGAGTCCTTGAGGTAGTCGAAGTTTGTAGGCAACTGGACCAATCCTTTCCAGGATCTCGAATGGCCCGACATACCTAGGTGCAAGTTTACCCTTCTTCCCGAAACGGACAACTCCTTTCCAGGGGGAAACTTTAAGTAAGACTCTATCACCGATTTGAAACTCGAGGGGCTTTCTTTGATTATCAGCGTAACTTTTCTGACGATCTCGGGCGGCCTTGAGTCTCTCTTGAATCTTGAACACTTTGTCTGAGGTTTCTTGAATGAGCTCGGGACCAGTTATCTGATTATCACCAATTTCAGTCCAACACACAGGTGATCGGCATTTCCTTCCGTACAAGGCTTCGAAAGGTGCACACTTGATGCTGGTGTGATAACCATTATTGTACGAGAACTCAATGAGAGGTAAGTGTGTGTCCCAGTTTCCACCAAAGTCGATTACACAAGCTCTTAGCATGTCCTTTAGGGTTTGTATGGTCCTTTCGCTTTGGCCATCGGTTTGAGGGTGATAAGCCGTGCTAAGATCCACACGCGTCCCTAAGGATTTCTGTAGGGATTTCCAGAATCTGGATGTGAAGCGACTATCACGGTCAGAAATGATGGATACGGGTACACCATGACGAGTAATAACTTCGTTCATGTAGAGCTTGGCTAGTTTTTCCATTTTGTAGTCCTCAAGGATAGGGAGGAAATGAGCAGACTTAGTCAAACGATCGACTATGACCCAGATTGAGTCGTGTCCGCTAGAGGTTCTAGGGAGTTTGGTGATGAAATCCATGGAAATTTGCTCCCATTTCCATTGAGGGATTTCAGGTTGCTGGAGTAATCCTGAGGGTTTCTGGTGCTCAGCTTTGACTTTCAGACAAGTAAGACACTTCCCAACGTACAGAGCTATGTCTTTCTTCATTCCGGGCCACCAATAAAAATCTCGAAGGTCTTGGTACATTTTATCAGAACCAGGATGAACTGAGTAGTGGGACTTGTGGGCTTCATCCAAAATGAGTCCTCTAAGGTTATTAAAACTGGGAATCCATATTCGGTCCATAAAGTAGAGAACTTCATCGGACTTGGGCTCTAATTGATTTTCAGATATGCTTGCGAGTTCAGTCTTCAAATCAGTCCTGACAAGAGCTTGTCTTTGGGCTTGAAGGATTTGGGCTTGAAGGCTAGTTTGAACAATCATTCCCAATGCACGAATGCGTGAGGGTTTGATTCTTTCCTTCAGGCTGAGTGCGTCTGCTACTACATTTGCTTTACCAGGGTGGTAACGGATCTCGCAATCATAGTCACTCAGTAGTTCAACCCAACGTCTTTGTCTCATGTTGAGTTCCTTCTGGTCAAAGATATGCTGTAGGCTCTTGTGATCTGTATAAATAACACACTTGGTACCGTACAAGTAGTGTCTCCAAATTTTTAGAGCAAATACCACAGCACCTAACTCAAGATCATGAGTGGTGTAGTTCTTTTCATGCACCTTGAGCTGTCTAGACGCATAGGCAATGACTTTATCTCCTTGCATGAGTACGCAACCGAGACCTTGGTTGGAAGCGTCGCAATATACGACAAAGTCGTCGTTGCCATCGGGAAGGGTTAGGATAGGTGCATAGCATAACTTCTCTTTGAGCAACTGGAACGCGTCTTCTTGTTTCTGTTCCCAAATGAAAGGTTTGTTTTTCTGAGTTAAGGAAGTGAGTGGCAGAGCAATTCTCGAGAAATTCGAGGTGAACCTTCGATAGTACCCTGCTAAACCCAGAAAAGAACGGATCTCTGAAGGGGTTTTAGGTGCATTCCAGTTCTTGACTGCTTCAATCTTGGATGGGTCGACATGTATACCCTTGTTGTTGATAACATGACCCAGGAATTAAACTTCTCTTAGCCAGAATTCACATTTAGAGAATTTAGCATAGAGTTGTTCCTTTTTGAGAAGTTCTAGGATAAGTTTTAGGTGTTTCTCGTGATCTGCTTTGGTTCGTGAATAGATCAAGATGTCATCAATGAAGACAATGACAAATTGGTCTAGGTAAGGCCTACAGACACGATTCATGAGGTCCATGAATACTGCGGGTGCGTTTGTTAACCCGAAGGGCATGACCACGAACTCGTAGTGTCCATAGCGGGTTCGAAAAGCGGTTTTTGGGATGTCTTCTTCTAGAACTCTGAGTTGGTGATATCCAGATCGGAGATCAATCTTTGAAAAGCAAGTTGCTCCTTGTAGTTGGTCAAACAGATCATCAATTCTCGGAAGTGGATACCGATTCTTGACGGTCAGTTTGTTCAACTCTCTATAGTCGATACACATGCGAAACGAACCATCTTTCTTCTTGACAAACAGGATTGGAGCTCCCCAGGGTGAGAAGCTTGGTCGAATAAATCCTTTGTCGAGAAGTTCTTGTAGCTGGCTGGATCGTTCCTTCATCTCAGATGGGGCTAAACGGTAGGGTGATTTGGCAATAGGGGTTGCTCCGGGTACAAGGTCAATCCGGAACTCAACTTGTCGGATCGGAGGTAATCCGGGCAAATCATCAGGGAACATTTCTGGGTAGTCTTTGATAATGGGAACATCTTGTATCTTCTTTCCCTCAGATTTCTTCTCGACTATATGAGCTAAGAAAGCCACAGTATCATGCTTTTTAAGATAGCTACGAGCCTTCATACATGAAACAATCTTCAGGTTTTTACCGGGTTTCTCTCCATGGATGTCTAGAGTATCACCAGATGCTAGAGGGATACGAACCACTTTGTCGGCACAAACGATTTCGGCATGATTGTTGGATAGCCGGTCCATTCCAACAACTACGTCGAAGCTGCCGAGTTCCATGGGGATAAGATCAATAGGGAAGGAGTGATCTTCGAGTGTTAGTGAACA